>OY720638.1:63114130-64518888 GCA_963169105.1 Ceriagrion tenellum
GATATCGCCACAGCTGATGTTGGCCCGCATTGACACGGGGGACGTTTGATCCGGCGCTTTCGCTATATTCTGTCAAATATACTAGTTTCCCGAAATGCATGTGTTCTATCATCATTAAACTCGACGCTTCCAGAATTTACCCCGTCTACCAACACAAGCATTGACCTTGAATGAGGCTCAACATTGACAGCGCGTGAGGATGATCTCCAGGAAAGCGATGCCAACTCTTCGGACGAATGCCGCAATTCTTTACCCATTTCAAGTAGATGTGATTGCTTTGTGCATTTAGCAGATTACTTAGCCATTCTTACAACCGTTAAAATCATCTGGAATTTAATATAACTCTTCCGTCATGGCTCGCAGAAAATTCCTTGCTTTAGCAACACATGTCCCCCTTATCACATTCTTTTTCGACTTTACCTATCCGTTGCATTTATGCCAACTGGGATGGGATACGAAATTTTAAACTATCCATCACCCGTACTTTCAATATTCTCCTTCAACAAGAATAAAACCAGCGACACATTCAACGTCGAAACTACTGTTCTCGAGTAAACCCAGCGTGAAGGATCATGATCACACGCCATCGCGATCTACCAACTTTTTTGCGGACTGTATTCCGATAAATAGTTGAGCCACGACAAAACCCCTAAGCCATCAGCGAATGCCACTCACCAGCTCTTGCCATCATCAGCCGTATTTCCAGGACAACCTCCGTTCTCGACGATGCGGGTGGAGTTCAGCCACGGGGATTCCGCCGCGGACTCTCGCCATATGCGGTCCTCGCTCGACCGCGCTCAAAGGTTCACTCACGACTCGCTCATTCAAGCACTGACGCACTACCACGGTCATTCACCAAACTACAAGAAAACTGACTATTGGCGCCTCCAAGTGGAGCCAAGGTTCGTCCTGAACGAAACAACGACATGTCATGGGAGAAACACATCATGGAAATAACAAGTGTAGCAAACCGTAGATTAGGGTTCGTAAAAAGGGTTCTAGGCAAATGCGATGAGAGAGTACGAGAAATAAACTATTTCACACTTGTCAGGCCTCATTTAGAATATGCCGCTAGTATATGGGATCCGTACGAGGAAGGTATGATTAAAGAATTAGAGCGCGTGCAAAGGAGATCTGCTAGGTTTGTTAAAGGCCGTTATGATAATTGCATAAGTGTTACGAACTTAATAGAAGAACTAGGATGAGAATTGCTATCAGAACGCAGGTTAAAATTTAGGTTAAACCTTTTAAGTAAATTCTAAACCGTTTTGTTCACAGATGACGTTAGATATATATTAAGAACCCCTGCGTATTATGCTAGGTTTGATCATATTAACAAGATTAGAGAGATAGATTGTCGTACCGATAGATTTAAAATGTCATTTTTCCCTCGTACTATAAGAGAGAACAATAGGCAGCGTAGCAAAGGGATAGGTAGGTGAAATATAGTTAGAGTAGTCTGTAGTGCATGATGCATGTAATAGCAACCAATAATCCCTTCCTTATTACGTAGATACTAACCATCTAGCTCCATGTGACCCTATTATCTAGCATATCTCCCTTAAATATCCTACTTGCGTGTCAATAGTGCATGTTTGGTGATCTTCACCCCCTGCCACACACCCTCGTGGTGGCTCGCAGGGTATCACGTAGATGTAGATGTAGATGAATCAAAATGAATAACGATTACAATGATTACAACCGAACGATACTAGTATTTCATTTTATTATTCTACTCACTGACTGATTGGTTTTAGAAAAGTACTCATCCTAAGGCCCTGATTTCAAGCATATTGTTCGGTTTTCCCTCCTATTGGTGATCCGCCATAAGATTCCTCTTAAAATCCTCATTTCGTCCCTCCATTCTTATTTCGCCCAAAATTCTGATCTCTGATTTCTCTTCTTTCCTCATCCACACTTCCACTGCATTTTCTCACCTATTAACCTCTTAGAGGAAACAAAAGTGAATGTACAAATTCAGTCGTAGTAATTTCATTTGAGATTAAGTCCTCAGCAACAATGTTCCAACTCATCTCTTAAGTATTTTACCAGTAAACGATAGGTTTTGTTGAAAGTCAGAGAAACTTTTCCCGATTTTCTCCACACCCAGTGTCCTGTCGACCTCTCGTATTTCCTTTTTCACCTAAGCGTACGATCTACCCTTCATCATTCCGTCTATCAAACTTATCTAAGTAAGCTTATTCTAAGCTTACTTAGATAAGCTCTAAGGAAGCTTATCTTTCTACAGCAGGAGATATTTTTTGGGTTACCACCATTTGAGGGTGATGATGTTAATATTTTACACGCACAGCGAGGTTAAAAAAACCGTAAAATCGTTTCTACGTTACGAAGTTGAAATGTGTATGCATTTTCAGGAGCGATAAATAGGCGATTATAAATTTTACTCGATTTCAACGTTGAGCTGTCTTGCGCTAGGTAAATGAGACAGATACAATGAGAAAGTCCATGGAGAGGTATTTCAAAAAAATTAAGCTTTCGACTCTGTTAAGGTAATTTAAGCGAAATCTCACTTAACTGAGAAATCAATGAATTTGATCTCATATAAATAAAAATATATCATTCTTCCTAAGATAACAACATATCAGCCCCTTACCGAACTAATTTCCGAGATTTTTGACGTAAAATACCAGCCCTTTTACTTGGGAAATGGTCCGTATGTGCACTCCAGATAGACCAATTTAAAAAATGAGGAATTTCTAATACTTAGATCTCGTAACAAAAATCAACGGTGTGTAGATTGTATGTTTCATCGACTATTTTAAAAAATAAATCGCATCGTTACGGCAGTAATTTTTCAGAATCGCGAAAAACCTTCCGTTGTGAAGGAGTTTTAAACATACCACGTGAAACATTAGTTATATCAAAGGTATCGGGAAAACAATATCTGGAGAATCAGATTCAACCATGAATTATATGGTATTTTTAGAGAACCCCCTCTGTCAAAATACATCCGATTACAGCTATTGCAGTGGGCCGGGCATGTGGCTAGAATGGACAACAAAAGGATACCAAAGAGAACGTTAGACAGCCGAATGTACGGTAAAAGACCAGTAGGAAGACCACGCAAACGCTGGGAAGATGAAGTACAGGCTGACACACGGAATCTCCTAGGACTACGACTGTGGAGGAGAGCGGCAATTGACAGAAAAGCATGGAGGCAGAAGTTGAAGGAGGCCAGCACCCCAACTGGGGCTGTAGCGCCATAGGAGAGAGAGAAAGACTTACGATATTTTTATTTGATTTTCTAGAATTTAATTTGTAGAAAAGTATATTATTCCACCATTATTAATGCAATAATCAATTCTTGCTTACTACAGCTGCTAAAATGAAAACGTACTATTCGAATATGGTCTCTATTATGACTACGAAATTATCTCGCTCAAACTAACTTAAAAACGTTAACAAAAGTATTTACTGACGACCATTTTTGCAATACTTTACCATCATCACCTTATGTACTAGTTCTGCTTGATAATGCTACAGTGGAGCGAAACTATTCGACAGTAAATACTCTTTACCAGGTAGGTAGTGGTAGTGCTACTTGGTGATGTAACAGTGTAACTCACTAGATGAAAACAAACACTTTTTAAAGTATTTAATAGAGTGGAGAGTCTAAGTATTTTTTTGGGCCAACCCACGAGCTGCGTTGATCGTTTGGGCAAGGGAAAGTGACAGTAACACTCGCCTCGCCTTCCCAAATATCCCATCGGCTCGGCGCCCCTCCCCGCTACCCCTTGCATCCCCAACAAGTATGATCCCAGCGAAGCGACACCCCGACAATCGGCGGGCGCACGCGAGGGGCGTCCGGGAGTTGCCAACATGACGACGATGAGATGGGCTTCGCAGAGCGGCACCCCCTGCCCGTGTCCCATCCTCCCCCCCCGCCCTCTCCCTCATCCCCCCATCCCGGCCATTAATAAGCCGAAGCTCGCGTGTGCGGACGACAGTCGAGTAATTGGAAAGTGTGATCGGGGGCGGAGGGGTGAAATGGAAGGATTGGAGGGAGGAAGGAGGCTGGGGGGGGGGGAGGCGGGAGGCGGGAGGAGGAGGAGGGTTTGTCGCTGCGGCGTGGAAGGGGTGTGGGGAGTGTGGGGCGCCTCACTTGATAGACTCCCGCCACGGCTGGGAAGACGCGGCCGAAGCGTGCCATCACGCCACGCCTCGCAAATCCCTTTCCCTGCGCGCGCGACGCGAAACGTTTGTCACCCGGGTGAGCCGGCAGCAGCAGTGGGGGGGGTGGGGTGGAAACGGAGGAAAGGGGGGCGGGAGTTGTAGCGAGGGTGCGGGCAGACCCAGGGGCGTCGACTGACTGCAGCAGCCGAAGGGAGAACATGAATTTATTGGTCTAGGACATTATTCCCTCCAAGATCAAGAAACAATTTCCAAAGTAAAAATAATCACAGATAAAAACCATACACACCCGTAGCGAGAGATAACCCAATGAACACAAAAGAAGTCCCTTTGATTACCATTTGTAATGAACTATAGACCTATGACTGAAAAAAAAATTAACGGCCCTGATGACGATGAATAAGTCATCTATCGAAACGTTGGCGTTGGAGAAGATGGAGCATCTTGCCCGGATGGAAACCTGAGAAGAATTCACAGCAGTCATTCGCCGGGGAAAAGTGAAATCCTACGAAAAGATTTAGCGTGGTAGCAATTTCTTTGCCTCATCAGGGAGTGAATTTCAGTAGCTGGATCCTAAAACCCGGAATGTATTTTTTTTAAATGGCTGACCAATGAGCGGGAATGATTTTAACTATTCTACCGGTAAAGGTTACGTTTGTTGAAAGCAAGAGAATCCTCTCCCAGTTTTCTTCGCTTTCAGGGTCCTATCTACCCCTGATATTTCCTTTCAGTAAATGAAATTTACATCAGTACTTGTGATTAATTGGCGGTTTTAGGCATATTTTTTGAAGAAAATATGCAAGTATTTCCTTCAAAACAATTCTAGAAGACTAGAAGGAGGAATAAATCTAGAAGTGAGGATGAGATGGTCGTCGTGAGAAGCTGCGGCCCGCCGTAGCCTCTCTCCCCGTGGGCCGCAGGAGAGGCTGCGTCTACACTACAAGTAGGGCTACCTGAAAGCAGCATCTAAGTTCAGGCGAGGTCTACGTGCGGATATCTACATCAGCGCTACCAAGTGTTCATGGAAAGAACTTTGCATCGCACGAGTGTCTGAGTTAATTTTGATCATTTCTAGATACGTACAGTAGCACAAACAAATGAAAAAGAAAAATAACACGCGATCAATTCCCAGCCACTCATTAAAATGACGTAAAATCAAGTATGATTTGTGTGACTGTCGAAACTCATCGACCTATCGATGACGAGGCCTCGACCGCCTCCAAAGAATACTATCGCCGTCGTTCAAGTCCACTTAAATTGAGGTCACCAGGTCCGGTTGAGCTGATCCGCTTCGTACGTGGTTAAAGAGCGTCCACTCGGTGTAATTAAGTGAAAGGTGCATATAATTGTTCTTGAGCATAGTGGAGTGTTAGGCGTAGACGCGGCTATAGGGATGCCGGTGTGTGGGAGTCTTTGGTGCATGGCTCTCGAAGAGAATTGACGAGGGTTGGAAACGGGAAACTTCACCCAGTGCTTCACTAAACATCGTAGGCTGTATTCATAAATTTGTCAATCCGAGTCTAAGAAAGTGAGTCCTTTCATTAAACTTACATTCATACTTCTTATTATCCATGAATAGAGTTATTTCCGCTAGAATTGTTTGCGAAAACGTTAACCTTTTGCTATAAGAAGTTGTATGCGCTGAACGTTTGACAGCGAAATGCAACGCAACATAAGGTGGTATGAGCGAGATGTCACTTTACCTAGAAATCAGCTAATTTCATCCCGTTTAAAGAAATAGATCTCACCCATCCTAAGATACCAAAATTTGCACTCCAGAAAGACATTATTTAAAATAAATGAGGAACTTCCAGTGCCTAGAACACGTCAAACAATTAACATATTACAGTTTGTATGTTAGCTCAACAATTTTTTATATTAATAAATCATACAGTCACCGCAGAAATTTATCTGAATTACAACAAACTTTCTGATGTGAAGGAATTTGAACGTACTGCATGAAAATAATTAGTCAAGTTAAAGACTTGAATAGATACATTCACTTTATAACTGATAATTTCAGTCAAACTTTTCCTACGTGTACTGATTAGTAATATCTACATCTAGACAAAAAGTAAAGAAAGTAGACTTACCCATTTGATTTCTTAACAAAAAAATACTCTTCAATAAGTAGCCTGCTGAAATATATTATAAAACATTTCGATTACGTACTTATAGATTTTCTCCTAAATCTAAAATAATACATTTTACATAATTATAACTATGACTGAAAGTTTTCAAGGTATCGTAGATGGATTGGATATTAGGGAAGGCGACCGACGGCTAAGGTCATTTGCGCCATTGCGGATAGTTAAGGGAGGAAGGGTGGATGGAAACCCGGCGTCGGCATTATGATGCTCATAACGAAAGACGCCAAGGGGACCACGGTTCAATGTCTCATCCAACAGACGGAGTACTGTACTTGAAGTACCCTCCACAAGACACTCAAGTAGGGATCGGGGTCCCTCTGAAAAACATCCGCCTCTGCAGGGATTTGAACCCTGGCCGCCCGTGTGGTAAGCGAGTACTCTAGCCACCACCCCAACCCAATCCCCTCAATGTATCGTGGCGAGTGAAAAAACCGTATGTAAATAAAACCTTCGCTTGAATTACGGATTCAACCCGAATGAACTCCAGCAATAAAATTCTTTGATTAAAGTGAATTTAAAAAAATCGCATCAGATAAAATATTACTACATGCATGGTTATTTCTACCGTATAAACTTTTAACCTCGGCGAATTTCTTTGTCCAAGAATTAGGTTTCCGAAGGTCCAAGACTTCTATTCCACCCATGTATCATTCAATTCGACCCAATTCGTTAAAATGTGTCCACAATGAATCAAATTAACGATTCAAACCACATAAGGTTTATTTGAAAAACACAGAGCCAATGTAAAAGGCACTCAACTCCATTCCTTCCCTTCTTTTCTCCAGCATTTCCCTCTCTTAAGGCGTTTGGAGCGATTTTCATTTATGCTCATATTTGTATTGAATTTTGCATACGAGTATCATTCGTAATGAGTTTAGATGAAAACGGAAAAGAATTGCATGTTTCCGATTTGGTTTCTTGGCAATTTAACGCTATTGAAATGCGTAGCCTCATGGCTTTTGTCATTTATTTCTCAATATCACGATGAAATATTCGCATGTTTCCTCCTAAACGCGAAAACATACGTTTCGTATTGTTCTAATTTCTTCTAATTAATTACAAGGTACCTATCTTCCCGAGTAAAAATTCTTGTTTACATACGAATTTCGCAGTTTCAAATTACGTGCCGCAAACCCAGGTCATAACAGTACTTCAATCGATACGAATATTTTAACATATAATTATTTGTAGCATTCATTTCACAGTCAGTTGGCTATTTCAACCACTTGGCGATTGTATTCAACCACTTGGCTATTTCCAACGTAATAAGGCATGCACTTATATCAAGTGTCATCCAAGCATTTCTTTCAACTTACTCGAAAAGTTATAAAAATGTGCTTTCAATGACTCACGAGTCGCGCTTCTACCACCTTAGCATTACCACCTCCACACTGTCCTTCGGCCGATCGCCCAAACTCCCCACCACCAGCGTCCCTCCGAACAAGATGCAGAGAAAGTCCCGCGGCCCCAGGGTGGGGCCTATCCACAGCATGCGTCCTCAGATCATTGTACGAGATGCCGCGGGGGGCGGGCGGTTTCGGGCGCCGGAACATGGGCCACGGAAAGGGTAGGGAACAAGAATGCGGAATTAGAAGAGGGAAAGAACGAAAGTCAATGTTAATTCAAAATTTTACCTCAGAGACTCGATCTTCATTTGTTGTACTTCGATATTTGGGGAGTCGACCGACAGCTGAGGTCATTTGCGCCATGGGGGATAGTTAAGGGAGGAAGGGTGGATAGAAACCCGGCGTCGGCATTGGCCTGCTCTTAACGAAAGGCGCCAAGGGGGCCACGGTTTAACGCCTCATCCGACAGACAGAGTACTGCACTCGAAGTGCTCTCCACAAGACACTCAAGTAGAGATCGGGTTTCCACCGAAAAACATCCTCCTCTGCAGGGATTTGAACCCTGGCCGTCCGTATGGTTAGTCAGTACTCAAGCCACCACACCAACCCGATCCCCTTGTTGTACTTATAACGTGTGTTATTCATTCATACTTCTATCAGAACTTCTGGTATTCTACCAGATAACTGGTAGGGTTTTGGCAGTGCTTATCCTAATCCGTTTTTACTCCTATGGATGGCCCGCTATTTGATCACTCTTGAATTCCTCATATCGTCTCCCTCTTCTAATTCCGTCCAGAATTCCAATCCTCTTCCCACTTCTCCTACGCTTCCCTAGTGTTCTGCTCTCAATTGCTCTCTTCAGAACTCCCTCTCCTTTCAATATCTCCTCTTCTATCTCTCCGAACCACCTCTATTAGATTCCTTTCCTCTCCAACTACATCCTATACCTCCTCGTTCCCTCTTCTGACCACCCAGTTCACCCTCTCCTTCCTTCTCCACGCCCACATTTCAAACTTCTCCAGTCAATGTACATATATTCTCCCTTCGCAATGACCAAGTCTGTGGCCCATTCAGCGCCACGCTCCATATTTGATATAACGTGTGAAGAAGCAAGAATTGTGCCCGTGAATTTGGCAATATATTTCTCTTATTTCCTCGTTTCTCGTTTCTAACAATTCTAGAAACTTATTAAAAGCGTTGGGTGATAGAACATAGCGGAGACCTTGAGTAAAGGTGTAAAAATGAGGCTGGTGAAGAGCATTGCCTGCTGAAGCTAAACTTGATATGGAGTGCAGTGTTGTATGGAGCAGATACGTGGACTCAAAATAAAGGAGGATGAGAATAGATCTCATTGGTTTGACATGCAAGAGTGGAGGAACATGTAGAAGATGACGTGTATGTGAAGGAAGACAAATGAGAAAATGCTCGTCGTGACTAAGGGAAGGATGTTGGGTAAGCGAATAAGGGGAAGAAAGAGAATGGGGCTCATGTACGGGATAAAGAATGGTGTGACGTACGGTCAGCTATAGAAAGGAATACTAAAGGTGGGTGTGGCTCTGCACAAGTTAACCTCTAAAGGATTTTTCTGAATTTCATTTAAGCCTACCTTTAACCGATAGATCACTTTAATGAATGAACAAATGAATATATATTTTTCAAAGAACCACGGAACTAGCCGCGCAGTTACTTCAACGGAGTCACCCAGTAGGGATCACACAATTGTGTGAAATTCACAGCGGAAAAGCCATTCGCCTGGACTGGGAATCGAACCCAGATCCCTCGATTTCGCGCCGAGTGCTCTAAGCAATTAAGCTACCCAGGCGTCCCCTTCCACTGTGAATCTCATGGGGCTTAAAGGAGCAAGTTATCCTCACAGGTACCGTGCATACGAAGCCAGAGGTACCCGTATGCGAGCGCTAAGCGCCACAGTCCTCGGGGTAAAGCCCAACTTTAGGCACAAAGGTGTTTACTTTGGACATTTTCAAAGAACCACGGAACTAGCCGCGCAGTTACTTCAACGTAGTCACCCGCTGGTGATCACACAATTGTGCGAATTGACAGTGGAAAAATCATTCGCCTGGACGGGGAATCGAACCCAGATCCGTCGATTTCGCGAAGCTCTCCTCATCCTCCTCATCCTCCGTGTCCCGTGAAACTTGCGTGAGCTCAATTTCTTAAGTAATATTAGCCTGGTGTTTTTTCTTCGAGTCTCTAGCGGCTCTTAGCCAAGTCTTTCTACCGGCTGTACAATGCCTCGCTCATGCCACCACCGTACGTACCAACGTGCGGACGATTGTAGTGTGAACGGGACGCAGCGAAACTCTTAACCCCCTCACCAGGGCATCGCGAAGAACAAGTACAGAGGAAGTGAACGAAATAAAGAATACCATGCTTCCGTGGCGTTTTGAGGCTTTTGCAACTAAAGAAACATCTTCTGCTTTTCTTTAATGATTGTCTTTTTTTCATTATCGTTATTCATTATTTCCGGTTACTGCTCGCGATACCAACGCTACCTCTGTGAAGTGCAAACGTAATGAACAACGAATCACCATGGTACAGACCTTCATTTAAGGTACGGACGTTACGAATACAATCTACCGTCGTACGGACGATAATAGTGTGAACGTGACATTGCTATGTGTTCGCTCGCAGTCACACAGCTTTTAACGAAGCATTCGGCTTTCCTTTCGATTTTATTTCACGAATATAGTCTTCATTCGCAGGGTGCGAAATCCTCATAGTGGTTCACGCGTGAGGGATGTGTCATGCGTGTCCAGCGGATCCATTAGGCGGGAGTGGGGTGGTAGGGTGGTTGCGGCCACGTGTTGAATCGGCGTGCCGTCCCGTCGGCCCAGTCCCGCTCCCTCACGCCGCTTCGACGCCCCAATCCTTCCGGAGGGAAGAGTTTGACATCTTGCGCGCCCATTGAAATGTCTCATCCAAACAGTTGGCTCATCTTCTAATTGGAGCATGTCTAAGTGTGCTCGTTGAAGACATTAATAAACGCGCCAAGGGTTGGAAAGTCGATTTGAAAATTTATTTTGGGAACCACCATGCACTGAAAGCATGGTACGCTGAAAATACGTGGAAAATATCCCTTGGATTGAATTGAATTTTGGGGAGGCGACCGACTGAGCTAACATCATTTTCGCCGTAAGGGGCAGGTGAGGGAGGAAGGGTGTATAGAAATCCGGCGTCGGCATTGGCCTGTTCTAGACGGAAGGCGCCAAGGGGACCACGATTTAACGTCTCATCTGGCAGACGTAGTAGAATAGAATAGAATAGAAAATGGTCTTTATTGTTCTGGGACTTTAAGTCCCCTGGAATATAGTAAATTAATAAATACATGCCATAACATAAAAGATTACAAAAAACTAAGCAATTTTACATAGGTAATCAGTCATGTTTCTCTTGAACATTGAAATTGTCATAGAGGTTCTAACATTTACAGGTAAACAATTCCATAACTTACAGGAGGAAATTAGGAAAGAGTGCTCAAATAATAAGGTATGGAATTTAGGGACTAAAAATAACTCAGTGACACGAGTTGATCTTTTTCCTGTATCTACATTACATATAAAATTTTCATACAAATAGGTGGGGTTTTTGGATTTCAGGACCTTGAACACGTATAAAGCCTTTTGCAGTTTTCGGCGTTTATCCAATTTCAGCCATTTAATTTTTTCGTAATAAGGCGTGACGTGTTCATCATGGCGGATGTTAAAAACAAAACTCAGACAGGAGT
The DNA here is from genome assembly GCA_963169105.1 of Ceriagrion tenellum. NCBI lineage: Eukaryota > Metazoa > Arthropoda > Insecta > Odonata > Coenagrionidae > Ceriagrion > Ceriagrion tenellum. The sequence goes on from OY720638.1 coordinate 63,125,524, forward strand.
TTTGAAGACGCTGCAGCTTAATACACAGTTCTGAGTTAACATCTGAGAAAATGATTGAACAATAGTCAAAATATGGGAATACCAGAGTTTGAACCAGCTTCTGACGAAGTGAAATTGGGAGCAGATGCCTGAAGTGCTTCAATTGGTACATAGTCTTATACACATTGTTAGATATAGCTTTAACGTGCTCCCGCCAGCTCAAGGTGTTATTTAAATGAACCCCGAGACTTTTCACTGAAGTCGAGTAATCTATAAGGATATTCTGTACTCTTATTTTGGGTACGGGTTTAGTACGGTACTTGAAGTGCCCTCCACAGGACACTCGCGTAGGGATCGGGTTTCCTCCTCAGAACCTCGGATCGGAAACCACCCTCCTCTACAGGGATTTGAACCCTGTCCTCCCGTATGATTAGCCAGTGCTCTAGCCACCTCAACAACCCAATCCCCGGGAAGCATTCATACATCAGAGATTTGGGACGTGATATTGGTTTTCAGATGATGTTCTCATCCTAGTTAGGCGAAAGTAATGCCATCTGGTCGTCGCGGCCTGAAACTTGCTCGACTCAAGATAATATTCTAAATCTGAGGATATTTTCGCAATTATTAATTTGACAGCACATACTTCATCCATCAGTAAAATAGTACTCTTAATACAAGAATTAAGTACAATTTCCCCCAAGATGGCGTTATTCATGTAAGAAAATAGGACCCCAGCAAAAGTTAGAGGATGTTCTCGATTCAAGAATCATTTTCTCCTGACGATCGATTTAATGGAATCCCCTTTCAGATCAAGAATATATGTTCGGCACCTATTTTTATGGGCGTAAGAAATATCTCATAAGTTTCTCTGGAGTGCATACCCATAAAATATCCCATGTACAATGTTATATGTTGGCAATATCTCGATAAGTATGCGGCAGAGAGAAACGTGAGATTTTGTTCTTTGAAAATGAGACCACATCCATTGAATGGTAGAAGAAATAATGCCACGCCAAGACTGTCAAGAGGTATTTTGAGCGAGAAAACGTTTCACCTAGACTTCGTCTCATGTGCTACAACGTAGACTTGAGGCGTGAACATCTAGCTCGCATAAACTCCCTCAAAATTCGCCTTGTAGGAAGATGGCTTGGTGGTGTAAATGGCAAACATACCTGACCGGCAATTAGGAGATCCGGGCTCGAATCTCGGTCAAGTGAAATGATTTTTTTCATGGCGAATTTCAACCCTTGATGTACATGCACCCGTGCGAGTGACTTCGTACCATATCATTTGTCAATGCAATGATTAGAAATTTCACCTAGAAATTCGTGAATTTGACATCACTTTAAAAAAACATCTTACCATTCCGAGAATAGCAAAATATCTGCTAGTTAAAGTGCAACTTTTAGAGAAACTTGTCAGCAAATAACAGCCATTTTACTTAGAATATTGTACGGCTATGGACTCCTGAGAGATAAATTTAAAAATGAGGACTTTCTAGGGCATGCTTATACCTCCACAGAAATTTTTAAGTACGTTGTACTACCAAAATGTTATAATAGCATATTTTCTGTGTACGTAAAACCCTTCATCGCCTCTACATCCGAAGACTATCTGCGATACTGTGCAACTCACGGGGGTAAGTAATTGATTTGTTTTTTAATTGCTATCCATTGATACAAACTATATTAAATGAAATTTATAGCGAGATTTATATGTTAGAAATACATCAGTTTCTAAGATAAAGTCATTGTGTCGTGCACACAGTTTCACATGGATATGGCTTGATTTTAATTTGCAAATTTTCGACAAATGTTACGATAAGTTGGTGATATTTTGGTACCTTTGGAAAAGTGAGGTACTTACGATGAGGACAAATGTGGCCAGTGAATTTAATGAGTAATCATTTCGCGGCTAGATGAATTTCATCTCTCGTTAAGAAAATCTCATATTTCCAAATAAATGCAAAGTGTCTGTAACCCACCGCACTTCTCTCCGAGATGTTTGCCCATAAATACCAGCCAATTCAGATGAAAAATGATATGGATGTGGTATCCAGAGAGACTTCATTTAAGAAATGAGGAATTTCTAACACCAAAGTAGATCCCGTCAGAAGTTTAAAAGTTCGGGGTAACACATAACATCTAGAATACCGGGGATCGGATTGGTGTGGTGGCTAGAGTACTGGCTAACCATACGGACGGCCAGAGGAGGATGTTTTTCAGAGTAAACCCGATCCCTACTTGAGTGTCTTCAGGAGGGCGCTTAAGTGCTGTACTCCGTCTGTCCGATGAGACGTTAAACCGTGGTCCCATTGGCGCCTTTCGTTAAGTGCAGGCTAATGCCGACGCCGGGTTTCTATCCACACTTCCTCCCTTACCTATCCCCAATGGCGCAAATGACTTTAGCTGTCGGTCGCCTCTTGAAAAATCCAATCCAATCTAGAATAACGTTTTTTCGGCGCTGCCGTCCATCCTTCGTCGGGGTTCTCCCACGCAGCAGTGGATTCCGCAGCACGCCGCCCACGGGCATTGGTTCATCCGCCCCTTCCACATTGCCGCCCCACACTCCGATAAGACGCCCCCGCGGCCACTCGACTCCGGAGCGGTCCACCCGCAAGAAGTGGCGATAAGATGAAGCGGGGGACGAAGCTCCAGGGCGAGAGCGGCCCTCCGATCGATGCCTCCCTTTCCCGTGGGATCCGTGGAGGCGACACGTCGCACCCTCCTCTACTTCCTTGCCCCCATCAAATCCCCCCTCTCCGCTCCCCTCTCCGGCCCCTGGAAGGGGCGTAGGGCCCCTCCCTCACACCCCGTAACTCCCTCACGAGAGAGAGAGATTCTCTTTGAAGTCGGCCGGGTAATTGAAAATGAAACAGTGTGTATGGGGAGGAAGGGGGGGGGGGGAGTGCGAAGGCGTCAAACCCCAAAAGTGTTCCCATCTGATTGATCGACGGTGCCGGGGAAACATGTGCCCATTGTCGCCTCTGCAGGGGACGGGCAGGGGCTGGGAGGGGGGCAGAGTGGGCCTCCCCCCCCCGGAATCCCCCAGCGCATCATCCAAACGGAGACTCTCCTCTCATCCGCCTGGGCTTGAGTGGGCCGGGACGTGCTGGGAGTGATGTGCTCGCGCGGCCCCCGTGAGATGGGCTCGCTTCTCCCCGGGAGAGCGCCCCCCCCCCCACTGGTGGAGAATTTCGGATCGGAATGGATCGACGTGAATCATTGAGCCATAACACCCAATCCATTATCCACAGCCCTCCACATTATTTCACACGAGTTATATTCGGGAATCGCATTATCCCTCGAATATTCCATAAACGAGCTTCGGGAGTTCTAACACCATTCCAGAATTTTATTCGTCCCGGAAGGGTTGTCACAAAACCTAGCTCCCCCAATAATTCCGCGTTCACTCTACAATCGTGTATACGATCGTCACTGAGACGATAGGCTGCAATCGTGGTTGGAATACACGTACGGACAGTGGTGATCCGAAATTCTCAACGCTGTCACCTGACTGTGGTTAAGCGCTGGCGTCTCCAGCGGAAACTGGAAAAGATGAGTAGTGATAATCAAAGAGGTCAGTCATTTAAGGGAAGAAGATGATTTTACTATGCTAAATAATCAAAGATAGGAGACATTTATGAAATTGGCTTCCGCGGCGTTTCGTGATGAGGTGCTGGAAGGCCTCCAGATCCTCAAAGGTCTCATTTGCTCGTAGAAACATTTCGAATAACTCAAAATGCCACTGGGATATGGTTTTATATAAGTCTTATCTCGTTCGCTTTCTCTTTACTTCTTCAAAGCGATGACCTCGTGAAGACAGCAATGAGTTACGATAGTAATATGAACGCGTGCTGGGTTGCTACAATGGTACGTACGAGAGTATTGTGAACAAGCCCGTTCCAGAAGGCCGCTAGTGCCCAACGCTCTCCGAATGAATGAACGGGTGGGTCGGGTTGATGTGGTGGCCATAGTGCTGGCTTCCCATTTCGGAGACTTGGTTTCGTATCCCTACAATTTCGGAGATTTTCAGAGGAATCGCGATTCCTACTCGATTTCTTCATGAGCAGTATTCCGTCCGTAGGACGTGTCACTCAGGCCGCGTTCTAATGCACCTAGAAAAGCATACTGGCCGTGCAAAACATTACTACTTACAAATGTACCAATTTTCCACAGATTCAGTAACTGATTACTTACAAGCGCACTAATTTTGTCCACATTCAGAAAGTGACATCATGTTTTCAACATTTGGCCAATTTCACGTCCGCGAAACGGCCAGCGCGGGATAGTAAGAGAAGAATCTTATCAGCCGATCGTGCTACTTGCACAAAATCATTATGGCGTCCGCTATGGCAATGGAGGTGAACTTGCTGAGGGTAAATTTGAATGAATATTAATTAATATGGCGTTGTTGGGTTTGAGAACTGTTATTGTGTCCCTCCGTAACCAGATAAACTTTTATTTACCAAGAAAATTTTATTTATAAGTGTTTTACAAAATATGCCAAGGTGACGGGCCGTTATTCATTTATTACCCGTATTTTATCGACCCCACTTCAGTGCAAGCGCTAGCTACCCTTCCCACTTTGCAAGTGTGACTCATGCTCGCACTATGGTTATTATATCGTATATAATAAGGGAGTTTACCTGAATTGGAACACAGTCTCAATCGTGGAGTCTCCGATGCGTCTCGTAAGGAGCAGGTTAAGGCCGACGTCGGGTTTTCCTCCACCCTTTCTTCATTTCCTAACACATTTTCCAATCGCCTGCCCAAATAAAGCAACCAGCGGAATTAGTGGACACGAGCCGCGAAAAGACCGCCAACGAACTGAACCCCCGCCTTCCTTCTCCACGCTCCTTGACAGCAGAATTTTGATGGAATGCTTGCTCACGTAATTTACGGCTTGTCACAGGAGGGTGAACTATTCCCCATCCCCAAGGCCCTTGATTTCTTCTGCATCGCATCTACATCCACACATTACCTTGCGAGCTGCCGCTATGGCGTGTGTCAGGGGCTGTTAGGGTTCCAGCCGTGCCAAGGTGTAAAAGAGTAGGTTATAAAATGGAATAGCATAAACCTTTATTATACTCTGGGACAGGTCTCCTAGAGCAACAATAAGATACAATGGATTGGCAGCGAGGTAATTAACAAATGTTAGTATTCATATCAGAAAATAAATGGATCGTAATAACAAAGAAAAAGAAAGAGAAAGGCTATTACGGATCCAAGTGAAATTAGACAGTCCGCATAACAGGAACAAATTACGATCAAAATGCTATATCACAATTAACCACTAATCCCAAGACATTTTGGTCACAGCATAATGAAATGAAGGAGCTGTTAGACACGATTGTACACACATAATTAGAAGCACCAACGTCGTACAATACTGATGCTGACTCTAAAGGATGTCACAACATTCTTCGCGAAAATATTGATATACAGATTCACAAATTTCCGCAACGCGTCGATGGACGCCATAGTGTCTCCTCTCTACATTTTTGGTTTCGCATGTCGCAGCGTTAATTTTGTCTTAAAACCCATTTTCAACACCCTTAATTCTTTCGTTGGCACACCTGAGCTTTCTTCTTTCATTAATATAAGTGTGCCTTCGCATCCTACTCGAGCTAACTCTTAAATTGCCCAATACCAAATTATGATTACTTAAACGTTCGCTCTTCCTCCGTCTGTCATCCCTAATGAATTCACTCCCTACTGATATCGATACAGGTCTTCCATCACATAAACACTTCACCAAATTGGCTACAACATATCTTTCCTCAAATAAACAGCGGACCTAGACATAAAAAACACAGTAATCGGAATCTCGATTTCATTTTAGTTAAGTTTATTGTTATTATGTTGTTTATATATGTCATTATCATATTGTGTACGTTACAAGTGCACTTCAAATTGGCAATTTTTAAGTGCTTAATCATCTTTGAAAAAAAAACAATCATAACTTTCTCAACCAATTTAGTAATAAGATTGTTGAATTTTTGGTCATTAATATATTTAACTCATTGCCAACGTTTTACCAAATATATTGGCAATTTCAGGGCATTAGATTGCTGAACAGTACTTACTTAGTTACTGTCAAACATTAAGCTCAATGCCCTGAAGATGTCAAAATATTTAGCGAAGCGTTGGTTGAGAGTTTATATATTAATGACCAAATATTCAAGAATCTTATCAACTAATATACAAAAATGAATGTTTGTTTGTTCGTCTTCTATGCGTCCCAATACCATTCATCAGATTACGATGAAGCTTTGTTGAGTTATCGTGCGCGCGCCCGCAAAGGTTCTTGAATTATTAAATCAATTATACAATAGATGGATCGGGAGTCGTTTTCACAAATGAATGTTTGTACGCGTGCTTCTCAAACAAGTGAGGAACGACAAGCAAGCAACGAAGCAGATCGTGTACGAGTTTCTCAATCACGCGCATCAGAATCGTATCAGTGAGACATAGAATCGCGCGCGTCAGAAGCATATCAGTGGGACATAATTTGTGCGAAAAGGTGCGTTATTTATCTGTACGGAGAATCAGATTTGGGGCTGTGGCCTCTTTGCTCGCTTATTCCTAAAATTCGATTTTCGAGCTTAAAATTCTCTATTTTTTGTAGTACTTCAACAATAAAATATTTTATTTACTTGGAAACCGCAGCATAGGCATGGAATCGAAACCTATGCCATCACTTTTGCGTTACGGATTCCTGTGTAGGTACGAGGAATTATTGGAATAGGTATCAAATTCGTTTGTGTCTGCCTTGTGTATGTGTGTCTTCTTAGAAAGAAAAAGAGACATTGCAATGCATGCCGGGCACGGTTAGTTATCAATAAATTTTTTTTAATCTATCATCGCCATTGCTGGGACTGTAAATACGCCGAGACGGGAATAAAATCGTTCGATCGAGGCAATGAAAAGTCGAGTCCTTTTGGGCGTCGGTGCAGGACAGGGGTTCATTTTGCGGGGTATGGAAGCGTCAGGGCGACGAGGAGTGGCACTTCCCGACCCCCGTGAGCTTCATAAAAGTTAACATCCGTAAAAATCGGCCCGGCCCCACAATGGAGCCCATTAAGGATTTCCCCCGGAGGCGGCCGCCGGACGCGCGAGGGATATCTTAACAGCAATCTGCTGTCGCGAAGGGAGAGAGGGGTGAGGAGGCCCCTGGCTCGAGCGGGGAAGTGGGGGTTGCTCAAACCCTGGGATGGGATCCCAGGGTGTGCCAGGGGAGTGACGGAAGGAAGGGTTTCGGCGGGGGGTCGTCATCTGCAAGCACCCGAAGATGATGTCGCGTCGGAAATTACAGGGGGGCGGGAAGGGGTGCGCGGGGAGGCCCGCCACTCGCAGCGCGCGCCTGCGGCAGCCCTGGGACGACCGCGCCTTCGCTCTCTGCCCCGAAATCACGGCACCCGGATGATTTCCGCCCTCGCCCGCCCTAACGCTTCTCCCGAGCGAAATCCCGATTTTTCACTTCTCATGTGCCTCGCTTGGTTTTGTTCATTACTTCCGCGGCGGGTAGGTATGGGTTCTATTTATTCTTCCGAGATTCAGCCGCGTAGTTGTTGATCTGACGTTTCCCTTCCTATCCTGGAGGCACCTTTGACCTGAAAACGCCTCCAGGATAGAGAAAGAGAAACGATGTCAGAATAACAACGACGCGGCTGAATCCCGGAAGGAGAATTGGAGCCTCGCTAATCTGAAATGATAATCACACATATGCTTTGTTTTTCAAATTGACGCATTTCTGCTTTAATCTTGAAAAGAACCCATGTTAAAATCTCCACCTTCAATGCTGAAATACGTAAACACTAGCCTGGAAACCCTATATTTCTTCATCTCAGTTTATAAAACACACTTCAAAGGTAATATATTTAAGTTTCCAGAATTTGTGGAATGAAGGACACTTAGGCTAGAGCCACCAAAAGTTTCAGCTCAGTGGCGATTACTTCAGTGAAATGAAATCGTAATAGGCGAAGTCTTAAATCTAGAGAAAGTTTTGGAGTTGAAATTATTTTATGGCTCAATACTCTAGGTATCTCGAGTAATAATCGTGAGTCGTTGAGTGCACATTTTCATAACTTTTTAAGTAAGTCGAAAAAATTTTCTTGGACCACCTTTCACTTGAATGCATGATTTTATAGGACGGGAACATGGCATGCGTGAGGTAACGTAAATGATGTAGGAGTTATGATTTTAAAATACCTTTCTTTTAAATACAGTTTTTGCATATTTAATCACAAAAATATTTTTAACATTGTTAAGACATGCGCTTAGGGTTTGGAGTTAGAAATCGAAGCGAAAATCATATGTAACTATGCGTTTTCACTCAGCATGATACCTTGATAGTAGTTAGTCATCATATTAGGATCAGGATAGAAAGAGAAACGTTGAGAAATATGGAACGTATAATTTTGCATTTAGGAGAAAATTTACGAATATGTATTCGAATTATTTCGAAATTTACTTCAAGTGCTTTAAGGTTACGTGTTAAAAGAGCATAAACTTGCCAAAAAACAAAAGCGGTAACATGCTATTGTTTTCACTTTAAACTATGCATAGTACTCGTAAGTACCCGTTAGCAAAGTTATACGCAAATCTGTAAATATCGCTCCAATGACTTCTAGAAACTTCTGGGACAGAGTGAAAGATGAGCTATGCGTATTACTCGTAAGTACCCGTTAGCAATGTTTTACGCAAATCGGCAAATATCGATCCAGTCACTTCAAGAAACGGTTCTGAGACGGAGTGAAAGGTGAGCGGGGAGCTGGGGCGTCTGGGGCGCAGGTGAGGAGGACGGAATACGGAGAACCTTGGCGGAGGGGAAAACAAACGAGGAAGTGTCAGATTAGGCGGGAGAGCAAAGGAAAGTGATAAGATTTGGCGAGGCGGCAAAAGTTGATCGAGGACAAATTGGGACGCGAGGTCATGTTTAAGCGTGTGATGGAGAAAGTGAGCCACAGGGGGAGGGAAAAAGCATACAAGGCGCCCGTGGATGTGCCTCGCGTCGGATAAGAGGCTGATGGTAGGAATTTCAGGGATGTAGCAAACGTGAATGAGGCAGGAATTGAGGCGTCGCGACACCTCTATTCCTGCCTCATTCACGTTCTATTCACATAAGCTTTTGTATAAATAAGCCAATAGACGATAGAGATTGGAATGGAATGCTGACTGTCCCAGAGGACACGACAAAACTAGCAAAGTTTTGATGCAAAGTTTTACGCAAATCTGTGAATACCACTACAGCCACTCCAAGAAACGGTACTGAGATGGAGTGAAGGTGATCGTTATAACGAGAGGATAACGACAAAACTAAGATCGGTGGACGATGATAAAAATTCTGCAGAACAAATTCTCCAGTGAGCCGTCATGATAATATTCTCTGTGTCGCTCTGAAAAACAATAGGAATTTCTCAAGCAATCTAAGCCCAAAGTGTAGCCTCCGAGTCTCTAGGGGCTCCCACCTTACTCCCACATAGCGTTGTGAGACACTATAATATCACTCGCAGTAGCTTTTAACGAAGCGCGCTGCTTTCCTTTTTATGTTATTAATTTCTTGGTTAAATCTACATGACCAGGGTCCCAAATGCTCGCAGCGTATTCGAGTTGTGGCCTAACGAGAGGGAAGTAGCATCTCTCTTTTACTTTTCCATCCGAGGACATTCCTATTATACGCTTAACAAAACCTAGTTTCTTTAATGCTCTTCCGCATATATTTTGTACTTGTGCTCCCGACGATATATCAGCAGCTAAGGTAATTCCAAGATATTTTACTGTATCTGAAGATTTTATGTTTACTCCACCCACAGTATAGGTATGGCATTTTTGTGATGACTTTCGCAGGAAGTGAACTGTGGTGCATTTGCAGATATTTAATTCTTCTTTCTGCTGCTGCAATTCTACAGAAAAAAATTAGGGTTAAAATAAGATTTATTAGGATAATTCCAATCTCTAATCTCTATCGTCTATCACTGAGCCGTAGTCAATTAAAGATTGTGTGTGAGAGAAGATTATTGGGTGAGCGTGGATAAAGAGGAAGAAGAGGGAGAAATACGGATAGTATGTTGGAAGAACAATGATACGAGTTTAAACGGCACCTCATTTCCGGGAAACATGGTTTTTATCGAAGCAGATGGTCCCATAAAACTTAGTGACTTAGACCACTACGTCATTTTTCGAATAAAATTGAATTCCGCGCTCATTTCAGCTCCAGCTTAGATCCTCACGTAACGTTCTTCTACTGGCCATAAAACGAACGTGAAATTCAGTTTTATTCTAAATCCGCCGAGGTCAAAGGTGTCTACGGTAACGTACGGTAACGCCCGAGAAAACTCAGGTGAGTTCAGGTAGTCCGAGCGAGATAGTTCCCTAGTCAAAATAGAGACCATATTCGAATTATACGTTTTAATTTCGCCAGCTGTAGGGCACATCAATAAAATATTGCATTATTAATGGTGCAACTATATAGTTTATATATGACAGAAATTGGGAGTAATTAGATGAAAATATATAAATAAATCTTTAACTTGACTCATTTTTTTCGCGCAGTGCGTTTGAAACTCCTTCAAAACGGAAGGTTTTTTGTGATACCCAAGAACCTACTGCGGTGACAGTGATTAATTTTCAAAAATAGTTAAGAAAACATACAAACTACACGCTGTTAGTTTTTTTTACGACATCTAAGTGTTAGAAGTACCTCATTTTGTAAATAATGCCTCTCTGGAGTGCATACACGTATGTACCATTTCCCACGTAAAATGGATTGTATTTTTTGGCAAATATCTCCGAAAGTAATGTGGTAAGGGGTTGAATTTTTGGTGTCATTAGAAGGGAGAGATATTTTTCTTTAAATGAGACCAAATTCATTGATTTCTAGGTAGAATGATATTTCGCTCAAACTACCTTAAGGACATCAGTCAAGGGCTAGACTGTCCATGGACCGGCAACTTATTTGGTAAAGTGGCTTTATGTGATGATAATACTAGATCTCTGAATGATTCCCTAAAGTTTGCCCATTCTTCTTCGGGGTGTTTCAATTTCACTTTTTCCGTCTAGCACTTTGAATAACGTCTTCATCGGCAACTCTCTCTCTCCGCACATTTGATTCTTATCATTCCTCACGCATTGATATCACAACCGTTGGCTGGGATGAGGTACTCTTCTCGATCGAAAACCTGACAGAGATTCAACAAAACATTTCCCTAGTTTTTCGTCTTTTCTGCTTCACAAATTTTTGCATCCAGTCTTCACTACCACACAATAGTATTCGAAAAAGACTTGAATAATTCCTTACTCTCCTACATTGCACCAGCAATCATGAGTGGATTTCCATATTGATTTACTTGTTCTATTGCTTGGTTTCTTTGACTCACTAGAACTTCCCTGCTTTTTCTTTCACCTCGCTCTGCCACCTTGTGATCCTATTTCGTAGTATGCACAATTCCTGCACTTGCTCCAATAACTGCTGTTCCAGACTCATCGTGACGTAGCTTCAGTAATTTATTCCATTTACCAGAACGTTTCCATTCTGAACGCCAATTTCCAAGCAGTACTTCCTTATTATCCTTACTTTAACCCTTTTTCTCGTTTCTGCAACACTGCATCCCAATTTTTATCATCGTCGACCAATCTTCTTAGTTTTATCGTTTTTCTGTCGTTATAACATCCTTGTATCCTCTCTGGGACAGTCAGCATTCTTATCCAATATCTATCGTCTATTGGCCTGTTTATTCAAGAGCTTTTGTAAGTAGAAATACTTAGAATATGAGTATAGGCTGTTTTTACGATGTGTACCCGCATATTTTCCCTCGATGTTTCATTCATACTATGCAGTTGAGAAGAAACATCTCTTTATACACGCGCAAGAAAATTTTCCGCCGTCGTGAAATCACACTTCCGTCATTGTCGAGGCTCGGAGATTCCTATGCCTTCCCGAACGGGACATTTGTGCGTCCATTATGGAATATTTCGATCCTTGAGTCTCTTAAGGTGATATTAAGTCTAATGTTGTCACATGTGACACTTCGCCAGCTTCGGATCGATGCCCTTGTTTTGATTACAGTACCCGTTGGGCAAAGTAAAATGCAACACCACTCGCTAATCATCATTCGTCTAACTTTTGATTCTAGCTTTTCAGTGCATCGCATGATTATAATTTTATCTTTCGGCGACGCCGATCATATTTCTATACAGCAGGAGCTACCGCCGTCCTTTCTCCCGACCTAGACGGGCAATAATTATTTGTTCCGCGGTATAAAAAATACAAAAAGATTAACCAAAAGAAAAAATTATGACATCTTCCGTATTTTCCCATAATTTTTGCTCTTTTCTTGCAAATATCTCAGCGTAGGAAACCTAGGGCGCGATCATGGTTTTCAATCATGCGCGCACTGGTGTTATCGCCATTTTTCAAACGGGCCCGTGAGAGATAAAGCGGGATTGCAATTCGTCCAATTTTGACCGGTGCGTTCAGCCTCTAATGTTCACTAAATGGGTGCGTTATTAAAGCATTACCTGGGAGCATTATCCTTCTGGAGCTGAGGGCGTTTTGGATAACGATGAGGCGCAATCAGGAAGTTTAATCCCAACCCACATCCATCATCTTCCTTCCGAGTGCCCTGCTGATTGGGCTACCTTGCTATTGAGACGTAAACTAGTTAATAAATGTATTATTCCAGCATAAGAGGAGTCCTCGTAGTGTCACCTGAACAGTCAACGGTTAGAAGTCCCGCATGACATTCGTCGCGATGCTTCCCGAGGAAAAGGAGTTGACTTCGGCCCGGAACGAGAATCGACGCGAGAACGCTGGGAAGGGGCAGGGAGGGGGGGGGGCGGGGGATGATGTCCCCCAGCCGCCGCAAAAACATTTCCATCCGCGTTTGACGCGCTCACAGCGGGGGCGGAGGGGAAGGAACTGCGTGCGGAGGGCGGAAGGGGGGGGGGGGCGCGATTCTGAAAAATAGAATTTCGGGGCGTCAAAAGTCAATGCGGTCAGGCGGCCTGCTCTTGACACTAGCCCGGATTTTTTTTCCACGGGACGTTTATCTAAATGCGGCTTTGTCCGCGCCGTGGCACAAAGACGTGGCCAATCCCGCCGTCCGCACGACACTCCCCGGCTACAAAAACGCCCCCTTTTGTCGGGCGACTGTCGCCGGGGGTGCGGAGGTGGGGTGGGCGGGGGCGCTTACGGAGGCAATCTTACTCTGTGGCCGCGGAGGCGGGGCTCACGAAGCGCGTGCTACCCCCGACGGTGGCCGGACTGTCAACTGACCAAAGGGGAGGACAGCCGATGGAGAAAGCTACAGATTCGAATCTAAATTCGAGGGTTGACGATCATGTACTTTGCCCGTGGATGCCTTCTAGCCGACAGCTATCTAACAAATACTGGCTGGAACAAGTTAATTGCACACCACTAGGTGTAAACTAGTTTACCATGCCTATCACTCTTGAATAACCTCAAAAAAGCGGTCAAAAACGGCCGCAATACTTTTCAATTTTTTTCCATTAGATTAAGCCTGATTAAATCGCACTTCACTTTCATACCTGGGAAAACTAGTGACCTTTCCAACAATTGTCACTATAACCATCAAAAGACTATAGAATTGCATGATTAAATGCCAGTTATAGGAACGATAAATATGTATCCAATAGAGTTATGGGACCCATAAGCCATGGCAACCATTCAATAAGCGTTTGCAGAAACATTCCATACATTTATTGGTTTTATTAATGGCTTAATAACTTATAGGATAGAGTTATGAGCTTCATAAGTAGCCTAGATGGCGGGAGCACGATGAACCGCATGGAGTTTTAATAACTTGATAAAATAGTTGTTTTGAGAGAAATGGCCAGTTTGTTTACGCTGTATAAATACTATTATGAGCATTAATAATCATGCATTGGAAAACCACTATAAATTTTATTCAGCAAGGGAATATTAGATCAAACTATTGGTTCATAAGTTATGAAACTGATGGATGTGTCCCTGCAACCGAAATATTTTCTACATCTACATCTACACAATACCATGCGATACGCCGCATGGGCGTGTGGCAGAGTATATTAGGTCACCAGCCGTGCAAATATGCAAGTTTTTGGGAGATGAAATGGTGGCGTGTATTATAGGAGTGTATTTAGTGGAGCTCAATTATTATTGTAGTCACTTATCGTGCGCGGAAAGAACGAGTTTTTGTACCCATCTGTTCGGCAGTGTATCTCTCTTATTTTATCGCTTCTGTCAGACCTAGAGATGTAGTGAGTCGTCATGATAATATTCTCTGTGTCGCTCAGAAAAACTGCTGAAAACCACGCGCACCCCAAAATAAACAGTTTTGCCAATTTTTTGTCCTCGTTACTTATCTTGGGGAGAAGACCAAATCTACATCATTAACCTCTGACCAAAACGACAATAATCGATCGAGATGACAACAAGAGTCAAAAAAGATACATGCATCTACATCTACCTAGTACCCTGCGAGCAGCCGCATCGGCGTGTGACAGGGGGTGTTAGGTCACCAGCCGTGTAAAGATGTAAGGTTTTCGAAGGTGAATGGGGTGCGTGTATTATAGGAGTGTATTTAGTGGAGCTCAGTTTTTATTGTGGTCACATGTTGTGCAATAAAAGAATGAGTTTTTTAACTTTGAAAGAATGAAAAAAGAGTTTTTCTACCAATCTGTTCGGCAATGGTGGGAAAGTGTTGGGAGGATACGATTTACGAATAACTGTTGCGGGGGAGCGAATTTACAAGGGGGGAAAGGCAAGAGAGGAGCTCACGTTTGATCGAGGGTAATCTGGAGACGGGCAACTGGACATCTATATCTACATCTACATACTACCCTGCGAACCGCTGAATGGGCATGAGGCAGGGGGTGTTAGGACAACAGACATGTAAAGATGTAAGGGATAAGGTTATGGGAGGTGAAATGGTGACGTGTATTATGAGAGTGTATTTAGTGGAGCTCAGTTTTTATTGTGGTCGCTTATTGTGCGCGGAAAGAACCAATTATTGTACATATGTGTTCGGCAATGTATCTCTCTTATTTTGTCGCTTCTGTCAGACATAGAAATGTAGTTAGGCGTCATGATAATGCTTTATGTGTCCTTCTGAAACAAAGCAGTTCTGAATTTTTCAAGCAAACTAAGCCTAGAATTTTGCCTCCGAGTCTCTCGGGGCACCCACCTTACATAAAAGTGCAAACACATTTATTAAAAGCATATTCTGTTGTCAATGCTTAAACATCATCTAATTCTACAATTGATCACGAATACTTTAAAATTAAAATTTAAATTTATGAAAAGTAAAAAAATTAAAATTGAGCACAGCCACGTAGCGCCGACGTGGACTGGTCTGTCAGCCACATGCGCCTAACATCTTCGCCCGTGGCATGGGGGCCGCCACCCGCCCATCACTCGCGTCCCACCCCCGCCCACCGCCAAAAGATGCCCGCTTCCGAAGACGCGATGGGCACCTAAACACGTGCCTCCCATCTAAATAAACGCACCATGTTTTTCTTCATTTTTTCATAAATTCTGCGGATGCGGAAGCCGGCGGGGTAAAGTCCTTGCCTGCCAAACCGAAGGTCGCGGGTTCGAGGCCCGCCTGGGTAGGACATTTACACCTCCCTGGGCATGGTTGTCTGTGTTCGTCCATACATTGCATATCTAGTAATAGGCTTCGGCTGTTAGATATAAAGAAATTATTATTATTATATCCCGAAGCCTCAAACAACCAAAGCACCCGTTTTACTCCAATTCGATGCCAAACGGTGTAACGCAACGGCGACGTTGGTCCTGAGCCATAATAGCATTTACAATTTTTACGCAAAACGTTTCAATTTCGCATAATTATTCCCGGCTTTGACTGTGGCGCCATGAGTTCCGTTGTTGAAAGCGGATTTTTCTATGTGATAGCAGACTGTACAAAAGAACCTCTCGTAGCATTAAGAGGACGCGGTAACCCCAATTTTTCCGGCACGTCTGCGTTCCGTTCTCATTCAGTAAATTTTCCGGACATCATCATGGAATTTTTGTAACTACAGGGAAATGAGTGAAACTATGCTTGGTTTTTAGGCTTGGAAATGGGTTTTTAGGCTTGGGAAATAGGCTTGGAGATGCAATGTTTATGAGAATTATGCGACAAACATTGACATTTTCGTTTGAGGTATTTCGGTATACCTATTCGAGGAACGACGGCTATGCTTAGGTCGCCCCCTGCAATTAACAGTATGCAGCTGTAATTCCAACTGCTCAAGCGAAATTTTCTGAAATGGTGTAATTTAGGAAAAATAAAACATGAGTTTTGTTACATTTCAGCGCAGGAAAGGGTGCACATCGCTCCTCCCACAATCCTCTAAGTTCTCAATTTTATCGCCGTTGGCGCTCCATCAATGAATTAGGTGATCATCTCAGGTACGGCTAGTTTTCAGCTCGCTAGATGGACGAGAGGGGAAATTAGCGCGGGGGGACCATGGGTTACTTCAGAGGGCACGGAGCAGATGAGTTTTCGGTTCGAAATGATTTAAAGTGGCTCTAGCTGGACCACGTGAGTCAAGACAAATAACAAATTATATATTTTTATTTAATCAAGTTAAAATTTTTTCTTTTGCTGATGAAATGGGTTGAAATAGGTTGGCTTTGAAAGTTAAAGTACAAAATATGCAAACTATTCCATGAATATATTTTAAATGACCACTTGTGTCCAGTCGTAGAGGCCAACTTCAGCGACATTTTGCGTGCGTGCGATGGCTCTACGCAATTGCCATTGGGTGGAGCATTCGCAATTTTGACTTCAATCAGGACAATAATACGCCTACAACTTTAATAAATATACAGAAAGATTCCAATATTTTATTTTTATTCAATTTCTCATGACTTTTCGCCTCTTTACGCAGCTTTGATGAATTTTTAAAATATGATTTCTCGTCCAAATTGACATTTTACTACTGTAATGTGAGCCATCTCCAAAAGATCTCACGTTAAAATCTCCATTTTCAAGGGTGAATTATAGTCAAACTAGCCATGAAACTCTACTATAATTTCATCTGTTTGAAAAATGCACATCAGAGATGTTATATTCAAGTTTTGATTCTATCAATGATAGGAGACAGTTGTGTGTTTAATGGTTCCAAACGCCAGTAAACACTCACGAAACACCCTTATCTCATTGGTGATAGTTCTAGTCCATACATTTTGAAATACATTAATTTCCTTAGCACTGCTGAAAAAAAATATTTTTCACACTTTTTAAGATTCAGTACATACATACCCGCCGTTCCCTTTTGCAGAGGGTACAGTAAAAAATGATCAATTCTCGGCATCGAACCGTATAACCTGGCTATACTTAAGTAAGATCTTCTATTCTGCCTAATTCTGCACAGCTCTTTCGCTGATTTAACTTTCCCAACCGCACTCCTATTCTTAGACCCCTAGAAATGGATATAAGATTTCCGGCTTCACATGGTGGAAATTCAATCAATGGTCAAATGGTCTAAGTTAATGGTTAATAGACTGATTAGCATTCCAATGAACTTTAAAAACTTCCAAAAGGAACTTAACATAATTTAACTTATTGTTCAGAGAAATGGATATGACTCAAACCTAATAGATAAATAGAAGGGTTTCGTGTAAAACAAACAATAAATACAATGACCTTTATGTCTTTTAATACTGACAAACCAACCCTCTGGTGCAAGCTATCTACCTTTCATTAACAAACTGTCTCATAAACTATGGAACACCATTCCAGCTGACAAGACCATGGTATCTTTTTATAACCCTCTGACTTTAGGCAAATTAATTTTCAATTCCAAAGACAAGTAACATATCTCACAGAGAAGTGGAGTGTATGAACTGAAGTGTGAGGACTGTGCCTGTAAATACATCGGACAGACTGGAAGAAAATTTAAAACCAGAATGAAGGAGCATAGAAGAGATTTTATTAATAGTGACGAAACCACTGGAATGGTGGAACATTGAAGCGAAGGAAAACAATGGTGTAATTTCGACCAAAGAATTTTACATTGTATTAACAAAGGGCGGAAGCTTGATTTTATGGAATATTCGGAAATCATAAATATCTAACGTTCCTCTCTCCCTCACCCCTCCTCCTAATCCACCGACTATCCCGACGGCTTCACAGATAAGCCCTCTGACCTTGCCTCTTTAAACTCCATATGCAAACTTCCTTGATAATGGCACTAGGTGCTAAAACCATGGTCGGCAAAGATTAAAAATTCTGTGTGGAAAGTTACAATTGTTTTTCATTTTGAAATGGATGTATATCGCTTCCACAAAGTTGAGCCTGATACGCTTTTATGTATACCTCATCCAAATATGTGGTGACCAGGGAAGCGACAGCTCCGTAAGCCCAATGCGTATAAATTTCGCACCAGCGCCACTAGTGGCTCAGAGCGAAAACTGACGAAAACGGGCGCGTGGTTTGAAACGCAGCTCCAGCCTCCGAGCTAACCAACAATTTAATCACCTCCTTGAGCCTGAATCACGCGATCATTTCTTCCGTCCCTCTTGAGGGATAGCTCCAATGATAGCTTTTCAGGGACCGTGACAATGATAGCTCGAGCTATCATTTTCTGAATCACACGGTCATTTTGGCCGTCCCTTTTTCCATCCCTTTTCGCATCATTTCTATTTGTTTACTACTCTCATTCCATTGAAAGCCGAACGTGGCGTCGCTCTTAAGCGCTCTGATTGGCTAAATGTTGGAGTCAGCGATGCCTTCAGGGACGGAAAAAGTGACGTGCTCAGTGATGGAAAAAGCAATAGGGATCCCTATCGCTGGAGCCATTCCTGACTTTGTTCGCGTCACACGATCATTTACGAGCGATCATTTGAGCTATCATTGGAGCTATCCCTTAAAAGGGACGGAAAAAATGATCGTGTGATTCAGGCTTTACTGATACTTAACTGATACCTTAAAGAGTATCACACAGAAGAATCATCTGGTAATCGGCTCTTGCACACTACAACCATGATATTGATGAAACGAAAGATAAATAAGAAGAATAACTAGAACACAATATTCTTTCACCATTAAAAAAATATTTATTCACTGGTACACTAGAAATGCAGACATAACAAGTACAAAAGGTCACTTACAGTCATTTCACTATTAGACGATTCACTACCATTATCACGACCAGTTGTATTAAATAGTGCGGAATAAAACCAAGTATCTTTTATTATGAGTGACCTTAGAAATGCACTCAGGAGTCTCTTCAACAAATTCATCCATGATTCTCCTAGCCGATTTCATCTCGTGTCTTTAACTCCACTTTTATGTGCTGGCATCACTATTCGATTCTCATCTATTATCTCGGCATGGTCAAACCTAAGTAGCGCACCCGTTCCTCTATGTCCAATACTGGAGCATTAAACCTACATTATTTCATGGCTCACTTATTTTTAACCTTCGATGCCCCAGAAAGTAGAGGAATTCGTATGGCTAGGGGGCCATTCAAGTATTACGTAAGACGTATTTGGGGGTAGGGGGGTTGGGATCATCTTACTTTATCTTATGTAGTGGTGGTCAGGGGGTCTGGAACCACTTTACGAAACGGTTTGGTCCGTCTTGAAACATTGTATCATTTCCGAATGAAATTTAGCAGTGACATGGTGCATCCGCTCTTTAACCCTTTTTGTGCGGCATGACGTATTATCGTCATGGTTTTTTTACGCCGGTGCTGATGACGTGATATCACGTCATGGTACCGTGACTGTTCCAGCTTTCACTAGGGGGCAGAGTGAATGTTCCCTATTAAATGCTGAAACACTCGCGGTACCCTTGACGTGATATCACGTCATCGGCACCGCCGTAAAGACAGCCATGACGTGATATCACGTCATCAGCTCCAGCGTAAAGACAGCCATGGCGTGATATCACGTCATCAGCACCAGAGTAAAGACAGCCATGAAGTGATATCACGTCATCAGCACCAGCGTAAAGACAGCCATGGCGTGATATCACGTCATCAGCACCAGAGTAAAGACAGCCATGACGTGATATCACGTCATCAGCACCAGAGTAAAGACAGCCATGGCGTGATATCACGTCATCAGCACCAGAGTAAAGACAGCCATGACGTGATATCACGTCATGCCACACTCAAAGGGTTGATGGCATATTTTCCGTAATCTTACAGCTACACCAATGCTCAGATTCTGTCGCCTGACTGGCTAGTTACATCCATGCTCAACCAAAGCCAGCATTTAACAAAGAGTAGATTCAAATATGTAATGTCTTGCGTAAGACAGAGGTGGGGTAGCGAAAATCTTACATTGTCTGACCTATGGAGAGGAGGTGTGGTCAAAAATGGCATAAATCGTCCTACGTAATACTTGAACGGCCCCAAAGAGGGTAGTGGCTGCATTTCCTGAGAAGATATCCTCTGCCAATTACGTGAAATGTAAGATTTATTACATCGCCTGTGCATTGTAACCTGATTCTGCAGGCTCAAAAACCGAGAAGCACAGCTGCGATGATATTGGGTTTCGCTAGCAGAGAGGACACTTAAGGGGGGGGGGGAATGAAGTCCTATGCTCCGTAGTAATTCCCGATAAAGGGGAAGCTTTGGTTCGCTTGGGAGGTCGCGACGGCGACCGTCGCCCTATCATACGAGAGATATTCACACCATCTCTCCGTCGTATTTGACCATCAGTGTTAAATTAAGCGTGGGAAGTGCGACAGCATGGGTCCGTTGTAGAGTTGAGTGCAACCTACGCTTACGTCATCTTCATCCCGCCGATAAAACCTACTCTCAGCGTTCCACTCCCACGCCGACCCAACTTGACTACCTCCATCTCGGCCTGGAGCAACCTATCGCCCCCTATCCTTCTAGCAGCCACCTGCTCCCTAGCCCCTGATCATATCCAGACCTTTCCTCACCTCAACATGCTAAGTACTCCCCATTTTCTTTTCCTTCTCGCCTTCCGTATCTCTTCCCTCCTCTTCCGCACCCATATCACGAAGGCCTGGACCCTCTAGAAACAAGAATGCAGAAGGATGGAGCAGTCAGCGTGGGAAAGCAAAACGCTCATTCAGCAGAATAGTCTTTTGGATATCCCTTCGATGGCTTCGGAATGCTATTTTTACAGACTGATGCCATAGTGAAATATTTTCCTCGTTAGAGTGCTCACATACACTTATTGTTCAAGTCGTCAATTACTTCCATAATATTCTCACAGGGTAAGGTAAGACGCATTATTTACTACTCATTATGTTTCATTTATCGTGGATAATGATCCAGTGCCATGATCATTGAGTCAGTTTAGTTAAGTCCCCGCATGATACTACAGTATTTCATGTGCAATTCCTCTAAAAATTAGAAATTCATGACGTAAAACCAAACTTCTCGTGCGACGAAGAGTATATTATCAACGATATTAACTAACCTAAGGCTAAAGAATTACTGAGGCAAGGATTAGTATGAGCTTAGGAAAAGAATGAGCGAGCGCGAAGCTTTAGGTTAGCGAGGAAAGGCAAGAAAGAGTAGGTTTAATGGATTGTATGAAGTGATATTTAATTCATCCAAGATAATGGTGCAGTTAAAATATACCCATTTGGCACAGAACGAAATGAAAAGTAAACAATTCTTTTTATGGTCGTATGATTCAAGCAAAGGCCACCGTCATGGATTCTTCGGTCACGTGATTACATTTCGCAAACGGCATTGGATGCGTTTACTGAGTGTCCACATTTTCGTTGACAGGGCTAATGCTATGGACGGATACTTGGACGTACACTGAGATGAAGAAAGAAATCGTACAGATAGAGAGAGTTTGCGCCTGTGAATGTCTGATGGGCTTACGCTCTCTTCCACTCAAACTTACACTGACCGAAAGATTTACATAGTAATATATTCTAGCAAATAACGCTCCCCCATGTCCACACAGATTAACGCGGTGCTGGTCGTTACGTCATTGTCCGAGGGTGGAGGCTACACTACAGAGGACCGTACATGCCACTGTGGAGGAGCGAGTAGGGGTTGAAGACTGAAGTCGAAGACGACTTGAGTCGAATGTCAACTTTTTTCTCCGAAAGTCAACTATTTAAATGTAGACTTTCAATTTTCAGAGTCTATTAAGTCATCGACTTTTGACTTTTGTACAAAGGTGAATTCGATTTTTCGAATAATTTATCGACCGTTTTTGTAGAGTTCATTCGTTGAATAATATAGTCAGGCACCTGGAGAAACAATTTATTATTTTCTAGGCGCACGAACATGGCTAGGAGAAGAGAAAGTGACACCATTTTCAATCTTCTTGAAGGGCTATTTCTCAGGGAGTCATACGTTGAATGGCCAGAAGAAGAGTTGATTATTGTTTTCAGCTTCAGTCATAGACTTGGTGCCCTCATCATGAACTGATGAAAAAATTTAAAAAAAGCTCATGCCCCTTTCATTTAATTCCTTATCGTGTATCAGTACTTTGCACCAACTCGGTGCAGCAGCTGACCGGGTGTTCATCGCTAATGAAAGATAGTAGCTAATGAGCTGATCATGACAATCGACTGGATGATTTCACCCTCATTTGATGGAGAGCCGGGGGTTCTAAGTACAGGAGAAGGCGAGTAGAACGAGCTGGACGAAGGCGTATGGGGGCGTCCATTAATTACGTAAGGCGTTAAGGGGGAGGGGGTCGAGCCGAATCTCACCCAATCTCACGTGGGGGAGAGGGTGTGTCTCGGCAAATACCACGTAATTTTTTTTCCGCAAGAAACAGAGTAAAATTGCGAGAAAACTGGGTTAAATTAAGTAAAACATGTTTCTCCACTTAAATATGGCTAAATCTTGCACAATCATATTTATCGCGGCCATGCGAACGCCACAAAGTAGCACAGTAGCCCCTCGATTGTTAAGCCGCCACCGGCCAGCCAAACGCGCGACTCTACGAACGCTGCGGCGTACGAGCTGTTCTTAGTAGTCTTAAATACTAGTCTTAACTAGTCTTAAATAAAAATAATTTAGCAAATTATTAGTTTTTTAAATAAATCCAACGCAATCAAGCTCAGATTAACGTATTAACACTAAAAATACGCATTTTGAAAAATCGCACGTGAGATTATGGGGAGGGGGTCGAGCCAAATCTCACGACATCTCACCAAGGGGGGACGGGGTATCAAAAAATCACCAAAATCGCCTCACATAATTAATGGACGCCTCCTATCGCCAGCTTTTTTTACTCTCAACACCTATGAGTCGTATTCTCCCTTTTCACTTTTTTATTTACAGCACGAGAAGGTATGCCGATGGCAAGTGTAGGCTCGTTTTTGTGTTTCGACTTCGGTAAGAGGTTTTCTGTCCTATAGTAAGTCGAAGACTGCGGAGCATACTGTACGTACGAGCTCGTCAGAGCGAAGTCGAAAGTCGACTTATTCGAAACGATTCCAAACCCCGGGAGCGAGGTCGGCGCGACGAGGGCGCTGTTGCCACGGGGCCTTTCGCAGAGACAACCTTATTCGCGCTGATGTGGCAAAGGTGGGACGTCTGGCCGACAAAGAAGGAATATGATAACAAAACACCCGCGGGGGATTGAATGGCTCGCGGGTCTCCCTCTCTCTCCAAGCAAGGTGATTACAACACTTAGAGTACGCTCGAGTGAAATGCAGCAAATAGCCGGGCATTTTGGGTGATTTGACTGGCCTTTAGGAACACCATGTCTACCCTTAGTAGAGGAGTCCGTTTTCTTCTCCGCCGACCACCTCTCCTACATCATTCTCCACAACCACATCACGAAGGCCTGCAGCCTAGGGGAAATGAGCGTGTGGAAGGATAGCCAACAATGAGAAAGTCAAAATTATATTCAACAGAAACTTCCGTAGAAGATTACGTCGGTGGCTTTTTAATAAGAAGACTTGCTCTGTAGGCTGAGGCCGAATCTAGCGGGACACTTGTCTTCTATGAGGCATATTTAAACACAATTTTGGTAACGAAAGCTATTTCCAGCCATTTCTTGATACCAGAAGAAATGAGTAGCATTGAAATCACCATTGTGCTCAGGCGTAAAAAAAACCATAGGAGCGGAAAAGTTAAACTTCCTCTTTTCTACTCCTTTTAGAAAGGCATTTCAAGAACCATCATATGAATACCATCACGGCAGGGAATATTCAATGAACGTCATTACGCGGAATGTACGTCTTCAACCGATATTTCCCGTACAATCTCAGTATCATGCTCTCAGAAGTCGTTTCATGCCTTCAGAAGTCGTAAAAATTTTACTATAAAACATTCAATGCGCATACGTTAACGATTATCGTTAAAAATATTTGGAATGATAATACTCGGAAAATATTTAATCCGGTGTTTCCTGTGAAATTGGGTAGAATTTGTACATGGTCTAGCAATAAACGCGAAATTTTCCACAAGAGTAAAATTAAATTCCGACCCGGAATGAACCATCTTTCGGTGAAGATGATGAAATAGCACTGAATCCCCGGCCGGAAGTCAAATTTATTTTCGTGGAAAATTGCACGTTATATTATTTCACCATACACTGAAAAATTCCTCATTGCTACGAAATTCTCAAGTAATATGGTTCGTAGCCATGTGCAGAGGCACTTCTTGAGATGGCATATCGGTGTAACTGAAATAGATTAGTAGATCCGGGATTCGAACCTTGGTCAAGTCAAGTGGTTTTTGTCATGGCGAATTCCATCTCGTTGTACACAACTTTATTTTGCCATCTGGCAGCCAATCGCAAACCTAAGACACTAGAATCCAATATACTTACGATTGCCGTCATTAGCTGACGCCTAACGTGTATCTGGGCGAAGTTCTCGGTGGAAGCACACTTGGACTGGAATGATATTTCATTATGTGTTTCACACTGTCGTGCATTCCCAGAGATGGCGACGCCCGTTGAAGCAAAGCATCATAAAATCTGCCGGGGCGACTTATGGAAGGAAGATATTCCTCTTTTATTCGTTTCCATTTGGCGAAAGTTTTTCCGAATGGTTTACATAATAAGATGGTCGAAATACGCAATCGATAAAGATTCACGTCGAGAAAGTAAACATGTCGAAACAAGGAAGTTGAGAGTTGATCAATCATTTGAATTGAGGTTGATAGAGAGGGCATGTCATAGAAAAACTGTGGTCAGACACCTAAAATACCCACAATATTGTTACCCCCTGGTTTTTAGTTGCTTGCCTTTGTATAGCAAGGACGAGTGAACGCATTAGCGGGTGCATAAAAAATGTCTTCTATATGTTAAAAATTTAAGGTAAACAACACTTGAAACATATATTAGTCACTGGTAGCCATTGATTATGCTTGATTTGACTTGATTTTTCGCTGGGAATACGGATCATTTTCATTTTAAGTAAATATGTAGAAGATATGATAGACATGTGAGATATGTATACTCGCAATATGCATCGCCAAAAAGCAATGTATGCTGATTCTAAGTTAGTTATGGATGGAAAACCACGTAAAATTGCAACATTAGACCATCAATCCGTCAGGGGTAAATTGGGGGAACAAAGATGGCGGACTGATAACATCCACATTACTTCTCCAAGCATTGAAGACTAGCCATCGCCCTCTCTATCTACATCAATTTCATTAGCAGCAACCCCTTTCACTGACTTCAAGAGAGTTATCGAAGGAAAAAATAGAAAAATTATAGCTTTAGCCCGTAAGCGCTGAGGTAAGTCAGGGGGAACCAAGATGGCGGCCCACGTTACAGCGTTAAGTTGGCCAATACAGCAGGCGCCCTCTGCAACTTCCTAAATGGCCATTGACAACAATTCCTTCCATCCTCCGGTGGAATCCGTCGCCTCCGTCCCGGAATGTCGTCACCTCACGAGCAAGAGCGGCGCTGTGGGCCCGGGTTCGTCTTCCGGACGTCACAGAAGGGACCCCTCCTTATCTCCATGCCTGAACCATTCGCCCTGCCTGTGGCGACGGCGGCCGCCCGCATCGCCCCCGGAGCCGCCGGCCGCGGGCACCGGAAGAGGAGACGGGATTGGGCACCCTCCCCTCCCAGTACCAAGCGTGCAGGCCCCGCCCCGCCCCGGTCGCAGACACCCCTCTTCCCCAGGGCTACCTCCCCTCCCGGCAGGTCCTCACACGTGAACGCGCCTCCAAGCCACGCGGACCGTCGCCGGACCCTGAGCGACGAGAGTGCGACCTCGGCGAGGGCTGGCCCGAGGGCGGACTTCACGCGCCCCGTGCGCCGAGATTTGGCGGCCCATGGACGGCGGGCCGCCAGCGGCAGCAGATACCCTGCAGGTGGGCGCCTCCCTCACTCTTCTCCCCCCCTTGGTCCACTTCCCTTTCGGAGCCCATCGACGGGAGTGATTTGGTGCGTGTGTGAGTGTTATCATGTTCCACGATGGATTTGAGTGCTTTCTCGGCGAAATCCGTGAGTTCCAGCGTCTCTGGGTACATTGTTTTACTCAGTCAGAAACTCAATTCTGGCTGACGTGGTGATGTTGGATCAGGATCTCATTTACATGAGCGATACTGTGAGCCATCAGCTGGGTGAGTGCGGAATTTGAAGAAATTTGTCATCCATTAAATTCATCGGGGGCTACTAAAGATGTCAGTATTTCCTTCCGTTGGAACCGTCTTTGGTGAGGTAAGCATGACGTCTTAATAACCTGTTGACTTAGGCATCGAATATAATATTTCACGTGTGGTGTTCGTCGCTAAGTTAACGCCCTTTTTCGAGACACCCCCTCGTTGAAGACGGTCCCTCGGTGACAGGAATACTAATATCTGAGTGGTCTCCGAAATATTTCTTGGGTCTTTATCACCTAAAATTTCTGCAAGACCTCGAGAGCTGCTGGATAGCCTCTTGAAGCCTTGAAGTGATGACGCCGGCCAGGATGGAGTTTCTGATCCGTGAGTGCGCCGTGATCCCTTTTCTTCTCCACCCGGTGCCCTCGACGAGGTGACCCGAATCCTCTTTGAGACACTCGGCCCCGTGCCCGTGGGGCGGTGCGTCGGGGTTGCCTGGACCATATTTCAAGCGGCAAGGCGCGGTGAGCCGACTCCCCAGTGTATTCCGCTCCGTGGTCGGGCACGTCGCCGGCAGCCCAGGGACTGAGATCTGAGGGCATACCCTCTTGGAGCCTGGTGCGGAGAGTTCGACGCTCCAGGGGTCGAGTCCGATCGGCGCCCTCGCAGGCCCGCGGTGAGCCCGTGCTCGACAGGTAGGACGCGGCGTCCCGCCCGCGGACCTGTCCCCGCTGATCCGCGGCCCACCTTGGAGGCATCTACCCTCCTCTTGGCAGTCGCTAGCGCCGCGAACGGTGCCAGTTATCCGTCTCTACCATACCCTCGGGGAATCCACCAATTTCCACGGAACCAAGTCATTTTTAATTTTCAGAGCTTGTAGCCGCCACTTTGATGAAACGAATGATAATTTGCGGATGATTGATAGATACGTGTGAAGCCAATCTTCGAAATACGTCAAGTGAAGTGGTTTCTACTTCTTTAGTGCTTCAGCGATAACCGTTTCAGTGTCACACAAACTTTTAACTTCTACCAGACTATATATCAAATTTTGTAGCTATTTTTTTCCTTTCTAGGCTTTAGCCCCATACAAGTGAGTGCTAGTAATTAAAATGTACTAAGAGAAAGTCATCGTCACATTGACAATGAAGGTAGATAGAATCTCTTATACACCGTGAACAAGGATTGCGAGTGCATTAGCCTCCGTCATCGATAAACGTCTATTATGGGCCAACGTTCAAAATAAATATCTTTTGTCTCTTCCCTATTGCAGAGAGAGGGGTAATTTTCCAATCCAGAGGATCGATATTTATTATGAAGTGATTTCGTCGGCGGCCTCCGATACGATGATCATGTTGACGCTCGAATTCCGTATGCATTAAAGTCGAAGGAACAAACGTCGTTTACTCGCCGTCTGCGGTCCACACACTTATATTTCTTTAACTATGATTCTTCAACATATCTATGATTCAATTATGCGTATTTCTCTCGGATTTCAGAAATTTTATTCTACTGATCATGGCAACGGCATCGGTGTTCCTTGTCCTCTCTGGCAGCTGCAGGATTCGGTAGTAAGCTTTGTTTTTCGAGTGATCTTGTGCAAATTCCGCTTGTGCCCCACCCTTCCCCGTGGACCCCTCCGCGACGATTCGCCCTCCTCGCCCCTCAGCAGCTTGACTCCCATGCTGAAAGCATCAGACGAAATCTCCGGGTATAGGCTTGGCGTGGCTGAGCTGTCGTTCTGGCTCACGGCTAGCCGTCAACATAGTATTTCATCCTCGTTAACGTGAGTCAAAAACTTCCTTAGTTTTTGAATGCGTATGAGTATGATTCACAATTAATTGATCATGAAGATAATATTATTAAAATATTAGATCAATTGAAGTTGCATAGACTCCAAAGGTACCTATTGGAATGGAAAACTGTCGCAATGGTCAATTTTGAGTAATTCCTTATGATTGATAATGAGAGTAACTCATGATGACGGTATTTCACTTCATTGCACAATTTAATGCTAGGAAATTGCAAGGACACGGACACGGAATTAGAGCAGGGAATATTCTCCCATGTATCGTCAATGCATTTGCGCACGCATTCTGGTTGTTTTTCTCCGCGTTAAACGGCGCAATTTTCTACATCTACATAATACCCCGCGAGCCGCCGCATGGGCGTGTGGCAGGGGGTGTTAGGTCACCGGCCGTGAAAACGTGTTGGTTTTTTGGAGATGAAATGGTGACGTGTATTATAGGAGTGTGTTTAGTGGAGCGTGTGGCAGGGAGTGTTAGGTCACCAGCCGTGAAGAGGTGTAAGTTTTTTTGGAGATTAAATGGTGATGTGTATTATAGGAGTGTATTTAGTGCAGCTCGATTTTTATTGTGGTCGCTTATTGTTCGCGGAAAAAACGAGTTTTTGTACCTATCTGTTCGGCACTGTATCTCTCTTATTTTATCGCATCTGTCAGACCTAAAGATGTAGTGAGGAGTCACGATAACATTCTCTATGTCGCTCTAAAAAATATCAGTTCTGAATTTCTCAAGCAACTTAAGCCTAGCGTGTAGCCTCGCGAGTCTCTAGGGGCTCCCACCTTAATCCCTCTAGAAGCTGTGATACACTATATGTACGCTCGTAGCAGTTTTTAACGAAGCGCGCTGCTTTCCTTCGTATTTTATTAATTTTTTTGGTTAAATCTATTCGACCATGGACCCAAATGCTCGCATCGTATTCGAGGTGTGGCCTAACCAGAGCGAATTAGCATCTCTTAGACTTTTTCACCCGAGGACCTTCCTATTATACGCTTAACAAAAACTAGTTTCTTTAATGCTGCGACACATATATTCTATTTGTGTCATCCCCACGATATATCAGAAGTTAAGGTAATTCCAAGATATTTTACTGTATCTGAAGATTTTATGTTTACTCCACCCACAGTATAGGTATGGCATTTTTGTGATGACTTTCGCAGGAAATGAACTGTGGTGCATTTGTTGATATTTAATCCTAACCCCCCACTCCTGGCACCACGAATGAACGTTGTTAAAGTCCAAATTTTTGGTGCACATCCTTAGGTACGTCGCATTGTGTGAAAAAGGGCCTCGTAATAAAGTGAATATCACTAAGCGAAACTTGGTAGAATTCACTTATGATGGCAAAAGAGTAAAATTTATTTTGCAAAATTACACAAAACATTTTTTTAAATCGCAAATCTCTACCGGTTTTAGCCGTTATCGCATCGACAAGTGCCTGTGCATGTACCTGATGATATCCTGTCGGGTGAAAACGATTGTTCTGCGTGATAAAAAATGTTTCTTAAATTTTACAAAGTCACTTTTACTTTCTGCCGTCAAAGTGCCTCGTGTTAAGGGCTTTTGAGATATTGTTCCGCCCACCTTGGCCGCGAGTATCATCGTTCGGTTCGAGGCACAGGTGCACGTCATCGCTCGGTACACCACGCCTCCCCACCTCACCCACCCCCTCAGCCTGCCTCCCCCGCGGGGTCCGCGCTCATGACCCGATGTAGAGTACTATAGCACGCTCCGCCTACGCTACCGTGCCTGCGACCACATCCGGCACACTCCACTCTGCAAACGAAGAATATATGGAGGCCCTTACGTATACCTCCGATTCATTTGCATGCATATTCATGAATGTGCCATAGTCGAGGGTAACTTTAGTTAACTTAAGGTGTCTCTGGCTTGACTATATAGGTCAAGACAAATACTAAGTTTCATATTTTTCTTTATTTGCCTAAAAAATTCCTTCCTCGCTGATGGAATGGGCCACCTATCAAATACTAAAATCTAGGTACAGATTATGTAAGTAAAAGTCTCCACATTCAAGGCTGAGTTACAGTGAAAATGACCAATTTTAGTTTCATCTCTGTTCATAAAACGCACATCAAAGATGCTGTTCTCAAACCGTCAGAAAATCTGCAAGAAATTACTCTGAGGCAAGAACCATTTCAAGCCCTCGTGTGGTCTATTATTTAAACATTTTAGATATTGCTGCTTGAACTTTCGAATTTCGCTCGGTTTAAGTTTTATACTACAATTTTCACCTTTGAAACAGTAATTGAAAAATCTGTTAAACTCATGAATCTTTTGATTGTTCACTTACGCCTTTCCAATCTCTTTTATTTTCTCTATAACTGTTTGATTTCACATTGTTCTTAGTTTGTATTTGCAAACCGTACGGTAGGTGTCCTTACCCTCCCCCCACCTAACCCATCGATGAATCAAGGAGCCGCGATGCACACGGTCAGTGTTCTGCCGAGATGATTAGCCCTTGATAGAAAAAGTCTTGCGTCACGCATGTTACATGGTGACACTGAGAATCCCGGACTATGTCTTTAGAATTAATAAATACGGTAACCAGTAAAGAGATACGCATTCACACCCTCTGTGAAATATTTGAATTTAAATACATGATATATCTATTTTAAGAGAAACAATTGCACTTTTCCACAAAATTGTTTTAATGCGTACAACGCGTTTCGGCTCACAGAGCCATCATCAGGTACAAGACTTCTTCTACCTGGTCTTGTAGGTCTTGTACCTGATGATGGCTCTGTGAGCCGAAACGCGCTGTACGCATTAAAACAATTTTGTGGAAAAGTGCAATTGTTTCTCTTAAATTATGAATAACTTCCACGATATCTCGCCTGAATCTGTTGAATTTATATATCTATTTACATATTGAGACTATATTAACTGTTAACATTACTTATTCAACGTTTTGCTGACTTGTTACCGATTTCATTTCTTCTTTTGGTTATTTTTTGCTAAGTTTGGAGGTCTGACGCTAGTGCAGCGGGTTTTCCACCATATTTGGGCAAATGCCGGGCCCTTAACTTTTTACATCATTTTTATATATTCCAGCGATACATGTTCATTACCAGTCCCTGAAGAGGCGAAAGCTTTGAGCGAGGTCTGCACGTGTTGCATTAGTTATTTTTCAAGTATTTTTGTTTCGGTGCAGAATGAAAAATAGTTAAATTTAATTGACAGCCAAAATGGAGGATGCAAAAGTACCTTCTTTCCAAGAGCTATTGCTTGCTTAGCAAAACAATAGAAAGAGTCACTAAGGCAACCCGTCAACATCCAATTCATCTTCGCCCTTTACCTCTTCCAACCCCTTTTTTCTTATCCCACCGTTTTCCATGCCTGGTGTCCTGTCTGCCGCTGTCACGCGCACCCTTGAGGTGGCTCGTGAGCTAATCCGTGGACACGGCCCCGAAAATGAGATGTCACCCTCAAAATCCGCGTGAAGTCCATGCAGGAACGTCTTGCTCACAGCCAAAATTATTGAGAAAGGTTCCACCACATTTCTGGTCCATGGCGACATTAATCTGAATGAAATATGAAAAAGTCAATTAAACCATCTGGGGGGGGGGAGTTCCATTAGGATGGGGAATTCCACATGGTTCGCAGCTCCAGGGAATTTACCTCCCCGGCGAGACAACACGTTCTCTCATAGCATACCATAAGAGCCGACTTTCGTCTCGTGATCTCCGTACCTTATTTTCCCCGATGCCGCCGATTTTCGTATGCGAGTATTCAAATCCCCGAGGCTATTTCCTACTGCGAGGCGTAACGCCGCGTTTTAATTATACGCACTGATTAATGTAAGCCAAATGGCTTTCGCTACTCCATCAGTAGCTCCCGAATGAAAGGTAACATAGAAATGAATACATAGGTCGGCCCTGCAAAATCCCCTAACTGCCTCATTGGAGTAGAGTGACCTACGCAAAATACTTGCCAATGCTGCATCACCAAAAATGATTTTAGGTGCAGTCAGGTTAATTCCTACGTAATACGAAGGCTATCTATAGTTCTACATCTTTCCTCATCTCATAGGAAGAGTGCCTAGTCCCCCAAATCGTTGAATGGCTTTCAATACGATGTAATTCCTTCAACTTCCTTGGAGGTTGTTTTGTTTTGATACTCTTCACACCGTGACAAAGCTGATGCAGCAGTTTAGAAAAAAACGTAATGAGTGGGATTTCATAGTGATTATCGGGCAAGCGATCCTAGCTAAATCTCGTCACCCTCTTATCAGTTAGATAGCAAGGGTTGTATGTTTCCCGCGAAAAGTAGAAGGCTCAATTAAGTGTTGATCTCGACCAATCTTTAACGCCATGACTTTCATGAAACTACGGCATTCAACTGTTCGTCAAATCATTGGTGTTAAAACTCGTCATTCTGAATATTCTATTGTTCTTAACCCGAATGGAATGCAGAAGTATGAAGTTAAATAAGGAGAATTGTCGTCGGTGATTCAAATTCCATAGCGTCACGCTGCTTGGCTCGAGCCACCATGATATTTCCTCTGGCGGTGGCCAGTGCCATTCTCGTCCCCGTGACCATGAGGACACTCCGACGTCTCCCGTAGCAATTCATCTCCTTTGAGACAGCAATAAAAGGTATACATGCGCCGGAAAAGATTTGTTCGCATCAGACAATTGACAGCGACAGGAAGCGAAAGGGATTTCTCGAGTAGAGAATCATGGTCAGGTAATTTAGTTAGTAAAAAATGGAAACCTATAGAAAAAAAGGGCATATTAAATTATACGTATATTTTAACACGAAAGTTTAGAAATTGGCGCGATCGCACATTGTAAGTCAAACACTTCAGTTAACGTGGTCCTCCCAAGATATTTGAAATACATATCTGATTGTGAGGGCTGCCATGAAATCATTCAATTACCGTTTGATACGAGCAGCGGTTCCCAAACTTTTTCAGCCACGGAGCCCTTTCCGAAGCCTAAAGTTTATCGTGGAGCCACAAGGAGTATTTATCTCTATGTTCTATGAGGCACATAACGTACGATACGTATACGGGAGTATGAATAGTAGCGTTTTTTTACTATTAAACGAAAGTATAATGGTAATCAACGCTAAACGAAAGCAGTGAATTTATATCTGCGATTTTTGTCATCTTCTTAACTGCCGCGGACGGAGCCCCTGAGAATGACATTCGGAGCCCCAAGGGCTCCGGGGAGCACAGTTTGGGAAACGCTGGATTAGAGAATAGATCTCTGCTATCGCAACGAGAGGAAACATTTCGGGGATGGCAAAAAAGGGTCCGATTACCTAAACTATTCAGATGAGGTACTGTCCAGGAACACGGCCGAGCTTATCTAGCAGCGTGAGCCCTTGAGAGCGTGAGCCTTGCCGGCATGAGAGAGGCCATGCCGTCCACGGTGACGGCAGGATGATGACGCTCAAGGACGGACGGCTCCCCCGCGCTCTTTCGGGCTCCTGGCTCATCGACTCACGTTAGAGTAATCTTGCCCCCGAGACGGCACGCGACTGCGAAGTTGCATATGGCGAGGGCGGCCGGAAAGAGGCGCCTCGGGAAGATCGGGTTAGTGTGGCGATTTCTCATCCCGAGAACCTGGGTTTTAATCCCAGTCGGTCGTGAATGTTGTTCAGTTTAATCCCAAACGCTATTTTGGTCCGTGGCCCACCTAAAGCACGGTACTTCGTCAGTCGAATGAGACGCAAAACCGTGATTCTTTTGGTGGTGCCTTCAGCTCGGAGAAAGCCTCGCTTTCCAGCTGGGTCAGGAAGGCCACTGCTGCCAACGTTTCGATGACTTCTTCTGCCATCGACATTAGGACTGATGATTCAAAGGTAATTAGCCCTGATGAAGATGGCGGAGAAAGTCATCGAACGCTGGCAGCAATCGTCTTTCTGACCCGGCTGGAAACCTGAGGAGAATTCATCAGCCACATTCGCCGGGAAAAATTAAATCCTTCACATTTCTCGGTCCATCGTGAATTCTAGACTTATGGCATCCATCGCTGACACCACCCGCCAACCGCTCCCCCGGAGTGTCACGATCGCCAGTGGCTCCCGGCGAATGCGGTCCGCGGGAGTGAAAAAGCGTTTCGCACGCGATTAGATGACACCTCCGTGCCCTGGGTCTCGGAATCCTCTCAATTCTTTCCCTCGTTTAACTTCCCACTATTCCTGCTAAGTTGACCTCAAACTCTCC
This sequence comes from Ceriagrion tenellum, assembly GCA_963169105.1. NCBI lineage: Eukaryota > Metazoa > Arthropoda > Insecta > Odonata > Coenagrionidae > Ceriagrion > Ceriagrion tenellum. The sequence continues at coordinate 63,159,978 of OY720638.1, forward strand.
GTCTCCCCTTCCTGTCACGTCTTTCAAAATCCCTCTCACCTGCATCCCGTTCCCCGGCCAACCGTCGCCATCCTCCACACGGCGGGGCGACTCGATGAGCGGTCGAAATAAACGTCAAAGACCCACAGTGATGAAGTTTTATGTGGACATGTTGATGGAGTAAGGCGTCACCTCGTAGAATAATTCACAATATTAAGCATTTTCAATGAAAGCTTTGTACAATTCCGCGCTTAATTTCGCTTCTTCAAAACAGTTTTCCGCCAAACGCTAGGAAGTGAAATATTATTTTTCCATGTGTTTCTCTCGTTCTCCCATTGCTCACCATGTAATTTCAAGTTCAATTTGCGGGGAAAGGCAATATTTTGTCGCTCATACCAGATAAAAGTCATGTTTTTCCACTAGCAACTAGAATATGAATAAAGCGACATAAATATCCTTCCACGGTGGAACCACCATAAAGTGGCTCCCGAATTACCGTCATTTAATCCCAAATTTTCTGAAAAGTTGATCATAGCACATTTGAACTGCGTTTTACGAACTGAGATGAAAATAAAATAGGGTATCAATGCTTTTATTCCTGGAATTCAGCCATGAAAGTGGAGATATTAACACGGGCCCTTAGGGATATTGCTTAGATTGCAGCTGCAAAACGTCAATCAACGAGAAAGTATATTCAAGCCGTTATTTAAATCTCGTTGCAAGTAGCGAAAAGTCCTGGGAAATTGAAAAAAAAATCACGGATTCGCATCTTACCGTTTGTTTTTTAAAGTTATTTATGAATTACCACCGTAACTGAATACAAAATGCGATGGTTACATGCAAATGGTGCTGCAGTTCGCAACTATGGACGAACTAATTTTTTCGTTTATAATATATTCGTAAAAAAATCTGCAGTACCAGATGACCGAGCTTCGCTCAGTAGATTTTTTTAGAATTGAAATCAACATTAATGCACATCAAACAATCAATCTAATTATGTCACAAAATTCGGCAATACGGATGATTAAAATGAAGTATTTAATGTGGCTGTCAGTTTACTTTATGTATCTCAGATTCATATTATTATGAATCTGATCGAATTAATTAATCTCAATATGTATTATTCATCATCCCGGCACAGTAAATACGCACACAGGCTACATCAGCGTTCATGTAATTCGAACAAATTTGAAAATTTAAATGTCTAACGTAGCATTATCAGCGGTTTCTGAGGCTTCTACTAAATTTTCGAAGAAGTTTTTTGGTAAAACATCTAACACTAAACGCTCTCAAATTTTCCGTACATAATCCTGAAATAATTACGGAGAGCCTGATGAAGCCCTTTTTCTTATTTTATTCGTTGAAATTGTTTATAAAAAAACCACTGTATGCCGGTAATGTCGGTAATGTCAGAGTGCTTCATTCCTTCAATTTGTCTCAGCATACTCTTAAATTAATACGTTAATGTCAGAGTTTACGTACGAGTCTTGCTTCTTGTTTTGTAAAATTAATGCACATAAAAATCAAAGTATTCTCTGAAGTTCCATCATTATAGAGTCTCAAGGTACTCTAGTTCCATGCATATTTTATTTACGGAATATTCATGGACCATTTTCATTGATTATTGAAAAACATTATATGCAATACAAAAGGAGCGTCCTGCCACTCGACACCATGACTTGTATTTTTTAATAACGTGTTACGACTCTTGTATTGTGGTAAATTATAGGCACATGATATAAGGTTTTAAAATTGTCGGAGAGAAATAATCTTGAATCAAAGTAGTTGAGGAGCCATATACATTGGATGCGAGTCTGCACTCTCTTTTGATGCTGTTTTCGTCTCGAGGGGACCCATGAGCGCGACGTGACACCGATACCAGTAAAAAGATCGAATTCCAAAAATCGATTAGCAAATTATCAAACAATTATTTAATATTCGTTTTCAGCATTTTATTCAGAGAATAATGCAGTTTGAACGGTAAAAATCGGACAATTTTAACTTTAAAAATGAAATGGATTTTTTATGTTTCGCAATTTTTTTTACAAGGATAAGGCCGAGCGCATTAAATTTTGCGCATCAAAAACCCTCGGTGTACAAAATTGAGCAAAAATCGTTTAAACCGTTTTGGAGGGGGAAAAACCAAACATATAAACATACAAACAAAGATTGGTCGTTGAATACGATAGGATATTGTGTCTTGATTTGGTTTTCAATGGGGAACCCATTTCATCAGAGAAAGCAGGCTTGTTTAACAGAATAGACAAAAATGTATAATTTATTATTTGTCATGACTTACAAGGTCAAGCCAGAGCCGCCATAACTCGTTGTCTACAGCATCATACGTGTTTTAATCGCTTAGAAGTCATCTAAAAATAAACATATAAGTGCAACGTACGAGGCCTGTTATACTGGGTGTAACGATAAGGTGCGGCCATACTTTCAGCACACATTTCTCACTCACAGAAGAAGAAAGTGGGTTTTTTTGGATATGGGTCCAGAAACTTTTCACTTCCATGTTAGAACTCAGTTTCTTTCTCTCCTTATAGAGGTGGTGGATCAGTTGTCTGAGTAATTATCTAAATGCACTAGACTTATTTGAGGGAGCATTTGTTAATTCCTGTGCGTCGAACCCTGGTGCAATACGCATGAGATAATCGTGTCCATATTGTGGAAGGCGGCAAAACCATACCCACTACTCACTTCCTCATCAGTTGGTGCCGCAAGTAAGAGGCTTCAATGTAATTGTTGTGATATGCAGGGTGTGACAATGAGGTACGGCCAAACTTTCGGGATAAATATCTTGCATGGAGAAGAAGAATTTATGCTACATTGGTATGGGTCCGAAAATGCTTTATTTCTATGTTAGATCTCATTTTCTTCATCTCTTCATGCTATATTCATAGTTTATTTATCATGTAAAACACATTGTAATAGTACGCACGAGCGTATAAGGCTCTTATTAGAATTTTTATTTGTGGAGGCATTTGAAAGCTCTTGTGTTTCGAACCTCGGTACAAGACGCCGAAGGTCTTAGTTCCCGTATTGTGGGAGGCTGTGAAACCATACGCAGTACTCCTGGGATATACCAGTGCACCCGGGATTCTATGCAACGGTGCCCGGGATGCATGAATCAGTGCTGAAGGAGAGCATTTTGAACATTTCGTGTTAGAAAGTGTTTCCTCTTGTACGCCAGTGAGTTCTGTTCCGTGTATTTCCCATGATGTATGCACCATCGGCAGCTATAGACTAGTTTTTGTAAATGAGTTCTAAAATGGAAATGAAGCGTTTCCGGACCTATATTCATGCAGCATATTTTCTTCTTCTGCGCGTGAGGAATGTGTTCTGAAAGTTTGGTCGTATCTTATTGTTACACCCTTCATAAGGAGGTTCAATTCTAATACCGATCGGCCGAGTTTATTTATTTATTTATTTAATAAAATTGTTCACATACAGCATTAGCGCCAATTTATAGTAAACATATAACAAAAAACAAGAAAGAGGACAAAAACACAATAACAGCATAACAATAAGCAACGAGAGCCCAACATGGAAAGGGGAAAATATTTAATTTGTTGACAGGTGGGATATCGCTTGGGTGGTGAAATAGTTACATGGTAAATAAAAAGGATCGATAGTGTGGGGGAGTGAATTTAGAAGGGATGGGAGGCGAAATAAAGGTGAGCGCTTGGTGAGAGATATCCTTGGAATAGGCAGATGGAGTAGAGTATGAGTGCGGGTGGATCGAGTTTATAGGTTTTTTAGCCGGCTAGTACATGCGTTAACACTCTTATGTGTATTAAATCATCAGAAAGGCATCGATTGGGAAGTCCATCTCTGGGAATAAACCTTAATAAATGGCTGGAAAAACTACTTCAAAAATGCGCTCGGAAGTATTCCCTGAAACATGGCAAGCATGTGCGGTAAGCAGTCTTTTTTATGGCATGAACTGAGCATATGAGTTATGTGTTCTCGACCTCAGATGCCTTATTTTAGTAAGCTGTTATATTTCGTTTCTACCTGAGGTAAACGAATGAGGTGCTTCCTTTGTCTCGATCCTAAGCAAAACTCTACGAACTCATGCCCGGGGAAACACGAGTGCCCATACTTAAAGAATACGACGTACTTTCCCACAGGTTTTAAGTTGCACAATCATTGAGGAATATGGAGAGGGCACTATGTCGACAAATTGAAGCCTGACAACCGAAATAGCACCCGCATTATTAAACCCTGCTCTCTTCTTACTTTCCTATGGATAGCACTATGGAGTTTGACGAATTAGCAGATGTGAATCAAGAATATTCAACATCTGAAAGAGTTTCAGGCGTAACTTGGTGGAAATATTCAATATCCATACTGGTAAGGATGAAAAGAAGATAGTTAATTTCCACACTGTTTTAGTAAGCACCGACCATGGTTTCGATACTTTATGTCATTCCCAATGTACAACAATTATTATTATTTTTATGACTCAATCACTTCTTTTGAATTTAAGTCTCCCTACATGTCCTGGGACCCAGTAATCTGGTTATTTTTTGATCTTCAACTCCACCTGTTCTTCTTTTCCCCCCTTTTTCTGGTTCCCCCACTATTGTTTGCTGGTTATTATGTCACTTTGAACTCTTCCACCTCTATATGTTCACTCCCTTACCTTGTCCACCGTCAGAAACTACCCTCCCCCCACCTAACTGTGCTATGGGGTATATATAGAATTGGAAATTTAATTTTTGTACCTTGAGAATTACATAAAGTGTCGAAACCATACCATGGTCGGTGCCTATAAACAGTGTGGAAATTTACTATCGTCTTTTCATTCTTACCAGTAGATATGGATATCCAACGTCTGTTTGAAAGATATGGCAAATAACTCTTGAAACATACGTTTGCTTCTTAGAGCTATGGTTTATAGTCGATTTTATCCTAGTTTTCAGCAGAAATGCGGATTATTTTTTATTTAAATACATATACAGTTAATGCAATCAGAAGGCGCATTGAACAAGCAAGTGCATGATGATTTCTAGTAAGTTTTTGATGGAAAATGTGGTGTGATTGCAAAACATAGTGCGTAAGCCCCCAGGCGCGATAGGAAAATGTGAGGGTTAACGAAGATGGCGGACTGGCATCAGCTTCTAGCATTGGCCAGGATAGCGAGAACCCTCACCACATACCTCAATGGGTACCACTTGTCGTATCTGATGAAGCCGGAAATCGATGAAATGCGTTGTACCATCTGAATGAAATATGTGGGAAAGTACAAGTCGTATTCTTAAAATATGAACCATTATTCCTTGCATAGTCAGGGATCGACCACATGCGTTGGCACCTTGCCTAAATACAGGGTGATTCAAAAGTCTTGCTTTGATTACGGAAAATCAGAACTTTTTTATTTTTCAACATAGATACATGAAACCAAGATGAAAATGTTACTAAATATATCAAGTTTTCTATGTTGCCGCTATAAATGTTCAATGTGACCTTCATTTGAAGCACGGCACACATCTGCACGACAGGAGAATTCATTCATCCATCTATGTTGAATTCACATATCAATGTTGATAAATAAAAAAGCCCTGATTTTCTGTAATCATAACAAGGCTTTCTAATCATCCTGTACGTTCGACAAGATGCCTATGCGTTCTTATCTCCTATTTGAAGCTCCTGGGATCCATTTTGGCTCACAAATTAAACTAACGACTTAGTCCCGAGGTAAATTGGCGTTTTTGCTGAACATGTGGCGTACAGCGCCAAATAAAAACATTGCGAATGCTTGTTTTCCCGCTCAGCCTCTGCCCTGAAATGTGCTTCAGGCTCTAAATCAGCTTTGTAATGAAAAAATCTTATTTTTGTGAAGTTTTAGGAATTACTTTGCATTTATTTTACCGTGGCATTCAGTTTCTCCCTTAAGGGAGAATATTAATGTTAAGCAAAATATAGTCCAAACCGAGGAAGCTTGAGCTCTACGTCCTCTTACAATAGACAAATGAAGAATAAATCTTCAATGGCCGTAATAATTGGCACCACTCGTCAAAAGAAAGAAAGAAAGGTTTTCTGTGTTGGTTTAACGTAAACGTCAGTGACCAACCCCAGCCTCTCAACCAGAATACTCTCCTCAAGGTTGAAAGTTTACTTTCAACCTTGTGTTGCTAGCGTTTTTTTTCCGTCAGTTTTTCGTCAGGGCCACCTTGTGGCCGAAATACGCGTATCCGACGCTCACCCTCGTCCGTGTTTGTGAATATTTTGACCATGCTCTTTTTGAGCAAGATTCTCCCAGAAGTTGGGCCCATTTGTGCGTGTGAGTGAGTGATTTTGAGTGTTTGCGGGAGTGAATGTGTGAATAACTTGGCATTCTTAGTGGGGTCTCATTAGCCCTTCGAAGGATCTTAGATTATAACCCCAAGCATCCTTAGCGGGGTCCCATTTGCCCTTGCGAAGGATCCCTTTTTTTGGAGTGTGTGCGTGTCTGTGTTGGTCACTGGCGAGGAAGTCATTATCCCGTAAACCATCACTGGAGGGTATTCTGGTTGAGAGGCTGGGGTTGGTCACTGACGTTTAAGTTAAACCCACGCAGAAAACTTTTCTTTCTTTCTTTCTTTTGACGAGTGGTGCCAATTATTACGGCCATTGGAGATTTATTCTTTATTTGTCCAAAATATAGTTATTGGTTACACGACAGAGCGGAAATTTAGAAAAAAATTAGATTATTCATTTATTTATTGCTAGATTGCGTTCCCTTTTCGAGTTTTTGTGGCTACTGAGGAGCTATTAAGGAAGGTATGCTCTTTTAAATACTGTACGTCTTCATCTACATGCTACCCTGCGAGCCGCCGCATGGGCGTGTGGCACGATTATATATATATGTAATCGTTCGTTCATTCACTCAGACCGCTCAGCGGCAAATACTCACATAAATGTTCATACAGAAAGGTAGAAAGAAAGTGGATAGGAACACATAAAATTTACGAACACAATGGTGGTGTGAAGATGTAAAGATGGCCGATTCCAAGAAGAAAAAATTCGACTGGACCGGGAATCGAATCACGGACCTTTGGATTTCTCGTCCATTGCTCAGACCACCAAGCTACCCAGTCTACTAACAAACCACTGGAATCGGCGGGGGGTTTATAGGAACAAACACTCCCCAATGCATGACCCACGAGACCGGCCAATAGATGGCGCCAGGGCTGCTTTTCACCCACCGTCAGAGAGAGAATGACACACACAGAAGGCGAAATGAAAGAATAACTATTTCGTGTGGCCTCCGGTACTTGTTTTCACATATTCTTTAGTTCTAATTCCATAATAAAGCAATGACAACGGTTTAAATGCCGTTGACCCCTTACTATTGCTATTAGCTTTCCTGTTAAATCCTCGATTTGCTGTTAATTGCTGAAAATTAAAAATCCCTGTACAATAACGGTAGTTTTAGAAAATTACCGTTATTTGCACGGTAACTTACCTCAAATTTCGTTAAAAACTGCTACGAACGAACTAATAGTGTTACATAACTGTTTGAGGGATTAAGGTGGGAGCCCCAAGAGACTCGGAGGCTGCACGATAGGCTTAGGCTGCTTGAGAAATTCAGAACTGGTGTGTTTCAGAGCGACACAGAGAATCCTATCATGGCGCCTCACTACATTTCTATGCCTGACAGAAGCGATAAAATAAGAAAGATACTCTGCCGAACAGATAAGTACAAAAACTCGTTCTTTCCGCGCACAATGAGCGACCACAATGAAAACTGAGCTCCTCTAAATACACTCCCGTAACACATATCACCATTTCATCTCCAAAAAGTTTACATCTTTAAACGGCTGGTGACCTACCACCCCCTGCCACACGCCCATGCGGCGGCTCGCGGGGTAGTATGTAGATGTGGAAATGAAAATAACGGCAATTTACTCATCTCTGCGTGTGAGAGCGGATGAAAATGTTGATGGCGTGGGTGAGGTTCGTGTATCTGGAAACTAGGAAATGTACGGGTCGGTTGACGGTTTCATCCAGGCGAGATTGAGATCAGTTTGTCCCTTCATCCACCTCGGTACGCGATTGTCCCTTGGTCGGGGAGGGGTGGGAGGGGAGGGAAGTCAGGCCGAGGCAAAGCAATTGGTTGAATGGAATGGAAGACGTTTTGACGGACGCGCGAGAGTGTTTGCTTGTTGGTGGACGTCATTCTCGAAACGCTTGACAATGATCGCATCCGAAAACGATATATTTATCGCCCTGTTTTGTCGATTTCAGTATCCTCTAGAAAACGCATATCAACTAAGGTCTCATAAATAATGCATGTATTGGATTGGATATTTGGGGAGGCGACCGACAGCTAAGGTCATTTGCGCCATAGGAATAGGTAAGGGCTATATGGTGAGCACTCGGAAGGAAAGGAGCAATTATAAAATATTTACTTATTAATCATTTTAACAGTTTACTTAAAACATTATTTATTAATTTTCATTTATCATTCCCCACTCCAGATTTGCACCCAAAATCAATTTTTACCTCAAAATCTACTAATAACTGCTGCATAATGCCCGTAAACTATTCTTCCCGAATCATGTATTCATTGAATTAGATTTTGGGGAGGCGGCCGACAGCTAAGGTCATTTGCGCCATAGGAATAGGTAAGGGAGGAAGGGTGGATAGAAACCCGGCGTCGGCATTAGCATGCTCTTAACAATAGACCCCAAGGGGACCACGGCTTAACGTCTCATCCGACAGACGGGGTACTGTACTTGAAGTGCCCTCCACAAGACACTCAAGTAGGGATCGGGTCTCCTCTGAAAAACATCCTCCTCAGCAGGGATTCGAACCCTGGCCGCCCGTATGGTTAGCCAGTACTCTAGCCACCATACAATTAAGCATGTATGTTGCGCAATACCTTTTACCCGTACGTGCAATGAATAGAGATCTGTATGTAAATGTTTATTTTTTTTATTTATTTATACCACACTCCCGAAAACAGCTCAACAAAGGCCTATTACATCGGATGATTAACATTTAACAATAAACACCAACACCCATATTCTGAGTGGTGAAAAACCATCCAGGCGGGACTCGAACCTGCGACCCTCGTACTGGAAAGCGAGGACTTAACCGGGGCCGACAAGTGTATTGTGTTAGCCGGCATTCTACCTTGATATTTGATGGGAATCACAGAAGTTATATGAAATAATGCTCAAGAATTAACAAAACTTTGTTAGTTTTACGTAGAATACTTTTTGTACGACCGGTTTCGTCGAATAGTCGACATCATCTGGTGAATTTGTTAATATGGAATGTGTGTTTTCGCATTTTGGAGAAAATCTGCACATCTGTCATCGAATTATTCCGAAATAGATGTGAAAAGCCGTATGGCTCTTTTAAATTTATGTATCGCCCCAGTTGAATACATGTTCCATATATGAATCAATTAGTGGGAAATAGATGAAGCGATACTTGAAATATAGGTATGTGTAGCCAACGCTTCTGGCCTCTTCCTATCCATTTTTAGTATCATTACCCTCTTTCTCACCAATCCAATAGTCACCGAATTCGTCATCATCTGGCATAAGGCATCGCTTAATGGCGTCATTCGTCGCTGGCGAATTGGCTGCAGCCCTTATTCCCATGACGAACACAGAGCGAGAGACTAAAATGGAGCGAAATTCCAATGAGAAATATCTGTCGCATTGCCAGGGATTCGTAATCGGACACCTCGTTATCGCCGAGTGTTCTAGCCAGTTTAGGTGGTTGTAGCGTGGATCGTGAGTCGCACATATTTTAATAACGTCGAGTGAGTGCACATTTTAATAACGCTTCAAATGAATTGAAAAATATTCTTGGCCCCCGCTTTACTTAATGATATCAAATCACACGATGGAAATAATCATATATATTGTAATATAGGTGATGCAATAATTATATTTTAAGCATTTCGTCTCAATTTAAGCATTGCCATGACTTGGGTTTCCGGCACGGAATTCGAAACTTCGTGAAAAATCGCAAAAACCATATATAAATTATACGTGTTTTTCACTCGAAATGATACCTTGATATATTATTAGCCACCATTTTAATAAATTGAAACGTATAATTTCGCGTTTAAGATGAAACCTATGTGTACGTAATCGAAGTATTTCGAAAAAATATGTCAAAATCCGTATGGCTAAGTATTAAAATTGCATTAATTTGTCACAAAACGAAATGGTTTACATGCAATTTTGCTAAGTTCTGTACATATTACTTAGGAGAACGCGTACGAACAGTGTCACGCAAGTCTGTATATAAACGAAAATTTCTCCAACCACCTTAAGTTATCAAAGCACACTTCTCCCCGGAGGATTTTTATAAGCATATTTATAGGGAAGACTTGTTCTAGACTGTCGGACACAGGTACTACGTTACTGAATAAGTCCGAAGCGTGCGCTTAGCGCCACAGTCCGCGAGGATAACGCATAACAAGCACCGAATGAAATGCTCGATCTTTTTGAGTTTTGAAGGTATGGAGACTAGCCACGGTATTACCTTTGTTGTCACCCATGATTGCGAATGAGTTAGAAATTCCCCAGAAGAAATAATAATGCACCTGGACTAGATTCGAACCCGTATGCCATGACTCTCGGGCCTCTAATTCGGCAAAAAATGCTTAGATACTCCATTACAGTAGCTTGAGCGAGAAGTAATTGTACATAGAATTCAGTTAATTTGGCGCCATTATAAAGAAAATAATCTAATCTTTCCCAGTACACTAAAATATCAGCCACTTGCCTCACAACTTACCGAGATATTTTCCAAGAAATATGAGCCGTTTTCCATGGAATTGATTCCCGCGTGCACTTAGAGAGTATTGGCTTAAAAGATTAGGATATTTAAATCCAAGATCTTGTCAAAAAAATTGCAGTGTCAGGGTTAAATGTAAAAATTTTTATTCTTTAAGTTAAACCTATTATTCAAGGCAGTAATTTTTTCATAGGTGAGAATACTTTTTTCGTTGTGAAGTTATTTTCACAGCAATTCGTGAACAAATAATTAGTTTGAAGACATTTAGTTTAGACATAAGTTTATTTATTAATTGGCTGATAATCTCATTCGCTTAGATATATATCTTTGTGTCATTGTGTCAATATTAATGTTGCTCTTTTCAGGTATTTCCGTCGCGTGTTTGGTTTTTTCGACAACAGTTTCTCCCCTCTTCCTGGGGGCGTCTTCAGGTCCGTTGGACATTTTTGTAATTACAAAAATGTCCAACGGACCTGAAGACGCCCCCAGGAAGAGGGGAGAAACTGTTGTCGAAAAAACCAAACACGCGACGGAAATACCTGAAAAGAGCAACATTAATAATTATAAGAGTCGCGGAAGCCTTCAAAGAAATTGTGTCAATATATTTATTCTCCGACTACCGCCGTCCGGATATAGCGCTCGCTTGCTCAGCAACGAAATTTCAAGCATGTTCGTCAACTCCGTAAATTATAACTGGAGGTGATCCGCCGGTTATGGTAGGTTTCGAGCAAAGACAGTTAAACCTCTATCACAATCATATAGAAGAGTTTTTCTTTGTCTCTGATTAGGCTTCTTTACGTCTATATGCCTTTGTGACATCAATTGTTCAGCTTGACAGCTAAAATATCTCTTATTCGTAACTTTTAGTTTCTGATTCTCCCATGAGTGTGGTAACATGCGAAATGACTGCGTATGGTGGACCAAAAAATCCGTGTGTGGGCTAAGTTGGTTGGAAACGGTAGTCGTGTGTCGTTGAGTGCACATTTGAATAACTTTTCAAGTAAGTTGGAAAAAATACACGGAACACACTTCACTTAATTGCATATTTTTTATGGTAGGAACAACTATACATGTAGTATTATAAATGATCCTAAAATTACACGCAACAAATTTGTCTGAATTATAGCAGTTGTGACTTTGGTCGACGGCACGAAACTCGAAATTTAAGCGTAAAGGTTTTTTGTGGATATTGAAAAAGTTACCATGTTGAGTGTACGATTTATTTTGTGAAAATAGTTGAGAAAACTTGAAAAGCCACTCTGTTAGAAAATGTCTTTTTACAATGAAAAACGAAAGTTATATTCGTATTCGTATTCTTCATGCGTTCACTTTGTTTAATAATACCGCACCAGAGATCGCCACCGCCGCGTTGAAATTCGGGGACGTAGTATGAGAGATTTCGGATGTCTGTCGCGGCCAAAGAAAAAGTTTTTACAGGGTCGTGGACTAAAGTCGATCATCGCGGTGAAGTAAAGATATTTGCAGATCGACTTTTGTCGACTATCGCGGTGAAAGGGTTAAAGTTATAATCACTTCAATTTCAAATTGTTCAACATGACATGGATCCTTAATTTCTACATCCCATCCGTGAAGCCGAATCTTTTCCCTGCTTGCGCAACAACCTCCCCTCTGTCTCGGCCTTCGGCATCCCTCCGCCGCTCACAAACCGTCCCCCCAGCCTCCAATTCTGCCTCCTCCTCGTCTCCCAGATATTCTCTCTTCTCGCCCACCCCTCGTCGAGCACTTCCTCATTCCTACCTCCTTTTCGTTCATCGCAACGATTCTCCTCCACTCCCTGACCTTGAGTACCTTCAGCCTACGCTCATCCTCCCACCTCACGGTCCTCATTTCATCTACATCCACGTCAACGTACCACCCGCGCTTCAGGGGATGTTCGGACACTCGCCGTGTAAAGATGTAAGGAAGACTGTTATAGGTGTTTCGGGTCTCCCCGCGGGCTAAAAACCACCCCTCTCGGCCGGAAGCTTTCGCTTATCGCCAAGCATGGGGGTAGTGGGAATAGGGTAAGGAAAAGGGAAGGGAAGGTTAGCGAACCTCAACCCCGTTGTCGTCCTTATGACGGCAATCCGCCTCATGGTGTCGCCCACCTCGTGGTTGTGCTTCGCTAACCCTTCCGCTTCAGACCGGGAGGTAGGTTTTTACCCCACGGAGAGACCCGAAACACCTGTGCGTCTTCATTCACCTGGTTTCTCGAATGAAAATAAGTCAAAATGATAGGCATACTATGCATACATATACATATGAATGCTATATCGGAAAAAACCCTGAAGCAACAGTGACTCTGGAGAATATAGTTTATGATCGAGTTGAAATCTTAGCCAAACGCCTCCAACAAATCCATACATCAGCCGTTCATCAACCGGATAACCCACTGTCTACAGGGTCCCCGCGACACGAATTTTTACCATTCGGTATTCAGTGAATTTTGCGAGATTTTGACGATTGAAGCGTCATCATCGGGTACAGGTGATTCGTGTCTCCCCGCTGGGCTAAAAACCTCCCCCGTGGCATCAAGCTCTCGCTTATATCCTCGGAGGGAAGTGGTGGGAAAGGGGTAAAGGAAGGGAAGGGAATGTTAGCGAAGCACAACCACTGCGAGGCCAACACCATGAGGCGGATTGACGTCAAAAGGACGTCAATGGGCTACCGCCTCCCCGCAGTGCTCGTATCTGTTGGGTTCCCCCAGCAACGTGAGACGAGTCCCCGTCAGTCTCGCTTTTGCGAAAATTTACCGCATATCTAATGAGAACCGGAGGAGCCCGTTGCCCAAAAAATTGGTATTAAGTATCCCCCGACTCCCATTTACGGGTAGACGCCGTGCGGTCTACCGGAGTACGTCATCGAATCAGGGACCACCATCCATGGTGGATCCATGGAGGATCAATTCGGACCAATTCTGGGCAAAGCGTGGGTACATCCGTCATCTCAATGATTCTCGTCTACCCATTTTTGGAAGACGGTTATAGTGAGGTGGAATGGTGAACTGTACTTTGGGAGTGTTTTGGATAAAGCTCAGTTTTTCTCATCTACATCTACATAATACCCTGCGAGCCGCCGCACGGGCGTGTGGCAGGAGGTATTTTGTCAATAGCCATGGAAAGATGTAAGTTTTTGGGAGATGAAATGGTGACATGTATTATAGGAGTGTATTTAGTAGAGATCAATTTTTATTTTGATCGCCTATTGTTCGCGGAAAGAAGGACTTTTATACCTATCTGTTCGGCAATGTATCTCTCTTATTTGATCGCATCTGTCAGACCTAGAGATGTAGTGAGGAGTGATGATAATGTTCTCTGTGTTGTTCTGACAAATATCAGTTCTGAATTTTTCAAGCAACCTAAGCCAAGCGTGCAGCCTCCGAGTCTCTAGGGTCTCCCACCTCAGTCCCTCTAAAAGTTATGAGATACTATGTGTACGCTCGTAGCAGTTTTTAACGAAGCGCGCTGCTTTCCTTCGTATTTTGTTATTTTTTGTTTACATCTATATGGCCAGGGTCCCAAATGCTCGAGGCGTATTCGAGATGTGGCCTTACCTGAGCGAAGTAGCATCTCTCTTTGACTTTTTCATCCGAGGACATTCCTATTATACGCTTAAAAAAACCTAGTTTCTTTAATGTTGTGCCACATATGTTTTGCATGTGTAATCCCCACGATATATCTGAAGTTAAGGTAATTCCAAGAGAATGACCGCGTATAGTGCGTGGAAATTACAGTTTTACTTATTTATAACATTGGTATGAGCCGCCGGTAGGTTTGTCGGTCCCTGTGGCGATGGGGTACAGTCCTCACCTGCCAATCCGAGGGTAGCAGGTTCGAGTCCCACCAATGTGGATTTTTCACCATACAGGACATGAGTTTTCGCGTACGTCCATTGTTAATACACCCGATGTATAAGACCAACGGTGTTGTTTTCGGGATAGTGGAAATAAATAAATATACATTGTTACCGTAAACGGAAATTCATACCCGCGGTATTAGATGTGATATGGTGGAACAGCTATTACCGACATTGAAAAGACTTATATTACATGCTTTTCACTCGATAATGCAATTGCGACGCACTACACAGTCATCGAGACGATGTAATTCTTTGAGACAAGTCGTGATTTTAAAATGATTTCAAATAACGGAAACTAAACCATTTTACTCAGAGAAATTATTCATATGCATCTACTTATTACCCTCCCAGGGGTCACAGTGGTGAGAGACAGGTGGTAAATTATCACCAATATGCACTAAAATGTACCAACTACCTTAACCAACATGCGCTATCATGCTAAAGAAACCATTTGTATAAATGTAAATTACAACTACGTAAACGAGATACAAGAGTGATGCAGGGAGCTTTGCGAAAAAGGATGTTAATACAACGTGTTAGACCAGGGTTGAAATTCGCTATAATAAAAATCATTTGACTTGACCGGGATGCGAACCTGTCAAGTCAATCCCGGTCAAGTCAAATGATTTTTTCATAGCGAATTTCAACCCTGGTGTATATGCACCCGTGCGAGTGACTTCGTACCACATCATTTGTTACATGCAATGTTTGGAGACAACGTGTTAGATTAAGAAATAGACATTAGGGAGCAAATCAACAAATCACGTTCGTAAAAAACTCTAGATAGAAGCAATTTAATTTTTTTTATCATTGTCATAATCGTGACCGCCACGGACGGTGCACCTGCGACTCACTTGTGGACCCCAAAGTGCTCCACGGAGTACAGTTTAGTAAACGCTGCCCCATCAGCATTTGGAGCATCTGAACGTGCAATGCTGCCACTGCCGCCATCGGAAGGGGGATGCTCGGGTATTGAACGGGAGGAGAATGAAGTCGTCCACCGACATTCGAATAAACGATGACGAATCGGAACGACAACGCGGTTACTGCGGTGGACGGCACGTGGCGACCTCTATTGCCGAGGGGATGAAGAAAACGTCGCTGCATCCCCCCCTTTCCTCTCATTATTCGGCGACACTATATTCCCAAAACTGCGGAAAGTTAAAAAAAAGACTCGCACAATGCGTCGGAAATGCGATGCGACAACAAGCCATCTCATATTCCGCATAATAAATGCGCCATAACCTGCGACTCCGGAAAGACAGCATTAAAGTGGGGCGGTTCCGTTTGCCGCGGTAATCCACACCGTCGTAAATAACACTTCCGCGGAGCGGCGGCCGGAGAGATTGCGGGCGGCACGCCTCACGGAGGCCCATGCGAGGGGGGGGGGGAGCCCAGCGGGGGCGGGGGGTGGCCCGAAGGGCTTTATGGGCGCGGGACCCCCGGGCGTATTTCACAATGAAAAAAATAGGGGCCGGGAGCACCTGAAAACGCCTCTCTGCCACCACCCTCGCGGCTCATAAAGGCCCGAGGGGTGGCGGAGGGTCGTGGGAAGTGTCGCACCGGCACCCACCGGCGAAGCCCCCACGGAATCAGCGACAGCCAAAAGAAATGCTTAACGACGCCGCTGAAGGCGCGGGATATTGTGACGATTTCGAGAAAAAAAGTGACATTTTCGTCACGTGACGGAATGGAAATTCATCTGGCTCGCTCTACTGTTGAGGTAGGGGGGCGTCGATCAGAGGGCAAAAGTCATGTTAGCGACGGTCATAAAAGGAGCATAGGAAAACGGCATAAAAGCCTCATGAAACCAAAGTACAGTGCGAAAACTTTCATATTAGACTTTGGGTGAAGTTTGGTGTAGATTTTATAAGTCATATTAGAGACCGCGTTATAATTATATTTTGATTCAGTTTTCATTATGTCAGCCTTAAATTATTCAACAGGTTAGGTTTTATCGAGGGTCGGTCAGTTGATCTTTGCCCAGGTTTCAGAACATAACGTCGGGGAAAAAACAATCTACATTAAGGTCAAAAATTGCCTCTATATCAGTGACTACATTCTTGCTTGCTTCATCTGATTTGTGGTTAGATATCCCTCTGCTTGCATACTATCCTGTTTATCCAATTGAAATTTGATCGTAGTCATTTAATCCATAAGTAGTATTAGCATTATTTGGCCTAATAAATGACTGTGATGAAACTTACATTGAAGAAACGGGACGCTATTCAAACAGCTGGATATACAAACTCAAATCAGATGCAGCCGACAAGAAAATAGCCAGCACCCTAGTCCTAGTTGTTGACCTTAATATACATTTAAGCCCTGAGGATGGAATGCAAAGTCTTCCAACATTTTGGGAAAAAAGAACTGGTGTTGAATTATCGACCTACCCGCGATAAAACCTAATCTCTTCATTTAACGAGGGTTGCCCACAAAGTATTGCCCCACACCTTTTACTCAAAAACTATGTATCCCACAATAGTGGAATTTACACATATGAAAGAATGATGTTTTATCTACTCAATCCCTTTTCCACATAATCTTCTTCGAGTTCTACTGCCTTCCTCCGATTGCGATTCACTAGGGCGTGTATGCCCTATCGGTACCAATCTTCGCTCTGATTAAGGAGCCAGGTTTTCACCGCGCTAATCAACTCCTCGTCGTCCAAAGTAGTATTGCGTAAAAGTACTTAGTGTCATAATTCAAAATAGTTTATAAAAGAAGGGAAAATATTAAGCATTTGCATTATATAGATCAAGTTTAATGTATTTAGCCTACGGGCTTGTTTTCAATTGTAATAATTTTTTGTTATATAAATGTTCTTGTCAGAAGTTAATCAAACTGGCTAAGGTTGCTGTTATTTTCTCTCGTCTCTGCCTACCATTCGCAGTCAACTCACTCGCGACATCAAGTTTTAGCAATTATACTTTCACGTTTTTAATTTGTTCCGGACTGGTATTCGAGCCGAACTGTGCAGTCTGTCCTCTGCAGAGTCCACAACATTGGTCAGAGTACTCAGATTTTAGATACGGTAACGTCGTGATATCCTGATAAGGCTTTGAGGCTAATGGAGATGCGTTTCTTGATGACCGTTTCAACGCACTGATTTCCAATATTAGGGATTTTTTAAATTAAATAAAGGAAATTAACTTTTTGGGCAACCCTCGTTTTTTAGCACTGAAACAGTTTTTAGATGCATTATGTAAATACAGTACACAATACTAATGACGGTAATTATTTCTTTCACTGTACTTCTAAAAACTCAGCTGACCATACACATTTGATGCTTTAACTCACCTCTTTCGCGCCGTACGCTGGAAATGCTCGCAAAATGGACGTTTTTTATACGATTTAATCAAATGTATCACGGTTAACGATACATTTATTTTAGATAGAAAAAAAAACAAAAAACATCGATATTTTCTAGACGCTATCTGTTTTGCCAAAGCTTTATTTTTTAGTAATCTCACTGGAGCCCATAAATGCTCCATATTCCGTGGAAAACTGCTAACTTCGCCAAAAATATCTAACTTGAACAAAGAGCAATAAGTGGCTGATAAAGTTAAGAATCACTGGAACTATTAAATCATATTCCAAAAAAGGAGACCAAATTTATTGCATTTTATTCGTAGTAATATCTCGCCCAAAATACTTGAGTATATGCATCACTTTTTGAGGGTTTTATTTTATTTCTCCCAATCAACCCTTGGAGTAGTGAGTATTTTTTTCGTTTTCCCTGACCCCAGGAGTGAGTTTTATTGGAAAAAAATTAAACTACTCCCGAATACAATTTCAATATCTTGAACTCAAATGTGTTTGATGAACAATCAATGAAAACGAGATAATACATTACACAAGTAAAACAAAATAAATACAGCAATTTTACTGAGTAAGATCCTAAAAATTGTGGTATAGGAAGAAAAATAATAACTTATAACAAGTCTAATAACAGCTTTGAATGCAATAACTTCAGTCAATGGAACCAACTACATGTGATATGCACGTACTCAAGGCTGGACGTAGTAGAATAATGGAAAAGGGGGCAAGACTCTTCAGAGACACTTTATAGTGATAATTGGGCTCACAAGTCACTAGGATAGATGGAAAAACATGTTAAAATGTATCTGAATGGGAGGCGTGAACATACACATTTACTGCTCCAGCGAAAATTTGAATGACGTACATGCACGATCATACTCGTGCATGGCCAGGAGGCACGAAGACGTAAATGAACGTTTGTACTGCTCAAAAGGTTACAAAGGTTTTGCTGACAATTTCTTTGGGTAAGAATGAGTGTGACTTACCTTCGTGCAACTTTAGGCATTTATAGTCTCTCGGAATTCATTCTTACTAGGCAGTCTTTTTGTCCGACTTCATCTGGCCCATAAAGCGCTCTGCCCCCCCTCCCTTCCCGAATTTCCCCTTCCATCATGGCCATTGACATCCCGTCATTTCTCTTTGCCTCCCCCTTTCGACTCGACTGCGTGCACCATGTTCCTCCGGTGAAACTTTCTCCTCCATGACGGCTCTCGGCAATTCTTCATTTGTCTTCCTCCATGTGCAGAATATTTTTTCCTATTTTCCCGAATCTCGTATATTTCAAGCGGCTACCGTCTTTTCGCCTTTCAACTCTTAAGTGTATTTTTCTCGGCATATACAACGTAAAGTTCTGTATCAGACTCCTAGCCAATCTTTTCTCCGGTGTATTTCTGGATGATCCCATTGTCCGTTTACTCATAGTGCTTGTTGAGAGTCTCATTTTCTTCTGCGAGGTCCTTGATGCGTGCCGATAAATTAACTCCCATCAGATAAACCACACAAGCAGTAACTTAAAGAGTTAGTAAATATGTTGTTGAAATAAGAACACAAATTTGGTCTCGTGGAAGGTTACTCGGGTTCTTCACCGGGTCAGGTTCTCCATTTCTGCCGACGTTTCGACGAACGAGGTGTCAAAACGTCGGCAGAAAAGGAGAACCTGACCCGGTGGAAAACCCGAGTAACCTACCATGACACCATGCGCCGGGAAAGCCTTCGATCATTCTTCACACAAATTTAGTTTTGTACTGATTTATTAGATTGAACACTTCCGGTTTTGGCTATTACACCATCGTCAGGTGTACAGTATACATTTTTATAGTGTACACCTGCTGTGTTCAATCTAATAAATAAACATTTACATCTACATGCGACCCTATGAGCCGCCGCATGGGCGTGTAGCAGGTGTGAGTGTTGGAAAACCAACCTTGGAAAGGCTTAAGGGATACGGTTTTTGGAGGTGGAATGGTGAAGTGTATTATGGGAGTGTAATGAATGGAGCTCAGTTCTCATTATGGTCATTTTGTATGCATAGAAAGTGCCTTTGTGCTTATCCCTTAGGCAATTTATCTCTGTTATTGTATCGCTTCTCTCGGACCTAGAAATGTAGTGTGACGTCAAAATAATATTCTCTGTATCGCTCCCTCTTCTCTTAAGACGTCCGAATTAGGCGATTCATTTTTACAGCTGAATCTAGCGGATTTTGACGTGGAGACTGGTTTTGGCCCCCCCTGCGGTTGAGGGTTTGAGTGCTTGGATGTTCCACCACCAGGATCTTGGCAACCACTAGTAGATGGTAGCAAAATGGAAATAAAGCTCGCCATTCTCTTGCTCGTATCAGATATGGGCATACAAAGCATTGAGTGTGTCTATTCTACGGAAACAAGAAATATATTCCCTTAATTTCTTACCACGCTAACACTCGGATGGATAAAACTACGAAAACCAAAAATATATCCTATCTTGATATCAGACTCTTAGGTAGATAGGTACAAATCCTGACGACTCACGCGATATTTTGCGGAACAAATACATCACTGATAGATCAAATATTGAGCCAATTCCACGAGTAAAATTCTTATCATGACCTAGGTTTTGCTTGTTATACATTCATCAAGTAGATCTACCATCCGATTACCACCTGATGATGAAGTAACAAGCAAAACCTAGGTCGTAATAAGTATTGTACTCGTAAAATTTGCTATATTTTTCATCTATCAGTATGGTACTTAGATACGTCTTTCCGGCAACATTGATCTTTCTTCCCATTTTTCTCTCCCCTCTCTCGGAAAGAATATGCTTTAGCGATGCACTCCTACCACGAGCCCTGTCAGCACTTATCAGTCTTGGGTCCTTAAGGAGTTCTTCACGGACACTTGAACCCCTTCCAGCCCTTAAAAGCCCTTCCGTCCCTCTCCCTCGTCCAAGTGTCTCCCTGAGCAATACTTCACGAAAGCGGGAATGGTGAACATGGAAAAGAAGGCCATTTTCATAGATATATCCCCACTTAAGCAGGACAGCGTGAGGAAAGAAATACTGCCAGTAACGAGAATGGATTTGAATGAGCGCGGTCAAACTCGTGGGAAAAGTAGCATCTTACCCTTCCCTTGACAGCTCTGGTATAGGGTTTTTCACTATCTATGAAATTATAACAGCTGGTGAGTCGGCGCGGATCCGTGAATAAAGGCAATGGAACTACGCGGAAGAGAGCCCAAAAGAACTTCACTACCGTGTAAATTAAATAACTTTGCTATTCCACTTAAATTTTATTAAAGACGACATGGGTTTCGACGTGGCACGTCATCATTACTTGATTATGTGCTGATGTGTTGTCAGGTCATGATCAAATGATGACGTGCTACGTCGAAACCCGGGTCGTATTTAATTAAATTTAAGTGGAATAACAAAGTTGCTTCATTTAAAAGGTAATGAAGGTCTTAACTTCAGACCTAAAGAAGACAGCTGCAATACAACCAAAACTGTCGTCTACGACAATCGAACTACGCTGAATATCGCCCGAAAGACCTTCCCTACTGCATCGGGTCTTCTTTTTTCTCTCGGTTTGCAGTTTCTTCATCCTCAAAATACCCGAGATATAATATTTTGCAACAAAATGCAATTTCAATATATTCAAAGTTTTTCCATTTACTTTTTCCTTCCCTTCATTTTTTCTTTATTGTCTTTTAGAATTTTCATCTTTTCATGGCGGGAGACATGCTTTAATGGGCGTTCATTGAAGTGAATATTGACATTCATACGGGCAGCTTCGAATGCTCCCTGGGAGATTTTATTTTCCTCATCTTTGAATAAGATTTTCTTCCGTTGTTCCTCAGTATTTCTTACTGCTCGACTAATGTCAGGTCGAGAAAAAAACTCGACGGGGTGTCTTGTCATTTGGTGCGGTTGCAGTCCACCTCTATTTCCATTTTACATTCTCTTCTTATTTCTATAAGTTCGATTACTTCGTGTGTAATGCATTCCCTTTCTCTGCCTCCTCCTTGAAGAAACGCTGGCCTCACAACTGCATTATTGACTACCGGTTTAAGTGTAATCTATTTTGATATTCAAAGTGCCCCTTCATTCACATGCCATAACTTCTCCGCAACATAATTCTCACGACTGCGTTTCTATTCAGAGCTAAAGAGCTGGTTATCTGAGAATCGCTACTCCAGGTCTCCTCGTCATTGAGCCATTTCATTTCGCTAGTGAATCTTTCAAGGGTCATTCTATTTATTTCTAGTTACTGATTTTTCAGTCGCTCAAATCCTCGAAGTTATCTGGTGTTCCAGGCGCTGATCCCGAATTTCTACTTTACACACTGATGAGTGCCCTCAAGTGGCATCCACCGATGATTGGATTGGGGTCCAGTATTTATTTCTCTGGAATACTTCTCTTGAGGTGATTACATTGTGCCATATATCGCAAATCAAATCAGAGACTAAACTTGGCAAGCTGCTGCTGCTAGCAATGCGGTGGTGCTTACCTTTCAGCTCGCCGTAATACTGGATTAATGCTTCACCAGTGTAACGAGTATTTTGTATTACCAGTGTAACGAGTGTTTTGTATTACCAGGGTAACGAGTAGAAGCCGCTGTATTTGCAGTGGAATTATTTTAGCTACAACTGAGATCTAGATGGACTGGGCACTCTTTTCCTATTAAACTGGCAGCCCTTCAACGACTTCGGGTCGCGGATTTGTAGAAGTTCATTCAAAGGTGTCGTTCGTCAATCCCTTGACCCCAGCAGTGTGAGATACATGCTTGGAATTTCAATGTACAAAGTAGTGAGTGCTCTTAATGTGCCCTCACGGGCACTTTTGCAGCTTTTGTCACGCCGTCACGGTCAATTCATTCACAATGGTTCGTTTTATTTGTAACATTCTTCATGACATCCACTTTCGCTTATATGAGGAAGTGCTGCTGCTCTTCCTCCAGTTTTCTGGTTATGAGATCCACCCGTTTAATCGCGCATCTTTCGCCGATATTGTTCCATTTTTGAGCCGTCTCACTCAATTATTACGGACAATTACTCCCTCTGGATACCACCGTTCTCTAACCACTACTGCTTATTCGTCGAGAAATAACGTTTATTTCACGGCTAGTCTGTAAGGGTCGGCCAACCAATCGCTGCCTAATGCTACAATCGAAGTTCCGTGAAACAAGAGCAAACAAACTGAAACATGCTTAAGCATTCAATGCAGTCATTGAAGTCACTTTATTCGCTTTGATGGCTGCAACCGAGTGCAAGGCCGTCCGCATAGCCGCGCGACAAATCCGGCACCCCGCCCTCCGAGCCTCTCCCTCGACCCCCAACCCTCTCCGACACATCCCCGGGCGCGTCGAAGGGAGGCGGCGGCTGGAAGCGGCGGTCGGAGGCGGCGGCCGGAGGCGGCGGCGGCGGCGGAGGAGGAGGATGGCGTCGGAGCGGGCGAGGGCGGTGGGGGAGAGGGGGTGGGGCGCGGTGCGGCCCTTGGTCTCACACACACACGGCCCGTGTCTCTGCTTTGCAGGCTCGAAGGATCGCGGGCGCGCAGCGGAGCGGGCGCCGAGCCGGACCCACGTGGACGCGACCGACGCGCCGCCTGGCGCCCAGCCGCGGGAGCCCCGGGCCTTGGAAGTGAGTAGCACCACCCGCCGCGCGCGGCCCGCCCGCCTTTTTGCCGCCCCGCACTGCAACCACGCGGGACGGGCGGCGGCACGCTTCGCCCACCCCCGCACCACCAACCCTTTTCCGGCTGCCGTGGGCCTCCGAGGCACGTAAAAAACGCTGAGCGTGACACGCGGCTGGACCCATTTTGGCGCCGAAAACAGGCGCAACCGCGTGGCATTGGAGAATGTCGCCGCCGCTGCCGGGTCCAAACCTTGGCCTCACTTAGTTTGAACGAGGGATCGTATTGTGCCCGCAATGTTCCAAAATATTTGATCGACGCACGTGAAACTTCCGAACCAACTCTGGCTTGCCGTCTGTCGAACGAATCGTTTCTAAGACCTAAGATTATCCGTCCTATGGCTGAAAAAAATCCAGATGGTCTTGAGCGTGCCTGCAGCCAAAGTCGCTTTGAAATATGGCCCTCATTTACTAACACTTGTGAATTTCAACAAGAAAAAAATTTTCGCGCCGGTGCTGCCTTTTGCCATGGGCTTTCTCTGATGGTTAGCGGAGTGACTAAGGCAGATTTATTTTAAGTTACGAGTGTCGAGGATAAAAAGCACGGCCGAATTATTCAACTCCTCGTAAAGGGGTGAATGACTTTTGCAAATAGCCGCAGTAACCAAATGTCGATACGAAAGAGATATAAAATGTGTGAAAATATGTGATGTCATAATGATAAATATAGAAACATACGAAAAAGTCGATGGTGCTGTAAAAGAAACGATTTTCGTTTGAAGCCCATTCGGTGTAATGCGTTGTGCTACCGAAATATCACTAAAGCCTAACTCCCAAGCTCCAGTAGAAACACCACTTCGCACCAATTATCATATTCAAGAAGTAAACACTGTACAGTATTATTAGCATACTTACATGCTGAGACTACATCAAATCTCACCAACAATCCAAATAGATTCTCAGATTCCTTGTATGAGTGTCGCTTCCTCGCACCTCTTCCCCCACCCGTCTTCTTCAAAGTGTGTCGGATTCTTTCCCACCCAAGTAGCTTCCATCAAAATATCCAGTTCTTCTATTCTTTCATTTCCTTTCAATTGTTACTGTTTTCCATTCTCAACTCTCTCCAATAAGTGTCCAATCCTCTTCTCTTAAGTTTGCATTTGAGTGCCCCGTTAGGATTTACATCACTAATATTTATTACGAAATACTCTCGGCGTCTAAGTGATGTGCCGCTATACTTTGAAATTTTATATCTTGGTCTATGTGCATGCTAAAGTAGTGTAATTTCCATAATTTCAAACTTAATCTTATTGCAATTTCATTTGTATTTTTTTTTATGACAGATTCACAAATGTAGACACCCCAGTGCAATAATTAACTCCGCGTACCCAAAAATTAGCCACGCCATCCAAATTAGCCCTTTTGTCTACTTCATTAACATCGTAACTCATTCTAAGGGAAAGCTAGAGACTTTTCTAGAGAACGAGACTTGCGCCGGGATATTATGGAACGCGCTCTGGAAGAGAGAATCAATTCATCAGAGCTAGTCATAGACTGTTGTGGAATAATTATGTACACCAAACAAACCATTGATTATTTTGCATTCCAATATTTGAAAATATTCCCTTGCGACACAATGAAAACATGAACTTAGCAAATTCCAATTAAAATTTATTATCAAGACCGGTGTCGCAAAAGGGTTACTACTTCAGTTTTATCGTAGAGTTACATCATTCCACATTACATTCCCTTTCATTTTCGAAGCGTCGCGACTGCGACTGAAGATGCTGTAAAAAGCGGAAACGGGCGTAACGGTTATTTATTTCCCGAGTCCCCACATATCTTTCATTCATTTTTAAACACAAGCATCAAATGTTTCTGGTCTATTTTTATCCTTTCTCAGTAATGTCTAGATTTCAGCGCCATCAAAAAGACCACAATCAATATACAGTTACCCTCCAATCCTCTCAAGCCTTGTCAAGGTTTTTCATCGCCAGTTCTCTCCCACAATTTCATCGACACCATTTTCCTCTGAATATTGATCTAATTCATTAAGATTTTACCAAAAAATAAATGAAATACATAGGAAAGCTTCTCGTTTTGTTATAAACTGCTACGAGCGAACGCTGTGCTTCTCTACTTTTAAAGGGCTTAGGTTGTTAGCCGCTAGATATTCTGAGGCCTCGCACCCGGTTTAGATTGCTCAAGTAATTTACAACAAGTGAGTTTCAAACGAACACAGTGAATGTAAATTTGACGCTACGCTACATTTATAGATCCGACAAAATGGATAAAACAGGAGAGATACATTTCAGAACAGATAGGTGCAAAAATTCGCCCTTTTCCACGCACAATAAGTGACCATAATCGAAACAAATCCAATAAAAACACTCCCATGATACACTCTACCATTCCACCTTCAAAATCTTATCCTTTATACCCTGTCACGCCTGTTGTCCTTACACACCCGCTCATTCGGCGGCTTGGATGGTAGTATGTAAATGTAATATACCGGTTTTCACTAGGGCCCATGGAGGTTAATATTTTGCCTTTTGCACCAGTGAAAGCCTTCCTAAAACTTGCAATGACTTTAGGATATTTCCTGATTTTTTAATATACTTTTTTGCTCTGTTCGTTAGTTTTCAAATCTGTTTATGATATAGATCATTGTAGATTTACCAATCTTTGCCTGGAATTAACATTGTGTAACTTCCTCCTTTACCTCATCTCCTCATTCATTTTTGTCATCCCGCAGTATCTAAACCCATAGCGCTTCAAATGTTCCCATTAAGTTTCATTTCGCGGCCCTCATTATCATTTTTTGCATATTATTTTGCTCAGTGTCCAGTTCCTTACAGTGCGAGAGCTTCTTCGTATGATGAGGGCCGGGGAGGGCTTGCCTCTCCCTTTGCCGAGCACGTCAAACCACCCGTGGGGGCTGCGTCCCGCAATAGCCAGGATTTCACTCTATGCGTGCTTAAGACTTCCTTTGTCACGGGAGGGAAAAAATATATTTGTGTGCTAGCTCCCTGACGTACTGACTCGCTCCGCCCCCTCCGTGCAACGACCCGTGCCACGTGCGTCGGACGAGACTGAGTCGGTCACGCTCTAGGGACACGCAGACGCCCTTCACCGCACGCAAATCACGTCTCCGCGAATTTTTTTAGGCGCCAGCCTCAAAACTGGGATACTACTGAGCTTTACGCGACTAGGAACAAGACTAGACTCGGGTTTAGAATACTAAACCAGACCGATATAGACCCCTAAAGTCTCGTTTCTTGTTTCGCCGAGCCCAGGCACGTTCGGGACGCAAGGAAAAATACAGATTTGTCAGAGAAACACTTATTTAATTAGTTGGTACCCTAATATTTATCTATATCTTAATACATAATACCCCGCGAGCCACCGCATGGGCGTGTGGCAGGGGGTGTTAGATCACCAGCCGTGTAAAGGTGTAAGTTTTTTGGAGACGAAGTGGTGACAATATTCAAATG
Organism: Ceriagrion tenellum; assembly: GCA_963169105.1. Taxonomy (NCBI): domain Eukaryota; kingdom Metazoa; phylum Arthropoda; class Insecta; order Odonata; family Coenagrionidae; genus Ceriagrion; species Ceriagrion tenellum. The sequence goes on from OY720638.1 coordinate 63,186,988, forward strand.
TAATGTTGCCGCAAAACATCAAGAGTTTAGCGGTATGGATTTTCAGAATATTAAAATTAGGCTCGATATGTAGACTCTTCACATATATATCTAATACAACAATTGATGGTCAGTTTAATCGTGAGCCTAATAGTTATCGAACTTGAAACAGTAATCTCCCTCGCAGCGATAAAATTAATTTCGCGAAACAAACATTTAATTCCAAAGCCCAAAAACGAGGCTAAATTACTTTTTCATTGTTTACTATTTCGTTTTGAAGTTTTAAAAATATACGTGGAGTTCTGATTTTTGGGCTGGGTTACATGGGCCTGCGAGTTCAGATGAGGCATGCTCATTGCCTTAGTATGCTGAATACCTAAATAAATACCGCCCGTGAAAAGTGTCTTTCAAAGGGCAAATAAATTGCTGAGGTGCTAAGAATGTATTTGACCACTTTTGCCAATTCTCAAAATTCATTCTGATCAGCCTTATAACTCGCCTGTATTTTAATAACTTGAGGTCGAGAAAGTTAGAATTAGTTAATTTTTTAAACCTCATTTAGAAAAATAATGTGCGATACATTGAGTGCACTTTAAAATACGCAGCGACGAATTTGTAGTGTGACTGACTGTGAGAAGTACTCGGCGTAAACTGATGTCTCGGGTGTTACTCAGTTCAAGGAATTATGTAAATAGGGGATCGGGTTGGTGTGGTGGCTAGAGTACTGGCTAATCACACGGACGACCAGGGTTCAAATCCTGCAGAGGAGGATGTTTTTCAGAGGAAACCCGAACCTTACTTGAGTGTCTTGTGGAGGGCACGTCAATTACAGTACCCCGTCTGTCTGATGAGACGTTAAGCCGTGGTCCCCTTAGCGCCTTTCGTTAAGAACAGGCTAATGCCGACGCCGGTTTTCTATCCACCCTTCCTTCCTTACCTATCCCCTGTGGCGCAAATGACCTTTGTCGTCGGTCGCCTCCCAAAAATCCAATCCGAATTATATATATGCTTTTTACTGTTCCAATTCGACTCAATACGGCGTCGATGACAATGAGGAGAATCAACCACTCTTCTCCACTGCGATAAGGACGAATGGACAAACGCGAGTGAGATAGAATCGTTCCGGTCTGATTAATATATAACCCAGTTTTTTTAAATAGCATCGACAAGAAAAGGCTTTCTTGGAAAGGACTGCTTAGTTTCCATTTCACAGTTAAAAAACGTAAACTGGAAATCTCGAAAAACGAAATAAATTTTCTTCGCCTTATGAATAGTTTTCCAAATGTTACGAAAAATTGGCCTTCTGACTGTTGTTTCCGACACTTAAAGATAAACTATCACAAACTCGCGGGTCCCAATACATTTTTGTTGAATGTGGTCCAGAGCAACCAACAATTGCATAGTAAAACTACTTCAAGAAAGAAAATTTACTCACATGATGGGATAGAGTAATTTCCGGCCTTTTTTCGGGGATACCTCGAATTAATAGCGGTTTCACCTATGCTGTGTTATTAGTAAATGCACGAGGAGCTAAACTTCCACTGTGGACTAGACTGGGAATCGAATCGAATCCGATCTCTTGGTATCGATTCTATTGCCTTATGTGGCGAACAAACTGACAATCATTTATTTTTGTCGGCCGTAATCGGCCTCTGACATTTTGAATACGTATAGTAGGTATCAGCGCGTTGTATTACAAATATTTTTTTAAAAATTTAAAATAGAATAACTCTTACAAGGTGCACGTACAGAAATTAATCTGTCAGCCATCTTATGTTAGCATATTAAGTTTTCCCTTAGTCAGAAAAAATAAATCAATAATTTCAGGACAAAAGCACTTATGTATATACTGGTAATGTATATTCACAAAACATAATCGTACTAATATTCCATACTAAGTACCAATCAATATTCAAATAAACAACTGTATCTCGTGAAATTTAACGTTGGAATATTTTGGAAATGTTGATTTAAATAGTTTTCTTTTGAAAGATTCTCCCCGCTGACATGACTTTACGTCCTGTATGAGCGAGTTCAAATTTCGCTCTATTGTCGATATCAAGGATTTATAGTATAATATTGTTCTATGTTGAGGAATCAACAGGTCTAAAATGACATCTTTTTTAGCGTTTATAAATCTCTTTTGAAATGAAATGGTCAAAAGATGTGAGGAGGATAGCTTGACTTGAAAAGTTTGAGGGCGGGGATTCTGAAGGACAGTAAAGCTAACAAGCTTAATTTAAAGACCATGAAAATCCTCAGGGGACAATGGTGCCTCAGGTTTATGTCGCAGACAAAACCACACCTGTCTCTCAGGAAACGCCTGCGTTGCTAAATTCACTGTTTCCGCAACGTAGTAAGTAAAACTTACCAATACTTATGATGTCAGTTTAATTTACGACGGAAACACTATAAAAAATAGATGTGTGTGCTATCGGATGCAACTATTCATCTTCTCAATCAAAATACCTCAGTAAAACACGAATCCCAGCGGCTATAATAGATTGGGGAATATAGTGTGACGTGGGGCTCGCTGGAAACATTGATTTCCGAAGCGAAATCAAACCATCAATCAGGATCAGCACATTGATGGCTTGGAGGGATTTTAGACAATATTTTGCCTTCGTCTTCGCGTAGCACACTATAAGGTATCGAGAGATTGACCCAGGGGTGAGGAAGGATGATGTTACAGGCGTTTGTGACGCGGAGGAGGATGGACCTCGGGCCGAATAGAGTACAGATAAGGAAGAAGTCCACGACGTGGGGAAAGTGGGATGGGGGATGAAATCGCGAGCTAGGTGGAGTGACCTAGTAAAAAGGAAAGGGTGGGATGCAAAGGGCTAGTTTTTAAAGTAGACATCTCGGTGAGAGAAAGACGATAACAAAGCATTACGTAAATGAAAATGAAAAAACTTTGTAATATTCCACCAATTTATTTTATGGTACAACTAGTTTCGTCGCAGCGGCGAATTGGTGGAATATTACAAATTTTTTCATTTTCATTTACGAAATGAACTTCCACAAAGTTAAGCCTGAGATGATAGAGATAACAAAGCATTACTTCAAATTATTGCAGAGAGCCTCAGATATATTCCAGTCACACGACCCGGGTATCTATGAATAATCATCATCCCCAGGTGCTAGGCACTCAGAAACCCACCTCCCTGTATAGATGAGGATGTTAGTATAATTTGGACCAGCGTCTAATTCGGATTAACTTTGTATTCACGAAAGCTAGCTACACGTTTGATAAAATGTCATCAGGGTGTTCTTTTTAAACGTCATCCTTCTGAATTCCAGCAGTCAGGCTCGAGTGCTTGGCCCTATCAGGCGAACTGAGCGGAAATGTCAGTCTTCGATGTAATTTTTTGCTTCTGGGGTCATAGTTGATGATATACTTACTTTCACTGGCAGTGTTGAAATCACTGCTCCTTAATTTTAACTCCCCGAGGTAAAGGGGTGGAAATTGTCATTGATGCCCCTTAAAATGCTACTCTGAGATTCAGCTATTTCTGCTATTGTTCCTCTTCGTGTAAATCGGACCAACTTTTAGCTTGTATTTCGGGCTGGACCAAATTTCCCGTGCATACGTTAATGGTGTCAATTTGCACATGACTATACGAGTAGCAAGAAAATCGAAGGGTTTTTACAGGAAATAAAACGAAAGTAATTTGAGGGGCGCTTAAGAAACAGTGTAGATCTCAAGTGCGAACAACATGCATTATTAAATTAACGCAGAAAACATTTTGAAATATATTTATAAATTGTTTAAAAAAAGTACTGATGAAAATGATGTTTTTTATCATATAGAGTAAAAAAGACAAAATGTTACAGAATATAATTGGTAGTATCAGGTGTAACTTAAAGGCGTAAAAAGGCGAAACTCGGGTTGTTACAAATAAAAATATGTAGAAAAACAAAGTCAAGTGTTATCGTTACAATGCTACAGAATACTTTAGTTTGCAAGTGTTCTTATTTCGGTTCGAAATTTTGGGTTCTGGTTCATATTACTCGGCTAGCGGGAACAAATTACACAAGCTATGTCAAAATTACACGAACTGAAATTTAAAAAAATAATTTTAAATACAATGACCTTTGAAATGGCGAAATAGAAGCGTACCAATGTCATACTCTTTGGGTCGAGTTTTTCAGGAATATGTATCGTCTTTGTTGTGCATTAACGGAGTTAGATACATGCAGTCGAAGTTCGGTGGTCCAAATTACACGGACTTCCCCTACATCGGTGGCTATTTAACGCCATGGAATGGGGTTGGGGTGAACGAGGAGGGTAAGAGAGGAAACGGAGGTCAGGAGATCTGAGGAAGCTGAGGTTGAGGTACTCATTGTTGAAGGTGGTTTCGGGGCCATACATGCGTTTCAAAATATCTGACTCCAACCGCGAGTTCAGTTCTCGTTGCAAAAATTTGATAATTTTAAGGTAAATAGCCATTGCGGCCACTTAATATGTCGCAAACTTACTTGCGTTTTCATTGGTAATTTTAAAGAACTCTAATGTTCTTTGCTCAATGGCGAATTAATTTGGCCCATTAAACGAAATAGTAAAGCATTTTTGATTCATCTAAACCCAATGACAGGGAGAATACTAATTAGTAGCAACAGTTAGGAATAGCCCGATACAAATGGATCGGTTCCATCGGTGATATTATTAAAATGCATCGCCGGATCCAATTTTTAGGAAATATGGATCATAATATCGATGTTATTGATTTTAAGGAAGCTTAATTCTTACGATTTAGATTATTCAGACTTTCTGGGCTCTTGCACAAACTACTATGCCACTCGGGATTAGCAATTTAAAAGGCGGTATCTAGAGGCACAACCTGCTGTGTACCATTTCGATCCTCCGCGGAGGCCACGAGAAAAGTACCAATCCTTTAATTCTCCTGTGGAGAGTTACGTGACCTAAGTAGAGAATGCTTCGAAGACGCCAGTATTTATATGATTCAGCTGGGGTATCTGCGCGCGCGATCTTCACTGAGGCCTGAGGACGCGTACGGCATAGTCGGTGAAACGTCGCCATCAAGAATGACGCCAACGCGGACGAAACCCTGATACCTGCATAACTGCGATCCTGAACGCCGCGAAAACCTACATCAGAAACCCAAGGGATATACTTATTTCAGATTTATGTTGTCAACATTAAGTTAAATGATGCTAAGGAAAGTACTTTGTTTGAAAGTGTGAAACCCGGAAATCTGCCTAACTGCATATCCATTGGGTTGTCTGTACGAAAAACATTTAAGGGGGCTGTGCACCACGGCCAAACGCGATTCCGCAGGCGTGTAGGCGATTTTAATTAATGGCTCTGATTTGCTACAGAAAGCAAATCTGTTGGGACAGACCTCTAGAATAACGATTTATATCGAGAGTGAGGGCCTAACATTCCGTTTTTTCAAAATTATTCCGACCGCAAAAGAAACGTAAATTTATCGAAAACAGATGATCGCCATGAGGCATACGACCTTATATTTTAAAAGTATTTTCATTGATTGTAAATGAGAAACCTTCACCTCCATATTGGACCGTCACAATGTTGCATCCCGCGTAATCTAACGGCACAGTGAACATTCTCCTGAATACATGTAGCGCATTTTCCTCTGTGCTACCGGGTGCGATTTGTCCGGGGCGGGGATTGGAAGGGAACGCGAAGATCACTCCTACTAGGCTGCGGCAGAGGCCACAACTACGAGGGCGTTTTCGGTCAATATACTCACATCTCTGAGTGATTATGATGAAATTACATCATAAGTATATTTGATTACACAACGAGTGGGAAAGTAGCACGAAAGTATTTAAAATGTCCACTTCTTCTAAGGTAAATGTGTCCTCAGACAGATTTCGACATTCATGATGAAAAGATAAAACTCGCTTAATTCCACTCTAATTTCTAGAAAAACGGGTTATTAATTGATTGTCATAGACTATCTGTAATTTAACCCTTTGAGTGCGGAATGACGTGATATCACGTCATGGTTGTCTTTACGATGGTTCTAATGACGTGATGTCACGTCATGAGTACCGTGAGTGCTCCAGCTTTCACTTGGCCCCCTAGTCACACAACATCTCTAGTCGCATTATGAAAAAAATGGGCAACTACCACAGTTACACTCTACAGATTCAGGCTTCACTTCGTGGAAGTTTATGGTATACACACTTAAAGATTGCAATTTTGTACTTTTCCACAGAAATTTATTTGGATTTTAACATTCGCATTCGTTAAGTATGGAAACTTCAACAGTGATAATATTCATTACAGACGGTTTCGCTTTTTACAGCATCTACGGCTTCACAGCATCCTCCACTTGAAGATGCTGCAAAAAGCGAAAACCGTCGTAATAAAAAGTATAACACAGTGGAAGTTGCTCATTTTTTCATAGTGCAGTCATGTTCCGTTTCCACTCTATCAGGCCTGAAATCACAGATTTTCTACATTTCTAGGTCCGAAAAAAGTGATAAAATTAGAGATATACGTTTCGAGACAGGTGGAAAAATTCGATCTTTCCTCGCGTAATAAGTGACTACAATAAAAACTCAGCTCCACTCCAATTACTCACAAACACACACAGGGAACTGTAGTTGACACTCAAAGTACTCATGATGTGATATCTTGTCATCAGTCCCAGCGTAAAGTCAACCATGACGTGATATCTCGTCATGCCGCACTCAAAGGGTGAAGGCTGATTATAAGGAAAGGTAAGTAAAAGAAAAACTACTCTTGTAGTTATGATAATATGTCATTTACTATAAACTGTACATTTACCATTGTCTTCGTAGACATCCCTCCAACCTGCCCCCCTGCCCCTCGACGTGGACCTTCGTTGACAACCCTCATAGGGCCCCCCACCCCTGTTTGGTGTGTACGTGGTTTATGGACAGCCCCTTATTTCTTCGTCTCCCTCTCCCTCTCGTTCCCTCGATCTTTCTTTTTAATTTTCTTTTCCGCAGGCAATCTTTCCTGAGGACGGGTTTCATCCAGTTTGCCCTCCCCTTTCTTAATGATCTCAAAATATTCCGTTCCTCACTTATCCTTGCCAGCACTTTCTCGTTTCTCATTTTATCACTCTATTTCTTACTGTTGACGCGAAAAACCTGGTATTAAACCGGTCCTAAAACACGAGTGGTAATGATTCTTTTTTCACTCAAAAAAATGCAACATGTCAAAGTTGCCCCAAAAAATATCCGGTCACACGTGCAATTGGCATCATTCGGCTCAGTCAAGGGCCACTTTGACCAAGTAACCAAGGTCATTGAATCTTGTCAATTTGGACATGGTAGCCACAGTGTTGGTCTTTCCTACGAAGGAGCCGTGAGCTTTCATCTTTAGAATACGATGTAGTTTTTACCCGGCGTATGATACTAATACAGTATTCTCGGATTTTCCTTTACCTAACCTGGTGGAAAACCCGAGAAGACTTTTTTGATAATGAAAAACACTTGGTTGTTATTCCACACTTTATTGTAAGGAAACGACCCGGGTTTCAGCATGTCATGCCATCTTCAGGATCCTGAAGATGGCATGACATGCTGAAACCCGAGTCGTTTCCTTACAATAAAGTGTGAAATAACAACCAAGTGTTTTTCATTATCAAAATGAAGGAGTTCCACAGAGTAACGCCGGAGACAGTGTCTTATACCGAGAAGACTTTATTAGTCTCATCTTTAGAGTTTAATCGTGGAAACCAGGCGTCAGAACGCCGAGCGGAAATGTACCGGGTCTTTTCCTTTCCTTCCTCGACCCAATGAAATGATGAGAATACGGAAAATAATTATCTTGAATAGAAAGTAGATTTTTACCTCGCAACATCTTCGGCGGAACTCCATTACGGCAACCCGTAGAGTGTGTCGTTACTGACTTATAATTTAAGCATTTGTAAGAGGTCACCCTCAGGGTCCGTCGAGGATCAATTAAGGGAACGGCACTTTGGAAAAAGGTGTTTATTCTTCGCAACCATTCGCAATCTTGCCTTGACAACATCGTCTAAAACTCGCCTTCTCAAGACTGCCGCTCACCCGTTTCTTCCTCGTGACCCAGAACCCATGGCTTTGCGTCCCCATGTGACCACTCTGTGTCCATCCCATTGGTCACCAACAGCCGTCTCATAGGATCCCTTGTCGGTAGTTTCCCACGGACTGCATGTTGCCAGAGGCGACTCCAAGACCCCTATCTAAATTTTGCCCATTGAGCTCAGCAATATTAAAAAACCAGATAAGAGCCTCCAAATATGAGCACTCACACCATAGCCCGAGAAACCCACGGAGCTCATGTCAGTAATCTTCATTACCTCACGTCATTCCTCCCTTGAGGAACAAGTTAATAGAAAAATCCAAGGGAATGGCTCTCGCCAGCCATGATCTCAATTCATGCAGCAATTTCACTTGCCCATTTTTACTTTCTTTACACAGTCCACTCGTCTCACGTCGATATCTCCGAATAGCACGGTGTCACCTTTTTTGTAATCAAACAAGTAGTCGAAGTGCACTTAAAGTTTTGATTGCTAATCACGAGCTTGTTCGATAAACACCTTAATAGCAGAAAGATTAAAAATGAGTTTTTTCTTATAATTTTATTCATATTATTCGGTCCGTAGCCGCTTTAAATTTAATTTGGTGATGTAGATAGATACAAGTTTATTGATCGAGGGAATTCTCTGTGAATCAAGGACATTTTGTGAAAAAACTATGCTCGGTTTTTCCTCAAGTTGTTGCATAAATTAAGTACAAAATTACGAGTCAGTATTCGCCAATGCCAATAATATATATATTTTTGATTATTGATTATATACATAATTTTGATCGACTCTAGTGAACATTTTTTCACTGTCTTACATAAATAACTAATATTAAAGTGTGATAATGAAATACCCAACTGAAAGTGTTCTGTTTTTGCATAGGATATTGGGTTTTACAGGATTTAACTGGTGAACGTAATTTCAAGGCTATAGGGAGGGAGTTCCAAAATTTTATCGAGGTTATTTGGAATGAGTTCTATAATAAAAATAAAAAAATATAATAAAAAAGATCTAATTAGATCAACTACTTAGTCAAAATATTTTTAAGCGAATGTATTTTTCGAAAAAAAATTCAATATCGCGTGTTTTTCGTGAAACATGATGGTTTTTTAAAGCGATGTGCTGAACCTCACAAGTTAATCCATGCTGAACTATTTATTCTGTAGGATGCCCCATATATTGTACTATGTATTCTCTCTCCGATTTCCGCGACGAATGAGTAGCTGTTCCAATTCAGTGTCTGGGATCCCAGCCGCGTCGTTGTTTTGCAGGGAAACGTTTCTCCACCCATTCGAGGGGTATCTTCTGGTCGATGAAGGACTGAACCTACGACCTGAATGCGCCACCAGGATAGAATGATAAACTTGCTCAGTAAAAAAACGACGTGGCTAGGATCCCGCTGGAAAAAAATGGAACAATACACTCCGTGAACCGCATATTCGAAGCGTGTTTCAAGATAGAAGGAAATGACCAAAGACCGCCTTTGTCCGGATCCGGACCGCCGTGCGACGTCACGTGGACCGAACGGTCGCCCGCGAATGAGCGTTGACCCTCCGTCGGGATCGTGAATTCAGCCACCGCGGTCGAGCGGCGGCCCCCAAAAGACGCCCGAGGGGCAGTCGGAAGGGCCGGGCCAGCCCGAAGTGGAAGGGCCTCCCTCGAACGGGGGCGGGGGACGTCCGCCGATTGCCACCCTTAGCCCCTGACCACGCCCGGACGTGACCGCTTTGAGGGTCGTTAGCAACCACAGGGTGCGGCGGCGGCTTCTGATCCGTCGACGTCTGGACGTCGCCGTGTGCTTTAACGAGCACGCGCCCCCTGGGTGAGGGGGGGGGGAGAAGGGGACGGTCGCCCGTGGCCACCGACGACACGTAGGTCCTGGTATGCGGCGAATCAATCGCTAAAGGCTCATCGATACTCTCTGCCTCCTGGGTGGATTTGAAATTTCAATGGATGAAAAGTTCCGGCGGCAAAGGGCCGGATGGGCTTATTCTGCTGTTCAGTGAACTCGACCGGAGGGCTTCAAATTTTCTGTGACTGTTCTCATATCAAACTGATGTATCTACGTACTGCCCTGCGATCAGCCGCAGAAATGTGCGGCAGGGGGTGTTAGGACACCAGCCAAGTAAATGTGTAAAGGGGAAGGTTGGAGAGAGACGAAATGGTGAAGTATGTTGTGGGGTTGTTGAGTAATTGGAGTGGAGCTGAGTTTTTATTGTGGTCACTTATTGCGCGAGGAAAGACGAATTTTTGCACCTGTCTCGAAACGTATCTCTCTTATTTTATCACTTTTTTCGGACCTATAAATGTAGAAAATCTGTGATTTCAGGCCTGATAGAGTGGAAACGGAACATAACTGCACTATGAAAAAATGAGCAACTTCCACTGCGTTATAATTTTTATTACGACGGTTTTCGCTTTTTGCAGCATCTTCAAGTAGAGGATGCTGTGAAGCCGTAGATGCTGTAAAAATCGAAACCGTCTGTAATGAATATCATCACTGTTGAAGTTTCCATACTTAACGAATGCGAATGTTAAAATCCAAATAAATTTCTGTGGAAAAGTACAAAATTGCAATCCTTAAGTGTGGATACTACAAACTTCCACGAAGTGAAGCCTAACTCTGTAGTGTGTAACTGTGGTAGTAGCTCATTTTTTCATAATGCAACTAGAAATGTAGTGTGGCGTCAAAATTTTATTCTGTGCATCGCTTTGAAGCGCACCCGTTCTGAATTACTCATGCAATCTAAGCCTAGTACGCATCCTCCGAGTCTCTAGCGGCTACAAAGCTAATTTCTTTAAAAGCTGTGAGCTCTTAGTTCGTTTGTTGCAGTTTTAAACGAAGCGCGCAGCTCTCCTTCATATTCCATTTGTTTTTCCGAGTCGCAAATGCACGCTACCTGCCTAGATGTGGCCTAAAAAAAGCATAGTAGCTTACTTATAAAATTACTTTTTAGGGAGAGGATATTTTTCTAATGTGGAAAGTGGCCAAAATTTAAAAGGATTTCACAAAGAAGCATTGAATGTGGTGGGGGGAGGTAATTTGGACGGGGTGTCGGAAAATCGCGAAAGCTCCCCGCCATCCCACCGAGGAAGGGTTATAGTGATAACAAAAATTGGAGTAGTGCCTCACATCCGAGATAGGATCATCAGATCTAGGCGCTATATAGTTTGTCGTATAGTTGTTCGTAAAGAGAAGCAATAATTGCACTTTATCACGGGTTATTAATAAGATGCATAACGCGTTTGGATTCACGGAGTAATCATCAGGTACATGACACTTTAGAAAAAGGAGATACGTCATATGTATACGTCTGAAAGAAGGGGTGGGTAGGGGAAATTTGAGTGAGGTAGAGGAAAGACATAAGGAGGAAAGTTATGGTTTATCCGTCGTAAACTTCACCCTTCTCCTTTTCCCCTACTTCACTCTTGGTTGTTGTTTCCTACGATTCTAGTTATGACTAAATTTCGAAGTTAAAGAGTGCCATTGCACTATCAATACGCTTGCTGGTTTTCGCCACACTATCCCCATTCTCCGCTGTAAATGGTACATTTTCAGCAAAGATTTAATGTGGATCAGCAAACAGGAGTACGATGAGTCTGGTCCTTCCATTTTTCATAGGAAATGCTTTTAAATACCTTTGTTTTTTTTTCTTCAAATGGATCCACATTATCTTGTTCACCTGCTCTTGAAATTATTTCCATTACTAGGAAACTATAACCATTAAGGCGAACTTAACTATTTCTGGCTACTTTTGTTATGGATCTTAGCCCTGTGAATTGGCTTGTGACCATGCTAAATTGGTCTCTTCAAAGCTTTCATTTGGAGGTGTTATTTGGATATGGAATTAATGATGTGGACTGTAATATAAGTTTTGTAAGCATTTTTCAGGAAATTTTTCATATTTCAAAGTTTGTGGCTGTTTCTGTCAAAAATGAGGTTGCTGCCTTGTGGTAGTTCCTACCAAAGTGATCACTTAATGTGCTAGGCCAAAGTATTAATTTATTCCCATTGCCATACTGGAAATTAAGTGGGATAATAAAGAAAATAAAAACTGATGTACTTTCGTTTTAGTCGATTCGAAACTTGATCCGCGATCAAAATTATGTAAATTAACAAATAAACGTTTTCTCCATTATCTCTATCTTTTACGCGTCAAATGAAGAAAAGCGGACTTTTTTCACTCCAACACGCAATTGTGACGAGAAAAAACTTAAAGTAGAATAATAAAGCTGTTCCTTGCGCTGTATCTACTAGTCTTAAGAAGATAGGAAGAGATCTAACCGCCATCCATCTATCGAAAGGAAATCAAGATTTTAAAAAATATTTCTTGAAAATTCTTTGTGGTGAACATCTTGATGATAACGCGGGAAAATCTACGAACCCGGTTGAGAGCAAAATTAAGCTAGAAATATAGAGAGTATTATAGTTATGATTTTATAAAGTACCTGAGGTAAATGACGCAAGTGATAAACTTTAGTGTTTTAGCAATAAAAAATCCCAATACATGCATACCAATCACGCCGTTCCCTCCCGGGGTAGGCACAGTCACAAAGTTTCACTCACAAACACACATTTGTACACCTAACTCTGCTTCAATAATTTCCTCTATACTGACCTATCCTTGCATTCCTCTTTTGCTTCATTTACCCCCATACGCGGCTTCATACACGCCCTCCTGTTTCTAAGACTCCTAATATTCCTCCTCCGAATTTCTTCAACCACAACTTTCTCGGCCTACCTCTACCTCTCGCGCCATTCATTTCGCTCTTATATAGGGTGTTTCAGTAGGAAAGTTCGAAACTTCTGGAGTTTCATCAAAATATGGTCATGGGATGATAATCGGAGTAATAGATCACTGTTCCTCTGAAAAAATGTCAAAAGAATCGACATAAAAGCCACTAAAACATTTAAAAAATCACTTAAGGATATTCCTGGTCTGATATACTGATTAGGTTTTCTTGAGTTTTAGTCTAATAACCTGATTTTTCATCACCGACGCATCACCAAATATATTTATATGTTATCAACAAGACTATAATCCAAAAATAAATGAATAAGGATTCAGAACAAGTTTATTTTAAAAATTTTTAGAGATTTTTTACAGTAAGATTGTGGCGTATAACTTATCAATCAATATATATGAACATACTTCGGAAAATAACCATATTTAACAATCGAATAAGGGCTCTCTATTGGTTGCTTTATGAGTAGTGAAAAACCATCTGTTTTTATGAGAAAAAAACTAATTTAAGCATAAATAAGAGACGTTGGCGATGAAGAATTCAATTATGAGACCAATGTTCAAGAAAATTATTATATTTTCATAAATATTAGGAGTCCCTAAGAAATATTAGGCTCGAAAAATTGGTCCAATAACCCCTCCCGTCCTTCTTGTAGGAAAAGTCTGTTCAATTTGTGCCATCCTGTGATTTGGACCGATAGCTTTACGTTGAATTCACTAAAGATAGTGACACACGTGATACAATGTCGTTAAGACGTTCTTATCAAACGTCTTCCATATAAATTTCAACAGTCACTCTCCAGTGATAGACCCTTGAAGGCAGTTCGAGCGGAATCGTCCGTATTCGTGTAATGTTTTCTCATGCGGAAATGATGGACTATAAAGCTACTTCCACTGGTTGACATACAGGAACTGCTGATCGTTATTCGTAAGCCATTCAATTTATGTGCAGGACTTCTCGTTAGCGTAACTAAAATTGCTGCTCTGAGATTCAGTAATTTGTCCTAGGTTCCCCTTTGAGTGAATCGAGCCAACGTAGAGCGCGTGTTTTGGGCCGATCCAAATTACCCAGATATAGGTTAATGGTGTCCATTTACATATGGATATACGAGTAGCAAGAAAATCGAGGGGTATTTAAAGGAAATGAAACGAAAGTGAACTGAGGGACGCTTAAGAAGCAGTAGAAATCCTGAGTGCGATCTACATGCATTAGTGAAATAACGCTAAATACATTTCTAAATACATTAATACATTGTTTGCAAAAAGTATCAACCAAATTGACATTAAATTATTATAAATTGATAGTTATAAAAATAAATGACATTAAAAAAAGACAAAACGTAACAGACCACTTTAGTTCCCAAGCATTCTCATTTCTTGGGAAATTTTGGATTCTGCTCCGTATTACACGACCAGCTGGACCGAATTACTTGATCTGGGTCCAAATTACTTGGAGGTGAAAGTTTTATGGAATTATTTTTCAATTCTCTTCACAATCAATTTTTTACCATCTTGAAATAAAAGCGTATCAGTGTAATACTCATTGGATACAGTGTGTGAGGGATATAAAACGTCTTTTTAATATATTAATAATGTAATACATGTATTTAGCTCTATGCAGTCGAAGTTGGGTGGTCAAAATGACGCGGCCTTCCACCATAGAATCAGACTTGAAGGGATATCAGCGCAGCGCAAATGAAGCGTCCTCCGAGCCCTGAGTACAGACATCCACTCATGTCACGTGTGCTCTGCGCGATGCCCCTCCGAGCCGTCGTCTGGGACTACGAGACGTCCGCTGGGCAAGGCTGGGCTAAATAAGTATTGTGATAAAGAACCCTGGTCTAAAAATCAAAGCTTCCTTCACCTCAATCTTTTATTATAGAAAATTATAGTGCTTTTAATTCAGCCTTTCACATGATGAATGAAAATTTTAACACATATTTGTCCATTCTTATAATATTCACATATTTTATTTCAGAAAAGTATGATCCCGGGTTGAAATCATTGTTTTCACGCGGTACGTTTAAGGTAGTGCTAGCGAGATAGTTCCCTAATCATAACAGAGACCATATTCATATATACGTTTTGCTTTCACCAACTGTGAGACACAAATTAAATATTGCATATTTAATGGTGCAATAAAATAGTTTTACATGACAGAAATTGTAAGTAATCATATGAAAATATCTGAGTAAGTCTTTAACTTAACTCATCTTTTTCACGCGGTGAGTTTGAAACTACATCAAAACGGAAGGTTCATTGTGATCCCGAAGAATTTGCTGCGGTGACAATATGATTAGTTTTCAAAAATAGTTGAGAAAACACACAAACTTCTCACCTGATTTTTTGACGAGATCTAAAGCCTGAATCACACGATCATTTTTTCCGTCCCTTTTAAGGGATAGCTCCAATGATAGCTTTTCAGGGACCGTGACAATGATAGCTCGAGCTATCATTTTCTGAATCACACGGTCATTTTGGCCGTCCCTTTTTCCATCATTTTTTCCGTCCCTTTTCGCATCATTTCTATGTTAACTACTTACTCTCATTCCATTGAAAGCCGAACGTGGCGTTAGAGTCACTCTTTGCGGCCGAGCACTCTGATTGGCTAAAAGGTGGAGTCAGCGATGCCTCCATGGACGGAAGAAGGGACGTGCCCAGGGATGGAAGAAGCTATAGGGATCCCTATCGCTGAAGCCATCCCTGACTTTGTTCGAGTCACACGATCATTTTCGAGGGATCATTTGAGCTATTATTGGAGCTACCCCTTAAAAGGGACGGAAAAAATGATCGTGTGATTCAGGTATAAGTGTAAGGAATGCCTCATTTGTTAAATAAGGTCTCTCTGGAGTTCATACGCGTACCATTTCACATAGAAAAGGGCTGTTATTTATTGGAAAATATCTCGGAGAGTAATTTGGTAATGGGTTGAATTTTCTATGACAATGGAAGGGTGAGACATTTTTCTTTAAAATGAGACCAAATTCATTGATTTCTAGGTAAAATGATATTTCGATCAAACTACCTTAAAACTCCTTAAAAACGGAAGGATTTTGGTGAATATTTTTAAGTCTACGGTTAGGAAATAATTTATATACTTTGACGTCCTCCGCTTCAAAGACTCATTCCGTTCGGTATAAGATGAGTCCATGCACGGACGACAGCGGTCCCTCCATCGGGATTCCGAGGAACATCTCCACGAGAGACATCCCGGATCTTTACACTCACAACCTGCCACTTGTGTACGGGGATTACAGTATAAGGTAGTTTGTGCGAGATATTTCCCTCGTCATACGCCCGGATTCCAATTTTACGTTTCAATTTCAGCCGCCGTAGGGAGCCTGAAGTAAATGTTAGATATATGTAAAGCTACAAAACTTAATGACTGACTCATTCATCCAAATTTCTGGGCATTTCTAAACGAGCTAAGTGAGTGAAATTTTCAGAGGATATTTTTATTTAATTTTCAGGTATTTTTAATTTTTTTATTTAAATTTTTTTAATTTAAATTTAATAGGAAATTTAGAGGTATGTGTTAAGTTGAGAAAAAATCGGAAAAGTAAAAGTCGATTAGGCTTCGAGTCATGGCAATCGATAGCTTTACATGTGATTAAATGGGAAAAATGAAAAATTTTAGTGTAGACCTTTTTTCTTTCGTTCATTAAAATATGAAAGTATTGAGCAGCAACATTGATTCTTTCACAAATATGAGGCTGAATATCTGAAGAGTCTTATTCTTGCAATTGATTTTTTATTACCTACCGTTAAACTGAAATTTTTAAACTTTTATCGAGGGTTTTAGAAATTTCTTCATTTTTCTTGCTATGAATAGATTTTTCCATTGTCGCCAGGCCGATTGTCGATTTGAGATTTGGAACTCGGCGAGGCGGGCTAGCCGTGTTTGATTATAGTGTTTTGAGAAGTCGTGAATAATATGATATATAATATGATGAACGGATGAGATATAATATGATTTGTACTAGAACTGACTGGTATCCATACCTCATGGACCGTGTAATTCTTATGGAGAATTCCATTATATTTTTCTTTGCTTGCATGTAGCACGCAGACTTGACAGCTTTCTTTGGTATTGTAAGGATGATGCATTCATTTTTCGTTCATCATATACAAACTCCCCCCTTGCATGCGAACCGCAAGCACCCATTTACTCGTTGAAATATAAAGGAGCAATAATATACTTTTATATGACAATTCTCAGTGCCTAATTAAATTATAATATCTATAGGTGTCCTTAACTTCACTCATTTTTTCACGCGGCACGTTAAACACTCCTTTAAAACGGAAGCTTTTTTGTGAATATTTAAACATTTCTAGTACCGTGAAATTGCGAAATTAGTGCGTCAGCCTGCAAGCATTGATGGAAAATCGGGGCTAACAAAGATGGCGGACGGGCCACACCCACTTTACAGCTTTTAGCATTGGCAACCATAGCAAGCACCCTCTCCACATGCCTCAATGGTTTTACCCATTGGAATGGATAACTTAGGCGTCTGATTTATTGTTGGTTGTGTCTCCGATCGCTATGTTAAGCCCTCTTAGTATTCCCTTGAGGAAAACTCGATCGAGAAGGCTGCGTCAGATTTTACGAGTAAGGTGTAGCCTTTCGTTGCTGTTGATAGGTACTGGCTAAGTTTTCAAGTTTGACTACGTCTCGAGCATTTTTACCACAACGTGTCACCGTAATTGGTCGGCGGCTACTGGTCCTACTAGGAGCAAGTATCTAACTAGTACCGCACTAATTGCGAACACAAGGATACCACCTAGTATGCTAGCGATCACGCAGGATTTCCAGCATGTTTGGTCTGTATCGCACGATACTTGACCTTGCACAAGTCCTTGTATGCTAGCCAGCATCCTCGGATTTGTACAAGGTCAAGTGTCGTGTGATTCAGGCTTAAGAGTGGACGCCGCCAAGATGACCAGCGTCTTCATCCCGAGTGCGACACTTGCCGTCCGCGCGACAACAATTCGGACGTCTCCGAGAAGGGGCTTCGAGAGCGGTGGGGGGACAGGAGGTGGCGTGGGAGGGCGGGGCGGGGCGTGGAGATGATGGGGAGAGTGAGGGGTCGCAGTGGGGGCCCGTCCCCTGCAGGCGCGGCCGATGATCAATGGCCCGATCCGACCGCCCTTCCCCCCCTCATTCCGACCGGGGGCATCCCCGTGGCAGCGGCCATCGAAGAGCGCAACCGCGGCACACGCACCGGTGGAGCGGGGGCGATCTCGCCTCCGATTCTCTCCCCAGTCTCGTTCACAATTGGTTTTCTTCCAAAAAAGCTCCTCCTGTACGCGTGGACCGATTCCCCACTCCGCAAAGTGCGCGTGTCCGTCTAAGGGCGGCGGTCGAGAGAGAATGCTTTGCGTCGGCGGTGCACTCGAATGCACCAGAACGGCTTCGCTGTCTGTGACGGCCGATCGACGACAGGTTTTTTGATGTGTGGATATTTCATGCGTCCGCATTTCACTTCAGGGGCTTGAAATCACTTGCCAAGTAAAATTAACATAGATTTGTTCGTATTCAGATGGTGCTGGGGTGGGGCGGAAAATACTTCAATGTTCCCGTGAGTAAGTTTATTTCCATTCGTGAAAAAATACAGGAAACAAGAAAAAAATGACAGCTGTTAAAGCGGACCTCCCTATTGGCGGTGAGCCTCTTCCGATCGTGAGAAAGTCTTAAAATCCTTGTCTTATTCCGTTGATTTACCCGAGGGAAAGGTTTGGGTCCAGTTTCCTGCTCTTTTTCCTGCCAAATCATCATTTTTCATTCAATCCTGAGATTGGTTGACTGCGGTCCTCCATCGTTCCCTTTCTAATACTAGTTCTCTCACCCCCTGGTTGTTCTTTGTATGTCATTTCTTCATTATGTGTCCTAAGTATTTGTCCCTTTGCCTTCCTCTTGGGGCGCTTCCTTCTATTTGTTTTTCATGTATGTACTACTCAATCCCACTTCGCCTCATGGTGTGCCCAATCCCTCTGGTAATTTATTTTGCCAAATATACCTTTTAAAATATACTTTACATAAAATACCTCTGCATCATGGCAAACTTCCATTAGAATTTTCGGAATGTTTTGAGTCGAATCTCCACGTTAAAATCGTCGTCTGAGGCCTGGACCACGCGACGCCGCTCTCGTGGTTCGGCTCCCCGTCGTCTCCGGGGGTGGCGCGGAGGGATCTGCCTCCCGGGATCCGATGTGCAATGCGATGAACCCATGGGTGAATAGGATTTGACAAAACGCTGGCTCGGGACAAACAAATATCCGTCGCCGTCATTAATCTTTTCACATACCGAGGTGACCGGCTCGAATTCATCGGAGGCTAGAACGAGAAAACCGCGGCCAACGTGTGCACAAGGCATTTTTGGTTTGCTAGCCTAGTTGACGTTTAGTGACTTTTGGCCGCCGAGGCCTCGCCCCGCTCCCGCGGTGATCCGTCACCGGCCGGGCGGTGTCCCTGCGCCGATGGCGGCCCTCCGATATGCCACTGTGGCATCACACGGTCATGTTTCCGATTGAACGAAACGTTCAATCTCTAGACTTATGGCTGTTTAAGCCAGCAATGATTGCTCCGTTTCACTTTGTAATACTCGTCCGCAACAGCTCTTCGAGTCACGGTCGCATACGTGCTCTATCAAACTTGGCCAGACCAGATGGCTCTGGACTTGGGGTCAGTCATTCCAGAAGTTCTGAAAATTTAAATGAAGCTACTTTGAAGTGCATTTTATGAACTGAGATGCAAAAAGAATAGTTTCCGCGATTGTTTTACTGCAATTTAGCCTAGAAGGTAGAAATTTTTATGAGTTGTCGTGAAGAATGCCTCGATTACAACTGACACACGGCCAGTTCTGTTTAAGGTTTCCTCGACGAGCAGGTATACTTTACATTTCTTCTTCCATGATTGTGTCATTTCGGTGTTTTTCTGATGTTTCTCCTCCTCTCCTGGAGGTGTCCTCAGATTGAAGAACCTAAGGAGGAAGACCTGAAGACGCCTCCAGGAGAGGAGAAGAAACGTTGTCAGAATAACAAAAAAGCGGCCGAATCCCGGAAGAAGAAATGAAAGGAATGAAAAATGTTGAATTGAACGAGAAAGCATTCTCCAGCTTTTTTAAAAAAACTGTTTTTGAAGCAGTGAAAATTTCAGAATAAATTGAATAATAATAAAAGCTATAAAACACACTTGTTATTTCTAAAAGTTATCAGCTAATTACTGCTGTAATTGAAGTCGAAACATGTTACTCTACTCAGTTCCACACAGGTGATGTTGCAGTTGGCTCCTATGGATGTGGTAATGAGAAATAATTTCGTGGATTAATCTACGTATTCTGTACCTTAATTTTGGTTTTCAATTAGCAAACCATTTTCCCAGCCAAAGCACAATTTTATTTACCAAAGAAATAAAAGTATATAGTTAAGTATTTGTTTTAAACAAACGGTGGGGCCAGAGACACCTTAAGCATACTTACACTCCACCGAATCATCAGTCCGATAGAGAATTATTGGTTCCGTACCAAGAATAATATTAGTATCGACGTTCACTTTTTGTAAAACAATTTTCGTAAGAAATTAAATGAAAATACCTGTCAAAATCTTTAATTTGACTCCTTTTTTCACGCGGGACGTTTAAAACTCCTTCACACTGGAAGAAATCTTGTGATTCTGAAAAAATTACTGCGGTGATAATGTCATTTATTAAAAAAAAGGTTGAGAAAACATAAAACCTACGAACTCATATTTTTTACGAGATCTAGGTGATAGAAATTCTTCATTTTTCAAATAAGACCTCTCAGGAGTGCGTATGTGTACCATTTCTCATGTAAAAGGGCTAGTGTTTTTCGTCCAATCTCGAATAGTAGCCCGGTAAAGGGCTGACATCTTGACATCTATAGATGAGTAGGATATTTTTTATTTAAAACGAGACCTAATACATTGATTTCTGGGTAAGATGATATTTCGCTCAAACAAACTTAAATGACTTCGGAATAAAAAACGAATGTGACTTCGACCCAGTTGGGCCAAATCCCAAGTACTTCTCAAGGATTAGAGATCCTACGAAGATAGGTTTAACTCGCGAAATAAATAAAAATACGAAGGAATCCTTCGTTCAATACTGCCTCGAGCGAATAGAAAGCTTGTACGTATCTCACTGTGACACAGGTAACCGTTTCTACAGACACAGGTAACTAAGGGTGGTAAGTTAAGTGCTGGGAGGGACTCGTAGTTATTCACCCTAGGCTAAGAGCCCCTGATAAACTCAGGCTGTGTTCCAATCCGATATTATGCACACTTCGTACCCTTATGTGCTCTTTTCGATTGTCATTTTCCGGATGTGACGTCGTATAGTGCGGTTCCAATCCGTTAGAGCGCATCATGGCTAGGGCGAAAGTGCACATAAAAGGTAAGTGTATGACGATGCACCCTTTTGCGCCCTAAGAATTTTCCATTCGTGAATAATGCGAATTTCCAATGCGATGTCTTGCGATAAATTACAATTCTGAGTGACTAATGGATGTTCTTCTGATATACTAGGGACAGACGTAAGGATAATACAATTCATCGGCCTGCGGAAGAAATACACAGACCAACTTACGGGTCGAGGCGGTTCTGATATAGTTCCGACATTGGACACTGGGAGACATTGGCGCTGGCTACCTTAAGAGCAGAAAGTGCGTAAAGTACAGGATAGGGCATAAGGGCGTAAGTGCATAGGGTGCACCCTACGGATTGGAACACGGCCTCAGACCCTGCGAGTTTAAGCGTGACGCGTAGAATGATATTTTAATCACGTAATTCATCTCACGAACTAATAGAAGTAGCACAATGAGTGACATCAACTGTGGAGCAGGTTGGTACAACAACACCGGCTTCCTTCGCACAATTAATGACTGAAACCGAAGCTGATAAAGGCTACAAGATACTCTCCTATCATATTTTCGTTTCATTTCACTTTTTATGTTTCTTTTCCTTGACGTCTGAGAGACCGCTATCCTTACATTCCGTCGTGTGCCCTAGCGAGAGCTAACAGGGTAATCCCTATGAGGTAGGGATTCTACATCTACAAACACCCATACGAGCCGCCGAATGGGCGTTTGGAATGGGGTGTTAGGACACCAGCAAAGTAAATGAGAAAGTTATAGGTAGGTGGTGGAGTGTATGTGAAGAATACAGTGTATTTGGAGTGGAGCGCAGTTTTTATTGTGGTCTCTTGTTGAGCGTGGGAATAATGAATTTTTGTACCTATCTGTTCAACAGTGTATCAGTCTTATTTTACCGCCTCTGTTAGACCTAGAGGTGCAGTGCGGCGTCAAAATGATACTGTCTATGTCGCCCTGAAAAATATCCGTTCTGAATTTCTCGAGCAAACTAAGCCTAGCATGCAGTTTCTAGCGGCTCCAAGTCTAATCCCTCTAAAATCTGTGTAACTAAGCTATGTGTTCACTCCTAGGAGTCTTCAACGAAGCGCACAACTTTCCTTTGTATTCCGTTTATTTTTTGGCATTTAATCTTTTTGAGCAGGGTTCCAAACTCTTGCGGCGTATTTAAGGTTTGGCGAAAGGTGAATCTAAGTCGTACATGTATGTAAATGTTTATTTTTTATGACGATCTCTGTATTTTTTCCGAGATTTCTTCCGCGTGAGTTGCAGTAAGACATATGTGAAAGGAGTGTGCTTCGTTGGTTTGGCCATGTTGAGAGAATGGATGAGAGTCGAATAACAAAACATATGTTAGAGTGACATGAATGGTGCGAGAGGTAGAGGTTGGCCGAGAAAGTTTTGGTAGAGGAAACTCTTAAGGGGGCTCACTACTTCTCAGATTCTCCTCGACTGGCTTCTCCCCTCCGAGACCTGAGTGGAATGGGAAAGTCCTAATCTTCTTGTCGAGTGGGGGAGTAGTTAGAGGAGGGGGTGACGGCAGAGGAGGTGGGGGCAGTCGGCCATATGCCGTGACTAGATCGCGAAAAAACACGAAACATGCGTTAGCATTTTAAAGTCTGAGGCCTTATAGTGACAAGCATAATAAAGTAGATGACACCAAATTAAATACCAAAGACCATTATGTGATCTTACTACGTGATACGTTTCTTTTAGTGAATAAAAAGGGCAATGAAGAGGTCTGAAAAATGACTGAAAAAGGTCACTGAAAACACTAATTATCATTAATATGTCTAGTGAAGTGAACAATGTATCTCAATGAAAGCTCAGCAATATTCTTTCCTAACAAAAATGTGAAAACTTAAACTTCCTACACAAAAAAATAATAGGGTGACAATTAAAATAATAGTGGTCTGCTGAGGCGATTTTAGCTGAGGTAGTGAGCCCCCTTAAGAGGAGGAATATTAGGAGCTTTAAAAACAGGAAGGCGTGTTTGAAGTAGTGTACGGGGGTAAATGAGGCAAAAGAGGTTTGCAAGGATAGGTCAGTATGAAGCAGAGTTAGGTGTACAAATATGTATTTATGAGTGAAACTTTGTGACTGTGCCCACCACGGAAGGGAACGACGTTACTGGTATGTATGTAAGTTGTTTTTGGGACAACAGTTTCGCTGACTGTACTGCCAGCGTCTTCAGGTCGAGAAACACTTTTGCGGTGCTTAAATGTCGTCGTTTTCCCGCGATTTTCATGGTGCTGCTCTCTGATTGGCTGAGGTGCGAATTACCCCTCTCCCGGCGTTTTGTAGAGGATATCCGTCCTCTCTGTTAAAGTTGTTTGGCTCCTTCATGATTTCATTATTTATGTTTATTTCATGTATTAATGAATTCGTCCAAATGAATGTTCAGCGCGGTAGAAGTCGACCAGAGGGCTGGAGAATCGTTCGAAAAAAAATGTGACGCAATGTGGAAACCCCGCAGCAGAATTTTAGGGGTTAATTTACGAGCATCTGTCGCCAATCACCCGCGTTTCAATCCGATCGATTATAGCCACTCATCTCTTTCCAAGGCAATCGCATCCCACGTCTCCGCTCGCCCGGCAACGTGGACGGACGCCCTCCCACCCCGCCCCTCCCCCCGAGCCCCGCTTCCGCCACGCTGAGCGATTCAATTGGGTTGTCATCGCGCAAAACATAAACGCTCCCGCCATATATCTCGGACGTCCTCGGGTACACAATTATGACTTGGTGCTTTTCCTGGGCCATCTCGAGACGCGCGTCACTCGAAGACCCGAGGCCCGGGTGATGGATGGGCGCGCCACAGTTGCAGGGGACCACTATGGGGGCGTACGACCCCGTCGAGATGCTCGGACGGTGGGTGCCGGGCGATCAACCCCTCGAGAAGTATCCTTTCCCCTCCCCTACCCTCCCCCCACCCATCGAGGCACAAAAAAACCCACTCGGATGGATTGGAGTGAATCCAAGCTTCAAGGAGGCTGTATGCCTCGGCCGAAAAGTGCCCTTTTAGTTCTGGCTTCTGCCACGGCCTAGGATTGATATTTGCCATCCCCTCTATTAAACAGGGAATCAGCATTAGATTGGGAAGGATGAAGGGCCGCCGTCAACCAATCTTAGGATTGAACGGAAAATGATGATTTGGCAGGAAAGTGATACTGCTGCATGGCACGGCACGGATGAAGGCATAAAGGCTAGGCGGGGGATCGAGTTGGCGTGGTAGCTAGAGTACTGGCTAACCATACGGACGGCCTGGGTTGAAATCCCTGCAGAGGAGGATGTTTTTCAGAGGAAACCCGATCCCTACTTGAGTGTCTTGTGGAGGGCACTTCAAGTATAGTACCCCGTCTGTCAGATGATACGTTAAACCGTGGTCCCCTTGGCGCCTATTGTTAAGAGCATGCTAATGCCGACGCCGGGTTTCTATCCACCCTTCCTCCCTTACCTATCACCTATGGCGCAAATGACCTTAGCTGTCGGTAACCTCCCCAATTATCCAATCCAATAAAGGCTATATTACCACGATTACGGAAATTCCATCACACCTACACTCTCTAGCAATGATTGAATCCACAGATGATGGTTATTTGATTTATGCATATATTAGCTGGATTTTGCAGCTCTCCCCGCGACCGAGAGCTGATATATTGGGAATAATTTATTTTTAGCAAAATTCCTAATATTTTCCGTCCGATATGATTATATGGCTATCGTCAATTTAAGTAGGCTGTATACTTCGGCCGGTAACCCCCTTTTAGTTCTGGTTTTTGCCGCAATCTAGAAGAGATATTCGCATTCCCCTCCATTCCCTGCCCCGGGAAATATCGCCACTGATTGCATGGAGGAAGATGCGTCACATGGGGTCACGATGACGTTCACGGTGGCGTCACAGTACGCAGCAGATGCAGAATGTTTCCCATTGAGAGTAAGGGCAAAGATGTTTTAGAAATAGCGTCGCATGTGCCGTGGCGATCACCTGATTTCCGACAAATTCTCATATCTTCTACGGTCGAGCAGAAGTAGCAATGCAGAGTCGAAAAATGAAAGCGTGTCGACGTCTGCGGAAGCTCATTCGGTCGAGGTAGACAGCCCCCTTAACAGCTCAAACATTTCCCCCATCCTTTCATCTCTCGAGCACCGAAGAATAAAAACAGAAGAGTTAATCCACCAGCATGCAACCTTGGCGGTGAAGACACTGGCGATCACTAAGCGCCCTTTTCCATGCGTAGTCTCAGCCCTCGCCGAGGGCGGCAAAAATTCATCGTGGTCGATGATTTCGGCCCAACTTGACAGTATTCTGCTCCATGATAAATGATTTCTCCGTAGGTATTTCCTATTTACTGTTTGAAATTTACGATTGATCACCCTACAATGTGGAATTTCGTCTTCTAAGTCATTCAATCAACTGATTTTGAATATCGTGGGCCATAGAAAAATATTCAAATTTTCGTACGAATCTGCTGGGTGAGGTGTTGATACAAAAAATAGTGTCGTCTCGTAGACCAACCTTCTAGGGTTATAAAATGTGATGAAATTATCCATATCCACAGATGATGTAATCCTCAGTTTTCTTTATTTTTGATGGAATGTTGGAAAAATAATACACCTCTCGTAGTAAAGTAGCTTTTCCAGGATATAGTCAATCATAGTGTGGAGGTAGTCGACCATAATTGATGACTAAAATAAAATCAGACTCTTATCAATTTCAGTTGCCAGAGTATACTAATTTGAGCTTTAACTGGCAAACACAGCTGACTGGCATGTGAGAAATTCAGGTTCAAATCCCGAGTCGGGTCAAATGATTTTTGTCATGGAAAATTTTATTCCCTTGGTGAATATACTTGCACCCCTCTGCGTGACATCTTAAGACATCATTTGCTCATGTGATTATTGGAAAACTCATACACTTATTGTTGAAGATTGTTTGGTAGTTTCATTCATATTCTTCCTACTTGTAGGTATATGTATCCTTTACTCGATATTCGCAATGTGTGCTCGAGAAATAAACTTGAATTCACAAGGCATCATGATGATGATGATCATGATGTGAAGATTAATGATGCATGAAAAACGGAATTATATTGAGGGTAGCAGTATAAAGAGGGCGTGATTTGTCAAAGCTGGTCGTCAGCAGAGGTGCGGGAAGGTCACGTAGGCCCACCTGACGCACTCGAGTCCCGTGATGGAAAGGGCAGTGAGAGCAAACGACAAATGTCAACATCAACACTATCGGAGATCGGGTTGATGTGGTGGCTAGAGTACTGGCTAACCATACGGACGGCCAGGGTTCAAATCCTTGCAGAGGAGGATGTTTTTCAGAGGAAACCCGATCCCTACTTGAGTGCCTATTGGAGGGCGCTTAAAGGCAGTACTCCGTCTGTCGGATGAGACGTTAAACCATGATCCCCTTGGCACCCTTCGTTAAGAGCAGGCTTATGCCGACGCCGGGTTTCTATTCACCCTTCCTCCCTTACCTGTCTCCTATGGCAAAAATAACCTTATCAGTCGGTTGCCTCCTCAAATATCCAATCCAATCCAGCAACACTATCCCGGCTTCAGGGAATCTTCCCGCTTCAAGGCTCTCTGCCCGGAACGTCTTTAGTCTCAATCTTTCCTTGAGCTTCCGCGCATACACCTTATAACTGAGCTCTACGTAGCCTCTAGGAGATTCCCTGGGTCTGGGATTGCAAAAGGACTGGGAAGTTCTCTGAGATTCCAGGTGATTTTCGTTCGATAGAAAATGTCAACATAAGCAATATAGTTCACTTTCCTATTACTGACCAAGCTACTATTATCCCATCTGATTGCTGGTGCTCGTATACATCATTAAGTAAAACTCTTGGTTATTTATTTTGTAAACGAACATGAGATACTTCTGCGAGGCCCGCCATAGTAGAATATTTAAATTCATTTCTTACAGGTTCTCTATTCCAAGCCACTAACTTGCCTAATCCATGCCATCACTCACCTCCATTTAGGGCAGTGGTTCACAGTTTTCTTCAGCCACGGACCTCGCGTCGAAGTAATGTTTTCTTGTGGTGCCCCTTGGAATATTTCGTTTTTAGTTCTATATTTTATGGGGCACATTAGACACTTTTCACATACTAAAGTGTGAATAATAGGATATATTGATAAGTAAACCAATCGTAAGAAATGCTACATGGAAGTAGCAATGTGACTTTTGAGATGTTTTTCATCTTCATAGCTGCCGAGGACGAGAATCACTCACGGAACCTTAATGGCTCTGACGAGCACAGTTTTGGAAAGTGCTGATTTAGGAGATTGTGACATTAATACCAAGAAAAAATTAATAATCTCATTAGATTTGAATCAAATGGGATAATTATACTGAATTTCGGAATGCCGGCTTTACTGAGTTCACACGTCTCAACACAGGCCATCCGATTCCCAACTTCAGCGAGATTTTTAGCCCGTTAACATGGGGAAAGCGCGGAGTGGGCTAAATTCCGGGAGCGGTGGCAACCCGGTTAGTGGGCGCGGTGGCCCTCGTCAGCGACGGCATTCGCTTGCTGCGGTGCGGGTCGCAGCCATGTCTCTCGGGGGATTGTGTGAAGGGGTGGAGGATCCAATCGCTGTCCTCGCCCCCCCCCCACACTCCTACACTTCCCCCGGACCCAAAACACCCCTGCTTTCGAGATCCCGACGGTTAAGGGACACGCCGCTTTAACCTTTGCCCGTCGACTCAATCATGCTCGGAGTCAGGGCCGGCAGGGGCGAGGCGTGGGCCGATGCAGAGGAGGAATGAATGACCCCCGGGGCCATGTGTCAAATGCGCCATCGGGGCCAGCTGCCACCTAAAATACAGCCTAATAACCGCTGTCTGACAGGGCCAATAAAGAAGATAGAGGGGGAGAGAGAAGGGTGGAGTTGGGGGGAGGGGAAGGGGGCGGCGATGGCGTCTCCCCCACGGCCCTGGGTGAGCCGGGCGGCGGCCCTGAGAGCGCCGAGGTGCGTGCGCGACTGAAGATGGACCCTTCAACGGGTGCCACCGGCCACGGAATCCTCTTCACGGTGGTCATTTTTCCGTATTCACCACGCGATCTCGGGTCGGTCTGGCCAGGGGTCTTATTCAGGAAGGACAGGACCTCGAAATTGCCGCGCAAGTGACGCTACAGTCTCGAAATATCTCGAGCGAGAGCGCCCTTTTAGTTCGAGCTTCTGCCGTCATAATACGCAATTTGCAATATTGTAAAATTCCCACACGGGGTGACGGTATCAATTTGCGAGCACTGGCGAAGTTTCTAAATGAATGACGACGTATGCACCGCTTGATTTTCGGCAAATTTGCATTTCTTTTGCAGTCAAAATGTTTGCGCAGAAAGCAAAAAGCGAAAAATTACAAGATTCACATCCAATATTAGTATTAATTCCAGTGGTCTGCGTATACAGAGTTGTTTTTAGTCGCAAAGTCGAAAAATACAAGCGCGTGGACGTCTGCAGAAGCGTTTTCGGCCGTGGTTTACAGCCCCCTCCAATATCGTTATTCGGACTTAACGAGGTGGTGACGTCTAATTTGCGTCATTTCCGAGGCTTGAATATTCCGCGAGCTTCCTTTGTAGGCCACCAGTTCAGATAACTTATTTGAACTAAGCAACCCCAGCCAGATAGGGCCGGGAAGCGTTCTAAATCAGCTCGCTTAAGAATTCAATCTAAGATCTCCGACCGACCCGAAGACATCGGGCTCAGTAGTTAATGGACCAAAATCTGGAGTTCAGTTACGCTCCTCGCCTCTTCCTTGTTGATGGCCTGCAACGAAAAGTCGTTAAATAAATAGTAATTACCAAGCGGCCTGCATAGAGTTTTGCCGGTTTCCCTCATTCCTCGAGGGAATGCCAGGCCATTCTGACGACCCGGAAGAGAAGAGTTACCATATCACACTAGACTAAATCTGCTACGCGCTTGAGTAACTGTACCTGATGCAAATATTATTTTCAGCAGACAAACCCTGAATAGACAAGTTCTCCTATATGAAGGCCTGTTGTAATGTATAATTTATCAATCCATAAGCTGTATGGACGTGCATATATAATATCACATGAGCAATAGCAACAAGCAATAAGAGCAGTCATCGCGTTCTGTGCTGTATCGTTGTATCACAGAGATTATTCATTTTGTGATCAAAAATGTAATATGATTCACTACCTATGCAAACGGAAAGTGCGCACTGCTGGGGGGGTGGTGTTTGATACGTTCGAGATAATCCCGATCGCGTTACTTAGGAGACACGTGGTACAACAACCAACTGCTCGAATTTCACCAACCCGGAATAGAGACTGGAGTGTCTGATGAGTTGTAAAATCCCGAGCCCTTCGTCGTTGCACCACGTGGCTCCCTGGTTATGTGTTCGGAATCATCTACATCTACATACTACCCTGCCGGAACTTGGGCGTATGGTAGGGGGTTCTAGGGGGGAGTGGATAGGTGAATGGGTCGAGTCGATCGTGACTTGACAGGCGAATTCCGAGTTGACGAATCTATCTATTGTCCACAGTCAGCTGTAACTTTATTTTTACATCAAACTGAGGTCAGATCGATGCCATCGTCTGGTAAACGCAGCGAAATTCAACGTTTCATACGTCGGTTCCTTCCTGTTTTCCACACGGACACACTCCACTTGAAGGAATACCCATAACCCTAAGGTGACCCACGTCGACACACGCCTAATCGAGAGCCTGGCCCTTCCAGCACCTCGCCCACCGTGGAGTGTTGAGGTCACGATTATCGGCCCTCAGAGCGTCCACCCGTGAAGTCGACCTCAATTTCGAACCATTTTGAACGAGTTTTGAGTTTTTGACATCGAAACCTACCACCCAGTCGTCAAAGAGGAGGAAGGCGGTGCGTCCACCCAGCGACAAGCCTTACTTCGAGAAAAATCCAAGCAGCCAATCGAGAGGCCGCCGGCTACATCATCCTCCCGGCCGACCATCGCACTCCCGCAAGGGTTTTCGGTCTAGAAAGTTATACGCTCAATCGTCATCTTATCCAACCGGCCTGACTATGGCTCTAGGAAGACATCCTCTAGGGGTCGTTTATATACGAATATCGAAGGCTAGAATTCAATTAAACACGGGCATTTCTAGTCCTTTGCCGAGAGTTCCGTACTATAGGTCACCAAGTATATTGAGCAACCACGCACAATCCCATTCGAGACTGAGTAACTTTAAAACCTTTCAAATTTTCTGGTAGAATCGGAGCTAGGATACAAATCATAATTGAATATAAAGAGATGTGGATGATTTACTTCTGTTTTTATTTTTTGCACTGGCATCAGTCGAAATTGTATTTGTACCCCATCCCCCCTAATTTTTTTAAGCCTTTCGTCAGTCATTATATTTCTTTATTCTCTGTTTATTCATCACATGTTCTATACTGTTTGGTAAAATTGAGCGCATTCCCGATTTTAAAAAATATTTTAAAATATCAAAACGGTCGCCACCCTGGGTTTAGAGGGGAGACAAAATGGGCAAATTGATCGTTACTGCCATTGAACTTAAGATTGGATACAATAAATACCATATATTGTACACGTCATGTCATATTATGGAAAGAAATCTGTGAAAATACCGACCTTTTTCGTAATAAGAAGTTAGGAGAAGTCAAAACATGATCATGAATCATGAGCATTCATTTTCCAAGTCTAGAAAAAAATTATGTGTAAATACGCTTTGCAAAAAAAACATGCGTTACACATTGGAGCGTCATCTCAGTTTTTGCTCGTGAAGGGCGGGATGTTCTTTTGGGAAAGAGGTGGCCTTTGGGGACAAGAAATTCCAACCGACATTAATTTCCATAAGTGTTTCAATCTAGAGTATTTCACCACACAAAAAGTCTCGTCCCTGGAACGTGCATTAAATGCAATATTTTAGCTCCATAATAACAGGTCACTCATTTCTCCTCCCCATCAACACACCATTATCAATTCTGATTACAAAAGAAACTCTTACGACTCGGAAGGTGAAGCCTTTCTTACTCCACTTCCCCAAAAGACGCTCCGGATCCATAATGTCTTCAAATTGTCTCGCTCCTCTATAAACTCGATGTTTTATGGATAGTCTTCGGGCCCTTATAATTAAAGCACCGTGAAACATGCGAGCCACCCCAAGCGTCAATGCCCCTTCTTCGCCGGTGGGGCAGATAGCATCGGGAGGGGACATATGTCGCGGAATTACTGCTCGTTTTCGCGCCGTTATTTATTGCGGCGGGCGGGGGTGGACGGGGGCGTTAAGGGGGAGGGGTGGAGGGCGAGCGACGCCGGCGATCCATTTCCCCGCCCCCGGCCGTGATCCTGCGACGCGCCTCGGGTGTCGCTTGTCACGGCGGGTGCACGGCGGCCATGACAAACTGCGCGGGCGCGCGAGACCCTCCCTCCCCCCCGCTCCCCTTTCTGCCCGCTCCCGCAAAGGCGGGAAAGAAATCATTCGCGACCGGTCCAATCGGCCCCCTCTGCTCCGATCAAAAGCTCGTCCGCGGAATGGCCGTCGCCGATTCCACTCGAGCCGCGCGGCGCCTCCTGCCCCGTGCACGCGGTCCCGTCGCGAGAATAATTGCTCCCACGGTCGCGCTGCACATCAAAATACTTTGATCGGATGTGGCAGATTTCGTTTTCCCTTCGTACGTTTCATGAAATGCTTGTTTTTCACGCTAAAAATATACTTCGTGTGACAATTATTCTCTGCTTTATGAAGATCATATTTTTTTTCGATTCATGACTCCACATTATTCACACAGACTTGGCGATTTAGATTGAAGGAATCGGCAAAACAATTACACTCCCGTGCCGCTACAGTAAAGGAATCAGCATTTGTCGTGGATTTAAAATTTTGTAGAGAGGTTTTTAACAATTGCAAGGCAATTTAGGAATGCTATTCTTATTAGAAAGATCGTTTTTTTATTCATACAGGCACGCAGTTCTTTATGCATACATTCCCTTGCTCTCCTCAAAATCTCCATTATTCCCTTACCACTTCATTCAATTCAGCTGCCGCATCCTCTGCACCTTCCTCCATCCCATTCATTATACCCTCTAGTTTTCAGAACATTTTAGGGTCTTCAAAACGAGGTGGTTTGGTCAAGAAGGTTTACAGCGTATACGAGAAGTCGTTAGTCTCGTTTTGTTGTTGTTTATCCTTTTTCGTTTAAAGCCTGAGCTCCTAATATTGTATCACGTAATTTTTTACGAACATTTATGACCGTGTTTGCATGTGTGCGTAGATTGAATATCAGGAGGAAGTAGTAGGGGAAACATAAACAGATGCACAGTCGGATTCAAATGTATTGCAGAGATGCACTTACGCTTCTCAAGGAAATCGAGTTTCACTTACGGCGCTATTATTCTTTGCTATGCAACGCTATCTATTCAGCAGTTTATTTCAACGTATTTAAGTTGTAACAGTTGAGCAATTGCTTGTTTTGTGCTAACTTGTTATTTCATAATATGATCTGCTCGAATCACAATGACGCGCTGCGACGTATTGATTAATTGAAATACCAAACTTTATTATTAAACACAGATCGTTCCTGTCATACAATATACCTATAGGCAAATACTACGTGATGTATCATTTAGAGTAACAGTTGTGATTAATAAATAATAACTATCCATGCTCAAATCGTAAATCCAAACCAAAACGAAAGTGTAATAACAAATTAGCACAATATAGGAAATTGGTCAACAATTACCATTTGAATATGTGCAAAAAAACAGATGAATAGATAGCGTTGCGTAGCAAAGAATAACAACGCCGTAAGTGAAACTCAATTTCCTTGAGAAGCGTAAGTGCCGCTCGATTCTTTGCAATACATTTGAAACCGACCGTACAAGGGTGGTGAAAAGATACCAAATGAATATTGATGAACGGCCGCGTGAGACGTACTTTTCGGGCGACCTTAGGCATGCCAAGCCGGCGTGTAGCGTGACCGGCATCTGCGAAGGACATAAGCGGTTCGTTAGTAGCGTACCTAGAGCTTTGATTATTACAGTGGAAGTGTCAAATCGTTCTGATGCTCCACCAGATATAACTCGATAACCAGGACAGGAAGATTTTAGAATCTTAATTTTTCCAAACCTTTTTACGGCAACAAGTGGCGACTAAAACCTTGACAATGATGAATGATGTGAACCACTTGCTATTTTACCATGTTCTAATAACTACGCGCGTGCTTAGGCTCAAGAACTTAAAATATGACGGAGCTCGGATGGAACAAATATAATGGCCACCATGGTTACGCAAGTAAATGGTTAACTTACAATAAGTCATGATTTTCCCAGCACCCGGGAGCCGTGCACACATCCGAAGTTGCACTCGAAGGACCGGGAGCGGCGCGGGTCTCCCACGCGGCTCATCGCCGACGCAAAACCCGGAGGCCTCTAATTTATGAGCCAGGTGACCGGCTGTGCGGCGTCGAGTGCGAGCGGCGCATTCATCACGCGCCCTGGAATCTGTCGCCGCCGGACCACAGCCGACGCGTCGCTCGAATCCGGGGCCCGCCGGCGAGGGCGAAATCCCATGCGGTCGTAAAGTAATGAAGATAGAGTGGACAGTGGCAGGGGGATCGCCAATTGAAGAAGGCCCTCGGACAGTTCCTGGAGGGAAAACGAATATAGTGAAAATGATACAATATGACATAGGAAAGCACAGAACGCATCAGAAAACGCTAATGACAGCAAATATTGCCGGGGCGAATCACATACATCTACATACTACCGTGCGAGCCTACAGATGGGCGTGTGGTAGGGGGTGTTAGAACACCAGCCGTGTAAAGATGCAAGGAATCAGGTTTTGGGATGAGAAATGGTGACTTGTATTATGGGAGGGTATTTAGTGGAGGGCAGTTATTATTGTGATCGCTTATTGTGCGCGGAAAGAAAGAGTTTTTGTACCTATCTGTTCTGCAATGTATCTCTGTTATTATATCGCTTCTGTCAACCTAGAGATGTAGTGAGGCGTTATGATAATATTCTCTGTGTCGCTCTGAAACACACTAGTTCTGAATTTCTTAAGTAAGCTAAGCCTAGCGTGTAGCCTCCGAGTCTCTAGGGGCTCCCACCTAAATCCATATAAACGTTCTGAAACACTATATGTTCGCTCGTCTTTTAATAAAGCGTGCAGCTTTTCTTAATAGTTTATTTGCATATTTGGTGAAATCTTTATGACCAGGGTCCCAAATGCTCGCGGCGTATTCTAGGTGCGGCCTAACTGGAGATGACTTAAAAGGTATAACCTGAAACAAATCTTAAACTGCAATCCTATAGACTGACAGGATTAATCGTGTATGAAATAGAATCGAGTGCCTGATCAAAAGGTTGTGGGAATTCTATCGAGACTTTTGACAGGGCCGGGGCTGTTCAAAAGCGGCCCTGAAGACGCCTACCATTGACACGTCGGCGGAGATGGAGAGCTCAGCCCGGACAGAATACCAAGAAGAATACACTTCGATTACTCGCCGGGAAAGAATCAAATCCTACTTTAGAGCGGCATTTCTGGATTTTCGGCCGGTCCTCGGATCGTTCTGAGTCTTACTGAGGTCCATTATTCAATTTAGGCATCAGAATGGGTGGCTCGTAGGATATTTGAGGACAACACGCATTTTCAGGTTTGAGAGCAAGTCAGCGAACGAGAGAAGTATGCCTTTTCTCATATTTCCTTGACATAAATGAGTAAAGTAATCAAAATATTTAGATGAAAGAGGTCATATTGTCAATGTAATGACAATATGTAAAGGACATACGCATTGATATCGATCATATCGAAGTTGAAGAGTATCTTTTAAAAAGCCTTACTGGTTTCGATGTTATGCTTAAATTATCAAAGTTCGAAGAGAACATCATCAGAATTCGTTTTTAGAGTTCTGATGGCGTTGTTGGAACATCGCAACCAGTTAGTGCTATTTAAAAAAGTGTAGAAAATGACAATGTTTGTTACTCTTCAATTATATCAAGATTCCACCAAGTTACTTCGCCGAACGTTACACTTATATATATTTCTGTGCGCCCATGTAGCAATAAAAATAAGAGAAGTAATTTTTCCCTACATGATATGAAATCTAAGGAGGCATTAGGCGTAATAGGACAAGGAGCGTGGTATTCTTTCAGTAGGAAATACTTTCGAAGACCATTAAGTAGAATTGAGTAAATCATGAAAGTACGCGACCCAAGAGGCATACACGTTTATTCGATTTACGGACCACCCGATTCCATCTCTGATGCGATTCACGAACTATCGACAGATATATCGCCATTCGTCTCGAAAGCCAGCAAATGTATGGTGATTAATTACGTTGATGATAACCTTCCCTCCGTGAACTAGAAAAACTATACTGGAGACACAATATCAAGTAATCGAGATGTACTTGTGAGACTTAGTTCCATGAATTTTCAAAGAAAATACATTGAATAAATAATATTCTCACCTAGTGATTAGAAAAAGGATCAGAAGAAATAAAGTTTTGGAACTCTTTGCCATCAGCCAAGCTGAGGTTATTATGGACGTGGGAAGTTTCAGCAGCATTAGTGATCATAATGCAGTTCTCACGATCATCAGTACCAGTTAATTACATGCTTACTCATGAGTGAAAATAATTTTAACGAAAAAGGATAGCTAAAATATTATCACCCCGACTATGCAAGCAAAAATTTCCGAATAGGCTAGTAAGCTTTCCTAAGAGATTCATCGTGACATAATAGTCAGTATATTCAAGGGTGAGGATAATGAAACTCGCTTGTACATCAGATTGTTTTTCCCTTATTTACTAGAGAGAAGTCAAACAGAGTTTCACCTTATGATTCCCAGTCGCCGAGAGTGACATTACAATTACGTATTGCTAGATATGGGTAAATGACCGTAATTTTCACTTGACGTAAACTACGGTATGTTAATTGCGGTAATTTTTGACAATTACCGTAATTTTGTATTAATTTTTTTTATTTACTGCAATTAATAGCTAATGGAGGATATAAAAGGAAAGGTAATGCCAATACTAAGGGATAAACGACATTAAAATCATAACTATTTCCACATTTATGCAATAGAATTTGAAAAAATGTCAAAATAAAAACGGCAGCCCACACGCAATTTGGCTTTCTTTAGTCATGCTATGAGATACTTTCGTTCAAACAGTTAAAACGATAGCCTTACAAGTATTCCTCGAACAAGAATCATAAAGACATTCCAAAAATTAGTTGCACGTGCCTTAATTTATAATTAAGATTGTATGAAAAGTATGCAGGCTTGTGTTATAAGAATATATTTTTAATATATTGGTATGAAAAATATCGGAAACGGAGGTGAAAATTACGGTAATTTTCAGGGTTTGCGGTATGTTACGAAAAATACCGCGGTAATTTACGAAAACTACCATAGTAGTTTGCAGAATGGCCTACCTCTACTTGTCTCTCCACCATCATCAGTCGAGTTTTCATTATTGATAAACTTATTCTGCACTGCCGTTGGCTAGCACCTATTTCGCATTTCCTTCATCAGTCACAAAACATAATCCGACCTCCCTGGACAACTGCGAAACCGTTAATTTCAGTTTCATACTTAGAGCATTCCTCCTACCGGTTTCTATGGCAGCAACATTTGCATGAAAGAGGGAGGCGACGGAATTTTGACGGGAAAAATTCCCATGTAATCAAAACCTCATATATACCTGTGAAATAAGGGTCAAATCAATTTTCTGTCTCAAAAATACTTTAATTCTAACTTTATATCCGGCATATTGGATGTACAGTCACTCATAAAGTATCGCGAAACACTACGCTAGCGGTTCGTATAGGTCGGATGTCGTAGCTTGAAATAAGTTGGCTGTCCTGAACTATATCTGGTGGCTATGTCCCTCTTGACTTTCAATAAATATCATACTGTACCTGGAAATGCTCATAGTCGACAGAGATGGCTCAGGATAGCCAACGTACTTCCAGCTTCGAAAGCCGACCTATACAAACCGCTAGCATAAAGTGTCGCGATACTTTATGAAGTGACTGTACATGTTAAGATACGAAACGCGACCTCTTTTTATCTTATGAAATTCTTGTTCAATTTAAATGAAATAAATAGATCAACCTTGAAATAGAATCAAATGAAAGAATTGATAAATAAAATACGCTACGAGTAAAGAAAACTGACTCGCAAATTTAAGTAAAAAATATCAACTGTTTGTATACAAGAGCGTGGAGAAAAAAAATTGGAAGGGCCAACCTTCTCGCGGAAATTCAATGAGCTATTTCGTCCAACATTAACAAAATATAGAATAATTGTTACCGAAACTAGATGACGCGTCTCTTTCTGCCGGAGTAAATATCGTTTATCTTACTTTTGGGGGCATTGTTTCTCCAGCCTTAAGGAGATTTGCATGGGGAACTAATGTCCATACAATGCCCAATTCTGTATACTCCTTGCGATTTTTTCTAAAAACAATTTAAAATTAAACACAAACCAAAGTTAAAGTTTCAGGCTTTACTTTGTGGAAAAGCGACACATGAAAATAGAACTCACTTTGTAGTTTCCACACTGTTTTATTGTTTTCCAACCTTGGTTTCGACTAAGTTTTGTTATTATCAAGGTAACCTACTCACAAGGTTACATTTTGTCATTTTAATTTATTTTGTCATTAACAAGGTAGCAAAGTTTTGTTTATTATTATTTCGACAAAGTTTTGTCGTTATCAAGATAAACTTGATAATGAAAAAACTTCGTCGAAACCATGGTCGTGAACAATAAAACAGTGTGGAAAGTACAGAGTGAGTTCTCTTTTCACAAACGAAAGGTTTAAGTACCACAAAACTGGAAAAATACCCATTACATCCCAATATTTCCGGGAAGTGACATATAAGGTCCAGGAAATAACCGATATATAGCGTTGATGTCACTTACTGTACGATTTCTGGACCGGTGAAGCTTCTACTACAGTGGTCAAAACAGCTTCCGTAAATTCAAATCATTCAAGGTGTACTACGAGTTA
Source organism: Ceriagrion tenellum (assembly GCA_963169105.1). Taxonomy (NCBI): domain Eukaryota; kingdom Metazoa; phylum Arthropoda; class Insecta; order Odonata; family Coenagrionidae; genus Ceriagrion; species Ceriagrion tenellum. The sequence continues at coordinate 63,225,115 of OY720638.1, forward strand.
TTTCTGCATGATATCATCAAACGAATGAAAAATGTAAATGAATGTGATATTCATGAATTTTAAGACATTTCATTTGAAAAGGTTCCTCAGAAAATAATTATAAAAAAGGAGTCATAATAAAGAATTCATTCCACGACAACAAGTTATTCATGGGTTATTACATAAATAAACAACATCAAATTTGCCAGGAATATAGGTACCCTTTTGGGAATTCCCGCTTTGGGGTTGCCGACTCGACCATCTATTAACAGTTGTCATCTCTTCGATGGCGTGTTGACTCATTAAAAAGAAGAAAAGAAAAAAAATTTTATGCTGACTCCCCAGCTGGTAATACTACATAATTACATATATGTTTACAGTAAAATAAAACTGTCATCTTGACAAACAAATTGGCAATTATATGCTCAAAAGGTATAAGTATCATTATTTCATGTTCACATTTGATTCAATAATAAATGAGAAACATCCTCAGTATCAATTAACCATTTTTTCAGCATTTTAAAAATTTAGCTTCACTTGTTGATGTTACAATATGTTTTGGCAATGCGGATAAAATTTTGGGCCCCAAGAAAAGATAAGTTTGTCTAAAAATTTCGTATCTTGGTCTTGGTAATACAACATTTATGTGACTACGGAGCTCATGTGCTCGTGGTGCCTTGATTTCATCGCAACGATTGAAATAAATCCTCAGGACCTTGTACACAAATAAATGCCTTAAAGGTAAAATATTCAATTCTTTAAAAAGAGGGAAGCTATGTGTGGTATTTGGTGACCGCAACATAACCCTTACAAATGATTTGCCAATTGCAGTAATGTTCAATAAATGAAAAGTATATTATCGTGTTTAGTTGGATTTCCATCTGACCGAAAAATAAAAGTTTTAATTCGGGGAAGCAGTTTCGAAATCATGTTATTAACATGAGCTGTGACTGAGGAATTGTGGTCAACCCCCTTTCATACGTCATATCAACGACCTGGACACGAGTTTTAGCATCAACATTAGACAATTTGCTGAAAATGTGGTGATTCATCAAAGAATAAACAAAAAGCGGACTTTGGTGCCCTTTAAATGGGTTTTAACGACTGGTGTTTTGAGTGAAGGGTCGCACTATGAATAAATTGTTCATTTATGAATGGGGAACTAATGTCCATAAACTGTCCTATTCTGTACACTCCTCACAATTTTTTTTCTAAAACCTATTTTTAATAAAACACGAACGAAAGGTACCACCAGACTGGAGAAATACCCATTGCATCCCAAATTAATACCCTTCTAACTGAAATGCTGTCAAAATGTCACATCTTTAAAGCGGGGTGGGTAAATGTATGCATACCAGAACCAGTCAATACCTGGGGATAGCCGTAAATTCCTAAATGTTGTGGGTAAAACAGACTCAGGTCATTAATGGCGCTATATCAAAGAGATTGGGATTCGCAAAGTGAATAACTGAGAGGACCACGGGTGAAAAAGTGAAAGGGAGGTACTACTTCACTCCCTTTCGGCTGCGTTGAAATTAGTTCCGCAAGCATCTGAGACTCATGACAGAAACATTATACCTATCCCTTGATTTATCTTAAAAAAAAAAAAAAAAAAAAAATTCGCAGATTATCAAGCAATCTGAGAGTTGCGCTAACAGCTGTTGTCGCAAATGCATTCAACAGCATGAGAGGGCCCTGATTAGACAAGTCTGGGAAGGTACGGTCAAAATGAAAACAATTTTCGCTCGGAAATTGCCATCCGTCACCTTTCCTGCCAACTTTTTGATTTAAGATGTTCTGCATTCCCATTTCGTTTATTTTTTATCAGCATGTTATGAATGACTGTTTTTGCACCCCCTGGTGACAGCTGTAACACCTAAATATCGAACACCACGAACTACGGAGACGCAATAGGGTTTCCTTCGGAGGTTCCTTGACCTTCACGCTTCAAAACCCTCGGACTTTGAGTCAAAGCCATCCTTGGCATCACAAAAGGGACAATAGTCCTCGAGATTGGAGAACCTCTGCCGGCTCGGCATGGTTCGACCGGGAACCGCTCCCAGGACACGGCTGCCAATCCCTCGCGCAGGCGGCGGCCCGTGCCGTGTCCTCCATAATTGAGGCGGCCCGCGGGCGCCGCCGGCCGCCTCAATGGCACGGGCCGACGCACGCGTCTTCCACGGGCCAATCAATCGACGATGCCAACGCAATCGCATCTCGGGCCACGGCCCGCCGCAGGGGCCTCTCCCCAAACCCTCCGCCCCTGTTTGATCAGACACCGGTTAATTATACACGTTTAATCTCGGCCGCCGCCGCCTTGGCAGGGGCGGCCGCCGGCGTCGGCACGCGCGCTGCCCGTCAATCAATGAGCGGCGCCCCCGGTGGGGCCGAGCGCTCACGACGCAGAAGCGCCGAGAGAGAACAAGCAGACCTCCCTCCCCTGGGGGATCGCGGCTCAGGAGAGCGCCTTCGCGTGAGCAAGCGACTCGGGAGAGGGGGTGAAGGTGGCAATCAGGAGCGGAGGAAATGACTATTGACAAGGGAACAGAGCTCCACTCGAATTACATACGCAAAACTCTAATTTATAACCATGACGGGTAATTGATTTGAACTGCAACCGAGTTCATAAGCGAGCCGATTGCTTTTTACCGAACCTTTCACTCGAGCGATTTCCGCGCGAGTCTCAATGATGAATCTCTCTCTCCAACTTAAACGCAGGTTACAAAACGTACGTTATGCATGACTGGGTGAGAAAACTTAAACCGGGTAACTGGAAAAACCGGGTAACTGGAAAAACCGGGTAAGGTTATTCATTCCCTCCAACGTTTCGATCTGTGTGACTCGCCCACTCGTTCAAGCCTTGCAATTCAAGTTTATAAAGAAGAAAACAAAGGAGATTTTCACCCAGACGATTCGCCGGGAAAGCATGAAATGACCCATAAATCTTGACTGTTCCAATGACAGGTGATGTACTTGTTGAGGTAGGTTTAGATGGAGGAAAAGCAGGAAGATATATTTACTCCCACATTCTCTAAATAAGATACAACAACGTAAACGCAAGAATATTTTGTTTTCCCGTAGGCCATTTGGACCAGAGTGGAGCACCTTTATTACAGTAAGCTCATTGCAACTTAAAATTCATCCTTTTCCAGCATAATACCTTGCAGCTTTTTTGCAACGGAACATTCTTGAAATATCCATTAAAAATCTGGCGGATAAAAAGGTATTTGCCTGGCCATCTCTGAAAATTGACAGCAGCATTTGCATTACTTTCTTCGGAAATTATATTTTTATATTTTATTATTTCACTTTACCTTCACAGTGCATTTGGCCAATTTATATCGGGTGAGTAACAAGAACAACATACGAACACAAACCCCGATACCCTGAGTGGTGAATTTTCCATCCAGACTGGATTCGAACCCGCGACCTACGGTATAGCTGGCGATGACTTTCCCTCTCGCCACCTGGCCGGAAAATCAAATACTTTTGGAGCCAGATTCCAAAAAAAAACCATCGACGAAACAAAGTCATTCCAGGTGTATTTAATTGATGATGAAGCTCACAGGAAGGAGGAGGAATGTCTTCATATTTTACAGTCTCGTCCTCTTGTCTCCCACGATATTTCCTTCTTCAGCTCGGCATGAATCCCAGCGTCATCCCATTTACAAGGGTCTTTCTCCTCTCTCCGGCCCACCCGACATCCTCCCTTTCATCACGGCCCTGTGCCACCCCTCGCCTTCCGTTCCAAACACACATCCCCCCTGATTCCCTCCACTTTAATCATCCCACCACCACTTCTCTTCCTTCGTCTTCCAATCCGCCCCTCGATTCTTCTCAACTCTCCCCTACGACCTCAAAGCCTCGTTTACACTACGAGTGTGCTTAAGGTGGATGGAGTGATTTCCATTTATGTACAGATTTGCTTAAAACTCTACTCCCGTGTACAAAGCATGAATATGTATACCTAGATAAAAGCGAAAAAATAGCATTTTTATGCTTACATTCCTGGTATTTTTATGCTTTTTTAACACGTACCCTTATCGCCTAACAATGCCTGGTCGGCCGCGGTGGTGACGGGGTACAGTCTTCGTCTGCCAATCCGAGGGTCGCGGGTTCGATGGGTGGATTTTTTCACCACTCAGGACATGGATGTCTGTGTTCGTCCGTTGTTTATATATACCCAACGTTAAAGGCCAGCTGTTCTGTTTTCGGAATGGTGGAAATAAATAAATAAAAATATTATGAAATAATTCGATGATATTTCGTGCAGATTTTCTCCTGATGCGATATATTACTTTTCAGATTATGATAATGGTTCCTAATAAGTATCAAGATGTAACTTATATGTACCGCATATTTAGTTATAATATTCGCGTATGTTTCGCATTCCTCACCATAAACCCAAGTCATAACAGCGCTTGAATGAAATGAAAATTTTTAATTTTCCTTTATGTACAGATTTTCGTGAAACTTGACTCACGCGTACAAAGTAGTAATATGTATAGAAAAAGCAAAAAAATAGCATTTTTATGCTTACGTTCCTGGTAGTTTTATGCTTTTTTAACACGTAGCCTTATGGCACTTGACATATATTTCGAAATAATTCAATGGTATCCGTTCAGATTTTCTACTAAAAGCTTACTAAACTTACGTTTCAGATTATGATAATGGTTCCTATTAAATATCAAGGTGTACGTATTATAAAACGCGTATTCACATACAATTTTCGCTAATGTTTCGCATTACTTACCATTAACCCAAGTCGTAACATGCTTGAACTGAAACGAATATTATAAAATGTAATCATTGCTTAATTTATATCACTGCATTGATGGTTATTTCCAACGCACAAAGAGATGAACGTAAGTGAAGTGTGGTCCAAGAAATTATTTCATAATTTCTTGAAATGTTTAAAAATGTGTACCCAATGACTCGAGTTTCGCGCCCCAACGACCTCAAGTTGGGTATACTTAAATGCCGTATTTAAATTCTGGCGAGCTTCTACGTTACGTTTTGCTAATGGAAAAAACGTGCATCGCGTGTGTGTTTCCATTTCGTTGATTTCTGTAACGTTTGTAGTTGCGTATAACTGCACAATCAAATGAAGAAGAATAATGACAGGTGTGTAAGTACTCCACTCCTCACGTTAATGATGTAAACAGAAGTGTAATGTGTATCATTATCGAGATTCCTGGGCCCATGGATAATCAGGCCCCTGCCGCCTCGATGGACCACTATTTACATCATCCAAATCCTCTTCAATTGGGGTCCCCTGGTCCACTTAGGTGGATCCGATACTTAAGTGGTGAAATAAAATGTATCCGATGCTTAAGCGGTGAAAGGGCGTCTGCATTGAGCACTCAAGTGAAAGAGCATTGAAATATGCACTTGCGTGTTCAGAGTATACAAGGAAAAACGCATTAAGCCAACTCTTATCCTGTTCCCTTATCTTTCCATATTTCTTCGTCGCTCAACGTAACACTCCGTAAACACTTTTGGCCAGTTTTTCCTTTGGTTTGTCAAACAAATTCCCTGTCATACGTTCTCTCCAAGTAGTGAGAGCCTCTTTTGCTAACGCAATTCACGCCTTTCTATCCTTTGCATAACCCCCATGTTCTTCTCAAGTAGAACAATGCTCATGCTCCAGTTTTTGCCCCACTACTATTATGATCGGCCTCGCTTTCTTTGCACTTATTTTTTTCTAAGCTAAATCTGACTACCTTATTTCCCGTACTATATTTCGTATGCAAGTACCAATGACTGCAACTTTTCCCACAATGTACGGAACTTCTCTCACTTAAGCTTGCTGAAGCGAGATTTTTCCTTTGTCATAATAAAAGCATGATCCAAAGTGAATAAAAGAATAAAACTGGTTAAAACTTGGCCATGTCCACTGGATTTATTGTAAGTACTACGCGTTTCAGCGCTTATGCGCCATCATCAGGTAAAAAAGGTTTTGTACCTGATGATGGCGCATAAGCGCTGAAACGCACAGTACCTACAATAAATCCAGTGGACATTGCTAAGTTTTAACCAGTTTTATTCTTTTATTCTCTTAACAAAATGTCCCACAACATCTCGCCGGACTTCGTTGAGTTTACGTATGATCCAAATTTTATTTGCATAGCAGCTACAAGAAGCACGAAGTAAGTAGTGTAATATTAATGTCGCAAAAGTACAGTGTTATCTAACTGAAATACACAAGAGTTAAATAAACATATCCTCCTAAGTCTTTTACTTGGCTCTTTTCTTCCTCGCCTTAGGGTGAAAATGCTTTCACGCCAGAGGGTTTTTGCGATTCTGTGAGAAGAACAGCAGCAGGCAATTGATTTCTTTCTAAAAATAGTTGCGAAAATATTGTAACCGTTCAAATTCAAACCGTCAAAGAGCAGTAGTGTAATTTTGTATTGGGTAATTTTGTTTTTGGGTAACTTTCTTACCTATATATCTTCCTATTCCTTGATAAGGTACCTTCCTTTTGTAACTCATATGCTTCTTAATTTCTCATCTAGACTTTCCTCATTAAAACTTTAAATCAACAGCAAGTAGTTTTTGGCGTGCCTTTAAAGAATCGATTCATATCGGTGTGAAAATAACTTCTTGATTCTACCGATAATTTTTATTAAGATGAGTTGCAGAATGACGGGGAGCACTCCACGCTATATCGACGCTATATAAATGGGATGTATCGTGTACGAAATGAGAAATATACACCGCAAAACTGCTTGGCATAAAAATTCCTTCTTTCCACTAACCGTTTGCGACCGTAACGAAATCCGAGTGAGCCACTCAGTTGACTAGCTATTCAACTTTGACCTCTGCCCCTCCACTTTTCTCCACCACCATTCTTTACATGACTTGTGTCCTAATGGCTTCTACGACACGCCCTTGCGGCAAGCAGCGTAATATGAAGATGTGGATTCATATTTCGCCGACATTTGGTCAAGGTACAAAAAACCACCCAGTCGTGCAGTTATTTCACCTTTCAACCTCATAGGAAATGCTGACTTTCTTTCCATTTCCGAAGTAAAACCTTCTCCTCCGGCACATTTGTTTTCAGTTTCACCCCCTCTGTTTCTATCGTAAATTATTGACTCATGGACGGTTGCGAGAACATTTAGTGATGGAATCGATAGTTATGAGATACATGTAGTTGTGGACCTCATATTTGAGTTTCAGGAACTCATATGCCAGTTTTATAACTTATCTGAAAATAGTTTAACGCCTTGAATGTGTGTTCTACCCTTCCACCGCTGGGAAACATTTATAAAAATGTATGCTGTGTATAGTTGCGAATGAACGTAATAATTAGTCATCTCGAGTAAACTAACTCGTCATTAGTCATATAACAACTGTTTAATCAAATAATTTAGTCTGTAATTACCGGTTACGGAAACATTTAGCAATGGAGGTCGCAATTAAGCTATACATAAGGTTATGGGCCTCATGGAAATATTCGGGTTTCAGAAACTCATCTATCAGTTTCATAACTTATCTACCAATAGTAATGGTTCGAGTTTTTTATCTATTCTCCAACCAATGGATAAAATTTCTAAAGGTATATCGTATGTATACTTTACAATGCACATAATAATCAATGAGCTAGAGTAAACAATATTGTCACACGTCTCAGGATAACTCTTTTATCGAATTATTATTTCTCCAAGTGGTTCATTGCGCGTCCGCCATCTTGGGTACTTATGGGGCTCATAACTCCACTCCATAAATTATGAGTCCGTTTATGAAACCAATAAATTAATCGAATGTGTCCGCAACACTAATTGAATGGTACCCACGGCTAATGGGTCCCATAACTTTACTGGATGCATGCGTGTCGTCTCTACAATCGGTCGTGAGCAAACTGAAGAACGACCCGCGGTATGTCCAAGAAGCGCCTTCGTCCAATGGCAACGCCCTCTCTCCCCTCACGGCGGGAACATTCTTCAGGAGTGGCACGGAGCGATGCATTCATGGAGCTGGAGGGTAAGGGGCAGCCGGCACATTGCCGGAGTTCCGCCTCGCGCCGGACTGGGGGGAGACGAAAGATTCGGCTTCCGCCTCGAACGACACGCTGGTGGGCAGCACGCGTGCCCTGTGTCCATTTTCGATGCTCTCTGGCGGGGCGCCGTCGACGGTCTGGCGGGCCGCACCCGAGGGGCGCCCGGGGCTAGCCGCGAGGCAAATTAATGAGCGCCGGGCGAGGCACCGCCGCATCGAAGATGGCCCGAGAGGCCATGCGAGCGGGGTTGTGGGGAGGTCGGAGGGAGTATGGCAGGGGGGTGGGGAGGGAACGTGTTTGACTTGCCCCGTGCAACAGGGAGCCAGCCCACTCGACAATTCGACTTGGGATCGACTGGAGTAGAGAGTGGAGGGTGGGTGGTTGGCGGGGGGTGTGCGCGGCCGGAAGGGAAAGCGGGTGCGAGGAGGGGAGGGGACGTCAGAGGGTCTATTTGTCGGGGGAGCGGCGGCCGCCCCCAATGTGGATCAAGAGCGTGGTTTTAGAGGCTCTCTCTCCCCCACCTCGCCCTCGGGAGGGATTCGCCCCCGGGGGGCGGTCGGAGAGAGATCTCGCACGCCTCCGAGCACCACGAATTATTAACGCCCTTGTATGAGGTCGACGGAGTGAGCACCACCACCAGCCCCCACTCCCGCAAGGATCCCTGGATAAATACGCTCGTCTATTTAAAGAGGACGGCGATTGAAATTGAATGAGGAAGAACTCGGTGTGATTACATCATCCGAGTGAGTTAAACGAGTAACTCTGGCGCCCAGGGGGATGCGGCGGCGCCGTGAAGGGGTCGCTGCCGCACGCGCAGGGGTGCGGCGTGGAAGTTGAGGTGAATGCTTGAGCCTCCTCGGAATGTTAGGGCAAAGGCACTGCCCGGCGGGGAATTATTTAGTTAGTAGTAGGTCGTAGAAATAATCGCTGTTGGCTATCAGGAGCAGATGTAACCGCAAATAACTTCGTGCTCTAATTATGAATTTATTTTTCCCTAATCTTGGTTTCCTTATTGCACAGCATCATTTGGTCTAATCACACTTTCACACTCATGTTCTTCTGCGTAATCGGCAAGAAGACAGAGCCTACGGCCAGACAAGGCATTTATATCATTAATACACGAAAGTAAATAGAGGGGGCACATGACGCTACCCTGTGGGACCGCCAATATGTCTTAAATTAATTAGAGTAAACATCGTCGTGTACGACCCTTTTAGGCAATCAATTAAAGACTCTCCTAATCCAATACATACCAATTGGATTTAAAAATAACTCGGTAGTTACATACTGTGAGATGCTTTACCGGAATGCATTATTTACTCGTAATTCAGCGATTAGTGCCAATAAATGGGAAGTTATTTTCACTAGAGACTTCAATATTTTCAGAGTATTGGCAGGTGAGAGCCATAAGGTCTACCTCTCCTCATATTGAGGTTCAATGCAGATAGATTCATGGTACAGCTTTGATTCCGTTTACTGCTCACCAGTGATAGTGGGAGATGCGGGCAAGGGCGATCGTGCCAACATAAGCCCGATGAATGGACTCTCTAAGGATTACAAGCATCAACACAAACGATTCGCGGTGGGAAAAACAGATTATACACGATGGAAATTAGAATATATATCGTTTGAAAATTTACTAAAAAACTACAACCGGTTATGTATCGGGATGCTGAGAGCTGCATTTTTCTCTCTTTCTCTTGCTGAGGGAGTCTCAGTGACTCCCTCAGCAAGCGTGCCGATGCGACCAACCCCCGAGTCGCATCACTTGCTTGACTATACATTTAATAGTGAGCAAGTCAAGTCATAAACTTTTATTTTCGCACTTAAACAACTAAATACAACAAATAACCAAATAAACGAGTGCGGATCCCGCTTTAGGATTCCGCCACTTCGGTGAACTGGCATGAAATATCTGGCCGGAATATTTGCAGGTACGGAAGCAATTTTGTCCCCGTATTCGCCCAACGACGGTGAAAAACCCGTAAAACCACCGTAAATCCACCAATTTTGACATGAGCAACAGTAAATAATAAAATAAATAGATCGTTTACAGGAGGAAAAGTGATAGATTTTGTGTAGAAAATAGTTCTTATGGTCTGTAAGTATGTATGTGCTCTTTGTAAATAGATTCATTTAGCCACTGGGACGAATCACAGAGTACTAGGGGGAAAGGGAGGTAACTGGGGGGCCCGCTGAGGGAGGGCACTTCTTCTGTCTTCCTTTTTCTTTCTCGCCTTCTAATTCGCACACCGTGGATGTCCTGGTGTTATTCGCCGGAGCATGAAAATTCCCCAGCAATGGAGAGAAGAATTATCGCAACTCGGTTCATTTTTTACAGTAGATGAAAGACGTATATTATGAAGAAGTGAGCTCTTACGGCTTGATTCACGAAATGAAGGCAGTAACTTCAAAAGCCGTAAGCAATTGTATTTATTATTTGTCAGTTTACGGATTTTGAAGTCACTATCTTCATTATAAAAATGCGAATATGTCGGACGATTTCAAGACAGTGGAGATCTGCTCAACAATGCGCCGTGATAAGCTTGGAATAAAATACTTTTCCAGTGCGTGAGCCACGTATAAAAGTGCATGGGCATCATTATCTTTAGAGTTGGGTATGGAAATCGAATGAGCAATTATTGTGCGGAGCAATGAAATGATCGTCGTCTTGAGCATTAAACAACGTGAGCGTACAATCCCGCCTGTGGAGGCTGCTCAACTTCCGGGTTATGCTGCGTCGGTCCATCGTAGAGGTGATGGTGCTTTATGTCCATTGCAGAGCGTATGATCATCCGAATGTGAGGATGTGCCCTGCAATGCGCAATCTTCTGTCGATTTACACTGAAATTGGCACCAAATGTCACCACCTTGGAAGAACTTAGTGGAACCAGGATGTCATACTTCGTCACAGAACCTCAGCGCTTCGAAAGCCTTCTTCATCCGAATTCTTGCTCCACCCTCTAGGAGTCTTCCCTAAAGTTTGTCGTTTCCCACCTTTATATCGCCCATACGTCTTATCCTGCTCCTAACTCTGCAACACATGTTCAACACCCTCACGTCAATCGCCGTCACCAACTTGTCGACTCCTATCAACACGAGCAGTGTCTCCTCCTGCGAATCACTTTCTGAGGGTGGTTGGCGCGCGAATCGTGAGTCGTTGAGTGCACCTTTCAATAACTTTCCAAGTAACCCGAAAATAAATTCAACACGTGGATAAAGGTTTCTCGGGTTTTCCACCGGGTGAGCAGGTCCATGGGGCCCAACGTTTCCGAGAACGACTTGTCCTCCATCATCAGGGGGGTAAATTGAGGAAACGGCATTCGGAAGCTGATACCCCCCTGATGATGGAGGACAAGTCGTTCTCCGAAACGTTGGGCCCCATGGACCTGCTCACCCGGTGGAAAACCCGAGAAACCTTTATCCATCAGATACGCCGGGAAATCCTGAGGTCCTTCATCAAATTCAACACGTGTTGCGATGTAAATGATGCAGGAATTATATTTTAAAATTTTAGTTCCACTGAAAGCATTCTTATGAGTTGGATTTACGGCGCGGAATCCGAAATTAAAGTGAAAATCGTAAATGATTACGTGTTTTTCATTTGACGAAATACCTTGATAATGAATAGGAGCCATTATAGTAGTATGAAAAGTACGTGTTCGCGTTTAGGAGAAAATTTGTGCATATTTCATTAAGTGATTTGGAAGTACGGTACGAGTTTACGGCTTTTGAAGTCACTATCTTCATTATATAAATACGAATATTTCGGACGATTATAAGATAGTGAGGATCTACTCACCAATGCGCCGTGATAAGCTTGGAACAAAAAACTTTTCCCATAAGTCAGCTACGAATAAAAGTGCATGGGCATGAGCTCTTTTTAAAGTGCTCCAGCTATAAGGATTTTGATCAAAATAGCATAAAATTGCCGATAAACCAAATTGGTAACATGCAATTTTTTTCGCTCTTATCCATCCATATTACTAATGAGTAAGCGTATGAAAATTATCACGTAAATCTGCACATAAACGGAAATCGTTCCAACCACCTTAATCTCTCGACCATCTCCTGCTACATTCAGCACTTCTTCATTTCCCTGTACGCCCAGCTTGCCCATTCCATCCTTCTCACCCTAGATCAAAGCATAATTCGTCAGCTCTGGGACCAAGTTTCCGAGCCATAGGCATAACAATCCATAATATTTGCATGCATCTCTTTGGTGCTTCAGCTCGTGTAAAGCCCAAACCTTCACCATTATTCGCCTACATTCTTTTCTACTCTCGGCCTTCGTTCGCCATCTGGACGGATCCTCCGCGGTGCATCTACCTGCATCGCGTAAACACGGCTTTAGAACTTGTTCTAGACAATAATCCTGAGATCCTCGGTTACTTAAACGAATTTTTAAAATGTAACGTAATTTTTAAGCCTAATAATATTGTTTTTTTTCAATTTTACGTTTAATCCAAGGCGTAACTCTTATAAAAACTGAAGGTTTATCCTGAATAAAATAAATATTGAAGGTAACTACGACTTTTTAAAGTTTTATTGGCCTAAATTAGGTTGTGAATCGTGCACAATTACCTCGGTGGTCCGCACACCACAAAAACCTTCTTTCAGTTGCGTCACCATCCAGCGCTGCAGTCTGCGGAAGTCACCGACATTCATTTTTTTGCCATTTTCAGCCATTTCCACATTAATTTGGTAGCCATTGAGGTAGACAGAGAGGGCGCTTACAATGGTTGCCAATGTTAAAAGCTGTAACGTAGTCGTGGTCAGTCCGCCATATTAGTTAATCCCAATTTTCCTCTAGCCGAGTATCCTCAAAGTTTTATTTAAAAAATAGTTCCGGTTTGACTTTGTGAAACCACTCTCTACCCTGTTAGATTTCAAGAATTTTATGATTTTGGAACGTCCGAATGAGATGATCAGTCAATTAAGTTAGCGTTGTCGATTTTACTTCATTTATTTGGCAAAAAGATCACATACAGCATAAAGCTATTTTAATAGTGAACGTATAACAAACAAAAAAGGAAACAAACGTAAAAACATAACAAGAAGGTAACATATAATAATTACGCACTAATTTTGCAATTTCGCGGTGTTTTTCATCGATAACTTACTAAAAATCAGCATGCGTTTACTTCTGTATTATGGATTCTCCGTGTGTAAATAATAATTTAAATTAATAATTATTCGCATTCCCGGTGAAAACGATGGTAAAATGGAGTGGAATCCAGAGTACTAAGTACCAGTGCATGTTTTATGAGTTACTTGCGTTATATAACAAACAGGTTGTGGAAATTCTTGCTTTTCATCCACAAATTCGTCCATTCCGTCGTGCTATTCAAAGAAATATTAGGGGAGAGACAGGTAGCCATTATGCATAGTTGTTATTTCGGTCGTTAGGCTAGAGTTTGATGACGTAATGTCCTATTGCGGTTGCAGGCTTACGCAATAATTTTGCAATTTTGCTGTGTTTTCCATCGATAACTTACTAATAATCAGCATGTACTAACTTCTTTAATATGCATTCTCGTTACATATTTTTTTATGTATTTAACTTACATAAATACATACCAATCACTCCGTTCCCTTCCGGGGTAGGCAGAGTCACCAAGTTTCACTCATAATCACATATTTGTACACCTAACTCTGCTTCAATAATTTCCTCCATACTGACCTATCCTTGCAAACCTCTTTCGCCTCATTTACCCCCGTACACTGCTTCATACGCGCCCTCCTGTTTTTAAGACTCCAAAGAATTTCCTCAACCACATTCAACCACAACTTTCTCGGCCTACCTCTACCTCTCGCACCAATCATTTCACTTTCCTATGTCTATTTCTTCAGTCAACTCTCATCCATTCTCTCAACATGGCCAAACCAACGAAGCACACTCCTCTCATACATGTCCATTACTAGAGTATCTAACCCACATTCATTTGTTACCCTCTCATTACTGACCCTATCCATCCTACTTTTACCGCAAACACTCCTCAGATAACTCATGCCCACGTGATGACGTAATGCACTCTCAACCTATCTCGATGGCAGTAGGATCCAATTCAGCCTTCTTCGTCGGCTGATTTGGATCCTACCTCTCCCCTCCCCCTCCTCCTCCGCCCACCCGCGTGCTCCTCCCGTCCTCCGCCCTCGCCGCACCAAATCTCTTCCAGTGGATGACTTTCCATTCCACCGGAACATGTTTGGCCATTCCCTCCTGGGGCACCCGTGCAAGATGCTCCTGCCATCTTAGCCCCCCAGTTTTCTCACGACGCATTGGCTATTGATCAATGCCCAGAGCTCTTTATTGCTGTGCAGCATCCAATAGGCCAACTCCTCAATTGGACCATAAATCTTCCTGAAAATCTTTTGCTGAAAACTTCGAAAATGACTTTTCATCTGCTGTGAAAAGTATGGAGGTGTCACGGTCAGATGTGGTGAAATTAGTGTTATATGACGTGATATTTTTCACGGCTGCAATTATTTATGCAACTTTACTTATTTATAAGATAATATTTAATGATATCTTGGGATATTATTACTTAGTTTACTCGTTACACTCGTGATCATCAGCTGACTCGAACACATTTTTATGCTTAATATAATGATTTACTTCCAGCCTGAATGCATTCATTAGTAGCCGGTTGAGATACATGACACGGGGAATGGAAAATTTCGGCGCCGGTCGTTTTGGCATCGGTCATTTCGGCTCGAGACCAGTTGAGTATCACAAACGACGCTGCAATGCTATGATTCACAGCACCACAGGGGGTATGCTATAAAATACGGACTTATCAGCAAAGGATAGGTGTCAATTGGACTTTAGAAAATAATATACTACTTTTAATTTGGTATTTATTGAATCTGGAAGTTGTAAGCAAGAGGGAGCACGAGATTTGTTTATGTCCCCCAGTCACATTTCAGGTTATCAGAAGAGATGATTAAATTTGAAATGCCGGAAATAGCCATTAAAGCAGTAGTCGAACTCGTAGTTACGCGAAAAATCAGAGAATCGTATCGTCGACCGTAATATTTAACCAGTCTCGCGCGGAAACGGCCGGCGGCAAAACGTTCAAGCGCCGAAGCGACCGCGTCGATATGGCCTAGACTTGTGTGATATGACGAGAGCTGAAAGGCAGTCGATTACGGAAATATTTTGTTGGCTCTAAAGACCATAGCCCGAAATCGTCTCCTTTCTCTGATTCTTAAAATCATCCAAAGCCATTCAATCTTGTTCTTATTCACTCATTGTTCGTGGCTTGGAAGTAATAATGACGATAAAATTTGAACCTGTACATGCAAAAATGATTTCAATTCAAGGGGTCACAGCAGTAGCTATGCAAGCAGTGATATATCAATCACAATGGCAATATTAAGATCCCGTGAGATAATTTGTCTCATTATCCACTAGACATTTGTTAGTACAACATAATTAGCTATGACGTCACTGTTTGAGTGATTAGTTTATCCTCCATCATAGGAAAAAATTAAAAAGAAAAGTGAACATGTCCACTTTATCTGGGCCTACTCTTGAGCATTAATTTTCAACCAAAATAGGCGAAGGAAAAGCATTGTAACTTACGCATTTTTAATGTAACATCTAGTGATACCGCTTCCTTTAGCATCTGCTACGCAGGCCAAATAGACGGAGAAATCCAGGTGCTAGAATAAACAGTGGGCAGTTATCTCTCATTTCACACCATCCCTTAACGTTTCATCCGTATGTCTGAGACCAATTGTAGCGCAGCCAATCGCGGGAATATTTTCGGGATATATGCACCGCAGGAGGCCGTCTGTCACCTGTTCCACTCTCTCTGATCCATAGGTCAACCCAACCGACAGAGATATATTGATGGAGTACCTTGTGGACGTTCGCAGAGTTAAGCAATATTAATAAGATACCACTATTCCACATTTTTTATCAAACCGAACTAAACATATTATTAATAACGCTTAAGGAGAGTTCAATCCTCTTGTTTGATGAATGATTGAAAACACCGTGCTGCTGATTCGTTTCTTAGCATACCAATCAAATCTACACCTAGATGACTTCTTCTACATACTACCCTGCGAGCCGCCTCATGGGTGTGTGGCAGAGGGGGTTAGGGCACTAGCCGTGTGAAGATAAGGTTTTGGGAAGTGAAACTGTGACGTGTATTATGGGAGTGTATTTGGTGGAGTTCACTTTTTATTGTGGTCGCATTTAATGCGCCAAGAATGAGTTTTTCTACCTATCTTTTCGGCAATGTATATCTCTTATTTTATCGCTTAGGTCAGGCGTAGAGATGCAGTGATATGTCGTGATAATATTTTCTTTGTCGCTGTCTGAAACTCTCAAGCAAACTACGCCTGCTTGAAAAATAATCCCGAACAAATCTGCTTTCTAACTGCAACCTTGTGTGCAGGTCATATCGGAAATCTTGGATGGGGATATTCCACGCAAAACCCATCAATTCCAAGCAATTTAACTCAGGAAAATACTAGGGAAGTGAAAGGAGTACTAACAGATACTCAAGTTTTCTCAGGGAATGGAAGGGAATGGAGTACTATCAAATTCAAGAGTTTTCTCCTGTTATTAGATGATGGTTGCCATATTTTCAGCTTCCATTTAATTAGTTAAGCCTTAGAAAGAAGGAAAAGAGCTAAAAAAAGAAAGAAGCCTTACCCGCCGTCATGGAAAATTGAAGTGTTAAGTGGAAAAAAGACATTTGTGGGAAAAAGACTTTAAAAAATACAAGAGGCCACAGGCGGCCATTTCAATGGACTTACATACTCAGACATAATTCTTTTACGATTGTCAAAGACTTTTTTCTTTAAAAGTTTCGGGAATTGCGTCGCGTTGCTTCGGTAGATGGATTTAATGATCGTTAACTGCCAACACACCAAATTTAAGCGCGACTAGCCTTACGACGGTCGTGTGTTATCCTTGTAAGTTAAATACATTCAAATATGTGATGGTTGTGATTCGTCGATCTTGGAGCCATCCAAGAGCCCATCGACACCCGATCACAACAATGAGGGAGGTAGACAGGGGCGCCACCCGCATTCCTCGGCTTTCGTGGCATCCCGGCTCCGAAGGGGGGTCGTGGGGGTTAATCGATAGCGTTTGGCCGTCTTGGGCGACAACCCCTCTCTTCTGGTTCGGAGGGCTCGACCTCCGCAGTCCACTCATGGCGGAGGTGGCTAGTGGAGTGTGGCGAGGGAGCGCGTGATTTGAGGCACGCAAAACAGAAACAACCTTCCCCCCTTGCTGCATCTCACTTACACGCCCATTGCCCGGTAACAGCTGTTTAGGTCCCTATCCCCGCACAGATTGCCACGAAAGGAGGCGGAAGGAAGTTCGGGGGAAAGGGGGGGAAGGTTTGGCGGCGACCCCCTGGCTCATTCACAGCGCTGATCGAATCATCCGACCCGGCGACCCCTTCTTCCGCCCTCCTCTTGTCGTTCTCACACCATTTAATCGGCCTCGGCTGCGGCCCCGGGCGGGCCCGGCTTCTTCTACCGCACCGAGCGTCCGTCCGTACCTCAGATGGGAGACAGGAGAGCTCAGGAGTGCGATTCTTGTGTCTTCATGACGCCATTTCAACGCGGTCGTGCGGTAAAATAGTGAGCAGTTTCGCGATAATTCAGTCCTGTTTTTCAAATCTTGCGCCATTTTTGGCATACGTAACGCTTAACGTAATTTATCGTATACTCGTAACTGTCATGGCGTTGAAAGACAGAATTTTGCGAGGCGCTTCGCTAGAGCTAATAAACGCTATCATATGACCGCGGCATGATGGCGTACGTAGGAACAGAATTGCCCTCCAGGTCTCGTTCAGGTAGGGTTCGGGGTTATCGAGACGTGGCCCGGGTACAACAGTCTTGTAAACTCTATCGTTGCATTGAAATATTTAAGTTATGTCACGGTGGCTACCTCACTTGGTTGATTTTGGCAAATCTCGATAAGGTCGAGACCTTTCTGAATGAGGCCCCTTCGTCTGAGCATATTCGATATGTAGATAGCATTTATTTTTCAATATTTACTTGATACTGTAATTTACATGGAGAACGCTGTTGCCAAACTCAGGTACACCTACCTCTCTAACTATTGTGGGCTTATTACACCTATCTTTTTGACTTGTAGACAAATATTTCCAACCCTGGGCTAAATTTAAATAATTTCTCTTCAGAAATAATATTTACATATTTGATTACTCTTATGTGTGGAGTTAGTTAAATAAAAAGCTCAAAATTCAACTTCCCTGCAGCTATCGGCATTATCGCACCTCGGTATTGTGGAGATTTACATGAAGAACGAATCTCCATTGGAGCCCATGCTGTCAACCGAATGCGGAATGCCCGCATCTCTGACGTAGGAAATGAAAAAAACTCGTGTGAAATGTACTGCATCCACTGATCGAGACTCTCTTGCATTTCATTTTTACCCCTTTTTCGACGGTAATAGGGCTCTCGGCTCGACACGCGTGATCGTTTATGTCAAGCGCGGACAGCGGCCGCGACCACGAGAGCCGCCGTTGGTCGCGTCGTCGCCGCCAATCAAAGTCCAGGAGCATCCTCCTCGCCCCCCCAATCCCCTGCCACCTCGCCCTTCTTCCCCGCCCTACAGGCACGCCAAGCTGACCACCCACCCTATCCCCATATGTAGCGGCTAGCCACAGGGCTGCGGTTAGGGGGAGGCAATATCCAGGGGTCCTCGCCCAACACATGTTCCGTCCTTCCCTACTCCAAAGGAATTTGGCCAATGCAGCTGGATACGTCGAGGTGGTCCAGTACCTGTGCGCTGTCGACTCCGCACTTCGATCCATTTAGATCTGGAAAAGTCTCATTCCATCCCATCTCTGCCGAGTCAGAGATAGTTTACCCGTTCCATGGTGGTCCATTTTTCATAGTTGGAAAAATCCTTCACTTCTCAGTACGTCCTCAATCCACTTTCACAGCCTCTTTCTTCTTCATCTCCCTCGCTATCCTGTCCATCTCCTTTCATTCTACTCTCACAATTTCTTTAAAGTGAACTTAGTAAAGCAACGACGATAGTGGGCACCAGGCGTCACCCTCCGTCTCATCGCGAATGCTCCCGATTCCCCTTCAGCTACCCAGGCTTGTACGGTGAGGTTCACACAGATTCCTGATGAGATGTGTGTCTCTGTAATCTACCACTAAGTTTTTCAAAATGAAGAGCACTAGATGTTGTACTGTCCACTATTTTTAACACTGCAAACTTTACAGCACGTGTTTCGGCACTTTATTGGCCATCACCGGGTAGAGTGTGAAAATTCCAGTTATGCCATGAGTATTTATACATGATTCTTAGTGGGAAGGAAGAGGAAAGAGGAGGTTTGGCGGTTGGAATTATCGGTATTGAAGCGGGATGGGGGGGAGAGAAAGAGGAGGAAATAGGTGCATAACAGTGGGATGGTTAGGTCATCCCAACGCCGCTCGTCAAGTGGGTGGGGTAAAGAACTTTTAGTTGCGGGGGTGAGTTGAGTGAGGGATGGTTAGGAGGGAGGGTGGGTTTCGCGGTTTAGGTTCTGGTCAAAAATGTAAGACGGGTTTAGGTTGGGGGAGTGGTATTGAAAATCAATCTCGCCAAACCCTCCTCTTTCCCCTCCCTTCCCCCCCCTCCCAATAAGAATCATGTATAAATATCCATGGCATAACTGGAATTTTCTCACTGTACCTGATGATGGCCAATAACGTGCCGAAACACGTGTTTTGAAGTTTTCACGATTAAAAATAGTGGAGAGTACAACATCTAGTGCTCTTCATTTTCATAACGCAGTTCCACAATATCTCGCCTGAAACTGTTGACATCATTCTAATTTCTTCGTTTTTCTCGCAATTACGTTCGACTTATTCCATAAACGCCTCGAAGCCTGCGAAGCAAGCAGATTCTGGCTACATTCTAAATCCATTTCTGTTAGCGTCCTTGTCGGGCCTATAGCGTTATGAGTTCTCGCACCCTCTAACAAACAGGTCATCTCACAAATATTTGATTTCCTCGGGCACTTATCTTCTTTTTACCGCTCCAAGAACTTTTTCTACCATGTACAATATTTAATAAAATTTTAGCGCACCTCAAATAATTTTCCCTGTCTCTTCTTCGGCATTAGAACTAGTACTGTCTTCTTGAAAGCTCCCGTAGAATGGTCTTGAATCGTGATGGCTTACGGGATTGCTTCCGCGTTGTGTCATTTTTTGACGACAGTTTTGCGAGCGTTCCAGCTCGCTTCTTCAGGTCGAAGTTAGCCTTCCACACCGATAATTAATCAGGGTAAACTTAGTTTCGTTTTGCACGACGATAATAGTCTTAAATAATTTTTAACCATAGGTGGAAATAGGGTTTTTTAACCATAGGTTGCACTAGTATCAGGTTAACTTCGACCTGAAGAAGCGTGCTGGAACGCTTGCGAAACTGTCGTCAAAAAATTACGCAACACGGAAGCAATCCCGTTAGCCATCATGATTCTAGTACTGTCTTCACATAAACTTCTAGCGGTACTCTTTCTCCTCAAATCAAGTCCGATGTTCATTCCGCCTTTTTTCCTCCCTTAAGCTTTTACGTATTTCTGTGAGTATGTTTACCATTCCTACAGCCTAACTTCTTCCCAAGTCTTGCACTTCAATCTCGCAAACAAGTATTCCGGGTCCTTTGTTACCTATGTCACATGTCTGTTCTTCTTATCGCATGTATTAGGCTTTGAGACTGTTACGACCCTTTTTAGTCCTGGCCTTTCTATCTCTTGCATGGACCGCGCTGGGATCTTCCGCCTTTTGATTTTTTCAATTTGTTATGTCCTCTCCATCTATTTTTATAGCCCCGTATCGTCATATATACTTAACTCGTCGAGTTCTGATATCCGCACTTCGTGTTCTATCTGTCAGTGTGTATCTAATCATTCTTCTTAAGAATTTCGTTTCTCATGTTTGTAATCTTTGGGCATTTCCTTTCGTGAATGTCCAGATCTCGCTACCGCGTATTGCACTAGTAGTTGCTATTGATTTATAAACTTTCATTAGTGTGTCTTTTCCTACTTTATTTCTTTTAATGATAACAAATCTTCGAGAATAGCCCCGGATAGGTCGTATTCCTACGGTATATCTATCACAATAGGCCATCTAACCTTGCCGTAAAGCTCCTCTATATTCTCCTTCAGGCTATTCTGGATATGTTTGCATTTTACAATCAGGTCTCATGCGTTGTTTCTCATCGTTGGACTATCCCTTTCCACAGCGCCCACCATTGGTTGGTTCATTCAAATCCATATTAAATGCGTCTGATTTTTCTCCTCAAGTTTTCCTCTCATGAAAGTTTTGAAATTATATAGTTAGTCTCTCCTCCATATATCCTTTGGTCTTCTTGATTCCTCCTCCTTCATGTATTCTCGTGCCGTCTTTATTCCTCCTCCACAATTCACTTTTTTAGGCCATTCATTACTATTTTAAAACGAAGCCTCCTAGCATTTGACAAATATGTCATAGTAATTCGATTAAATAAGTATAGATTTTTATCTAAGCGCAAAGTAATACATTTCTTAATGCTATGATTGTTGCTAACAAGTATAATGTCACACCAGATCCAATATACGAAAAAATACGTTACCTCAATACAGCTGCGTCTAAATTTCGAATGCCACGTCCAAAACTCTAGTCAGAACATGGTTTAATTCAGGAAAAAGTTTTGAATATAACTCTTGTATCATTTCCACTGCTGTCTGTATGGTGCGTCCCAATGTATAAATAGATGCACTTGATTTAAATGTGGTAACATAACTTTTTTTCGACCAGCTTGAAAAGTTACTACAATGCTCACTCAATGAACCACGATTACCGCTCCAGCCGCCTCACCCCGTCTGGGCGTCGTGGGATCTGAGGTAACGACGGCTGGCGTCGCCTGACGACGCTCTAAATTGGAGTGGGTGGCAGTTTCACGTCTCTAGGCCGTTTTACACGAGAAAATTAATAGCACAAATTGATGCACGCGAATCGTAAGACCGTGGGCACGGAATCAGAGAAGGGGCTATTTTCCCATCTGTCGTTTATACGTTTGCGCGTGCATACTTCACGATTCACTGCTCTACTAAACTCAATTTTCAGTTCGCATCGGAATGGACATCAGAACGTCCAATAAAGTGCCTCGAGTCATTCAAAGCCATATCCTGCCATATCCCAGATAACTGAGATCATTGCTTCCTCTGCTCACCGGTCAGAGGCCGCTGACAGTTTCAAAATTTGAATCAGTCCATAATGGAGGGGTCACAGAGACCTTGTATTTGGGAAGGATATCATTTGAAGAGCTCTTCCCGTTGCATATAAAAAAATTCTCCTCCCTTCATCTTTTTCATTCTGAACCTTATAATGTATCGATGGAGGAACAAGTCTTGATGGTCTAAACGTGTTTACACACGTGTAATGTTTTATTTCTGTTTACTTATTATTGAGAGTGAATTGTTATTTATTTTCTCACACTATGCAAATCATAAATTACATTTTTATAACAATACGAGCACAATCGATGACCTCAGCGCCATAATGAATTTCCAATTCTCATCTTCCGCGGCCCAAAAAAATTCGCTACTGCTGAACTTATAGCATTCTCGTTTAAAGAATGTTGTCCATGGGATTTGTGATTGAGCCCACCCTGAATAAATCCGAGCACGTGACTAAAGATTCACGCGGTAAAATCACGAAGGGATCGCGATTTTGGTGTAATCAACTCGCTCGTCAAAATCTCCCACAGCTCTCCAATTCGAGTTTTTGTAGCGGAAATATTGTTGATGGAGACAAACATTGTGATTACGGACACCGTTAACAATATCAGATATCAATAATAAAAATATATCAGACAGTTTAGTCACGTATCCGTGTGGATAAAACTCACCTAAAGCTCAAATATTTGTTGTTGTACACGTGACTCCGTAGAGCGGTTCCAAACTCAACCGCCCAGAAGTCAGAGCGCGGCACGGTGCAAGCAACGGTGGCGTCCGCGGTAAAGCCCGTTGAATTACATTTAAAAATAAGTAAAGAGGCCGTTTTCACAGTTTCAATTACGTTGATGGAGAACATTTCATGCGGTGTACTTTATTTGCACGAATTTTCAAGCGGAAAAGATCTAAAAAAAATTATTACATTCTCTAATGACCGGTTGCAAGAACATCTAGTTATGGAATTAATAGTAATGAAATCCATTAAGTAATAGATCTCATAAATATATTCGGGTTGTAGGAACACAACAACTCATCTGCTCGTTAATTCAACAGTAATATACTACACATCTAGTAGATACGTCACTTATTTACCAATAGCTGATAGCTTCGAATATTTGAACAAGTCTTACACCAACGGATACAATTTACGCAAGTTAAGCGTATGAATAATTGCTAATTCAGATTATAATTAGTCAGTACGAGTAAACGAACTGGTAATTTGTCTCAAAACAACTCTTATATCGAGTAATTAAGTCTCAAAGCTGTTCACCTTGCATCCGCCATTTTGGCTACTTATGGAGCTCATAACTTAATGCCGTAAGTTATGAAACCAATAAATTTATCAAATGTTTATGCAAAATTTATTGAATGGTTGCCATGACTTATGGGTCACATAACTTTAAAGAATACATATGCGTCGTTCCTACAACTGGCCGTAAGTCAGCAGGTCCAAAGCTATTTCACCCTCGAATCACTTGTAGAAGCAAACGTTATTCGTGGAGCCCGGAAGGATATTTGGCCATTCGTTCCATCTATGCTCTACGAGGGGCGTTATACATGATATGCACACGCACGAATGAATTATAAGGTAAATATATTCACAAGGCGAACGGCAGTGAAAACTCTTAATGGAGGCATGTATTTATTTATTGCGGTTTTTGTCATCTTATTAACTGCCGGGGACGGAGCCCCTGAGAATCACTCGTGGTGCCCGAATGGCTCTGCTGAGCATAGTTTGGGAAGCCCTGGTCAAAGGAGACAAATCGAACTGGTTGCATTAGGCGGAACTTAGTGGAACTTGCTTAACATTGTGAAATAAAAGCTGTAACTTAGTAATTTTACATAAAATTATGAATTCACCATCCTGGTGATGACCTCATAAGTGGAAACCTTGGACTTTATTTAACTTTATGTGAAATTACTAATTTACAGCTTTCATTTCGCAATAAACAAGTCAAAATGGACCGTCCCAGTACTAGACTTTGCCGACGTCAAATGTGGATCATCTTGAATATAATCTTGAAGAAAGTTATCTTTGACGCTTGAAGTTTGCGGCCTATCATAGAGTAGACGCGTGGGTCATTGCATTTCTCGCCCCATTCGCTGGTGGTGGTCGGCCGCGCGCGAGAACGCGAAGGTCGCACACTAAAGCGCAGATGCGGGCGTGTGGAGAGTGCTCGACGAGGAGGCCCTGCGGCGGTGACCGTCGCTTGGAGGGGCCGGCGCCGGAAATGGCCGCGCCGGGGACGGTGGCTGTAGAGCTCGTCGTGAGTCATTGAGTGCACATTTTAATTAAATTCCAAGAAAGTCGAAAAAATGCTTGGACAACTTCACTAGAGTAGATGCGTTTATTCCGTTGAAATTACCATACACGTTGCGATAAAAATGATGCAATAATTCTGTATTAAAATCTTGGTCTTACATGAAGCATTGTTATGACTTTGATTTATGGCACGGTATTCGTCATTCAAAGAAAAAATCACTCTCAAACACATGTTTATTACTCGGCATGATGGTGTGATAAATGTCAAACACCGTTATGATAGTATTAAACATATTTTTTCGCGTTTATGGCAAAATCTGCACCTATAAAACTGAATTATTTCGAAATATAGTTCAGGAGCCTTGCGGCTACGTGTTAAAATAGCATTAACGTGCCTAGAAACCAAATCAAATGCGAAGAGGCAGAGTTGGGTGGCGAGAAGGACCAACGAGGAAGTTGGATGTTGTTGGAGAGGGGAGGAAGCTATAGTGCTCGCAGAGTTTCTATGCACTGGAGAGTTCCTCCAAGCCTAGCTTCACATGGTAGATGAGCAGCGATTGGTTGTCGGCGTCCAATCCCGTAAACCGGTTCTTAGCTCAGTGCGCGCCGCGTACGAATACTGTAAGTGGCGACCCAAAAGAATTGGCGAAAACGAACGCTATGCCTCGCCGACGCGAGGGTCTTTAGAATAGAAATACTCTGGACGAGAAACTACTATAGATATCGAGTCAAAAATTGCAATGATTGCAATAGTCATCGCAGTGAGGATAGAAAGTAATACCCATCGGCGCAGGCCACCGTGGTTACACGATAAATAAACAAAACTTTAAGTCAGTATTAAAACAGTATTCGTACGCGGCGCGCATTGAGCTAAGAACCGGATTACGGGATTGGACGCTGGCAGCCAATCGCTGCTCATCTACCATGGGAAGCTAGGCTTGGAGGAACTCTCCAGTGCACAGAAACTCTGCGAGCACTATAGTAGCGGAGTTCGACCGGTTTCGTCGAATAGTCAACTTAATCAAGCCGATGATTTCGCCTGCTGATGATGTCTACTGATGACCACCTGATGATGTCAATTATTTGACGAAACAGAATAGAATTTATTTACTTTCATTTCAATTACAATAAATTAAGAAATATATTAAAATTTAACAGTAACGAAAGCTCTTAAGTGGGCTCCAAGGTTGAAACCTGAACTGAGCCACCAGCAATTTGTATAATGTTCCCTTCATATAAGCTGCAGTGATATCATGTAATTATAAATTAGTAATACAAAATCAGAAAATTACATTGAATATTGAACATAAAAACACAGCCTTTAACCATTTTTAAATTTTCAAGTTGTATTAGGTTTGGTTATGAATAACGGACTTTTAAGAGTGAAGAACAAAAAACAAAAAACAGCAACAATATTTGAACACATTCAACATTTTCATTAAACAAAAGAAACTATCTAAAACATTTCAATAAGTTTTTTAATAATATTTGGAGAAAAATTTTGTAAAATGTAAAATTTGGTATAATATTTAACACTTAATTCATATAAGGAATCAGAAAAAAGATTCGATATTTTTATGGGATAGCAGCCATTCTTTAACCACTTTTTTGAATCCATTGAAACCGGTCGTCCAATAAATATTCTACGTAAAATCATATGGTAAAACTTATAATTTTTTGTTAATTTCTGAATAATATGGAAAAGTTTTACAAAGTTAAGGCTGAAACTATTGAATATCGTCGTCCCCGGTGGCGGCGGTTTAATGTCCTCGCCTGCTAACCCGAGGGTCGCGGGTTCGAGTCCCACCTGGGTAGAATATTATCTGCCCGGGACATGAGTATTAAAGTCTAATCTGTTGTTACTGTTATTGTCCCGATGTAAATTGGCCCATTGTGCTGTATTCGGTATAGTGGTGATAAATAAATAAATATATAAATTTATATAGTAGCGAAGGTTCGGAGGAGACAAAAAATGGAGGGCATATTGAAAGGGTAGGGGAAGCGGAAGAGGGTGATGGAGGTGAGTATACTGGATAAGCATGGAAAAGGAAGGAATAGGGTAGGAATTCTACACTAAATAAAAAAGGCGAGACGATATGAGGAATTGAAAAGGGATCTAATGGCGGACCATCCATAGGAGTAAAAATAGATTAGGATGAGTACCGTCCAAAAACCTATCAATAAGCTGTCAGATTACTTAATCTATACAAAAATGAAAATCGTTCCGACCACCTTTATGGCGTGGGGGAGTAGCGCCGTCGGTTGCCATGGGAACCGCTCAGACGGGTGATGCTCGCCCGAATCTGAATCGCCGGCGTCTTAACTACGAGAGCAGCTTCCGACGGCGCCGCCGTAAATATAATGGCCGACCCATAAAAGAGGTCGTTGCGGCTTCGAGGTCGGCGGGCCGCACTAAGGCTTCACGTGACGGCTTAGGGGCGCAGCCCCCGTTGCGGGCCGCAAGCGTTCGCGCCCCTAGAACTTTGAACGGAAGACGTGTCGGCCCAGTCGAGTGACACCGTTGCTGTATCGATTCTCATGTTAGAACTACACTGTTCTGCTTCGTTTGCGCAGGGAAGATATGACTCTTTTAGGGAAAGAAGACAACTTTTAGAACAACGCTGATCAGTGCACTATCCTGAATGTAATTTCAATTTTGTTGAAGGTTTTAAATCGAGCCCTTCAACATTCCCCTTCGGTGTACGCGGGCTGATAATTGGCGGACCAATTTGATTGTTAACTTCATTTCACGATTGTGTGATACTGTGTCGCATTTTTACCTTTGCCTAAATTCAAAGCTAATAATGACACGTATCCAAATTTTCAAGCTATTCTGTGTCAAAGGGAAAATGGCCCCAACCACCCCAATGGCGTAGAATGTAATTTAAATATTCTTCAACATCATTGGTCGTTCATCCTTAAGATTGGTTGATTGCAGCCCTTCAACCTTCCCTATCTAATGCTACTTCCCTTATCTCCTGGTATCTCTTCCTATGTACTTTCCTTTGTATTTGGTCCATGAACTTATTCCTGGGACTTCCTCTGGGGACTTTCCCCTCGATTTTACCCTCAATTATGTTATTCACAAGCCCATTGTGTCTCAGGGTGTGTCCAGTCCAACTAGTTCTTCTTTTCTGTATGGTGTTCCATATGATCCTTTCCTCTTCTACTCCTCTGTATACTGTATCATGTCTTATTTTGTCCGTCCATTTGATCATCAGCATCCCCCTCCAGCACCAAGTTTCGAAGGCTTCCAGGCTTTTCTGGTCTGCTTTCCAATGGTCCATGCTTCCGATTCATGGAATGCAATGCTCTACACGAATGTTTTCACCCACTGTTTCCTGGTTTATAGTTCTATCTTTTTTGAGCACTGCAGTTGTCTTTTTTCCATGAACGCTTTCTTAGCTTTGGCTAGTCTTTGGTTGGTGTCCGCTTCAGTTCTTCCTTCCTCTCTTTTCTGTAGATCTGTGGCGTTATGCTCCTCTATCCCTTTCCTAATCCGGAACCGATCAATTCCTAACAGTATGTTACCCATTCTTAAACGGTCAACAAATAACAATCTAGACACGCGTTAGAGATTGTGTTTCATTTTAAAGTTTTTGTATTAATGTTTTCATCCTCATGGGAGTGGGAAGGAACACAGTTAGTGAAGGCCCTCCGGAGATATTTCCTCTTCCCATGCGTGACGTGAAACAGTATGAAAAATCTATATTTTTAAGTACATTATATTAAAATATTACTATAACACCTACCGCAACTGCTGTATTTGCTTTCATTATC
The DNA here is from genome assembly GCA_963169105.1 of Ceriagrion tenellum. NCBI lineage: Eukaryota > Metazoa > Arthropoda > Insecta > Odonata > Coenagrionidae > Ceriagrion > Ceriagrion tenellum. The sequence goes on from OY720638.1 coordinate 63,253,352, forward strand.
CATAATGCCTAGTTAATCGTAATATTAAATCTTCATGGGTCAAAGTTCGCCTCATCTACATTTGTCTTCCGTTGCAGATTTAAACGAGCTGCCCTGATGTCTTGGCATCTACCTCTTATTTTTACTTTATTTGAGTCCCCTTTGTTTTTATCAATAAATTCTACGAATTCTAGAATAATGAATGATACAAAAGAAATGATTCGAGACGGGATACTTTTTAACGGCAAGGAATAAGCGACGCTGTTTCCAAATCAATGAATAGCTATAGCCTAGTTCACCAGTTATTCTCCTGTATCTCTCGACATTTTCCATGCAACATACACCTAGGGCGATGTTTGAACCTAGTGCAATAAATTCCAGCATTTTTCCGAGAGAGCATAATCTCTTTGTTACATCGTTTATTTCTTATTATTAACCCATATCCTTCGGCTCCATTCCCCTCTTTTCATTCCTTCCCCTCCAATTTCCCAAAGCATGTAAATACTTATCTCTTTCTCGGAACGTCTCCTATAAGAAAAATGGTCATTTAATTGTTTCGAGGAATCGAAATACAGGGAACCCATTCCGTTATCGTTTCGTGGCGATATCATTTTCATCACGCACAGCTTGAAAAATTCAGAAGGATTAGTTCTCAAGGATATTGACTTCAGTTCCATGACCGTTCGAAAACGAAGAGTTTTGAGTTGGCTAGGAAGATCTAATCTACTCAGAAAATTTTATGCTGACGTGAGCGTATTGTGACGTACTTTCCTTTTTATAGTTTTATCCTGATGAAACAACGTCTATAAGCTATTTCAAGTCATCTCCATATTCATGCCATGAGTTCGAGCTTTAAATTAAACAATTTACATTACCTAAAGCACTATTAGTAATTGCCGGAGGAAAGGTGTGCGGCGGAGAGGAGTTACAACCGATAGCTGCCTCATTGACAATTCTGTTCCGGCTACTGAATTAGCTCCGTAGCCACTCGACTACGGATTGGTCCTTTTTCATTGTACGCAGCTCAATTTCTGGAAACCATAGTAACCTTGCAAATATTGCTGAGTAAAACTGGTCACACAGTGTCACTCTGTTTTTTATTGACATGTAACATATACATGCAACCTGTTCTTTCACACTCGCAGATTGTAGGTGACATAAAGTCTTCGATAAGATAGTAAAGCAATGGAAAAGATGATGACGCTCAAGCTATCACCCAATACTCTTTGTGACAACCACCCTATTCTAACCCACGTTTTGGAAAGAACTACAGACATACTTCGAAACCAGGGGGGTTCGTCTTTGGTCTCGCTAACAGCTTTTAGCAAGGTAAACTGAAACCCCTTGCTTCCAATGTGGCAGCACTGGTCTTTCCCCAAGATTACTGACCGCGGCGGTGAGTTCGGCACACGGTCCGTGGTATAGCACTGAAAACTAGCAGCAAGTGTCTTGTAGCTCACTCTCTCCCCAACTAGGTTCCTCTTCTAATCAGAGCGGGACTTCTGGCATAATCGCATTATGGTGACATCGGATCATTTACCTTGCCGTAGTGTGGGATACGAGAATTGTTGTAAAAACTTGTGCTACAGCAGATAGTACATACGCACACTCACCTATTGAATTATGAGATATTCCACGTTACATTGCCTCGATGTCGTAGAGTAAGGATTTTTGCGACGCACTTGCTGTATACTTTCCGGACGTGGACGTGCACGAGTCTATAGCCTGCGACCTCGAGGTTTCAAAAAACCTGCTACATGCAAGCTTATAACTCGAAAAATAATGTTGGGCCCTTCTGATTGAAACAATGAATGATCTGGGATGATCCTAAAGTACCATTGGCCTTACGGTTTAGGAATTTTTCTTTGGATATCTTCGAAATTTAATCCAAAAAGATTACAGGGAATGGCGACGATCATAGAAACATATGCTGCCCTGATTTGTCCTTACTTCCATTTAGTATATCATTTGCATTTTTGTCTGAACTTTTAAAATGAAATTTTATCCCAGTTGTAAAATGTATTTTGCCCCTTAAATATATGGAATCTAATTTTTCAATACAACCTCTTTAATACTTCTTAAAGTGTGTATTTCCTGAATGAAGTTATCCTTAACTTCCTCCGGTGAAAGGAGCGCGAATGATGACTAAACCCTACAGATAACGGCTTCTACTGAAAAATAGCTTTTGCTGAACTTTGAAATAAATATAATGGTTTTCATGCATTCTGTTGCGTCGTTTTATGCTAATGGCTATGTCCCGTCATCTCTTTTGCCCTTTCTCTGGCTTGGAGAATCCAAAGAAACACGCAGTGGAGCCTGCGAAAGTGGACATATGTTGGCCGGAATCCCAGAAAACAATTGTATATATGCTAAATAAATTCGGTATATCCTTAGGGCCCACTTCTTCCGGAGGAAATTAGCACTCTGGTATGTGCGCGCACATACATCATCGTTCCAGGTCCACCTTTGATCGGTAAATTGAAAGAATGAATCATGAAAAAAGGTTAACGCTTTATTGACTCCTATGCTCGTCTCGTACACTCACAGGCTCCTGCCCAGTGGCGTGCGGTTGACGCGTGCAGCGCACCTCCAGAGGCAGAACCAGTAGCGGATTTGCCTGCAGCAGCAAACGTGACACCCAGCGCCCCGGCCCCCGAGCTGCCACCCCACTCCGCCTCGCCCGAACCCAACGACTCGGAGGCCGAGGGTCCAAACCCAGGCGAGGGGTGTGCCCCGCTCTGTGAGACAGCCTACACCGACTCGGAGGCCTCCACGGACCCCGAATCGAGCAGCTCCGCCTATCCAGGCGGCTCGGTGCCCCTCCCGCACTTCCCCGATGGCGCGGAGGTCGTGCTCGACCGAGTAGCGACCGCAGGGCAGGACCAAACAGCAGGGCCCCAACCAGCCTCCTTTGAGGAGGCCACCCAGCGCCCCGTAGCCATCGTCCAGGGCCGCGTGAAGGGGTGTCGCATGCAGATTCCGCCTTCCCGGTCCGACACCGACGAAGCCCCATTGAGTGAGTAGCACACGAATTGTGTGAAGTCGCGTTGTTAAACCGCGGTCGAGCCTATCTGGATCGTCTGGCGTGTTAAAAACCCTTGAAGCTGGATCAGCAGCTATCCCTTCACTCAGAATATTTAAATCCACCCCTTTCCAATGGTCCACTGCATCAAACTGTTCAATCATATGGAAGTCAGCTTATGCCGGGTTTAGTTGACGCCGAGTTGGCATGAATGGTCGCTCTCGTATTGTAATTGAGCCTAGGGAACCAGATGGTCATAGTAAAGGCGGTCAGATGGGGCAGTTGGCAAGGGCCAGCAATTTGCAAATGGCCTTCTTCCCCTGTAGATTCCTGAAACTCTATACTCATTCGCAACTGCCGCTTAAGAAAATGGCGAATTTCGCTCTGCCACTCAGCGACTAGCCAAATCCCGAAGTTTAACTTGTTCGGCCCGGGAAACAGGGATGAATTTATCTCCATATATTCGGGCATACACGATTTTCTGATACTATAAACTTGCATACTTTGCATGCAATTGAGCCCGAGCCTACCCGCTCATCTCTGGGTCAATTTCATCCTATCATTGCTGGAGGTACCGAAAGAACATGGACTTTTTACATTGAATGTTTTTGGTGGTTTCCAAATCATTGGCTTTCATTCTCTCTACACTGTTTGTTGGCATTCAGCAAAGACTTTATAATCAGTAATATAGGCCATTGCTGAAAATATTCTCAAGGATGATTTTTGACTGAGAATCATGATTACGGGCAGCAGAGTATTGACTGGGAAAGTAAAGCAAGGATTTGACATTTTTGTTTTGTGTTGCAAAAAAGAAATACTTTTTCAACCTTTTAAGTGAGAGACTTTCTGCGACTAACTACCTAGGACCAGAGATATTCGACGTGCTAGCTCTCCAAATGGCCTGCGCGCTTATTATCCAACCACCCCGAATTCAAAATCACACTCGTCAAAACAGCGATGAGATCAGACATACGCTGGCAATGTGAAGGTCTCGTTCTATTATTCCCACTATTTCCGCTACCGTTTCCTCCTTATGTCACTTATTTGCTTTACCATACGGACATTTTTGCTCACTAATTAGCAAGGCTCATCCTCATCGCGTGATCCGCGTTGGTGTAATTATTCAAAATTTTCTCTCCAACAGTCCCTGAAGTTGCTTTCATCATGTACGATCTCGCCACTTCTGTCCATTATTGCACCCATTCCTCGCCCGCACGTATTTATTCCTTGCCCTCTTTCACAGCGTGTTTGCAATCGTTCTTTGTCTCACTGTATCCATCATACGTCTTCCTTTGCTCTTCTTCAGACTTGGCAGCAAGAAATCTCTCATACGTCTCTCTCTTTCACTCGCGACAGTTCTCACGTCTTCATTCTATAATGCATTTCCTTTCATTTTTCCCTACTACTCGTTTTCAACTCCAACTCTGCACATTCGACAATTATTTCTTTTAAACTCATCCACGCATCATTCAAACGCCCTTCAATGATATGTTCGTCCCATTAATTCTGTTTCTAAGATTTTACATCCTCATGCATGCAATGTATCAAGCAGGCATACCTCGCTCTCACCTCCTTATCTAGCAACTCCCACTTCTATTCTCATTTGTTTGCGTGTTTCCTCAGAGCCCACTTTCTCTCCAGGCACACTTCATAGATCGCCTACTAGTGGTCTGTTCCACTCGGCACCCCTCATCACCCTTGTATCTATCAATAATTCTTGCAATCTCTCATCATAGACTATGAAACCAGTCATACCCTCACAACCGCCCCTAAGCCATATATGCACATGGATTTTCTTATGCTTAAAACTTGCATTCTAAAGAATAAATCCTTTTTCCAAGCCCTCAATCACCTCATTTTCTTATTTACCATATACTGGAGGATGAACTAAAGGACCAGCCGCTCTCTCAGATGCATCTTGTCTAACACCAAACCAGCCATTCATGTCGCCTGGTATAATTAATCCCACATCCGTGTCCCATTTATTCAGTAGCTCTCACAGTTTCCGCCAAAACCCATCTCTCACGCTACCACTTCTTCAACTGGTTAGTGACATGCCACAATCACAACTCTTAGAATACCTGGTTTCATAGGAACCCAGAGCAATCTACAAGATACTCAGCCGGACTTCCTAATTAGCATCTTAACTCTCTCATTGAGAATCAAGCCTACCCCTCGGCTACAATGAACACTCTTTTACTCCTGACTACGAGGCTAACCAACCGTCATCAGTCGTAACAGCACGGTGCCCACTCTGATCACTATGAATTAAAATTACAAAGGTATGATAGAAAAGAGTCATAATCTGTTTTTATTTGTATCTGGGTGTATTCCTGTATGATTAGCAAAAATAGCCCTATCCTTAAAGGTACATTGAAGTTTGTAGCAATGGTGAAAATAAGAATGAGACTTCTAAAGTCACACTTCTAAGTAGGTCACCGGATGTGAAGGTGGCTCTGACCTCGAGGTCACTTATTCCAGATTTTCTGAAAACTTGAGTATAGCATCCTTGAAGAGCATTAAACTGATTTGAAAACAAAAGAGAGTTTCCAGGCTAGTTTTAATATAACTCTTGAAAGAGGAGATATTAACATGGGCTCTTATGAAAATTGCTCCGATAACAACAGAAAATCGTCGATTGGAAGAGACAGCTCATTCAAGCTTTTGATTAAATTGTTTATAAGAAGCTTAAAGTCCAGGTAGGTGGAATAAAATTTAAATATAGGAACATTAACACCATTTTGTTTTTAAGTTATTAGCTGATTGCCGCTATAATTGAACTCAAACTTCGGTAGTTCCGTACAAATAGCGCCATACTTTGTATCTAAATTTGATTTTCATCTGGCAACCCATTCCTTCAGCGAATGCCTGAGTTTTTTCAACTGAAAAAATATAATTGAGTAACTTAGTATTCGTCTTGACTTACATAGTCAAGCCAAAGCCACCTTAGCCCGACCATGTCAAATCGCCTCCCGTCAAAGCCATCCGATACGAATCAACGAATGCACTCCACCATTTCAGCGTCGATGGCGGATGAAGGCAGTTGGAAAATCAGATCATAGTAATGCTCCGTAATACCCTTCTTAAATCTAAGGATATCGCGTCTACTTGCTCTCTACTTTCGACTGAATCGGGGAAGGCATTCACCAACAGGCCAAGCTGAGTTTCAAACCTGCTACTTTCCGGAGAGACGCGTTCAATGTAATTGCTCCAGTTTCCTCTCATAAACTACTTCTTATTGGCCGTCGACATATTGAGCTTTTTTTGCCCCAATCCTTTTCTCTTGTCGGTAGTATATTTCCTCGGCAGCGTTCATGATTGTAGATGTAGCACTCTCTTCGGAGCAATAAACTGTTGAGAGGGTTAGCGCAGAAGGTGTAATATACGAGTGTCTTCATTTCCCTCCCCCCCCCCCCACCTCCCCTCGGCCGGGGAAAACGGCCTGCCATTAGCGCCGCAGCCCCCGAGCGACTTTAAATCTGCGCTGCGGATTTCATATAGCGACGACGCCGCGAGGTCTAAAATGGGCACTTACGATTTCCCTCCCCGCATCAGGAAGCCCCCTTTTAATTGTTCCTTGGGAGGCTCTTGATTAAAATCTCAGTCCCATTGCCGGGGCGAGGCAATGCAGCTCCGGTTAATTGCCGAGCAGTCACAAGGGGGCGTTGGAGGAGGGGGACGCACGTGCGGAGAAGGCCCCAGAACGGATCAAGGGCCCCCCCACCACCCTGGCCCCCGCCGAATTAGGGGGAGGCGCTGATGAGGGGCGGCTGCATCGACGGCCGGGAAGAGTGCCGGCGACTCCTTCTCTGGTTGGCGAGATACCGCCGCAGTGCCGATGAGTTTTTTCACGCCGACCGGGTCAATATCGATGATTTCAGGGGAGAAATACGGCGAAGGTAGACGATTGGTTTCGTTTTTAGGTTCCCAGTGTGTTGAATTATTATAATTTCTGCTTTCGTAGACACTGATTATAGTATTCACAGCGCGAGCTTTCACATACTCTTCTGCCGGGTTCGTCATTTTGACGATCTCGGAGTAACAGCAAAGTTCAGTCTATCTTCCGGTACCGAGGCCGTATTTTCTGTCTGAATAACTTGCGGCAAACTAACCGCCAGTTGCCAACTTTTTCTGATGCTATATGTCTTAGAACTTGGTAAACTTCCTGATCCGAGTTCCATTTGTGATATTATACGTAAAAGAGATGGGCAGATGTGACAAATATTGGTGAAGCCAGCAGAAGAATTGGCGAAAGATCGATATAAAATTATAATCAGTGTAATCAAAAGCGAAAATCATAGTGAGGTAGTCGATTATACACATTTTGATTATTCATGACGTATTCTTATCCAAATGAAAGATGTTCTCACTACCACTAGTTCATTTTTATTTCAGTATAAGTAAAAATAATGCAATCCAAGTTCTTCTAGTAGTTAAATTAATTCTGTCAGCTGTGTCAGATAACTAATTATCAAATGAAAACGAATCGTGGGTGGATAAAACATTGTGTGTTAGACCTGGATTATCTGGAAGTTGCGTCGACAGAAATTCGGTTCACAGAGTAGTCCAGAATGGCCAGGGCTATTACATTCGAGCTAAGAGAGCATCGCTCAAAGCACTTTGAATGTATTTTTCTGAAAAATAACCCAGCGGCGGGCGCGCCATTTTTTGGTACACGACCGAGCGCGCCGTTTGCAAAGTAAACATATCAGTCTTGATTTTAATTAACTCATATTATTAGAGAATTTATTGATTAAATGATTAATTTTTTAAATATTATATCCTTAAGAAGGATTGAAAAATGAAATCACTCGCCTTTATATCGTTTCCACTTATTGCGAATCCATTACATTGTTTTCATCCCTTTCCTTGAACATAAAGTACAGTCACTTCATAAAGTATCGCGACACACTACGCTAGCAGTTCGTATAGGTCGGCTGTCGAAGCTCAAAGCACGTTGGCCATCCTGGGACGTCTTCGGTGACTATGAGAATCGTCGGGTACACTACTAGTCTAAGTCAAGTGGGACTAAACTCCTACAGTGCTGTCGACTTCGTCCGCGTTGGAAAGCTGACTTTGAAATGAATAAACTGCGGGAAGGAAGGGCATTCGCAACCCAGAGGCATCGTAATCATACTCGGCAGTTCTCTTACGAAGAAGAAAATGGAAAGAGCTCCTCTTCGCGAAACCAGCCCAACCCAGCGCGCTCTGATGGTGGGCTTGGTGAGAGGGGGGCGCCGAGTCAGAGTCAATAGATAACATAATTTTCCATTAGGCGGGCAACTTAAAATATCAGCCTGTAATGCACGAAAGGCTCACCAGTGCGCATAGCCTAGTCGATAGCAGTGCCCATTCTCCTTCGTGCATAGGTTGGAGCTCGTATTTACGTGCATTTGGCTCTTCTTCGTTTTACCTTCCCCCGATTTCACTCGCATAATCACTCAACTCCATTCAATATTGCCTTTTCACCATATTCCCCTTCTTACTTCTTTAACCGAATACATCCTCAAGGCCACTCTAGGAGCAAGTCTGTCCTCTCCTCTGAGCGAGAGAACTCCAATAAGGCAGTCCCACTTAACCTTGCGCTTTTCTCATGGAAAATGAAAAGTGGACCTGCAAATTCTCATAGCTACCAGAGACGGCCCAGGATAGCCAACGTACTTGGAGCTTCGACAGCCGACCTATACGATCTGCTAGTCTAGCGTGTCGCGATACTTTTTGAAGTGACTGTACATGCTATCACGCTCCTTGAATGCTTTTTACAAATGAAATAGGAAAAACCGGAGCTTTTCGTGGCCGTTGCAGCATTTGTACTAAATCCTCACATTCTCCATTTTTTGTCAGTAAATACTATGTATTCTTCCACTTTTTTGTGTATTTGGGTAGAACAGTCACGATTTCGGATCTACAAATAAGAATGGAACGCAGTAAATTCAAACGCCAAAATTGTTATATTTATCAGATGATAGTGTAAATTGATTGCTTTGGCATATTTTTAATGAATAACAATTCAATTCATCTAAATAGATTGCAAAAAGATCCAAAAAACACGTGTTTCAATGATATTTACTTACTTGGCAACCTTTGCCATGTCTACGAGCAGGCGCGCTGTTTACTTTGTTCACATCGCGTGACGGTCTCCAACAAAAGCTCCTCTGCCACTGAGACGTGACCAAATATTTCACTGAAAATTTCGTACGATGGAAGAAAAAAGACTACTGAAGGAATACAATGATGGGTCCCAGCTATCGCACAATATTTTATATATTTTCCCGACCCGAAATTCAAAACCGTTTACTTTGTAAACGGGCGCGCCCGCCGGAAGGATTATAAAAGCCATCGTGGAAACTCTTGGCAGCATTAGAAAAAAACTGTAAATCAGTCGAAACTAGCGGATTTTCTCTCCAGACCAAGTATCTCCATTCCACGTTAGATATTAGGGACTTCCTTTAATAGTTTTATAATAATATTCGTAAAAATAATTATTAATTATGACCCCAGACACTGTCAACACTGGTTGTCTTCATCCTAGGTGTGCTCGGTGGGGTTAATGGCTCGCTGCTGGAGAGCATCAAGTGTATTCAGTCCTGCGCGGCACAAGTGGAATTCCATGCAGCTCACATGCAGGAGGCCGTCATCCTGTGGTTACTTCGTAAGCATGACCCGACCGCAGCGTAGTCACTCATCGGATGGGCGTCGGACGTGGCTACGATATCTGCACAAGCCCTCTCGAGTCCTCGGCCGTTAGGATGGCAAAGAAATCCAATTCTTGCCGGGAACTCGGAAGGGAATGTTACAAAAGTAACACATAACCAATAATTTAATACCAGGGGACTTCCTCGACTAGTTCTACAATAGGAATATCCATGGTTTCCGGGTTTCGCTGCGTGTCGTTATCAAGTTATCGTTGGCCACGAAACGTCATCGTCTTGATAATGACATGCAGCAAAACCCGGAAACCATGGATATTCCTGCACTACAGCGCTGTGAAAGCCTCAAGTAGAAATTTAGTACTACAATAGTTCATTTCTTTCGTCTACGAGGACGAGGTTTTCTTCATTTTGTAACAATTAACGACGAGCTTCTCCTTGAGTGTATAAGTCCAAATTACAGCTTAAATTAAACAGGATTCGCAGTACATTCTTCGAGAAATACGAAAAACGCTTGCGCATTACGGAAATTTGGGAAACAGGTCGCTTTCCCATCTTGGTCTCTTCTTACTTGCACAGGCTGACTTCTGACATCTTCAGTCACTCTCTTCTTGCACACAGAGCCAATTGATGGGTCGCTCAAGAATTACGTAGTAGCATTTTTAACCCTTCCGTCGCAACCTTTTTGCAACCTTTCGACTTCCCTATCCTTGCTAGCTTTGAATTGAAGCTTCATTTCTTACTATGTTGGCCAATGGTAGAAGCTAGCTGGCTAGCTGAAGCCATCTTCGTTCACCCTCATTTTTGTATAGCGGTTTTGGAATTACGCACTAAATTTTTCCATGTTTTCCATTGATAACGTACTATAAATCAGCATGTGCTAACTTATTTAATATGCATACTCACTTCATATTTCGTATATTCAATTTAATTAATAATCATTCGCACTCCCAATGAAAAATATTGTAAAAGTAAGTAGAAACCATAGCACTAACCAGTCAATACGTTTCAAGAGTTGTTAGCCTTAAATTTCAAACAGATGTTTGTTATTCTTGCTTTACATCCACTAATTCGTCGATTCCGTTGTTTATTGCAATGGAAAGTATGAAAAGATCATGGCTAACCAGTATGGATGTTATTTCGGTTGTCAGACTTCAGTTTGATGACCTATTGCCCTCTCATTGGCTCCCATTTCTCAAGGTAGTTTGAGCAAGACGTTTACTTAAGTCATAATGGAGACCATATTTTAATTCATTTTTAAATTTCATCAGGTGTAAGAAGCATGTATTAATATTATAATACTAATAGCGTATAAGTATAGTTTCCATGTGACTGAAATTCTCAGCAATTTAGTAATTTAATTAATATATTTATATAAGTCAATAACTTGATTCTTTTTTCTCACCGGACGGTGGAATAACTTCATAACAGGTTTTTTTCCGAGGTTCTGTCAAAAATTACGGCGGTGAGTAATTCATTTTTGTTCTGAAAAATGGTTGAGAAAACGTATAAAATACTCGCTGTTAAATTTCTGACCAGGTCTAGGTGTTAGAGATTCCCTTTTTCTCAATAAAGTCTCTCAGGAGTAGCACCATTTCCCATAAAAAACGGCTTCAATTTTTTGGCAAACATCTCGAAAAGTGGTGCGGTTGGTGGCTGACATCCCGGTATATTTGGAAATGTGAGACATTTTTATTAAAGACGAGACCCAATTCGTTTGTTTCTAAATGAAATGATATCTCGCTCGAACCACATTAATTCGCTCATCTCAATGGCAATTTCCTCTGTGATTTAGGGCTTCACTGCTCTACTCCAGTCCATTAACTCAGATTGATTTATCAGCTGCCATGCCTATCCCTGTTTTTATATTCTTCCATTTCTCACAATCTTTTCCTTTATTGGCGTACTTTTTTCTCAACCAACTCCTGTTGCCATCTTCTCTTTTCTCCTGTCAAATTTTATTCGCTCCACCCATTCGTGTTTTTTCCAACACCAATCAATCTCACTCAATCAAAACACGTGTGCATCTGAGCATAATCAGCGCTTTATAAGTTGATTGAATTTGTCACATCGCTCCCTAACCTCAGTTTGTATGTCAGAGCCAAACCATTTGTACCGACAAATTTCACTACCATGCGTATACCAATTAAGGGCCGAGGTAATCCTTATCCCAGGGTTACCCTTCTTATTTTCGCATTTCTCTTCCCCACAACAGAATTCCGTTCCCCAATCACCTCCAGGTTTTCTTTTCGAAAACTTTATAACCATCGGATAATGTTTAAGGAATCAGGCTATATCTTGTAAAAATTGGTTACAGATATCATGATCCCAGAATGACAAAAGTTTAATTAGCAATTATTTCCACATAATTTTTATTATCTCACATTAACCTAAGGTTCCACAATATTCTGTCGTTTTCCAAGAACACATACAATCATTGCAAGCTTATACATTTTTACAATCCAGGAATGTAGGGAAAAAATGGTGGAGAGTAGGGTTTTTTATAATACTAATACCATAAAAGAATACTTTTATGTGACTGAAATTCTCAATGGTTATATTTCCGCAGTTATGACCTTTTCTATGAACTTTCCATCACTCTACTCGGATTATAAAATTAATTATAAAATTGCACCAACCTGTAACTTCAACCTTCTCACTCACCAAGTAAAACACACAAAGATACGGTGGTATCTTTTGGAATGGAATGAATCCCGCATCGGCTGCCTACCCCTAGTCAAAGCCCGTGACCAACTCGCCTATAGGTAGGTAATGATGACTACTGTCCGTGTCAGAGTTATATGATATCATTTCCGAACGTTTGCGTCTTCATACTGACCGCCGCACGGAAATAGAACACGAATCAGTTAAAAACCTGTGTTATTATAAATAACTGAAGAGAAAATGAAACAATTCCTAGGGATTTCTCGGTATTCTTCCAGTGTCAAAAATCGAAAAAGAGTGAGTTGTTTGTGGAGTGCGGCGGAAATTTGGAAATCTCTAGTGCCATAACTTCTCGTTTTACTGCAATTACAGTTTATCATGTGCACCATGGCACGGAGTTAGTCATTATCACTGTTAAATCGTTAATCTGTTTGAGAATTAATTCCATGATCTTATTTTCATTGAGAATAATTATTATTTGAGAATTAATTCCCTGATCTTATATTATTGAAATTCCACCCCGATGCCTCTGATGCTATCCATAGTACAAGGGCCATCATAAATAAATGTTTTTCGCGAGAACTTTTGTAACATTTGGCTAGCACATTTTAATGACAGAAACTTACATTGATTAAATATAAAAATATATTAACTATATGGTTTTGAGTGACCAGGATTATATACCACAGTTATCGTGTATCTTATGCCTAGCATTTGATCTGAAAGAAAGATTTTCGTGTAGAGATTTCATTGCATGACATATTTAAGCAATTTGCTTTATAAAACCTTATTTTGAATTCCATATTTTAACTGAAACAGTTGATCGCTGGACAAAAGCTCGGTAGTCAAGGTAATAGACCATAGCTTTCCCTATTTTTGAATTAGTATGTATGAACTAAAGACAGTTGAGAGCTGCCTTATTTGAGTGACTGTAGACTAGTTAATTGCAAAAATTTGGCTGTTAATCAGTAATATGCAACCTTCGAAAGGATTGGAATATAATAAAAAATTAGCCGGATCTAATTTTAACTTGGTTCAAAGCCTTGTTATTGTTTTCGTAACTTCAAATTTAGACGGATGTGTAGCCTGAAGTGTTGCTTCTTAAATTGTTAAATTTTAATCGTTTTAATAAAACGTGTCTGAACTTTCAATTTTTTTTACCTAAATAGGGAAACTGGCAGAGTAATTGCAGCAGTTTGCTGTTTCCAAATTCCTACGGATAATTTATCATTACCATTTATTTACGTGAATTCATCAAATTATCGTCAGCAAACGGTAATGGTGTTGATGCATGATGGCGTACTGGATAGCCTCCATGTTGTGTCATTTTTATGACTACAGTTTTGCGAGCATTCCAGCTCGCTTCTTCAGGTCTGAAGTGACCTGAAGAAGCGAGTTACAAGACTGAAGTCACTTCAGACCTGAAGAAGCGAGCTGGAATGCTCGCGAAACTGTCATCATAAAAATGACAACGCGGAAGCTATCCCGAAAACTATCATGTATCAAGACCACTCCGCAGAAGCCTTCACTACAAAACAATGGTTTTGGGTCAATCCAGACCATGCACTTTATTTTAGGGAAAATATTATTTTTTCTTGTGCTTTCGACCACACCTACAGCGTCCAAGCGATTTGATGTCGAAGAAGCACTAAATAGTGGCTCTCATAGCTTAGGGAGGATGGCCAGTATCCCTCGTCCAAATCTGGGCCCGGGGCCGGGCGTGCTCGCTGCAATCCCGGCATTTGGTGCCTCCACTCCCGGCCGGGACAGTGTGCCCCTCCTCGGCGCGTCGGCGTGCCCCCCCAAACGACCGTTGACGAGAGCGCTCACGCCGCGTGACACACGAATCACACCGGCGTGCATCCCGGAAGCGGCCCGGCAGATGGCGCGGGTCGAGCGCGCCTCGCAACACCCTTCCGCCCCCGCTAAACGTCTCCCGCGTCGCCAAGGCGTGACCGATTCAGAGAGAGAGATAAGGGTTGTCGGTTTGAATTTTTTTGGCGGTTAGCGTCGCGGGTTCACAAGGTTGATCGACTCCGTTCCCATAGTGCGCGGAGAGTGCGGCCCTCGAGCGCCATCTGCCCACTCCGTCTGCAGTGACTGCCGACCGGCCAGCGGTCGAGTTGGAGGATGTCCGCTCCCAGCGGGAGTTCCAATTATCGAAGAGTCGGAAGAGTATTCTTCCTTTTCTTTATTCGCAAACTTCGTGCGACGTGTGCACCTGGTGAAAATCTCAACGTGGATATACTTTTCGTTTGATTATTCTTCCTGCTGATTGGTAGGTTTTTGGACAGTTGCTATTCTTACATCCCAATAAAATGCTTAAGAGGACTGGACTGCAGTCCTCTACGTTCTTGCGACCAAGGTGCTAGTGGCACCGAAATATCAAGAAACTCTGTAAGTGTGTTCATTTTTTTGTGTTTCTCTGTGTTTATCGATTGCCTCCCTGTGGCAAACCGTTTATATATTCGTCACTCGAGTGATCCTAAGTGTGTGAGGAAAGCCAGCGTGTCATTTTGGCACTCACTAGGGGAGTGTCAGGTAACCGGGTCTTAGATTTTATTCCAACTTGGTAGATGTACAAACCGCTGTATGTGGTTAATGAATCACCCCGCATATAGGGTTATATAAGATATAGTTTAAACCAAAAAGGCCTTTAAACATTTAAAAATCAAATAAATACCCTCCCGACGGATCATTTACTCAAGTGATAAATTGGCCGTCTGGCTACCGTGCTTCACTACGATCCATAGGGCACGGGTTCGATCCCCTCTAGGAGTATATTTTTTCCGTATTTGTATTATGCTGTATTTTTATATTTTCTCTTACGGCTTTTCTTTTACTGGACCGTAGTCAAGCACGGTAGCCACGCGGCCACTTTAACAGTTAAATAACTGGCCCGTCGGAAGAGTATTTATTAGAGTTGGAAATGTTTAAAGGCCTTTTTTGTTTAAACTATTGGTTATACAACCCTATATGTGGGGTGATTAATGAACCACATACAGCGGTTTGTACAATTACTAAGTTTGAATAAAATCTGAGCCCCGGTTACCTGACACTTCTCTGGTCAGCTGAAACCTGTAGAACATTTTGTAATAGATTGTGGAAGTAACAAAGTTTGTATCTCTACTAGCATCCCAAATTTCAGCATATCGTCCCGTTTTCCCTCCTCTAGACGACCCACCATCAAATCCCGCTTAATTTCCTCATATCATCTCCCTCTTCGTATTTCGTCCTGAATTCTTATCTTCTTCTTTCCTCTTCCACGCCTCCCCAGCATTCTCCCGTCCGCCACCCTATTCGACATTTCCACTCCTTTCAATGCGTCCTCCAACCATTTCCTCTGCCTCCTCTGAACCTCCGCCACAAGCTTCCTCTCCTCTTCAAACATTTCAATACCTCCTCGCTCGTGCTTCTTGCCGCCTAGCTCACAGTTTCCATCCATCTCCAAACCCTCATCTCAAACGCCTGATGATAGAAGATATTTACTATTTAATGTGAAATTTAGTTGTGAATCGCAATCAAAATTAACGCTTATGGTCCAGAAAAAAAAAAAAAAAAAAAAAAAAATATATATATATATATATATATTGATAAGAATTCCACTAATAAGCAAATGTAAACTTCTATGAACGCGGAAAATGCTTCATAATGCTAGTCAATGGCCCTTGGCTTTAGCCCGATGATTCATATATCGAATACTCACCCAAGATATTTTGACTCAGTCGCTGACAACCATTTTTCCCAGACTTCTACTGAAGGATGTTCTTTAATGGCGAAATCGACAGAGTTTTATAGATATGGATGTCATGGACCGCACGAAGGACGACGGTATTACAAATTTATTCAGCATTCTGCCAAAAAAAAACTCAATAAAAGTTGAAATTTTAATTCTTTGCCTGCTTCATCTAATTTTGTCTCACTATATGCTTCCATCCCGTGTACTCGTGTGGCCATTCACCTTGGCACCGCGAGTATTAAGGCACCAGAACTCAGAATCTCGAAGGCAGACCATCTATCCGGGCTGATGGAGTCTAATACCACTTGTCCTTATATGAGAACGTTGTTCCACGAGTGAATTGTCGGACATACAGTCATAGTGAAATAAATGTCTGATAATACTCGGTATTCTTTAGAACAATTAGTAGAATCAGTGGTACTTAAACTCATTTTTCAGTCGAAATGTAATATTTGTATACTCACAACAATACTCAATGATCATCCTATTTGATATCATACCGAAATTGTGATGGCTCCCAGGGTTAGAGAAAATATCATCCACGCAGCTTCCTCAAAATTAAGGTCAATTTATGCGAAAATATGCGACAGGTAGGGAAACTTACTCCTATGAAAAATTGCCGAAGAACAAAAATGAAAACTCCTTAGGGCGGCCTGCAGGTTTTTGTGTATCGTCCACAGCTTTTCGACTCATCCGAGGTCGGAAATCTCAGGTACGAACTCTTCAGAGACTGATGCTTGCAGCACATGTGACTGGCATGGTACATGATTGTCGCACTCAGTATATCAGCATTCATCAGTCCGCGGGTAAGTCTGTGACGGCTCTCCATCTTCGCGAACCCTCTCCCTCCATCATTGCCCCTCCCACTCACGTCTTTCTGAGAACGGTGATGGTTTTCGGCGTGACTTTGTGAAATAAATTAATGGTTGGAAGTTTAAGCTGGAAGTTTGGAAGAAGAATAAACTTAGAGAATGCAGTTTGAGCGAGATATCATTTCACCTGGAAATCGATTAATTTGGTCTTATTTGAAAGAAAAATATCTCACCCCTCCCGAGATACTAAAATATCTACCCTTTACCGGACTAATTTCCGAGATTTTTGACGTAAAATACCAGCACTGTTACATGAGAAATGGGACGTTTATGCACTCCAGAAAGACCCTTTTTAAAAAATGAGGAATTTATAACACCTATCCCTAGCCAAAAAATTAACCTTATGTTATTTGCCTGTATTCTGCACTATATTTGATAATAAAGCATAGTTATCACAGTAAAAACCTTCCGTTGTGAAAGTTTTAAACGCACCGCTCGGAAAACAATGAGTTCAGTTAAAGACTTATATAGACATTTTGATTTTAAGACTTAGAATCTCTATCATATAAAATTATGTAATAGCACCCTTAATAATGCAATAATTAGTTCATGCTTCCTACTGCTGCCGTAATCAAAACTAATAATTTGTATATGGTCTATATTTTGACTGGGGAACTATCCTGCTCTAACTACCTTAATTCCTCATAAATGATTTTTGATGACGACATGGGTTTTGTCGCTGGGTGACGAAATCACTTGACTTCATTGTCGTTGGGTGAGTAACATTATAAAATATCGTTATATTAGCCTACAAAAGGGAAAAAAACGCATACATCAACTTTAAGAAGTTACCGTATCAGAAATGGAAATTATTGACGATATATCCGATTCCATTGTCACGGGAAACGTGCGATCAGTCGCTTTCGCTCAATTCTGTTAAATATACTAGTTTCTCTGACTGTCTCATTTCTATCTACATTATACTCGACGCTTCGAGAATTTACCCTGTCTTCTAACACGCGTATGCCGTGTAAATTTTCAGTCCCTGTTTAGTCTTAGGTATGAGTTTTGACTGTACTTAAATCAGCCCACTTTTGATTCAATTCGTCTAACCTAAACATGGCTCAAGCCTAGTATCAGTAATGACGCGGCTGTTTCAACGAAGTGCAGTTTTATTAGGCACGACAGTATAGGTACAACTGGTGGATGGGGTTTGGGCCCATGTCCGCCATAGCCCAAAAGTATACATGACCAGTTCCTCTGTATTTCATTGCTCTTACCTTGAATTTGATATATTCAAGTATTAACGTGTCTAATGGCCGGTTGTAAGAACATTTAGTTATTGAATCAATGGTTATGAGATCCATAAATTTATGGAGCTCATAAAAATATTCGGGTTGCAGGAAACATCTAAACGTATTTACCAATGCATCATAGCTTGGAATATTCGATCTAATCATCTGCCGCCGGATAAAATTTATGAAACTTTAGCCTGTGATTAGTTGCTAATGCACATATTAATTAGTCAGTAAGAGTAAATAAACTGGTCATTTGTCTCAAAGCAACTCTTTTATCTGGTAGTTAAGTCTCCAAACGGTTCATTGCGCATTCGCCATCTTGGTTACTTATGGAACTCATAACTCCTTTCCATAAGTTATGAAACCAATAAATTTATCTAATGTTTCAGCAACACTTATTGAATGGTTTCCATGGCATATGGGCCCCATAACTTTATAGAATACATATGTGTCGTTCCGACAATTGGCCATAAGTCAACATTTTACCCTACACCTTTAGAGGAAAATCGCCTACTAAAAACTAGATCCATGTCTAAATTTCGGCACTGCCCGCCTACAAAAATATTGTTATTTTCGAAGATTTCAACGCTGATCTGCTCAGAACTAGATACGAAAGCACACACCCATGTAATATTTTCTCCGTGTAATAATTTGCATAGTGTGCCTTACAATGCTACGATCCCCATCCTGCCTAAAACCATACGCTACGTATGTCCTCTGGATGATCCTCATAGAATCATTTCCTACAGCCGAATCGTTGTCCCTCTCCTTTCAGCCCTTGACTTGATAACCATAACGTATCGTTTTAAAGTTCCACATTTGCCTTACATACATCTATGTCTCGTATTGTGGCAAACAACGATGTTGTCATGTTCCATGAGGAAATTTCCTCCTGTTACTGGAATGAAGTTTTGCATTCCAACTATAATGATACTAAATAACAATTCTTTATGTATAATTTCAACAGATTCAGGCGAGATATCTTGGAAGTTCGTCATATAAAAACAGAAACAACAATTGCCCTATTCCACAAGGCATACCTTGTGGAATAGTGCAATAATTGTTTCTGTTGTAATATTTTTATGTGTAATACGTCAAATGGTACAGATACAGTCGCTCCTATAAGCCTTGCACTCCGTTGTTCGAAATCTCTATGCTTCAGCGTTAATATTGAAAAGTTAACGTCTGAAAGGAACCGATTCCGCAGAGTATTCATTCGGACAAGGGAACCAAATGCATTTCACCTATTCAAGGAACTCCGAATCTTATTTGAAACTCTCATTCTGGAGGCCTAGTGTCGTTTTACTAAAAGATATTTTCTGTTATTAGTGACCCGACTCAAACGTCGCGGGAATCAATGACTCTTGGCACCATTCGACCGCGTGTGAATGCTCTTTCCGGTGCACATTCCCGCAGGCCAATTAACTGAATATTTCATTTCAATATCCAATAATCCTAATGAACGCTTCATCTACGCCTGTACTCCTATTAACGATCCTTTTAAGACCTTTAGTGTTAACAGTTTCTATTTACAATAAGTAACTCCTGAAATGTTACCTAAATTTTTGGCCCGCTCCAAATCCCACTCATCTGGGTTTGGAAAAGTTTGAAATTGCTCCATACGTGAATTTTCTGGTAATAATCCTTGAATAATACAACTTCTTCTTGTCCCACTCTGTATACACTATCTTTTGGGAAGATGCACTCGTGAGGGCAATGAACATAGAGTAAAAAGCCTTACTCCTCCATAGACAACCGTCCAATCTCTAAACCGTGTGCCTTAAGGTAGTTTGTGCGAAATATCATTTTACCTATAAATCGGTGAATTTGGTGTATGTTAAAGAAAAATATATCACCCTTCCATTGACACCAAAAATTAAACCCCTTACCACATTACTTTCCGAAATTTTTAACAAAAAATACCAGCCCTTTTACATGGGAAATGGAACGTATGTACACTCCTTATGTAAAAATTGAGGAATTTATAACACCTAGATCTCGTAAAAAAATCAAAATATGTAGTTTGTATGTTTTTTTCAACTATTTTTGAAAATTAATCATATTTCACAGCAGTAAATTCTTCGGGAACACAATAAACCTTCCGTTTTGATGGAGTTTCCAACGTACCGCGTTAAAAAAAATGAATAAAGTGAAAGATTTACTTATATATTTTCTTTTGATTACTTACAATTTCTGTCATGTAAAACTATTATTACGCCATTAATAATGCAATATTTAATTAATGTGTCTCACAGCTGGTGAAATTAAAAAGTATAATTCGAATATGGTCTTCATTATGATTATGGAACTATCTCGCTCGCACTACCTTAACTAAAAAGCTAGAGAAAATCGTCCATAACCAAGTGATCGAATTGTACACCAAGTGTGTTTATAGTTTTTATCTTTGCAGTCGACAATTTTTGCGAGGATTATCAGTACAGACACGCTCACATCGAATAGTATACTCAATGCGTGTCAACCCCAATGGAATAATGCGCCCAAAGAATCTGCTTCACCTTTGTATCAGGCTTACAGAAAAGCAAAGCCGAAGCCATGAAAAAAAATGAAGCTCGCCCCCGCTTGAGCTGAGCCATCGGAAGTATAAGTCAAAAGTGTTCCGCGAAAGATTCTTACCGAGCCCGCTCTATTGAGTAGAATGGAGAAAAAAGTGGTGGGAAACAATATTTATACGCGTTCTCCACCTTTCAACGCATCAACAATAACACGACCGACTACTAGCCACCCAATTCCTATTGTGAGCGCCCCCGGTGTTGGATGGTTACGCGGCCAGCGGAACCAAATGGTGCCTTCCCAACCCTTCAAAACGCAAATCAACAAAAGGGCCATTCGAACCAAACTTTACCATCCATTTAAACCGTTTATTCAACGTCAGGTAGAGGAAGGAAAAAAAAATCACGCGCTCGCCGCGCCCTCCCAGTCCGGAGCCATGATGCACTGGGGGTCGTCCGTCACCGGAACCTTACCCTCACCCCTCGGCCGGGAGGGGTGGTCCCGGCCGTTCGCACATTTCGGTCGACTGACGGGGGGAGGATGGGCGGGGAGAGTGGGAGGGAAAAGAAGCCGGGAATGAGTGAGTTTCGTGGTTCGATCGGCCGGTTGCACAATCTGTGACATTCTCCTGCGGGACATCGCGGCGAGAATCGGATCACTGAGGAATCCGTGAGAATTTCTCCCTTCTCCGTTAGAATTCAACTCATTTTTTTTCGTGGACCTTTATAGCCCGTGAGATATTTTACATGGTCATTTCAAAAGTAAGAAAAGTATAGTAAAATAAATAAACGATAAAAGAAGAAATGAAGTAATAATTACAAAAAAATAATATACATTTCAATCCCATTAAATGTTAATTCGCCGATTTTCCGTTTCACAATGTATATCCATACCAGAAATGTTGAAAACATCCTTATTCGGTACTTGTTATTACATTCATAACCATAATAGAGATCACAGTTCGAAAATGTTGCCAAGAACAAAATTAAATACGTACATTATTTCCCACTTCACGTAAGTTAATAGAGCAGCGTTATCAGTTATGCAGGGAACTGCCACGCGTCATTTAGAAATAACTAGTACACTTTTGATTTGAACAAACGTATTGATTGTGAGTTTCATATTTGTAATGGTAATGAGTTCCATATATTAGTAGTTGTCCCTATAAAAGATTTATTGAGGTGAGGAGTTCTGTGCTGGGGGATATGAATATCAACATAGTGACTTCTGGTAGATATTGAGTGGATACTTCTTTTCCACGTAGAATCGTGCGATGAGTCGATTAATGGAAACCATTGATAATGATTTTAAGGCGGCTTTATGAAGGGAAGTTGACTTATTATGCCTCGTTCACACTACCATCGCACGGACCAACACGTACGGTCGGATTCAAATGTATTGCAAAGAATCGAGCGGCGCCACTTACGCTTCTCAAGGAAATTGAGTTTCACTTACGGCGCTGTTATTCTTTGCAACGCAACGCTATCTATTCATCTGTTTTTTGCACGTATTCAAATGGTAATAGTTGACCAATTTCCTATATTGTGCTAATTTGTCATTACACTTTCGTTTCGGTTTGGATTTACGATTTGAGCATGGATAATTATTATTTATTAATCACAACTGTTACTCTGAATGATACATCACGTAGTATTCGCCGTAGGTATATTGTATGCCAGGAACGATCTGTGTTTAATAATAAAGTTTGGTATTTCAATTAATCATTACGTCGCAGCATGTGGCAGCAAAAGTATCCTCCCCTGCAGGGATTTGAACCCTGGCCGCCCGTGTGGTAGATCATACTATGCAATAACAAGTTAGCACAAAACAAGCAATTGCTCAACTGTTACAATTTAAATACGTGCAAATAAACAGCTGAATAGATAGCGTTGCATAGCAAAGAATAACAGCGCCGTAAGTGAAACTCGATTTCCTTGAGAAGCGTAGGCTCGATTCTTTGCAATACATTTGAATCCGACTGTACGTACGATCGTAGTCTGAACGGGCGGAGCGTTACCGCGTTACCCTCACCAGGGCATTGTGAAGAACAAGTAAAGAGCAAGTGACCGAAATAAGGGGTACCATATTCCTGTGGCGTTTTGAGGCTTTCGAAATGTTTTTCCGAGCAAATGACGCGTTTCTATGCTTATTCATTAAAGTAAGATCATCTGCTCCACCTTAATGATTGTCTTTTTCTACGGTTTTATTAACTAATCGGCCCCGGTGGCGGCGGGGTAAAGTCCTCGCGTGCTAACCCGAGGGTCGCGGGTTCAAGTCCCGCCTGGGGAGAATATTATCTGCCCAGGACATGGGTGTCTGTGTCTCGTCCGTTGTTTCTGTTATCCACCCGACGTAAATTGGCACATTGTGCTGTATTCGGGATAGTGAAGATAAATAAATAAATGAACTTGCTGGACTGGACTGGTTTTGGGGAGGCGACCGACGGCTAAGGTCATTTGCGCCATAGGGGATAGGTAAGGGAGGAAGGGTGGATAGAAACCCGGCGTCGGCATTAGCCGGCTCTTAACGAAAGGCGCCAAGGGGACCACGGTTTAACGTCTCATCCGACAGACGGAGTACTGTACTTGAAGTGTCAAGTAGGGATCGGGTTTCCTCTGAAAAATATCCTCCTCTGCAGGGATTTGAACCCTGGCCGCCACACCAACTCGATCCCCTATTAACTTGCTTTCTTGTCCGTCTTTTTATATGTTCTTTTTGCCTGTTCGGTATAAATTTTGCTGTCGATTTGAAACTAACTTCCCGATGAGCTAGAGAATTGAAATTATTAACATGGCTCAGACCTGGATGACAATGCAATAATAGTACGGATATAATATAATAATAAATAGCAATAATAAATAAATACAAAAGTTTGCACCAGGGAAAATGGGGAGAACAAAATGGAAAAGCCTGTGTCATCGAATGCGAAACTATTGACGAATTCATTCGTATTAGCCGCTGAAATGTGTAATATTATTGGTAGATAGGTAAAGCATTTTTCCATTTCAGATGGATTCCTGGTTACACGATACATTAACCCGTACGAGTTAATGTACGAATGCATGAACACGTGAATGAACGCGAAAATTCATCGTGTAACCACACCTACTTGTACGAATGCATGAACGCGTGAACAGGGAAATAGAACCTGTTCTATGTGGTTCATGCATTCGTTCATGAACTTGTACATGAACACGTACGGGTTAATGTGTCGTGTAACCAGGCCTTAAGAGTTTGTATTGCCGTTGAAAACTTCGTTTTTTTTCTTTTGTCTAACTATTTTCTGGCTTATCATTCATAAATATACGTAGCCACTAAATCAGTCAAAACACATATCGTAAATCTAAATTTAAGTAATGAAAATGTTTAGAAATCAATTTTATTTTATGACTTAAAAGTATTGTTGTGTTGTCTTCATGACAACACAAAAGTGACCAATATGGCCCTTAGGAAACCCTCAGTTTGACATGCCTGTCGTGTAGGACGCATTTGAAAATTTTCCCTCGGTATTCTACCATTGGACAATAATGTATCTTCCTTTTCATGCTCCTTTTTTCCTCGCGTCATCCGCGTATGTTTCATTTCATTCAGATTGTCTCATTTGTCGAGGGCAGCCTCGGATAAGCATCAGTTTTCGTCGGCGTCGTAATGGCTGGGAACTCGAAATGGGTTTGACAGCTGGGCAATCAAGCCCGCCACTTTCAGATGTGTGATTACCCGACATCAAGGTCGCGCGCTCAAATTGACGAAAGGACGCCGAAAAAAAGTACCGTCATCAGCGTAGTCGCCGCAAGTGCATTTGCTATTGCCCAGTACGGTGAGATGCACTCAATGACTCACTGTCAGCGGGAAAGGTCGAAGCCACCACTTTTGCATTTTGTAGGCTGTATTTTCACCCAATGAATTATCATTGCTACGAGACGAAAAAGTTGGGGCCATTCTTCGTATCACATGGTAATCCAAACTCGAGGATCATTAGCCGTCTCATCTCGTTCCTGTATCCTTTTTCCATTAGGAATCTCGTCTCATTTTCAAAGTAATTCAAAATTTCATCAAGAGAATAGTTCCTTTTAGCGTACACAATGATTAATTAAGAAGAAAATACTGTTATTTGGGAATCATAACAACATTTATCATGGCCCCGGGGGCGGCGGTGTGAAGTCCTCAGCTGGTGATCCAAGGGTCTTTGGTTCGAGTCACGACGGATTTACCACTCAGGATATGAGTGTCTGTGCTCGTCTCCTGAGCTCATGGTAAGGAAGAAGTCTATCGACCAAAATTCGCTCGTGATACAGACGAATTATTCCTATAGTTAAAAATTCTAAGATTTTTGGTGCTGAAAATGTTAATAATCCATCCAGAGATTGTCAATTTGACTTGGAACTTGGAAAAAAAACTTGGAACGATACGAGATTAAAATATTCAGTGAACTTAATCAAGTGGAAGAACAATGATGAATTAATGAAAATATTAGGGAGAGGGCGTGAATGAAAATGAAATGCACAATCTTCATGGAATCATGGGAAGAATATAAATGTATATTCGTGCTAGACATTCAATCTTTATCTATATTTAAATAATAAAAATAAACGAAACTGCACCGATCCACGAGTGCGTGGATTTGTGCAGATCCACAATCCACAGTCGTGACTTAGGCGATTTCAATAGTCTCCAATGGTTGATACCGCCTTTCGAAAGACATTCTCTGCCGGACTGGTTTGGGCTCTTGGGAAGTACCTTGAGATCATTCCCAAATATGGAAATGAAAATACTAACCCGAAGAATAGATTGAGTTTTTTATCACTTGATGTGTTCGTTTTGAATATAATGAATGATTTTTTTCTCTGGAGTTAAGATCGAAGATTCATTGCTTCGTTTCCATTCAGTCGAAGTGTCGATTTTTAATTTTGGATCCACAAGGGCTCTGAGAGAGCTCCAGGTGAATTTTATTTAAATTTAATTTTAAAAATCCTAGTGGAATTTGACGCACATTTTGAAATGAATAGGGGACATATGTACAGATTTTCTCCTGAACGCGAAATAATACGTTTCACGTCATTATAACGGAGGCTAACAAATATCTAGTTATCATGCCGAGTAAAACACGTATTTACAAATGATTTTTGCATAAAATTCAAATTCCGCGCAGTAGACCTTAGTCATAACAATGCTTTAATTAAGACGACATTTTTATAATTTAAAGCTTGCTATATTTTTTTACGCGTTCATATTTTTTAAATTGGTTGGAGCGGTAATTGTTTGTCATTGAGCGCACATTTCGATACTTTTTCCTGTTGATAAAAATTCTTAGACTACACTTCACTTAAGTTCATCTGTTTCTTCGACGGAAATGTCTATGCTTTTAACGCTTGATCCTTGCATTACCAAAAGCATGGACATTTCCATCGATGAAACAGATGAATTTGAGTGAAGTGTCGTCTAAGAATTTTTATCGACTGGAAAAGTTATCGAAATGTGCGCTCAATGATTGACAATTACCGTTCCAACCAATTTAAAAAACATGAACGCATAAAAAAAACTTAGCATGATATTTTAACGTGAAAACAACAGCGTCGACGCACCCGACGGTAATCGTCGCGCCACGGGTACTTCAGCGAAGTTCTCCTTGGCTCTAATGGGTGGGGAGCGCGGAATTTTGGAACTGAACATCTCAACTCAACAGGGCATCGTGTCACGGGGAATTCCGCTCATGCACTCTCATTGTGACGCACTACCACCCTGCTGAATTTGAAAGAAATCGGACGCGGAGATCGGTCGTGAGTGTCCCTTGTTGGTCGACCGTCGAGTATTACCAGCGGGGTACCTTTCCAACGAGCCGCATCACAGGGGTGGCATTTCATTTGCCGTCGATGAAGCCGTCCGCCGAAGTGAGGAAGAGAATGATCGAGGGAGGGATGTTCGGGGGGTTGGGGAAGGGGGGGCGCGTCCTCCGTCGGAAGAAGATGTCAGTGGAGGGCAATACTACCGCAGAGCGACGTGATATGTGTCCGATGATGTTGCCGCAGCGGGCGCGAACAATGGACCCTATTTGGGGGACGAGCAAGGGGGTCGGCCCCCCTCATACGGCTTCGCCTCATTCACGTCGGGGGCCCTCGCCTCACTCCCCCCCCCCCGTCCGGGAGAAGATCCCGTTCCCCGACGGTGACACCACTTTGTGAATCGCCGCCGCCGCGGCAATGGGGTCCGCCCCCCGAAATCACACACACACCGGGCTCCGTGACAACCGTCCGGGGCAAAATGCCCCAGCTCGCTCCATTGTCGCCCCTCCCCCCCACCCGCCCGACGTCCCATGAAACCTCTCTTCTCACTCTCTCTCTCTCACCCCTTCTTTTCATGGCAAAGGGAGAAGGTCACACAATGACCCCGAGGGGCCGGAGATTTATGGCGCTTCCCCCGCGACACGCCCACCCCGGCGACGAATGACACCTTCCTCAATGGTGGTGACTCGCGCGCACATCCCGCGCCCTGCACCGCGGACCCGTCCCGCCCCCAGCACCCTTCCCCCGGCGGAGCCTGACCTCTCGTGCCCCGCATGCATCGCTGGGGGTTGAATGATGGTTAATATGGCGGCTTAAGGGAGTTCACGCGAGATAGTTCCCCTGTCATAATGGAGACCATATTCAAACGGTACGTTTTAATTTCAGCAACTGTAGGAATCATGAAGCAAATATTGCTACACTATTGGCGCAATAATACTCTTTTGTATGATTGAACGTCTCACAAATTTAGTAACCACGGTAACTGAATAACAGATCTCGTTGATACACCATCTTCAGACAATTGTGTGAAATGCTCAGTAGAAAAATCATTCGTCTGGACTGGGAATCGAACCCAGATCCCTCGATTACATGGTGGAGAGCTGTAAGCAATTAAACTACCAAGGTGCCCTCTTCCACTATGGAAAATAACTAAATCGAGGGCTCATGGTTTGATTCCCAGTCCAGGCGAATGATTTTTCCACTGTGAATTTCACACAATAGGCTATTTTCCCATTTTTCATGTATGCGTTTATTTTGACAATCAGCCTCCACTAATCTGCGCCGTGTAGTTACTTCCTCATAAATTTCCTGCTATTCATATCAAGTTAACTTAGAAACCTTCGCGCCGTTCCGGTGCGTTAAAACACACCAGCGCCATTTGCAATAGTCAATGATGTCACATGTCTGCTTCGTAGTACGTCGGAGGCTGGAAACAAATCGGGAATACAGCATCAGGCGAATTTACAACTAAAAAGGCAAATATGACCACACAACCTGGAAGCCGCAAGTGTTGTAGTACCTTTATGTACGAACACTTCCACAAATTCACCAGATAAAGTTTTCGTAACCGTTCCAAAGGAGAAGAAAAAGGTTGAAAAAGATGACCAGGATTAGCGATTATAATGGATACATTAAGCTTGAATTTTCAATTGCCTATTTGTTAGATAGTGCAACAACACAGTGAAAACAATTTCATGTATATAATAACAGTTGGAAGAAGAGATGGAGAATTTTATGAGATTTAAGATGATGGGTGGCCGCATTCTGATGAAGGAAAATGTAGTTCCTCTCATCATCAACTGTCAACCACCCCAGGCACATTATAAGAAATATCCTTTAGTTTTCTTGATAGTACTCAGAAATCGAATAGAAATCACTTCCTTTAAGGGAAATATCTTCCATATATATTTCGGAAAGTGAAGGGAAAAGCGACATATATAACAAGTATGGGTTTCGGCGGTTAACTAATAGCTGTCTCAGAATGGCTCCATGACCACTTTATAACGTTGCCATGTTGCATATGCTAGGAATATTCCTGCGGGATATTCCTGGGATATTTAAATATAAGGAATGTTTAGGGTAACATTTTTATCAAACAAATTTTTATACTCTCTTTTCGTGCTGAACAGTAAGGACATTAACTCATAACAATTCATTAGAAAAGGGAAGAAAAAAAATGTCCATTACTAGCACGACGCTCTAACGAACTGCCCTATGGGGCATCTGTCTCATGCGGCGAAAAATGTAGTAGTATATGTTATTTCTAGACAGACAAAACTATGTTCAAAATTCACAAGTCTAAGAAGGCAGGGTCAAAAGTTGGTCGGAGTAACTGCGGTAAACCAAAAGAGTAGTCCAAAACGGGAAATAAGATGGCACGAGCTGGCGTACTGGGACGTATATACATTCGTTTGGTTCTCAAAACTCCTACGCCGACTTTAAAGAATATTCCAGGGACACCCCACTATGACTCGCAAGGGTATATAATGACGAAAGGCATGATAGAATATTCCAGGAATACCCCAGGAATTTTTGCAGGATATTCAAATGCGAATCCTTTGAGAACATTCTACGAATATTCTATGATGATCCCAACGTCCCTGGAACCAAATTAGGCATATTGAGAATCCAAATAGGATATTCCTAGTATTGCTGTGTGGGACATCGGGAATTATTTTAAGAGTCCTCATGAAGATACGCCTGAACAATTCATATACAATAATGGGAGATTATACGCTTTAAAAATACGCTTCATCAAGCAGAGAGATGGAGATGTTTTCCGGCAGCAGATATGTGACGTCACGATAGCTTCAGCAATTAAGTGCACGTTTTCATTCTTAGAGAAATTCAAATTTTCCTTTAAAATTTGGTAATTATTTCTTAATAAATGACAAGATATTACACCCTGAAAATTTACCATTAGTCCAATGACATTATTTTGCCCAAAAAGAAATAGTTAATATTAATATCCCAACTTGTGGAACATACCCTATTGGGTGAGCAATAGCGGGCGATTCCGTGTAAGTTACTGAGAGGCTAGTTCCGCAGATCTTTGAAAAAACACCAAACAGATTGATGGCTCATTCTTCGGATACATCTCCACCTTAAGATAGCGTAACAGAATCGAAACCTGTGTTGAAAGTAAATTTTCTTCGGTGGAAAAATTGAATGGTTTTTCATTTCATGATTTACGATATCCACTCAAATACTTTTATACAGTTTATTTCTGGCTAGGTTTTCGATTTTTCCTCGCCAACATGTTCATTATCACATTTACAAAAATTATTTTTCTAATCTCTCACTCTTTTTACCGCCGATTGATGAGGGCAGAATATTTATCTCTTCTACCATGCAACTGTAACGACGAAAACTGTACCTCTCTGAAAGCTCCTTTTTGGGCGTATTATTTTCTCATTCATGGTAGTTTGAGCGTGATGCATTCCTAGTCATAATGGAGATCATTACGAAATTTTCCGTTTTAATTTCATCAGCTGTAGAAAGCATGAAGTAAACATGTATTTAATGTGCAATAGTGTACTTTTATGTGATTAAAATTCGGAGTAATTAACCCTTAACTTCTATCGTGGTTTTTGGCCACGTACACACTATCCTCGGGTCTTTTTTGACCCGATTTTTCGAATGACTCGTCAACAATAACCGTCACCCGTACTGTCTCCAGTTCGACTGGCCTGCTCCCCCCTCTCCCCAAGGATTGCATTGTGACCAAGGTTGCCGCGAGCGGCCGTTTTATGGCTACAGAAAAAGAACAAATTCAAAAAAGATCTTTTCGTCTTTTCGACTGGTCGTCTCATCGTAGCAGTTAAGGCTTAAACAAAAATATCGATGCAAGACGCTTACTTGACTTATATTTTTCAAGCGGTATGATTAAAACTCCTTCACAACGGAAGGTTTTGCTGTGATTCTGAAAAAAATACTTTAGTTGCTGTATAATGTATTTTTTAAACAGGTTATAAAATATGCAAACTACAGATTTTTAATTTTTGATGAGATCTATGTGTCAGAAATTCCTCATGATAAAATAATGTATCTCTGAAGTGCATACACGGACTAGTTCCAACGTAAAATTGCTGGTATTTTCGAAAAATGTATTTAGTAGAGCGGAAAGTGACTGATATTTTGGAACATGTCGCTGGGTGAAGTACTTTTTTATGAATATGAGACCAAATTACTTGATTTCTAGGTGAAAGGTTATCTCACTTAAACTGCCTTAAGGTCACCATCGTCTTTGTCCTTGTCCTTTGCCTGTGACGGCATTATCAGAGGCGTGCAGACTACGGAAATCCTTGGCCTTCAGTTCTTCTAAGGTATTTAGTTCTAGATGAACAAGCGACAGGAGAGCTTGCTTATTTCCGCAGGTGGAAAGTAGCTTGCGTTTTGATGGATGTGGGACATAACGCAATGCATCATTTGCTGGCGATCTCAGTTCTGATTTTCCGCGCGAGCAGCAACGAAGATTAACCCATTCAATCATAGCTCTAGGATGGACGTTTTTTGACGTGTTCGAACACGGACGTGAGGTTTTCAGGATTGCCAACACGGTATATGGCTCGAGAATGGTGATTTATACCATATTTACGTACGTACCATGCGCCATTTACCCCTTCTGTTACCTCAATGTAATTCCAGCCCACTGACTCATGCCAGTGGTTCAGTTATCTGTATCCGTAGAGAGTTAAACTACCTACTATCCCGGAGAAAGTAATTTTTATAAATCCACACTAACAGTCAGCATCGGTCTTTACTGTGGAACATAGAACTGTTAGTTTCTGAACTGTTAACTATTCAAACTCTTAATACTACAAGTTCTACCACCGATATTCCTTTACATATTTTACCTATTTATTTATGATTGATTTTATTAAGTTTGGTAGAGTGACGGTAGTTTTTGCGGTTATTCCACCGTTCTTGGGCGAATGCCGGGCCAGAACCGGTCCCTTAATTGTTAAAGATTCATTCCTGCGAAGCTTATTCAGGCCCTGAAGAGACGGGAGACTATAACGGGGTCCACACTGGTAGTTTTTGTCATGTATTTGTTCGAGTGCGGAACTAAACGTTTATTGAAAGGAGTTTAATTGAATGCCCTCCTTTCAGACACGCATCGTAGCTTTTACTCGGAATGTACCACTAAACATTAAATTAAAGTCGATCATTTTGCTCGAATAATATAAAAATTTTAACCGCATATTTACGGAACGGTTATTTTCTCAATATTACATATATACATATTACATATTACTATATGTACTGCATAGGTAATCAGGCTGGTGATCAACATATGTCGGAAATTCTACAGATTTTGCAGACCTTATGACAACAATCATGGGCTTAATTGCCCAAGGGTCCACTGGTGGGTGCTAGTAGGGTCTGATCCCTTGTTTTTCCTCCTCTGTCGCCAGCTATGCTTCCCTCCCCTTAGGAAATGCGGCGGTGCGCGCGGAGAGGGAATACGGCCGGAGATGAGTCGAGCATTCAATCATACACGGAGACGAGGAGGGATAACATGGCCCGGATTATGTATTCGTTTCTTTCGTTGCATAGAACTGCGCTTATGTTTGAAATCAACTCAGTGGCTTTTGCAGAAATAACTCTACGGACGTCGACGAGATTTCAGCGAGTTTTTTTTTTAAGTTGTCTCTTAATATCTTTCCCTTTTAACATTGAATGTCGAATAAATATTTTGCAAGTCGACGTCGTCTTTCGCTGGACCGCAATTTCTCTGTCATTTCGCATCTTATGTATCGACTTTCTGTTCTCTAGTCTGGATGGTTGGAGAAATAATACGCGAGAATGCGAGAGACTATTCCCTCCTTTAAGATGTGATTACCGTATGAGCATAGCAAGGGATAAGGGAGTATTCGCAGAGTTTAACACCCGCAATTATGTTTATTTTCTATGAAATTCTTTTTTCAGGAATTCGGCAACATTTTCGGCTGTGCGACTAGTTGAAAATTCCAAGCAGCCTAATATACTCGAACAGAGATTGTTCTCCGCGAGGAAATATTAGGCGGTATTTGCGACAATAAATCGAGAAAAATAAAGTTTTTCACGGATGAATTCTGAAAAATTCGAAAAGGCCGGAAGAAATCAATCCACTGCCTACTTTTGCTACAGTTCCGCATTCCAGATTAATTTCCCATGTGAAAAAATGTAGGTTGCACGAGAATACGTGTTGCACATTGGATGTACGTGCGAAACCCCTTAAACCCTCAAAAATGAAGAAAAGCGGCTAGAATATGAACTGTATGCGAGAAATATTTGTAGTTCAAGTGGTAAAGGTAAGAGGCTGCTGACTAACTTACATGTGCTTGTAACAGAATTCAAATTAGTTTAAACTGAAAGGGAAAAAAAGATATTCCCCATGGCACTGAATTTAGTGAGGGATAAATGCTTACATAGAGAGACAGGCGGAAAAATATCGTCTAGTAACTTACAAGGTATACGTGAATGCACCACCGGCGAGGATGGAGAGCTGAACACTAACATGTCTTTGAAGAAACATTTCTTTGGGAGGAAAGATGATTTTAGGTTTTACCACACTGTCGGAGGAAGTCGGAGGAACACTGTCAACAAATTAGCATCATGTAGCATGCTAAGGTTTTGGCAGACAATCTTAACATGGAGAAAAAATACGCATAGCCCATTTTATACTATGGTGGTCACCTCCAGAATTTGTGCCATTTAGTTAGTTAATAGTTAGCCATAAAGTGTGCCTACCAATAACGTAATCGGGTTACGGAAAGGCGTCGCACCTAAAATTTTCAATATTTTTCGGCATTTTTTGCTGTTTTCCGGACATTCTTGGAGTTTACGGGGCACTTGGCGTTTCTAATTGCTTCTCTGTTATCCCCAAAGACTCACCCTGCATTTGATATGTTTCTTCTCAAATATTTTCTATTTATTCACCGTAATTTCCTCGAGTGAGCGCATGCCAGCCGAATATATTCTGAAACTGCCGTATTTTGAACAATTTTTTTTAATTTGGAAAGAACTCGGGTTAGTTTGTACCGGAACTATGTTATTAAACTTTCCACTTTGTCATTGGCACCCACTTCAAGGGCTCATCGCTCGACAATGGAAGCCAAATTTCAGATAGATAAATGTTTTATTTCAGTAGATTTGATCAAGAAGAATAAAAAAGGCGCTTTGACATATCATATATAGACATACGAAACGAAAGCCATGAGAAATGGTTCTCTTTTAGAATGAAAGGAATTGTTACTAGCAATTTAAAGTAAACGTTATTAACGCAACGCAGGCAACATCAGCAAACATAACGGTAGCTAATCCAGCTGTATCAGACGTCACGTGGGAGAACTCCATGTCGTGGAATATTATCAACCAAGTAACTTCTTATAACAATGCAAAATAGGAATTAGTGAGTTATGAAGGAATTTGGGTTGAATGCATATTACTCAAAAGCGTCTAAACCCATCTAAATATATGATTACGCCAGATATTGATAAATACGTACCATTCATTCCCATCAGGACGTATTTTTTCGGGTCCAGCAAAGTCAAAGAATTGAGTTAAATTCCGCTAGCCCTCGGAATCTCGCTACCTTTTGATGATTTCCAATATAATGCCCTATCACTATAAACCACTTCCGACTCTCTTGTACCTATGCATTCCTTCTTACACGCTCTTCTACTCTCAAGCCTTCTAATATTTCTCCTCCTCCGAGTTTCTTCAAACCCCATTCACACTTGACTTCTGCTCTCTAAATCTTCCTCTCAATCCATTGACATACACATCTACGAAATACCGTGCAGGCCACCACTAGGGTGTGTGGCACGGGGTGATTTCACACCAGGCATGCAGCACTCATCCCAGTTCAAATCAGAGCCGCGGACTTTCCCCCCGGCAGCTAGGCGCCAGCGAAAAGCAGCAAGGAGACCGATGAGCGGTCAGACCAGAAACTAGGAGAGAGCTGCGTAGACCTACATGCTGCCATGCAACTCTAGTTATGATTCAAATAATGCTCTGTGCTATGAATGCGATTGATTCATAGTCTTACAAGGTACTAAACTATGGAGAAAGTTAGATCATACCGGAGATTTCAAGCGGGGTGAGTTGTTAGTAATGATGGTAAGGTATTAAGCACCATTAAAAAATCTACTCCACCTAGTGAGGGTTAAAGTTTCATTGAACAGTCCTATCGCAGCTGTTATGGACCGCAACTATTTACTATGATTATCTCTTTCCATATTCGACTCTTTCCCAGTGTCTCGACGCGGCCAAACCAACGAAGCACATACACTTCACATATGTCCATTACTGGAGCATTAATACACATTCTCTCACGACATGCTCATTTCTACGCTATTCCTCTTAGATGATCTTTTCTATTTTATACCCAGGCTCTGTTGCCATACAATGTAGGCGGAAGGGGGACACTTTTGTAAGCTCCGATTTATGTTAGCTGCATACTGCTCCTTATTTCTGATAATAATCATAACCATGTCCTACTATAAGGAAAAGTCATAACCTATTGAGCACTCCCCACCGTCCAAAGACCAGATCAATCCGATAAACTATCGACTATTCATGCATCGCTATGAATAGTTGATACTTCGTAATGAAGTACAGGGCGAGGGAAGAAACTAGGATTTATCTAACGTATAGTTGGAAATTTCACGGATTATTAGTGAAAGAGAGGTGCTACTTTGTTCTGATTAGGCCGTACCTCGAATATATCGCAAGCATTTGGGACCCTGAACTATAAGATGAAACCCGAAAATAAATAGAATACAAAGGAAAGCTGCGCTCTTCGTTAAAAACTGCTACGAGCGTATATTATGTGTTTCAAAGCTGGATTGGATATTTGGGGAGGCGACCGACGGCTAAGGTCATTTGCGCCATAGGGGATAGGAAATGGAGGAAGGGTGGATAGATACCCGGCGTCTGCATTAGCCTACTCTTAACGAAAGGCGCCAAGGGGACCACGGCTTAACGTCTCATCCGACAGACGGAGTACTCCGCTTGCCCTCCACAAGACTCTCAAGTAGGGATCGGGTTCCTCTGAAAAACATCCGCCACTGCAGGGATTTGAACCCTGGCCGCCCGTGTGGTAGGCGAGTACTCTAATCACCACACTAACCCGATCTCGTGTTTCAAAGCTTTTAGGGGGACGAGGTGACTTGGTAGTGAGTTGATTGAGACTCGGAGGCTACACCCTTGTCTGTGACTGCTTGAGAAGTTCAGAGCAGGTGCGTTTCAGTGTGACAAAAAGAATATCATTTTGACGCCTCACAACGTATCTCGGTTCGCTAGAAGCGATTAAATGAGAGAGATACATTGCCAAACAGAAAAATGTGTACGAATGGTCGTTCTTCCTACGAACAGTAAGCGACCATAATAAAAACTGAGAACCTTTCAAAACGCTCAAACATACACTTCTTCATTTCCCCTCCGTATACCCTTCTCCTTTACACATTTACACGGCTGGTGTCCTAACACCCTATGCCACACGCCAGCGCGGCGGATTGAAGGTTAGTATGCTGATATAGCCTGGTGCTGGATGCAATCGCTAACGCGACCCAACCACGAAGAGTTCACGAGGTGGCTCGGGTTCTCAACCGAACTCGATTCTCGGTGTAATCTTTGGCGAATGGCCGCCGTGGTGGCGATGAAGCACTGCTGAC
This sequence comes from Ceriagrion tenellum, assembly GCA_963169105.1. Taxonomy (NCBI): domain Eukaryota; kingdom Metazoa; phylum Arthropoda; class Insecta; order Odonata; family Coenagrionidae; genus Ceriagrion; species Ceriagrion tenellum. Next base: position 63,289,469 of record OY720638.1, read on the forward strand.
AGAAGGGGTCGCATCGCCCCAGCCCTCCCTGCGTTATGTCTCGCGGCTACCCCTCCCCTGGTCCCTCCCACACACGATTGATTAACATCGAGAGGAAACCATCGATGTTTAATGTCACAAGACTATCGAATAAGAAAAAAAACGTCAATCTCTAACCATCGATAGCTGAGCCGTCAATGGTATCTTTATGTTTTGCTCTCGTTTGCTTAGGTTTGCACAGTCGTGGCCGCTTGCGATAAAAATTGAATTGAAAACATTTTCACAATATACTCGCTCACGATCTTCATGTCTACACTTCAAGAATTATAGTACTTGCTACAGATTATGTTTTCAGGCTGTAGTGCCGAAATAAATTGAACCCTGCTTTTGGAATATTATGACTACGATTTGGCCACAAATGAAGAATGACATTACCAGCATATTTGAGTTTACACTCTATGAACTAAGCATAAAAATTCGTTACAATATTGAACATTTTAGGCCAAGATCATGCACAATACTGAAGGAAAACTTTGAAACAATTAAATAAAACCACCAATTTTGAGAAAATATCGGTGGTCGACGATCGATAGGAAAGATATTTTTGATATACCCCTCAAAGTAGTTCAAATGGAAGTGAGTAGGTACGCTAAAGAGATTGGTATTTTTTTGCGTTGCGTCCTGTCCAGCAATATCTCAAACCTGATCTCACCCTTCCCCTCCCCACTTACCCAATATCTTCCCCTCTTACTCATTTAAGTAACCTTGTCTCCTCCTAATCGCACTCAGAAGTTTTCTTTTCTCCCCCACCATACCAAGTACTTCCTCGTCTACTCCCACGCGTATAGACCATTGGCGCTAAAATTGCCAGTGGGAAGTATCGCCGCGGGATTTCACGAAAACTCGCCAGGATACTCCGTCACGGTCCATAAGGTCAGGCACTCCTGTCGTCCACAGCAATGACCACCGAGTATTCTCGGTGTTCATGCCACGTCCCGGCTTTCTTCGCGGATGAGAAGCACCGAGGAACACGCTGTAGGCTTTGAATCGGCTAATTTAAAAGAAATCGGCCCAACGGGCATCTCAAAGTGACATATTGTTCTCAATGTTGGGGATCTCCTATTCCATTTCAATTGGATTTTAAAAATTTTTATTGAACTTCCCAAAGTTCCTCGGGTTTCCATCCGGGTGGGTGGTTCTCTGATGTTGTAATTAAAACTTAGCCTGCAATCTGATGATGTACATCTCTGAAATTTTGTCCATATACCCGATTCCGGCGACAATACAATACTCAATATGAATAATCTACATACTACCCTGCGAGCCGCCGCATGGGCGTGTGGCAGGTGGTGTTAGGTCACCAGACGTGTAAAGATGTAAGGTTTTAGGAGGTGAAATGGTGACGTAGATAATGGGAGTGTATTTATTGGAGCTCAGTTTTTATTGTGGTTGCTTATTGTGCACGGAAAGAACGAGTTTTTGTACCGATCTGTTCGTCAATGTATCTCTCTTATTTTATCGCCTCTGTCAGACCTAGAGATGCAGTGAGGCGTGATGATAATATTCTCTGTGTCGCTCTGAAACACACCAGTTCTGAATTTCTCAAGCAAACTAAGCCTAGCGTTTAGCCTTCGAGTCTGAAGGAGCTCCCACCTTAATCCCTCTAAAAGTTGTGAAACACTATGTTCGCTAGTAGCAGTTTTTAACGAAGTGACAATAACTTATCACTTACGCCTTTGCTAATAAGTTTTCTTGTGAATGAGCTGTTTGTTTAGTCAAATCTGGTATCCCAAATTTAACCATCAACCCGATGACTCAGAAATATGAACATTTGTCCATTGACCCATTTTCGGTGACAGTATATTAATTAAACAATACCGAACATAATTAATTTACTACGCGTTAATACTCGAGGGATGAACCGTCAATTTCGGTGCCCCTCTTCTCCACGATGGAGTCGTTCTCCTCGATTGTTGCTGTCGTTCACGGACTGATCCGTTCCAAGATCCGCTCAATAAAAGGCGAAGAGTTTTTTTTTTTTTCAATTTCAATTTGCTTTTATTGCATTTTTTAATCAGGACCTTCTAAGCCACATGGCTTGTCAGAAGGTTCCGTAGTATTCATACCAGCGGCATGTTACACAGTGGAAAATAATATTAACATACATAAAACAGAACTCAAAACACATCTTATTGGAGAAAAAAAAACTTACTAACTACTAACTTCAGCAAATAAATTAACAATTTACAAGTGATGGGGTTGGAATAATTGTAATTTTTAGAGAATTTTATAAGCAATAAAACCTTTTTCCTCAAAGAGTCTGTTTTTACTATGTATTACCGATGAGTAACCGGCGAGGCACTTCCTGCTCTTGATTTTCAGTATGACTTGTGTTAGTCGGTCAGTCACGATGACGCAAGAAATATAGTGAGAACGAATACAAAAATGAGACAAAGGCTCATATCTTGAATGTATAACTGAGAAGAATGGTAGAAAAACATGGTTTATGGTATCAGAATGATAAATATGTGCAAGTAACAATGGAATACTGTATTTTCACCTGATTTACGACGCTGTGAAAAATTTAAACACTGAATAATGTCGGTGAGTTAAGTTAAGGTTTCAAGAACATTCATATATGCATGAGAGTTGCCCAAAAAGTAATTCCCGACATCATTTAAAAAATCTTGCAAATAACAGAAATCAGTGCGTTGAAACGGTTATTGAGAGACGCATCTCCATCTCGCAAAGGCTTATCAGGTTATCACGACGTTACTGCATCTTGCATTTGAATGCTCTGACCGATTTTGTGGACTCAGTGGAGGATAGACTGCAAGATATGGTTCGCAGATAGCAGTCTGTCACAAAACAAAGACGTAAAAGAATGTAAATTCCTTGAAATGTCTTAAATTCCCTACGTTGTCTCCCACTTCGTATTTCTTTAAGTATTCCTATATTCTTCCTTCCTCTTCCACGCTTCCCCAGAGTTCTCCACTCCAATTCCCTCTTCGATATTCTCTCTCATCTTCTCTTTTCTCATCCATTTTGAATAATAACACTAAGTCATTGCTTGAAAAATTCAGCACTGATATTTTTCAGAGCGACACAGAATATTATTATGACTCCTCACTACATCTCTAGGTCTTACAGATGCGATAAAATAAGAGAGATACACTGCCGAACAGGTGCAAAAACTCGCTCTTTCCGCGCACAATTAGCGACCACAATAAAATCTTAGATCCAATAAATACATTCCCATAACACAGGTCACCATTTTACATCCCAAAACTTTATCCCTTACATATTTACACTAAATACATACTATAATAAATACATGTCACAATTTCGTCTCCCAAAAACTTACATTTTTACACGGCTGTTGACCTAAAACCCCCTGCCACACGTCCATGTGGTGGTTCTCAAGGTGTTGTATAGATGTAAGTATTTTTTCAAACTTCTACTGTGGACGACAATGAGGTGAATAGTTCAGTGAACACCTGGCTCCATAACCCGAGCGAGGACTGATAACGACATGGCATACACATCCTTGTGAATCGCTGGAGAAAAGCAATAGAACTTGAAGGAAATTAGGTGGGAAAATGGAGTGAGTAGATAAAACATCATTCTTTCATATGTTAATGTCATTTTTGTTGAATGAATAGTTTTGAGAAAAAAATATGTGGCATTACTTTTTGGATAGCTCCCGTACACCTAGAAAACACATAAATGTACAGAAAATTTATGGAAGAAACAATAGAGTATCGTTATTTTCTCCTGACTTATACGGCTGTGCAAAATTTCATCGTTGAAAGAATTCGTGCAATGTGTAAAATGAAGGTTGCTGGATTTGAGGACGAGGAAGAATCATTTAGAGTGAAAGAAAAGCGTGTAAAAATGTCCCAAAGCCCTCTCGTCTCCTCCCTCTGGTCCCCTCACCTACCCTCTGGCAACAATCTCTTTCCCCTGATTACCCTACGCAACCTAGGCAAAGAAGGTATCATTCATTTGAAATATCTACCAGCTGATTGGCAAGTATTTGAACAGTTCTCATGCGAACCTCCCAAATTCTGGCACATCGTTCCGTTTTCCCTCCTCTAAATAACCCGCCATTCGATCTCTCTTCAATTCCCCACGTCGTCACCCTCTGCAAATTTCTCCTACTATTCCTATCCTCTTTCTTCCTCTCCTACGCATTCCCAGAGCTATCCACTCTATTTCCCCGTGGTGACTGCGTGATTTAATTTTGAAAATTTCAAAGAAAACATATGAACCACCCGCTGTTATGTGTCTGACAACATCTAGGCATTTAAAATAATTTTTCAAATAAAGTCTCTGGAGGGTGTGTGGTCATTCATTTGAGTATAATACCATCTGATTTGTAGGTTTTTGGACAGTATTTATCTTCACGTCCTAATTTATGGTACATCTTTATGTTTTCACCCGTATGGATGATCCACCATTACATCCCTCTTCAATTCCTGGTATCGTATGAATATTACACCTTCAGGAGTCACTTCGTGGAAGTATTTTATATTCAAATCCGTGTATTACGAAATACACGAAATACACGAAAACGTGTATTGTACTTTTCCACGCTTGTTTTTCGTGAACGTACGACGCGTTTCACAGCTTGCGGCATCTTCAATTTTACCTGAAGATGCAGCAAGCTGCGAAACGCGTTGTACGTTTACAAGAAGTGTGGAAAAGTACAATACTCATTTCTATTACGCAAGCAAGCTGCGAAACGCGTCGTAGGTTTACAATGAATAAAGGTGGAGAAGTACAATACTCGTTTTCATTATGGATTCCTCATATCGTCTCCCTCCACTAATTTCGTCCAAAATTCCTATTCTCTTCCTTCCTCTTCGACGCTTCCCTTGAGTTCTCCACACAATTTTCCTCTCCGACATTCCCTCCTCTCTCAAAACGTCATCCATCGCTCTGGAGGGTATACCAGCACAGTTTCCCCACGGGAAACTTCTTCTATTTTATAGCAGATACCTAAAAAGGTTGTGCGGTCATTCATTTGAGTATTTTACCTGCTAACTGTTAGGTTGGTGGCCAGAATTTATCATAACGACCTAATTTCTGGCTTATTTTTTTATGTTTTCAGTCCAATGGATGGATATCTTTTGCCTCCTCCAAACCTCCGCCATAGGCTTCCTCTCCTCCCTAACCATGACCAGAGAAACGAAAAAATGAAAAATTCTCTCCCACTCTCACCCATCCTCCAGCTTTGAACCGAAATTTCCCTCACAAACCGCTTGTCTCGCATACTGCGCACACTGCCAGTTTGTAATCTGTAACGGTTCTCCCACATCCCCTTCCTTCAACCCTCACTTGTCAAATCATATCGCTGTCCGCATCCAACTCACCCCACTCAGCTCGCAACCCCTCCCTCCATACTCTTCAACTGACTTACCTTCTCCCTTTCACCCTCTTCACTGACCGGTAATTAAAGTGGTTGGAAAGAGTTTCGTTTAAGTACAGATTTGCGTGAAACTTTTCATGCGTGTAGTTATTTGAAATATGTACAGATTAAAGTGAAAAAAATTGTCATGAAAGCAAATTGGTTTCTTGGCATATTTAATGCTAATTTAAGACGTATCAGTATTGCATTTGTTATATATATCAAAATAATTCGATTATATGTGTACAGATTTTCTCTTAAATGCGAAATAAGACGCTTAATCCTTAATGTATTGCGAGCGAGATAGTTCCCTAATCATAATAGAGACCATATTCGATATATACGTTTGAATTTCTCCAGCTGTAGGGCACATGAATAAAGTATTGTATTATTAATAGTGCAATAATATAGTTTTACATGACAGAAATTGTACGTAATCAAAATAAAATATCTAAGTCTAAGATGATTCATTTTTTTCACGTGGTACGTTTGAAACTCCATCAAAACGGAAGGTTTATTGTGATCCCGAATAATTTACTGCTGTGACAATATGATTAATTTTCAAAAATAGTTGAGAAAACACACAAACTACACACTGTTGATTTTTTGACGAGATATAGGTATAGGGAATGCCTCATTTTTAATATAAGGTCTCTTTGGAGTGCATACACGTACCATTTCCCTTATGAAAGTGCTGGTGTTTTCTATCAAATATCTCGAAAAGTAATGTAGTAAGGGGTTGAATTATTGGTGTCACTGGAAGGGTGATATATTTTTCTTTAAAATGAGACCGAATTCATTGATTTCTATGTAAAACGATATTTCGCTCAAAGTACCTTAACTACTATCGTGGTTTTTGGCCACGTACACACTTTCGAATTGCTCACAAACAACAAGCGTCACCTGCACTTTCTCAAGTTCAACTAGCTCGCTCACCTCCTCCCCTAGGATTACATTGCAGCCAAGGTTATTGCGAGCGGCAGTTTTGCAACTTCAGCAAAAAAATTACGTCGGATCAAAAAAGACCCGACGAAAACCTACAGACAGAGTTGAGGGTTAATATTATGACAGTGGTTGCTACCAATATCATGGCTTCATGCCAAGTAAAAAACACGCATGTACGCAATATTTTTGCTAGAATTCTTTGCCTGAATTTCTTCTTGAAATTATCAAAATATAATCAATTATTAGGCTACCTGTACGCTGATTTCCACTACATACACAAATGTATTTACGTGGAATGTGGCCGACGAATTGCATTTTGCTTACTTGAAAAGTTATAAAATCGTGCTCTCAATACTTCTCGATTACCGCTCCAGCCAACTTTATTCATGCCATCGTTTCCCCATAATCTCTCCCCCAGCTTTACAGACTTCTTTCTCTCCCCTTTAGGGTTGCCCTATAAATAATACCATATATAAATATAAATAACTATATAAATAATAGTAATAATTATGCGTCTCTATTGGGGTGAGATTGAAAGTGAGGCAGTCCCTTCTTTCATCTAACCCCTCGTCATAAAAATAAATGAAATAAGTATGAAGAAAGCTAGCTATATACATTTGTGGGAAAAACGTAAGGAAATGAAGAGGTGATATCCCTGACGAAAAAACCCACTGCAAGAAAACAGCCACACATGAAAGGGAGTGCGAAAAACCTGCGAAAACATACAGACAAATAAATGAACTCATTACCCGTAAATCCTAAAATGTTTTTGCGGATAGAGAGGTGGAGATACTAAGCTTTTCATATTAAATTGTGGTAATGTGGTGGACATTCAAATCCCGAAATCGTAGGATTCCCAGTCGTTCGAGGAATTCAAATCCTCAGCGGAGACCGAGCAATCTGTTCACCACCATGACTGACCACCAGCGGGTCACCCTCGGGGGCTGAATCCTTTGGCTGCCGATTAGGGGTGGCGTCGTGGATGCGGTCCCCGGAAGTGGAGGGCCGCGCCGCCGTTGGATGGCCGGTTGAGGGACGCGCCAAGCGGCGGTGCGCAGGTGGGCCGCCGCGCACCTGGCAGGGGTGGCCCCCGCCCGCGTCACACTTGAAGGGGCCCTATTTCACTCGACACCCGCGATGAGAGGACGGGAAAAACGACCACCCCATCGCATTCTCCGGTTGCGGCGGCGCGATTTATCGCCTTCGGGAACATTACCGGATCGTCTTGGAATGCTTGGGAACTGGGAAATTTTAAGGTCGCTTCGGCGAGATATCATTTCTCCTATAATTCAATGAATTTGGCCACATCGTAATGAAAAATGTCTCGGTTTCTATCGACGCCAAAATATTAGACACCATGCTATTTTTAGAGATAGTTGACGGTAAAAAGAAACTCATTTCCATCGGATATGAGACTTGAATTAGAGAGCCTCTATTGATATATTTATATTTCATAAAAAAACGAGAAATTTCGTACGCCTGGTTCTCATCAGGAATTTAACCGCTTTTAGCGTGTATGTTATCTCAACTATTTTTAATTTCCAATCAATAACTCACGGCAGTAATGTTTACAGATTCACAAAAAAACTGATTTTGCCCAGGCATTTTCACTAAAAGGCGTGAAAAAATGAGCCAAGCCGAAGACTTAATTAGTTATATTTATTTAATTACTGATAATTTTAGTCGTATAATACTGAATTTTTGCGCCTTAAATAGTGTTGCATTTACTCCATGTCTCTTGGGGCTGTTGAAATAAGAAAATAAATTTCGAAAACGGTATTAATTATGATAAGGGAACTATCTCCCTCAAACTAGGTTAAGCAATTATTTTTGGAAAAAGGGCCGCATAAACGACATGCAAGGCAGGGCTGCCAATTGTCCTTATTTTCCTCGACATATTCTCATCCAACACGGACCGACAAGAAAAAACGTTTACATGTCGGGAATCACCAAAAATTGAAACCACCTCACCCAAGCTTAAATTTGGTTTCTGCAGTGATGGGATTGGTTCCTGTGCGCCCTCATCCACGCTCATTTCACCGTATCGGACGTTCAGCTCTCCAGGGAGGAGTACCGATAAGTTTTGCAGGGTGGGCAGAGAGAATTGAAGAGCAGAGGAGGACGGGCTCTCTCAAAAGTTCGGAGTGGATTTCGGAGAGGAGAGTGACAGATAGATGAATGGCGCCTTTATTCTTGAAATTTGTATTAGTCACATATTTCCCTGAAAAAGTCAATTTTACATTTCTGAGAGGAGCGTGATAGATAGATGAATGGCATCTTTATTCGCGAAATTTGTGTTAGTGTGATATTTCCCGGAAAAAGTTAATTTTACATTTCAGAGAGGAGCGTGATAGATAGATGAATAGCATCTTTATTCGCGAAATTTGTATTAGCCTGACCTTTCCCCGAAAAAATCAATTTTACATCACTGATCTTTGCAAAATTCCACCGAGTGAGACGCGAATCCGCGACCTCAAAGCTTTCAGTGTAGGACTTATCTCCGACCCCTAACAGAATAGCAAAAACTAATATCCGTGTGGACTTAACTTCAAACCTACGACTGTCAAAACCAAAGTTTTTATTCACTCGAACATATATTGGAAAGAATAATGAATGAAAAAGATACCCCGAGGAGGGACAATCGATAAATGTTCAGGCCAAATTAAGAGGAGCGTGGAAAATTATAGTAATCAGGTTGAAGAAACCATGGCACCGAGTATGAATGCATGGGAATAATCTCACCGTGGAATATGATTTCACCTCGTAACCTGGAGCTGAGCGATGTCTGCTCCGCCAATACCACCAATTCCAAAAAAATTGCGACTGCATACCGTAGAAGACATAATTGAGAGAATCCGCATTAGAAACTCGTGAAGGCTACAGAATGAATGAAGAAATGTGCCTAAGCAGGTGTTTATAGATGAAAGGAATGTTCATTACTTCGCTACGATCAATTCACTGAAACTGACTTCATGTAATACAACCATCTATCAAGCAAATAGTGGGAAAGTTCTTGGATAACTAAGTAAGAGAGGGATGTCACTTCGCCCTAGTTAGCACTACTCTCAAGTGCTCCGCGAGCTTTTGGGATCCTTCAAAGAAGACTTTATACGAAATTAAAAAGATACTGAGGAAATTCGCACGCTCCGTGAAAAACTGTAACAGTTAAACGGAGAACGTAACACAGCTGACGGAAGAAAAATGTTTGGAACCACTGGAGACGCTAAGGCTACAGGATTTCGAGGCTGAGGCTACTGGCTGCAATTAGAGAAAAACAGCTCCAATCGCAACTCGGAGGCAGCCACATCAGCAAAAGTTTCGATTGTTGTATTAAAAATGTTGAGCCTCTTAGAGGCCACGACGTCGCATCCCAGACATATGCCGTAATGTAACGATCAGGTTTCACGTAACGATCAGGTTTCGTCGAAATTTCGCAACTGCCGAGGCGCGACCAAGCCGAATCTGGCTTGAATAATGGTAGGTAGTCGGGACGATACTTATGTATTCAATTAAGTTATGGGACCCGTGAACCATGGCGACTATTTAATAGGAGTTTGCTGAAACAGTGGATCAATTTCTTGTCTTCATGGTCTAATAACTCATAAAACGGAGGTATGAGTTTCATTACAAGCCAAGATGGCGGAAGACCAATGACCGTCATAGAGACTTTATTATTTGATTCAAGAGTTATGATATGACGAGTTGCGAGTTCGTTTACTCTTGCCATTTAATTAGTGTGTGTATTAGCTATCATACACAGGATGAACCTTCGTACATGTTTTCCAGCAGAAGTAGAGTAGAACCTTTAAAGAAATTTACTTTTGTGAGATAAATTATGGAACTGGTTGGTTTGCTCATGCAATCCGAATATTTTTATGAGGTCCTTATCTTCATGGATCTCGTAAATATTGAATCCGTAACGAATTGTTCTTGCAAACGGCCATAAGGCTGCCAAAAAAGTTTCCAGGTGACGAGGGAGGTGGCCGTTCCACCCCCACCCCGCACTTGTCAGTGGGCGCACTCCGGATGAGCGGCCCCCGAAAGCTCGCCGCGTGTAACCGCACATCGCACGAATCCGATGCCTCCTCCCGGGCCACGAAGGTTTGACGGGGGCGGGCGTCGGTGGCCGAGGTGCAGGGGGCCGGCGTCGGCGATGCAATCTCTCGCGACAGGTGGTGCTCATCGAATCAAATCGCTCGCCGCGATGTGCGGGGGCAGCTGCCTCCTCTCCTGCACTCGTGACCCCGACGCCGTCCGAAGAGCACCCTCGAAACACCCCGCGGACGACGCCCAGGCACAGGTAAACGGACCCCCGACCCCCCTCTTCCCCCCACCGGCGCCGCGACCATCCCGTCCTCCGGAGGCCCTCCCGGTCGTGGAATGGACGGTGTCGAGCCGTGGGACCCCGTGCCTTGGCGATCGCGGCCCGGGCACGGAATGTGCGCGCCCGTCGGAGGGAGCAACATCGCACCGGACTGTAGACCCAAATATCATGGGGTCGGAACGTGCGCGGGGCGAGGATGTTGTGCTTTTCCCGGGCTACTCGATCCACGCAACCTCGGCAGTCTGGTCACCGTAACCCCAGTGCGTCACCTGTCGACGACCCACGACTTTGTCGTTCTATTACGACGACTAAATCTCAGAAGTGCATCATTGGTCTGATGAGAGCCTACATCATGTCAGAGGAGTGCTCGTCATTAGTGCGGTGAAATATTAGTTTTATCATTTTGCTGCGTCCTTGTAGTCAAACGAACTTTTAACTTCCAAAGTTTATTCTAGAATGTACGACCGGTTTCGGCAGACGCGCCATCTTCAGGTAGGTCGCTGTGCCTCATAATTCTCTGTGTATCTGAATTGGCCTAACTTCAGGAACCCATTGTATATTCTGTAATAAACTGTGGATAGTCAAACGAACTTTTAAATTCCAAAGTTTATCTCGTATTTATTATTTTGTGCCAAAGTTTATTATAGAATGTACGACCGGTTTCGGCAGACACGCCATCTTCAGGTAGGTCGCTGTGCCTCATAATCCTTTGTGTATCTGAATTGGCCTAACTGCAGGAACCCGTTGTATATTCTGTAATAAACTGTGGATAGTCAAACGAACTTTTAAATTCCAAAGTTTATCTCGTATTTATTATACTCGTATTTATTATTTTGTGCCAAAGTTTATTATAGAATGTACGACCGGTTTCGGCAGACACGCCATCTTCAGGTAGGTCACGGTGCCTCAATCCTCTGTGTAACTGAATTGGCCTAACTGCAGGAACCCGTTGTATATTCTGTAATAAACTGTGGAATTGACAAACCCCATGTTATTACTATGTCAACATTTCTCCGAGTAAGATCGTCAACGTTTGAGTTTACTTAAGTCTATTCATTTTAGCCTTCGAGAAAGTTTTGTGTTCCATTATTCAGTTACCGTTGGTTGATGAGTGAATGAATGGTCTTGCCACTATCAATCAACTCTGCCAAGATACGGAAGATAAATCCATCTCGGGTTCGTTTCCTGTCACAAATGTTCCAATTGCATGCATTACTAAGTTTCATCGATGGTGCCCACGACATCGCCACCGCTCGGAATAGGTCCGCGCCAGGCTGTGACCACCGAAAGTCTGGCTATCCACACTGAGCATTTTCAAAATATAGCGACCGTCAAAAACTTCTTGCCAACAGGTCTTTCTCTTCAGATTTCTAGCTAACAATCGTGAAAGTGCTGATGTTTTTCCAGGCACAACAGCGTCGTAAGAAATCGCTCCTTGTGTCGACGATAAATTCTCATATTTATTATTTTGTGCTACTAACCCGCCTTTCTATTGAGGTGGCTCCTGCAACTTTCGTTTGCGTATATATTTGCGAGAAACTTTGCATACGTGTACACGCTAGTAATGTGTAACGATTTAAGTGAAAAAATTGCATGTTACTGATTTGGTTTCTTGGCAATTTAATGTTATTTTAATGGGTAATTGTACGACACTTGACATGTATTTCTAAATAATTCTAGTCTATGAGTTCAAATTTTATCCCAAATGCAAAATAATAAATTTCATATTACTACAATGGTGGCTAACATATATCACGGTATCATGCCGAGTAAAATTCCACGTATATTACGAATAATTTGTGCTTAGTTTTAGAATTCCGCCCCGTTAACACAAGGAATAATAATCCCATAACTAAGGCAAATTTTAAATCTCATTCACCATTCACGTTACAACATGTATAGTTATTTACAACGTATAAACAGATGTGCTTAAGTGACATGTGGTCCAAAATGTTTTTTCGGCTCACTTGAAAAAGTTATTAAAATGTGCACTCTATGACTCACGATTACCGAACCAGCCACCTTAATTCATCCATAAACGTAGACGACTATCCACAGCTTTGCAATCTTCCGAGGCGTTTTGATGAGAGAACACACGCGAGGGAACCTCTCGGTAGCGTCACGGAGGTCGGAGGACCCACCTCTTGGTGGGGGAGCACCAGGCAAACACCGGCAATGATTACCTTCACTGTCGTTCCATGGGAATCCGCCGGAATCGACCAGCCGTTTGAAGCCATTCCATCATGAAGAATACACCTTACCAGTGCCGAATGATTTCCCTTAATACCGTCTTGCATGAGGCACTAAATTGTACAGCTTCGTGGTCGGAAATGGCGAGGACGCGAGCACGGAATTAGAGCAAGGACCATTTACGCGACTCAATTTTCACCCAATGTACACGACACAATATTCATTGGACACCCATCGGTGCACCTCTCTCTGTGCAGTACAGTGCCTCTTGCATAAACGGTCATAAGTACTTACAAGGGTTTCTTGTATTAGATTTATCCATTCCATTTCCTGGAATAACCATTGCTTCTATTGCCGTTCTAGAAAAAAATTCCGTCAGATCCGCAGGCCGAAGTGATTTACGTAGCGTATGCTATGCTAATTACAAATCCTCAGGAACAAATCTGCCATTATAGTATTACATAATATGGTGATGTAGTGGTAGACTATGACGCCGCTATAGTTTCACTATGCACTACGTCTAGAGTAATTTAGAGAATGATATTTTATGGTTGATGTTTAAATTAATGAAATATGTCACTAGGTCCTATGTACACGCTACACGCTAGGCTTAGGTTACTTGAGAAATTCAGAACTGGAGTGTTTCAGAGCGAAAGAGAATATTATCATGACGCCTCACTGCATCTCTAGGTCTGACAGAGGCGATAAAATAAGAGAGATACATTAAAGAACAGATCGGTACAAAAAATCGTTCTTTCCGCGCACAATAAGCAACCACAATAAAAACTGAGCTCCAATAAATACACTCCCATTATCTACGTCACCATTTCACCTCCCAAAATCTTACATCTTTATACGTCGGATGACCTAACACCACCTGCCACACGCCCATGCGGCGGCTAGCAGGGTATTACGTAGATAGAGATGTATCGAAAAATAATAGTTTTATACCCATGAAATTCACTCTAACTCACAGAGACCAACGAAAAAACCAGCAAAACATTTGATGCAAAGTATCCCATCGAGGTCTTTAGAGCCTCGATTTCGCGATTCATAATGAAAATATCACTTTCAGAAGAAATACAATAGCTAGATCAAAACTTCCCCAGCCCGAGCGGAGAAATGAGCGCGCCATTGACATCAGGAGTGCTTCCCTGTGTCTCCTGCCCCCCTCTGTCCATTGCAAGGTTTCCATCCGCCTTTTTTATTCTGTACGGGCGGAAGCAATCTACAGCCGATGTAGGCAGATATGTTATTGGGATTGGTTAGACGAGACGGCATGAGAATTTGGTAGCTAGAAGGGCGGAATGAGGATAACAAACGGCGGGGGCTTAGAAAGCTGGCCATGGTATTGGAGAGAAGTTAGCGATGTCAATTTGGTGGATGATAGTTGGGTCGGTTACTGAACGATAACTAGGGGAACCACGGAGGCCAGTTATTATTTCACTTTTTTGTTTGTATTTCAGTCCAAAGCTGGGGACTCCGTACACCTCTGTATACGGCAGACAAGGTTAAGTTTTTTTCTATTGTCCCTAATGATGACTGCTTGACAGTTGAAACACACTGTCCGAAGTCATTAAGTAGACAGTGCGAAACCATTCCTTTGTTATGTTGGCTAAATATTCATTGATACTAATATCACAGAATGTGCAAATGTGTATGCGAAAATTCCGCTATTCTATTGACGGTTACGTCGTAATCAATCTTTACATTTGATCAAAATTTAATTAGCTCCTGGTGGCATTAGTTTGACTATGAATAGATCGTAGAATTTATGGTGCCTATGATGAAGGATACTAATTTTATTGCTGTAGCGTAATGCTTTTATTATCACAGGAACGATATAAACACATGCATTTCGTGTAACTCCCCGGAATTTCTCACCCTTGAAACAGGTATCTCTCGAAATCAGGGGTCGTTTACCCCTGGTGGTACCCTTAGGGATGGCCAAAGGACTCACCATCCTCCGTGCAATTAAGTCCCGTTGACGCCACTCATCGGTTGTTCCACCCCGTTCCCCTGACGAAAAACTTCTAGAAAGGAGTCCCAAATTGCCGCCGCTGATTTTGAATTCTGCGGACCGAAAATATTTAGGATTTCCCATAAAGTTGTATTTTAATTTGTCAAACTTCATTATTTATCAATTTCTTAAACGATTTCTCTTCTAACAACAAAAACATTCAGATATAGAACGAAAATAACTACAGATTTAAAGATTCTGTTGAACTTATTATATAGAAACTGGATATAAGAAATTAATTCCGACGTAATTCGGAGGAAATTTTTAATATTTTTCATAGTGAAGACGTAACGTAGTCTGATTTCACTCTTTATTTTCTCTTGCCGACCCAGGTTTCGGCAAATTACGCTGTTTTTAAGGTGGTACATGCCTTCGGCGTAATATGCCGAAACCTGGGTCGGCAAGAGAAAATCAAGTGTGGAATCAGACTGAGTTACCTTTTAATTTTGAAGTAGAAACTTTGATTAATGTTTAATTTAAATAAGTCATGATCAACTTTTAAACAATTTATCTATTAGGAACAGTAATAATCAGCGATACAGCCAAAATTAAGTCGGATTCTGCGAGTAGAAAATTTTAAACAATAAAGTTTAGTTTCCATTCGTTAAATTATATTCTTAAAATAGGTGGTCTCGTAAAAAGAATAGCATTATAGTTTCAGCGAAACAAATTCAAATTCGGACTCACTGGAACGAAAAAAAATGTGAAAGCACCTTCAAATTTAGTGCGTACGCATTAGTGACGGCGATATTTATTTCGGCCAGGTTTTTTCGATTTGAGGCCATTGTGCGCCGCGAGTTCACACCCCTTAGCGTCTCATGCTGTGCATGTTACAAGGTAGTAATCCCGCCTTGCGAGCCACTAGTTTGAGCCCCAACGACGTAATTGGGGCCTCGTCTTGCGGACCTCATTTTACCGCCGCATGTTCCCCTCGCCGCTCCTATTTTTGCCCCCTCTGCGCGCATCACTGCATGACGTATTTTCTTCCTCCAAAGCGACTTGAGTAGTTAGCGCGAGATTATTTCCCAGTAAAAATGGAGACCGTATTCGAATTATACGTTTTAACTACAGCAGCTGTAGGGAGCATGCATCAAATATTGCATTATTAAAAGCGCAATTATATACTTTTATATTACTGAAATTCTACTATTGCAATATTAATGGCGCAATTATATACTTTTATATTACTGAAATTCTAAGTCATTGTATAAAAATATCTATCATCATTGGTCGTTCAATACTAAGATTGGTTGACTGTAGCCCTCCACCCTTCCCTATCTAATGCTAGTTCCTTTACTTCCTGGTATCTCCTCCTGTGTATTTTCCTCTTTATTTGATCCATGAACTTGTTCCTGGGTCCAATGGGGACTTTTCCCTCTATTTTACCTTCAATTATGTTCTTCACTAGCCCACTGTGTCTCAGGATGTGTCCAATTCATCTAGCTCTTCTTTTCTGTATGGTGTCCCATTTGGTCCTTTCCTCTTCTACTCCTCTGTATACTTCATCATGTCTTATTTTGTCCGTCCATTTGATCATCAGCATCCCCCTCCAGCACCAGGTTTCAAATGCTTCCAGTCTTTACTGGACAACTTTTCCAATCGTCAGTGCTTCCGATCCATAGAGTTCCACGATCCGCACGAATGTTTTCACGTACTGTTTCCCGGTTTCTATATAAGTCTTTAAATTGGCTCATTTTTTCACGCGGTTCGTGTATAACTCCTTCACTACGGAAGGTTTTTTCGTGATCCTGAAAAAATGTCTGCGATGACAATATAAATTATTTTAAAAAATAGTTGAGAAAATATAAAACCTTCGCAATGTTAATTTTTTGTCGAGATTTAAGTGTTAGAAATTCCTCGTTATTTTAAACAACGTCTCTCTGAAGTACACACGCATATCATCTCCCATCCAAAAGGGCTGGTATTTTTCGTCAAAAATATCGGTAAGTACTTGAATCCATATTAAAACAATCCTTGTACTTTTCCATTAATATATTAGTGGAAAAGTACAAGGATTGTCTTAATATGGATTCTAGTGTAAAATGCTTCCACGAAGTGACGCCTGAGGGTGTAAAGTTTATATCGGAAAGTAGTTGGTTAAGGTGGTGATATTTGGTATCTTTGGAAGGGTGAGATAGTTTTTTTATAGCGACCCTGTTCATTGATATCTAGGTGAAATGACTCTCAGCTCAAACTAGCCCAGCCCACATGCTGTTACAACTCTAGCCCACTTGCTGTTACAACTGGTTGGTGCCCCGCGGACGCTTCCCTGGAGGCTGTGAACTGGTGAACAGTTCTCACCTCTACCAGTCGTTTTGATTTAAGGACACAGATGATAGGGGCCGAGTAGTATGTTGTTTGCGTGAAGTGTAAGCTTCATGAACCTGGATTAAACACACCTAAGACTATCTCGAGGAAACAAAACTTTATTTTGCTTTTCCGCTATGGCATCTTATGGAGTTTTATCCGATCGTCTGCTCTCATTTGTCCGGCAGGGCGCGCGTGGAGCGACCAGTGGCCGCAAGAGACGCTCTCCGAGGACGCGGCGGGCGGCCGAAGCTCCGGCGGCGCCAGCAGCTCCGGCGGCGCCAGCAGCAGCGCCAGCAGCACCTCAGGACGCAGCGGAGACCACGGCGGAGCGGCGGCGGCGTGCGTCGAAGCCGCTCCCGGCGACCATCCCTGCTTCATCTGCGCGCTGCCCTTTGACAACACAGACTTGTAAGTGTGACACGATGCGCGGCCCTCCGACCAACACCGAGCACCTCCAGAAATATACCACGCGAGTACAATGATATAGGCCCCCTCTCATTTAGATTATGGGACTATACCACGACCAAAAATGTCCCAATAGTTCTGGTTTCTGCCGCGGCCTAGGAGAGATGTGAACTTTCCCGTCCATTCCCCGCCCCGGGCAACAGCGCCACTGGTGGAATAATGGAAAATGCGTTATGTTGCTTCTAGAGGATGTTCACTGTGGCATCATAATGCGCAATTTTACTATCCTAGGTAGAGAAGGATCCCCATTGAGGGCAAGTGCTAAGATGTTCAAGAAATAGCGTTGCTAGCGCTATGGCGATCGTCAGCTTTTCGACAAACTCTCGCTTCCTCTAAGGTCAAAACAATTACTCAGAGAACCAAAAGCGAAGCGGTGCGACACTCACTCTTATTGTCAATCCTAATTCCGGAGACTTGCACAAACAGATTTGCTTTAAGTAACAGAGTCAACTTTTGCCCTCCCGCGTAGACGTTCGCTGAAGCGTTTTCGTACATGGTTCACAGGTTCCTTAAATGAGGAAATTGCGATTCTGATGAAAGAGTTGATTAACGCGAAAACTTTGTTCTACCAATCGTCCGTCTGTAAATAGTCATTAAGGTAAACTTCTGCTTCGGCAGGTCTTCGTTCATATCCATTGGTATTTCAATCGTAAGATTGGTTGACTGCAGCCCTCAATCCATCTCCATCTAATGATAGTTCCGTCGCTTCCTGGTTGTTCTTATGTATTTTCTACTGTATTTGTTCAACGTCTTTATGTTTTGGCCTTTCTCTTGGGATTTGCCTCCCTCTCCCCGCAGTTTTCCTTCTATTACATTCTTCAGAGACCCATTTTGCCTCTGGGTGTGCCCAATCCATCCGGATCTTCTTTACTGAGCAGTGTGCCATTGGGAGAACTTACGAAAAGTATATGTCAGTTCTCCTTGTTGCTCTTGTTAACATAATTTGAGCGAGATAATTGTCACAATAGAGATCACATTCCAACTCATCACAGAATTTACTAATTTGTACGAGGTATGGAGGCACTTCACTAGTAACAATGACGCACAAACTTTTATTTCACGATTTCTCAATAATAAGTTCAATATGGTTGTAACATTAAACTAGAATTTGCTACTAGATCAACTTCTTTCGGGCTGCCCGCTGAAATGCCTCCACAATGAGTTTTTTTTTTATATTCATGAAATTTATCGTAGTGAGTCCTAAATTAATTATTTGAATACATTAAGCACACTAACAACAAGCCGTTTCATTTATGTAATATGTACGTTAGAGGTTCCTCATTTTTCGCACTCCTACAGGTATCGCTACAACTACCTCAGAAGTAGCACCTTGCACCAATTCTTCCCTCTGTCGTCAAATGCCACTTTTCTCATCACATCTCACTCAGGATTGAGGGCTGCAGTCATCACCTTCTCCCTCCTCACCACTATTTCTCATATCATGAGACAGCCTATAATGAGCCCATCTCTAATTGCCCATGATTGCTAATCATCTCATCCTCCCACTACCCTCGCCCCAACCATTCTCCCATTCATAATCCTCTGGCATTTTGTCGGCCTCCTAAGATGTCCCACGGAAGCTTTTCCTGCCTAGGATCAGCCTCCATTTTTTCCCGGATCTATCGAAAACTTGTGTTTTTTCCATCTTCCCAAATGCATGTATCTTCTCCATATTCGTCTACACCAACGTTACGAAAGCTTTTAGTGAACGGGCTTCTTCCCTCCGCGGGGACAAATTTTTGAAACCTGTAGGCGTAATTCGGGGCTGGCAAGGGGTGGCCGTAACCACTCCAAAATTTTGAAGGAAAACGATTTTAGTAGTATTACAAACTCAGAAATACAACGTTGGCAGGCACGTTTTTCGTTACCATGCTTAATTTAGCTGAGTGAAATTATAAACTCGAAGTGATGAATACGGAATATGTGAGGAAAAATGGAGAACATAATCAAGGATATCGTGGACGCAAATAGCTCACAAAAGGCTTTCAAATCCATGGACCAACCCTGAACCTGGGTCATATCTGTCATTCCAGTCAAAATGCTCAAATTACGCTCATGCACACCCAACGTTCTTGACTATTTTTTGTGCTGAGCTGACCAATTCTAAGCGTGCTTCCCTCGTCAATGTCATAATTTTCGCAAAAGCTTCCTTGCCGAATGGAGACCTTCGATTTCCCTATTACTAAACCCACCATCATCCAGAGTATTCCCAAATATTTTAACTGTTCCCCCCTCTCAACTTTTGCCCCCAACCTCACCCATGCATACGCATCCCCAACGTGACTAGGGACACCATTTTCTCTAACGTTAACGCAGGTATGCGTTCTCACTGACCGCTTGTCTTTATTTCCTAACATTTCTTAAATAAATACATTTTAAATTTACTTATTATATTAGATTTAATTAAGCTCACTTTTTCCGTAATATGTTGTGCAGTGTTTTTTTCCGAACGTGGACTTACGCACTTGTTTATATGAAATAAATATTAATATATCAGGAAGTATTCATTTAAGATAAGTCACAATCACAGTCTAAGCAAATATTAAGGTTCAGTTAAATAGATATTAGCGGAAATAATATATAATATTGTTTTAATATGTTTATGGGTGGGATAAAAAAACAATTACGAAATCGAAAACATGCGATCTGATAGACCGCGGAAGAACTTTAAAACTAATTTCCTCGAAAATCAGTCGCAGTAAACATCACTTTTGGCGGTAGATTCGTTAAATACTATTTCATTTGAAGGTACTAATTTTGTTAAAATGACCAGTGAAGCAGAGATGGAAAGAAGCTATGCTGATGATCTAAGCGATCTGTTATATATGGGCATATGCAAGACCACTTTCAGCATAGAGTTTGATATTGTTAAGTAGCTGGCATGTGAGTCTCAATATCGTTGAAATTGTCATGAGGTAGGTATTGAAACTCGCCCCCCTCAAGTATCGTAATCGTAAAAATAATCGTATGTCTGGATGCTTCAGGTGTTTGGAGAGCTAATCATGAGCCATTGAGCGAGCATTTCAATGCCTATTTAGTTATCAGAAAACAAATCCTTGGACCATACCTCACTTAAGTACACTCGTTGATAACATGGAAATAACAATAACATGTATTAATAATTATGATAAAAAAGTTATATTTTAAAAGTTTCGCCTTAGCTAAAGTATTATCCTGACTTGAATTTATGGCGCCGAATTCGAAATGTAGAAGAAAATCATGCGTAAATGCATGTTTTTCACTCGTAATGATACCCTTATTTTATTAGCCACAATTTTTATAATTATGAAACGTATTTTTTCGTATTTAGGGGAAATCTGTACGTATGTAATCGAATTATTTCGAAATATATGACTAAAACGATAGGGGGCTACGTGTTTATATAACATTAACTTTCCGATAGACAGTTTCGGTAAAATGAAACTTTTCTTTCTCACCCATACATATTACTAATGAGTAAATGTATGTGAAGCTTCACGTAAACGAAAATAGCTCCAAACACTTTTGCGCATTATAATTAGACCTGTGCGCCAATGGAAAAACTATCGGCGGCGGACGCCCACTGGAAATGGGTCGGCGTCCGGCGGTGCGCCGATCCGATGGTTTTTATCGGCGGCGGCGGCGTGACCGGCGGCGTAATATTAGCCTTCATATGTTCACTAGTATTGTAGCACTTCAGCAAATTGTAGGAAAAAGTATTCATTTTTTCTCTTTAATAAATACATTCATTTGTATAATGCCATGTAAAAACTTATATAATCAAATTGCTACATAAGTATGCGACAAAAATGTCTCGTAATTTTAAGTGTTTAGACAAATAACGTATTTAATAGCTTTAATGAAAACTATCACTATACCCTTATCTTTTATCTCAAATGCGAGCGAAATTTCCTTCTATCGCAAATGCGAGCGAAATCCACGTTATAGTATTTGGGCGCAGACTTGAGATGTAGCGAAAGAGTCTATGCTTATAGTAATTTTTATATAAATGTGTTAGTTTTGAGTCGTAGGGTGTTCGTTTTTTGGAATTTCACGTACAAATTTGCAGGTGAACGAGATCCAGCAACACCTGATTTATGCATAGAGATTTAGAAGTCGAGCATTTTTAGTCGTTAGAACGAGGAAATTTGACTTTTTACAAACATTTCATTTACATACAGGTGATTAGCGGTTTGTTTTAACTTTCGTTTGGCTTTAAAAAGTGAAAATACAATGTCTTTGACTTTGAATGAGAATGTCGCGTTTCTCTTCAAGTTTTGTTTCCGATTCATTTTAAACATTTTTTGTGCGTGCTTGCGAGTGTTTAGGACAGTCCTTGCGAGATTTTCAGTGCGAATTAAAGACGAGGACTGGTCAGGTGAGTTTTGACGCTTATCCCGCTTTTTAGGTCGTTGACAACGTTGAAAATAGGTGATAGCAAGAATATCGGACGTGAGGATGACGTGAATGTATTTAATGAGACGTGCTCCTGCATTGGTTGATTGTGAGTTACGCGCAAGATCAGGAATGTCAGAGAAATTGTTTCGGTTAATTTTTAACCTTGGTGATATATCCAATCCTAGATGAGTTTAAGAGCTGATGAGTTTTTTTGAGACCTGATCTTGATTGATTGGTGATTTTTTTTGTAGTGTAAGCTGTTATATAAACACCATTTTACAGCCTGTAATTGTTACGCGGGGTACGAAGTTTTGAAATGTGGAGACCGAACGACTGAATATGCGCTCTGGTGTTTAAATGAAGATATGGCACAAAGGCTATTAGGAAAAGTATGCTTGTGGTAAAGCTCAAAATGCTTGCTGAATTTTGATGACGAAAGATTTAAATTGGGCAACTGTTTCAATTAGCAACTTGCAATCATGTAATTCAAATGAGAAGAAGTAATGACAAGGGAAAAGAAAGCGAACCTTTATTTGAGAGTAGAATACAAAAGCTCAAACCGAAGGTGGCAGCTGAAGCTAGTATATATTGCTGTGAACACTTGTGTCCATGTCACATAAACTTATATTAATAAATACCTAAACTTTTATTAATAATTTTTAAATATGATGAAATTGGGCTCCCGCGATCATGTTTGAATACTTCGTATCTGCTTCAGGCATCTGTGTGTCACGGTGTAGGAGAGTGGAAGAGGGAGGGAGGGGGGTATCAGAGTAAGGGAAAGGGAATTATAGTTTTCCCATCATTGCTTAAGGGCCTGGCCTGGAATCTTTTGGCCCCCCTTGTCCTCCTCCTTGGGTTCCGCATATCGGATCAACATGTAACTACTTGTCAAGGTCTCTTCCTTCCCCCTCCATGTTTCGAAAGAGACCTCTACCCTTCAACACCATTCGTTCCCATTGTGCCTCTTTGAATCAGGGCTGAGATCACTCTCCCTCCCAGGTGGTCACAGAAACGTAGTTTAAACTCTCCCAAATAAACTATTTCATCATTCAGCCGTCTAAACTTTTCCAGTAAGGTCCATCACATGTAATTAAGCACTCTGTTCATACGCAGAGGAAAATTCCTACGGCTTTCGGTTTATTATTTAACGGATAATAGGATGCATTATGGATACTATTTGCATCATTTATATAGTAGTCGATGGAAAATTATGCCTCATCAATGCCGTGGGACATAAAAACTCCCTATGAAATTTATTCCTTCTCCTATTCCGATTCCTTTTCCTATCCTCATGCGAGGCGAGGTCCTTAACATCCTCCTAGGTACTCTCAGACTGCACCGTAGATTTACTTCCTTGAACTTCACTTACCATGACCAATGATCAAATAAAAAAGAAATATCGTTCAAATATTCTCCAAATGTTTTTATTTTGAATTTAGAAGTATTAGAAACTCTTCAGTATGTACGTAAACCCTTTGGTTAACTACTTCCCGTCTTCCAATACATTGCGTTGTAAGGATGAAAGACAGTGAACCTTGCAAGGAAAAGAAAGAAGAGAGAGAAGTCTATGAGAAGCGGATGTGGAGAAGGAAGGAGAAACTGCAGTAGACGGAGAGACTCATGAAAATTTTGTAAGGTTGTTTAGCGACGAAGGGAAATCCATCGATATTACACGTCCTAATTACGCATAGTTTCAAGAACAGTAGGATGAAGTATAGTCGATACCTTTTTCTGTTAAACGGCCCTTCATATCGTCATTATAATCTCTTATTTTACAATTTTTCATAATTCATTCGTCATTATTATCTCTTAATTTACGGAATCAAGCGGGAAACTGAATATAAGCCAATCATGCCGCATTAGAGGCTTGAGCCGAGTGAAATCCACGCCAACGAAGGGTGAACACTGAACACGTGGCTCATGGTCCAACAGAAATCGTGACCTTGCTATTTCCTTTCGCACAGATTGAAGACCATTTTCATCAGTAGGTACATCAATTTCGGACCGAAGAGCTGCTATTTTTTAATAGTTAAAAGGAAAATATCGATGAGGAAATAGAGAGGGGAACGCAGGGGATTGGGACATTCCGGTGTGCGGGAGTGCGCCGGTTTGGGCGCGGTCGTTTTGGCGCGAGCCCTTTTTGCGCAGGTCATTTGGGCACAGGTATGATTGGGCGAAGCTGTTTTGGCGCAGGTATGATTAGGCGAAGCCGTTTGAGATCAGGGGCGTTTCGCCGCAGGGGCATTTTGGTTACCACTCGGCTGGTATCGATGCTTTTATGAATTATGACTGGTGATAGTCATCTCAATGGTGGTGGGAAGGGGTGAGCATTGAACTACGTACTGCACTGTGGGTGTGCTACCAATACTGTAAAATAATATATGATTTTTTTCTTTGCGGGGAGATTTTTTTCCAGTACTATAAGGAACCATTTCATCTGTCATCGAAAACACGGAACATACAGGCCAAAGCATATCTGGTCGTTGATGGGAAAAATCATGCTAAGGTCATTCTCTATGTAAGCAACACCAAATTATATACAATACCTACAATTTTATTTGACACATTTATAAATACTGCCTCTAGTCATAAATCATAAAAGAATCGGTACTAGCCGAGTGATAACCGAAACGCCCCAGTGCCCTAACGACCTTCTCGGCTAAAACGGTCCCTGCGCCAAAACGGTTTGCCGGATTGTCCTAGAGGACGTGGATGTCTTGGAGCTGAGCGAGGAGTGATGGAAGGACAGCGGAGACTATTGCAGTGATAGTTACAGGGTAATCTATAGTGGGGGGGATGAGAGTCAACGTGGGGCAGCTATAGTATTGAACGCAAAATTGGGGAGGAGGGTAGTAAACATTGAACAGAGCGACAGCATACTAGTGGTTGAAATAAAAGTACGCTCAACAACTTTCGTTATAGCCCAGCTGTACATGCCCACAAGCAACCATGGGTATTAAGAGGTGGATGGGCTTTATAAAGAGCTTGAGTAGATAATCAGAGTTCCCAGACAGGAGAAACCTAATATTAATGGGTGTCTGGAACGCAGTAGTAGGGGAAGGGAGAGATGGGTAGGAAGTGGGAGGGTATGGACTAGGAACGAGAAATGATCTCGACGAGAAGGCAGTTGAATTTTGTTAGAATGCAGGCTTGAATCTTAACTTAGTTATGATGATATGTGATCGCAGATTTAAAAAAGTAGGTGGATACACAGATGAAACTTTGAAGCTTTGGTAGGGGAAAAAAGAAGGGAATACCAAGAGCAAGTGGAATGAAACATAAGTGAAGCAAAGGAAATGGAGAAAACATGGGAGAATATACATACAGGTATATTAAGAGAGGCGGAAAAAACGAAAGAATGAGTGGAAACGAGGGGGTTAAGGAGCAGTGGGTTATGCAAGAAATGATTGGGAAAATAGAGGAGAGAAGGAGGTGAAAAAATGCCAACACTGAACTAGGTAAGACGAAGCACAATGAGTATAATCATCAACTCCAGTGAATAACCAATCGGACGAAGGAAAACTGGTGGAAATGGCACTGCGAGGAGATGGATAAGCTGCAATAAGATGGGGAAAAGGGTGCGTTTTGCGATAAAATAAAATTGCTATCGGGCGGGGAGAGAGGGAATACGGTACCAAATATTAAGAGCAGAGCCGGTAGGATATTAATCGAGCAAGAAGATCTTCAAGGTAGGTAGAGAGAATACGTGGAAGAGCGATAATAGACAGCGATATTCGATAAACTAATTTAGATGTGAAGGATGAGGGAACAGTAGATGAGGATAATCTCGGTCCAATGATACTCCACGGTGAAAAAAAGAAAGCATTGAAAGATATGAAAGCAAGAAAAGCTGTAGGAGTGGAGAACATGCCTTCGGAGTTGCTAATTAATTTAAGTAAAAATGTTAGGCAAGCTTTTTCTAAACTAATTTGATGGACCTACGAGGAAGGCGTATGGCCAGAGTGCTTATTCCTATCCCGAAAATGAAGAAAGCGCCAGAATGCGAGGAATATGGAACAATCAGTTTGATTTCGTAAGCAGCCAAAGTTGCACCTAGAATAATCAATAAAATGTTGGAGAGTTATGCAAATTTCCAATTTAGTGATGACCAGTTTGGGTACCGGAAAGAAAGGTCATCTCGGGATGGAATTGCGGTGTTGAGAACAATTATTGAATGAAACAGAGGAAAACCAGGATGTTTCCTCATGTTTTGTGGATTTCTAAAAGGTTTTTGACAGATTGAAAGCAACTATAGGTCGTGGGGTAGACCAAGGCTGCCCTTTGTTTTGTAACATTTATGCTGAGGAAATGGTCTGACGGGCAAGTGAAAAACTTCGTAGATGTGGGAATCAAGGTAGGAAGGCAGCTAATACAGTTAGTTAAGATCGCGGACGACCAGGCGCTGATTAGTCAACCTTCGAAGGGATTGCAAACTTAGTAGATGCTTTCGAAATTCAGTACGGAAATTCGAAATGAAGACATCATAAGAAAACAAAAGTAATGGGATTATTCAGGATAAAGAAAGCGAGGCTGGTCATTTAAGTTGGAGGGTACAAACACGAGCAAGTAGAACATTTTAATTACTGAGGCAGCACGCTTGAAGAAAATGGGCTTAGTAGAAAAGGCATAATGAAGAGAATAGCGTCAGCTAAGGAGGCGTTTAGTAACTGAAGGGTGCTGATGGCGGGAATCTTAGGCAAGGATACGAAGAGGAGTCTGGTGAAGAGCTTGATATAGAGCGTAGCGTTGTATGGAGCAGAAACGTGGACCCTCGGAAAAGAGGACGAGAATACGCTAAAGGCATTTAAGATGTAGATATGGAGAAAGTGAGGTGGACGAAATGGAAGGCAAACGAGGAAGTACTTAAGACGGTGGGCAAGGAAAGGAAACTTCTGAATGAAATCCGGGATAGGCAGAGTAGATGTCTTGTGGAAGTAAGTTGCACAACAGCGTGATAGAGGGGAGAATTTTGGGCAAGCAGGGAAAGGTAAAAAAGGAGAATTGGTTTCATGGACGGATGGAGAACGGTATATCGTATGCTGAGGCAAAAATAGTAGCACTAAAGGGAGATAGAACCCTAAAAGTGTAGAAAGCCAAGAGGAGATTCTCTGGCTATCACCTAAAACTATCTTTTACCGTTAGAATACTTAAAAGAAATTACTTTTAAAAGTCACATACAATGCTGAAACATAGCCGCGTGCAAGAGCTTCTATTGCTCTAGCTCGTTCCATACCTTCCCCACCTGATGGGTGGGATCGAACTAGAGGTTCTGAGGGCGACATAAGGTCCAAAACTCTGAGCTCGGAGACATTCAAAATGAGGGCCCACGCTGGCGCATGGCCCTTAATGAGCACGTAGCAGATATAGTTTCTGCGGTCTCCACTCGGTACCCTCAAGCCTCAACTTTGGCTGAATTAAAGTGGCGCTATACTTTTAAACATGGAGTAGAACAAAGGTATTTTACTGCGTATAATTAACATTTTGACATAGCCTACAATTGTTACAATTCCAATGAGAGAGGATGCTTGAAAATGTTTGAAAAAAGAAGCAAATACGAATTTTTGATTTAAATACACTGGATACTGCCCTAGCGTGCAAACTAGCGGATAAGCTTAAAAATATATCTCGAAGTCTTTGAAGATGGCTCCCTCCCTAAACGCACGGATAACTGTCGCTATTAAGGAAAGACTGTTAATACTGCTGCACGGATATCAGTGTAACTGTGGTAAGTAATGTTTGACAAAGTTATGAAATACAATGATGAGGAGTCAGCAAAAATTAGTGTACTCAAATATAGAAGCCATGCTCAAGAGGCAATGATTCGTACATAGCCGCATATGACGGCGCGCGCCACCACGCCGACATTGGGGACCGGCGGCGTCATCAAAACCATCGGCGGCGATGCGGCGCACAGGTCTAATTATAATGTTGAGGGGGGCGCGTCTTCCGGCGAGTATTTTCATGACATCCTATGCGTACTCATGAGTTTGTTCACATGTAAGGGATATGTAAACGAGACAATACTTGTGGCCGCGTTCCCTCGATGGTTTCTCAAGTTTACACCGCCTCGTGTTCACATCACCTCGTTTGTCGTCGAACACGCCAATGCGGACCTCATCCATTCGATCCCACGGAAGAGTCGGGTCATCAAATATTCGGATGACACGTGTCATTCGGGCCACTGTCAACATCCGGCGGAGTCTTCCCTCGGTCCCTCTAACGCCCACCGAACAATCCCACCACGACCGAGTTAATGCCCTGCCGCCCCGTGTCCTCTCCCCCCCTGGCACTCCGCGGCACCGAGGAATAAAATGATAAATTGGCGGCGGGGAACGGTGCCGTGGCACGCGAAGGGTCGCGAATCACAGTGGGAGGGGCTTCGTCACTAATCCCCCCTCCCCCTGAGGCCCTTTCGGCTCGTGGGGCGTGAGAGGGGATGATACCGGGGGCCCCTCCGCCCCAAGCAATCGCCGCTACGCCTCCAGCGGGAGGCCCTCCCCGTGCGGAAGAGTCACGTAAGACGGGAGGTGAAGGAGGAAGTGTTGACTCGAGAAATCTCTCATTGTGATCTTGTATTCCCGTTTGATGAGTAAGTACAATATATACGTGGACGTAGGCAATATTTTGATGTTGACTTACGCAATGTATTACCAAATAAAATTTTCAATTTCAGTATTTTATTAAAAAGATCTCCTGCATCCTGGTCTCTTCCGTTTCACAACATAGGTATTTGAAAATATAGTTTTGGTGGCGTGTTTTAAGTTTTAAGATAAGATTATCTACTGATCAAATGTTTAAGTCGTAAGTTTAATCTAAGATGATACCATACCATGATAATAGACTTAAAGTTATTGGTTTCCGGCGTGACTTTGTGGAATTTACTGATCATTGTGAATGAAAAAGTAATGCCTTGTTTTTCCACATAAAGTTATTACTTTTCCACTACAGTAGGTATGGCATTAATCGAATCCTTGCATTTTCAATTTCAAAGGCGCCGTAAATTAAAAAAGTCGTACAATAAAGGGAATGCACTTGGAAAGTTATTTATTTGGTGTGACCCTTTTCGATGCAAGGCATCATCATCAGATCAAATATATTCATGTGGAACTTTGTGAGTGCACTTCCTGTTATAATCAATCATGAAGTAGTTCTATCATGTTTCGCCTGATTTCATTGGATCAATGTCATCCACATTTGATTCATGTGCATGCCTTTTTTCAGTTGGTTGCGAGAATTAGAGCATAATGTAGTGCTCAGACATCTGCTTCATGAAAGTTTCCGTAAAATAGCAGAATGAGCTAGTATAAATGAACATCAAAATAAGAAATATTTTCAGAAAAAAATTCAAATTACTTCATTTGATCTCATAGGCGTTTATTTCATGCCATGAAATTCTTTCGCCGAAACCCTGAAAAAGAGATTCCCACAGTATTATCATAGTATTATCCAGTCGAAAATGAAATGCGAATGAACAAGTTTAAGAATTTAGGTCTTAAAAATTTATCTTGAATATCCGGGAGTCGAAATTTCCAAATATGATATCTGATCCATGCTTACAATGCATCTGTTCATGAGGAGTTATCTCCTGTGATTGGAAATTAAATAGAACTCAAGGATTCATCATTTGGCGCGGAGGAATAAACTTTATTTACGATCCCAGCATACGTGTTCACAAAGGGGAACCAACGTTTCCTGATTCACTTCGGTGGCGTCTTCGAAGGTTGAGCGCGACCTGTGTCATTCTTATTCATTCGTTATTTTCTTACTTTTTCTTCAGGGGAGACGAGGGGAGGGCAGCAAAGAGGTTATGAGAAATTCAAGTCAGGACTATTCCTCACGCGTCGCTGATTATTTGTTCGACGGAATAAAAAATTTCGTCGCTTCTGCGCACGTCACACCCGTCCCAAATGATTCTGTTTTGAAATGTACCCCGGGGTATTAACCCATACATCACTCGTGTCGACTTAAGGGTCTTCCGTAGCATTCTTGGCGACGGCAGAACCCTCTACACAAGTGGCGTTGTCCCTTTCACCCTCTGCTGGCGTCAAATGTACCCTCTCCTTGCCACCCCGCTGTCCACACGCACTAGTGTCGAGTGAATCACGACACCCGGCATACTCCTGCCGTCTCGAAAGAGTCACCTCATTAAATATTTCTGACCCCATCTCGTATTTGGAATGGGGGCATAAATTGTCACATGTCGTGCAACCTCTAATTCCAGATATTTCAGGTGCCCGGAGATATCTACCGGATGGGCACAGGGCTTATAACCCGTAACCACTGACACCCTTTCTTCCAACGTTAACACAGACATGCGGTCCCTCAGACTGCTCCTTTTTATCTCCTAATATTTCGCTGATTAAATAAATTTTGTGAATTTACCCTAATTATTTTTTATATCAAGCTCACTTTTCCATCTCGCCAGTTTACTATTAAATGTAATATCAATGAAATTTTTTTTTCAAAACATGTCGTATAGCTTACCACGCGTGGACAAGAATTTGAAAGAGATATTATGATTAGAGGAAATAAACATTTAAAATCTTACTGCTCGAACAAACATGAGGGTCTGATTAGGTAGATATAAGCATGAATATTATGTCATATTGTTTTAATATGTTTATGGGTGGGATAAAAATCATTACGTAATCGAGGACAGGCGGTCTGACAGACTGCAGAAAATCGTTAGAACTAATTTCTTCGATTAAGTATCATTTTTGGCGAGCAATTACTTAAATACGTTCTAATTTGAAGGCACTAATTTTTTTCAATTATAAGTTAGGCAGAGATGGTAAAAATCTATGTAAAAAATCAAAGCGGTCTGTGAGACCGCGAGTTAGTAATTACGAGATAATATTACACCTCTGACATTCCGATCCCTGTGGTTTTTTTGCTCGCTCGTAATTTAAAGTAATATCTCGTTATTATGATTACCATCCACAATTAACTATGATTATACCCATATAGTACTATCCCCACGAGCCCTGTGCAGAAGTGTCTCTTACTGATTTGAA
Organism: Ceriagrion tenellum; assembly: GCA_963169105.1. Classification (NCBI taxonomy): domain Eukaryota; kingdom Metazoa; phylum Arthropoda; class Insecta; order Odonata; family Coenagrionidae; genus Ceriagrion; species Ceriagrion tenellum. Next base: position 63,320,506 of record OY720638.1, read on the forward strand.
AATATGTCATTCAGCATTCTTAGGACCTGTTTGAAAATAAATCGACTGTTATACATAAGCAAAATTAATCAGAAGTGTAGGAAATCAAGGAGAAAAAATTAAGTATCCACCAGTCGTGAGACTTATGCCTCCGCATCATCACGGAATTCATGAGAACATGCAACTGAGTTAACTGGCATATTTTAGTTATGCGGAAACATTTCTCCACCTGATGTTAGTCTACCTTCTGTGTTTTTTCTCAAGAAAGCGACGCTTTGGGTTTATCTTTTTTTCCTGATCGACTTTGAGCGATACTTTCCAAAAATTGACAATTCTGACTCGTACTATTCTTGCTGTCAACGGTTCATATGTAAACAATGGGATGGTTTCCTATTTTGCGATTGTCTTGCTCAAAAGTTCACAACCCTTGGAGTACGTATCTGAAGCCGTTCGATTATAAAATAACGTTCAGTGTTCTTCGCAGTCGAAAAGATAGTGATAAATTTCAACGGCTCGAAAAGCGACGGATAATCGGTATTAGTGTAAAAGTTTTACACACCTTCTGTTTAAATCTACGTGTGAACACAAGAAGGCACTCTTACAAGGCCGCCAATAGGTAACCATGAGAACGCCGCCAAACGTACTATAGTGACGTGAATTTTTGGGTCAATAGTAGTGGCGTTGGTCTCCTGGAGCGATTAGGGCTAAGGTTTATATGTTATAAAGACGGTATCAGTTTTTTCTTGAATGATCACTGAATGGCAGCATTCAACCGTGAAATGAAAAATATTTATCCAATATTTTCATCACCAAAAGGAAGAACCTAAAGCTCGTATTCTATTTGGGTTATTCGGTAAAATGTTTACACTGGGACGGTGTTCTTCTTTATTTGACCATAGTAGCCGTAACAAGGTATTGGAATGTAAAAAAGGATTCCTTTCTTTTATATATTAGAAGTTACTAATTCGTATTTTTTCGCATATCACCTTTTACATAGTTCAACAAAATGGGCTGTGTTAGGAGACACGAGAGGTGATGCACGGTCTGTTGCTCCGAAAGTAGTCATGTGTAGCGATATGTTTGCACGAAGTAATTTTTTTGGCTCGTATATCGGAGGAGCAGCACAAAATTGGAAGCTACTGAAGGGCATGTACGGCAAATTTTCATACTACGCCCGCGTCACGAGGAAGATTTTATTGCACGTCTGTGAGATCGGGCGTCACCATTCAAGGACTTAACGAAGGCCACCCATAGCTTCAGCTAACGAGCTTCTGACGACACACACTTGTTATTTCATTTGCATTCTCTGACAGCCTCAACCCCGGAGATAAAGGCTACAGATGACCACTGTTATCGAAGGGGGAGGACTGTTTAGTTCCCTAGATTAATACCCAAAATTTCTACGGAGCGTCTGCCGAGTCGCAGGCACAGGTCGTCATTCATTTTATAATGCATTCTGCGATCTATCGCCCAAAAGAAACTGCCTACGCGATAGTTTTGAATGCGATATCATGTCATCTAGAAATTGATGAATTTGGTATCATTTTAAAAATTATCACCATTCCAAAGATATCAAAATATCAACCCATTGCCGTTCTTCTTTCCGGGACTTTTGCCAAAATATGCCAGCCATTTTATATAGGAAATGGTTCGTGTATGCTTTCCAGAGAGACATAATTTAATAAATAAGGAATTTATTACGCCAAAAATCTCGTCAAAAATTAACAGTTTGTAGTTTTCAGGATTTCATTTACATAAAAGTGTGCTATTGCACCATTAATATTACAATATGTACTTTTGTGCTTCTTACAGCTGCTCTTAAATAAGAACGAAAAATAGTAGTGGTCTCTGATATGACTAGGGAAATATCGCGCTCAAACTATTTTCAAGGGTTTCACAGTTGCAAAGGTATTAGAAGACTTTTAGCAGGGAGCTAAGGTAGTTAGAAAAATGACTATTATGTGATGTTCAACGGAGAAGACTTTCTGAGCTTTGAGAATTTTCACTGGTGATTGTTAATATATGTAGACCAGAGTTGAAGAAGTCTGAAGTACAATACTTAGTTCAGGAGACCAAAATTCCCCGTACATATCAATGTGAACTATATACTGATAATACCATCGACATGTCTGCCACATTTCCGCTATTTTTGGGCTTTTTCAAGTGAATTTAATATTAACATTTAACATTCTCAGAGAGCTGGTATTCCTTAATCCATATTATTTGCTTATAATGAATACATCTGTGGTGAGCCTCGAATTGGAATTGATGAATTTTCTTTTCCTTGATGAAGGAAACTACCCAATGAAAGAATAAATTTCAGCATACTTGTAAACAATTTGAAATTAAAGCTATTGATGGCATTGTCTTCCAATAATATAACTGCGATAGCACACCAACGCGTAAAATTTCCATAGTTATAATTTGCACAAGTAGTATCATGGTCAAATCAAATGCCTTTTAAAAACCAAAATCCTTAACAATTGACCTGTATTTCACAGCTTTGAACCTATGCGGGCGTCCATATCTGGGTGGTTTCATTCCACTGAGCAAGGCTGTATTCTCACGTTTCCGTCTTCATCCACAGATTGGACCACCACCTGATCAGCGTCCACAAGTACGTACCGAACAAGTACCCGTGTGGCTTCTGCGACCACGGCTACTGCTGGCGACCGAACCTCGTGCGCCACCGACTGCTCACGCACGGCATCTTCGCGGAGGGCGACGAGGCGCGGCAGCAGCACCAACAGCTAGGCGTTCTGGGATACGCCTCCCCCGCCCCGGGCGACCACCACTTGGCCCTCCGCCGCTATATCTGCGAGAACTGCGGCAAGGTGTTCAGCGACGCATCCAACTTGCAGCGGCACATCCGCACACACCACGCGGGCGCTCGCTCCCACGCGTGCGCCGAGTGCGGCAAGACGTTTGCCACGCCATCCGGACTGAAGCAACACGCTCACATCCACTCGAGCGTCAAGCCGTTCCGCTGCGAGGTGTGCCTCAAGGCGTACACGCAGTTCTCCAACCTATGCCGCCACAAGCGCATGCACGCCAACTGCCGCACCCGGGTGCAGTGCCAGAGCTGCCGGCAGGGCTTTAGCTCGCTCAACTCCCTCGCCAAGCACAAGCGCTTCTGCGAGGCGTCCGCTGACGACTCGGCCGGCGAGCCCGCGGCCGAGGACGCTCCGCCGTCGGGGGCGCCACCGCAGCCGCCCCCCGCCGCCGCCCCCCCGGCCATGAACAACCCCGCGCCCAATGCCTCGCTGCTCCTCTACCCGCCCCGGCCCTTCCCAGCCCTGACCGCCTTCCCGATGTTCCCTGCGCCCCCGCACTACGCCAACCCATTCCTCGCGTCCACGCTGCTCTTCGCGCCGCACAAGGGCCCCGCGCGCGACGCGGCCGACGACGCCATGGGATCACCGCAGTACCCTCCGCCGCTGTTGCCGCCGCCCGCCCCCCTACCCATGCGCCGTGCCAACGGCGACGGCCTCAAAGCGGCCAGTGACGAGGAGGCCGCGTGGGCCAAGGGCGATGGACCACCCTCGCCGGAGGACGAGGGCCCTCGGGATCTGTCGTCGAGGGCGTCGCCGCCAGCAGCGTCAGCCGGGCCCCCCGCCGAACTGCCGTTGGACCTGCGCGTGGCCAAGCGGCGGTGGTCGGCCGGCGACAAGACGGCGCCCAAGGACGGTCCTCCGGAGGCGGCGCCACCACCGCCGCCCCCGCCGCAGGCCGCCGATGACAAGCACAAGGAAGCCACTCCGCCTATGGCCTACCCCCGGCCCATCCACCCCATCTTCCTCGAGGCCATGTACCGGCTGGAGCGGCCCGCCCAGTCCGTTTACCCCTCGTACGGCGGCCCCGTCGACGAAAGACTCTTGCCCTCGTCCTACGGGCCGCACCGCGGCGTGGCCTTCCCCTTCCTCGGGCCCCCGCCCCGGCCCTACGACCTCCTGCGGCCACCAGCACTGCCCAACTTCGGCAAGCCGTACCACGACGTGTTGGGCGGGGCGCCGGGAGGTGGGGCCACGGGAGGCGGCGGGGGTGGCGGCGGAGGCGGCGGGAGCAAGGCCCGCGGCGACCGCTACTCGTGCCGTTTCTGCGGAAAGGTGTTCCCGCGCTCGGCCAACCTCACGCGCCACCTCCGCACGCACACGGGCGAGCAGCCGTACAAGTGCAAGTACTGCGAGCGGTCCTTCTCCATCTCGTCGAACCTGCAGCGCCACGTGCGCAACATCCACAACAAGGAGAAGCCGTTCAAGTGCCCGCTGTGCGACCGATGCTTCGGCCAGCAGACCAATCTGGACCGCCACCTCAAGAAGCACGAGGCGGGCGAGGAGGACACGGAGGCGGGGGGACCGAGCAACGGCGCCGACGGCCCGGGCCGGCACGGCGGCCCCGCCTCGCCCGAGAGCCCCGGTGCAAGCAGCAATGAGGACGCCTACTTCGACGAGATACGCTCGTTCATGGGGAAGGTGACGTACGGCAACAGCGACTCGCCGCTCATGCCCTCTTCGCTGCCTTCGCCTCTCGCCACGCCCAATCACCTCGCGGGACACTTGGGCGCGGGCACTGTGGTCGGCGCGCCGCCCGCCGCGCCGCCTGTCGCCCACATCTACGCGCAGCAGCCTTACCCGGAAGACCCGGAGTCGGACTTGAGCGGTGACGACTCCGGCGTCGCGTACGAAGTACAACTACAAGCGGGTTCGGGAGGAAGTCCGGCGAAGGGGCGCCCAGAGGAGGGCCACTCGCCTCATCCGCCGGCGCCCACCGAGGCCATCCACGTGACCAGTTAGGAGTTGAATGGCGGCGGCCACGCGGTGGCCCAGTGGAGAGGGAGGGCGATGGTGCTGCCACCGGCGCCGAACGGTGCTCGCAATCGTTCTATGACTCAAAGAGGAAGGTTCAACCTTCCACCCAGTTGCACTAGTTTTAAACCCATTGGTTATTAATTTTAGGCAATTTTTATGAATTTTCTGATATCGTAATAGAAATCATTAGCACATGTTAAACAAAAGAATTATATCAGTATTAAAAACTCATGCTATAAGTAAATCAATCGACAGCTGGATAAGAGGGATCATCGTTTTAGTGATTTGACCTTTCTTATTGAGTGCTCTTAAAACATGAGATATTTTTGTGTATCATAACGAAAATTCATCCTCCATCGGGTTCTAGTGTGTTGCTGGAATGCTGAGACTTTGATGTGAGAGTGCAAAATGATTGTAAGACAACCAAGTTGAAAAAACTAGCAAGTCGTGGTCTTCAACTAATGTGATCCAAGTAACGCTATCGTCTTGATACATGATGATATGACCAGGTGCAGCATACGAAAACCAAATAATTATTTTGCGGAACGAACAAATATTATTGTAGTGACAAAGTTCGATAATGATATGAATATTCCTAAGTGAAATCATTCCTTAATAGGAACTGGTAAGTTGTGTAAATGTGGAAACGGTGCTTCGGGGTAAAACATTAATCCAATGATCTCATCCAGGTACATAACACGATTCTCATAATGCAAGATAATTGTGTATTTACATAACTGAAAGTGAAAGGTAACCCATCTAACTGTTATTACCTTTCAATGGATGTGATTATTTGTCAAGGAAATGGTTGCTCGTATGTGTGGTATACTATTCAAGGTGGTAAGATGAATGCCCCATTATTTTCTCCAGACCTTCACTTTAAAAGTGTACCCAGTAACCGGAGGGCAGTGCAATCAATACAGTGCTATTTCATATTTCTCTTTTAGGTTAAACTGTCTTCCGAATACCTAATGAATGCGAAAATCTCTGTTCTACAAATATAATTGCAATGCTAGTAATCTCTTCCCAGCTCTAAGGCTGAATGCTCGAAAGTAATTAGTTGGACACAATTCAAAATCGGTTCCTGGCTTGTCTTGATGTTGAAGTGCTAAGCGAGCATGCATGCAACTCAAGCCGCCTTTAAACAATGATCCGAAGAAAATTGCTATGCCACGTAATTAAAGGCGTTGCGGCCCAATCAGTATCATAATGTCTCGTTATGACCTTCCTATCTTCCGGCTGTTTTTTGAGAGACTATATCGGGAAACTTTACTGGACCATAGAATATTCTGTCAACTAGCGATTTGTCCATCTCTATTGACATATGGTGATAAAATCAAAATTAACCTTGCTGTATGAGTGAATGTAAATATATATTAGCATGAAGTTTAATTCAAACACTCTTTGAGTCTTTATTTGCCAAAGATAATGCCAGTGAAACTTAGTTATATTTTCCAAATTATTTAAACTACTGCTAACGTCAGAGAAACATCAATGCCCACAAAATTTTTAGCTGCACCATCAAAAATCGTCCTTGTGTTATTCGCACAACTAATTATGGAGATCTTTCCTGATAATGATGTGAAATTCAATAATTCTTATTTGAAAAAAGAATTCATACACTAGAACATAAGAATTATTGAATCAATGGCAATGGTGACATGAGACAACTTGGTTTGTATATGGATGTTTGTTGCGGACCCTTCAATCATATTTTGCACCTGCAATTGACTTCTTGTTTACGTAATCTGTTTCATTTTAATACTATGAAGACGAGTGACGTCAAGTTCGTAAGTAATCACGTTCTCATATTCCTCAAGAGTTCCATAATTACAATAACTTACTGCATAGTTTAACGGAGTGACAAGACTAATACAGTTTATGAACTGGACTGAAAAGGGATATTTCCTCATAAGGTCAAACTTTTCTACAAGTGATTTATTAGGGAAAAACTTATTTTTGCAAGTGAAATTCATAACAGAATTTATGGGAAGAAGATTCCTCAGATAACATCTTTCGAGTTTCTGCGCTGAGAATTACAACGCATTACGTTCTAAATAAAGTCCTCTAGTGTCTTTATTCCTTAACAATTCTTGTATAAATGTTGAGGGGATGTCAAAAGAATCCTAATATTAACCTCATAAACTTGCAATTTTGAATATTTCCATCCATTTTTATAAAAAACTGTGCATTACAAAAGTGTAAATATTTTCCCCTTTCAAGCGTGCTCCCACCGCTATGTTGTTTAATAATTAGCAGCACCAATGGAGGGCACGGATTATTACATTTTAATAAGATATGTATAAATTGGATTTAAAACTAAATAATAGGATGTTACTGCTTATCAAAGATAGCTACACTATGGCATTTTCCAATGTGCATAACGCAGTTTGTTCGTAAATTTCAAATATGTGTTTGTTCCTTGCTTGAAAACATGAATATTAAAGACAATATGAAAATATGTTCTATTTTTTTTCTCCAATGTCTTCCCCACCTTGATGTCGTATTGAAAATTTGAAGAACGTACAACTAAGATAAGGTACCCATTGGAATATTCATCGACTACCCTTCATTTAGGCAGTGTTAAGGCTGATAATGATTTAATACCCCATTATAATAAAACGGGGAAGAAATAATTGATACTTTCATACATCGTAATTGAGCTATTAGAAAACTAGTAATATATTTAGAGTAATTATATAATAAAAAGAGTAATAAGAAAATCTTAAATTATTTTCATATTTTCTCCCCCGCCATCACGGGCTCAGCCCTGGAGCTAGCATGTAGCAGACATATAATACGGGCTTAGGCCTGCTCCCACTCATTGTGTTTAGTACTACAAACAAACAATATATAACTTATCGTTTTGATTTGTTATTTGCAAGGGTGAAAAAATGCCATTTACAAAATTAATGCATGAACTTAACTGAAGATTTCGGGTAATGTTTAGCTTATTCGTACTTATTTAATGGTAAATAGTGCAATGTCGCTTTCATTATGACTGAAAGATGCCCTTCAATAAATAGCACATATTTAAATGCTAATGCAGCAAAATGTTTCAGAGTTATATTCCTGAAAAAGGTTTTCTTAAGCTCTTAGTGATAATAACTTCGTTCTAGTTTGAAAGTATATTTTTATCAACTTTCAACAGGTGTATCGCATGTACCATTATTTACGACCTATTGGTTTATCTTAGTGTATAGCCATTAAATTATTGAAGACCATTGAATTAACTAATAATGAATTTATGATTGGTCAGTAGCTAAAGACATAAGTTTTGTCATATTCTAGATTCTAGTTTGCAAGCCCCGATAGCTCAGGTGCTGCCACCCACGAACAGTTCCAGTAGTGGAAGCGACACGGAAGAAGTAAGCGATGGTGCCACGGGTTCACCCCTAAAATCAGTCCTAGAAAAAAAATTAACCGGAGTCTGTCCGAAATCGGAACATCCCCAGTAATGAGGAGAATCTATACTTAACAATTTCATTTCAGATGTTTTTAATCTTTGAGCATTTCCTTCACTAATGACCAGTTGCAGGAATGACACATATTCTATAAAGTTATGGGACCCATAAGCCATGGCAACCATTCAATAAGTGTTGCATAAACATTCGATAAATTTATTGGTTTCATAAGTTATGGCATTTAGTTATGAGTTCCATAAGTAGTCAAGATGTTGGATGCGCAATGCACCGCTTGGAGACTTAATTACTTGATAAAAGAGTTTTTTTGAGACAAATTACCAGTTTTTTTACTCTTACTGACCAATTATAATCTGCAATAGCAATTTACCAGACGCTAAGCTTTCGTAAAGGGTATCCGGCGGTGGAAGATTAAATCAAATATTCGAAGCTATTAACAATTAGTAAATAAGCTTAGTAGCTAGTAGATGTGTTTTTGCTACCCGAATATATTTATGAGATCTATAACTTTATGGACCTCATAACTATTGACTCCATAACTAAATGTTCTTGCAACCGGCCATAAGTGTCCATTTCTCGCTACCTATCTTCCTTCTATCCCCAAACACTCCTTCCCTCGCCTACCTATCAACCCTTATCCTACAAAGCACCTCCGGAGGTCGCCAACCCAATCAAAAATAGTAAAGTGTAAATCTAGTACAAAAATCTAGTACATTGAGGTGAGATAACTTCCAACTCCTCGGCATTGCACCGCTCGGGAGCACCAATATCCAGAATGCTGACGTCGGGCTCATCTCCTGTGACGTCCCGGAGCCAGTACGAGTATAAGAGCTGTCTCTCTCTCATCATATCCTTAATCTTACCTAATCTCTGCCTTCCTCTTCCTTTCTTTCTATCAATCCGATTTCCGCAATCCGCTTGCTCTCGGATGGGGTTAAGGAAATAATGAAGGGGAGGAGCCCAAAAGACGAGCCTTTGAATTAGTTTTTTTTTTGTTCTCTTGGTAGAATTATTGTCAACCTTGCACCCGTTGGCACGAATACATGATCACCACAGAGGACGATTAGGATTGGTGGGAAGGAGTGGAGAAAGGAGAACAAAGAGGAGGGGAAAGTGAAAGAAACGAAAGGTAACCTAACCAAATAAGAAGACTTAATATTCGGACGACCAGAATGGCTAATGTCAAGGTAGAGAGAGCTTCCCCACCACGGGAGCCTAAAATTTATTGCCTGCTCTCTTAACTCGGCCGACCGAAGAAAACTTTTTCCCCTCCTTGACATCAGCGAACTCCGCAGCAAAAAAAAAGAAATTCTTCTTCTGTACCTACTTTAGCTTTGTTTTTATTTACCGTTAGTCCATATTCTTCTTTCCTGTCATTGAGGTGTTCTAACATGATCTTCAGTTCTTCCTCACTTTCCGCCAACAATATCATGTCGTTCGCAAACCTGATGCACGCAGTCTTCCTTCCTCCGTTTGCAACCCCTTCATCATTCATCCAACATATCCGCACCACATCTTCGACGTATATTTTGAAAAGAACTCTCATGTCCACTTTCTGCCTCGTAAAAAAGTTTCTAATCAATCTACGTTCTCTCCAGTTTACACCTTTCTCCTGCAAAATCTTCATAATTTTCTCCAAATTCACACAATCAAACGCCTTTTTCAGTTCGACAAAACACATATGTAATTCTTTCCCTTTTTCCAAATATCTCTCTCCAATGGTTCGCACAACTCCTATAGCATCTCTTTCCCATCAGTTTTCTGAATCCGAACTGTTCTTCCGCTGTATTCTCTTTCATGGTTTTGTTCAACCGTATTTTCAAATTTTTAGCAAGATTTTTGCTGCGTGTGAAATCAGGAAAATCATGCGGTGTTCTTCACACTTCTGTGTTCACTTCTTCTTGGGTATAGGAACCATTTCCATTTTCAGAAAATCTGAGGGTCATTTTCCGCTGTCATATATTTTATTGTATAATTATGTTACTTCACCTAATCCCTCTTCTTGTACGCATTTTATAAGTTCAACAGGTATACCATCTATTCCTTGTGCATTACCGTTTTTCATCTCCCTCAGTACCGCTCTCACTTCACTTTTTAATGTTTCCCCAGTCTTATCCTTATCCACCTCATGTTCTTCCTCAATTTTTAAATATCATGGTTTTGCACCCGTCTTGCACAACTCTTCCATACACTCCTTCCATCTCTCACGCACTTTATTCTCATCCTTTAGGATATTTCCTTCTTTATTTTCTATCTCTATACCTGTTGAACTGTATCCAGATGCATTCTTACCATCCCATGTTGCATTTCTTACTTTATTATATACTTAATCATGTCTTCCCATGTGTTCTAAATCCTCTATTTCTTTACATTCCCTTTCTAACCACTCTTTCCTGGTCTTATCCGTGTCTCTTCTTAGTTCACGGTTTAGTTTTCTATACATCCTCTTATCTCCCTCACTTTTGTTGTTTTTATATTTTCCTCTTTCTTCCATTTAGTCAATAATTTCTGATGCATTTCCTTTCCGATGCCCAAAGTTTTCTTTTCCTATTTTTTCAATGCTCCTTTTTATTCTTTCCCAGTGATCCTCTACATATTCTGTTGTGGCGGTAACAAACATCTTTCTTTTCCTTTTTCATCTTGTTTCCAATCTCTTCTTTGCCTACTTCCTTTAAATTTTCTAAGCTCCACTTCTTTACTATATTTACTCTCATTTTTCTATTCAAACTTATCTCAACTTCCACAAATAGTAACACATGATCACTGTAGACATCTGCACCCGGAAGCCCGCAAGCGCGTTTAACTCCATTTCTGTACCGTTTCTCTACCATGATAAAATCTATCTCCTTTCTGTATAAGTCACCTGGTGCTTTCCATTTTTACAGCCTTCTATTTGGAATTTTAAACATAGTATTGGTGACTATAAATTTATTTTCTACACAAAAGTCTATAAATTGCTCACCTCTTTCATTTCTTTTCCCAAGCCCATATTGTCCGACTATACCGTCTACAACTCCTCCTACACTCACATTCCAGTCACCCATCACAATATTGCAACATCCCATTCCTTCGTTCTTTAATAAAATTTCTATTTTGTCATACACTTCCTGCAATTCTTCATCTTTACCATCACTTGGATAAATAGTAGTTTTTGGCAACTGAGTCTATCTTTATGCCTACTACTCAATCACTTTCATAAAATACTTCACTAACACAAGCCTTCATCTTTTTATTTACCATGAATCCCACTCCGTTTCTTCCTCTTTTATTTCCGCTGTAGTACCATGTATCATCTCCACATTCTTCTTTCCCGTATCCTTTCCATCTTACTTCACTTACTCGAATAATGTCCATATTGTTTTACTGCATTTCTCTTTTCAAGTTTTCTAACTTTTCATGTTTTAGAAGGGTTCTTACATTGCATGTTCCTATCCCCAATCTATTCTTCTTTCTCCTTCCAACCTCATGGAATGGCGTCTTTGTACATTGTCCCTCCCAGAGATCCGATTGAGGGACTATTCAGGACAATTTCATTTTCAAAGTATCCATGTTTCGTCTTTCTTCGCTTCTCAGAAGCTACTTTTGTCTCGGATATTCCAAGGGATCTTTAATGCGGTGGTTTTCCGTTGCCTGCCGCATCCCCATGCTGTTCGCCACCTTACGGCTCATCCGCCTTTAGGGGAGATTTCTCCCCCTAGAACATGAGAATCCACTGACCTCCGCCCGCTCATCCGCTTCAAAGAACCGTTGGCACTTGGTGGTGGGTGACCCCTTATTCCGGGAGTCCCTCGGTCGCCATTTCCTCGTTAGTTTAAACGGGTTGCACTACGAGAAGGTGAGTTTGGCATTAGATATAGAGAGGCTATCTGAGACACCTCTATACCCTTACAACCCTTCTGTGTAATTATCCACTAACAGGTCTCAATGGAACTGTTGTCTTCAGGCATCTCTGTTTTGGGGAGTTTCTTCATTTTCCTGTACGTCCCTCCTCTCATCATATCCGCTATGACAACCAATCTTTTCCATCTTCTTCCTCTCTTTCTGTTAATCATTTCCTTCGGATATGACTTTCTGCAAACAATTTCTCCGTAATACATGGCCTAACCATATTTTCCCTCTCTTCTTTAAACTTTTCAATACAGTTAGCTCCTCTCCAATCCCTTCAATTCTCAGTACCTACTTATTTTTAACATTATCTTCCCATCATATCCTCTCAATCTCCGTTACAGATACACTCAAAGCTTTCAGAGTATTTTTCCTCCCTTGTCCTCACTACCTACGTTTCCGATTCATACAAAACCAAACTCCATGTACGACTCTTTGCAAATCTCTTCTTTAAATCCTTTTTTACACGCTTAGTAACCAGGGGTTCCCAAACTTCTCTGGGAACCTTACAACTGTACAAAATGTGACACCGTTGGGCGTGAGAACCACAATTCATAACGCTGCTGGCTGCGGATCCACTTGTAAATTATTTCATCCTTCGGGCTGAACAGTGGTCCATTCCCCAGTTCGGGGACAAGGAAACAAGCAGGAAATAGATTCGTCCAGTTTTGCAAGAAAGGTAAAATTTTAATTTCCAACACCTTATATTGGGTAAAAGAGTGAAGCAATAGGGAATGTAATGAGGGAAACGTCGAAGAAACTGGGCAGAAAATGCTCAAGATGCTAAAGGGTAGGGGAACAAGCAATTGTGCAGCATTCGCGATGGAAAAATATCATTCACTTAAACTGAGATTTGAGCCTTGTACCCTACGCATTCGCGCCGGGCGCTTTCACCACTAAGCTCCCCTAACTGAATCACTCTGCGCAGATACAAGGGATGTGGGTTCCAATCCGAGTTCAGGTGAACGATTGTTTGAATGTGAATTTGTCATATTCGTGTGAATCTCAACAGCGGATGACGCTGTTGAAGTATCCGTGATTTGAATTAATGCAAAAGCAGGAGATACGAGGGGGTACGCAAAAATAACCGGAATTATTTTTTTTTAAAGCTATGTATTTAATTTTTTTACTCAACAACCTTATCACCTTCAAAGTACTCTACATTACACTTAATACATTTGTCCAATCTGCGATTCAATTCCTGGAAAAATTTTTCAAAATCGTCTGAAGCAAGCAAAACTGCTTTTACAAAACGAACTGTTGTGACTGAACACAACCTTCCCAGATGGCAAAAATGCCTGCACAGAACTCGGAACGAGTTGCGCTATGCTCATCTAGCGGAAGAAATGCGTACTATGTAAGCTCCGACAACCGCTTCACCATTCAGTTTATTTTTTGGTACCCCTCGTTAGATAAGCCGTGGATCACGCATTTTTTTTATCAAAGGAGCAAAGGAGTAAGTTCGAATGACACAGCTCTGGATAGTATTCAGGTCCTGCATAAGAACATAGGATACATAACAGAAAGAAAATAATTACGGTAAAAGAGGTGTGTTTAAGGAGGCTGGAGAAGTTATTGTGAGTCAATTGAGAGAACATTTTACTAACTTTTCAAGTAGATTGGAAAAAATTCTCCACCCCACTTCTATTAAGTACATCTTTTCTTTACTCTGGAAATAACCCTGAATGTATTAGCCTAAACGATGAAGGGATTATATTTTGAAATTTTTATCTTAATTAAAGATTTTTTATGACATATAATTAGACCTGAAGATAATGGACCGAGTCGGTCATCGGAGCATCGGCAACCATGGATTCCTTAATGTGTTATTTACTCGGCACGATACCTTGGTATTTGTTTACAGCGATTTAAAAAATATGAAATTTAAAAATACAAAACAACGTACGGGTGCAATTCAAGCATACAACTGATCCAACTAACATGTGGGCATGGATACCATGCCTGCCAGCTGCTGTGCAGATTTGGTCGAAGGATGTGTTGTTAAAATCTCCTTCGACGTCCAAAAATGCCCCCAACCCGTATAGTCCGTGCTCCAGCACTCCTTCAATCCTACATACCAGATTGTGAAGTGCTGTCTCGACGGATTTACCTCTCTGGTACGCATGCTGATACGGGTGTAAGAGATGTTCCTTTAAGGGTCCATTCCTTATATGCCTGTCGATTACCTTTTCTAATACTTAAAGCAAGAAGGACATTAGGCTGATTCCTCGAAAGGAGTTAGCTTTCGTGTAGACGGTCTTCCCTGGTTTAGGTATGAAGACAACCTTGGTGGACCCTCCACGCTCTGGGAATATATCCATAGGCCAGGCAGGAGCGGAAAATTCTAACAATTGGAAGTAGCAGCATTTCCTGTCACTCCTGTAAGAGTGCAGGGAAGACCCCATCCCCTCCTTCAGATTTAAAGGGGCTGAAGCTCATGAGTGCCCATTTTGTAACGTTACACATAGTGATGCTGGAGGCCAGTCTCCATTTTGTCCAGGTCGGACGGATGAGAGTACTCCTATGTTGCATCTTCTATATCTCCTGGAAGCCTGGGAAGTGTGTCTCCAGCAGGTGCTTTAGTGCTTCCTTATCAGAAGACGTGAAGTCTCCCGAGGGAAGCAACAGTCTCTACTCCTGCTTCTGGATCTTTTGATATGACTTTGTAGAATCTCGAGAGTTGTGGAACAGTCTCAATGTTACCACAGAAGCTCTTCAAAAATTCTCTTTTCTTCCGCTTAATAGTCGATTTGTATTTCCGTTGGGCTGATTTATAGTTGCTTGTTGCTGAATTTGCTTGGGCATCACAGGAGCAATGAAAGCACCCCAATCCTGGCACTAGAAACCCTCCTGAATATCGCACCATTATATGTGGAAGTGGAAATTCAGGTAAGGATGACAGATTATCGTCTTAAATGCGTAGGACTTTGGAAAGATAAAGAAAACCACACTGGCCATAGACAAATATGGACGGAGTTCAGGAAGTCGAGCCCTATAGCTGAAATGGGCTCCAATAAAATGATAACAACTTTCATTAAATCACCTCAACTCTTCAGGATCCACTATCCGAACAGGGAGCAGCGGGACAGAGGAGGAGGAAGGGAACTTCATGAAAGAGCCTATGTGTGGTACACAGATGGCTCTACGAAGGGGGGAAGAGCGGGAGCTGGAATCTATTGTGGCATATCGGCCATAAGTCTCTCAATTCCTCTAGGGCTATATCCTACGGTATTCCAAGCTGAAGTTTATGCCCTTTTGATATGATCAAAGGTAATTAAAGAAACGGGACTGCATGACAGACCAATCCAAATATGCACCGATAGCCAATGCTGCTTTAAAGGCCCTTAGCTCATCCTGGTGCAAATCACAACTGCTGCAGGAGTGCAGAGAAGCACTCAACATATTATGAAAAAGCAGCTAAGTAGAACTCTTCTGGGTACCCGAATATAGGGGTATAGCTGGAAATGAAAAGGCTGACGAACTTGCCAAGGCAATCCGATTGGCCCTCAACCAATCCTACATATTGCGCCATCAGACGGCAGGACGGAGATCAAAATGTGGGATTTAAATCACCACTCTTGAGATCTGGTGAACTACAACCAAACTACGGCAGGCCAAACTTCTTATAAAGGGACCAAGGCCTAGCTTTGCCCGGAGGCTCATTTCATCAATCAGGAGTCAAATACAAACGATAGTGGGACTACTTACGGGACACTATCAGGTAATGAGACATCTTTATCCCCTGAAGATCTCAGACTCACTCACATGTAAGTGGTGCGAGGAAGTAGATGCAACAACTTCCCACTTGCTATGCGAATGCCCAGCCATAATTAGGTCTCTGAGCAAGTATCTGGGCTCTCCATTCTTTGAGCCTAACGAAGTAGAGGTAATTCCTATAGGGGACTTGCTTGCTTTCAGCAAAGCACTCGGCCTATAGGGCTACCACCAATAGGGTAGCTGGCACAATGGATGAAATTGGCCTAAGTGCCTTAGGTACTCATTGCAGTAACTCCACTATATCTCTAATCTAATCTAAACGATAATGGCTCCTCCCACATCAGTTGACTTTACCTTGTTTAAAACATGATTTGGGGAGGCAAGAGGGAATCGTCAAAATTGTAAATCCCACTCCATATTTACCAATATAAAAATTAAATCCTGCAGAGTCGGCTCACTATGGCGATTGTTATGCCCAGAGGTGGAGGGAACAGGGCTTATACGGTCGTCATCACGCGAATTTCTATCCCAGCACCAGGCAATAACTACGAGTGCAACAGGAAATAACACACAAAAGAGGACTCCAACTGTCTGAGTAGACACTTTGACTACTACAACCGTACTATGGAGAAAAAGTGGGAAAACGTAAGAGAGTACCCAGAGAAAAGAAAAATTGATATGATAAACTTCATCGAGGTAAGATGGAAGGATGGTGCAGATTCACAGGAGCGATGTGTACACTGCTGATGAGACGACAGTCAGGAGGAGACAGCATAAAGAATGAAGAGAAAATTAGCAAAAAGTATAGTCATTTCAAAAAGGGGGGTCGATAGGATACGGCTTCTAAAGATTTAGGTAGGTACGATATAAGAGTACATACGAAATACTAATCACAGAGAGGTACATAGAATAACCTATATACTACCTAGATACGTAAACTTCTCGGTCAGTTCTATTTTGTGCCCTCCCACTATTTAAATCGGCCAGTCCTTAATTCTAAAGAAAAACCTCATCACTTTCTTCTTTTAATGGTCGGTCTTCATCCCATAGTTAACTCACTGCACCTCTAATGCGTAAATCATTGACAGTATTTCCATGGGTGACTGAAAAACTAATAATTGATCGTTTTCAAATCTCACTTACTTTTTCAGAATCCCTTCTACCTTTGTTCCTACCTCTGTCGCCCTACTTTTCCTTCTGAATGTGTACGTTAAAAAGCAACGACGATAGTGGGCACCCCTACCACACTCCCCGTCCAATATAATTATTTTTTCAATATTTCAATATTATTGGGCATTGGGCAATATATCGGCATTCAATCTTGCCCAGATTCTAGTTTACGCTCTTTCATTTCCCTCTTTCCTGCCTCTCCATTTTCTCCTCCATCGTGTTTCACGGTATTCTAACTGTAGTTGGACTTACTTCACCTACCGCTGCTTCCGCTGATTAAACCATTCCTTTTTTCAAACTTGGAACTGATTTCACTCAACGATCCTAAACCATGGTATTATCAACCTGCTCTCGATACTCCTTCATTGCCCTGGAGAATCCCACAGTATTTCACTTAGGTTCTCTCCTACTCATTCTAATTTTTTAGTTTAACGCGGCGTTTCACCGCTAATAAGTTTTGATCCGAGTCGGCATCTCCTGGATAAGCAGGCAAGTTAAAAGTCAAAATATAATGTGATATATCATGTCAAGAATTGATGCAATAAGCAAAATTTCCATGGGTTGCAGAAACATTAGTGAAGTCAATAAACGAGAGTGACTCGGGTCATACACTAACATGTAACACGACAGAACTTCTAAGTTCTGTGTTACGTGTTCGCTTACTTCACGGTAGATAACTGTATCGTCTGCAAATAATCTTAATTTACTGCTAACTCAAGAAATCAACTCATTAATTTAAATAATGAATAAAAGAGGGCTGATCACGCTTCCTTGAGGAACATAGAATGTGACTTCAACCATATCAGAGCTAAAACCATCAATAGCTACTTTTTGTTTTTGATCACTGAGAAAGTCCCTTATCCAATTCACTATTTCTTTTACTAACTCTGCATGATTGCAATGCATATATGAGTTTTTTTGTCAGAAACCTTATCGAATACCTTGTTGGAATCCAGGAATATTGCGTCGGCTTGCTTTTTCGATTCGCCTGATTTTTGGATGTCATGAAGAAAGAGCGCAAGCTGTATTTCATCTCAGCAAAATCATCATGAAATCCGAACCTATTGAAATGAAACATTCTAAGGTGGAATCTAAGATTTTTTGGCACAATTAGCCAATTTTGGTCTATTTTCGCCAACTCTAAAGATCTATACATCTTATGTCTCCACACAAAGGGAAAAATACTATCGGGAAGACTGGAAATTTTCAAGCAAAACTTTTTCATCCATGCGTAAGGGCTACCATGGTCTTCATTCCATTAGGCCCACCCTGTTCATACTTACGAAAAAAAAGTTTCAAATAAAGTAAAGTTGACAGTAATATTATGAGCCATCTAAATAAATGATATTATAGCCTAATGATAAGTTTAATCCCGTTGCTTTAGCTTTCCGGTGGTTGAACTTGATCCTAAGCCTCTCACGCCTCCTTCGTGACGCGTTCAGCCATTAATGCAGTCATCAAGCCGAGTTGGTAACTGGAGAGCGGGAGGCGATTTGGGTAAATAACTTACGGAGGTAACAGACGGCTGTCGTAATATGCTCCTTCAAGGATAGGTGGGTGAATTAATAGTTCAACAACTATTTCGTCCACATCTACTTATAACCCTGCAAGCCACCACAAAGGTGTTTGGCAGGGTGTGACTTATCACCGACATGAACTAGAGTGAAGAAATTAACTTTAGCACACTATGGGTATACCACAAATGCTACAGAAACTACTAAAAAAATATATATGGTAACTATGTAAACGTGACACAAGAGTCGCGCAGGGAACAATATGGTGTTGGCACTGCTCGGCAGATTTAGAAACATGCATTAGGGGGCATCTGAATTAATCAGCTACAATAACTGTCAATTAACCTACTTCAAAGTCTAAACGCAGCCATTACGGTCTCAAAGAGAATCCAAGGGAGGTGGAAGGAATTAAGTTAGATTGATCTTAATTGCCAAGAGAATTGACCAGTTATATAAACTCACCATCGAGAACACCACGACGACAAGTGCATCATGGGCTAGGTAGTGTTAGATTTTTTATAAGGAAAGCAAATGAGAATTTAACGCAGTAATTAAGGTCTGTTTGAGGAACGGAGGTGTACATAGAAACCTAGAACAGGAATTAGCCATCTGCTAACAAAGGGTCCACCGTTTTTACTTCCATCCGACGGGCCGAGTGCTGCACTCGAATTTCCTCCGCAAAAATCCGAGTAATAATTCGAATTTCTCAGGAAATCTTCACCACATCCGGGACTCGAACCCGGGCCTTCAAGACAGGAGGCTTGTACTCAAATATGTCGGCATCAGTCTGCTAAGAAATATTTTCATTTTCAATACTGGCCCTATCTCTCATTTGCTTTTCTATTAAAAAATGTAACACTCCCCAGCCCATCATGATGCTCTTGTCCACGTAGTGTTCCCGATCTTGAGTTTACATAACTGTGCAATTCTCATGGCAATGAAGATCATCTTACTCAACTATTTCCACCTCCCTTGAATTTTCTCTAACCCATCTGTCTCTTAAATGCCTTTCTCTCCGATAGCTGGAGTCACATTTCCTTTTCTGACATCTGGAAATCTTCATATTTAACCAATTGCGAGCCTTTTCCAAATTGCATGCCCCTTGGCGGCTAAATTTCATTTGGTGTGCCACTCGGTATCTCAATCATTTAGACTTAGCAGTGCTCTCTACTTTAGCGCCATTACTTTGCCCCCGCACCTCTATACCAGTAAGCATGAATACCCTTGTAGGTAAAGCCCACCGCAATAGTTGCTCCGCTGTGAATAGCGTCCACACTTATCTTCGGAATTACTCATCATATCACTCCCAGCACGTCCTTATTACTACTTGATCACCCACGTGATATCATAGGCTTCCCAATTGTTTTCGTATCGGTCCTTCCGGCTGCAGTTTTTGTGATCCGCGGGCAAATTTTTCAGCAGAACTTATGGCGATCTGAATTCCGTTATGTCGCGTAAGACGTTCTTCGCTAATTCCCAGGATTCCTTTCCATTTTCCCCGAATTCTTGACGTTTCACTGTCGCAGCCTTCAGAACTTCTAGCATTTTAACGTTACTTTTCATTACCAACAAATTATTGCGGTACTTGTGTCCTCAGCGGCTGAACAATACACATTTCCAGCGTCACCACTGTTAAAAATTGTCACACGAAGCGTCGAGAATCACATTTCGCCAGTCTCTTGCAAAATCAAAGTCAACCCTAATAGATAATAATATCCTCCGACCTGAAGACGCGGGTTGGGAAAGCAGGGTTACTGTCGTCACCAGACGTCACTCACGTTGTGATGACCCGAAAACCATCGAGAGATATTCGTACCAGCGCTGTGGAAGCCTAAAAACCAAGTACATGAGATATTTACGTGCTTATCAAAATATTGGATTGGATATTTGGGGAAGCGACCGACAGCTAAGGTCATTTGCGCCGTAGGGGATAGGTATGGGATGAAGGGTAGATAGAAACCCGGCGTCGGCATTAGCCTGCTCTTAACGAAAGGCGCCAAGGGGACCACGGTTTTACGTCTCATCCTACAGACGAAGTGCTGCACTTGAAGTGACCTCCACAAGACACTCTAGTAGGGATCAGGTTTTCTCTGAAAAATGTCCTCCTTTCCAGGGATTTGAACCCTGGCCGTCCGTATGGTTAGCCAGTACTCTAGCCACCACACTAACCCGATCCCCTTACCAAAACATTTTGATTTTTTTCATCACCAAAGAACAATTTCTCAATAACAAATGAGATAAATGAGATAAACACTAAAACCCAATTCATGATATTCTCGTCAGGAAATTATCAATTCGATGTAGGTCGTTCCGCTATTAACTGTAATGCTGTCAATGACTGAAAATTATTGGGTTTATATTTTGACAGATACCTGAAATGGGATTTATACATCACTCACCTGAGTCAAAAACTCAATTCTCTCTACTATCTCACGTCTATTCTTAAACATACAATAACTGTTGGTGGATTAAAAACCCTATACTATGGTGTGTTTCATAGACACGTTTCTTATGGCATCATAATCCGAGGAAGCGGGTCCTCAACCAAGTTACAATATTTATCATTCAAAAGAAAATGATGAGGTCTATGAGCAATAAACCATACGCTTTGGGATAATTGCAGACCACTTTTTAAAAGTTTAGCCATATTGACAGCCCTTTGTGCATATATTTATCATTCAATAATTTTGTAAAAAGAATTTGGCTCTATTTTCTTTTAATAATGATTTACAAAACTATGAAACCAGGTGACGAAATGATCTATGTGTACAATCAGCCAATATGACAATCATGTCTAACGGGCCACGCTCAATTTGCATTAAAATGTATATTCTACTACCTCCAGGGATAAAAAATTCTATTTCACTTACTCTTATCAAAAGGTTAATGGTTAATGGTTAAAGGTAAAAGGCTTTTAATTACCTGAATTAAAAAGACTACTGCTCTGTAAATGACTATTTTATTGTACATGTATATTTCATGTAATAATATAAGTAATTATGCTGTTAACTGGTTACAATCTATATCTCCTTTGCCGTACCCTATACAATTACAATGTGGATTATGCCTGGTGTATTTCGCAGTATACACTGTCCATTGGGAAAAGTTATTATTATTATTTATTGGCGAGGAGCTTTCAGTTGTCAATGCCCACAAGAGTGCTTCGCAAAATGAGGGACGGTAAAGTGGACGCGAAGCGTCTTTCGTCAAATGGGCGCCTTCCGCCAGATGAGGCGGCGCATCCGTTGACGGGACGCGGCGTCCGCCGAGGTTCTTCCAGGGTGCGCTCGCACCCCCGGTTGCATGCGGCGCGACCATCAGCAGGGGCGGCAGCCTTATTGGGCCGGATCACGCGCGTCCGACCCGCCGTAATCGCCCCAATTGGCGTCGGGGATGAGGAAGCGCTAATGGCGCCCACCCCCGCCCGGAAATCGCTTCTTTCGGGGAGGAAAAGATGGGGGGCAGCGGGGGGGCTGCGCCGCGTGGCCCTGCTACTTGATGGGGTGGCGGCTATCGCTCCCCCGGCCTTGGGGGCCGCTGAAAGAGGTTTTGGCGGGTTTGGCACGCTGAAGCAGCGCCTCTCTTACTCTTGGACTCATCGAACCCCAACAAACGATAGGCTTGAAGCGCAAGTTCTCACTAGTACTCGTTTTCTGAACCAGGGGAGTTATTTTGTAATTCCACCTCGGTGGGAGAGCCGTTTCGCTCACTGAATGGCTCACATTCAGTTCAAAGAATGGATCTATTGAACGGCTCGTAAATTTTTTCGACATCATTTACGGGAACACCATGTATTTCATGCTATTATTCAATCATATAATAATAGTTTTATGTAATAAACACTTTAAAACAAAAGTACCGTTGTACTTAGGATTATCAGAGGTGTACGTAAGCTGTAAGATGTACTACATTCCATATTAACGATAAATAATTTCAAGTGAAGGAAGGAAAGCAAACGTACTTTAGAATAAATTTCATTAATGTATATTGACGAACTGTAATGATCTCTTCATTTATATAAATTCTGCTGAATATTTAGGATGGGTTATATGTTGGCACGATAAGAATTTGATGGACAAATTGCAATCTCAGACTTTCCATGCGAGAGAGGGACACCGTCGGGAGTGTTTGCGGTAACTTACGATTTATATACAAGTTTCCTCATAAAATATAATGCATGAGCCGACATATGACTATAATAACTGTGTCTGGGTAAAAATAAAACTCTTAGAAGGAGTAAAAAGTACATCTTTCCGCAAAAAATGATTGAAACCGGCGACTGGAAGCTAGTGGAGGCCATGATAAAAATTTCGAATGTGAAGCACGAGTGTCCCTCGTTTCAAATCCACTACTGGGCATATTTTTTTTGCTAAATGTTTAAGTCTAATTATTTCTTTAACTCATCATTGAAAGTATATTTATTGATTTTTCCAGCGAGTCTCATCCGAAATAAAATTAAAACATTTGTTTGGGTATATGGTTTAAGATTTTCCTGAAGGTGAACATTATCTCGGCGACTAAGCGTAGGATTCGAGATCCTTCGTCTGTACTACGGGATAGAGCCGAAGTATATGTGCCTGATGCAATCGGATGCCATCCCCGTTTCCATTTAGGTGACAAATTTTCCTTGTAGATTTTGACTGCAGCACTTCAATGTTTCCATGAAAATACAACTTAAGCAACATTTACTCCATTAGTGCGTTTTTCGTCTCTAAAACTGAATATTTACTACCACTTCGCAATCGAACTCTATATTTATTTCTTACACAACTCTTGAGGGAGTACATAGTTGTGGTTTGAAGCAAATTGATAATATCCAACAAGTGGGTATGGCTAGCGACTCTAGACTTTGAAGTACTCTCCGATAGTCGTTGATTTTCTTGGAAATCGCTTAGAAGTTTTTTCTAGCTTTATGTGGCACTGTGAAAGACCGTTCAAGTTGCTTCAAGTATTCCTGAACAATTGTCATTGAATGGCCGTCTCTAATGGTATTGAATGGATATTAGACGTTTAAGACGCCTTGTTCAACGTCCTTTGTTCGAGACATCTCGAATTGTGTGAGGAGGGCTATAACAATACTTTTGCCTAAACTTTTGGTTGGTGGGTTTCTCTGTGGCTGACCTCTACTTTATGACGAAGACTTGAATAAACTAATACACGAGTGAGTTCCGTGCAGAATAATGTAAACTATTACGCTGAGGAGCATAGTATTTATATTTTGACTCACCCAAAGGCAGAAGTTAAAGTCGGTCAAGTGGAAAGTTTTAGAAGGTTCAATTAATATGGATGATAATCATGAGAAAAATGTAAAGTTTAGGGATTCTATCTTAATATTGGTTGATTTCTTACAATACCAGTTTCGACGTCTTCACGTGAATAATTAATTTTTTTTAAATATTGACCCTCTTCAGAGACAACAACAGCAACCCAAATACTAAAGCATAAAAGGTAATGTGAATATATACTTCGGGAATCACAACAGTCTTTAAATAAGTGAAGGCTACCACGATGAATGTAAATAACACTGTATGTAACGGCTAACACTGTATGAAATAAATAGCAAGGTCATGTGCGGCTGTGGCAGTCAGGAGACATTTTCCAACAGCGAAATGACTGAAAGTGTCTCACCAACATATCCACTCAAATACTGTTAGCTTTTGGCGTTGGCCTTTGGAATGAAACAATTGCGTTGGCAAAGTATTGCGTAAGCCTCTTACCTACAACAGACGTTGACAAATCGCAGGTAGCTTTGTAAATGACCCAAAGGCTTTCGTTACTTGCAAAATAATGTCCTCCTGTGGTTCATTACTGGGTCTATATCACTTCAAACACAATGGTAGTGTTTGAAAGATGCAAAATGTGTAGTAACAAATCCTGAAGGTAAAGAATTTTCTTCTTTTGGACTATTTTTTCATAACGCGGTGAACCATAACGCACTGAAGGAACAAAACGAAATCATTCAATAGTTTTAATGGAAACAGACCCTTTACACTATGTCCAGTGAATTACCACGGGAAATGGTTAATAAGCACGTATAGTCTTTGTTAAGCTCACGACTAAAATGATGATAATAATACCCAAACGCATTTTCTCATGCTCTAAGAATACATAGGTTACAATGACATAAATAATATGACCTTTTCAAACAAAAAAATAACTACCAGTGGCAAATATATCCGGGCACTTGAATTTCTCGCGCGTATCGCAGCCGTTCGTATGATTATATGAATCAAATTCCCGCGCTTCCGCGGTTTACTCCTCAAGCAAAGTGGAGCGATAGTGGCGACAACTCACGATCCCAATGTTTGGTGTAATGGAACTAACGAAAATTTGAGATAAAGACACGGATCTAGAGTCAAAAGATACGGATCAAGAGTCGAAGGATCTAGTGGGTCACCGGAAGAGTCGGTGAGTCAAGTGAAAGAGCCCTTTCCACTGTAATTCTTCTCTTCCTCTCTGGCTATCTGCCTCAAATGTCCAATTATAATACGGCCTCTGACCATGAGTAAATATGCCGCACAATGCCGTGATACATTGCTTTAAATAATACTTAGTTCAGGTCCACAGAGCCACAACAGTATTAATGTCTTCTGGTACAACTCCTAGTAGTTACCTCACGAACACAATTCCTCTATTTATTTAGTACCCGTAGTTGATCAATGAACCTGAGTTAAAGTTTCTCTGAGTTACAGCTACAACTCGCTCACAAAACGTTAAGTTTGAAACCGACACCGCGATGACGACTATTCTATAATTTCTCCCTTTACTTTCACGCTCCACAGATGAGTCTCCAGAGGCATGACTGATCAGTCAAAAATTCTACTACTCCATTATGTCGGAGAGGATTTTAATGATTAATGCAAAGATGAGCCGATGTTTCAGTGAGCCAAGCCTCAGTAATGTGTATATGCCCCCGTATTACCCCTATCTCCACTGCAATTGCTGCATAAAAACGTTACAAACCATTAAATTAGGGAACATTTAGGCGTGCCTGTACGAATAGAATAAAATTATATGCTGCAGACGGCATTTCACGATAAATTGGTATTACTTTACCTTGACTTTGGTAGAAATATTACAAATATTTTATGTTGGAAAAGATACTTATGACCATCATGAAGTAAAAATCGACATCCATATCTACATACTGCCCTGCGAGCCGCCGCATGGGCGTGTGGCAGAGGGGGTTAGGTCAACGGCCGTGTAAAGACGTTGGGAGTTTTGTGTAGTAGGGAGTACAATTTTGGGAGGGGAAATGGTGACGTGTATTCAGGGAGTGTATTTATTGGAGGTCTATATTTATTGTGGTCGCTTATTTGGCGCGGAAAGAGCGAGTTTTTGTACCTATCTGTTCGGCAGTGTATTTCTCTTATTTTATCGCATCTGTCAGACCTAGAGATATAGTGAGAAGTCATGATAATAATCTTTGTGTCTCACTGAAACATCTATTCTGAATTTCTCTAGCAATCTAAGCCTATCGTGCAGCTTCCGAGTCACTATCGGCTCCAAACCTTATCCCTCCGTGAGCTGTGAAGCACCATATGTACGCTCGTAGCAGTTTTTAACGAAGCGCTCTGCTTTCCTTTGTATTTTATTAATTTTTTTAGTTAAATCTTTATGGCCAGGTTCCCAAATTCTCGCGGCGTATTCAAGCTGTGGCCTAACCAGAGCGAAGTAGCATCTCTCTGTGCCTTTTTCATCCGTGGACCTTCCTATTATATGTTTAACAAAACCTAGTTTCTTTAATGCTTCGCCACATATGTTATGTATGTGTAATCCCCACGATAAATCAGAAGTTAAGGTATTTCCAAATTATTTTACTGTGTCTGGAGATTTTATATTTTCTCCACCCACAGTATAGGTATGGATTTTTTGTCATGACGTTTGCAGGAAGTGAACTGTGGTGCATTTGCTGATATTTAATTCTAGCCCCCACTCCTGGCACCACAAATGAACTTTGTTAAGGTCCGACGACAGAACTTCCAAGTCCGCGTCATTGCTCATTTCAGGGTAGATAACTGCATCGTCTGCAAATGATTTTAATTTATTGCTAACTTAAGAACTCAGGTCATTAATATAAATAATGAATAAAAGATCCGATCCAATCGATAAAAGGGCCGATCACGCTCCCTTGAGAAGCACTGGATGTGA
Source organism: Ceriagrion tenellum (assembly GCA_963169105.1). Lineage (NCBI taxonomy): Eukaryota > Metazoa > Arthropoda > Insecta > Odonata > Coenagrionidae > Ceriagrion > Ceriagrion tenellum. Next base: position 63,347,152 of record OY720638.1, read on the forward strand.
CACCTTTTTCCCACTTACATCTGTTTTCAAACAAATATTAGCCCACAAAGATTATTTTCCAACGACATTATCAATATCTTGCGAACTCCAGCAAACTACGGTAATTCAGATCATAGGAATAAGGGAAGGGAAATAGATTGTAGTACATAAAGGTTTAAAATGTCGTTTTTCCCGCGATCGATAAGAGACCACAATGGTTGCGTTAAGACTTTGAATTATGTTAGTTGGCAGGTAATGTAGCTGATTAATTCATATACCCCATAATACATGTTTCTAAATCTGCCAAGAAGTTGGTGGTTTCCGGCGATACTTTATGGAATTTACTGAATATGTTGAAAGAAGAGTAACTCTGTTTTTCCACAATAAATTTAATAACTTTCGACCATGGTTTCGTCGAATAACGTCATCATCAGGTAAAGATACATCTACATCTATCTACATCTACATCATACCCTGCAAGTCACCCAAATGGTGTGTGGCAGGGGAAACTTCCACACCAGGTATGCATCAATAATACGGCAGAGCACCGAAACTACATTGAAACCAGCGTACCACACATGCAACGCGCCCATTCAAATCTACTAACCAAGAAACATTCTATCGTCAATCGTTCCAACATGCAAGGGGTACAAGGACTACTACTACAGATTCAAAATCTCATGCATAAATAAGAACATCAATATTTACATCATGCATAAATAAGAAAGTAAAAAATATAAAGCAAGAGATCTACAATCTAGCTAATGTCACTATTTACACTATTCATGACGACGATCACAGCTGTTATGGTCCCGAATGGTACGCGGAAAAAATGACATTTTATACCTATCGGTTCTATAATCTAGCTCTCTAATTTTATTGGCGCAATCTAATCTGCCGTAGTATGAGGGGGATGATAGTATGTTTTTCACGTGTCATAGAAATGGTGGAGAAATGGTACATCTTGGTGCAAACACTTATATAGGAACTAGATAGGGTTGGGAGGGGACTGTAGGTGTGGGGGAGGAAGGTGGAGGGTGAATGGGAGTGGTTGAATAGGGTTGGGTGGGGGCTTCCCAAGAGGGTGAGCCAAGAGTCTGGAATGTGGGGGGGTGAGAGGTAGGTAGAGCTAACGCCTCCGAAGTTGACTACCTGCGGTGGTGAAGAGTTGGTGAAGATTGAAGGTATAGGAATAAGGTGGAAACCGAGGGTGCGAAGGTAGAAGGGGGGGTTAATGGAACAGGGAGAGGTTTAGGAGGGGATAGCGAGAAGTATACAACATATCATTGACAATTTCATAATTGGTAATAACGGATTTCAAAATTTCCACTTGCTCGAGAGCGTCAAGCCGGGGGCCTTTGCATTCAAAATGCAATATTTCCAGGGAGAAATCACTTTCGTGGCCCTTGTCCAACAGGTTTTTGCGAAGTTGGGATTAGTATTACCATGTTTATAACAAGCAATATGTTCTTTTAGTCTCTCCTTCAGTCTGTCCGGTTCAAAAAGCCTTGGGATAATTAAATAATAAGAATGGTGGTTAACCAGTCGTGACGTGATAATTTCTCGTGGCTATGCAAATTCATACAAGCGCATCGGCTCATATTCAATAGAAGTTAATTTTGACGATCACATAGCAACTTAATTCACTAAGGTATATTCTACATTTATGGTACTTGTTTATTAATTTCTAAACGTTGAAGTCTTATATCAATAAGATCTCGCTGTACAACCAACGTTACACATCGACTATGTCTTAAGATCAAAAACCAATCGTGACAATGTATATTATATACATAAATTATTCTACCGGTTAAGGTAGGTTTTTTTAATGTCAGAGCATCTCCTCCCGGCTTTCTACACTTTCAGGGGCCTATCTCGATCTTGAATACCCTTTTTCTCCTCAACATACGATCTACTCTTCTTCGTCCTGTCCATGAAGCCTTTTCACTTTCTTCCTCTTCCCCTCTTACCCAAAATCCTTCCCTCTATCCATTCCTGAGCAACCTATCGCCCCTTATTACATTCTCCTGCCACCTACTCTTTCGATGTCGAATTTCATTAAGAAGTTTCTTTCCCTTGCCCACCACCTCAATCTTTCCTCATTAGTATTCCTTTCCATTCACCGCACCTTCTCCATCCTTCTCCAAGCTTCTCCACACCCACATTTCAAATGCCTGCAGTCTATTCTCGTCCAACTATCTAAGGGTCCAAGTTTCTGCTCCATACAACTCTACGTGATGTTTATTATATACGAAAATGTATATAAGATACGAAAAATACATACATACATTCATACATACCCATCACGCCGTTCCCTTCCGGGGTAGGCACAGTCAAAATGTTTCACTCATAATACATAATTGTACACCTAACTCTGCTTCAATAATTTCCTCCCTACTGACCTATCCTTGCAAACCTCCTTTGCCTCCTTTACCCCCATACACTGTTTCATACACGCCCTCCTGCTTTTAACATTCCTAATATTCCTCCTCCTAAGAATTTCCTCAACCACATTCAACCACAACTTTCTCGGCCTACCTCTACCTCTCACACCATTAATTCTACTCTCATATACGTTTCGTTATTCGACTCTCATCCATTCTCTCAACATGGCCAAACCAGTGAAGCTCACTCCTTTCATACACGTCCATTACTGGAGCATTTAACCCACATTCATTCATGACCTACTCATTCCTGACCCTATCCATCCTGCTTTTGCCGCAAATACTCCTCAGACAACTCATACCCACGGCGTTTAGTCTATTCTTATCCCCATTCTGACATACCCATGTTTCGCTACCATATAGCAAAGTGGGAAGAAGTACACTTTTGAACACGAAAATTTTCGCTTCCTTAGACAAGCATTCATTCCTTGACATGTTCCACAGGCAACCTACCACTTTTCTTCCAGCATTCGCACGTCTCTTTTTCTCCTCATCTATTCTTCCATCTTTCGCATACATCTTACCTAAGTACACAAAATCATCCACCTGTTCAATTACTTCACCATTCGCCCTCATCTTACAGTCATTCTCCCCATTCTTCTTATCAAAAACTACTACTTTAGTCTTGCACGCATTTACCTTGAATTCCATTCTCTCCGTTGATTCACAAAACTTATCTAGGAGCTTCTGTAATCCCTCTTGGCTCTCTGAGATCAAAACAGCATCATCCGCATTTAGTAGAACTCACATGCTCAAATTTCCAATCAGAACACTGTCGTTTTCACAACATGCATCTCTAACACATTTATCCAGAAATACATTAAACAGCCATGGTGACATTACGCATCCTTGCTTCACCCCCTATTTTATTGCAAACCAATCACTCAGAACCCCGTTAACTCTCACACTTGCCTTACTATCATCATACATCGCCATTATAACATTCAATAACCGCCCATTCACTCCATAATCCTTCAAAACCTTCCGCAAATTCTTTCTATTTACCCTGTCATATGCATTCTCTAAATCAACAAACGCACAATACGCTTTCTTTCGGACGCCCGTAAATTTTTCTATCACTTTATTTATTTTATTTATACTCACACTCCCGAAAACAGCACAACAAAGGCCTTTTACATCGGGTGATTAACAATTAACTATAGACGAACAACAACACCTGAGTGGTGAAAAATCACCCAGGCGGGACCCGAACCCGCGACCCTCAGACCGACAGGCGAGGACTTATCCCCGCCGCCACCGGGGCCGACAAGGGCACTTGCTGAAGCGCAAAAAGCTGGTCACTACATCCTCTCCCAATCATAAAGAATTATCCAACAAATTGATAATTTACAAAGAAAAGCTGAACATTTCGTTAAAAACTGCAACGAGCGAACATACTGTATTTCACAACTTTACGAGGGATTAAAGTGAGCGGACCTAGAGATTCGGAGGCTATATGCTAGGATTAGCTTGCTTGAGAAATTCAGAATTTGTTTGTCCCAGAGCGACACAAAATATTATCACACCTCACTCTCACACCATATCTCTATGTCTGACGGAAGTGATATATTAATACGGATACATTTCCGAACAGATAGGTGCAAAAACACGTTCTATCCGCGCACAATATGCGACCACAATAAAAACTAAGATCCAATAAATACATTCCCATAATACACGTCACCATTTCACATCCCAAAACTTTATCCTTTACATATTTACACGGCTGGTATCCTAACATCCCCTGCCACACGTCCATGTGGCGGCTCGTAGGGTTGTATGTAGATGAAAAAAAGTTTTGACTTTCATTATGTCTAAATTTAATAACGATGTCTTATATTTTTCACGTCTTCGTCAAGGTAAGGGTTAGGGTCGTCAGCTTTTTCCGCACATGGATTTAAAACGCAGTGAGCAAAAGATAAAAATCCAAAATGACGAATTAACATTTACCTGGATGTATTCCACTGAAACAACTGCAACGCTTTACAAGTAATTAATGAAATAGCGCTTTTTAATTTTTTTCCAAAAATTTTCCAATTTTTTTTGCATTACTTTCCCTGAATATTTTTTACTCTATTTCTCCTTATCCCTCGTCTCCAATCTTTGTTAATTGATATTTTAAATGTAGCCTATGCCGCAAGTTAATTCAGATATAATTTTCCTCCTTCGGTTAATGTTAGTCTTTCAAATCTGGCAATACCTTCTTCTGCAGGAATTGGGGAAAAAAAAGATTGGGTACTCTCAAAGAGCCTAAAAATAAATTTTAAAATCACCGTTTTCCATTATTCCCCTAATTTCTCGGTAGTTCTGAAGCATAGGCAAAATTTGAAGACGCCAAGGGTTGGAAGATGTCCCCCAAAATTATGAAGGAAAACAATTTCCGTAACATTACTAACTCGGAAATACAAAGATATAGGATCCAGGTTTTTCGTTATTTTGCTTAGTTCAGCTCAATGAAGTATTAAAATCAAAGAGATTAACAGAGAATATGTTCGGGAAAATAAAGAATATTAGCATATTGATGAATGCTTTCGCGGAGTGGTGGAGTAGGCGTGGCTTATTTTCCGGGATGTCCTCCGCGTCGATTCACCTTCGCACGGCAGTTTTGCCGGCGTTTCAGCAGGGGTCTTCAGGTTTAAGAAGTGGATGCAGGTTTCTGTCCAGAAACAGGAAACAGGGTTGGGGCCGGAACCTGCATTCACAATTCAAACCTGAAGACGCCTGCTGAAACGCCAGCGAGACTGTCTTTCGAGGATTAATCGACGCGGAGAACATCCCGGAAAATTAGCCAAGAATATTAGCAATAACTTCGTCGTCGCAAATCGTCCTGAAAGGGGTATCAAATTCACCAACATACCCTAACTCCTCTCCCACTTCTGGTAATCTCGTCCCCCCAAGTCAAAATTATTAAAGCATGCCTATGCTCTGAAGGGACGTCCTCTACTGGATTGGATTGGATATTTGGGGAAGCGACCGACAGCTAAGGTCATTTGCGCCATAGGAGGAAGGTAAGGGAGGAAGGGTGGATAGAAACCCGGCGTCGTCATTAGCCTGCTCTTAACGAAAGACGCCAAGGGGACCACGGTTTAACGTCTCATCCGACAGACGGAGTACTGTACTTGAAGTAGCCCTCCACAAGACACTCAAGCAGGGATCGGGTTTCCTCTGAAAAACATCCTCCTCTGCAGGGATTTGAACCTTGGCCGTCCGTATGGTTATCCAGTACTCTAGCCACCACACCAACCCGATCCCACGTCCTCTACTTCCACAGCTTTTCTCGTCTTCATTTCCCATTGTACCACCTCCATTTCACCCCTGATCCGAGGATATCCCTCACGATATTTTAGTTCAGAGGCCGATTATCACCACCATTGATCTTCTCCGTAATCTTTCGGCCTATTCTGAGCCTGTTCTACTTTCCACTCAGTCGTACGTAATATTGGGTATCGTATGCCCTCTCTTGCCGCCCGATAGCATCACGATAGCGTGTGCCGCACCAATTCCCCTTCTCCGTGTCTGCTATCCATTTCTTCGCACTGTCTTCTTCGGCACCTTTCTTTGGCTGCATTTGTTTTGCGCCCGAGTCTGCTGTTTATTTCCTCATATCTACTTCCCTACAATACCGTGATAAAAGGGTAACGGGTAGAATGGGAGGGACAAGTGGGGAAAGGGTAAGGACAAGAGGGGAGGGAAGTGGGGCGGGGGTAGGAAAGCGGGAAAAAATAATATATCGAAGATGTTAGTTGGATTTACCAAGTCCCGGTGGAGAGAAGGCTTGAAACTCGAAACATCCTTCCGAAAAAAAACAAATCAAAACCTGACGAAATCGGGGAGTGGTGGGGCTTTAAATTCCCAAAATTTCAAACGCCTAACTCTCCACTCACGTCATCCAACAGATGACAGGAATTTGGTCCCAAAAATTTCGAGATCCGAAATGGTCCTTTATACAAATGAAAGAATTTGTGATACGAGTTAGCGCTGGTATCACAGACTCTGGGTGTTCTCAACAAAACCATATCTCTCCCGCGAAAGTATTATCCTTTCAGATTTGTGCTTGCCCCCTCCGGCGTCTGCTCTTCACTAACCTGTATAAAACTATTTCCTGAACGTCACGTGCGGACCCTTCCGATAGCTCAGGGAACTCGATAAATGAGTTGCCTCCATTGGGCCTCCGTCAAAAATGTACCTCCGTGGGTGTCATACCCGTGCTCTTGAGAATGGCCTCGTTGAACCAAAGATTGATCCTGGAGATCACCTCAGGCCACATCGTATGATTCTTCAGAGCAGTATACACGAACATGCGGGACCACTCGCGCATCACTCTTTCACTTTGGTTTGGTTGCAGTCACCTGAAGGGCGAATAAACAACTTATATCCCCATTTATTTCAACGAGATCTTACACAACGCGCCAGTGAACTGAGTGCCATAATCGGACAAGGTCCTGTGCGACCACCCACACAGTTCAAAATACTCTTGCTTTAACAATCTATGACAATTTCTTGCAGTGCGCTTTTTCAAAGGGCATGTCTGAACAAATTAAGAAAAGGCAATTACAACAACGATAACATATCTTTTTTAAAATTTTCTCTCAGCAATGGGCCGTACAGATCCACAGCGCATAAATCCCCTGCACCCTGCGGAATTATGTTTTCCATTTTGTTCTCGTAGTTTCGTTTCGGGTATTTCGTCCTCTGACATGTATCACTACTACGCAATAACCTACGCAAGTCACGCCCCATGCCATGGGGCATGAGGCGTGACATGAAAATTATCTGGGTATGAATCCCCTGGACCCAGCGGAATTAGAATTGACATCAGAATATAACACCCGCAGGGCCGTATTGTGTCACCGATTGGCATCTATACTTTCCCCATTATTGTTATTATTATTATTCTACGTTACTTTCGTAACATTCCCCTCTAAGTCCTCGACAAGCATCGGGTTTCACTGCCGTCATAATGCCCGAGGACTCGAGAGGGGTTAGGTAGTTATCGCAGCCACGTCAGACGCCCATCGGATTTGTGGCTACGCTGCCGTTCGGTCGTGCATACGGAGTAGACGGAGGGACCCAAGTATTACGGCCTTCTGCATGCGAACTGCGAGTGACTCCGCCTGTGCCACGCTAGACGGAATGCACTTGATGCTCTCCAGCAGCGAGCCCGTAACTCCACCGAGCACACCTATGATGGGGACTACCAGCTTAACAGAGGTTCCTGGGTACATTTGCCGAAGCTCAAAAAGCAGGTCCTGATATTTCGCCCTTTTCTCCGCCTCCTTTGCATCCATGTTCGTTTCAGCTACGGCCGAAAACTCTATCACGAACATGGAGCGTGAGAGGTGATCTAGGAGAACGATATCAGGCTTGGTCGCCTCCAACTGCATTGTGGTAGAAAAGAGGAAATTCCACCAGATGGTGCATTTATCGTTCTCCGCGTTGACCTCAATATCTCCAGGGGCATACGGCAGCACAGGAGTATCGTGCTGCCAAAATGGTGTCGAAGGTGAAAATATAACACCCGCAGGGCCGCATTGTGCCTAGCTATATACGCTGATTTGGCGTAATAATTACAGCCGGAGAGGAGGCGGCTTCGAAACCTCCGTCTTGAATATTATGCAGCGGTACACGAGTGTGTTTATGACACTATCCTGGCATGCGAGGACGAAACCCTCGGTCTCTGACTTTAGACCAGCGGAGCGGAGGAAGGCAAACATAAGCTCCTTCGATAGCCCATGCTTCTCCATATTTTGATAGAAACATCCATGAATGGGCTTATTTCTATGCGCTTTGAGCAAGGTTTTCTGCACGGCCTTTTTAATTTTGAGCTTCAGGACCCCTACGCCCCTACTCCGGCAATTTCGTGGTCTCTTACGAGACTGAGCCGGGGGTCTCTGCTTTTGAGCACTCGGCATTCTGTGCCCAGGACAACTCTGCTGTGAAGACACTCCAGGCTCGACAGACCTCTACCACCTACACTGCAGGGGAGATACAGTCTGGCGACGGAAGATTTCGGATGAAGATTTCTGCAGATTGTCATCATCTTCCTCGTTCCCCTCTCGAGTTTCTGCAACTCGTTGACGTTCCATTTCATGCATCTAAAGGTGTACAGCAGTGTGGGAAACGAGATCATGTTCGTGGCAAGGACCTTGTTCTTGCCAGACACCTCAGAACTCCAGATTTTCCTGAGAGTCTGTCTGTACTTGGCGGTGAATCTTTCCTTCACTGCTGCAACCTCCTGCAATCGGCTTTGGGGGGCCAGGTGGATGGATGCACACTTATCCAATCCAAGCCCCATCCCTAGAGCCTCACTGTACTCCAGTATAGTGTCCAGAGCCATTGGAAGTGTCGAGCTTCAGGTCATCCGTATAAAATAAATACGTGACCTTATGCTTCCTGTCATCTGGCACGCTCATCTGGCGTGGTTACCAAGCTCGTACACCTCCTCCCAAACTGGCTGAACCTGATGGAGGATAAGGTCGCTCAATATGGAGGTGAACGCCTTGTATACAGTGTTGAGGCAGGTTATAGGGAGGTAGTTCTTGTGATTGGACAAGTCTCCCTTCTTTGGCATTAGAACCGTGCGTCCCTCAGTCAGCCAGGTGGAATTTCTTCTCTACCCGAGAGAAAGGACGTGAAGATTCTGGCGAGGTTTTGGTGGCTGGAAGTGAACTTCTTCCACGAGAAGTTATTCACGGTATCCATTTCTGGAGCCGAGAAATTCTTCTTGTCAGAGAAGGCCTTCTTCACGTTGCTCTTCTGTGACTGAATGAGGTCCATCCACTTTGTGTAGGTAGCCGTCACAAAACTTTTTAAAGAGATCTATGCCGGAGTGTCTCCGTTGAATGGCTTCGAAGTTTCATAGATATCCTCCCCGAAACGTTCCACCCCTTGGACAAGTGGCGGAGATTCGACGACAGATTGAGGTACTCGCAAGAGACGGGTGAAGGAGGAAGGTTGAGTTCTCCCTCACGGCCTTACTCCTCTTGAAGAGCTTTTTCCGGGCCGTGGTGAGTGCTCGAACTCCAATAACCGCGTTCAAGAAAGCAGCTCATATACATGATAGTCGACGAATTGACTTTTTGGAATTTAGATATAGTATAATAATAGTAACTTTGTAATTTTCCACCCTATTTTATTGGTCAAGGAGCCTGACCGGTTCCAATGTTAACACATTATCTTCAGAGGCAGAATGCCAAATATAGAGATGGTGGACTTGTATATAAACAGGGTACCATACGGGGAAGGAAATAAGGGGGTGGTTTCGGGAAGGAGGGGGTTTATGGGGGGAAAAGGATCCTTGTAGAGGGGGGAGGGGATTAGCAAAGTGAGGACATGGGAAACATAAAAACCAACCACGTCAAAAGTTAAAAGAGGAGGGGAGAGGCACAGTAAAAAGGGGTGACATTTTATCCGGGATAAATCATTTAAAAACCCTAGGACTAGAAATTTTAAAAGCTAAAACAATTTCAAATATTTCGAAAAAATCCAATTTAGCACCTTTGCTGCAAACGTATAAAGTTTTGGGATTAAAATTAGAGGAGTGATTACATTCAAACAGATATTTATCAACACTGAGTTGTTTTCATGGTTTATAACACTTTAAGAATGTTCAGACATTCTTGTTTTAAATTTACAGCCAGTTTGACCAACGTAAAAACAATTGCATCCGGGAGAATGACAACTAAGGGAGTACACCCCGCTTCTCTCCAGATTGTCATGCAATTCCTTATAATTAACAAGAAGTTTACCAATAGCCACAAGGTTTTAAATACAATTTAAAATTATCTTTCGGTAGCACACGGCAAAGTTTATAACGTAATTGGTTTATGAAGGGTAACTTACACCATCTCCTGGGTTTGTCCGGGGAAACGGGGGTGAGGAGAGTGGAAATCAATGACTTTCTTGCGTAAATGACGCAATAACAACTTGCCAATAAGGTCATCTTTATAGCCGTTACGTGAGGCGATGCGTTTAATACCATTGAGTTCCGTTGAAAAATCACGGTCACTACGAGGGATATTAATGAGTCGATGTTGGATGGAATGGAATGACGCAAGTTTGTGTTGATGGTGGTGGTTGTAGTCAATGGGGATGATGACATCACTGAAGGACGGCTCACGAAAAATCGAAAAGGAGTGTTTATTCTCCGAGATGGAGACGGTCAAGTCTAAAAAATTGATTTCCTTTCCACCTCTTTCCACAGAAAGAGATTGAAGAATGGAGGGAGTTTAGCAGAACAAGAAAACGGCCTTATCGTCTGTCTCAGTCCAGAGGGTTGTTTGATGTAAATCATTTTTTCTCTAAATTGTCCATGAAAATATCGGCCAGAATAGGCAATAATGGGGAGCCCATAGATAAGCCCATAGATAAGTTTGGTGTATCTACGGGCAGTTTCTCAAGAAACCTAAGCCTAGCGTATAGCCTGCGAGTCTCACGGGGCTCCCACCTTAATCCCTCTAAAAGCTGTGGAACACCATATGTTCGCTCGCAACAGGTTTTAGCGCAGCGCGTTGCTTTTCTTTGTATTTTATTAATTTTTTGCTTAAATTTTTATGACCAGGGTCCCAAATGCTCGCGGCGTATTCGAGGTATGGCCTAACCAGAGCATAGCGGCATCTCTCTTTGCATTTTTTACCCGAGGACTTTCCTATTATATCCTTAACAAAGCCTAGTTTCTTTGATGCTGTGCCGCATTTGTTTCGTATGTGTGTTCTCCTCGATGTATCAGAAGTTAAGGTAATTCCAAAATAGTAAACTTTATCTGAAGATTTTAAGTTTACTCCACCCACAGTGTAGGTATGGCACACTAGTTCTGTAGCAAAATATTACAAAAAACTTTTATTGCGACGTAGCCTTATTTGCCTCACTTTTATTTTGGTACTATTAATTATGAAAACCAGGTATTGCAAATAACTGCGAATGAGATGCAGCGTAGCCACGAGGAGCCAAAGCATGAAAATCGAAGTGAATTCGATGTAAGACGCGTGAAGGTGGTCGCAGATAAAACAGGAGTCAAATATACCAATAAAATTAAACTCATAGAAGACAAGAAAATGCAAAGTGACTGGGGATATTAAAATGGGAGAAAATAGCTTTTTAGCTTTTTCAAGGAAATCATTCGTTGAAAGCCCCAGAAAAATATGGTAACTGCTACATCATCATGGTCGGAAGATATAGAAAAGAACAATTTCGATAAAGATTTAGAGCGACGATTGGGAAGAATAAGTGAAGCAACTTGAAGGATCGAACAAAACGATAAAAAAATACGGTTCAATGAAAGAACGGCTAATAACGAGATTACTTCACGGTGGAGTATCCGGAGAGCGACGAAATTCCCTGAAAAAGCGCAGGTAACGATTGACAGACAAAGAAAGGAGTTCACGAAGGCATTCGACAAGGTTCCTCACAAAAAACTTTTATTTAAACTGCAGTCATGCGGAGTAAATGAAAAAATATTGAATTGGATACGCGACTTTCTTAGTGATTGCAAACAAAAAGTAGTTGCTGTCGGTATTAGCTCCGATATAGTTTAAGGTAGTTTAAGCGAAATATCATTCTACCTAGAAATCAATGAATTTGGTCTCATTTCAAAGAAAAATATCTCACCCTTCTAATAACATCAAAAATTCAACCCCTTACTACAATACTTTCCGAAATATTTGCCTGAAAAGACCAGCCCTTTAAATGGGAAATGATACGTGTGTGCACTCCAGAGATACCTTATATTAAAAACGAGGCATTCTTAGCACTTAGATCTCGTCAAAAAATCAACAGTGTGTAGTTTGTGTGTTTGAATATTAATCATGTTGTCACCGCAGTAAATTCTTCGGGATCACAATAAACCTTCCGTTTTGATGGAGTTTCAAACGTACGGCGTGAACAAAATGAGTCAAGTTAAAGATTTATTAGATATTTTCATTTAATTACTTACCATTTCTGTCACATTAAACTGTATTATTGCACCATTAATAATGGAATATTTAATTTATGTGTCCTACAGCTGGTGGAATTAAAACTTTTAGTTCGAATATGGTATCTATTATGACTTGGCAACTATGTCGATCGGACTACCTTAAGTGACACACGGTGTTCCACAAGGTAGCGTGCTCGGCTCCCTTTTAATCATTATTTGTATTGATGATCCAATGTATCGAGTAATCAATGAACTAAGATAATTTTCACACAGTGAGATCATCTTCTACGAAACTAGCAAAGTTGTGCACTTAAAAGTTATATGATCGGACCTTAACAACGTTCATTCGAGAAGATTGTTTAACGCCTTTTCCTGTGTAAGTAGTCTGCCGTGGATTCATTCGGTTCTGCGAAGGCTCGAGAGTGATAGTGGATAGGCAGGGAAGCTACGTGGTGAAATGCCCTGGCGAATGAACTCACCGTGCCTCGAACCCAGCTACGAGATGGATGTAGGTTAGACATTTCTATAAGAAGCGAAATTATACGTGAAAGGCCAGACGAATTTGAAATAAATGGAGATATAAAGTAATACACAGTAGGAGGAAAAGAAATCGCAATCGGCGTAAAGGAATTACAAATGCAAGACAAATGAAAACATTGGAAAAGACCTAGAGGATCTTGCCTTGACCTCTGAATTCGATTCCTTTAAAATGGACAACGTGCAAATACCCTTGCAGATGAAATAAACACGAAGTGGAGGATTCATCTTCAGCGATTGAAAAGGACAATCTCTGGTAAGAAAAGACAATTTTTATCGCTAATCAGACGCGATGTTCACTTAATTCGATAAATGCGCACGAATTCCCAGGAAAAATTAAATCAAGCGCACGAGCTTATTACCGAGACGCATATATGCGAAAAGACTGCAACAAGCATGAAGTGGCTTGCATTAAAGCACAATGACAACATGGAAATAAATTTATGGAGCATATAGAAGGGCGACTTACCGAAATTATTGCCCGCCATCTCATCTGCCTCTGGTAATCGTGGCTTCCTGCCTCAGTCACCACATCACCGTGACTGACGAACTCCAGCCGAACAAAATCGCGTGGGCAGGAGGTCTCTCGCTTAGAGCGAGACAGCAAGAACTTGGGCATTCGATCGGTACCACAAGGATGGCAATGGTTGAACAAGTGTCGAATGGGTAGCTAGACGGGAGACGTGCTATGCAGCAATTCTATTATTACGGACGGGTACGGGGGAAGAATTTTGGTCGAGCGATAGGGCGAGAGTGGGAGGAAGGATTCAGGGTCACGCCCGTTTCAATTCCTTGTATTTCGAAGTCTCTCCAACGCTTAGGACCGTTGGTTGACCGGCGCCTTCCAAGGATGTTAGTGCTTATAATCCTCTGCATTCGTCTAATGCACCAGATAAAATCCCATGCCATAAGCTTTGCTTAGATCATACAAAAATATTGCCGTATACCGTCTTCAAAAGCCTACCGTAATTTTAGTGCAAATACTTCCAAGCACACGAAAGGTTGACATCACAGGTTTAAGTACACGCTTAGTAGTTACTAATAGGTAGATTACTACAAAGTTGGGCAACAGTTTATTTCTTACTTATTACTTTCGTGACTCGGCTATAGGTAAACGGTAGACAATTTCTTAGAAAAAAGGGATAAACATCTCGACTTATATTCGAATATGCATTATTAATTTTCTGTATAATATATAAGAAAAATCAAAGTAATACATTACAGTATTGTCAGTGGCGGCGGGATGAAGTCATTCCCTGCTAACCCAGGATCACGGGTTCGAGTCCCGCCTGGGTGGATTTTTCTCCACCCAGGGCATGGTTTTTTATGGCACGCAAAATAAGTCGAGTATAAAGCCTGAATCACACGATCATTTTTTCCGTCCCTTTTAAGGGATAGCGTCAATTTTCAGGGACCGTGACTGAATCACACGGTCATTTTGGCCGTCCCTTTTTCCATCATTTTTTCTCTCCCTTTTCGCATCATTTCTATGTTAACTACTCTCATTCCATTGAAAGCCGAGCGAAAGTTAGAGTCACTCTTTGCGGCCGAGCACTCTGATTGGCTAAATGGTGGAGTCAGCGATGCTTCCAGGGACGGAAAAATGGACGTGCCTAGGGATGGAAAAAGCTATAGGGATCCCTATCGCTGGAGCCATCCCTGACTTTGTTCGAGTCACACGATCATTTTCGAGCGATCATTTGAGCTATCCCTTAAAAGGGACAGAAAAAATGATCGTGTGATTCAGGCATAAGAGAGGCCTTTGAAGTCCAAATATCACTCAATAAAGACATTCCAATTATTTTAAGGCGAAAATTCACGCACGAAATTCCAATCGCGCAAACAGGAAAGGATAAGATGGCAGCGGTAGCGGGGTGACGAGTATTTTTAAGCAAAAATGCAGCTCATGTAGGGCATCATTGATACTTTTCACCATTGAAGGCCAACATTTTCTTTCACATCAAGTGGATTTTTTCGAAGGAAAAATATCGCTTGCTGCGTCAATATTTAAATGACGAACAACTTGCATCTTACCCTAATCTTAGTGCTTCATCCAAATAGCTAAAAATGCCGTTCTTCAGCATTTATAAACTTTCAATTCATTTTTTTTTACTTTGCCCATGTTTTCCCATGCCGATACAATTTGCCTTGTTTAATTTACCCAGAGCAATAAAAACTTTTTCAAAGGAAAGTATCCATTTACAGTTCTATATAAAAAAAGAAAGAAAGCTGAAACTTAAATAAATGTTAAGCTGCGTGTGGTGTAGCATGTCATTTTCCACAATTCTCATTCACAAACGAAGAGCAATGGCTCCGAGTTGGAACTGATTCCGTCGATGATTCTCTCCGATAACCTTTAGTTTCAATCTGTTGCAAGCATTCCAAGAGCTCGCATACCGAATACCAGCCTATTTCTATTACAGAAATATTTATTGATTAATCATTACTGTACCTGAAGCTTATTTAAGCCATGCATATTTAAGCTTGACACACAAAAACATGGTGGAAGTTTTTAGTCATTTTTTATAACTTCTTGCAATACGATGTTCATTTGTGAGCCGATATTAAAATAATTTATTCACATCAACAGCTTCCACGAAGACCATTGAGGAAGAAATCGAAGAGGCATTTTCCAAACGCTTGCGACGTCGAAAATTAATTAGAATTCGCCATCGTGCAGCGGAGTCCGGCTCTGTTGCGGGAATAGACGCTTTTATAGCAAATTATTTACCGCTTACCTAGAGACATACCATAGATTACCATAATCAGAGATTCTAAGGAATGAAGCGCTAAAGATATAATTCTGACAAAATTTTACAAAATATTAGTATAAATGACTACCACGGACTCGTTACCATAATTTCGTCAGAAGATATTAGACTTTTAATGATTTTCCTTCCAATAGGGGTATAGCGTATTCCATTTCTCTCACATATGTTTTCCGTATGAAAGGCACCATTTGTACCCGGTAGGGTCCTCTTATTCATAGACAGTAATTAAAAGTCTTCCTTTGGGATAATACCGGATAATCAGGACTTCGCTAAATCCTGACAACCCCTCGCCCCATACAGTTTGAATGGTCAATTCTAGTTGACGCTTAGCGACCTATTACACTTGACGTTTTGATGTCCCGGTCTGCTTGCTGATAACTCGTAACCTTTGACCTCTGCGTAACCGTTGGAGGTCAAGGAATGGCAGAATAGCAATGCGCTGACCACTATAATATCCAGGCTTCCTAATTCTCGTGGCAATTTTGGCGGATACGAGGGAACTAGAAACCGGCAAACCAAAGGTCCGTGGTTCGATTCTCGGTCCAGGCCGAATTTCTCTCCTGCGTATTTCACCTGCCATGGTTTGACTACTTTCGCCAGGAGGGAGGGACTTATGACCTTCGATTTGGGTACCCTTTCAACCAATTACCGGCCGAGTTTATAAGTACTAAAACTTGCTCGTTTTTCCTTCGACTCCTCTTATATACACACTAAATAAGTTATTGTGTAAAGATGGACGCTGGGAAAAATTTAGATATAATGTAAAGCTTAAATTAGGTTTTTGCAACTGGGCAGAATTCATTATTCTAGGGGTGGTTATGCAACTCGCATTTGTCAATATTTCCATCGCGAATAGAAGTATTATTTTTCGAATTAAAACTTAATTTTGTATACATGTATTATGACTTACTCATTATTTCAAATAATTATGCCACGCGAAACTCAATTTCACACTGGAGTGGGAAAATATTCTAAGAAATAATCAAGCAAATCAATATTTTTATCTCAACGTCAAGCTCTTTGTGGCACTATCTGCCAATCCATACACATCACCTTTGAGAACTGCAATAGCTAGGTTCAATTTGAAATCTACCATTTCCTATGATTCGACATATCTGTTGCCCTCATTTGGTTTAAGTCACCCCTGTGACCTTGGCTTTGGCCTACCTGCGGTCACAGTAGTATTTTCTAAAGCAGAAGTGGTTCCATCATGTCCCTTGCACCCTAAAACTTGAAAATTTTTGCAGTTCATTAAATTAAATTTTTTGCAAAAAATTCTTTTTTTTTCATCTAGAATTTTTTAACATTAAATATCCATAAAGTAAACTTTGGATTTGGACCCTTCCATTCTGGGTTCAAAAGGTGAAATTAGTAAAAATCAACAAAACATATGACCTTTTTCTAGCCTGTCACCATATTTCATCGATGTAGCTCCTACAGAAGCATCATAAATTAGATATTCATAATAACATATGACTAAAGGGACAGCCTGTATTTATTTGAATAGTATGCAAACAATTTCAATGATTTAATGCCAGTATCAACGAGATTAGGTTTGAGCAAATACATTGAAGCATCACTCCGAAAAGATTGAAACACATCAAAGAAAAGGGTTGACGTACAGGAAAGGATAACTATAAGGAGAGATTTTATAAGGCTATAAGAGAGGAAAAGCTTTGTAGATTATAAAGCCAACATAGGAATTCATAAAATATAGCTAGAATTACAAACGAATTTTACAAAAAGAAAGAAATAGCTTTTATGGGCTCATCCATAACACTTATGCTTGAAATGTTTGGCGAGCACAGGTAAAAATATTTATTTGGTCATAAACTGCTCTGAAGTACTATTATGCTCTTTTTTTCAAATATAATGAAAGTAGTTCAAAGAATCATTTACATAATAATTATTGTGTAAAGTGAGTATTAAAGTGAGATTCACCATTTTATTCATTATCAAATTGCTTGAGATACCTCACTTGGTACAAACCCTTAGGCTCACATGGATCACCAGCATCCATGGTCATTGATTAGGTTTTCAACAACGTCAGGTTCCTAAAGTGATTCTCTTAATTGCAAAGTACTTGAACCTTGTATTGCTAGGAAACGTAACCCTTAAGTGGCTTTCTACCCGCCCTCAATTGAGTGTGGTCCAAGCTCATTGTACCTGCCTCTTTTCATGTAATTTAAAATTTCTTCATTACTCTTCATTCTATACTTCCATTGTAATATTTAATTCCTCTTCCATAATTACCCAACACACTCTTCCCCATCAATTTGCTACATCCAATTTTTCAGCCCATTCTAAATATACACCATCTATTTCCTTTCACCTATTTTCAAACATAACATGCCCATACCTGAATTCCTTGCTATCAATCTTACTAAAGTAGTATAAAAAAATAAGATCCTAGGGGTGGAAGACAGATGTCGTTAACCCTCTTTGTCCCATGGGCCAATATAACAGCTTAAGCATTTTAGTGACAAGAGCAGTAGGCCAATATAAGGCTCGTATGTAAATATTGTGCAACTTTATACCACTGAAATAATTAATTCATTATTTAGATGATGTAAAAGAATAGTATCATTATTAACTGATTCAATTCATACACTTTTTTAAAAATGCACTTTGATATCTAAAACAATCACTCCACATCATTATTTTTCCTAAGGTGGTTCATTTCATTAAATTATCCATTGCATCGAGCATTATCAATTGCAAGCGAAAATCGCAAAGTACAAAAGTGTACTTCTCCCCACTTTGTTATATGGTAGAGAAACATGGGTATGTCAGGATAGACATAGCAGTAGACTAAACTCCACGGGTATGAGTTAGCTGAGGAGTGTTTGCAGCAAAAGTAGGATGGATAGGGTCAGGAATGAGTGGGTAATAAATGAATGTGGGTTAGATGCTCCAGTAATGGACATATATGAAAGGAGTGTGCTTCGTTGGTTTGTTCATGTTGAGAAAATGGATGAGAGTCAAATGACGAAACAGATACATAAGAATGAAATGAATGTTGCGAGAGGTAGAGGTAGGCCGAGAAATTTGTGGTTGATTGTGGTTTAAGAAATACTCAGGAGGAGGAATATTAGGAGTCTTTAAAACAGGAGGGCATGTATGAAGCAGTGTATGGGGGTAATTGAAGCAAAAGAGGTTTGCAAGGATAGGTCAGTAAGGAGGAAATTATTGGAGCAGAGTTAGGTGTACAAATATGTATTTATGAGTGAAACTTAGTGACTCTGCCAACCCCGGAAGGGAAGGGCGTGATTGGTATGTATGTATCCATTGCATCTCTCGCACATGCCAATTCGCAGAGAGTAGAAGGAAGAGGGTCAAAGCTGGGTGCCACATGGAGAGAACAACAAGAGTAGTACCCTGTCCAATGGATGGCACCTTGAACTGTGGACCCAATAACACATTTGGATCGCATATTGAGGCTGGCAAGCTCCTCAAATTTTGTAACCAGAATGAAAACTTTTTTCTCCAAATTCTATTACCCTCAGAAAATGAGATAATATTTACAATACAATTTATTTTCACCCTGTAAGTCATTCAACTGTTAAAAGAAATATCAAAGGAGGCAACCCATGTCATGTACCTTTTGGCATGTTATCCTATTATTTTATAGGAAAATATTTCTATAACTAGAAAATACTAATTCAGGTTATTTCACAACTACATTCTAAATTTAATGAGAGCATCCTTAGCAGAAGGAGACAATCAGAAGTGTAACTAGGTAGCCCAGAGCCCTGGTGCAAGATAGCAATCGAGACCCACACTGCCAAAGGAAAGTGAACGGCTAAGTAAAACTCAACCCTTCTCAAATATATGTCTTATGAAATACACCAGTTGCTAACCCACATGCAAGGCTAGAAGAGTCGACTAATGATATTAAGCAGCACAAGCTGAAGAAAACGGAGGATGAAAGTTCGATCATATGCAATGGTAATATTCGGTTCATGAATACTACATATTACAGCAATTAATCTCAAATTCATCCATTTCAGCCCTATATTACTCTTAATCCCCATTAGAAGTATATAAATACCCTATAACATTTTATTTTCGTGGTACATTTTCACTATCAATAAAACATTTTCATTTTTGGCAAAAATCAGCCGAATTCATGGGTGAAGAAAAATTTTGTCTCATATAAGGCCATGAAATGACAGCCAAAGTCAGATAATACCAACAGACACTTTGATAGGTAGTCTTAATTTACGCAAGTCTGCTTTATGAAGGGATAGGGTCAGTGTGGCCACAGTAAGTGGGCTAGGTTTCCACCCCACAGGGTGGAAACCCAGCCCTTCAGCCTTTCTCTCAACCCTTAATCCATTGCCCCAATGCCTCCCCTTACCACCATACCGAAGCTGTGCCAAATGACTTAATCATTCAGTCCCCTTTCCCTAATAACCAACCAATGAGCTTTACAGGTTCCATTGAATTGCTCATTCTCAGCCTTAAGTAACATCATGACAATTAGATTACACGCTAAAAGATTACACTGTAAATGAAGAAAAACCATCTGAGAAATCTACCACAGAAAAATGCCAGGATGTAAGATTTAAAGCTTCCCCGGCGAATGCTTACAATGTACAGCTCATGGGTTTCCAACCAAGTGATGGTGGTTTTTGGCACCGACGTTCGAAGGCATAATCTTCCATCGTCCTCAGGGTGCCAGGATGTCAAACAAATAATATTTTAAAAAGAGAAAGTGAAAAATCCTCAGAAAATAATTAATTCAAACAGTTAATTGAAAATATTCAAATATTATGGGGCTGTAATTAAAAATTATGATAAAATTCACGTAAAACTTCTAAGAGCAAAAAAATTGCTATATAATATACAATTACTGAGGAATAAATGATCAATTTCTCATCTTTCATATTTTCATAACTATACATATTCATATCAATACATATTTTAATATAAGCTCTTTTTCCTGAATTGCAGTATTTAAAAAAATATTTTTCTCCCTCCTTCCCCCAAGTTTCCTTCTTTGGAGGTGTTTCCCACAGCAAGGAAGTTCACTCACCACACTTAGGCAGACCCGTTCACTTGTTGCATACCACGCCACGAACAAGCCGGAGGTGCACGTGCAATGAATGCTAATGACATCCTGCCAATCATACCAATAATACCTACAGCCCAAAAATTGCACCCACCTCCCTCTTGCAGTGACTTCTATCATACTACAGGCCAATTTGTGTAGTGAGCTGCAAAATGTGTGTCGAATACCAGGCAAAATGGTCAAAGCCAATGCCCCATAGCCTACTTGGGCCTGGAAACACCAGAGAAAGGTGGAGAAGCAGAAAGGGTATACATACCGGGGCCAAGGATTGAGGTGGCAGTCTCTTGCCTACTCGCATAACTGAGTGTTGGCCCTTGTAACGCACCCGCCAATGTGGAGCATTTTCATACCTTTGCAGTTTCTTTCGATGGAGTAACAATACATGGTGTCAGAAGTGGGAATGAAATGTTTGCAAGGAAACAATAAGTAAAGGGAGGCCCCTCGCAGTCCATTCCCCTACGGTTTTCCTTTGTATCAGAAGATTGGCCGCGATGGAGCCAATGGTTTGAGAGGTATAGACGTGTTTTGGGATGATCCTGGCAGCCAGAAGAGGAGCAAATTGATGCATTGATTTATGCCACAAAGGACTATGTGGACAATTTTTGCTGTTCTATACCTTGACTGCAGAAGAGAGGAAATATGATATCACCTTCAGGAACTTGGAAGATCATCACCACTTTGTATTGGCCCTCAGAATGTTGGGCCTTGTAATGAACCGGCTAATAAAGAGCATTTCTGTAACCTCAGAGTTTCTCTCAACCATGTAATGACACAATCTTTAGCCACATCCTTCCCTCACCAGAGAGGCTTTTGTCCACACAGCAGTCTTTGCAAGAACTGCAGTATAAAGGCCTGTAGGCCTAAATTCTGTTGCGCCAGCAGAGACAGAAGTCAGTCCCTGATGCTCTTGTTGCAAACATCCGCTACACCTATTCACCAGTTCCACTATTTCCTCCCTAGGCTGCTCAGATGTCAATATCCTATGCCCACACCCATTCCATCAGCACATAGCTGAAAAAAATCCTCCATTGACAGCTCCAGTGGTTGGCAGGGTAATCCAGAATGGGGCTTCGACCGACCCACGTTATATCGAGACTAAGCCATTCTTCTTAGAAAGCATGACAAATTGAGTTGTAAAATTTGTCATTGATTCTGCAATGAAAGTTTCACAAACATTTGATCCTTGAATTTTTGGATTGTAATTTACTTTAGTGCTGTAAGATATACAGGTGGATTTGAATCAATGATTGAGAGTATTTGTATCATGCTGCATTCTTGTTTCTCAGCCAATTTTTGAAAAAGTTTTGAGTTCTCGAAGGTCATTGGTGGCAAGAAAATTTGTCTTTCTCTAGTAACTCTTCAGGATGAGGAAAAATGAATGAACAGGCAACATAGGAAAGTTAATCTTGTATTGAAAATAAAAAGGAAGGTTATTACAACTGTCACACAAAAATATATAAATTCAAGGAAATTAGAGTAGCACTGTGCATTTGTAGGTACACCACAGAGTCAAATGTCACCAATAAACTATGCCTTCTCTTTGACGGACACTTGTCAGGCATTTAAGGAATGAATGTATTATCCATATAGGTCAGGCAAAAGAAGTTTTGATCGCAGAGTTTAAGAAAACACACAATTCAATAAATTTCATAAATAAATGCCCTACTAACTATAATTAATGAACTGACAGAATGATGCCATTCCAATGCAATGAAAAATGCAACCTTAAAAAAAAGCTCCCGGATTTTCCTTGTATACACTGCGATGAAAATGTTTTTAAATTAAAAAATAATAATTTATGAACTCAACTAGGAATGCCCTTCAGTTTCAAAGCCATTATTCAAACTTTAACACTTGAGGTTGAATTCAATCAGTTTCATCCTTGGAAGATTTCCCTGCCATTTACACAGTCAGTTTGGACAGATCTGGATATTGAAATCTCATAGGAATAGCAGATGGCTCGTAGTTAAAACTATACATTTGATCTTTTACAAATTCATGCTTGTCTTTTGGTTCCGGATAGGTGGATGCTATCCCTGTGGATTAAATAAAACATTGATTAAGGCATTTAAAAAAATGCATCAAAATTGTATATACAACAAAACTTTAAAAAATCTGTACATTAACAATAACACCTTCAAGTAGGTACAGCTTTAGACATGACTTAAGATCAAAAGTGATTCCAATAATACTGCCATGACAGAGATCCCCGCAAATCTTCAAAATAACTCAAAGAAAATGACTTAACTTTCTAAAATCGTCATTAACATTAATTGCACTATTTTATTGTAATGTTCAAAACTAAAGCAATTACTGAAACAATGTAAAAAATCCCCTATTAGACTCACCATAAGAAGAGTACATTGCACCAAGGGATACCATAAAATATCCTTTTTTTCTTTTTATAAACATTTTTCATCTTCTAATTTAAGGAACAACCACCAACCAATTTCCACACATTTCACAGTCACTTTCACATCCAATGCAAAGAACATGTATCCATGCACTCTTTAAAGCAGCACAAGCTTAAAAACAAAATTTATTTATTTCAATCCATTACATACATGCAGCCAAATCAAGCTAATACAATCCCAGTGATGTACAAATGAAACGTCCATGTACACAAGGTGAAGGAATGTTAATGCAAGATGTTAGTCACATAAAGATTATTTAATCGCTCCCAATGGCTGAACACCTCATATAAGTACAGCTGGGGGTGTTTATTTATTGATCCCTAAAACAGCAGGGAGAAGAGTCATAAGTCTAAAATGACAGTACACGGCACTTAATTTGTTCTAGCTCTTCCAGTTCATTGGTTTTTGAGCATGAATTACATATTTGAATACCTTGTTTGTATTAAAGAGTAAGAATTTCAGTGCTGATGAAAGCATAAAACAATTAGCTGTATTCCAATTAGGTTATTGGGCAAAAAGGTTTCTCATGCCTACTAATAACACCGGAGCTTATAAATACACAATGTATATTTAAAAGAAAAATAGCACAATTTTTTTGAGATATTTATTTCCTCCGCACCCTACACCTGGAACTTATCGCATGATATCACTACCAACTATTCTCAGATTTATAGAAACAGCTACTTGCTTGAAGTCCTCAGCATCTCCAGTTTGTATGAGAAGGTAGATATAACAAAAAATTCCTACATACAAATATATGGCAATGTGTCTTCCATTTCACAAAATATAAATATAACTAGGTAATTCACCAACAAAATAGAAAGAATAAAATATGTATGTCACCATTAACAGGTTCACATTCACAGGTTTGATTATTTTATATGCCTACCTGCCATGGTACCTGCATGTAGCGTGAATAAATCTTCAAATGAAGATGAAAAACCAAACATATCTGACATAACGAAAAAAAATTGAACAGACCATTACATCTTAAAAATCACATAAATGGGCAATTATTATTTTATTAAATAAAGGAGACACTACCTCTTTACTCATTTCTTAAAGTTCATTTACCTAAGTGATTTTTCTGTATTGTATCTGCTCCTCAAAAGGTAACAAAGAAAGAAATGGAAGTAGCAATATAAAATTCTATGAAATTTCATAAAAAGGAAAAGTATAACGAATAGTAAAACATATCCACAATAGTTTTATCTCTCTTAAGAAATAAAATAAAAAATGCATTCGATGTGTAATGATAGACCAAAGCTAACTAAAGGAAAACATATATTAACACAATTTTTAAATATTTTGCAGTATGTATAAGAGGCATGTGTAGCACATAATACTGAATGATGAATGAAAACGAAGGAACAGGGACTTAAGTTGTTAACGGTTGAATAGTTCTGACAGCATCATGGACATATCTGCCAATTTTAAAGTTTTTTCATACACTCCATGATTAAATGAAAAATACCAAAATAGCAATGAGGCATCTTCAGTTGTAACAAAAGGCCTAAAATCCAAAGGATACAATGGACATAGGCCATGCAAGACTTACAAAGCTGAGAGTTGGCCTTTGTAGCTGTGTAACCAGATCCTCCTTTCAGCCAGAACTTTCAGCAATCAGATAGTATCACAAGGCTCTTTCATTGAATGGATCATAATTGATTCATTCTATTCCCATGATGAGTGCAATGATTTTTTGAGCTTCATCTTACATTATATCAAAAATAATTCTTTAAACTAACTTGTTTGCCTAAGAGTGTGCTTGCATTACAACTTGATGACATAAATCATGGCTCTTGTTTTGTTTCCAACAGGATAATTCAAATAAATTGCAAAACTACTATAGCAACAGTTTTTGGCTTAGATCACCGGGTAACGTTGATCAGGGAAAAATTGTTATCACCACAAAAGGTACAATTTGTGAAGGCATAATGTGGAACACACTTCTTTAGAGGTGAGTAGAGACTTGATTCCTTTCACTTCATCTTACAAATTAGGTACTCAAATTACACGATTTATGTTGCCCAAATATAGTTTGGAAACATGTTATGATCTGAGACAGAACTAGATATTAGGTTTCAAGAGACTATGGAACAACAGTAAAAGTTTTAACCCCTACAGTGAAAAAAAACAATCACCTGCTTCATTTAATTAAGGAAAAAAAGTCTAGTTTTTTCAGACATCATCCAGTGAATGAG
The DNA here is from genome assembly GCA_963169105.1 of Ceriagrion tenellum. Taxonomy (NCBI): domain Eukaryota; kingdom Metazoa; phylum Arthropoda; class Insecta; order Odonata; family Coenagrionidae; genus Ceriagrion; species Ceriagrion tenellum. The sequence continues at coordinate 63,372,488 of OY720638.1, forward strand.
ATAGAAAATGCATGTACAGTTACACAAAACCTGCAAATTCTGCTATCAACAATAATTTTGTTTTGACCCATAAATTTCCCCAAGGCTGACATTGGATTCACTCAGCATGGATATTAAGATCCAGCAGCCAGATTTGACAACTATATAACACAAAATGCATGCCACCAGGTTTACCCTTTGGATTCTGGCTGCCACCGCATGGCATTACAGGATGCAGGTAAGTTTGCTGGTGACCAAATGCCACCACCAATTGTATTATACGTATTTTCTTGGCTTGCATAGTCTCTCTTGTGCTCAAGATGCATTGCCGCCACCTCGTCCAATTTTATAGGATAATTTATTTTTTTAATATTCCATAAATGCTTCTCATAACACTCGTGAGAAGCATGGCACACTATGGATAGGAAGCATGGACAGTTGGAAAGGCAGACCAAAAAAGGACTAGGTGCTTTTGAAACCTGGTGCTGGAGGATACCGATGACCAAGTGGACAGAGAGAATGAAAAGTATAGAGAAGAGTAAAAGAGAGAAGGACAATGCGGCATACTATACAGGAAAATAGAACCAGATGTATTGGTCACACTTCGAGGCACAACAGGTTTATGTAGAATACTGTTGCAGGAAAAATAGAATATATAGTCAAGTAGAACAGAGGACAAATAACGAAGAAATGTATACGAAGAACAGTTACATATTAGGGAAATTAATAATTAGGAAAGGATGGAGAGCTGGAGTCGACTAATGTTAGGATTGAACAACCAATGATGATGATGCTTCTCATAAAAAGAAACACAGCACCAATGGTGCTGTGCCAAAAGATTGGCCAGTGGTAAGCACAGAAATTACACACCCATGTTCCAATCCTAGGTTCAACATCCAAGTCCTCCTTTCAAGTCTTATACTCACAACATACACTTTCAGAAGTTAACTGTTCACACCAGCTTATCTTCTCAATCATCACGGAGCATTGACGAAAACAATGGTGGTGTGAAGATGTAATGATGGCTGATTCCAAGCAGAAAAAATTCGACTGAACCGGGAATCGAACCACGGACCTTTAGATTTCGCATCCAATGCTCAGACCACCAAGCTACCCAGTCTACTAAGAATTCACAGGAATCAGCAGGGGTTTATATGAACACATGAAAGCTTTCATTGAGCTCTCTATCATCAAACAATTCCTACTACAGGGTGATATTTGAGGCATTTTGTACACTAGAGCCGGTGCCCTTCACAGCACATGATGAAACAGAGGTTTTAAAAGATTATATTCATTGGAGCTCTTCTTGAAATATGCATATCCAGGTCTGATGCATCCAAGCAGATAATAAGACCTAACTTACCCTCCAGGAAAGAAAAACTTCTAATCTCTGACAGCAGAGACAGTGTTTAGACTTCTCCATTGTAGCAGCCATTTGAAACACTTAAGACATTTAATGTACCTGAGGTATCTATTTTATGTTGCATGTATAAACATGAATAAACACATCCTAAACAAAAATGGTGAGTTTTCCATAATAAATGGTTTAAAACATGAATAGAGAGGGAAAAAAATGTAAAATTGCATGACTAGAAAGAAAAAAATTAAACCAGAGGAAATTTATGGTTTCAATCACCTGAATTAATATAATTAAATGGAATAGAACCCATAGAACACATAATGTAAATTTCAAAAAGCCATACCATCCACATGTAATGATTGCATTCCTGGGCACATTAAACTATTCTTATATCAAAAGTTAAAAATCCACTGAGGATAACTTATGTAAGTCTCAAATTATTTTGGACAAGAATTATATGAAAAGTGAAGGCATTTCTACAAATTCATTAAAGAAAAACAAATCTATATGGATGATCAAGTTTTATTTATCTAACACAACTTCACACTCCAACTGAATATAAATATAGGTTGTTACATACACCCTAAAAGCAGTATGTAGCACAGAACATTTTGGTAGGCATTTCACCAATTGTATAAAAAGTACTCAGGTCCCTCAGTACACACACCCCCCAAGGAAAAAATACACAGCCATGACAGAACATATATTTAGCACTGGCAAATATGAAGGGTAAGGTGTGACCATCTAAATATTAAAATGCGAGTGACTGAAATAAAAAAAATCATGCATAATCCATACTGGATCAAAAATTGAGCATTGAAAATGAGTTAATAGAATAGGTAGCAACATTTCTGTCAAGAAATAGCCATAAACAAATCCAAACATCGTTAAGCAAACAACAGTAAAATCACTTAGCATTCACTCAATGTGGCTGATCAGCAACTTCACATTAAACTGAAAATAAATATGTTCCACATTTGAATGCCAGAATACAATTATTAGAAAATCTTTTTCATCACAAGAGTATTAAAATTGGCAATTTTCATTAGTTCCATAGCCAAAAGTATATAAACATCCTTCCAAAGAATCCCCTAATTGTACAAAATTTCAAAACCAGTACAAACAAAATTTAGGAACCCATTAAAGGCACATTAACATTTTTAAAATGAAAATAAAAGCAGAATAATATCATACAAACAATAAAATAGTAAGAAATTTTCCCTCCGATTGGTACGCCCAATCAGGCAAACTATGTAATTATTCCCATCACTAAGTAGGTCATGCAAGCAAGCAAATATGCTCTCAAAAACAATTAAACAAAATTATTCATCCACTTAAGGCAAATTTGTGCCAACAAAACAAACAAATCAAATAATCTTTGACAAAGATTATATCTCACCATAACTTTATGGACATTAAGGCAAGCAATTAATCATACTCCTGCTCTTAAGAGAGGGGCCACTTGTAAACGGGCGGAAGAGCAGACGTATACCCATAACAATATAGCTGCTTTTTGATGAATTCCTGCTTGTCCTGAGGCTCTGGATAAGTCGACGCATGGCCTGAAAATATCAATAATACACACAGATGTGCCCAAACCCACAACCCACATGCACCGGTTAGAAAATTCCTTACACTGACAAAGTAAGAGAAGGCACAGCTTAGCTTAGTATTCAGGGTATAGAATGACACGTGGTCCTCAATCTTCGCACAGGATACTTCCCGAAAAATACCATCAATTTATAAATTTAAGACAAAAATCATGATCTTATAGTAATGAGGTGCTTTATACCCACATCTAAACAATTTTTTCTGACTGATAGCTTTTACACTCCTTAAATACAACTCAAATGCAGAAACTGACTAGATTTAGTTGTAATCAGTAGTGGTAACATCAACATTCATACTTTCTATAATGAGCTCTGTTCAAGAATAGTTATCTGAATGAGTCAGCCTATGTCTTGAAGAGGTATATTAAGGAGATGACATTGGAGAGTGAGGAGTAAAGATGAATAAGCAAAACCTGAAATCATTTGAGAATACAGTAGAACCTCAATCTATCGTTCTTGCATTGATCGTTTTCCCGCATCTATCGTTCGCCGTCTTTGGTCCCGAATGTAGTTCCATGCTGATAACGTTAATAATTTCCGCATCCATCGTTCCCCGAAGTATCATTTTCCCGCTTCGATCGTTTCCAAATCACGGTCCCCACATCGGAATTCCCCCATTCATTGTTTGAAAAAGACGAAACCAAAAATTTACACCGAAGTAAGATTTTGGGACTTTTGCGGCGCTCTGCAGCAGTAAAGGAGGAGGGGGAGGGAGTGTGGCAACATGCCGCGCAGGACGGATGGGTAGCCCTTGCCGTCCGAGTCCCTTCTCATCTTAATGGCCCGAACTCCTTCCTAGAGGACAATTGGCATTCCTCCTTTCCTACCCAAACGAGTCCCTACCTCGCTCGTTAGCGGCCGCATTCCTTTGCCATGAGCTTCTAACCTTTCTTCCTATTATCCTCTCAATGCTCTCTTACCAGTAGTTGTCATACGCTCGCTCTCGGCACCATATCGAGATCTGATATAACCCATGTGGGTAAATATCAACGGATTTCCTTGGTGTTTGGTATCAAATGTAACAGAAAATAACGGACAAACTTCATATTATACTTGTTCTGTAGATTTATGCCAATTAAAAACTTAAGCAAAATTAACTGACGTTCCACTTCAGTGAGTGGGGCCCTGTCCGCGGAAAGGGTTGGGAGGGTCAAAGGTCTTCCACCTGCCCTGTCCCTCCCGGCAGAGAACAGGGTCCCCCAATTACCTGTCTCACCCAATTCTTGTATGTAACCAGTCAACTATTTCCAATGACGTGGGCCACATGGGCTTAAACAGGGGAGTGGCTCAGGGAAGGGAGGGAGGTGGGGTTTCTCATCATGTGACTCTCGCAGAACCAACCAGGGGGCAGCGGGTGTGGCTTGTAACCTCGGCAATTCAGTGAAGTGACCCTGACCTTCGTCATGGTCACTTCTCGGGCCACTAGTAAGTGCGGCCAAACCCTACGTGCTCTGAGCTCTTTCCTTTTTCAATTTTTTCCATGTTTAGCCAGTTAAAGTAGGTATTTATGTCAATTCAATTTCCTGAAGTATTTATTTCTGAGCCTAGATCCGAAACTGTTCAAAATAGGTGTTTTAAGACGGCTGAAGGTAACGCAGATGTTTCAACCATTAGTTTGTCGTAGTGGAAGTTCTGCGAGCGTGGGCTAAGTTCCTTCTCGTCTGTTGTCTGACGTGGGCTTGCATTGCCAGAAATGGTTTTTTTGTCTTTTAGGCACCGTGACCCATCAAAATAATTTATTCTTTTGAAATTGGTTTTTATTTGGTAATGCCAAGCTGGTCTCCAACCGTCGATATCGAAATTCCTCATTTCAACACGATTGCCCGATAACTTTTGCCCCTCTGAACCAGATGGCGATAACCTGCTACACCTCTCTTGCTCTATTCCTCGTGGGTTACGCGATTGCTTCAGATAAACAAGATTCACTTGGTAGCATCAAGCTTGCTCCATCTTTAACGGATGGCACTCCTCCATCAGCAGAGCACAATGGAAAGCGCGAAAAAGATTACATCCTCCCTAACAAATTTTAGGCGCACTTCTCACCCTCAAGGATATTTGAAACGAATAAATTTCTATGCATGGATAGGTCGGTGCGCGGGCTCGAGGATCATCCAATAACATGATAATGGACCTTGTTTATTTACTTTTATCATCCGAGACACCATTGGGATATGTAATACTAATAAAATATTTTAAACAGTTAGTAGTCAAACGAAAAATTAGAGATACACGAAGTATTTTCATTAAATTTAAAAATTCTCCCGCTTTTAAGAGAAATTCCTTTAAGATTCCCCTCTTCTGTGAAAAGTTACCATAAAATTCTCGCATTTTCATCTCGTTTTGGCTCCCGGGAAATCTTTTCCTGCATTGTTCGTTTTCCCACATCCATCGTTTTTTTTGCCCATCCCCTTGAAAAACAATAGATCAAGGTTCTACTGTACACAATTCAAGGAGTGAAACAGGAAGTGAGACATTGAATAAACTGAAGATTCAAGTATGAAGTGACCTGTTGGCTCATGTACTATGAGACAGAGAGGCTTATTCAATAGCACAAGAAATACATGATAACCTACAGCCTCATTTCAACAGAGATAAGGCAGAGGAAGTACAAAAAAAGGATTAAGAAGTGACTTGGTAACCCTAAATTATAAGAAGCCTATACTGAAGGAAAAGAATTAATTACTGTAAAGAAAAAAATAGAGCATTGCAGGTGACCAGTTGGTCCAAGTGAATAGATACATTGAAACACTGACTTGAATAAGGGTAGATGCTCAAAAGCATACAAGGATGGGGCAAGCCACAGTGAGGGTTTGTCAAGGGAACAAATTTTTGAGAAAGGGTGAGATTCAGAAGGGCCTAATGATGAGATACACAAGGATAAAAAGGGGCAGTAGAGGTTCAGAGGAGATGCTAGAAACTGATTGAATATGAATAAAATTTGTAAACACAGGAAGAATCTGCTAACATGCAGTCATTTAGCAAGTATTGGTACAAAAATCAAGGGGCATATTTTGTTCTCCTTCAGAAAATTTTCATTTAACTTTCCAGAGGATTTCATAACGACACTCAGATTAATTGGACAATCATTTCGCTGAGAGTAAGCATACAGGAGAGGAGGACTACCAGATGGTGCAAAAATGATACAGAAGGAAAGAGCTGGATGAAACTACACAAGTAACACGGACACAAAAAGGTCAGCAGACCTTCATTTGCTAGGGACATATGCCTAAATATTCAGAGAAAGACTGCACTAAAAAAAAACTAATAAAAGATGACAAATGAAGGATGTGATGAGAAAAGAATTTAGCAACCTCTTTTATGACAAAAACTTTATCAGTGTGCACCAAAAAGGTATAAGCTTTCATAAAATTTGATAATTTTCTATGCCAGATGACTTATTTTTTTTTAATTTTCCCACGAGTTCATGGGTATAGCCATTGAGAGGCACAGTTGCTCCCTCCCATCCCATCCATCTCCCTAAATGAAGTATATAAATTTAAGTACTCGATGAAAGTATAAATAAGATGGATCCAGAGAGATTTAAATTTGCTCATAATAAGTTTGCAATTCCTTAAATATGACAACACATTCCACAACAGAGTGGCTTTATTAAGCACTTCTCTTACATCTGCAGATGGGTATCAGCGATTCCTCCTTCCCCAACCTTCCTTCTTGTGACATAAATCCTGGCTATGCCCACAAAAGAGTTTATGGAAATATGGCTAAAATATTTTGCCAACCTTTACTCCTCACTCCATACAAGATCTAAATAATATCTAAGAAATCAGGTATGAGGATTCCAACATCTATAGATTTCTTTTAGCATTTTGTGGGAAACTGAATGCATATATTACAGAGAAATTACGATTTGAGAGACTTGCAAGGTTCAATTTCAAATACATGTATGCCATTCCAGTTTTTCATGGAAGCAAACTTTAACCTAAAATCCTTTCATAAATATTCCATGAGGATTTCTTAACATCCAGGCACCCCTATTCAAGTCTCCCTATCTACTTAGCACAAAAAGTTATATGCTATCTAGTAAAGTAACAGCCATGAACATTTGTCATTAATTAAAGACAACTAATTCTCTTTTTCTCTTCTTCATTACATTCTCTAAATTGCACTGATGAAAATCTCAGTTTCTATTGAAGGAAAGAGGTGCAAACATGTGGTATAAGCACAAAAATTAGCATTTCTACAGGTATTGGCACGAGTATTCCACTTCAGTCCAAAGTGAAACCAAATCAAACCAAGTAAATTTGTTGAATAGCTATCTATTGCCTAAGAACTCACAATCTCACCTAATAAGGTTTACTTATGAACACAATATGTATCACAATAGGGGCCAATGATATTTCCAAGGCACAAGCCATCAGAAGCATAGTGAGTCAGATTTGAATCAAACTCTTCGGATCATCAGCAGACATGCAAAGCCATATATTTACATTTGCAGAATAAGCAATTTTGCATCAAGAAGAGACATGTCTCACAGTTCAAAAGCATAATTATCAGAAAAATTTTGAGGGCACAGAGGCTAATCCCCATGTCTCCACAATTTGACAAAATGGGGGAACACCTCAAAGCCATTTTTTAAGTTTGGCTTTAGCTCGTTACCAGCCGAGTGAATAAATACTAAAAATAGTATTTCTCCTTTGATTATTCTCTCATACATACCTACTATTGAAGACAATGCGCAAACATAATCATTTTGTAAAATTTGGATATAATAAAAAAATGTTGCATTTTTAAGAATTGGGCTGATTTCATTCTTCAATGGGTAGTAATGTAACCAGCATTTACCAATATTGTTATCGCAATTAGCTGTGCCATAGTCTCCCATTTATTACTTTATTTTATATATTTATTGACTGATTTATTCTCTCAAATGCTTATCCAAGGTGAAACTAAATCTCACATTTGGGTGGGGAGTGTACCCTGAGATATGTTTCTGCAAATCAATAGTTTTATCTCAACTTCAACCTCAATGCAGCTCTTGATAATCTTCCAATCTATGCACATCACCCTAGAGAAGAGCGACAGCCAGACACTGCAAAACCTGGTTTTTGACACCTATCTTTGGACAAAATGTGTCCTAAACAGAAATTTAAACAGCTCTCCTCCATAGGTATTCAAAATATTAATGGAAGCTTTCAAACAGCTCATACAATAATACATGAGTGATGCATTTGCAGTGGTAGGGGAAAAAAATAACACAATCAGCAGACTAGGGTGGAATCAATGAGAAACGGCAGCTGCTTTGGTAACACAGCCAAATAAGAAAGCTAGTCATTACCAGAAGTACTCAAACTTGGCTCAAACAAATGTAATAAATACAAATCACAAATATATGGACATTAACTTCCAAAACTTGGGAGAGGGACATCTCCCAATAATAACTGTTAGTCCCTACCCTTCCGTCATTCCACCAATCAGGGAAACTGAGCCATTAGTCACTGAAACTAAGTCCCTTAGTCCCTGAAACTATGCTCAGAAACCACTAAAAACACATAATTTCAAATTTTAATAGGTTATAGATCACTGGAAAATATTTTTCTTTACCTAAAATAATACAATATTTGTAAGGATTGGATTTATAATCCAGATAAAATTTACATGCTGGCCAGCACATTTATCAATGAAATGATTGGGAGACTACCGATGAGCAGGAAGTAGAGGTGACTGCTACATGAAGTGGTAAATTTTGAGCTGGATGGATTTTTAATTGAAACCTCAAATTTTTTAATGAAGTCTCTAATGCTATTTCTTAGCTTTCTAATTTTGTGATTCAAGCAATTTTCCCAGTTAGTCAGCATTCCTAAATTAGTGGTAACCCTCATAGTACTTAATGCAAACTTGCATACAGGGAAACACCCATGTTATTAGGGGATTATTACTTTAGGGGATGACAGTACCATCAATAACTTTCCTAAATGTGAGTAGTCTACATGCCAGGGAATAGGGCTAAATCTAAAAAAGGACCTAAAAAATAAAATGGAACATCCTAATATTTGGGACCCCACTCCAGCTTCTATATTCTCCAGTGCTACAATTTACCTCCTTCCATTTGAATTACATAGATAGCATATGCATGCAATTCAACTCATTATAGCCATGCCTTATTTAGCATAAATTTTACTAATGCAATTTTGCCAAAGAATAATTGCGGCAGCAGTTAAAAACTGCCGCACCCTCCTTAGATCTCTATTACTGGAACAATGACATATTATGATGTGGAATCAGTCAGCGCATAAAATACTGCACCTGATTCAAATACCAGGAAATTAAATAGAAAAAAGATTTGGTCATTGATTTTGATTTATGTTCACATTTTGCTATCGTACCTCTCAAATGAATACATCTGTAATAGCCCACTATATGCTCTTTCCATCCTGCAGAATGAATGGTATCATTCACCAGCCATTTAAATTGTGGTAAAGAATGCAAAACTACACGCCTCAGATCCTGCATGCAGATAATATGTACAGCATTCTCATTTCACAAATCCATATAAACTGCATTGCCATCCAAAATAATCAAAAGTTTATTTTGAGATCAGGCACAGAATTTTAATTGATATATAACTCAACTGATTTTGAAAGTGACATTCACTATAAAAACCGAGAATAAATACCGTAAAGAATGCTTTCACTTGAGTTAAGCTTTTGTGGCATAAGCAAAAAGATTTTCTAGGTATCATTCGATGGATCCATATCCCTCAAACATTAGCAAGGCAGTATTTCATCCAAATAAGTCCCATTGGAAAGCTTCCCTTACACTAAATGAGGCATGACTGTAATGAAGGCAAAGGACAAAGCAAATGAAGGCAAGCAGGTCCACATATAGACCACAACACCCAAGGAAAATTATGCTAAAGACATATCACAGCCATTTTCAGTCACATTTTGCTACTTATTGATATTGAGAAAAATAAAATAAAATAAATCAAATCATTTAACAATATCTAAATTTAGCAAAAAAAAATTGTAAACATAAAATTTAGATCTCACCTTTCTTGTACGCATATTCAGCAATTTTTGTGGCTATATGCAGAGAGCATTCCGTAATCTTATTCAAGTTTGGATAGAGGCGGCCTTCCTTTAGTTCTTCCTCTGTTACCAGTTTAGACAGAGCCTGTAAAAAAGAGAAATCAAGAAATATATTCCGCATAAACCTATAACACAAACGATGACAACTTATGACTTTGTTTTTCCAATGTTTATATTTGGAACGACCTGGGATTTGACCTTCTGCGTCATCTTCAGGTTGTCACCATCACCTGAAGTTGGCGTTGAATGTTTAAATTTAGGTCGTTCCTAATAAAAACATCTGTAAAAACAAAGTTATAAGTAATCATCGTTATGTTAACAAATTCCATAAATTTATGCCTAAATTCACCAACTATTAAACCAAATTCACTAACATACGATCTTGTCCTCTCTCGGCGAATTATATGAATAAATAATTCTCGGGCTTCTAGCAGAGTAAGAATTTGGTATGTTTCCTCCCCGTAGAGGTGCGTAATGCACGATCTTACTCGGCTAGAAGCCCAAGAATTATTTATTCAAATTCACTAACTATTACACCAAATTGAGGCCACAGATGAAACAACACAAAATACAGGGCTTAAAATTTTCAAGTTGAAAATATTAGCAAACTCCAGAAAATATGAGCACAGAAATAGCTCAAGTCATCTTCCAATTAATATGAGATAGCAAACATCCCTACTTATGACCTTAACCCTATGCTATTGCCAAGCTTAAGTATTTCAACCAAATTCACTGTCAGACTGGAAAATTAACATCAATCTACAGTAAAACCTCCATATAACGAATTCGCTGGGAATGGAAAAATGAGGACTCGTCTTACAGAGGTTTGTAGTATGGAGGTTATGTGTGGGTTGCATTGTCGCAGGAGCAGCCAAGAGTTTGTGTTGCTTTAACCCTTTCGCTGCGGTCAAACTGCAGAGACGTTCCAGCCCCTGTGAGGTGAAAAAGTGAACGGTGCCTATCCTACGTCGGCACAAATTATGCCTCTCGTTGCACCTGCAACTCAATAGTCACTCAAGATCCCGGGATGGGATTAGTACAGTGTATAACAATGAACTTGGTGAATGGCATTCGCGGAAAAAGAGAAAGTTCAGTAGAGTGGGTAGGAACAACCACTTGCCAACGGAACGTAGGAGCTACGTTCACAGCAGTCAACCGGGCGAACGTAGCTACTACGTTCACAGCAGCGAAAGGGTTAAGACACAACTCTCATTAATTTCACAATCCAGTTTCGGCGGAGATAATAATCATAACTCTAATGCTTTATACTAATTACGATTACTCGCAGTATTTGATAGTGAAATCTAATCGGATAATCCATACATGTTCCATTTCCAAGTAGATTTGGCTCTCGCTAGTATTAAGCAATAATTGAACCCTCGCCCAGAACCCGGTACATATGTAACAACGCTGTTTGTTTTGCTTTTCAGTACATTAACTAAATACATCCTTCATAGTTCTTCATGAACCTTTCCCCAGGAGAAAATACGGGCTGTTTTCAGTACTAAAGCTACGGAATGATGATTGTTAGTGATTCAAGGATGATCTTATGTGTAAACAAAATCGTATTTAAAATTATGTAGGACTCCAACAACACCCTACATAAGAAAATGTAAGAGAGCCTAACCTCCTCCCCATTCACGTCTTGCGTAGTAATTGAATGACCCCTAATACCCTGTTCCAACTACCAACGTACGGATCATCACGCCAACCAATCGTGCGTTCCCAGGAGTATTGCCCCATTCTCATTGCTATCCATTACTATCGTCCGTACGATCGTACAAACCATGTCTGCATTCACACTACGATGATAACATATGTGCTGCCCTCTAGCGCCAACCAGTTAAATAAACAATTTCCACAGCTGATTACAGAGAACTGAATGACAACCCACAGTTGTACTGAGACGGCAGTGAACGGTCAAGGAATGGAGGGGCGGAAAAGGTTCCCACAAATTAATGTGAAATTCTTCCGCCGAGTTAGGAGACGACAATTAAATTGCACCCCTTTGTAGAACGTTATGTCCCAATGAAGTCTCTCTCTCTCCCAATCACAACCATCCACCTGCGCTGCAGCAAACGAAACCCAACACAGTAAGGTGATCCGACACTCTTTTAGAGTGAAACATTTGAGCTCTGTGCGAATCGTGAACAGTCATAGGCAAAACCATGGCTGAGGTTTTTTTATTGCAAGAAAGGGCAGTAACATCCCTCACGCTGCGATAATAAATTTCTTTCATCAGGGGCCAAGAGCAACTTCGAGTTTTACATTACACAGCAAGAATGATTCTTTCTCAGGTTTCCTACCGGGTTAAAAAGTTACACAAAAGTTTTTCTTGGGATTCTTGTAAAACAATCGCCTCAGCTAGCCGAATTTTAGAAATACCTTAGGCTATTATAACAAATATTATACCAAAAAATAAAGACTATGCCGGATAGTCTTTGAATCAATAATCAATTTTTAATTTTATTCAAAACAAATTAGTTATAATTTAAGATCTTTTGGATGAAAATAATTATTTAGGCATGTGAGTGATTAACTTAGCGGCTATTTCGGGGGAATAATGGAACAAAAAAAAGGTAGTATCTGTGTATTGTGTTGCAAGTGTGCCCTGGTGCAACCCTCACCAGCACAGCTATTTGCCTCGACACTACTGGCAATTCGAAGCAATATAGCTAGGCTCTCTCTTCACCTTTGGCGTTCCTTGCTCTTTGCTGTCTGGTGTACAGCGTGTGGCATACTTGGCTTTTCCTGCTTTTTTGAGCATAACATAGAGCTGTACCAGTGTTTCACGGGCTACATTGCCGGCATTTCAGCATTACCTCTATGAGAAACTTTGCAAGCCACCTCAGAGTTGTGTAGCGGGGGAAAGCCAAGTGACATCAGGTTGTATGGCAGAAAATCAACGCAATTCCATCGTGTTTGGATTTAAATCAATCAGAAATTTACAAGTATCATGATTATGATATATGTTTTCCATGAATGTTCAAGAAAAACATTATATTATTGAAATTACAAGTCCATGTGTTAGTCATAGCACTTGCCTCGGAAGACCCTTCGAGATCTCAAAGCATGTTTCATAACATAATACAAGTGGAGATAAAGAAACTCTGACTCGGACTGAATTTCAGACTAATCTTGATGGGAGGCGAGAAAGGCTTCTCAGGTTTTCGTAGGTTAGGGGGAGAGGCAAACATGCAGCGAACTGGAAGTAGTCATGCTCAGTCAGGGGTCCAGGGGCCCAAATCGCTGTGCAGGCATCGCATTATCATGGCAGAGCACTAGAGAATTGTCGGGATATGGTTCACTAGTTTCCCGATTTCTCAAATAATAAGCAAAACATAAATACCAGACTGGTACGAATGATAAGAGAAGGGTTTATCCGTGGGTTTGCATTTCAATCGCCAAAATAATCCATCTCATGGTTGAGTACTGCGCCGGGGAAAATGGTTGATTTCGGGTAAATGTATGCATTTATATTTCTGATATGCAAAGTACCTAGAAAATCAAAATAGAACCCATGCTGCATCTTTACTCTCTTTCTCTTTATTAGTAAAAACCGTAATTTTTTATCTGTCTGCGATCAATCATATTGGGGAAAATGCCAACGGTCTGCAAATGCTTTTTTTGCGATGTACCCTGCTCCCTTAACATTTTGAATTTTGAATGAAACTTAATTAATACCACACATCTCAAAGATAAGAGCTGAAGGAATGAGTACAGGTTTTGCATCTGGGCCGTTCACTTGGATCATACTGAGACAATGCTCTCATTAACGGCGGGAAAAGTCACCCAAACATTACGTCACTGTAGAGAGAATAGCCAAACATTATCTTGATGTTGGTTATAACACTAATAACAATAACATGTACAAAGAAAAATGCTTTTCAAGAAATAAATTCGTTAAAAAGAGGTCACTTCCATGTTGGGGCCCACACATGGACTTCGTTGTGCGGAGGTTTCGTTCTTATTGAGGTTCGTTATGGGAGGTTTTTTTGCAAGCATTATGTACGGGAAGGGCCCGGGACTGGGTATATGACTTCGTAATAGGGAGGTTTTTGTCAAATTTGGCTACATGGAGGTTCGTTATATGCAGGTTTTACTGTACTTCAAATGACACCAAACTGCAAGAACCAAGATGTTTTCACCAAATACAGGATTGTCCTGTACTTAATATGGACTGGGTTTATGTGCAACCAGAACTTCAAGTCACTTGAATTCTTGTTAGATATACAGTATAAACAAAGTATAAAGGGCATTAGTCTGGACTTAAACTTGAATTCATAGTTGCCAGTGCTTCTTTCTAACAGGAAAGAGTTAGTTTATTGTGGCTGCTATATCACGGAAACTTTCTAATCTAGGAACTTATAACAGAATTGCAGAGATTGGCAAAATTTCTCACCGTACTGAAGTTGCCTATATTAGACTGGAAACTAGGAACTCCAAGTAAGAGTCCAGCTGAAGCCAATTGATTATTTATTCCACGGTGAATTAGCACACTTTAGTGAAGTACAGTTAATTCAAAGTCCCAAGAACCAGAAGAGAAGATTATGCAAAAAAACATATAAGAACCAAATTGCGGAATGACTCACCATAAATTTTATGAGATAATTCTTTAGGTTAACTATTCATCATTAATTGATGAAATGATGGTACAGAAAATATTAAATTTATGGTACGGCCATTCCATACTTCCACTCATGGCCAACACAGTGTACCACCTTTGCCACTCTGTATGTTCTGATTGGCTCTGCTCTGACGCTATGTTCTGGGCCAAAGAACAAAGAGGAGTAGAAAACCCAAAGAGTGCGAGCAGTTCATGAAAGTCCATGGCTGGACTTGCAGTCTAATCTCTATCTTTGAATTTCATTTTAATTGATCAATTTTGCACTCCACTTCTGAGGTACAAATCAATGTAGTCATCAGCATTTTACACTGTTTTACATTTCACATTGCCCAAAAATGTAGGTATTCCCTGGCATGGTAGTTTCTTTGTTGATTGTATCAAGAAAATGACAGTCAAACAGGTAAAAATATTTGGTCTGAAACTGCTCTTAAAGACTAATAACTGATCTGGAAGTGGTCTGTTATTGGCCTGGATTTAAAACACCTTTAAAATCCACATGTTCAATCCAGAAACAGACCACTTCCAGATCAGATACCAGTCTTTCAGACCAGTTACAGACCAAAATATTTTAGCTGGGTAGTGTTAAAATTCAAGTCGAATTTTTAAATAATCTACATCTACATCATACATTACGATAATATCCTTTGTGTCACTCTGAAACACACCACTTCTGAATTTCTCAAGCAACCTAAGCCTAGTGTGTAGCCTCCGAGTCGCTAGGGGCTCACACCCTAATCCCTCTAAAAGTTGTGAAACACCATATTTTTGCTTGTAGCAGTTTTTAACGAAGCATGCAGCTTTTCTTTGTATTGCATTAATTCTTTTGGTTAAATCTTTATGACCAGGGTCCCGAATGCTCATGGCGTATTCGAGATGTCCCCTAACTAGAGCAAAGTAGCATCTCTCTTTTACTTTTTCATCTGAGGACCTTCATATCATATGCTTAACCCTTTCGCTGCTGTGAACGTAGTAGATACGTTCACCCGGTTGACTGCTGTGAACGTAGCTCCTACGTTCCGCTGGCAAGTGGTTGTACCTACACACGCTACTGAACTTTCTCTTTTTCTGCGAATGCCATTCCCCAAGTTCACTGTTATACATTGTACTAATCTCATTCCGGATGCTTGAGTGACTATTGAGTTGCAGGTGCAATGAGAGGCATACTTTCTGTGCCGACGAAGGTTAGCATTCACTTTTTCGCCGCACAGGGGCTGGAACATCTCTGCAGTTTGACCGCAGCGAAAGGGTTAATAAAACCTAGTTTTTATAATGCTGGGCCACATATGTTTTTTATGCGTGTTCCCCACGATATATCAGAAGTTAAGGTAATTCCAAGATATTTTACTAATCTGAAGATTTTACGTTTACCCCACCCACAATGTAGGCATAGCATTTGTGTGATGACTTTCGCAGGAAGTGAACTGTGGTGCATTAACTAAGATTTAATTCTAGCCCTCACTCCTGGCACCACAAATTAATGTTGTTAAGGTCTGATGACAAAACATCTAAGTCCACGTCTTTGTTTATTTCGCAGTATATAACTGTATCATCTGCAACTAATCTTCATTTATGGCTAACTCGAGAAATTTGCATACATAATTTATTGTTTCCAGCCGGATATAGTGGAAATGGAACATAACTGCACTATGAAAAAATAAGCAACTTCCACCATGATAATATTTAGTATGACCAGTTTTGCTATTTACAGCATCTTCAGGAAGCACATGAAGATGATGTAAAAAGCTAAACCAGTTGTAATAAATATTATCACAGTGGAAGTAGCTCATTTTTTCATAGTGCAACTTTGCATGCATTAAGATACTTTTATCCTCATCCATGCTTATTTCTTGAATGCATACACAACAGGAGGGTACACTCATGAAAACTTTTGGATACTAAAACATGAAACATACCTCAGCAGCAATGAGGAACACCTCATCATGAATATGATGGATTCCTGTGCATATCACACCCAGTGCAACACCTGGGAATATGTACGCATTATTTCCCTGTCCGGGGTTGAAGGTCTTTCCGTTGAATTCGACGGCTGGGAATGGTGATCCGCTGGCAAAAATGCAAGTGCCCTGGGAGAATAAAAATAGAAAAATTAGCATATGGCTTAATAAAAAAATGCCCACAAGCATTAAAATAATTAATTCAAGAGACATTAAAAATTTAATTATCTTTAAGATGACGGCATGATCTTTTGCTGAAACCCACATGGCACATACACATCTCTGAGATGCCATAGAGAAGTCTCAAATGTCCCTCAGTACCTCCCAGGTACTTTCTACATTATATCAGAGGAAACCTTTCTGATGCCACAAAGGCAGCATTGTTTGCCTTTGTTCACCTCTTGGGAAAATTTCTCAAGGTGTCTCAATGGTCTCAGAGAATCCTTTACATATGGTGAAAAGTCTATCAAATTCCTTCTTAAAACAAAACTTCATCATTTCAATTGACATCACATTCCTCAGGCACATTTAATTTTTTTAAATCTATCATTTTTAGGAAATTTTGTGATGGTACTTCATTCAATTAGCTCATAGTAAACTACATAACAAGAGTATATCTGCTTAAGGCTAGAGTGAGGGAACCTCAAGGGATGACGAATTAAGAGTAATATATGAAGTATGCCACGCAAACAGTTTTTACTTAATTATAGTGATCTTTATCCTCATCAAATCCAGACCATACACCAAACCCAATTCACAACCATCAATTCATCATTTGCCCAACACAACCCTAAATTATAAGCCACACTGTTTGTAACTTCATATACCTTCCCACCTTGAAATCTGTTTCCACTAATGCTACCAGTTCTTTGCTCAGAGCACACACTGAGCATCCTATTTTACCTCACTTCATCTTCTACTGAGGCCTGAAACTATTCTCTCCCACTAATACTTTCAAGTCTCTCATTTTATTGACCATTTTGGCTTAAAAACCGTCATTTTTTGGGTGTTCACAAAAATGTCACATCCCAATCAAAAAGTTCGTCTCTGAAGCTCAAGGTAGCAGCATCACTACAAATCAAGGCAGACTGAGGTACATGGCCTGAGAAAAGGTCTTGGGAGGTCAAGTACAAGGAAAATATGTCACAATTATGAACTGGTACTAGGTATAGAGCTCACATGCAGATTAAGTTTGGGATAATGAGCATTATCACATGGCCAGAGCTACACTTGGGCATTGGCTTGAATTGTTAACCCCATGAGATAACATATTTAATATACTTAAATAAAACAGTCATTTCACAAGCACTTTATAAGAAAACAACTCATTTCCAATAAGTCACAATCAAATTTAAAAGAGTCAAAAGGTATAACCACAGGCATTTCGTGATACTACTTCATAAAAATTAAGTAGCTATTTCATTAAAGTAGAACACAAGACAACATTCTCATTCAATAACAAAGTTGAAAGTCAATCATACGTTGGTTAACTTGTAGGCATCCTCTGCAGTGCATTCTGCCTTATCTGTGGGGTTGCTCAGGGCAAAAATCACTGGATTTTTAGAAAATGTTGCCATCTTCTGCAAAATCTTATGGGTAAAGGCTCCACCAACAGCCGCTGCACCTATGGGTTAAAGTAATTATAATTAGAAACAAGACTTTTGTTTCAAAATTCCAACTAATTTTTGACAATTTTATACTATCGAAATAACAATTACACTAATAACCACTTTTAATACTGAGAATAATAATAATAATCATTGATTTATCCAAAGCCAGCAAATACATGTTGATCTGGGGAAGTTTGTTAAATAGCCTTACACCCATCTCCTTTCGCTCATCCAGTCTTTTTTTGTTGGCAGAGAAGATGATGTCATTTTTCCTTCTCATATAATATTTGTAGAAATTACAATTTTTTAACAATGAGTGACTATTATCTCATATGAGCACAACGGAAAACATAATAAATATAAACAAGAAAGAGGCAGTAGTTTAGGTTCTTAAAATAGTGTTTGACAAGGAGGTTTAACAACCATGATTCTTAAAACTCTTTTTCGAATACTAACACATATTCTATGTGTCTCATAATTGTCTGTTTCACTTCTCATTCTATCTGTCTCATTCATTCGTTATCCTGGCCAAGCTAGTGACATCATGGTAAATCAGAAGTTCTATCTTGACCACATGAAATAGCAAACTTTTATGCAAAAATACACTCACTCGTGGCTGATTAAAGCATGTTGCCGTCAACTAAGACTTATGGACATTCTTGTAACTTATGGACATTCAATGTAACTTATGGACATTCTTGTAACTTATGGACATTCAATGACATGTAACTTATGAACATTCAATGATAAAGTAAGGAATTTTCATGGCTACAGCAAAATGTACTTTGACTGGTTATACTTTTGCATTGCCATTACTATACAGTCAACACACATGCCCAAATGAAAAATATTTAAATTTCCATTCCTTCCATTTCTCAAAGTACTAAACAATACGTACTTATTTAACCACTTGCAACACAGTCAGTTCTTAACTGCTTTGAGAATTTCACAAAAATCATTTGTATAGTAAAAGAAATACCTAGTAAAAAATTATGTTTGATTACTTCAACTTTATCCTCCTCATTTTCCCAACCCATGGAAAACATTTTATGCAATACCAGTGAGAACATAGAAATATATAGAGCATGAGACTTTATATGAAATGTCTATGAAATTACAATCAACAAAATAGTTTCATATACTTTCCACTTAACCACACTTAACCACTCAGCTGAGGGAAATTTACATACATTTGAATAGGTGGCTTAGGAGAAAATGTTTCTGTGTATTTGAGACACATTTGCCCCCTTATAGTCATTCTCCAAGTTCTATGGCCTGATCTTCCCAAGGAAAGATCAAATACTGACCCTTTCTGATCATTCCTCAACAATGCACCCTTCCCCGTGTGAGTAGGGAAGGACTCATGACGATTCATGACTGATCCCAAAGCTGTCATTAAAATGTCAACATGGCATGTCCATTGGCATTAATTTATCACCAAAATATTCACATAAAATTCTTGAGAGGATATAAGCCATTTCCTAGAATCCCTAAGTAGTAGAATAAACACAAATAAATCTGCCCATATTCACATGGACACTTACCAATTAGTACAGTCGGTTTTAGAGTATCCACAGCCTGTTCGAGGGTCTTCACTGGAGCATGATCTTTGGCAAACTGCTGCTTTTGCCCTGAGAAAGAAAAAAAACATAATTGATAATCAGTATTAGCATATAACAACTGTAGCCTGTAGGCTGATATGATTGTTAAGCATACTTAGCATGTAATATGAAGTTTTTCATTATTTACAACTGCTCGCTTTGCTTATATTTCTGATTAGCTTGTATTTCTACCTAGCTTATGTTTGCTAGCACTTAGCACAATTCTGTGAGTATTCATTTGTTTTGGTATATTTATATATTGTTTTGTCTAGTAGAATGCTAGGGTTTTTTCTAGCACTTTTTAGTTCTCTTGGGCATTCGTGGCCATGGAGGCTGGATGTGTATTTAGATTGGTGAATAAGCTGTCATTATGTTAATTCCTGGGCACATAATTTTCCCCAGCCTTCTCAACACTGGCAGACATGAGCAAGGATGTAGCTAATATGGCAGTTATGCCTACCTCACAAAAGATATTTGAAAGCCACACATTCAGATCCTTTTCCTATGCACCCTGCCGTAAGACAGACAAATCAAGTATCAGGGAAATCATAAAGCATGAGTTTCTTTGGGAACGAACAGAGACATTGCCTGAATTAAAAGACAAAACACTCCAGCCAGTTGCCACTGCACCCATTGTGCAAGAATGCCACTACCAAAAATACAGAGATCGTTTACCACTTAAAAACAAAAATGCATTCTGTCGTCCACAATGCTGTCACATGGCACACTCATACGAATAGAAATATTAATGAAATTAAACATGAATTTTGAAATCACAAGGGTAACAGCAAAATTCTAAGATTAAGCTAAGAGAATTGGGAAGCTAGGGTCGTACTAAAACATAAGTCAAGAAATTTTTCACATCCCTTTCAAATTCAATACCACATGACTACCCAGTCTTTTGCCTTGTCTATCAAAATATTAACTCTATGAACCAAAAAGTGCTGGTGGAAAAAGAAATTTGATTTTTTTATGAGCACCCTTCAACTGTAGGAAACTAACAAGGGGAGTGTCAGGTAGCCGGGTCTCAGATTTATTCAAACGCAGTAGTTGTACAGACTGCTGTATGTGGTTCATGAATCACCCCACATATAGGGTTATACAACCAATAGTTTAAACAAAAAAGGCCTTTAAACATTTTACACTCCCGTAAGTACCCTTTTTCAAGTACCCACAAGTAAGAACCACTCACTCAACCGACGAAGTGGCCAGGTGGCTATCGTACTAGACTATGGTCCAAAGAGCACGAGTTCGATCCCTGCATGGTACATTATTTTTCCACTGTTTTTTTTATTTTTTCTTTTATAGCATCCTACAATGCACTCAAGATTTTTTATTTCTATTGGAAATATTATTTTTGTTTGAGGCAAATTTTTCATTTGCATACACAACATCAGGCTTACTCTCTTTTTTTTTTCGGTCAAAGGCACCCTTCTAATTATGTCACTTCCTTATCTTTACACGGCTTATTTTCATTATTGTTTCATGCACACGATTTCCATTTTTATCATTATTTAACTATATTGTCTCCATATTTTTACAATTCAAGCATGATTCTTAAGGATTAAATCTTTAAATTTCTCGTGGCTTGGTCATAAATGAAAAGTATTTATTATATACCAACGTTTCGGAATTCAATCTTTCCATCATCAGGGCTGTTACAACAAATCAAATTACATTGAAGGTCAATAACATTGACAGTTAATAATAATAATAATTCTTAAATTGCACAGTCACGGATCTGGAATACTTGACTTGTCGTAATTTTATCATTGTGCATATGAGAATAAAATCGTGGTCAAGGTACGCTAAGTTTTCTCCACTCGAATCGATATTTCTCTTGCTAGAAGTAGACAAAAGCAATATTTGCAAACAAGGAGCTTCTCGGGAAAATTGTGTTAACGGCATTTTATAGATACGTCCTCTGGTGTTGGAGCTTTTGTGCGGGCAGTCACTTTCGACATGTGTAAAGGCCAAGTTACACGATGCATGTACCCACGCAAGTAGATGCGTGAACACATTCGCCTTAAACCATTCAGCTGCGGCAGGTAGATCGCAAGTCTTCCACTGTGCGCGGGAAATATTCGAAGGAGGCCAGACCCTCTTTTCCGCTGCGTTGGGCAGAGCAGGTAGAAGACCCTTGCAATCACCTCCCGACCCTATTCCCGAGGTTCCTTGGAAAGGGCCCCACCCAATAAGGCACGGATTAGTGGAACATCAGTTAATTTTGCCACATTTTTAATTGGCGAAAATCAACAAAATAAATACTATATGAGGTTTTTTCATAATTTATGTTTAATTTGATACCAAATACCAAGGAAATCATTTGATTTTTACCCACATTGCGTTCTGGTAAGACTAACCCAAAATTACGCATATGCATGAACACGTGGCCATAAAATAGCCCTTGTACAAATTCGGTGAATGTGTTCTTGCAAGTATATGAGCTTCAACCCGCATGGGTACACGCATCTACAAAATTCCGTTAACACGAGTTTCCCAAGAAGCTCCTTGTTTGCAAATATTGCTTTCGTCTACTTCTAGCATGAGAAATATTGATCCGAGTGGAGAAAATTCAACATATCTCAACCACGATTTTATTCTCAAATGCACAATGATAAAATTACGACAAGCCAAGTATTCCAGATCCGTGACTGTGTGATTTAAGAATTCGTAAAAGAAAAAATTAAAAAAAAGCAGCAGAAAAATAACATACCATGCAGGGATCGAACTCATGCTGTCTGGACTGTAGTCTAGTACGATAGCCACCCGGCCACTTCGTCGGTTGAGTGAGTGGTCCATCGGAAGGGTACTTACGGGAGTTTAAAATATTTAAAGGCCTTTTTTGTTGAAACTTTTGGTTGTATAACCCTATATGTGAGGTGATTCATGCACCACATACAGCGGTCTGTACAACTACCACGTTTGAATAAAATCTGAGACCCGGCTACCTGAAACTCCCCTTGTAAGATGAGGAAGGTAGGATATATTCACAAATTCAAAAGTATCCCTGCGTGGGTTGCAATTTGATCGAAAAACTGCAAAAATGTTTCGCATAGGTTTTTTGCCAGAAAAATGAACACATTGCAAATTCTGGAAAGTAAATTTCTCATTTAATCCTTTGCCAATAAATCATGGAAACGACAGATCTCCGTATCTTAATCAAGAAGTAGAGTTCTTTCTCCTTGTTTTCATAATGCATTAATGTGAGCTTCGCCAGTTTGAACTTCACAACTTCAGGCATCACTTTGTAGAAGAACTTAACATTTATTTGACTTGCAAAGAATACTTTGTAATTTTCAACATATCATATAATTTGTACAATGGTTTTCACACATTCACTGACCAGCTTATGCAGACTCATAATCTACAACCCTGCAATTCAAGCAAGAGACCAATTCACAAACTCAAAACACTAATAGTTTGACTATGATTTTAAGTGTATGAGTGGAGTTTTAGTAAGAGTACCGTTAGTTGTGTACATTATACACTTCACAGCCACCCCCAGATTACTGCAACTAACAGAAAAACATGAGTACCAACCTGATATTCCTCCTTCAGGACGATTTTTCACTATGAGACCTCGTGAATCGACCATCCA
This sequence comes from Ceriagrion tenellum, assembly GCA_963169105.1. Classification (NCBI taxonomy): domain Eukaryota; kingdom Metazoa; phylum Arthropoda; class Insecta; order Odonata; family Coenagrionidae; genus Ceriagrion; species Ceriagrion tenellum. Next base: position 63,395,880 of record OY720638.1, read on the forward strand.
AATTTTGGAAATAGCTTCTTCCTTAGAAAGGCCCTCAGAAGCCATCGCCATAACACACAAATTAGCTATTCCAATCGACGCCTGCAGACAAATAATTTTTTTAGTGAGGAGATACAATGGTTCAAAATGCACTACTTCAGAATGCTAAAAAGACAGTACTTAAGTATGTATTATGACTACACATTGGTGTACAGTACATAACATATTCAGGTTAATAAAGTGTTAGGAGGAAAATATTCTAGAAGCAAAAGAGAATACATAACTAACAGGAATGGCACACCCTATTGACTCAAATGGCAGTGAATTCAAATACAGATCCAGCCAGCACAAAAGATACTTTAGATGGAAAATATTGGGGTAACTTAGGGCAAGTACATCCTTTTCATGGTTACCCCTTCCTTACCCACGATTTACCCCCTTGAAGAATTGCCAGCCGTGAAGTATGAAACAAATATAGTAAGGCATTGACTTAATTGTGTGTACTAAAGAAAAGTTTTAAGTAGAAAAATAAAGTTTAATATATACACAGCAAAATGTGTTTATCATCTACAAAGACCAGTTCTACCATTATTAACAATTTAATATCACAGTTAAGTTTTACTTATCTACGGTATCGATGAAAGCACGGGATTAATTCCGGAAATAAGTTCATGAAAATTGCCTGATTATTTTCTTAAATAAATAAATAAGAAAACTTATTTTGATCGGATAAATATTATCAATAAAATAATTATAATTAAGTTGAAAGATCAAACAAAAAATTGAGGGTTGGCTGCCTTGGTTCCGCCATTGCGAGTAGTGAACTAGAGAAAGTGGAAAAACGCGACTGCAAGTTCTGGAGAAACGTGCCTGGAGATTGATGATCCAACAACTACAGTACCTCTTTCAATAAGTAGGTATTACTTCATATAGTTGCCGTACTTGATTGTTTTTGTGTTTATTCCTCTTTTAATAAATAGGAATTTCTCTATACAGATGCCATTTTTGTTTATATTTTGTGATTCCTCCTTCGCATCAAGTTAATTTAATGTCAGTACCCATTAGTACTGGCAGAGGGAGTTGCATTACCTGTTTCTATTGAAGCTCGACAGTTGGCTCTGATGTCACATCAGGAGATTTTACCCAGAGCATTGCCGAATTTTACCACTGCTTTACCCAAACTTTACCAGTTAAATTTACAGATTGGTTACCCGATTACATGATGTTCTGCCTTCTTTTACCAGAATTCTATGCATGTAACATTGTGGTAAAAATGGGGTAATCTATCTTTTGTGCTAGCTAGTTGAGTAAGCAAGGTTTCTAAGCTATTACAAAGAAATACCACGAATAGTCATTTCAAGCTTGGTGTTTTTTGGCATTCAATGCTGTTCAAGGGCTTACACCACAAACATAATCTAACACTGTATCTTACGATCTCACTTAAATGATTTAATACATAATGGTATTTCCAGCATAAGACCATTTCGTAGAACAGAGATGATCACAGGTTTAATACAATAATGTAAATTAGTGCCTAAAATTGAAGTCAAGTACAAAAAAAACTAAAAAATTAAAAGCCTACATCCCAGATGGCACATTAGGTTACAGCAACATTTCATATGGTTGTGATAACATTGGCAACATTGTTAATGCTGGTGTGTTGCTGGCAGGACTGAAATGACAAGGTTGCATTTACAAAGTTAATTAAGGTTTCAGCAAGGCTGTTTCTGCAAAGTTCCTCCAGTACATTTTTGGTGAGGCCCATGATAATTTTTGGTGTAAATGAACAACTTCAACATTGTTCCAAAAAAGCTTTCATAATGCTCCAACAACATTGAATACACAAGACTGTTTACGAAAGATTAATTAAGGTTTCCAAAAGGCTGCTTTTTCAAGGTTTCTCCTATGAGTGCTAGGGGAGATCCATCAGAATTGTTCTCAAATGTGCTAAACTTAAGCCTTGTTTCATCAATGCTACCATAGTGCTATGGAAAATTGATAAAATTACATTGCATTGCTAAGGTTGGTTAAGATTTCAGCAAGGTTGTTTCTGCTAAGTTCTTCCACATAGCACATACAAATGGCAGACCTATATACAAACACAATTCACACTCACTAATTTTCAATTGTGGGAAATTTAAGTAAGAAGTAAAGAGAATAATTCTAGCAGGGTTATTACAAAGTTTACAAAATTCAATATCATGAAAAGGAGAGTGTGAAGTTAGAATGAAAAAGGTAATAAACCTTTATCTTCCTGGGTTTTTCTGTAGCCATGAACCTAGCTGGCCGGGGTCTTTTAAATGACAATCGATGTGCCAAATGAACACGGTCAGCACTCTAGAGGCACAATTTTTGTGCCGGAGAGACAACCTTGGAAGATAAAAGTTGATAAAAAAAATAAAGACTCAGCAAGCCTCTTCTTGTTTCAGAGTTGGACAATTTCATTGGCCCCAAGAATCAAGTGATACAAGGAACAGGGACCATGCATGTCACCCGTAAGGGATATATAAATTAGAGAGATTTATAGCTATAGAGATACAGAAAGGGGTGACCATCCAACCTAACAAAAGCCCTGCCTCTGATTGCCTCTATCTTAAAATAATAGCTCATACTGACCTCTCCAGCACCTTGAAATAAAATTGTGTGATCAGAGAGACGAGTATTGGTGATTCTTAAAGAGGCCAAAAGCCCAGCAAGAGCAACAGATGCTGTTCCCTGGATGTCGTCATTGAAAGTACAATATTGGTCACGGTACTTGTCCAGAAATCTAAATGCATTGTGATTTCCAAAGTCCTCAAACTGAATTAGGGTATTCTGCCCATAGCGTTTCACTACTGCTTCCATGAATTCATCAATGAATTCATCGTACTCTTTCCCTGTGACTCTCTTCTGCCGTAGACCTATGTACAGGGGATCCTTGAGCAGTTCCTGAAACAAATCCAATGAGTGACACAAATAAGATACTTCCCTGGAATTTGAATTCACGTTACAATGTATAAGGTGCATTCAATTATTGTATAAACATTTGAACAAGATTTAATGCATGATACTGTAATCATAATTTGCACAACAATGTCTTCCATCAAAAGCACTATTCTTATAAGACTACCACAGCTATTAGTACTTCAAAATGGAAAACTCTACATTAATGTAAAAGTTAGTCCAAAACACAAAAATTCACTTTCTACAACGATGAGCTTCATTTCTACACTGAATCATCTGCAGTAAAGTTGGACATGATATAAAATTATTTAACTACTTGAAGTTCCTATGCATTTTCTACAACTGTCATTCCAAGTTCTCGATACATATAATTTATATAAATCTCATAATGATCAATGCAACACTTTCTGGCACAAGAACGAATAAATCTTCTATGAACCATTTCAATTCGTTCCTTAAAATATGTGCTATTTGGTGATCAAATGACACTTCCAAATTCCAGTACTGGGAAAATCAATGATGTAAATCATCTTTTGAGCACCACAGTGTCTTTGAAGTCTTTAATTAGCCTCCAAATAATACCCAATAGTTGATTAGCTATTATAGAAAAGTTGTGATTATCGTGCCCAAATCTCTGATCAAACTTCAGAAGACTCACACAGTATTTATTTATTTCAGAGTACTGGCAGCTCTCCAATGATACCAACTTGTAAGTAAGAAAAACAGGACATTAATACTATTCATAAATAAAAAAATGAAGTACAAATACCAAAAGTTATAAAATTACAATAACTGTTAGTTTTACACAATGATTTCTTCAATTTATTTTTAAAACCTTCCAGAGAGAAATAAAAAAATCTACAGATGTAGGAAGCATATTTGCCTCTCTAATTATTCTAGCCAATGGAAGATTTTCTGTTTCTAATATAGAAAACCCTGAGGAATGTCTCGGTGTTACGGATTCTGATAGCAAGTACACAAAGAGGTATTAATTTCAAAAGGCCGGGACATGATAAATTATGAAATATTTTGTAAAGAAACAAAATGTCATAATAAAAACGTTTACTTCCAGTGATCTCAGGTTCATGGCTTCGTATACCTACTTCATTGTATGTGATTACAGACAAATCAACACCACATTTCCTTGCACACATTCTAGCAAAATAAATGAAGACATTTCTCAAACCTTTTTTATGACTCTCACAACATGGACTCCAAACTGGGGAGTGATACTCAATGATTGGCAGGACTAGACTAAAAAACAAGACCCAAAGAACACCAACATTTTTTATATCTACAGTATATCTGGAAATAAAGGCCAGCATTTAAAAAAAAATTATTCACAACCATACCTGTGTGTGTCTCAAAACTCAAATTGGAAGAGAAAATACCACCTAGATCTTATATTGAAGATAATCTGTTAAGAGGTTCACTTTTACATACATAACCAAATAGAACTGGATCTTTACTGGTGTTCGTTAACTTCAGCAGTGACGGTTACCATGAAATCACTCATATCATTCGATGCTTTGGGTTTCAGTATTTGCTGTTTCAGGGTATCCACCTCTTTCTTCAGGTCAATTACAAGTGATTTCAATTCACTGATAATATTTGCACATGACACATTACACGAGGTATCCGAAGGTGCCGATGGGGATAAGGGATTATACTGAATACAAAACCATTCTATACAAATCTGAAATCAACACCTTTAAAACTGATTCCTTGATTTTCATGCACTTTTTATGGTAGTGAATGCTGCATTTACTGCATATTGTGTACTGTGCATTTCGATTAATCTTCCCTCGACAAACACCACAATCATACATGTTGGCCAACTTAAGTAACAAGGTTAGTCTATATTCAACAACAGAATCAGATAAAATTTACCATGTGTGCAGTAATTTTCAAATTTTTAAGAAACTACAGCTGAGGTCAACATCACATTTACTACTAAAATAGGTGGCACATTACTCAAGTGATATTTATTTCATCCTTGAATTATACAGATAAACTATTTAGGTCTAGGATACCTTGGCACAGCTATTTTGGCTTGGCTATCTCGGCACAGCAATCTTGGCACAGGGCCGTCCTGGTGCGGGCCTTTTCAGCACAGAAAGCTTTTTCGTAGCCTATCGGCTAACGATTGGACTAAAACTTTTTAAAGCACTCTAAAAACAATATATGTAAAGAAATGTTTTAAATTTGTTCAAATAATTGTTTTTAATTCACACAGACTTCAAGTCCTTCATCGATTACACGGGAGAGTATCATCTCTAAGGTTACTGATGGTATGCTCTTAGCTGAGTTTAAGTTATTAAAAAGACTACCTATGCAGGTGATGACAAACAGCTAGCAAAGCATTTATGAAGTCATTGTCTTCCTGGATAAAACTATGGCTGCTCTGTTAGGGTTTTGAAGCATTATAATGCATTATTTGTGGACACAAAATTCTAAATAGGAAAAGTGTAATGCATGGGATATATGTGATAAGACTCTGAAACAAAACTGGAGCAGCAATGGCCAGGGTAGTATACCTATTGTTTTTAGAGTGCTTTTTAAAGATTTAGACCACTTGTTAGCCGAAAGGTTACCGAAGAGCCGGTAGTGCCAAAATGACCTGCAAAGAGACGGCCCTGTGCTGAGACAGCCTGTGCTGAGACAGCCTGTGCTGAAACATCCCTGCGCCGAGATGGCCTCTGCCTAGATGGCTTGAGCCGAGACGGCTGCGCCGAGGTGTCTCATTTCCAGACTATTTGAGCATCAAAAATCAAACTCTGTTCACTAGGGAGATTCTCAAGCATCAATGGTGCTTCAATATTTCAAGAGTAAGAAGAGCATTATACATGCACTGAGGATTTCATTCACGTGATTTCCAACCACCCATTTCTCTATGGCAGAGATACATTCACAGTACAAATATGTGCCATCAAGTGTACATTTTCACCCAGGCATATATTTTGTTTCATATCTCATATCAGGAACAAATGTCACCATTCAGGGGGTAAAAAGGGATTTTACTTGACATAAGTAGGTATACACATTAAATGAATGCCCTCACCGGATTATTGGTTCCGACATCCAACGTGATAGGCAGACACTGATGAGGCTTGATTCCAGCCAGAGCAGTATACAAGGCTAATTTCCCCACTGGTATGCCCATACCATAGGAACCCAAATCTCCAAGACCAAGAATTCTTTCGCCATCAGTGACAACAATGGCTCTAACATCAGCTTCAGGCCTGTAAAATAAAATTTTACAAATGCTTATAAATGAAAGAGAATCCAGAAGAACTAGCTACTCATGGCTAGCCCTAGCTCTTGGTGCCCATTTGAAAATTTGAAGACTCAATGCAAAATGTTAAAGAAAAAGGCTTCAGAAGGTCCTGATGGGATTCAGGAGAGGGAGAGAAGTCTCAGCCAAGTGCCTTCTATTTGTAGCAAAATTCCATCACTCGAGTTTGAAGACAAATATCAATCGATTTTAAAATGAAGTACATCCAATCAAAGCTTGTTTATTTCTGCATTTAGTGATGGTATACAAAACTTTTTGCCATGATTTCAGTGTGTGCTTAAAAACATATTTTCAGCGCATTTTTCCTGGTACCATAAGGATACATCACATTTATGGCTTTGTAATAACAATACAGATGAAGATATGAGAATTTCCGTTACAAATATTGTAGCAGAGATTTTTCTTAACAACCATACGAAGTTTCATATTGTTTATACTTCCTTTCAAATATCTTTGCGACTCAGAGGAAAAGGGGGGAGGAAGCTCTACAACACGTGACTAGAGAGCGGCCAATGAGGTGTCAGTGGGAGGAGCGTAGCCTCCGAAAATTTCAGTTGCTTTGAAGCCTCAGTGGTGTCCACATCATGTCCCTGAGAGCTATGTTGCCAACGTTTTTGCTACCTTCATGTTACGGATTTCTCCTTCCTCATCACCTTCCTATCCTTAATCCTCCTTATTCCATTCCTGTATTCCCCAATTTCCTTACTATACCCATCCCTCCTATCCCTGATTCTTCCCTGTATTGAAGAATATCTATCTTCTCCGAAGATTGTTTTCAATCATCTACGAAGATTTTTATTTCTTTGAAAGCCACCTTCCAGCCAAAAAGGATTAGTGGAGATGTCTGCAATGGAGGAGCGAAAGCTGAATGTAGTTTTACGAAGTCAAGCGAAACAAATCGTGCATAATGTGGTGCAGTATTTCCTGCACGAGAAGAAACTTGGGAGAACTCTTCATTCGCTGGATAAGGTTCAGGAGAGAGCTGCCGAGGCTTGTGATCTCAGCAAAAGGAAAATTCAGGCCATTGTTCATGAGGGTATGTAAATATTTAAAATAATTCCTCCATCGAGTGTACATTTCATTTATTTACACGCAGCTTTATGATTATGCTTGCCTGAAATAATGGTTAGGCGCTGGGAAAAAGAACTGCCCGGAGCATGCCTAGAAGAGAATGGGAGAGAAGCGCGCTGTTGCCCAGTCAGAGGGTTGTCCGTAAGGCGTGTGAGGAATTGCCTACTGCGAGCATTTACTGGCAAGGGAAAACCAATTGTCCTATCGCTGTGCATGAGTTATTAGGACTCCGAAAATAATGACAGAAAGGGTCATTTTTAAGAATGGTCATCCATGTCATTTTAGAAGTGTGGAAACATACCGTCGCTATGCCTCCGCGTTCCAAATTTTCGGAGACGGAGTTGAGGATGGTTTTAAGCACTATTTCTTTCTTTCATTGAGAAGCCAAGAAATGTGGTGACAAAAGATATCCCATATACTTCGAGCAAAGTGGTTTTTTTGCCGTAGGCAAGAATTCCTCGCGTGCCTTACGGACCACCCTCTGACTGGGCAACAACACGTGCCTCTCCCTTTCTCTTCTGGGCATGCTCCTGGCAGTTCAGCACGCTCTTTGTCCAAAATAAAGGTTAATCGATATTGATTAACCAACAAATTCCTTTAAGATTTTATAAGTGGATTCATGATGATGAACTTGATAGCTTGAAGAAGGTCCAAACGGCGGTTTTCAGGGATGCGCGGGACAGAAAATAACCCAGTCTTGCAATTTCATCAATAACTAAAATACTGATGCACTAAACAATATGAAACTTTGTATGGTTCTTAAGAAAAATCTTTATTACAATAATTGTAACGGAAATTCTGATATCTTGAACTGTGTTGTTATTACCAAGCCGTAAATGCGAAGCATCCGTCCGGTACTCGGGAAAATGCGCTAAAATTCTACTTTTAAGCACACACTGAAATCAATAGAAACAGTAAAAAGTTTCGTATGCCATCACTAAAGGCAGAAATAAACAAGCTTTGATTTGATGTACTTCATTTTAAAATCGATTGAGCCGTCTTTGAGATATTTGTCTTCAAACTTGGGTGACGGAATTTTGCAATGGATAGTAGAGATGGAACATTTTGAAAAACACCATGGTATTTTTCATAATTAACCAAAATTTCTGAACATTTCTGTAATTTTCAAGAAAAGTCACCCAGGTTTCAGATAAAACACATTCTTTTAAACAAAGTCTATATAAATATTTTTTTCATAGTCTTAATTATAAATTAGGCATGTACAACTCATTAGCAGAATATTTTTTCTTATGGAATATTTGTAGTACTACCATTTGAACGAAAATTTCTCATACAATGACAAAAGAAAGTCATAGTGCACGTGACTACCATATGTTTTTTTACATTTTTAGTACATAATTTCTTGTACGTTAATGTAGCAATAGTAATGGTTAAAGTGTCGTTCATTCCTTACTATTACTATTGCCTTTCCTATTATATCCCAAATTAGCTATCTTAAGTCATAAATTTAAATTTACAAGAAAATTACAGTAATTTTAAAAATAACTGTAATTTGAAATGAAAATTATGGTAATTTATACAGCTCAACAAGTGCCAAGCCAAGTTAAATTAGATTATGACATCATCCATTAGTGAAATGACAAAAATCTATTGAACAAGTAAATAGCAGTAAATTTCTAGGTGTGCACTTAAACCACAGCATCTCTTGGGAACTTCACATAAATCTACTCTACCAAAGACTAAACAGCACCTGCTATTTGCTTACGCAACTCATCAAAACTACAGGTGAAAACATCCTCTTGAATTTGTACCATAGAGAATATTACTCCCACATTTTATATGGTCTAATAATATAAACTTGCGAAAAAAATCTTTAAAATTCAGATGAGAGTAGTGAGAATTATTACACAAAAGCCATACTGTGCACCTACATAACCTATATTTTCCAAAATTAAACTACTACCACTTTCTTTGCATTTACATCTTTTCCCAAATCCTTTGCATAAAATCTAACACTAAAGAATTCCCTTTAAAAACTGAATACCATAGTTACCATATAAGGGCAAAACATAATATTCTTTACAGCATGATAAGGACAAGGGCCATGAAACTTGGTCCAAAAGAAATGGGAATATGCCTTTTTAATACAATACCACCAAGATTAAAGGAATAACAACTTTTAGTTCATTTAAAATACAATTGAGTCACTTACCAGCTAGCAAGTCATATATCAGTGTTAATGAATTTCTAAATGACATTTGTTCGAAGTAGTGACTATCGCTTATATTATAATATTTGTTTCAACCAAAATGCCTTATTCTCTCTTCTTTTGCAGAAGAACAATTCAAACTTGGTGTTACCCCGCAGCAAAAAAATAAACATAATTGTCACAGCAAATTTGTGCAGCCAGCTACCAACATACACTGCATTAATATTCAGCACTTTGGTAATACAAACTTACCAATTCCGCAGAATATCATAGATATGACCTTTGTCGTAAATTGTTATGAAGAGGCCACGAGGTCGTCGGTATATCAGGCCAAACTTTTGACAAGCCAGGCCAACTGTGGGAGTGTATACTATTGGCATCAGTTTTTCTACATTTTCGGAGAGCAGTCTGTAGAAAAGTTTTTCATTTCTATCCTGAAATATAAAAACAGATGGCATAGATTCAACAAAGATTAAGACATTTGTAACATTCCAAGGGACCAACTTATTACATTGGTAAATATTTCTTTTTAAATCACATAGAGGTTTCATTCTGTTTCCCTCTCTGCTTTTCTCAATTCCTACCAACCAGCTCCTCCCTCTAAATTACCTCACTCACCCCTGGCACATGGATATTTCGTGTATCCAGGACAGAGAAGCCAATAAAATTAATGGTTGAAGGCGTAACTTTGTGGAAAATTGTCGCAGACATGAGGAAAAAAATACCTTAGAATATTCTACACTTAAAAGTTTATTGCCATCCCAGGTTGTGACTACCCAGCAATCATAATTCTAAACTTTTAAAAGTGACATATACAAAGATATATATTTTTTTTCCATCATGACAGAGTAGCCAGTCATTATTTAGCCATCCTTTAAAGTAGGGATGGTCGGATCGGATCTGCGGATCCAAAGATCTGCAGATCTTTACATGGGATGAGATACTGATATCGGATCCAAATACTACAGTAAATCAGATATGCATAAGAGAGTTTTAAGCGATTGAAGTGCCGGCTGTCGTCGGCTATCGGCGGCTTTCTGCCGAACAAATAGAATGCTATTGATGTACCTCATTCGACAACCGGCATTTGCTGAATGTAAATCGAATTCACCCTTTATCATCCATCTCATAATTCTCAAGAATCAAATCTCAAGATGTGGTATGACAACAGTCATTGCATAAACGTGACAACAATCAAGGATTATTATTATTTTGGCATCGAAATTGTCTTTATTTTTATATTTAAGTTTTAGATTTTTAAACTTGATGTTTTTTTATTTTCAATAAAGTCTCCAAGGCTTAAATTCTATTATCATTTGTGAATTGTATATACCCTTGAATACACCCAAGGATCCGAAAATGAGAACTGAGATCCGGGATCCGAAATGAAGGATCCGGATCCGGATTTGGATCCGAAAAAAAACCTGGATCTGCCCATCCCTACTTTAAAGATATGCTGGCTACTAAAATTCAAGTGCATAATAAATCAGAAGCGGGGGATAACTAGTGCCATTTAATTATACTTTCAGAACGATTTGAATTATCATGAAAGGAAAAACAACATCAAGAAAGCCATTTTCATTAGTCTTACCTGCAATGCAACCAAGTAAATGTACTTGTTCAAATCCTCTTGATACCTCTCCACACTGATCCTACACAACTCAAGCTGCTCATCTTGAGTTTTAAATCGAGGGGGGATCAATCCGTGAATTCCTAAGACTTGCCTCTCCTCCAGTGTAAATGCCATCCCCTGGAATAAAGAGAGAAAAAGAGAGGGAATGATTCAGTAATCATATTAGGGTCAGTAAGATGCCAATTAGTCACAGATAACAAATAAATATCATTTTATAAAAATTATATTCTATTAAAATATACAGAAGCTGGATAGTGATTGCGATAATAACTCTAAAATAAGCATGCATTTTATAAAATCCACAGAAATATCAACCATGTTTTGAAACTAACAGAAAAATTAATGCATAGTCATTAAAAATAAGAGCTTGTGGTGCTGCCTGACACAAAGACCATTTACTTTGGATATTCATTACTCTTTCATCACAGTTGATGTCATAAGCTTGTGATATTTAATTTAGTCAGCTATGAAAATATGAGGACTAGTTTTGCAAAAGATTTTTGACTTTTCCTTGGTAATTCTGTGTACAACACTAACTAACATGAAACTATTAATATACTACTCCATTTTCATAATTCACCAGGTATAAGGGTTTCACTGATAAGATTAATCATGACTTAGATTTGAACAAGGGTAATCAAATATTCCTCAGTGCAGATTTTAAAAAAAGATGATGAGTATCTAAGGGTGGAATTTGAGTTGTGGGTATGGGAAAGGATGGCCAGAAATGAATTTCTGGTGAGTAATTAATGAGGTGAATTACAGCCAAGGTCATTGGCACCATCAAAGATGTACAGGTAATTCAGCTATGGAACATATGAGGGGGGAATGGAGTAAGGGTGGAGAGAAATCTGGCATCAGCCATAGCCTGCTGGTAACGAAAGTCACAGGTGGAACTATGGTATGACATCCTATCTTACAGACTGAGTACTGTAGGCAAAGTGCTCCTTGATAAGAACTCAAGAAGAGATATTGATTTCCCATTAAAAATACTCCTGGAATAATATAAAAATATTCCAGAAACCCAGACTCAAACCCAGGCCCTCATGATGAGGATCCAGTGCTCATGCCACCAGACCAGTAAGATCCCCAGAGAGACAAATGACGAAGTGGTGAGCATGGTAGATGACGAAAGAATGGAGAAAGTACAGAGAGACAATTGAATCCAAAACACCCTAGGACATGAAGTCAAAGTAACTTCAAACACACAACCTGCTTAGGAGAACATAAGTGTGAGAAATACAGAAAGGAAAAACTAATTTGCCAAGAAAGATTCAAACGCTAATGACCCTAAAACCACAGTCATGCAAAAAGCTCCAACCGATTAAGCCACCAAAACTTCACGGTTCAGTGGAGGATAACTCACTAAAATTTTCTGGTAATGGACGAGTAAACCCAGTTCATTGAATGCAAAGGAAAAATATTTCCAATTTAATGGTCAAGTTATGCAACATGGGGTTGGAAATGGTGAAAGAAATCAGAGTTTACTGATGAAATTTAGGAATCATTTTTAGTCTATTTTAAAGTGATTGACCAAATTTCATGATTAAATATGAATCTTTAAGCCTTATTTTGCAAATAATAGAACAATTTATTATTACGCATTGAAATGTGAAACATAAGTTTGAAAAGCAAGAGGACTAACCTTTAAAAACATACAGAATATAATTTTCCCTTAATGAGGATATAGGGAGGTGTGCAGAGAGTGCAGGTTTCGTTAACGATCTTTCAAAAATTCACCGACTTCCACAATGATAGAACTATAATGCCAGCCCAGTGGATGGCGCGCACACTTCTCACCGACCCATTAAGTAGGGCCTCGCCAGCAATTCTACGACCGCAAAGCACCATGGAAGTACGTCACCGTTGCCTACACTGCAGGAGCGGAAAAGGCCCGCCCAAGCCAGAGACTGACCGCCCTAGGCTGAGCCCTCACCATGAGATCGGTGGAAAGACAGGTCAACCGTTTCGAGGAGAGCGAATGGGCATTGACAGTCAGTTTCAAGAGGAACCACTTCCTCCGGTACGAGTAGAAGGGGGACTGTTATGAGAAGAATAGCGTCGCAGTAGTTCGGCGTGGGCTTGCGTTTCCTTATGATCTGTGTCTGACTAGCCTCCTTTTCGCACGAATCTGAACACATTTCGGTAGGTAGGCGCGGCCGCAGGATTACCACTTGACGGACTCAGCACTCCTTTGAAGTTCACTCGACAACGCACGATCCCCAGGGCCGCCTTTATCAAAGAAGCCAAGAGAATGGCACATGGTCGCCAACACGCACATTTTAAAAGGGGAATTTTCCAAAACATTTAACGCGACAAAAACTGATAGCTCAGGTATGAAAATAATCATAGAGTAAGGTTTCTAGTGAAAAAAAGCGTCCATTTCAGCAAGAAACTCGACTTTTAACGAATTGCGTAATTTAAACATATAATGACTTCAAAGAACGCTTTCCCTATAAAATTAGCAGCAGGCAAGGTAGAATCAGGTCCGGACACCAAGTAACATTTCCGTGAAAGGCTATCATTGAGACGTGAGGCCCTTAAACATTTTTGAAAAGTACCATCCATAGACTTAACTAACACATTAACAAGCTAGTCTCCGCAATGACTCGTGTTATGGACTTAAGTTTCAATTCATTCGAGCCTGCTCAACACCCTTCCGACCTAAACGGATCTCCCAAAACTTCCCAACGACGCTTTCGGCGAAACTAGATGCGGGAAACGAAGCGTTGATTGGACAATACAGACGTGAGAAATAAGACGAAAATTCGCCGATAAAGAATATGCCAACCGCGAAGAGGCACGAGGGGAAACAGTGGGGGGGTCGTCGCTTCGTGACGCGGGCGGCTGCGGCGGATCCCGCCGCCACCAGCACCCGGGTGCGGCTGGGAGGTGCTCTGTGCGAAGAAGGCGTGCAGCGTGCGGCGTGGCCACGCGTGTGCCGCGCGTGATGGGACGGAAGAATGCAGAGACCACGCCATCGTGAGCGGCCAGCCCATCGCAGAGGAGGTCGAGGCGGGCGCGGCAAGGCTGCAGAGAGGCACCGCCGCGCTCCCACTCCGTGTCCATGACTCTCGCTGCGCCCCAATCGATGGCTGCCGAGCGCGGCACGTGGCTCGCGGGCTGCTTCTCTACCCCGCTTTCCACCCTCCACCCACCCCCCCTTACCCCTCTACCCACCCTCCGGCGGCGCGCCGTGCCAGTTGCCGCCTTCGAGGTACCCGGTAGTGTGCCACGCAGAAATGTTCAAGCCGGAATGGGGTTGGGGCACGCGGCTGTGATGGCCGGGTCGATTCTTTGAAAGTGTGGGTAGACACACTGAACCTTTGCTAACAAATTTCGAAATGCCTAAGGCACGAGGAGTCACAGAGTGGTACACTAACCGAAGTAATTTGGTGGTCTTTTAAGGCTTCAGTCTAAATTTACCAGCGAATCTAAAGGCACGGATGACATCTGTTTGAAACGAGATTATTCCCAGCATTTGGTTTCTCTCAACAACAGAACAATATTATTCAAATAAAAAGGATATATTGTTTCAAAATCAGCATTTACCAAACCTTATTTTCCAACGGGTTCAATGATAGAAAATACTCAACTCATTTTCAAAATGTTCGCAGGTGAAACCGCGTTAAAATATAAGATGGTCAAGAATGCAAGCGGTCGAACAATGATATCCGCACCATACGATTCCAAGATACATGGTGCGAATCCTAAAATGTAAAGAAAAGGCTGGACCTTTCCCAAGTAGAGATGTAAATTTCACTCCAAGTTTGAATTCGTACTAAGAACCCTCGATAACTCCACAATCGGCTAAATTACCGAAACCATTCGTTCAGAAGTCATGAGGTGCATGGTATTAGTCAAGGGCGATTGGAACTCTCTGGGAGACTTGTGAAAGCATGCGTGGCAAAAGGTCACCACCTTGTCCACGCATCTCAGTTCCAATATTAACAAATAATGAACTTTAGCGCGAACATGGGCGAGATATTTACAGTTTGCCCAGACTTTTGAGACATGGATCTCGGGAAGGCTTAGAGAGACTTAGCAAGGCAGCGCATCACCGTTACTCACACAAAATCGCCCCAAAAGAGACTTCACACTTCCTATAATCGTGCGAGCCTGAATTAACTTCGTCTTAAGGTGGCTCTGGCTTGGGTATGTCAGTCAAGACAAATACTAAGTAATACGTTTTTATTTGTTCAATTGAAAAAATCCTGCTCTCGCTACTGAAATGGGTGGCCTATTGAAAACGAATATAAAAGTTCAAAATATGCAGATTATTCTACGAATTAATTTCCAGTGACCACATTTGTCCAGCTGTTGGAGCCGATAGCAGCGCCATTAGCATGGAACGACCGCATTTTGACTTCAATTACGGAAATTATTCGCTGATAAATTTGAAAAAAAAATAGCCAGTAAGATGCTTTATTTTACTTCCATTCAACTTCCCAGGATTTTGGCCCCTTAAAAAGGTTTTATAAAAGCTTGAGTATGCTCCCTTGTTCGCACAAACGTTTTTCTTCTGTGATTTGTACAATTTTAATAAGAGTCCATGTTCTGATCTCCACTTTCAAGTTTGAATTAAAGTAAAATCAGCCAGGATACGCTATTTCATCGCATTTTAGAAAACGCACTTCATTGATGCCATATTCCAATTTGCAGAAAATTTGGAATAAGTGACCCTGAAGCCAACTTAAGTGAGTACCGTACCGCACAGATAAATCAGCATAATTTGGATTATTGACTGGATTTCGTAGGTCCTCCGACGGATGAATTCGTATTCCTCCCCTGAACCATTTAGAAATAGCCAATACGTGGATTCATCAGCAATTCCCGGCATCAGCTTAAAGACCGCGACCAAGGGCAGCGCCACGGGGTCCTCCAAAATAAATGAAGTCTCTAAAAATCGGATAATTAGGTTTACACACCGACACTCGTGGCTATTGGTGAGCATCTAGAGTCATTAACTTTCAAAATGAAAAGAAAATTACTTTCACGGGTTAAACGACACCGGCTTCGTTAGCCATCACACCCAGAGGGCTAGCGTTACGGACGAGTCAGAAAAAGCGATCAGACAAAAGGCGAATTAAACTCAGATCAAGACTTGCTTACGTTTGAACCGACCAAATGAAAACAGGGCTTGAAAGCGGCACTCACCTTTTCCAGGCTAACAGGCGGATATAAGCATATGACAATCTTTGCTCACAATTCGCACTATCACACTTCAATTATATAACTAAAATAAACAAAATTCTACTTTTTACTCTTAATGAATTGGGAACGTACCCCAATTTACAGCTAGGTCAGTTTTTGCGGTGATATAAGCGCACACAGAACGAGAATATTAAGCATACGGATTTTTTTTGTGGTGATGTTCAAATAATTTCCGCGCGTGAAGACGCAGTGGTTTTTGTTCCGACGCATGGACGAAGACGGCACCAATGAAATTTTTGACGGTGGAAATCCACCATTCTTCACCAGCACACACTCACCAGAGGGAATAATACGGACGATTGAAATTTGAATTGGATGGGAATCAGACATCTAAGACAGGATCCGCTGCAGTTAATGCAGAAAAATTCCCTGAGGTAAGTTCCAATCCTTTCCCGGCGTTTTTCTCGGGCTTCCGTCCAGGAGAGTGGGTCCATGTTGATGTGCAGCTCCGGGTGAGATGTGGGTCCATGGACCCACTCACCCGTAAGGAAGCCCGAGAAAAATTTGAGAATTTCCCTGAGGCATGTCATCCAAACGTAAACATCTTAACCGTCATCGTTTAGAACTCGAGGCTGTTAACATCAGTTGGTGGTTGAATTTAGTTTCAGGCCCTCCCAAATGCTAAGAGTACATCGCTCCCATTAGCAGAATGCATTAATTTGAAAACGGAACCCACCGCCCAGCTCTCAACGACACTCGAACCACATTATGTAACCTTCATGCCGATCGTTTCTAGGGTAAAAATAAAGAACCTACGTCCAAGTCGATATAGATACGGCGGAAATTGTAAGGCTGTCTGCCGATGAATTTTCCATTGCTTGCGCCGGAATTCTCTAAATCGAATCCGCTAGCAACCGAATCGATTATTCGATCCAGATTCGATACGTCACGAATCAACCCCTTATAACTTGGCGTGCAACAAACCAGCTGCTAACGCGGATGGTACAAGGTTGATGAATACCAGACGGTATATAATAACTTGACCTGACCCAGGGTAGGATGAAAAGCTGCGATTAATCTTACGGGAGCCCAATTCAATCCTAAACAATAATGAACGCATCTCCTAATTCATGAATGACACAGACCGACTACTCCTGAAGTCCACCTAAGGGAACGAAGTTTTTTACTTACGAACTCTAACAATAGGCAACCAGTGCTCTAGGTTAGTGGAGCTGCAAGCAACCTCTACTCCACTTCTCAAAGAGGCTTCACCTCGAAAAATAATAGGAAATGAAGACCGCTTGAGATAAAAGAGTTACAGCATGATTGCCAACAGTGCACAGCAGAACATTACGAGAAAGAAGAGCCCGGCGTATAATAGTCGCGGAAGCTCTCTAGCTGGGCCAGGGCATTATTGATCACCGTAACACAGCCCGGTGAATTTTCGTGACCTTTGCTTCGCCGTCTAGATATAGAAGACTAAAGAAAAGATTTTTAATGATTTTCCCAGCAAAGGCAATGACGCCAAGCAATGTAGGTTACAGTATTGCAAGTAAGTACTCTGTTAACTGCAAAGTAGCTGAACCAGTAGCGCTACAGACAACAGATGCCAGTACCCGAAAGGCAAAGTTCAGCTGCAAGGAGCAACTCATACTAATCCTTCATGAATTTGGATGTTGTCCGAGAAACCTCTCGAATAGAGAGACAAAATACCGGGAAATAACACCGGACAACGACCTTAAATAGATGAATGAAGATTTTTTTAGCTGTTTACAGTTGGGCTCGTAATATTCAACCTACACCTACTAAAGACAAAAATCAAGTGTATACGTTCCAAAGAACCAGTCTCTCATGCTTACGTCCAACTATTCTCGTTTCCAGGAAAATCTGAAATTCAGGACTTATTGTACACTCAAAAGGGACAAAAAAGTAAAAATGTTCTTGCTGTCTCCATGTGCACCAATATTTGTTTCTAAGAGCAACAGTCTCTAAGTGAAAGTGCTTTCTATGATATGTGATATTCTTAAAGATACTACAGCAATAAGCAAGAAAAACGTTAACCTGGAATAGACTGCTCAACGTCTAACGAATTTATCGGTTAAATTTGAATTATTCTACACAGCCACAGTCACTACCATAGAGTAATCACATCACTTTGAGGGAGTACATGCTGATTCTATTACTCCATGGTATTATTCAGGATTTCTCACTGTGGTAAAAAGGGCACAAATTCAGCGTCCATAACTCTTTGGAAATGTATGCACCATGCAGTAAAAAAACAGAAGGCAGGATAAAGGCGGTTCATGACGTATAAAAGATAGGCGTCCTCTTTACTGCTAAACACTAGGCACTAATCTCCTCTCAGTAAGTTTGAAGTATCAGGTGATACCTTGTGGATGTGAATTCTTAGTGAGATTATCACAAAATGAGAGATGCTTTGCAAATTTCCATATTGTTTCCTAACACCGATCTAGGTTTCGACAAATCATGATATTATCAAGGTTATTATGTACGTTCATTTTTGCGAGCTTATACATGTTTAAGTATGAAAAGTTTTGCCAAACATGTAAAAGCAAGTACACATAACCTCGCCGAAATTAACCAATGTACCTTGATAATGGAATTAGTTTATCGAAATCTAGGTTGGTATTAACTATTGTTAATACCAACCTAGATTTCAACCTAGTAAGTTTGCATGCTATCTGGGAACTGTGTGGAAATATACACAGTACCTTTCATTTCGTGATAGTATAATTATCGGGGCAAATTTGAAAGCAAAAAACCTTGAGGGGGAGATCAAGGCGATCGCTATCAAAAGATGCAATAAAGATTGATTTACTTTGAACACTTTGCTATGGATCTATAATGATGTCCTAATGGTGCCTTGATAATGACATAACTTTGTCGAAACAGGTTGGCAAAATAAAATGTGCAAAAATTTACTAAGTATCTTTCATTTTGAGATAATTCTGTCACTAATCTCCCCATTTCCAACGGGTGACTCTTCGCACGACTATTTCCGTCGCAGTGACCGACTACTTGAGTACCCGAACCTAAGTAGTCGGGGCACCGCAGACCTTCACCTTGAGATAATAGGAGAAGCCATACCCGATGCAGGGCTCCAAAACCACGATCTTCCGGTTGCATGGACAGTGAAATTACATCACTATTACCATGTCTACCGCAGCCAATCACGTAACCACAGTCACGCAATTTTAGCGTGGATAATAGCCGAGTCAAATTACGAGAAAAAGGAGCTACATGAAAGAATGCACCAAGGCCCATGTTAAAAAACGTTTTCAAAATACTCCATGGACGCATACATGAGGTTTTGTTGAAAGTCCGCCTCGTGAGTTTTTAGATATTAAACGATTAAAAAGAAAGGTTCTCGGTATTTTGTAGGTACAAGGTATCCATAGCCATCTTGGCTATGGAGCTCATAACTACATTCCATTAGTTATGAAGCCATTTGTTAAACCAATAAATTTATCGAGTGTTTCCGCAACGCAAACGGAATAGTTGCCATGGCTTATGGGTCCCATAACTCAATGGAATACATATGAGTCGCTTCTGCAACTGGCCATCACTCGAGTATTGTACCAAAAGATTGGTAGGTTTTTTGGACAGTTATTATTCTAACGTCCTACTTTCTGGTATAATTTTGTCCTGTTTTTTCCTCCAACACAAGATCCGCCATGTGACTCCTCTTAATGTCCTCATATCGTCTTTCTCTTTTCATTTCGTCCAGAATATCTATCCTCTCCCACGCTTTCCCAGTATTGTCCTCTCTATAACCCTCATCAACATTCTCTTCAAAACGTCCTCCATCAATCTCTTCTGCCTCCTCCGAGCCTCCGCCACTAGTTTTCCCTACTCTCCAACTATGTTCCATACCTCCTCATTCGTTCTTCTCGCCACCCAGCTCACCCTCTCCATCCTTCCCCACAGCCACATCTAGAACCCCTCAAGTCGAAGTACATCATCCCTTCGCAATGACCAAGTCTCCGAGCCATACATCGCCACGCTCGGCAGTAAAGTTTTCACCCGCCCTTTCATTACGTCTCCACTCAGACCACCCCTCAAGGGTTTCCTCCTTTTAGAAAATTCTTTCTTAGCCATGGCAACTCATCTTATGCCCCAACCACTGAACCTATTCTCCTCCAAAATACAACCCTGATACGTAAACTGCTGGACTTGCTCTATTTTGTGCCCTCTCAACCCGTACCAAAAATGCCTCTTTGCTCGGTCACAGTACGAAGTGTTCAACTTCAACTTTTTTGGCAATCATAAGATTTAAGGATGATGGTTTTCCGGTTGGATGTTTGGGGGGAAGTATTTCTTTGAGATACTCATCAAAGAGGTATGTGTATCAACTAAGTCCACACTTTGTCGTATCTAAAACTTCTATCCAGTATTACATTTCCGCAAATTATGATTAGGATTTGTGACAAAAACTCTACGGAATTCGATTCACAAAAAGGGTTTCTCACCTCACAATAGACAATCATGCCTCGTCAATGCACGTATACTTCGCGTTGAGGACCTCTGTGACATTAATTTTAAAAAACGAGTGAATAAAAGAGAGAAGGGGTGAACGGGCATATTAATGACAATACTGTCTTCTACACACAAAATATCTTAGTCGAGACTTTTATCGGATGTTTGGCGGTTTGTGTAATATCCATTCTTCTTTAATTTTATAGCAGATTAATCATTCCACTGGGAATTGATGAGTCCGTAAAACGGGTATAAAAACGATGAATAGTTTTAAATACAAAGGGAAATTTCCCATTGATGTATTCTAATTAAGTTTATGGGTACTAAAAATGTAACGACAAAACTATTACTTTCATGCATCACCTCCACTCTTGTTTTTGCGGCCATAAAATTACCACAAACGATTACGGGAATCACAAAATAAACTCGAAAGAGGGAGAACATATTCACTGTATGAGGCTGTTAATTACTCTTATTCATCGATTAATTTTAATTGAGGAGGGAATGCCGAGTAAAGATTAAATTAACCTGAGGAATAGGGGGGAAACACGTTGAAACTAAACTTCACACGTCTTTGAGATTCCTTCATCACCTTTATAAGCAATTTTATACCATTCAGAATAGAATGAATAAGATACCTGAGACACCTCTATGGCGCCTCGAAGCTCTTTATCACTGAAATATTGCTCACATGATTAGAGGTACATTAGTAATGAATGCAAAACCTTCCTACTATGATACCGTAGTCAAGGGCTGGCTTACTTCACCCAATGCATGAATATCGGTTTTGTTCGAGAAGGCTTGGAACTAGCTTTTTTCATTAACCATGCTCTCTCTCCGTGCCATCTCTATTCCAAGGCACTTCGAGTGAAATTTTTCCATAGCAACGATAATAACCACATATACTCTATTTTAAATGACACACTATTACATTAAATATATTATAATATACAAGTGTTTAATTTATACATTAAAAACGCATAAATTAATTTTTTTGTAATGTTATGAATAGAATTAAAATGGTTATAAAAAGCACCTTTTTTAAATAAACGAGTAAACATGGAAACTGTACAACGCTAAATTTCTGCTGCCGGAATTTCGTCATTTAAAAAAACGTGTCTCCAGAGCGTACAGCAACAGCCATAGGATGGAAAAGAACTCGTATATTTTGGCAATTACCTCGAAAAGCAGTTTTATAGTGGCTAATATTTTAGAGTAATGAAGAAAATGAGATGTTTCCTTCATGAATGGGTCAATTCATTTACTTTTATGTGCAGTGATATCTTGCTTAAAACATCTAGAGTCCGATCTCGTTAGCAAGAGTAACTTCCACAGAGGAAATGCTTTGTCTCATAAATTGCTTTTATTTTCTCTGACCGCATCAAAACGTCAGCGCAATCTTTATTTGGCCTGTCCGCTGGGTGATCAAGGCGAAAAGACAACTTGTTGCACTTTGTTATTTCACGATTTAATAGCAAGAAAACTTTGACCCAGAAGTTGACGGGGTATTAAAATAAAATATCGGGATAATCGTCGATCGGCCCCAACCGATTTGCATTCGCTTGA
Source organism: Ceriagrion tenellum (assembly GCA_963169105.1). Taxonomy (NCBI): domain Eukaryota; kingdom Metazoa; phylum Arthropoda; class Insecta; order Odonata; family Coenagrionidae; genus Ceriagrion; species Ceriagrion tenellum. The sequence continues at coordinate 63,418,188 of OY720638.1, forward strand.
TATAAAACAGTACGGCCCGACAAAGAGATAGCCACTTTTACCATTCTCTACGAAATAAACTTGAAATAACTTACAAAAATATTGACCGCTCAGCAAGTTCGTCCCGCGTCAATTTCAGCGCCCAAATTTTTAGTTCAACCTAGATTTTTTTATTTATCCTTTCATTCAAATAGGCTGGGACCGAATATTTGAAGTAATTTTGCAAAGGTCCTATATAACTAATACCATTTTTAGAAGAGCGAGAAAATTATTCGACGCACTCCGTATTACTAGAAATTCATGCAAAGGAAACCGAAGTTTATGACTGTCCTTTCGTAGAGAGGGAGAAGGGCCGTTAAACAAATTAAACAAGTAATTTAGAGTAATCGCATCCCATTTACCAACTAAATATAGGGGACCGGGGACAATCCATAGCCGTTTCGAGTTTACTTGATTTAAGCCCATTACTATAAAAACGTAAGACTGGATATACTTGATGACTTTTTCGCATCCATGAATGGTTCCCCTGTGTCTCTTTAGGTCTTTCAGGACCTAAGGGAATTTGATCAACCGAATTCTGTCGACCTTGAGACCAAAGCAGTGAGAGACCGTAATTTACACCACAAGCTAGCCGAGGCGGTATCCAATGCACGACAGGTCACATTTTATCACTAACAAGCTTTCCTGATCTCAACGATGGAAATTAACTCAGACAACCGCTTTTGGCAATACCAATCGTTTTCCCTCTCATATATTTTATTAATCCAAGATACCACCATCCTGACATCTTCTTAATTATACTGAGGCGTTAACAATCTCGTTTTAAGGCCTAGTTTTCCTTCGCTCCCCACACTGCTTTCCCTATGCCGCGCCTCCGAGATTCACGTCAGACCAGCTGTTACAGACGCACTTCGCAATCACTCTCCGCACCCAAGCGGACTCCCCTTGCATCGTTGGCAAGCATACGTATCCACCCTATTCCATTCTCCTGCTCCAAATCTCATTACGTCCAATCACCGAGCTCCCAGCCTCATTTTTTCACGCATTCGTGATTGCTACCACCCACAATCAATCTCTACTGAACCTTCTCGTTCTGCGCTCTCCCATAGCGTACACTTCGTTGATATCATCGCGGTGTTCTTGTCAGGACGTTTTTTCACGCTATTCGTTTCTATTCTGCAATTTTAATTCAACTTGTTTACTTCTGATCCCATTCCCCTAGTCTTACGATCACACTGTGACTTTTTCTTCTCCTACAAATGTCCATATAGTAACACCTAACTTTGCAGAGTATGTAATAACACTGCGTAATAAAATTTGTAATTTTTTTCCGTCATATAAAAGTATGTTATTGTAACATAAATAATGCCGTGTTGTATTCATGCTTCCTACAACTCCTCAAATTCAAACGCATAATTCGAATATGATCACCATTATGTTTAGGGAACTATCTCGCTAAAACGATCTTAAAGATCAAACAAATCAAATATCGAAAAGTATCGACAACTGGAAAAAATAATGGCATATTCGTGTTCAGAACGTTGCTAATTGCTAATATACAATTAACAGCAATAAATAAGCATAAATAAGTTTTTGTTACTTTTGAACAAGCGAATCTTAGTGCATAGATGACTCACACATGAGATAAATGCACGGGAATAAATAATTGACGAGTAACGAATGTTCAAGGACGAACGATCACAGTGAAGTGGCGTGGGTGGGATTAAAGGGGTCATCCCAGAAAACCCCGAGTATAGGTATCCTGGCTGCCCGCCAACAAGAGGACATAAAATGCCCAGATTGTGTGCTTGAATGTATTCTAGCCGTGGTCCACAAAATGAAAGCCAAAGAAACCGCAGTGGTTGAGCAAGAATCGGCCGTTTGCGTAAACACCTCCGTTGACAAAGCGACAAAAGACGACGAAAACTCAAAATGAACACTATTTCGGAGTCACGCCTCCCAAATGTTGGACATTTCACCCCTAATCTCAACCCTTTCGAGGAAAATGCGATTTGTATGATAGTGGAAACGGGTGCAAGGCGACAGAACCACGAAAGTGAACGAAATATGTTAAGCCATGGACAACGGACAGGATATTGCAAATATTCATACCAAATAGACCTGTGTCCTTTGGGTTGGTTTGGCCATGTTGACAGAATGGATGAGAGTCGAATAACGAAACAGATATATGAGAGTAGAATGAATGGTGTGAGAGGCAGAGGTAGGCCGAGAAAGTTGTGGTTGAGGAAATTCTTAGGAGGAGGAACATTGGGAGTTTTAAAAACAGGAGGGCGTGTATGAAACAGTGTATGGGGGTAAATGAAGCAAAAGAGGTTTGCAAGGATACGTCAGAATGGAGGAAATTATTGAAGCAGAGTTAGGTGTACAAATATGTATTTATGAGTGAAACTTTGCGAGTGTGCCTACCCCGGAAGGGAACGGCGTGATTGGTATGTATGTATGTATGCATAGACCTGTGTCCCACGCGCACCTTATTTCCCACAACACGTCGTCGCAAAGGACGATGAGTGTCTCACACGAGTTCATCGTCTCTCTGCCTTTCCTGGATACCCCTACGGTAGCATTAAGAAACTCCAATGCCGAGATCGGTGCCTCAACCAGTACTCACAAACTAAACACCGTAGAGCTATCCGAATCTATTTTTAAAATAAGTATTGTACTTTTCCACATTTTTGTGGTAAAGTACAACACTTATTTTCAATATGGATTCAAATATAAAATATTTCCATGAAGTGGCGCCTGAACGTGTGGAGTTTGACCGTAGAGTTAGTTTTATTTGAATGACTAGCAATTAATCATCTTAATTAATTGCTTAATCGTGGAGAAACAAACGTAAGACCGCTAAATGAAGGCTGTGGTATTAGTTTAACGTAAAATAGCTCCCAAAAACTCGCGTAGAAGAAAAAAGAAATTCGAATTTTTTTTTCCCGACGCTTATGAAAGCGGGGTGCGCGTCTAAAACGGGTGCGCGCGGTACACGGGTTTATACGGTAATCAAGTAACTTCGAAATCAAATGTAAAAGCTATACTCTGTCATGCTTCCTTCAAGTAGAGAGGTTCTGTTCCAATCTTACTGATATTAAATACCACGGCCCCAAGATTGCCAGATGAGTCGAGACCCAAGTCGCAAGGAGAGCGTGTTCCATATCACAGAGCCTTCAATAATTCAACTGCTTCCAAGCTCCGTTTGATCATTGCTGCAAGTTGCTTTCGGGTTTTCCAACCGCGTACGTACTAACCTTTGCATCTTGACTGTTAATCACTAGCAACTGAAACACATCTCTACTCCCAACGTACCCATTTTGGGGACGCGAGGAGAGCGGGGGATTTTCCGTTCAGCGAATACTCTCCCTGTAACGCGTACGCGGTTGGAAAACCCGAAAACAACGTGCAGTAATGGCAAACGCCGCGGAAACCTTCGCGAGAATCCGTTTGAACATGTCGTCAGGTTTCGAGCCCAAAAATTGTATAAAAATGCATGAGTACTTGTTTTAAAATAATGAAACTGTTCATTAATCAGTGTATACACGTCAAATTATACGGCGGGCTGAGAGAACGAAGATAACTACATTATTAATTTAATAAATTCGATGGTGACAGGCTTTACTTCATGAAAATCCATTCTGAATAATTTTCAAAATTACTTGGTACTTTTTCACAGTGTTTTATTCTTAGTCGACCGGTTTTGTCGCATGATACCTGATGATGTCGCCCATGCGACGAAACCGGTCCACTAAGAATAAAACACTGAATAAGTACCAAGTAATTTTGAAATTTATTCATTGGTAATTTCATCCAATCAAAGAGAGGACCATTTCACTTTCATGCCAATGAGATATTGTATGGAAAACTAACCTTTGCATCTTAACTGTTAATCACTAGCAACTGAAACACATATCTCCTCCCAACCCCATTTTGGGGACGCGAGGAGAGCGGGGGATTTTCCGTGCAGCGAATACTCTCCCTGGCGAGCCTCACTCACGAGGAACATTATACGGGGCAGGGTACGCCAAGGATACATCACAAACAACAGGACGCAACACTCCAATGAAGATCTACGACGAAAAAGATTTAGCCTGACCACAAAGAAACATCAAAATATATAGCACTATATGACGGTCTGCGTGGGGTTTTACCGGTTTTCCCCACGACTTAGGGCGAATGCCAGGCCATATATCACTCCGGAACAAACCAAATCAAACCAGAACAAATTTACTCGTGTAAATATCAAATTCACGGTGCTACTCAATTGTATGAATTTGTTTGTATTGTTTCGTTTCTATGTTATGACAATCTGCAACAATACTCCTAATATGTACATAATTTACAATTATCTGACCTTGGAGCCAAGAAATCCTGAAACGGGTCTCACGTATGTATTGTGAATGATCACGAGAAATAAATATGTTTAGCACTTCGACTTGAACCAGGAATAAGGGAGCGCAGACCGACTGAGGCAGCTGAATCGTGGGTCATTGAGGGAATATATTAACAAATGTTTTTTAAATAAGTGGATAACAATTCTAGGACCACACTTCACCCACGAGCACCAGCGTATAATTTGGAGCATACCTATATAAAGTGATAGAAATGATTAAACTGTAATTTTTTAACTTGACCCTCAATTATAGGGTGTCATAACTACATTTTTGGCACTGTACTCTAAATTTAGACGAAATCATATTTTAAAAAGTTGTTTTCAGGCATTGGACTTGGTATGACGCCTTAATAAATGTTGGCAAAAATTATGATAGTAAGAAATGTATTGGTTCGCGCATCGGAGAAAATGTGCACATATGTAACCGAATCATAACGAAAGATACGTCATGGTCATAAGGCTATATGTTAAAATATAGAATTGCAAAAAATCAAATCAGTAAATAGGCATTTTTTCGCCTTTACCTATATGTGCCACCAACAAAAAGGCGTATTTTAAGTTATCGGCATATTATTATTATAATTGACATTTCCAGAATATTTACACAAAGTAACTCCTGGAACACTTACATACGAGGTTTCATCTGATGTGATGCAGTCCATTGGAACCATTATCGATTCAAATTGATTAATCAAGTGGAAAATTGCTATTTTTGCTCTTCGTTGTGTTGAAATTTCACCACCTAACGCCTCATATTTCTCTTTTCGTGAGGGTGAACTGCCACCAGATATCGTCCGAGAAAAGCGTATTACTCGAGTTGGGGCCGGTTGCAAGAACATTTAGTTATGTAATCAATAGTTATGAGATCTTTAAGGTTATAAATCTCATAAATATATTCGGGTTGCAAGAACACATGTACTAGTTACTAAACCTATTTACCAATAGTTAATAGCTTCGAATATTTGATTTAATCTTCTCAACGCCGGATAAAATTTACGTATGACGTCCGAAAATTTACGTCTATCACTTTCTGTAACACATCGTATGATTAACTGCTAATTCAAAGTATAATTAGTGAGTAAGTGTAAACAAACTGATCATTGATCTCAAAAAAACTCTTTTATCGAGTAATTAAATTTCCAAGCGGTTCATTGCGCATCCGCCATCTTGGCTACTTATGGAACTCACAACTCCATGCCAAACGATATGAAACCAATAAATTTACCGAATGTCTATGTGACACTCATTGAACGGTAGCTAAGGGTTATGGGTCCCATAATTTTATAGAATACATGTGCATCGGTCCTACAACTGGCCATTAGCTACGCAGTTGAGCTTGGCTGGCCTTGAGTGTATCACGTATTTGAATCGGTGCCCGATCTGTAAGACGTATTTTAAAATTCTACACTGCTTTGCATGTTCCCGGCAACGCATCGAATTCTCACCGCGTTTCGACCCGCCCTCCTCCCACCTCCCTCCCACCCTTCCTCCCGAGCTTCCTCGCCAACCTCTCACGCCTCTCCTCCCCTCTCTCCCTCTCTCACTCCCGGCCGTGCGAGAAAAACCTCGCGGTCAACGCTCGCGACAGCATTTTCCTTTCGCCCCAAAAGCCGCATCATCTGGTCGTGGATTCGCAACGACTGCAATCAGATCATTGAAATTCGATCGCGGGCTCAAATCGAAAAATCTGCGATGAATCGCCCCATTTGGCAACTTACGGAACTCAAAACTCCATGCCATAAGATATGGAACCAATAAATTGTTGGTTATGGCCTGACCTTATTGGAACACGCAAGATGATACGATTAAGGCGCCTTGAGCTGTAATCGTGACTCATTGAGGGTGCATTTCAATAACTTTTCGAGTGAGTCGGAAACAATTCTTGTGCCACATTGCACTCGAGTTCATCTGTTTATAAATGGAAATAACCGGACAATTAGTTCTCGAAATTTCGCAACAATTATATTTTAAACCTTTGCCTTAATAAACCCAACATACACAAAAACAGATTGGATACCCTACTAATTTCAAATGTACAACAACCATCTCTTTTCACACTCTCAGTTGAGAGTTATCGGAAATGTGGAATTAAATAATTACCTTTTAAAATTTGATCTTGATTGGCATATTTTTACATCCTATCATACTTTTCAATGAATGTAACTGTAGCAGGACCAGTAGCGTTATTATTTTTTTATTTTTCCTATGTAAACATTATGTCTTTTAATTTATTTTTTAAAATTACATCTTATGTAAACATAAAATTTATATCCCAAAGAGTTTGAAAGGCCCATATAAAGGTTTACGACAATAAACGTTTTATTATTATTATTATTATCATTAATTAAAGAATTGATATGAATTGGGTTTACGGCGCGATTAAATACTAAATTTAAGCAACAATCATACGTAAATACAAAATTTTAATTCGGTATAATAATTTGATATACTTCTGCTTCTACTTTGTATAATTTCGTGTTGCAGGAAAATCTGCACGTATGCAATCCAATTATTTCGAAATACATAAATGGCAAGTGTCATATCTACAAGTTAACACAGCATTGAAAGGCCAAAAAACCAAGTCCGTAGCATACAATGTCCGTAATTCCATTTTATCTTTACATATTTATGATAAAAACGCGTATACAAAGTTTCACGCAAATCTGTACAAAAAAAACAAAAATAGCTCCAAACCGCTAAAGCGCACATTTACATGTACGCAATAAAAACTGGAAGTATTCACGTTCATCTCCTCCGCGGTGTACATGAACTAATTCAAATAAAAGCAAAGCGTAAATCATATGACAATCAGCTTCATCTTTAGAAAGAAGTGCCCAGAAAGAGTCGTATTTCGTTAATATGTCCAAGTCGTCCCGCGGCTCCTTGCTGGAACTAATCATCTTGCAAGGGTAACCAACGAGTGAAGGCTTTTTCAGCGCCATTTGCAATGATTCTCGACGTAATTATTGACATGGCTCACATCAAAATTGCACCTTTTATGACACTTGGTTCTCTAGAGTTGAACGGAACTTTCTTTTCATCTGGAAAGCTTCATTCTCCTTTTCCACTTGATCTGTCTTCCTCTCCTAGCGGTGTTTTCGTCTAACACTTCAGAAAGTTTGAACGAGTTCATTTCCTCTTCATAATGTTCGAATTTTGCCTAAAATGTAAGTAGTTGTAAGAAGCATCAAGGCAATAAAGTAGAATTGATTCCGCAATACTTCTTTTTAGAGGCTGATCTCCTCAGTAATCAACTAAATACGTATAGTTAAGGCTTTAATTTGAACAGACTTCTTTTTCAACAACGAGCGCAGAGTACGCCAACAGAATCGGAACTTTTTGTCATTTTCAAAGCTAAATGCGTTAATCATTTTGTTTTTTTTATATTCTAAACCATAATAACTATAAGCCGTTAGGTTTGTGAAGCCAGTACTTCATCTTTCGCTTAAATAATATCTCTCTAGAGTCCACAGACGTAAATACCATATCCTAGGGAAAACGGCTTATATTTCTTCGCAAATATCAAGAGAATAGCGCAATATATACGGCAAACATTTTGGTTCTATTAGCAATGTGACACATTCTAATCTGTGATGGGGAGAATTCACTGAATTCTTTCATGTTATATCTCGATCGAGCACTATTGAGAGAGCCAACAGTTAGTCTATCTACAACTAGGCACGACAAAAGGGTAAGTATTTTTGTGAAACATTTTTCTATTCCTTCTGATTGCCTACAAAAATTATCATCGCATTCAGACACACGGAGAGAGAAAGAGTGGGCCGAAATGATGAACGCCGTGGCAAGTGGACGCGCCGTCCCGACCGCCAAACCAATTGACTTCATCTATATGACGTGGGACCTCACACGCTCGCAGCAGCTGCGAGCGACCGAAAATCACTCTCGACCCTCAACGCGAGGCCCCGAGGAGCCGAAACTATCGGAGCGTTTCGGAGTGGGGACTGGTTAGCACGACGGCGATAGAGACGGACGAGGGTAGTGGGAGCGCTATTCGCGAGTCATTTTTTTTATTTTTAATAAGTTTTCACGCTGAAAAAATTCTAGGACCACACTTCACCTTAGTACACCTGTTACCACCGAGGAAATGACCAAACATGTAGCAATATACATGATGCCATAGTCAAATAAAAATTTTTCATCCTGATTAAACCATTGATACGACTTTAATTTACGACGCGGAATTCAACTCTTACGCGAAAATCGTATGTGAACACGCGTTATCCACTCGGCATGATACCATGATATTGGTTAGCTCCTTATATCATAATATGCAAGATATTGTTTCGCGTTCACATGAAAATCTGTACACACGTCATCGAAATATGTATTTCAAAATTTATCAAGTGCCATTAGGCTACAAGTTAAAATAGCATAGCATTTCCTAGAAACCAAATCGGAAACGTGTCATCTTTTCGCTTTTAATCTCTACATAAAAGTACAGGCATACAGGCATGCAAAGTTTCACGTAAATCTGTACATAAGGGAGCATTGCTACAACCACCTAAGGTAGTGGAAGCGAGTTTTTTCCCTAGTCATTACAGAGACCATGTTCGAATTTCTTTTTGTTTTATTCGGCAGCTGTAAAAGAACATGAAGTAAATACTACAATATTAATGGCGCACAAATATATCTGAACACGGATTCTGGGTAACCAAATAAATAAGTCTCCAAATTGACTCATTTTTTTCTCGATGTTCAGAGAAAACGACTTCACAACGGAAAGTTTTCTTGTTACCCTGTCAAAACAATGCATGATATATTAATTTACTTTGAAAAACAGTTGAAACTACTGTCCGCACGCTGTTGAATCCATAGTAAGATTTATGGCAAGTAGCAGGAACGACACATTGTTTTCCGTAGAGTTATGGGACCCATAAGCCATGACAACCATTCAATGAGTGTTGGATGATCATTCGATAAATTTATAGGTTTCATAACTTATGGAAGCTGTTATGAGTTCCATGAGATGTGGCTAAAATAGCGGATGCACAATGAACCGTTTAGAAACTTGATTACTTGATAATAGAGTAGTTTTGAGACGAAATACAAGTTTGTTTACTCTTACTGACAAATTATTATGTTACCAATTAAACATAGGATAATCTTTAATAAATTTAATTCATCGGCAGAAGATTAGATCAAAATTCGAAGTACCTAATTAACTTCTGGTTGAAAAGTTATGAAACTGATTGATGTGTTCCTGCAACCCAAATATTTTCATGAGATATATAACTTCATGAATCTCATAACTATCGGTTCCATAATTAAATGTTCCTACAACCGGCCACGAGACGTTGGAAATACCTCATTTTTACAATTAAGTACACCTGGAGTGCATACGCGAACAGTACAACATATAAAATCGCTTACATATTAGGCAAATATCTCGAAAGTGTGAGTTATGGAATGAATGCTTCAGTACGTGGCTGATATTTGGGTATATTTGGAAAGGTGAGATATTTTTATTCACGATGAGACCGAGCTCGCTGAATTCTGGGCGAATAGTATCTCGCTCAAACTACCATGAAAAAACCGGGGAGCGGTCCATTCGAAGTCGACACTTCACATCGGATCCGATAGTTCCTCGCTCAATTTCATGAAACTTAATGTCACCGAGTAAAATATATTCCTGCACATTCCATACGATTTCTTGTTATACAACCGGTTTCATCAACGAAGTCGTCATTGTCACAAGGTTACCAGAAGATGTCGGCTACTCGACGAAACCGGCCCCATTACAATAAATCACCAGACAACTAGCTTTATTCCTTCGCAAACGTTCCCCGTCGACTTAGAAAATGAGATGCCCGATGTTATCCGCGCACCTTATTGCGACACCGGTACCTTAATGCCAACCGCCTGTTAATTAAGTGGGCGCGGGTCATTTGTTTCGAGCTTTTTAATCATCGGCGCAGCTTTGACGTGGGACTTGCACGAAAATAAGAGTAGACACCGCTTGAAATGGTCTCAAGTGAGTCTTTACGAAAATGGTTAAGGAAATGTAGGCTGAATTAGGAAAGAATACAGTCATTATAAAGCCCACTACACGCGGCGCACGTATTTACACAATCTTATGCATGTACGAATATGCATTTCAAATTAGGTCGCGTAAAGCGGTGAATTGCAAGAATATGTGAGCAAATGCATTAACGCGAGATGACAAAACAGCCCCTGATCTAATTCAACAATAATTGAATGTCGGATTGAGAAAAACATAGTTTAAAATTTTAAAATTTCAAAAACCGTTAAAAATGGGCTCAATGATAGATATCTGCAGCAAATACCAAGTCTATGTCCTATATTGAGCCAAGATCCGGGCTCAATATACCCGCAGTTTGAGGCAAATACGATAGGCCTTAGGCTGGCCTGGTGGATAATATTATAGAAGTCTTCTCGAGTGCGGTACCGGGTTAGGCTTTCCGTCATAATGGAGGCCATATTCGAATTTTACGTATTAATTTCGGCGGCTATGGGAAGCATGAAGTAAAGAATGTCATATTCATGGTACTTTTATGCAACAGAAATTCTCAGTAATTTAGAAAAATGCAGTACAATTAAAACCCCTTCACAACGGAAAGTTTTCTGTGATTCTGAAAAAAATACTGCGGTGAATATATGATTTACTTTTTTAAATACTTGAGAAATCATACAATCTAGACGCACTTAATTTTTTCGACGAGATTCGGGCGTAAGAAATTTCTGAACTGGATTGGATTATGGGGAGTCGACCGACAACTAAGGTCATTTGCGCCATAGGGGGCAGGTAAGGGAGGAAGGGTGGATAGAAACCCGGCGTCGGCATTAGCCTGATCTTAAGGTAGTCTGAGTGAAGTATCATTTTACTTAGAAATCAATGAATTTGGTCTCATTTTAAAGAAAAATATCTCACCCGTCTAACTACACCAAAAACTCAACCCCTTAACACATAACTTTCGGAGATATTAGCCAAAAAATACCAGCCCTTTTACATGGGAAATGGTGTATGTATGCACTCCAGAGGGACATTATTTACAAAATGAGGAATTTCTAACACTTGAAAAAAACTAACAGCGTGCATTTAGTATGTTTTCTCAACTATATTTGGAATTAAACATATTGTCACCGCAGTAGATTCTTGGGTATCACAAAAAACCTGTTTTGATGGAGTTTCAAACGCACCGCGCGAAAAAAAGGGGCCAAGTTATGGACTTATTTGGATATTTTCAATTAATTAATTACAATTTCTGTCATATAAAACTATATTATTGCACCATAAATAAAGCAGTATTTAATCGATATTTCCTACAGCTGGTGAAATCAAAACGCATAATCCGAATATGGTCTCTATTATGACTAGGGAACTATCTCGCTCGGACTACCTTAACGAAAGGCGCCAAGGGGACCATGGATTAACGTCTGATCTGACAGAAATGAATAGTAGAAGAATACTTGAAGTGCCTTCTACAAAACGCATGAGTAGGAATTGAGTTTCCTTAGGAAAACATCCTCCTCATCCTCTAGGATTTGAACCCTGGCCTCCCGTATGGTTAGCCAGTACTCTAGCCACCACACCAACCCGACCCAACCCCCGTTAGAAATCCCTTAGTTCCTTAATAATGTCTCTCCGGAGTGTATAGACGAAAAATTCATTCTTCTGATGCAAAAATGGCTGGTATTTTTGGCAAATATCTCGGGAGTTAGTGCGACGAGGTATGATAGTTTGATATCTTTTGAAGGAAGAGACAGTTTTCCTCAAAATGGGACCAAAGTCATTAATGTCTAGGTGAAATAACATTTCGCTCAAACTACCTTCGTTAGCTGGATGAACCGTTCACAGACTAAACCAACCAAGATCACATTTTCCAACAAAATGCCATGCCATGAAAATGCACGCCTTAAAACCACTTCAAGCGATACCATTCCATTCTCGTCTCATTTTTTTTATTAATCCAAGAGATAATAACTCTGCCATCTTTTTATCTGCACCGCGGCGTTAAAAATTTCATTCTAAGGCCTAGTTTTCCTTCGCTCCCCACACTACTTTCCCTATTCCGTGCCTCCGAGATTCACGTCAGACCAGCTGTTACAGACGTACTTCGCAATCGCTCTCCGCACCCAAGCGGACTCCCCTTGCGCCGTTAGCACGCATACGTATCCACCCTATTCCATTCTCCTGCTCCAAATCTCATTACGTCCAATCACCGAGCTCCCAGCCTTGTTTTTTCACGCAGTGGTGATTGTTTCCACCCACAATCAATCTCTGCTTAACCTTCTCGTTCTGCGTTCACCCATTGCGTGGGCTTCGTTGGTATTACCGCAACGCTCTTTCCAGACTTTTTTCACCCAATTTGTTTCTTATATGTGATTGTAATTCAACTCGTAGACTTCTTATTCCTTTCCCCAGTCTCATGTTCACACTGTGACTTTTTCTTCTCCCACAAGTGTTCCAATAAATACACATTCATTACCCGAGTGGCTAAATATTGTCATATATTATCCCCATTACTTCGTTTGTACTCCATGCTTCTGGGAAGTGTGGCGAGATCAAAATTTAAAATAATATTACTAACCATTGCTTCGTAGGAGGAATACACACTCTAAGGGTGGCGTATTTATTCGAACAACAAAGGCTATCGCTACTTCATTAACAGCCGACCTGATAACTGCGTCCGATTTTTTTTTAAACATCTCCGAGAGTTTTCAATCAATCTTGATCATCCTGGACCCCTTTTTCCAACGTGTTCCAATATCTTGGGTGAATTGGCAGGTTATGTCAGCCACTTCCACAAGAAGCAAAAGCATCCGAGCAAATAGGAGTATCACTCTTCCAAGCTTACAGATTAATTTATTTCACCCCTCCAAAGATACCAAACTATCAGCCCCTTACCGCACTACTTTCCGAAACATTTTCCAAAAGAAGAAAGACAGAAGAAAGAAAGAAGCCATTTCACATGGAAAATAGTACGTATATGCACTCCAGAGAGGCATAATTTAAAACAATGAGGAATTTCTAACACCTTGATCTCGTCAAAAATTAAGTGTGTAGTTTGTACCAACGTTTTCCCATCTATTTTCAAAAATTAGTTACATGGACACTGCAGTATTATTCACAATTCATTTAAAATAACTTCCCGTTGAGAAGGAATTTTAAACGTATCGCCAGAAAAAATGAGTCAAGTGAAAGGCATAAATATTTTTATTTCATTTTTGAGAATTTCAATTGTATAAAAGTACATCATTGCACTACTTTTATAACATTCAGATATTTTTACGTAATTGCTGAGATTTTTCCAACAATAGAAGTGTATTATTGCACGATTAATATAACATTTTTACTTCATGCTCCCTACAGCTGCAAAAATTAAAAAGGAAAATTCGAATATGGTCTCCATTATACCAAGGGAAAAATCTCGCCCACACGACCTTAAGGTAGTTTGAGCGAAATATAATTTCACCAAGAAATCAATGAATTTGGTCTCATTTTAAAGTAAAATGTCTCCCACTTCCAAAGATACCAAAATATCAGCCCCTTACCGAACTTCTAGCCGAGATTTTTTACGAAAAATACCAGCCCTTTTCCATGGGAAATGGTACGTTTATGCACTCCAGAAAGACCTTATTAATGAGTGATTTCTAAAACCTTGATTTCATCAAAAAATTAATATTGCGCAGTCTATATGTTTGCTCAACTTTTTTCGAAAATAAACCATGTAGTTACGGCAATATTTCTTTTAGGATCGTAAAAAACCTTCCGTTGTGAAGGACTTTTAAGCGTACCGCGTGAAGAAAATGAGTCGAGTTTAAGACTTATATAGATTTTTCTATTTAATTAATTATAATTTCTGAAACATAAATTTACCTATATTAATGCACCGTTAATAATGATACATTTAATTCATACTTTCGACAGCTGCTGAAATTAAAACATATCACTCGAATACAATTTCCACTATGACAAGGGAACTATCTCGCTCACACGACCTTAAATCCTTTGACTACATGATAATTTTATTAAGATGTATGAGGGTAAAACGACAGAAGGCCTGGGCGTAGCCTTGGACGCAAATTTGAGCCTAATGTCAACCTTTTACAGGGGTGATCCTCTGACGAAATGGGTTCCCCCCAATGAGCAGTTCAATGGCTCCCAACAACCAAGAAGGTCTCACATCCGGAATTGGCGGAGAGAAGGCTCCCGCGGCGCCAAGGACAGCTCCTGGGACGCCGCTATCATACGAGCCAACGAAGAATGGATGCATTTACATCTTCCGGGGATCAATAGTGAGACCACTCCATTCCGAGTGGCGACATTAGCCGCCGGAGGAGCCGAGGATCACCGTGAGGGTCGCCATTCACCACACGCGCAGCGCCCATTCTTCGGAACCAACTCCTCCGCTCGCCTCTGATTCCCGCGCACTACACGATGAACCATCCGAACGCGGCACACGCCACCTGGGAGGTTGTGTTTGAAACCATTATATGGTAGTCTGGCCACCGAGTGAACTGGGCCAAGAAAATCCATAGGTAGTATAGGAATGTAAGCGGAGAATAACTCAAGCTTGTAAAGGGTTCATGGGAGAAAGACAACTGCTGTGCACAAAGAAGATAGGATTACTAACCAGGAAGCACTGCATGAAAACATTCGTGTGGAGCGTGTCACTCTATGAATCAGAAGCATGGACCATTGGAAAAGCTAATCAGAATAGACTGGAAGACCTTGAAATCTGGTGCTGGAGTAGGATGCCGAAGACAAAATGTACGGACAAAATAAGAAATGATGAAGAGTGCAGAGAAATAGAAGAGGAGAGGACAATATAGATCAGTATAGCAAAAAGAACAAGATGGATGGACACACCCTGAGACACAATGGGTTAATTGTTAAGAACATAATTGAAGGTAAAACATAGGGTAAAGTCCCCGGAGGAAGACCCAGGAATAAGTGGACATAAAAAACAAGACAATAAAAATTCATGGACCAAATAAAGAGGAAATTACGTAGGAAGAGACACCAGGAGATAAGGGAACTAGCATTAGATAGCGAAGGGTGGAGAACTGCAGTCAACCAATCTTACGGTTGAACAACCAATGATGAAATGAATCCATAAAAACATTAATTGAAAAGACCTCCATTGAATGGGGAGGCAACGCAGACTTTCTTTCAGCCATTATGAAGCTACCTGACACCAGACTAGTTATTGGCCAGTAGCTGGTAAGAACTGTCCAGTTACCTAGTTTTTGTTCGGATTCTCAGATGCACTCCCAAACAAAAAAAAACAAACTAATAGAATATTAGGTCCCTTTATTGTTTGTCCCTTTGTTTTTTGTAGACTGTATACATACTACTAACAGACACTGTCGGACACACGCAATTACGTTTTATCACAATATAATGAATAAAAACGATCGTGCAGTTCACTCATTGGTCGGATGTGTTTTAAATCACTTGGAATGATTTTGGACTGAGGAGTTACGTTAAGAATATAATTGAAGGTAAAACAGAGGGAAAAGTCCCCGGAGGAAGACCCAGGAAAAAGTTCATGGACCAAATAAAGAGGCAATTACATTGGAAGAGACACCAGGAGATAAGGGAACTAGCATTAGATAGCGAAGGGTGGAGGACTGCAGTCAACCAATCTTACGGTTGAACAACCAATGATGAAATGAATCCATAAAAACATTAATTGAAAAGCCCTCCATTGAATGGGGAGGCAACGCAGACTTTCTTTCAGCCAATATGAAGCTACCTGACACCCGACTAGTTATTGGCCAGTAGCTGGTAAGAACTGTCCATTTGTGCTTAGTTTTTTTCCGGATTCTTAGATGGACTCCCAAACAAAAAACAAACCATTAGAATATAAGATCCCTCTGTATTGTGTCCCCTTGTTTTTACGTAGAATGTATACATACTACTGACAGAGGTTATTTCCAATGTGCAAATCGATATACTTGAGTAAAGTGAGGCCCAAGAGTTTTTTTCGACTTAATTGAAAAGTTAATAAAATGTGCACTCAAATTATGATTCGCGCTCCAAAAACCTCAAAAAACCGTTTCCCTACCTGTGTGTGAAACGTGTTTACTTTTGATTTTCAATTGGGCACACCTAAAGACACTATAGGTTTGTGAAGAATATAGCGGGAGGAAAAATAAAGGGATGAGTCCCACGAAGACGGCCAAGAGATACATATATGTATTGGAAAAATTAAGAATTAAGAACATAAAAACAGCTACCAGAGAGTAAGGGAACTAGCATTAGACAGGGAAGGATTTAGGGCTGCAGTCAACCAATCTTAGGTGTGAGCGACCAATGATGATGACGAATCATTCCTGAAAAGCGTTAATTATCGAGATCAAAATGAGGACATGTCTGGAAAAATGACGACTACTGGCAGAGCCCTGGTCAAGGCTCAGTCGCCGTATCAGGAGTTGTGCTTGAATCATCTCGGAATGATTTCGAGCTCATGACTTAGGAACCACGAGGTAAAATCACGAATGGTTCGAGATTTTAATGTATTCAAACCACTCGTAAGAATCTCACGCAGCCCTGCCGATCAAGTTTTTCTCGCGGGAGTATTATTGATGGAGTTGAATATCGCGATGAGATGCGCAATAAACTATATATTTGACGACTACGTCACCCGTCCGTGTGGGTAAAACTCGCCAAAATCTCCAACCGTTCGTTGTTGCTACACGTGACTCTTCAGTCGCAAATCGTGTCCAAAATCATTCCAAAATGTGGTTGGTAAAAGTACAGTCCTTAAAAAATAAACAATTGGAATTAATATTTGACAAAGTCTCTAAAACAAGGCGACGTATTGAACTCTCAGAGAACGGAGGAGTGAATGCAGTTTAGTGAGTAATATAATGCACCAAATAAAGTCGTTGATAGTCATCGTTTATTCGTGTTCGAATTTCGTGCCAAATATGCTCATAAAGAATTTATTGCCAAATATGCTCTTTCAGTTGGTATTTTGGCAAGAAGACAAGGCCAAGCACGTCAATGATATTCCTCTTGCCGAATTACGACGATGAAATACGTAATACAGATGCCAAACAATGGCACGCAATTAACGCTTTAGGCTTTTCGACAGAAACACATCTTTCTAATGCAACAATTACATAGAGAGGGTTTGCGCCTTTTTTATTCCTGCCACCAAAAGTAAACGTCGAAAAATATCAATGATGACCACAGATAACATTTAAAATATTAATTTAGGATTGGATTTTGAGGAGGCGACCGACAGCTACGGCCATTTGCGCCATAGGGGATAGGAAAGGGAGGAAGAGTGGGTAGAGACCCGGCGTCGGGATTAGCCGAAATGCGCCAACGGGATCACGGCTTAACATCTCATCCGACTGACGGAGTGCTGCACTTGAATTGCTCTCCACAAGACCCTCAAGTTTGGATCGGGTTTCCTCTGGAAACATCCTCCTCTGCAGGGATTTGAACCGTGACTGTCCGTACTGTTAGCCAGTACTCCAGCCACCACACCAACCCGATCCCCAAACGTTAATTTAGCGTTGATATGTTCAAGAAGATTGTATATTGACGGATGGTAGGAAAAATAACGCGGTAATTTTGGCCTTGACTTGGCGTAACTTAGCAGGGAATGTCGAAGAGTATGGACCGTGGTCTAGAGACAAAACTCGGAATAAAGCTGGAATGAACCACAGACCTTTGGGTTTTCCGGACCATTGCGCCGACCAGTACGCTACCCCAGCTTCGATTCCCGCGACTTATTGTAGGATTTACGGGAACTAGACCTGTATTACGTATTTCATCGTCATAATTCGGCAAGAGGAATAACATAAACGATTCTTGGCCTTGTTTTCTTGCCAGTATACCAACTCAAAGAGCATATTTAACACGAAATTCAAACACGAATAAACGATGACTATCAACGACTATATTTGGTGCATTATATTACTCACTAAACTGCATTCACACCTCCGTTCTCTGAGAGTTCAATATTTCGCCTTGTTTTAGGGACTGTGTCAAATTTTATTTGTTTGTTTCAATTGTTTGTTTCAATTGTTTAGTTTATAAAGACTGTGCTTTTACCAACCACAGTTTAATTTCATTTAGGCCATTGGCAATAGTCTTCTGAAATCACTTTCCTTCTGAGCGCGAGTGGAAGCCTATGAATCGGCCATTACAATGTAAACGAAGACAGCCATTTTTTTAAACATCGAATTTTACAGAAGTTCACATAAATTTTCTGTCGTATGAAAACAATCTGAATTGAGAAATTAGACACTGGATTCTATTATAAATCCTCAATTTACAGCTAATGTATTAGTGGATCAAAACCCTGTTTAAATTAAGATGTATTCCTTGTGTAAAGAAAGAAAGTTCACTATTTCATGTCTCGCGATACGGCCGAACTTTACGGTACGCATTTCATTCCAGCTTAAGGTGGTTGTGGCAATTTTCGTTTATGTGCAGATTTGGTTGAAACTGCATAGTGTTCTTATTGGTAGCATACAGAGATGAATATGAAAAATTTTAATGCTGCCGATTTGGTTTCTCGGCAATTTAATGCTATTCCAACACCTCGCCTCACAGCAATTGGCATATTTTTTAAAAAATTTCGATTATCTATGAAAGATTTTCTGCTTAATGCGAAATAACACATCTTATTATTACAGTGGTGGCAAGAAAATATAAAGGCATCATGCTGAGTCAAAAAAAAACGTATTTTCATACGATTTTCGCTCAAATTTTGAATTCCGCGCCGTAAATCCAAGTCTTAATTAGAAGTGCTGTATTACCAGAGGTTGGCCAAGTTTCCGACCTTTTCTATTGGCTAGAGCTGTTTCCGCCCTTGGCGGAAGTGAATCGACACCATTAACAGTACGATACGTCTCTGTGTGACACAGCAGCGAACGGAAGAAGACCACTATTTCCTCATTCGGCGATATTGTGAAGGTAACTTCGCCAAAATTTTTAATGTAATTATAAGCTTGAAGACTGAATTTTTTTATGCTCGTCATAAACGCCTATTATCTCGTCCAAGTTGATGCGTAAGAATCAAATGAACGGATTCCAGTATTAACAGAATTTGTGCTGGCTACCTGTTCTCAAGCGTAGTCGCGGTACTAGGTTATGCCCCTATGCCTGCGGCGTATAGTTCGAGCAAGCGCCATTACTTTCGGATATAATTATCATTTGCAGCCGAGTTGCACAGAGATGGTCATTTCATTTTATGCTAAAACTTTCATTTTTTCGCTAAGGTTTTTTAAGAAGTCATTTCAGTCGGCTAACTTAGAGAAAGGTCGATGATATTGACACCGTCACCACCTACGCCCACAAGAGGTAACGCAGTAGGCGCGCTCCGATGCGCTAAACGTGGCGGCCGTAGTTAACTTGGCCAACCTCTCCCTATATAGGACCTCTAGTCGGATCAGAGATTTACTCAAGGCGAAATTTAAAAAATACAATTCTTGCATCACTTATATCACTTCTTTTATGACTAGAATCAGACGTACCTAAGTGGAGCGCGATTCAAGAAATTTTTTCGATGTTCTAGAAAATTTATTACGATGTGCACTATGTGGCCCACCATAACCGCTCAGACCACCTTAAGTTTTGGGGAGTGAGTCATGTACGGGTTATAAGACGTGCCAGTGAGGCGCAAGCGGTCGACCCACCCACAAAATCCACATCCACCCGCCTCCGGGGAGGGGGAAAGAGGTGGGATGGGTGGCAGTGAGCGGGCACCGAGCGTCGGACCTCGCCTGAGAAAAAATAAATTAATTCTCCATCAGAGTCACCTCAGAATTCGCTGGGATACGCAGACTTGAAATACATTGCCAATTTAAGTGATCCTCTTGAGGTAGGCTTAAATACAGAACACGTACAGAGAAGATACGTAAAAGGCCGTTATGATTGACTCGTTAGGGTTACTGACCTCCGACCACGGCTGGGATGGGAATCGCTTACTGACGATCGATTAAAAAGCACACAATCTTTTATGTAAATTCCAAAGAAATTTATTTTCGGACGAAGTGATTGATATTCTACGAACTCATACTACGATGGATTAGATTATGAGAATGATATTGGGGAAATAGACTGCAGAAAAGACAGGTTTTAAATGTCGTTTTCCCCGCAATGGTTTCGAGACCATCACGGCTGTCAATGACACTTTAAAGTAGGATAGTCGACAAGTCTCGTAGCTGATTAGTTGATATGCTCCCTAACGCTTGTTTCTTAATCTTAACTAACGTCAAGATTTGCATAATCCCTACATGACTCGTGTATCTTGTTTAGGTGGATACAACATACATTAACACAAATAGTTTCGTTAGCACGAACTTAGTGTAGTGCATGTTGGTGAAAGTCGCTCGTATATACATTACAGAGAAAATTTTTAAGATTTTTCCTTGTGGATGATCGTCGCGAAAGAGAAAAAAGATATTTCCCCCGTCTCATCAGAGAAGCGGTGGAAATCGCCAAAACCCACGAAAACTTCAACAGAGACGACGGTTACCCACTCTCCACTGCTTGAAAAGCAATTTTCCAAGAAGAAACGATTCCGACCAATCAGAGAAGGGGACCACGAAAAAGGCGCGACAACGACCCTACATAATACGGCACCTCCCGAACCGAATTGTTACATGGACCTGAGGAAGCCAGCAGGACAGCCGGCGAAATATTGTCCTCAACATCAACATGAACCAATGCGGCGGAAAACCCGAAAAACGGAATCAACCTCTGTTGAAGAACATAAACACATCTCTCTCACCAATCTCAAGTGGCAAAAATATTGAAAAAGTATTCTAAACGGCGAATTTAGCATTTATTCGAAAAATTTTCAGATGCGAAAAATAAATATTTAACTTTCCTATTATGCTGAGATAGCGAGCTAAACTTCAAAGTTGAAGGTATCAGATCTACTTACCTTTTCATTGTAACCAATTCGGCCATGAGGTATTTGTGGAATTTTCTTATTACCGAAAAACACAACTTTTTAATTTTACGTACGATTTGTATTTACTTCCAACCGGTTTCAGCACAAATGTCATTCCCAAGGGGCTACCACATCCATAATTTCCCTTGAGACGAGACACGTAAGCGTAGAAACCAGTTATAAATAAATACAATTTGAGTAGAATACGGCTAAGTACTATTTTTTCGATCCACCCCATTAGTTAATGAATCGAGGATTCAAAATATGAGAGTCATGGCACATTCTGCAGTGGAACACGAGAAAATTTGCAGTTCACCGTGCAACACCGCAACGCTCGATAGTCAGCTGTGCGACTGCCAAATGCAATCGCTCGTTTGGTCACGAGTCGGAGAGAACGAGCTCAACCGAAAGCGAACGGATCCCTAAAACGTTCGGACGGAAGGCAGGTTATAAAATCGCCCTCGTTTATGCGGGCGAGGATACGCCAGTGACGAGGCCGAGCGAAGCAGCACGAAAGTTCATTTCATAAGAACGGCATGGTTATGCGGCGTTTTCATCCCAATTCGTGGCTCAAGGTGAACTACACGGCGCACCGATGGAGAACTGCCCAGCTGCCCCGAGACCGGTTCACTCAAATGAACTAGATCTCGCCGGTGCCCGGACACCGAAGGAGGTCAACGATTCGCGGCCGAAGGAGCAGAAGGAGCCGAGGAGAAAACCGTCTCCTCCCTCCTCCACTTTCCGTCGGCCTCCCGAGCCGGAGGCCATGCTTCGAGACCCGCCCACATGGCCTCCTCCAAGCGATCCGCGCCAGCTCACACTGCGATCCCACCGACATCGTACGCACCGGCGTAACTGACCCATATCCATTCCCACAACTCAGGAGTTCAAGAGTCAAATTTCCTCGATGGTATATCCAGGAATTGCAACGAACAAGCTAAAAGAAAGTTGGTTGGATTGATTTATGTTCATGCACAGATTTTCGTGAAATTTTGTACGAGTGCTCTAATTAGCGACGTCTAAAGATAAAAGAGAGGTAAATTGGCGAAGATGCGGACTTAGAAGTTCTATCATTGGACCAAGGCAACGTTCATTCGTGGGGCCAGGGGTGGTATGGGAGCTACCACTAAATTTAAGTAAATGCACCACACTTCTAGCGAAAGTCATCACACAAACCCCATATCTACACTGAGAGTGGAGTATACGTGAATTCTTCCGATAAAGTCAATATCTTGGAATTACCTCAACATTAGACATAATTAGGGGAACACATAAGCAAAGCATATGTGGCAGAGCATTAAAGAAACTAGGATGTCGACCCCGGTGGCGGCAGGGTTAAGTCCTTGCCTGCTAACTCAGGGTGGCGGGTTCGAGTCCCGTCAGGGTGGATTTTTCTCCATCCAGGACATGGTTGCATGTGTGACGTAAAATGAGTTATATGTAAGAGAGGACTAGACAGTCCTAATATCGCTCAATAAAGACGACTTTATTATTATTATTTATCAAGCATATAATAGAAAGGACCTCGCATGAAAAAGTATAAAAGAGGTGCTATTTCGCTTTGGTAAGTCCACACCTTGAATAATCCGCGAGCATTCGGGGCACAGGAGGATTCAACCAAAAAATAAATAAGATACAAAGGAAAGCTGTGCGTTTCCGCAAAAACTGCTGTGAGCGAATATTTAGTGTTTCTCGGCTTTTTGAGGGATTAGGTTGGGAGCCACTTGAGACACGGAGGCTACATGCTAGGCCTCGGAGTGCACGAGAAATTTAGAACTGTGTGTTTCAGAGAGACATAGAAAATATTATTTTGACGCCACGCTACATTTCCGGTCCGACAGAAACGATACAATAAGAGAGATACATTGCGGAACAGGTAGGAACAAAAATTCGTTCTTTCCACGTACAATAACTGATCGTAATTAAAAAAATGAGCTCAACACACTCCCATAATACACCATTAAACCTACCAAAACCTTATCCTTTACACGGCTGCTGTCTTGTCACTCCCTCCCACACGACCATTCGGCGGCTCGCAGGCCAGCACGTAGACATAGATGCAGGCATAACACCGACACATACGGACTGTAGTAAATGGTGTACACTCAAGTAGTGTTGTTAAATTGGAACTCGGGTTCCACTCGGGTTCGGGTTCGGCTTCACTGAATATTCTATGACTGACTAAGAATCCCGTGATTTTCTCAAATACCATTTTTATCCTGACTAGCTCCTTTATGTCGGTGTTTAAATCAGTAACCAATGAACTAAACTGGAATGCTTTCACTTTTCTTTGGCTTATTTCCCATTTTCGATTACACTTTGGTACTTCGAAGAATAATAATTTTTTTTCAGGGTTGATATAGCAAGGTTATGGCCGATGACAATTGGGGGTTGGGAAAAATTAGAATTACGCCGACACAAACCTTACGTTCAATCAGTTATGATAATCTCGTCAGTGTTACTAAGCTTTTGTAACAACTGGGTTGGGAATCGCTTTCAGACCGTCGATTAAAAAGTAGACTATCTTTTATATAAATTCCAAACTATTATACTTTCCGAGGATGTCAAAAACATGTTCCTGACTCCAACATACCACGGTGAATCATACCATGCGAACCAAGTTACGGAAATAGACTGCAGAACGGACAGGTTTAAAATGTCATTTTTCCCGCGATCGATAAGAGATCATAATTGCTGCTAATGAGACTTTAACGAACATTATTCAACATGTAGTGTTGCTAATTAGCTGATTTGGTCCCTGATGTATGTTTCTTAATCGGTAGTGGTACTAGCAATAAGTTTCGCAATATTCCTGCATTAACATTTGTATCCCTGATCGTTTGTGCAGATACAAAATGATACATGATGTGTTATATTTTATTTACTCCCACATAATATTTCCAATTATGAATATAAAAAATACAACGGGAGCTTTAGGTAGTCTCCAAGGTCCTAAGGCCTAAAGTGAGCCACCAGCTGATACAATGAAAGTATGCCATTAATCAAAAACGCAGTAACAGTATTATAAGTGAGTTACAATTCAAATCATGAAAAAAACGATTAAAAAAGATACTCAACATTTTCACAAGAACACAAATACAAATAGTATCTCTAGAAATGTTAGCATACCTGTAGTGTGGCGCATGTCGGTAAGAGTTCCTATTTTGACAAGCATTTGCAGGCTCTTCCCCGTACACTACAAATCGTATTTTCGTTGTCTCCTACGCGGTTCATTGAGGGGCATGTTGATGAAAACTCACGCCCTGCCCCACACCCGAGAGGTGGCTTGCAGAGTAGCATCTAGATTTAAATTTATATGCATATTGCTAATTCATCAGGTGCTGCTAGCAATTAAATTTGATGACGACAATTATAGCTGGACGGCCTCCCGCGATCCATTCCAATCATCCCTGCGCAATCTTATCAATGCGTGGACGCAGTCAGCGATGCAATGGCCACACTCCAACTCGTTTGAGAGACGCACCAGGCCAATTTGCTCAACAACAGAGCAAAGTAATGTCAGGTTCATACTACCAGCGCACGGACCAAAGTACGTACGACTGCAGTGTGAACGGGGCACAGCGTTACCGCGTTACTCTCACCCCCTCGCCATAGCGACGTACAGTAAAGAGCAAGTGAACGAAATAAGGAATAGCATATTCCTGCGGCGTTTTGAGGCTTTCGAATTTTTTGTTTCTAGCCAATGACAAATTTCTATGTTTATCCATTGAAGTAACATTATCTGCTCCACCTCAATCAATGATTTTTCATTATTGTCATTCGTTTTTTCCCGGTAAATGCTCGCGAAACCAGCGAAAAGAAGGACCTCTTGGGACTGATTCATAGATCTGATCACCGGGCTTTGCTCTCTTGGGCATCTTTGTGAGCCAGGAAACGATATAACTACGTTCACTTTAGCAAACAACACTTAAAATAGCGCACATTAGTTTGTATAAAGGCCAAAAAATAGACCTGGCACAACGGAATGTATGGAGATGCCAAAGAAAGACGATGAAGAGGGGGAGAGAAAAGAAAAGGATTAGTAGCCAAAAATAATCGCAGAAAGCGTCCATTTAATCCCTCGTAGGGTCAAAAGCGCCGTTTATGGGTGAAGCACAATCATAAACACAGTCTCATTTATTGCTGCATCTACACAGACCACTTAAGTGAGTATTTAATTGCAGCTGTCACTTAAGTGTACCGTTTGTACGCTCTCTCATCACTTAAGTGACGGGTCCACTTTAGTGGACTTGGGGACCCCTAATTTAGCGGACTTGATGACTAGTGATATCGATAGTGTTCCATCGAGACAGTCGAGGCCCCGTCATTGATAGGTCGAGGAGTTTCGATATTAATACGTGTCATACTCGTGTTTAAATTATTTATATGTGGAGTTAAGTATTTTTGTACATGATAATCTTCTTATTTATTTATTTTCGTGTTTTATGCATTTAGAAATATCAAAATAAACTTAAACATTCGCGCGATGCAAAATTCTCTCCACGAACGCTGGCTGGGGCTACGATAGGTTTAATATCTACGTGTTAACGCAAGTCTGTATTTAAGTGATGCTTAAGTGCACATGCAGTGTAGATGAGGCATATAATAAGCACTCGCATAGCGCTTTTCGCCAGGCGTTCGGCGGACGGAGGGCGAATGCCACTTGCGCGTCAACGCAGGTCATTGTTCGCTTCCCCCGAGCACCCGATGATGTTTGGTTCGGCCCCCGAGCTCCCGGTGCCCTGTGGTGCGGTCCCTGCAGCCAAGTAGCCACAGCGAGTGAACCAAATATCGGTCGGGGAAAATTTTTGGCACCACGCTAATCGCCAAGCACCCGTTATGACAGCCCTACGAATCGGCTAGTCATTACCACGCCAGCCAACGCTTTAAAATCAAAATGATTGATAATTACAGAGCCAATTAATTTCTAACACAATTTCTACCGTGTATGGAAGTGAATTTAAGCCCCGCCTGGGTGCAATAATCATCACTGAGAAAGAGGTGCTTCAGTTCTCCCATTATTGAACATTCACTAGAATTTATTGAAACTACGTAAATGAGGTTACCATGCCGAGTTGAAGAAATTATAAATATAGCCATAAAAATTCGATCACTTTTCATTTAATTATGATGTAGATTAAAGTACGGAAAATGACAGCTTTTTGGCAAAAAAGGGACCAGCATCAATCATTTACAGGCAAAAATGATCTGCAAACTCTAAAAAAAAACTACAGGATTATCATTTTCACAATGGAAATCTACCATAAGGTGTGTGGAAGGGTGAGACGGAGGGAACGCGACCGCCGAGGTTGGGGGATAACAAATGCACGGGGAGGGCGAAACTATGCAACGATGGCAAGGAAAAAAAGACGAGAAAAGAAATGGGGCCAAATATTCATCGTCACGAGTACCAAGAAAGAAAGAAGCGGTGCTTTATTCGGAGCGAAATCGGGTCCACTCAGACCTTTCCAACATTTGACTCGTTACAAATGGCAAAAACACCCACGCCCCGTTTGTAAAAAAACTCCTTTAATATCAAGAGAATTGCGAAAAATAATTCCAACCATTTTTGGGGTAGCTTAAGAGCCACGTAAGGGAAGAGGCAATGGAGTGAGTGTTTGCGGGAAAAAAATATATGGGAAGGGTTATGAATTAATGGTTCATGGAAGAATGAGGGCTAGGTGTTGCAGCAATATACACAATACGATAGGAGTGTGCTTCGTTGGTTTGACCGTGCCGAGAGAATGGAAAAAGTTGATTAACGAAGCATATATATAACAGTTGAGGGAATGGCGTGAGATGAAGGAGTACACCGCGAATGTCATGGAGGGATGTGGTAAAGGCGACTCTAAAGGGTAGGAACATTAGCAGTCCTAAGAACAGAAAAGCGTGTACGAAACAACGCATGAGATTACATCTACATACCACCATGCGAGCCACCTCATGAGCGTGAGGCAAGGGGCGTTGGGAATTTGGCCGATTAAAAGTGTAAAGGATAAGGTTTTAGGAGTTTAAATGGTAAAGCGTATTAAGGGAGTGTTTTGAGAGGAACTCAGTTTTTACTATGATCACTTATTGTGTATTTACGTCGTTTTTACTCAAAAAAGAGGTAATACTGGGTTATAATTGTACAATCCTTTTCCATACACCCTATGTAAAGCACGTATTTCCTTACCCAAGCCGAACCTGGCGTTATTCAAACGATGTTTCTTGCACATAAGACCTAAGGTGAATAATTTATTACCTGTTTCGTGTTTTAATTAAAAAATCCTAAACACAACAATGAAAAATAGACGATCTTGGTTGTTTCCTAAAGGAAGTCTAGAGGATGTTTTTATAACTGTAATACTATTTGATACATGTAATTACAAAATGCTGTAATTCCTTTATATATGTGAACATAGCCTATTCTGTAAACGATGGTAGCCATAATTCAGGTTTATCTTTATGGCTAATTCAAGTTACTCTCCGATTTAACCAAAGAAGTAATGCTGAAAGCATTCTCTATCGGAGAAATAAAACATTATTATTGAAGCATTATGCTTATTATTATAATGGAAAGAACGATTCTCCGTAACTATCAGTTCAGCAATGCATCTCTCTTATTTCAAGGCTTCTGTCGTATCTATAGATGTAGTGTGGCGTCAAAGTGATATTCTCTGCTCCGCTCTCAGACAACCTGAATGTCTGTAAAGTAAGGCAAGGGAAAGCGGTAATCAAGGATATGGCATAAGGGAGAAAATACAATAAAGGGGTCTAGTTGTATAAAGACCTGCCAGTAACAACTGAGCTATTCGACTTCGCCCACCTCGTAAGGAAATGTTGTGATGGGTATGGGTTATAAATCACCACTGCACCTTTTCTTAAAATGCGCAGTAAGACCTATTGTGCAGGCGTTTTAAGATGCATCATCAGGAAATTAACGAGAAGTTCACACACAAAATATAAGGTTTTGCGCCGTAGAAGTAACATAAATACTAGGTCATTACTTATCCTTAAAACGAAAAATAAAATTGGCTAATGTGAAAGAACTCCATAATTTTCCACACATTTTAAACAATATCGCAGACTGAATTTGATGTTACCACATCACCATCGGAGTTCTAAAACCTGTTGAAGGCAAAGTTCCAGAACCTGAGTTTAAGAACTCTGATGATGGTGCAAATCCGGCCATTCATATTGTAATAAAAGTGTGGAAAAATAAAGTTTTTATTCCCCATCCAAGTACCTCAAAATCCAACAAATTTACTTCGCCAACTATCACTATCGCAAAACTAAAATTGAAATATGATCATCATTATGACCACACAAATATCTCCATCAAACAATATTTTAGCTGAAAAACTTTACACCTTCATGAGTAACTTCGTGGGAGTATTATATATTGAAATCCATATAAAATCCTTATTGAAATCAACACTCATTTTCTATAAGGATTCGAACTTTTAAGGTGGTTGGAAAGAATTTTGTTTGCGAGCAGATTTGCGTGAAATTTCGCATATGTGCACTTATTTGTAACATGTACAGATATAAGTGAAAAAAGTTGCACGATGACGATATGTTTTCCAGGCATTTTAATGCTATCTCAACACATATTCTCGTGACACGTCGAAAGTATCTAAAAATAATTTGAGTCCCTGTGCACAGATTTTCTCACAAACGCGAAATAATACGCATTTATATCATTATAATGATTGCTAACAAATATCGGATGCTAACTTTAGCGATGTAAAAAACACACGTTGACATTCTATTTTCTCGTGAATTTCGAATTCCACGCCGATAACCCAAGTCATAAGAGTTCTCTAAGTAAAGCGAAATTACAAAATATAAATCTTACATAATTTTTGAGGCTTCATGTGTGGTGATTTCCACCGTATTAAGGGCCGCTTTACACGGTACACTTTATTGTACAAACGAATGTATGAACTCTTGCGTGAGGAAAATTGTATCATGTAAAGCGGCAAATTGTATGATTGCCTGAATGACTTCACGGGAATTAGAATCCGCATATATTATTTCTCAAAGGTGTTTTTTTGTCACACCGCCATAACTCCCATAATTATTCATCAAAATTAATGATTCAAACATAGTTTTAAAGCTTATGTTCCCCGATATTGATAAAAAATAGACAAATTGTTTAAAATTAAAGTTTTGTTAAAAAATGATACAACGTCATCTGCTGACAATATAATCAACTTATTCGTCGGCAATGGTTACGTGTTTAAAAGACTGTAGGAGGCGCCATCTATTAACACATCGTTTAGTTAGATTGTTTACATTCTACATGCAATCAGTTTGACCATTTACTGTTTACGCTTACATTATGTATCTCTAACACAAACATAAATAACATATAATTGTCCATGGGAAGAAACAGGTAAAAGAACAGGAAGAAAGAAGGAAGAAACAGGAAGAAGCTGCATACTGTGCGAAATATTCGCTCGGGTCATCTAGTCTGATTTTATTCCATTCATTTGATTGAAATATGATACATTCGTTTGTGCAACAAAATGTACCACGTAAAGCGACCTTAAGAGACGTACTTAAGTGTGGTCCAAGAATACTTTTAGAGGCTTCCTGCGGAAGTTGTTGAAATGTACCCTCAACGACTCACGATTACCGACCCAGACACCTGAACATGAAATCCGTCTGCAATCTGCTTTCGTCCTCTCCCAAGTGAGAGAGTCGCGGAGCTGGGCTAATCGCTGGCCCTCGCCGGGCGCGACACCAGCGGGAAGGACACGAGGCGGGATTGTGAGATCGGTACCCGCGATTTCTGGGAGTGGGAGAGGCGGCCCTGAGAGGTGGGACGTGGAGAGAAGGTGGACCGCGAGTAGAGGGGCGTTCGGCGTTGCCAGGAGATAATGACCCCGAAATACAAAGGCGCGCGCTCACCCGCTCAGACGCGGAGGCATTGCGAAATCGAAATTGACGGGGGTGTGGGAGGCTGAGACGGAGGGAACGCGACCGCCGAGGACAGGGGAAAACAAATGCACGGGGAGGGCGAAGAAACGATGCAACGATGGCAAGGGAAAAAAAGACGAGAAAAGAAATGGGGCCAAATATTCATCGTCACGAGCACCATGAAAGAAAGAAGCGGTGTCTTTATTCGGAGCGAACTCAGGTCCACTTAGACCTTTCCAACATTTAACTCATTACAAATGGCAAAAACGCTCACGCCCAGTGTGTAAAAAATTCCATTAAGGTAGTTTCGGCGAAATTGCATTTCTCCAAGAAATCAATTAAGTCGGTCTCGGTTTTAAGAAAAATATATAATACCTCACCCATCCGAAGATATTTAAAATATCAACCCATTACCGCACTACCTTCCGAGATATATGACGAATAATACCAGCCATTTTACATGGGAAATGGTACGTGTATGCGCTACAGAGAAACATGATTCAAAAAAATGAGGAATTCTAACACCTATATCTCGTAAAAAAAACTAACAGTGTGTCGCCAATATGTTTTCTCAACAATTTTGAAAAAAATCCTATTGTCACCACAGTATTTTTTTCAGAATCACAAAAAACCTTCCGTTGAGAAGGAATTTCAAATGTACCGCGCGAAAAAATGAGTCATTTAAAGACTTATTACTATAGCGGTTATTTTTATTTTATTACTCAGAATTTCAGTCATATTAAAGCATATTACTGCGCCATTAATAATTCAATATCCTATTCAAGCTCCCTACAGATGCAGAAATTAATATGTATAACACGAATATGGTCTCCGTCATGGTTATGGTTCTATTTGGCTCAAACTACATTAATATCCAGAGAATGATGGAAAATAATTCCAATCATTTTTTTTTAAGTAGCTTACGAGCCACCAAAGGTAATATACGATTGAGTACCTGAGAATAGACTGTGGGTAAAGAAATATGGGAACAGTACGGAATTAATGAGTCACGAAAGAATGCGTCCAGGGTGTAGCAACAATATGCACAATGTGAAAGGAGTTTGCTTCGTTGGTCTACACCCATTCGAAAGAATAGATAAAGAGTTGAATAACGAAATAGATACATAATAGCAGGGGAAGTGGCGCAAGAGGAAGGGGTGGAAGGCGAAAGGCATGGGTGGATGAGGAATAGGCGACTATGAAGAGGAAGAATATTAAGTCTTTAGAACAGCAGAGCGCGTACGAAGCAACGCATGAGTATAAGACCAGGGAAAGGGGTAAGCATATAGCAGAAACTGAACTTTGTACAGAAATAATTAGTTTACATTAATGTATTGGTTATAATGTCGTTAATGCCTTACTGATACTACTGGCAGTCCTAATAAATCTCCCATAAACTATCGATAGCCAAAAATAAAAGAATTACTAGAAAATTGAGGTAATTTCCGAAAACTACTGTAATTTACCACGGTAATTTACCCATCTCTGTGCAAGAGACTGCGAAAAATTAAGAGGGTAAGGAACTAGAGGCATAAATACACATGACCGGTCGAGCCGCCACAGAGGCCAGTGAGGCTTGCATGGCAGAGAAGGCTGGTACATACACCAGCTCATGATATGACGCACTCCCGAGATATGATACATACACGGGAAAGTATGGGTTTAAAAGGTATGTTTAACCTTTATAATAACCATTCATGGAGTTAAACGTATTACTTAACAGCACTTTGCATTCATATTTGTTACATATAAGGGTTATGCATGGATATTTTAACACAGCTGAATGAATGTTAATCCAATATCTGCCAATAAAGGACCCTTACGCTGTAGAACTAATTTCAGATATCGTACGAAAACAGTAGGTAGCAGCAAGATTTGTTAAAAAATGTTACGATATACTTAGCGATGTCTCTGAATTGTTGAGGATATTAAGGTGGAAACCTCTATGTGACCGATGAGAATGTTTCATGCAGACTATTTTTGCAGGACGTTCAACATATTTTGCAACAGCCAAGCTATTATGGTAGAAACGATCACAGGCATTAGATTAAGGAAATAGACTCCAAAACCGATAGATTTAGAATGTCATCTTTCCACGTACATTCAGAGCCATAATAATTGCGATAAATCAGTTCTAGGATACTCGCTCTGACCCTCACTAGGTAAAATAGGTTTTGCAATGGTGCTAAAAATCTCAACACCATAATTAGCAACTAAACCCGAATGCAATTTCCGGCATAATATAGATCTTGCCTGAATTAACAGATTGTGGAGTTATTCATTAGTCGAATTGGTTATACTAGTCAGTAGTTGTATCTTAAATAAAATATTGCATGGTAGCCTGCTCGTTTACGCAGACCTATCCCAGCTTCTGGTCTGACCGTGCATTGTTATCTTGACTGCTTTAAGCACGCGCCTGGCGACCGGGGGAACGTGCGCGTTTCTGATTTCAGTTGGGATGAGTGCAACATGCCTGTGTGGAATAACCCCGTGCCACACACTCTAGTGGTGGCTTGCACGGTATTTCATAGAGATATATGTTCCATACAAGGCTACAAATATGTCCTGTATATTGATCCCAATGTAGTCAATATTTTCAATTGGGCCAATTTTTAATAGGACCCATATGTGATCTGTAATATATCAGACACTGTTCATATATGAGAAAAGTAGCGCTCTACATACATGTGCCATACCATTCCACAGCTTTTAGAGGGATTAAGGTGAGAGCCGCTAGAGATTCGGAGACTTCACGCTAGGCTTATGTTGCTAGAGAAATTCAGAACTGGCGTGTTTAAGAGCGACACAGTGAACATTATCATGACGCCTCACTACATCTCTAGGTCTGACAGAAGCGATAAAATAAGATAGATACATTGCCGAACATATAACTACAAAAACTCATTCTTACCGCGTACAATAAGCGACCACAATAAAAACTCAGCTCCACTAGATACACTCCCATAATACACGTCACCATTTCACCTCCCACAGCCATACATCTTTACATGGCTGATGTCCTAATACCCCCTGCCACACGCCCATGCGGCGGCTCGTAGGGTAGTATGTAAATGTAGATACCAGGGAGATAATAGTGGGTTAGGACACCATCCTTGAAAATGGAATTCAAAGACGGAACGGAGGAAAGTAAAGTATATGCTTTCGAAGTATTTAAAGTGCCCGACTCCATTTTAGTTGCAATGACTAATGAGGCACGAAAAAAGAGGGAATTTTTTTACCCATTGCTTTGGCCGGGAAGCTAGAACTTTTGTCTTTCCCAACAATTCCAGAGCTGTGGCACAAGTTTAAAAAACATCCTCCGTATCACCCTCACACTCGCGTGATCTGAATCTTGCAAGTTATCTTAGCGCAGCGAACAGCTAACCTCTAGCGGCATCAGACCCACTCCTTTCATCAGCAGTGTTACATTATGTATTCGCTAGCAGCAGTTTTTGTCGAAGCGCGCAGTTTCCCTAAGTACTTTGTTTACTTTTGATGTTGTTTTTCTTTTCAGTGTAGGGTCCCAAATGTTCGCTCGCGGCGTTCTCGAGATGCGGCTCAAGCCTTTCGCTGCGGCCCGCTCTGCTAATCAGGGGACTTAAGATGCGGCGTAAAAGTAAATCGGCCGCGTGCAACTCTTTCTCGAGAGAGAAATTCCATTGAAAAACGTCACGACAGGCATATTGATAAAATCTTTTATTTATACTTGAAAAATGTGGAAACATTTTTAAATTTTTCCGTGTATGGTATATTTTAATACATTCTAGGGCAGGCGAGTAACGAAGAAGCGCTCCACGGAGCCTTGGCGTATGAGGACGTTTACAGCACCCTGACGTGCGGACGAACAAATAAGTTTGCAACAGCGTAAGGGTTAATTAGGGCAAAGTAACAATGTCTACGAAACCTATAGCAAAGCGATTTGAGAATATCGAGGACTGTCCGAGTCCCTTGAATATAAAAATGGTAGAGTTCAAAGGGCTAACTGCATAAATTCGCGAACGCAAGGCCATAAAATAGCCCCCGTGCAAGGGGTATGACTATCTGAGAAATGGTGTACGCTTGTTGAGAAATGGTTTCGAAATGAACAGAAATGGCCAGAAATGGATAGAAATGGACAGAAATGGTTAGTTATGGGAAGAAATGGACAGAAATGGTTAGATATGAACAGAAATGGATAGAAATGGCCAGAAATGGACAGAAATGGTTAGCTATGGGAAGAAATGGATAGAAATGGTTATCAATGGACAGAAATGGTTAGATATGGACAGAAATGGATAGAAATTGGCAGAAATGGTTATAAATGGACAGAAATGGATCGAAATGGCTGAAATGGAAATGCGGTGTACTCTTGTTTTTGAAGTTGCGTACCCCTCGCTCCCGTGCTAATTTGAAGCGTTTTCCCACGCATCTGTTCATTCACGTACTTGTGCGGGTAGTACATGCGTCGTGTAACCACACCTTAGCGCTTGATTCCATCGACTCAAATATGAAGGTAGATGGTAAAAGGGTGGTACAAGTGGGCAGGGGTACAGTACATTGCAGAGGAAAAGGGCGAGATGGGGTCGATTCTGGCGTTCTGATTGAAGAGACAAGGGTTGCGGAAATGGGGGCCGTGTGTTATATAGTTCGAAGAGAAAGAGTAGAGGAACAGGGAGGGTTACACCAATGATGTCAACTACATACCCACCACAAAGGTAATTCCCAAACGACATTTTGGTAATCATGAAATCGAGCAAAACCCACAAAAACTTCTACTGAGTCTAAACAAAGTTATTTTCAGCTACATCTACGTGCTACCTAGCGAGCCGCCGCACTGGCGTGAGGCAGGGGACGCCAGTCGTGTGAAGGTGTAAAGGAGAAAATTATAGGGAGTTGAAACGGTGTAGTGCATTCTGCGGGTGTTTTGAGTGGAGCTTAATTTTTACTATGGTCACCTGTTGCGCGCGAAAGAACGAATTTTCGTATCTATCTGTCCGGAAGTGTATCTCACTTATTTTACCGCTTCTCTCAGACCTAGTAGTGTAGTGTGGCGTCAAAAATGACATTCTCTGCATCACAATAAAACACATCCATTCTGAACTTCTCAAGCTATTCAAGCCTATCGCGCATCCTCCGAATCTGTAGCGGTACCTTCCTAATCCCTCTTATAGCTGTGAAACACTTAAACCGTTCGCTCGTAGCAGTTTTAAACAATGAGCGCAGCTTTTCTTTGTATTCTATTCATTTTTCGGATTCAAGTTTTTGAGCAGGGTCCCAAATACTCGTGAATTTTTCGTGTCTCATGAATGAGGACTCGAATTTCATACGCAGAAAAACAATTCTGACGTAATTACATCAAAGTCGCGCGCATTTAATGGGGAAGTAGGTAAGAATGAATCGGACGACGTGAAATACCTGAGAATAACTATAATTTTGGACCTACAGTGGGGAAAACGTAAGCTGTATATTTTCAGCACTGCATCAAAGAGAACGGTATCCACTACGCGGAGGGAGCTAGAGCAAATTAAGGACGCATTATCATCCTCGCTAACCCAAGAGCACGTCGTAAGCATCCGGGACAGAAGGATTTTGTCCAAGAGCTCAGTAAAATACAACGAGAAGCCTCGATATCAGTAGAAAACTGTCACAGATCAACAGAGAGCACGGTAGGTAATACAATAATTACTTGGTTGGTAGCCGCTAGGCACTCCAAGGTTACACGCTAGGCTTCGATTACTACAGAAATACAACTAGAATTTCCGGTTGGCTCGGCGGAAAGCAATTTTCACTCCCTCCCCGCTTATGCGTCAGCAATCATCTAACTTTTCACCCCATCCTCCTTCCAATAACCCATCCCTTTACCATTCGCTTTAATGACTGGTGCGCAAAAAAATCCGCCACACGTTCTTGCGGCGTCTCGCTGCTTACATACAGATGTAGGAATCGGAGTGGAGGACAGTTATTTACGCAGATTGCCTTTTGAATCCCAGAAATCGCATATACTTGACTTGATTAGGCACTCCCCCGGATTTCAAAATATTCCGTTTGAAATGACCCACTTTTTTCCACTCGAGTTTCACTCTCAATCGTATTTTCATCTAAAATCCTGGTTGCCAAGCCATCCTACGCGCTAAAAAAAACGGTTGACCTGAAACCATACGATCTTGCGAGTAATCGATAAGTGTGTCATCGACTTGTATTTGCTAGCATCTCTGTATGATGTTGGGAGTAGCCTCCCTGGTTGCAGGGCCATCCCCCGCATCATCTTCATGAGGTACCCCTTTGGCAATGTCAGAACACACTATTAAATGGTTGAAGGCGTTTCTCCATCGCGTAGCATGTAACAGGACCTATTTTTTAAAAATAAATTCGAGGTTCTAACCCCTAGGCCACATTTGTTTCAGAGCTGATTTACTTATTTTACCCCGAAAATCTTTTATCTACTTTCAAGGGCAGTTAAAATGGAAAACAAAGTTAAATCTTATTTAATGTAAGTTAATAAAATTGCTATTTGAACATGATGATATCGAAATACTATCAGCAAATGTTCATGAAATTGTTTGTTTGAAAGGAAATTATGAAAATGTATGTAAATTTTGTATAGACCAATTTAAAACTGAAATATTTTATTATTTTCCTTTGCAGGAAATTCTTGGTTACCCTCACACAGGTTTATCATCATTGAGGTAACCTAAGGTTTCCAATTTTTTTGTAAATAAGAATGTACTTTGTATATAAGAATGAATTAATAAATTATTCTATTATTATATTCTCTTTATCGACAAGGAAGTCAAAACCGATGGTTTCCGAAAACTTAGGCGCACCGATTCAAAAGTCGTCGGAGTTCAAAATTACTTGCACACAGCCTCAGCCAAGGTTATCAAAGTTACATATTATAGTGAATATTTATGTATAAGAACCTATGCCTCCCCTGTCCAACCCTCATACCTCAAACGTGGAGTTCAAGGGCGAGCGAAGATCCATGGAATGGGCACGCCCCTCCGTCAGATGCTGTTCCGTGTCATTTAGAGATCCTGTAATAGACTCTTCCGATAGCTCACCGGATGCCCACAATGAAGTTAGTAGGAACGAGATATCGTTTCCCATAGAATTCAATGAACTCGTCCTCATTTAAAGAACAATAATTCACTTCCCCAAAGAAACCCAAATGTTAGCCACGCACCGCACTACCGACAACTGCGTTGGGCTGTATGGATCGGAGACATGCTCATTGCTGAGTGAGGCTGTACGAAGTCCATTTCGGAAAATAAATATATAAAAACGTGTGTCCATTTCCGTAGTTCCTACGAGTCGTTCGAAATGCCTTTCTGGCGATGTAGACAATAAAACAAGAAGAGAAAAAACACGAGAAGACTTCCGACGTGTCGAGTTTCGCTACCGTTAAAAAATAAAAACTATGAAAGAGAAGAGATACAAGTAGATATCCCGTCGCAAGATTTAGCCACCTAAATGCTCTCTAGCAAGACTTCTCGCTTCAGATTGAGATGAAATAAATACACTTTGTATAATCCACACAAAACTTCTGAAAAGACTCGCCTTCTTTGCCGTACTAGCGTTACGCATATCTTCAATGGTTTGCGAGCTAACTTTGTGGAATTTAGAATTCATATTGAGATGAAATAAATACACTTTGTAAAAACCACAAAAAACACAAAGAAAGGAAAGTGTTTTGTGTGGATTATACAAAGTGTATTTATTTCATCTCAACACGAATTCTAAATTCCACAAAGTTAGCTAACAAACCATTGAAGATATGCTCGCTTCAGAGCTGAAAATCAACTGATTTCAGTATAACTTGAATCAAGAATAGGGTATTTTAGAATTTAAAGAGAGAATGCTACCTAGAATGTATGTTAGGACACCGGCCGTGTAACGGTGTAAAGCATGAGGTCCTGGGAGTTGAAATGGTAAAGAAGTGTATTACGGGGGTATTTTAAGTGGAGCTCAAGTTTTTATTATGTTCACTTATTTTGCGCAGAAAGAACAATTTTCTGCTAATCTATAAGGCACTATGCCTCACTCATTTTTCTGTCGGACCTAGAGATGTAGTGCGGTGTCAAAATGATATTTTTTGTGTCGCCAGAGCTCGGAAGGAGGAATAATATGAGGAAAGAGAGAAAG
The DNA here is from genome assembly GCA_963169105.1 of Ceriagrion tenellum. Lineage (NCBI taxonomy): Eukaryota > Metazoa > Arthropoda > Insecta > Odonata > Coenagrionidae > Ceriagrion > Ceriagrion tenellum. The sequence continues at coordinate 63,456,501 of OY720638.1, forward strand.
AGACGTGCGAATGCTGAAACAAGAGTGGTAGGTAGCATGTGTGGCATTTGAAATGTGTGTAGAGAGAAGTACTGAAAGGGTGAGATGGGTGGTGAGAAGGAAGAATGAGGAGGAGTTAGATATGGTAGGATAGAGGAGGAAACTAGTGCCGGAGTTTCGGAGGAAGTTTGAAGAGGGCATAGAGAGGAGAACGCAGAGGAAGCGAGGAAGAGTTTAGGAAGAGGATAGTAATTCTGGACGAAATAAGAAGAGGAAGACGATATGAGAAATTCAAGAGGGATCTAATGTCGGGCCATCTTTAGGAAAGAGAACGGAAATAATTGCCAGAAATTAGGGTGTTTGGATAAATACTGCCTAGAAACCTACAAATAAGCTAGTTGAATACTAAAATGAATAATCTCACTCCCTCTCGAGATATCTCTACAACATAGAAGAAGTTTCCCCAGGGGAAATGATACGGATATGCCACCCAGTGAGATTTCATTTAAAAAATGAAGAATTTATAACGCCTAGATCTCGTCAGACATTTTTCATATCAGCCGTCCGTTCAATTGCATAATACAGTAAAACCTGTATTAAGCGACCACCGACGGTTCTACTAAAACTAGTCGTTAAGAGGGATGGTCGTTCGACAGGGGTACAGTTTCTAGGAAAATATAAGTATTATGCAAATGAACGAGCGGCTGATTTGAAAAAAAAAATGAAAAAAACTCTTGAAGCGACGGTTTTTTAAAAACCTATTCAGACGGCACTTATTTCCTCATAATTTAGTTGCTCCCGGGAAATTTCATTGCATATTTATTTGATGTACATATACAATGAAACCTGAATTAAGCGACCACCGACGGTTCCGCTGAAAAATGGTCGTTGTGAGGGGCGGTCGCTTGATAGGAGTGGTCGTTAAGAAGGATTTCACAGAACGTACTCCTAGAAAATGAACCCCTATCGAACGAACTCCCCTCTTAACGACCATTTTTCAGCGGAACTGTCAGTGGTCGTTTAATACAAGTTTCACTATAGAAATAATTGCCTCAGATATCGTCGGTTTCCGATTTAACCGATTGCTTTCGAAAGGCTTGTCGACGAAAAGCGAGATATCACCATTTTCCCCTCCAATTTCCACACACCTCTGCCACGCACCCCAAAGGCATCCGGGCAGCTAACTGATTTCGTACTCTCCGATTTCGGCGTAGGAAAAAGTGGTCCCGGTTCGCAGCGCTGCCTTAAACCACAGCCTTTTGGCTTTGCGGTCGTTGGTTTGAAGATAATCACGGAAAATAATTAGACACCGGTCGGCTCACCATATTCTAAAATACCATTAATGACGCGAACGCAAACTTTGGACAGAGCAACCCGATGACTGTAAAAATGGGGCAACGAACTGCCGATATGGAAACACCAGTTCCCGCACAGTCATCGTACATAAGTACCCGAGGGGTCGGCTCGCATTCGGAGGGAGAGCTCCCTATTCCACGCATATTTTTGGGGCAATTTGCGATCTAGTCGATTTTTTTCACGACCACCACATCGTAATTACGTAGAAAATTGTTAAGGAATACTTCCAAGAATATTAGAACATTTGCAACTAATGACGCAACAGAGAGAACAAAATTAGCCCCTTCGTTTAAGGTCTTTTGAAAGAGATAGTTCCCCAGTCATAATAGAGACCATATTTAAACATATATATTGCTATTACATGACTGGAAAATTCAGTAATTAAATATAAGTATCAACATAATATTTTAATTTGACTCTTTTTTTCACGCGATACGTTAAAAAATAAAAACTATACACAGCCAATTTTTTTACTAGATCTAGGAGGTCGAAGTTCCTAATTTCTAATTCAAGTCTCTTTAGAGCGCAAACACGTACAATATGCGATGGAAAACGGCTTGGATTTCCCAGCAAATATCTCGAATAGTAGTTCTGTGAGCAGCTGATAGTTTGGTATCTTTGAAAAGGTGAGATATTTTTCTTAAAAATGAGACCAAATACAGCGAATTCTATATTAAAAGACACTTCGATGAAACTACCTTAAGGCAGTTTGATCGTAATATTTTCCTAGTAATAATGTATACCATATTCGAATTTTACGATTTAATTTCAGTTGCTGTGGGAACCATTAAGTAAATACTTTAACATTTATGGCGCATCAATATGCTGTTACATGACAGGAAAATTAAGTAATTAAATATAAGTATAAATATAAGATGAGATATTTTTGAATTTTTTTTGGACTCGTTTCTTTTAACGCGGTACGTTAAAACTCCTGTACAGCGGTGGTTTTTTGGTGAATCTGAAAAAATAACCACGGTGGCGATATGGTTTATTTTGAAACAAGCCCTGAAATCATAAAAACTACACACTTTTGATTTTTGGATAGCTGTAGGTGTTATAAATTTCTCATTTTTTAAACAATGTCTCTCTTCAATGCATACACGTACCATTTACCACGTAAAATGGCTGATTTTTTAGCAAATATTTTGCAAAGTAGAGCGGTAAGGTGCTGATATTTTGGTATTCTTAGAAAGGGTGAGATATTTTCTTTAATTTTAGACCAAATTCACTGGATAGTAATTTGCTATAACTACCGTAATTATTATAATGGTACAAAATATATTTTCGCGATCATGAGAAAATCTGTACATATGCCATCGAAATATACGCCAAAGACCATAAGGCTACGTTTTTAATAAGAATTAATTTATGAAGAAACCAAATCGCTAGCATGTCTTGTTTACGTTTTTATGTATGCATATTAAAAGTAAATTCGTAAATAAAAGTATGCGAAGTTTGATGCGCATCTGGACACAAACGAAAATTGCTCCAAACACCTTACCTAGTGACGCGGGTGACATCCCTAACGCCTTCTTCACCACAATGACATGGAAATCTCGAAAATTAATCCGGTAATAGACATACAGCGGTAAATTTTCAATATAAGATATTTTTCTATCAAATGAGACCAAATTTATTGACTTCTAGGTGGTCTACGGGTCTAGTAAAATGATATCTCGAACAAACCACCTTAAAAGGACGCCGTTCCTCTTTAAGAAGCCATCACTCCGATTGCCGTCGCCCCCGTCGTCAAGCGGCCGACATTAAGTGCGAAATGAACCGCCAAAGCCCATGAAACTGAGGACGCGAGCGAAACACTTCAGAGGAGAGGGACGTGGATCGGGTCCGGAATGCCTCGCTTCCTTTTTCCGTCTCTGCCTCATCTTCCTTTTGTGGTCGCTCGTATGTCCTCTAACCCACGAGAAAGGCCAAACTCGCGGAAAACACGCCGATTATGGTTAGCTAAAACAAAAAAGAAACTTGTCACGTATTCACCATATCTTCTCCATCCTCCGACCTATTTGAAAAACAGGTGTGAGCACTCCTTTCGAGCTTATTTGCCACAGCTGCGAGGAGAGTCCCAAGACTCCAGAGAGTAAATCTCTCTCTCTCGGCCAGTTGACTGTTGCACATAAATCCACGCCTGTTTAATGTTGGTTGGACCGACTTTCGCGTTTGCATAGATTAGCGTGTAACTATTCATACGTGAACTTCTTAGTGATAATCACCGATACAAGGGAAAAGTTATATTCTACCGCTTTGGCTTCTTGGAAATTCACTGCTAACCTAACCCTTATCCTTATGGCACTTATCATATATCTCGAAATAGTTTGCAGCTATACGCAGAGTTTTTATTTTAAACGCGAAAACATACGTTTCATATTAGGATAATGGATCCTTAAAAATACCAAGGTATCATGCAGGGTAAAAAAAAACTTCACAAGATTTTCTCGAAAATTTCGAATATTGCCGAAATAAAATCATAACAACGCTTCGATTGAGACGAAAATGTTATTATATAATTATTGCTTCAATTATATCGCAACATTTTCGTTTATTTCCAACGCATATTTAGATGTACTTGAGGTAGTTTGAATGAAGTACCATTTCACTTAAAAATCAACGAATTCGGTCTCACTTTAAAGAAATACACCTCAACTTTCCAAATTTCTAAAATGTCAGCGACTTGCCGAACTAATTTCCGAGATTTTTTACGAAAAATACTACAAGAAAATTTCTTACAAAAAAATAAGACTACATTCATTGACTTCTAAGTGAAATTCTAACTCGCTCCAGCAACCATAATTCACACCGTTGAAAAAAATAAAACAGTAATTTTTCACGAAAATAAAAGTTACTCCCGACCCGGGTTTTAACTGTTTGCATTTCATCTTCAGGAGAAAAGTAATACTAAGTGCGCAAAACATTTATATAATTGGGGGAGAAGATGAGGCGGAAGGGGGTAGATAGATAGAGAGATAATTCATTTTGCACTGGTATATTGTCCCGTGAGTACAACAAAAATACTACAAAACAGTTTGTCCACGCTCTAATATAACATCAAAAGAATACTCAATTCTTTGAGCATGAAAACAATATTTTTAACAGAAAAAAACATACAAGCAGACAAAATTTGAATGATACATGTATGTACATGGAGAGGAGTAAGGAAAGCTTCTTCGCCCAATAACATGTTATAAATGCGGTTTTTAAATTTATTCAGAGACTGCAGTTTCTTTGATTCTTCAGGTAAGGAGTTCCACAGTTTTGCACCGGCAACTTGGAGTGACTTTTGAAAGGTTACGGTACGGTGTCCTGGGTAGTATAGAAAATGATATGAGGATTTTGTGACCATTGTGGGAGTAGACGGCGAGACTGGGAAGAGGTTGAGGAGGTATTCAGGTTGCTTTTTATGGAAGAGGGAGTTGAGGAATGTGGCCAGTAGGTACGTTCGACGGAAATCAGTAGAAAGTCACCCAAGCTGCTGGAGATACAGGGAGATATGCTCATCCCGCCGGATATTGAATATAGATCTTACACATGAATTTAATGATCTCTCTAATTTTACATTCTGTTCAACAGTGAGGTAATTAAATACCAAGGAGCAGAAATCAAGATTAGGAAGCACTAAAACAGAGGTAAGGTGCATAGGCACGTCGCGAGCATTTGGGACCCTGAACAGAAATATTTTACCAAAAATTTAGATCAAATACAAAGGAAAGCTTCGCGCTTCGCTGTAAGTTGTTGTAAATCGGAAGTAAATTTCTATTTAGTTCAACGAAGTCCGGCGAGATGTTGTGGAACATTATTAATAAAATGAATAAAACTGAATAAAACTAAGCAATTTCCACTGGATTTTTATTAATACAACGCGTTTCGACGCTAATGCTCCATCATCACGTACAAATCTTTTTGAAGATTTGTAACTGAGCATCACTAGTCATCTGGAGCATAAAACTTTAAAACCAGGGTCGGGGGTAAATTTTATTTTTGTGAATATTTTCAGTTTTTTTTACTTCAAATTCCACACGATTTAGCAAGAATCTTCGAACATATAAATCCCACCACTCGCAAATATTATCGCCATTAGGCTGCTCACTGGACTTTCCATAACTCTTGGCGAGGGATCCGAATACAGCACACCCTTCGCGGGCGTACCCCCGAGGACGCGCCCCGGTCGTCCAGAGAGCGCCGTCGGTGAGTGAGCGACTTCCGCGCGCGCGAGACGTCTTCTTCGGGGCGAACGTGCAATCGATATGCATTCAGACGACCGCAGTCGCTCTTGTATACACACGAGCGGCCAGGGAAAAGGTTGAGACAAGGTCATTCAAGGTTGGCGGGAATCTGCAATTGTTTCGAAACGCGACCCGGACCGCGGGACGGACTTCAACCATAGGAGATCCTAACCCCTTCTCCAATGTCACGGTGAAAATCTCCCGCTAAGATGCCCTTCTCGGTACATCAATTAAACTACGGGAGCAGCGCATTTCTTGGCAAATACCGATGTAAGTCCGATGCTGCTGTTCGGATGACGATTAAATGGAGAGAAAACAAATAAATATTGCATTGAACGTATCATATACTAGATTATCATACTTCGCATTTACTATTAGTCATCACACCAACGCCATTGCACACTGTGGGTGGAGTAAACATGGTCTTCAGATAAAGTCAAATATCTTGGAATAACCGTAACTTCAGGCATATCGTGGGTAACACACAAAACATATATGGCACGGCATTAAGGACACAAGTATTTAGCATATATTCGGCACAGAATTAAAGAAACTAGGATTTGTTAAGCGTATAATAGTAAGGGCGTCGGAAGAAAAAGTGAAAGAGAGGTGCTACTTCGCACTGGTTAGGCCACAACTCGAATACGCTGCGAGCATATGGGACCGTGGAAAGAAAGATCCAACCAAAGAATTATATGAAATACAAAGGAAAGCTGCGCGCTTCGTTGTAAACCGCCAAGAGCGAACAAATAGTTACACAGCCATTAGAGGGATTAGGTCGGGAGCCGCTAAAGACTCGGGAGGCTGCACGCAAGGCATCATTCGCTTGAGAAATTCAGAACTGGTGTATTTCAGAGCGAAACAGAGAGTATCATCCTGACGCCACACGACATCTTTATGACTAACAGAAGGGTTAAAATAAGAGGGATACATTGCCGAAAGTATATGTACAAAAATTCGTTCTTTCCAAGTGCAGTAAGTGACCATAATAAAACTGAGCTCCACTCAAAACACTTCCAAAGTACACTTCACCATTTCACCCCCCAAAACGTTATCATTACACGGGTTCCGCACACGTACACAATACATAGGTGTTCTAACACCTCCTGCTACACGCCCTTACGTCGGCTCGCGGATATACATGTCGACATATATATATTTAACGTCACGTCGCCCTCGAGACCTATATGGTGGTTGGAGGGATTTATTATGAACAGATTTGCGGGAAACTTAGCGTACTACACTTATCATTAATATGTATAGATAACGGTGAACAAAAATTGCATGCTACCGATTTGGTTTCTTCGCAGTTGAATGCTATGTCAGCACGTAGTCACGAAGCACCTGCCTTATGTTTCGAAATACTTCGGTTACATACACACAGCTTTTCTCCAAAACACGAAACAATACGTTTCATATTATTATACTGGTGGCTAACAAAGTCAAAGGGATCACGCAGAGTTAAAAAGACGCATATACGTCGGGTTTTATTGGTAAAATTTCGACTGCCTTGCCATATATCCAAGTCATGACGATTCTGTATCTAGAGCAAAATTAAAAAAAATAAATAATAACTCGGGCATCGTTATACTGTTAAATGCAAGGTGATTTCCACCGCGAAGACAGATAAGCTTAAGTGAAATGCGGCCCAAGAATTTTTTTCGCCTTCCCCGAAAAGTTATTGAAAAAGTGTACTCGATGACTCACGATCACGCTCCAATCACCTTAAGCCCTTGCGTACGAGGCACGCAGTGCCGCTATCATTCGGATCACCTATGGCAAATAACTGAAACGCTTACGTATCACAAGGGCGGTGGCCTTTATTGCCTCTTACCTCTTGCAGTAAACAAACGCTGGTTGATAAAACACCTCAGGATTTCCCGGTGAATCTGATGTAGAAAAGTTTCTCGCATGTTCCATCGCGTTCACCCAGCTTAAGGCGGTTCGAACGAGAGTGTTCCCCACTCATAATGGACATCATTTTCGAATTATACGTTTCAATTTCAGCAGCTAAAGGAATCATGATTAATGGTTTTGGATTTGTAATGGAAGTGGATTTGGATTTGGAATGGAAGTGGATTAATGGATTAATTTCACGATTAATGGTGAAATGATGTACTTTTATGACAGAATTTCTCAGTAATTAAACAAAAATATCCACATAAGTCTTAAACTTGACTCATTTCCTTCACCCGGCACGTTTAAAACTCCTTCACGACGGAAGGTATTTCAATATCCTGAAAAAATTAGTGCGGTAACTACATGATTCATTTTCCAAAATAGTTGAGAAAACATACAAACTACAAAATTTTAATTTTTACGACACACTAAGTAATTAAATAAATTACCCATGTAAATCATGAACTTGGCTAATTTTTTAGCGCGATACGGTGGAAACTCCCCAACGAAGGAAGATTTACTTGTGATTCTGAAAACATACTGAGTTGAATACGAGATTTTATTTTTGAAAATAGCAGGAAAAACAAATAAACTACAAACAGTTAATTTTTTGACATGTAGGCGTTATAAATTCATTTTTTTTAAAATAAGGTCTCTCTGGAATGCATACACGTACGTACCATTTCCCATGTACAAGGGCAGGTATTTTTCGTCAAAAATCTCGGGAAGTAGTTCCGTAAGGGGCTAATATTTTAGAATTTTTGGGAGAGATATTTTTCTTAAAAATGAGACAAAACTCGTTAATTTATCGGTGACATAATATTTCGCTCGAGCTACCTTAACTGCAGCCAGCGTTTCGGAGAGCGATTTGTTCTCCATCTTCAGGACTGCTCAATGTCATTAAATTTGGCCACCGTTTGCAGGTACTTCCATGGTTTCCGGGTTTTGCTGCGTTTCGTTTTCTTGACGATGATGTTTCGTGGCCAATGCTGGTCATATCCTCAGATCAGGCCTGAATGACACAAGTGATATATCCTTCAGACCTGATCTGAAGATGTGGCCAGCATTGGCCACGAAACGTCATCGTCAAGATAACGAAACGCAACGAAACCCCGAAGCCATATAAGTACCTGCACTACAGCGCTGCGAAAGCATCGCTGCGGAAATTGGCCACCATTTATTTCCAACAATTGAAATCACGTGTCTCTTGTTTGGTTCGTTTGTTTGAATTGCCATTCATTGAATTTCTCCTCATCCCTTATATTTTAAAGCACTGAATAAAAGGTTCCTGGGCACTACTTCAATGAAATCCTGTGTATCTACGGTAATTCAAACAAACGAACCAATCCGGGGAATAATGAGAAACAAAAATTACACCTTTCCACAGATTTTTACGACAATGTGCCAAGCGTTTCGACTCACGGAGTTATCATCACGTACAAGACAGGTCTTCTGGGATGCCTAATCTCACTCGATTTGTGCATTTTCATCTGTATAGTTGTTGGAGTGGAATAAACGCGATATTATCCAATCACTTCCAATACTGGATTAAATACACAAAAATCACGAACAGGTCACGTACTTAATGATAACTCAGTGAGTCGAAACGCGTTGTATCTCGACACTAAAATCTGTGGAAAAGAACGATTGTTGTCTCTTATTTTGATGAACTTCCAATATCTAACGCCTGGATCTGTTGAATAAATAGAATCTTAAATTATCAAAGACAAGAATAGTTTTGGTTAATCTTTTCATTCATAAATCGTTCGACGGCGTTCATCAATGCTTTGTGTGTAAGCTTTCACAATATACCCCGATAGCAATAAGCACCAAAGAGTTTATCACGTTTGCTTAAAGTCACATTACAGAGTATACGCGAGAGTGGTGCATACGTTGGGACCGCAATGTTGTGCACGTTACTGAGTATGACGCAACTGAATGACGTAAGGGTAATTGAACATTTTCTTCAGATATGGTACCGGATGAAGACCAAGCATAAATAAATAAACCTGAAAAACTGATACAACGTATAGCTCGATAACATTTAATTGAGCTCCTATAGAACTACCAATCATTTGTTGCGGTCGAGTACCAAACTCTTGTTTCTGAGTATAAGGGCCTGGTTACACGATACATTAACCCGTAAGTGTTCGTGTACGAGTTGATGTACGAATGCATGTCCCAAATAGAGAATGTTCTATTTTTCTGTACATGCACCCATGCATTCGTACATATTAGGTTGCACGGTGAATCTTAGCGCTCATTCACGCGTTTATGCATTCACACATTAACGCGTACGGGTTAATGTATCGCGAAAGCAGGCTTTTACGCAACGTCCTTACACAGCGTTTAAGTCCCAATCTTGTTGTTATGCGAGCGATTACGATTCCTGCCACCGGCCGCTGAGCCCGAAACGTCCACCTCGGCCGGAGCACACCTCGAACCCCTGACAGGTGGCCACCAAAGCCGCTAAAGTGGGGGGGGGGACCGGAAGTGCGGTTCACCACCACGGGCGCGGATGAGAGGTGCACCGAGGAGAGGCTCCTCGTGCCTCTCCTCGGGCACGTGCCAGGCTCTCGTTTGGCGTCGAGCATAAACATTTTACATTTACTATGATTGTATAAATCATGAACTTAACCGCGAAACGGTGAAGCTCCTTAACGACGGAAAATTTTTTTGTGATTATATAAAAAAATACTGCGTTGGCTACGTGATTTTATTTTTTTTAATAGCAGAGGAAACATACAAACTACACGCTGTTAATTTTTTGACGAGGTCTAGGTGTTAGAAATTCCTCATTTATTTAATGAGAGCTCTCTGGAGTGTATACACTTACCATTTCCCATACATTTCTCGTCAAAAATCTCGGAAAGTTGTTCGATTAGAGACTGATATTTTGGTATTTTTGGGAGGGTGAGATATCTTTCTTTAAAATGAGACTAAATGCGCTGCTTTCTTGGTGAAATGATATTTCTCTCAAACTACCTGAATCCCGAGAGCGCCTTCCCTTCCCTCTTCCTACCCTCCCACTCCCGTCCTAATAAATTTACCCGCAGGTGGGAGGCGCCCGTTCGAACAGGAGAGACGTCACTCACCACCTGATTCTAGAATGCCCATCCCTTTTCTCCCACTTCCGAGAAACCCAACAGTCTTCCCTCTTCTAGCGCCTTCAAAATTTAATCCTTCCCCGTCCATTGGCTCCACCATTCGTTTACCTTGCCTCATTATCTCTTTCTCCCCGACGACGCTTCAAATCTCTCCGTTGGTCTTCCTTTCCGTCTATCGAAGTTTCATCACCCCTCAGCAGACCTCATACGAGTTTCATTCTACCTCCCAACTGGTCCGCCTCCTCATAAAACCACAACAAATTTCTTCATCATGTATCTTTGATATAAGTGCAAGAGCCGATCCAAATAGTTTATCCAATCCAGGAAATAGACCCACTGTACTTCATTACTCATTTTTGGTGTCGGCTACCTTATTACGCAACTCCTTACCGTAACATATAAAAAATTTCCTTCTTTCTACGTCTTTTTAAGTCAATTTTTGTTACAATTTATCGATGGAAAAACAAGCCCTTGAGATATAAACATCGTTACTTACTGTGATTTTTTTCTCTGTTAATATCTAATTGGGAGTGAATTGTCGTTATTTTCTGAGTCTGTATAAATCAAAAACTGTATTATTACAAAACTAGTTTTGAGTATTTATTCCATTCATTTAACAGTTTGCTCTATTATATACAAATATTGACATTAACTTAAATGTTACAATGCTGACTGTTCCATTTTATCTATAAATCATTTTCGCTTTTTTCTGCATTTTTGTTCCTCTCTTTTATCAATAATCTAAATGTTATAATATCTTCAACAGTTCCTTTCTTTCATTCTGTACTTTTGTTCTAACGGAGCAGTGCTCCAGAATTATAAACCTCGTTCATTCATTCATGTCAATCAGCAGACTGTTTACTTCATGGCCCTAGTTCCTCTACGGATGTCGATCGCTTCCATTAATCAGTTTTACACACAACCTGTCCACGGAAATGGCTGACCAGGGAAGCGATCGAAATCCGAATAGGTACACAAGAGCATGAATCGCGATACCGGATACTTTCTCAGTAATCTTTGGAAACAAGTGCTGAGAATCATCCGAGAGATCAAAGGATTAAGGTGAAAATAAGCGAACTAATCGCACGACGCCTGACCTTAGGCCAAGTGTTTATACTCCGGCCTAGCTACAATGGAGAGTTAGTCCCGGTGGGAAACCAGAGCATTCTTCAATAACGTCATACGCCCGGAAAGCATAACATCTCACCATTCATTTCATAATATATTTGCTCAGTGGTTAGTTTTCTATCATTACTGAACTCTGTTTTTCCTCCACAGTTTTCTTCCCGAGACCCTTAATTATAAACCGTCACTTAAGCCTGGCCTGGCCGACTGATTGAATTGCTCCACTCGCTCCAGTCCATACCCCTCTACTTTTCTGTTCAGCTCAGCTTTCTGAGTCCATGGACGTCTTAGCAATTTCCTTTCGGCGAGTCTTCAAACCAGATAATTTTTTCTGGCTTAAAAAAGCGTCCTATAGCAGCAACCTCAAGGCTAAATATGCCTCCTTTGCCTGATCCTTTAACAACCTAAACGCCAGTTCAATTTTTCTATTCAGCTCTGCTTTCTGAGTCCAAGAAAGTCTCACTAATTTTCTTTCGGCGCATCTTCAACCCAGATAATTTGTGCAGGTTAAAAAAGCGTCATAATAGCAGCAACTCCAAGTTTAACTAGCATCCTATGTCTGGTCCTTTAACAACCTGGACGCCTGTTCAACTTATCTGTTCAGCTCCGATTTCTGTGTCCAAGAAAGTCTTACCAATTTCCATGAGGCGCATCTTCAACCCAGATAATTTGTACTAGTTCAGAAAATCGTCCTAATAGCAGCAACGTCATGGCTAACTAGCCAGCCAATACTTCATCCTTTAACAACGTAAGTGCCTCTCATCTTTTGCTTCATTTACCCCATAACTCCTCACAAATTTTCCCCGCATACATGTCAAGGGAGTACTGGCGATAATGCGCAAACACGTCTTTCTCCAAAGCCCATTGCCGTCCACTCCGTCCGCTACTCTCATTTGCGCTTCCACAGCCACACAGACACACACACACACGTTTTGAATCCGTCATCAATGCCTCCGGTGAAGACGAGCACGCTCAAGTAATCAAGGAGGAAGCCGAGCGGCTCAGGGTTTCACGCCCTTGCAATTAGTGGCGCACATCCGTCGGTGCACTCATTCACTCGGCCGCCGAGGTTTCTCTCGCCTCGAGCTAGTCACGAGGGATTGCGACGGGATGATGAGAACACTGCACCAAGGAGGGTAGAATGAAATTGAGGCGATAATACACTTCATTCTGAACACTGAAGTTTGCTCCACGTTTTCACTTTAATATTGGCTCTCATGAGGGGATGAAAGCGTTGCAGGCGTAACGTGGAGGAAATATCCATAATGGTAAGAATGAAAAGACGATAGTAAATTTCCACACTGTTCTAGTAAGCACCGACCATGGTTTCGACACTTTATGTCATTATCGAGGTACACAAATTAAATTGCCAGTTCTATACATACCCCTTAGCAAAACACAGGTGGGGGGAGGGTAGGTTCTGACGGTGGAGAGGGTAAGAGAGGGAACATGCAGAGGTGGAGGAGTTCAAAGTGACGAAATATCCAGTAAACAATAGTGGGGGAACCAGAAAAAGGGGAAAAAAGAAGAACAGGGGTAGTTGAAGGTCAAAAAACAACTTCCAGATTACTGGGTCCCAGCACTTGTAGGGAGACTTAAATGCAAAAGAGGCGATTGAGTCACTATAAATACTACGTCATTACAAATATTATCCGGGCTCCTCACAATTTCATATTTCTCGTGGAAATCCAGTTTTGGCCGTTTGTCATTAAAATGTAAAACATCAAAGTCAAAATTGCTAAAATGGTTAAAACTAAACAAATGTTTAGGAAAAGCAAGATTTTTCGCCATTATTTAAAACTTCTTCCATGTTCTATGACTCATTCCTTTCATGAGGGTCGCATGTTCGAGACCAAGTGGCGGAAAATATTTTCCTCACAGTGGAGATCAACTTTAACATGCTTTCCCAGCTAGCCCCACTACCGAAAGGAAGCAATCTAGGCAGAAGGCATTGTTGGCGCAGATCAGGAAGATCGGTCCGGCATCTACAGCCACAGCTCGAGCCTTCGGGCCAGAGTGAAGTTAATGGTATCGGCTGAGGTACTGCGATGCGGAAGGAATACATTTCGAATTGCAAACTTGCAAAATGCGATTCGAAATTTAAGCTAAAATTGTATATAAATATGTGTTTTTTTATTCGGTATGATACCTTTATATTTACTGGGAAATATTATAATAAAATGTAGGTATTTTTTCGCTTTTAGAAGAAAATTTGTACACAATGAATCGAATAATATATCAAGTGCCATTAGGCTACGCAATAAAAGAGAAAAGCATTAAATTGCCAAGAAAACAAATAGGTGACTTGCGACTAATTTCGCTTTTAATATATATCACTAATAAGTACACGAATGAGGAGTACCACGTAAATCTATACATAAACGAGAATCACTCCAATCACCTTGAGTAATCATTATTTTAACCACTATGCACTGTTTAAGAGTAGATTTTTGAAGGGATATTGACATCCCCTCAAGGATTTCCGTAATTTCTCATAAGATCTCTCAGCAGAGGCACGAACTAAATTCTCCACAAAAAAGCTTTCATTCCCTCGCCTATTACGCCCAAGTTTTCTCCGATTTTGGTGGTTTAAGCGATTTCTGTTCATGAAAGTAGAATATGGAGAAATTCTTATACGCGTAGATCGCCACTAAAGCTTAGGAAAAGTTTTTTATTGCCCCACGAACGTGATGATTCGCCTGCGTCAGTGTCACAATTGTTATCTTACGCAAAAACTTATCACCTTGCTATGGGGAACTCTTCCTCGACATTATCTGTTTTAAACTGGATAACACACTCCGCCTCAAGTTATCAATGAAGGGCAAATCGAATCTCGATTGGGGCCTCTTAAAGTTTTCCACAAGTGCACTTTTCGGAAAAGCCGAAAAAACGAAAACGTAATCTTTATGCCGCGTCATAAGCACATATTTTGATTAATGTCCCAAAGGAAGAAAACTCAACGCATGGTATATACCTATGTAATCCAAGGATCACAGCTCCAGGGATCACTGCGGGCATGCGAAACAGGTCCTAAAGAGCAACGTAAGAATAAGTTAAGTAGTCATTTCTCCTTAATGTACTTTGAGCGAGACAGTTCTCTAGTCATAAACGACGATCATTTTCGAATTATACGTTTTAATTTGAGCAGCTGTAGGAAACATGAATTAAATATTGATTTATTAATGGTGCAATTACTTACTTTTGTGTGAATTAAATTCTAATAATTAAGTAAAAATATCAAAATGAGTTTTTAACATTAGTCTTTTAATCACGCGGTACGTTTTCAAGTCCTTTACAACGAAAGCTTTTCTGCGATTCTGAAAAAAATAACTGCAGTGACAACATAATTTGTTTTCAAAAATAGTTGAGACAACACACCAACTACATACTATTCATTTTTTGATGGGCTCAAAGCATTAGAAGTTCCTCGTCTTTAAAATAAGGTGTCTCTGAGGTGCATACACGTACCATTTGCCATGAAAAAGGTCTGGTATTTTTCGCCAAAAATCTCAGTAAGTAATGAGGTAAGTTTGAATTTCTGATGTAAATGGAAGGGTGTTATATTTTTTTTTAAATGAGACAAAACTCATTGATTTCTAGGTGAAATGAGATTTCGATCAAACCACCCTAAGCATTTTATGTTCCATTCAGCGTCGTTTTGATGTGACTAGTAAATCGCTCCGATACGTCGGTGACATGCACCCTCGGCAAAGGGGCAAATTTAGTATCATTAAGCGATTGGGCAGCTCCTCGCTCATCTGGTTAGCGATGTTTACCTAGCGAACGAGTACCTGAGGCCCTTACTGAGTTTTTTTGGGCTCTTCTAGACTGAGATAACGTAAGGCAAGAAAATCGACTACGCATCAATGCCATGAATTTAAAAAAAACTAGCGTCGCTCTCCTTCGTAATCGTTTCTCAGAACAAGAATCCCAGGTGGGCTTATTCGGCTAGAGTGGCGTGGAAATCCCAGCCACGAGATCCAACGGCGAAAGTGAGCTCTCTCATTCATGACACAGATAAGCAGAAATTCCAGCGAAACGTTTCGGGCTCACCCCCGCTTTCAATTCCGACGGGTGCTTATCTCATCACAGCAATTTTCGGAAACCGGCTCTTTTAGATATTTGAGCGAGATTTTACCCTATTCATAATGGAGAACAGATTCGAATTTTTCGCTTAAATTTTAGCAGCTGAAGGAAGCATGAAGTGTGTACATGAACTAAAATTCGGTTCAACTAATCGGAGTTCCATTTTGATAAGTAAAAATAACTTTTACACTCCACTCGTCAGTTCGCATGTCAATAATTTATTGCACAATCCCGATTCCGATGCCTGGCATCATCTGCAGGTGCTCACTAACTCTCAATCCCAGGTAGGTGAGCACCTGATGATGATCCCAGGCATCGAAATCCGGATTTTGTAATACATTATAGAACTGTGAACTGACTAGTGGATTGTAAAAGCTATTTTTACTAATAGTGAATATTGTAGCATAAATAGTGCAATAATATACTTTAAAATCACCGAAATGCTTAGTAATTTAATAAAAAAAATATATAAAAGTCTTCACATTGACACATTTTTTCACGCGGTACGTTAAAAACTCCTTCAAACTGAAGATTTTTTTTGATTCTGAACAAATAACTGCGGTGACAGCATGATTTATTTTTAAAAATAACTGAGACGAACGAACTAACGCACGAACTTTACACTTGATTTTTTGACGAGATCTAGATGTAACAAATGTCTCAGTCTTTAAATAATGTCCTTCTGGAGTATATACAAGTACCATTTCCCAAGTAAATGACTGGTATTTTTTTATATTTGTCCATAGGTGCGGGAAGAGGTTGATGTTTCGGTAACTTTGGAATGTTCAGATAATCTATTTAAAAAAAGAGACCAAATTCATGGATTTCCAGGTGAAATAATACCTCATTCAAACAACCTTAACGAGGCTCTCTGGATGATATCGCCCACCAAATTTTCTAGGTCAATGGTGCCCGCAGACCGCGGTGTGGCCACGCATGGACACCTTAGCGCGGGTTCCAGTCATCCGCCCTCCTGCTGCGATCCTTCACGCACATTACGGAGACCGACTCATCCCACAAGGAAATTATGAGGCTTTCCGTGTCACAACCCAGTTATCCCGTTCCCGATCACCCTGTGAGTGAATTCTCTCCTTTTCCCTAATCCCATCCTTCTATAATGGTAGGCGTCCTCACAATCCTCCCATCACACACGCCGAGGCGGTGGCTCGCAAAATATTAGTAGGTGGACGAAGAAATCGTGACTGGGGGGCGTGGTTCTCGTGTAGGTCGGGCCTAAGCACGCGATTGTTACGTGAGATCACAGCTGGAAACCGCCGCGACCCCTATCGACGCCATCCGCAGTTAACCAATGTGCGAAGCGCTTTTTCGTGTGTCGCAGCTTCGCGGGAAACAGCAGCTGGCATTAGGAAATCAGACGTTTCCCATAGCTTTACTATTTAATGTATTACCCATCAGTGGGCGGGGTCCCTCTATCGCCTGTGACATCCAGCCCTCGGGTATTCTCAAGGCAGCTTGGGCGATATACCATATCACCCGCATTTCAATGAAATTAGTCTCATTTTAAGGTAGTTTCATTCTATTGAAGGATTCGATTGAAGGAGCGAAATATCAATTGACCTATAAATCAATGAATTTGGTCTCATTTTAAAGAATAATATATCACCCTTCCATTGACATCAAAAACTCAACCCCTGACCACATTACTTTCCAAAATATATGCCAAAAAATACCAGCCCTTTTATATGGAAAATGGTACGTGTATACACTCCAGGGATATCCTATAGTAAAAATGAGGCATTTCCTACACTTAGATCTCGTCAAAAAAATCAACAGTTCCCATTTTGTGTGTTTTCTCAAGTATTTTTGAAAATTAATCAAATTGTCACCGCAGTAAATTCTTCAGGATCACAATAAACCTGTTTTGATGGAGTTTCAAACGTAATGCGTGAAAAAATGAGTTAAGTTAAAGACTTATTTAGGTATTTTCTTTTGATTACAATTTCTATCACGTCAAACTATTTTATTTTACCATTAATAATGCATTATTTAATTCATGCGTCTCACAGTTGGTGAAATTAAAACATGTATAGGTATCGAACATGGTCTCTATTATGATTAGGGAACTATCTCGCTCGCACTACCTTAAGGTACTTTGAGCAAAATATAATTTCACCTATAAATCAATGATTTGTCTCATTTAAATGAAACATATCTCACCCTTCCAAAGATACCAAAATGTCAGCCCCTTACCGCACTACTTTCCGAGACATTTGACAAAAAATACCAGCCATTTAACACGGGGAATGGTGCATGTATGCGCTCCAGAGAGGCTTTATTTAAAAAATGAAGAATTTCTGACACCGAGAAGTCGTCAAAAACTAACAGCGTGCAGTGCGTATCTTTTCTCAACAATTTTTGGAAATAAATCATACGGTCACCGCAGAGATGTTTTCAGGATCACAAAAAGCCTGCCGTCGTGATGGAATTTCAACCGCACCACGCAAAAAAACTAGTCAAATTAAAGACTCATAGAGATAGTTTTGCAAATTAATTATAATGTCAGTCGTGTAGAAGTATAATATGGTACCATCAAAAATACAATATTTAATCCTTGCCTCTTAAAGCGGGTGAAATTAAAATTATAATTCGAATATGATATCCATTATGATCATGTCAGAAATTAAACAGTTGGTACCTTGCATTTATTCTTGACTATTCTTAAAAATAAATCAATTACTTACGGCCGAAATGTTTGCTATATTGCAAAAAAAACCTTCCAAGGTGAAGCTTTTCCTCCGTGCGGCGTGAAAAATTGGGTCAAATTTTTAGACTTTTGCATGCATATTTAGATCAATATTAGGTATTTCAGTCATACAATACAATATTTAGCGCCAAAAAAAATTTAAAAATAACTCTAAGCAACTAACATTTATGAAATAAAAAAATTCGAATAGGCTCTAAAATGACAACGGAAAAAGCTCTCTCAAACAACCATGGGTGTATGAAGTATGCCTATCGTCGTGAGAAGTAAACATTCGACAGACACTTATGTCCCTTTCTGCATTTTAACTGCCAAGTTAAAGAGCAGCAGACAGCATGTCACCAATCATGTTAGGGAGGAGAACGGAATTTGACCTGTTTCCTGACTTTTCATGGTAGGTGAGGGGAAATCAGAGGGAATCTTCCACTTTCTCCGGCGAGATATTGTAGAACAGCATTTTTCCAGTGATACCCAAAAGATACCGTACTGTCTACCAATTTATAACAAACTCTTACAACACGTGTTTCAACTGTCTCGCAGTCATCATCAGGTAATGACTGCAAGACCTGATGATGACTGCAAGACAGTTGAAACACGTGTTGTAAGAGTTTGTAATACATTGGTAGAAAGTACGATATCCTTTGGGTATCAGAGGGAATCTTGTTCCAACCTTAGAATTACACTAGAAGGGAAATATATATTCATGAGCTGACAGCGAGACACATGGTTTTAGGAATCAATTTATTTTTCATCTTCATAAAAAATACCTTACGCAACAGACCAATTTCTCAGAGAATACAACACGAAAGTAAAAAAAAAACGAAAACAAAAACCCTAGTGTGTGCAAAAGAGAAGCTGGATGCAAAAGTCACACTGAGAGGAAAGTAATTAGAGCAAGTGGATTACTTCACCATCTCGGAAGAAGATGGTGAAGCACTGCGTGGGACTGAAGAAGTACAACGGACATCAAGCGAATGATAGCCCAAGCTAAGAAAACATTCTTGGTAAACAGAAAACTACAGTGTTCCAATAATATAGGTCAATGAACGAGGAAACAGAACGTAAAAAATATTCACGTGGAGCGTAGCACTCTATGGATCGGAAGCGTGGACCGTTGGAAAATCAGATCAGAAAAGACTGGAATCCTTCGAAACCTGGTGATGGAGGATCATGCTGATGATCAAATGGACGGATAAAAAAAGAGAGAAGTATACAGATAACTAGGAGAGAACCGTGTGCAATACTATAGCGATAAGAAGAACCATACGAATTGGACAGATCCTGAGACAATGGGTTTGTGAGGAGCATGATTGAAGGGAAGAGAGGGAAGAGTAACCAGAGAAAGACCCAGGAATACGTTCAAGGACCAAATAAAGAGGAAAGTATACATAGGTAGAACCACCAGGAGGTAGGGCAATTAGCATCAGATAGGGAGGGATTGAGGGCTACATTCAACCAATATTAGGATTGAACGACCGATGATGAAGATTAAATGAGAATGTTCGCTGAACTCTTCCAATACTGATGCGCCACGAAGCGTTTCGCTACGCCGAGGCAGAGTCATGGGCAAACTAATCACCTTTCAAGCGGGAAATTCCAGAGGTCGTTCGAGCGAAATATCACTTTTCGGGAAAGTCAATCAATTTGGTCTCGTATCGATGAAAATAAATCACGTCCCTTTAAAGTGACACCAAAATTTCAGTCGCTTAAGCCGCTACTTTTCTAGATACGTGCCTATAAAGGAAGCCGTTTTCCATGGGATATGGTGCGCGCAAGTACGGCTGAGCGTATCAGAGGGACTTTTTAAGACGATAGGAACGAAATTTGCTCGCGTACATATTTGTGTAAGACTATGCATAAGTGTCCTCATTAGTGATATCTACGTATAAAAGGAAAAAAGGCATCTTACCAATTACATTTTTACGGCAATTTAATAGTATTTTTAATCATTGGCCTAGTGACACACGACATGGTACATTTCGTAATAATTTCCATATATACGCGCGGATTTTCTTCTTAACGCGAAATAACAAACTTCATATCCTTCATATCATTAAAATGGTTACCAACAAATACCAGGTCGTCACTTCGATTCGAAAAAGCATATTTAAGTGGAATTTAAGTTAAACTCGCGAACACTGACCCGAAAACTAGATATATGACTTGCTTTAATTAAATGAAATGGGGGATCGGGTTGGTGTGGTGGCTAGAGTATTGACTAACCACACGGGCGGCCAGGATTCAAATCCCTGCAGAGGAAAATGTTTTTGAGAGGAAACCCGATCCCTACTTGAGTGTCTGGTGGGGGGTACTTCAAGTACAGTACTCCGTCTGACGGATGAGACGTTAAACTGTGGTCCCCTTGGCTAACTAATTAACTTTTTGCGCCACTGATAAAACCATCTTATATTCTTATTAGCTTCTCTACCAAAAATCGATTATTCTTGTTAGCGTGTTATTGAGGTATTTGGCCAATGAATTTGCAACTCATTAATCCCTAGCGCCGACGAGTCAATTTATTTTTTGAATGCTCTTCTGGGTATATTATTAAATTGCTGATTAAAAAAGCACAACAAACGCCATTGGTTTGATATGGTTTTCAGAGTTTAAGGGGCTCAATATTGTGGTTTTAGCTGTTTCTTCACGTTTTACAAAATTTTGTAGCAAGAAATTTGAGTTCTACCGTGATCAGCATTTGATTGTAAGGCCCTGAAGGAGATTTTTAAAAACATAGAGAAACGTCGCCGGCAAATGATTGCTTACTTGAGCATTAAATGACCCTAATACCTCAAAAATATAGTGACGAGAATAACAATTTCACTTCATGGTTCTAACGGATGCTTAAATTTTGAAGCAAAATTCTCATACGGTCTTCGTTATGACTAGAGAAGCATCTCGCTCGCAATACGGATAGGTGAAGACGGAGTTCGCGATACGAGTGAGCAGCCCGGATTTTTTTTCCAAGAGCAAGGGCTTTAAGCACGCGACGGCGGCCACTCGAGGGGGGGGGGGGGCTCAGTGGAGCACGACGGGGGTTGGAAGGGGGAGGGCGGTGGAAGAGGGTGCTTTTGAAAACCAGGAAGGTGTGTGAGGGTGTGTAAGGGGAGGGGTTATGGAACATAATCGTTGCGTAGTCCTATACAGATTGCAATGGTTCCCTCATCGTTCATATAGAGGCCTACATCCCACCTACGAGGTACTTTTAATATACATTCTAATATGATAGAACAGAATTTAACATTCAAGAAATGCAATAAATATTAAACAGCATACACGTATCATATTATAAATAAAGATCAACCGTACCGCTGGAAATCATCCTATCACCGAGGTTTAGGGCAAGCAATCGCTGTTTGCAAAATTTCACCTAAGCTCTTCCGTTAAGGCCGCTTTACACTGTACATTATATTCCACAAACGCATGTATCATAGATTGTACAAGAAAATTAATGGAAATAGAGCAGCTTCTATTTCCCATTCAGTCACTCAGACAATCATACGATTTGCAGCTTTACACAATACAATTTTCCTCGTGGAAGACCTCATACATTCGTTTGCACACTAAAATGTACCGTGCAAAGAGGCCTTAGAAGTTGTTCCTGAATGAAAGAACTAAACGGCTGCTTATTCTATTTTAAACAAACAATTATAAAGCAAAATATGGCCAAATGATAGCGCAAGGGTCTTCTCACGAAGTAATGACGCATCATTTCCCGAATGAGAAAGATTTGTTTTAAGAAAAAAAAAACATTTTTTCTTCATCATTCGAAGCCATAAAGCCATAAATTAAAATCATCAACAATTCCGCATCTCATTCAACAAAGCACTCTCTTCCCTTCACACGATAGCCTCTCCTAAGAAACGCTGGGCGTCTACGTACATTGCTCTTGACCTTATAAGTTTTTTACACGTTCTTTGAAGCAAAGAAAATTGCTCGGTAACGGTGATTTTAAGTGCCGCCCGAAAACATGAAAAAACAAGACATTCACTCGCAGAAGGTCGCAGTGATAGAGGGATTTGGACGAGCAAGCGAGTGACGGTTGGAGCTTGTCCTCCCAGAAAACATTACGAGAACTGTCGAAGTCTAAGACCCGGTTTTTATCTGTAACTATATATAATTAAAAAATAACACAAAACTAAGGAATGTGAAAACAAATTTAATCAACCCAATTTCCTTCGTAAGATAACCGGCGTGAATAACTTCTCCAATCCACATGCTCATTTGCACCGACTGATAATCTCATGTACCAACTTCATAAAACCGAATCCAAAATGAATATGCCAACAACCTAATTACTTCGTAATCTACAATTTAAATTTAACCAGACATCATAAAACAAGGCTTACATGTTGTCCTATGCTCTCTAAATTTTCAGCTTGATCGAGAAATACTTGTAAGTTATTAATAAAATCAGTCCCACGCTTGCGATCGACATAATACGAGTTTTATTCATTACGATAGTGAGAAACCCATTCTTATTACAACAGCGTCTCAATAATTTCTCCCACGAGGAAGATTAAGTGAACGTAAGGTATATTCTCTCTTTATTTTCAGGGTAATACGTAGATGTAGAATATGCATTGGTATCTGTAGCTTTGGTAGATTACCTATGAAGTAGTTCATGTTAGTGAAATTTACTGGTACATAATCGTGCACGTTGGTGACTCACCCACTGCCGAACACCCTTGAAGTTGCCCTCGCAGGGTAATATATAGATGTGGATACGAACGAGCACAGCCAATCAAACCCTGGGGTAACTCTCCATTAGTATTTTAAAATTTCCACGAAATAATTATTTTTTGGGGTCTGAAATTGAACTTTCCCTTGATTCTCCCTTATACCCGCTGCGTCATTCAAAGCATAATTTCCTCAGCACATGATGATGACTAGTTATTTGATGGAAGCAAATCATTGGCACCTTTTAATTGACCGCGACTACTCCAAAGACGGCGCAAATCCACCAAGTTTGTACTTTCAGGAATATGGCCCATTACATTACCAAAAAAGCGGAAAGAGAAAGGTTTTTAGTTGGCGAGGGCGCCAGTTGTACGGCCCACGATTCGGAATGGTGAACACTCGCACGCACAGTTCGGAGCCTCGTCAGACACCTGCAAGTACCTCATAATACAGCATATTCTCACTCGTATGTAGGCTTCTAATATATCGCGATGCATCGACTGATTCAGCTGACTTTTTCCGCTCCATTAATTAGTGTCGGCCATTCTTGTGGACTACGAAATCTCTCGTAGTATTCAGCCATTTAGGCAAAACGGTATTTTGCCAGGATTGTGATGGACCACAATTTCAGCAGTTTGTGCGAGCGTTAAACTTACATGGTACCGCATCTGATACAGCTAGCGAGTTTAATTTCTGAAAACAACTGTTGATGAACATTTTCCCCGGATAAAACTACAAAAAAGACAACATTATGCAGAAATAAAAATCTTGCATTTATCTACAGAAATAAATTTTACTGCGAACTAGGTTTCGATGTTTTTACATCATCACCACCTGAAGATGATGTAAAGACATCGAAACCTAGGCTGCAGCAAAATTCATTTCTGTGGATGATTGTAATTAATTTCTACATGATGCATAAATTCCTCTCAACATCGCAAGAATCATCGGATTTTACAAAAAGACGACAGTATTCCTGCGCAAAGTGTTGGTATCCATTAAATTGGTAACAAATTAAAGAAACAAATTTTGAGCATTATAAATTCGTCGATAGGGAAATGAGAGGCATCTTTATACACTTTAAATCTAATTTTCATAGGAAAACCACTTTATACCTACGAAGGTCAACATTTACAATAGAGTTTTATCTCGACACGTAATGGTTGATCTAAAAATGAGGAGGAGAACAGCCATCCAAGTTCTGCCGACTACCGAGGGATTTTGAGAGGCGTCCCCCGTGGATGCGATCATTGGGGCTGCTTTTTAAAGCTCAACTCTTCGAACCGATCGATGAATCGTTTCTCAATTGGTGGCAGGTCCATCACTCCGCTACTATCGCGGCATCCGTCTTGGGGCGGGGTGAATGAAATTATAAACAAACGAAGCAAAGATTCTCAGTCTGTCCGCAAATTTCCTTCCCAGTAAGAAAATTCACATATTCAGTATTTTATCCGATTGCTGTCTCCTTTTTCTCAAAGTCAAATTTGAAATACTATAATTGAAATACGGCAAAGTCGAGACAAACACCAAACGAAAGGGAATACAATGAAAAATTCATATTGTTTAACACCAATTCCGTTTTCTGTTCGATTTTGTCAAATTTTGGAAAAAAAATCGTTCGGATAGTTGGGAGCGAAATATCACTTCACCAAAAGATCTATGAATTTTGTCTCATTTTAACGAAAAATATCTTACTCTTTCAAAGATACCAAAATATCAGCTCCTTGCCGAACTACTTTCCGAGATTTTTGACAAATAACACCAACCCTTTTACATGGGAAATGATAGGTTAAGCTCTCCAGAGAGAACTTATTTTTTGATAAATAGGATATTCCAAAACCTAATTCTTTCATTTGTTTATTTCAACCTGGAGCATGGATATACAAAATCTTGGGGGATTCCAGCCTCGACTAAAATGGCAGATTTTCCGCTCCTTCAACTTCCCGCGGAATTTAGCAGACTAAAATTTTATAAGCAAATGCAACAATCAAAGAGTCACCATTCATTTTTCAGTATTGAGTAATCAGTTTTTTTTCAAATATAAGCAAATCGTCCAAGAATCACAAATTAAAGAAACTCACAAATTTTGAGCATTATAAAATGCGTCGATAGAGAAATGAGAGGCATCTTTATACACTTTAAATCTAATTTCATCATGCTAGACGTGTGATTACTCTAGTGATGGTACGGAATAATCAACAACACGTGGAGACTCGGAATCCCCACCGCCTCTGATAATGAGGACGGCAGGCAGACCTAATTTCTCTCCTACGAGAATTACCGCGCGCAAGAAAGAGGCTTCCTCCGTCTCCGTCCACTCCGAGAGGCGCCGTGGCGACACGTGACCCTGCCGCACACGGCCGACCGACGAATACCGCACCTCCCGTGCCGTTCCGCCGAAAGGGCGCGTGACGCGACAACCTGCTCGAGAAAATTGCCTAGCTTCCCAAGGGGACGCATGACCAAGCAGGAAGGAGTCATACCAAGGATTTTTGCATGCGTCGTGAATAAGTTTCACGAGTCACGATTGCTTAGGTTATACCAACTACTATTAAAATATTAAGGCGACTGAAGCGGTAATCGTGAGTGACTGAGCGCACATATTGATAGAATTTTCTGGAAGTTGGAAAAAATTCTCAGGCATTCACCGAAGAGTATTTGTATTTAGGAAGCGAATAGCCATACATTTTGTAGTACAAATGAAGCAACAATTTTATTTTAAAATTTTCGTCTTCGTTAAGACATTTTTATGACTTGGGTTCAAGGAGCGGAATTCAAAATTTAAGGAAAAAATCATATATATGATATATTTTACTCGGCGTGTTGCCTTTATATTTGTAAACCACTATCAAAACAATATGAAACGTATTATTTCGTTGCTACTAGGATAAGATTCACACTCGTGATTTTTAGGGAAACCAGGCAATCACGCCAGAAACCAATCGGCTGATCTCGCAAATATTATTTGACCTTCCCGACTAATACTTATTATCATATTCACCAGATAAGTCAGAGGAAATAGTGTAATCACTTGGATCCGTCGGAATTTATCTGCTGAGTGCGTTACCAAAGAAATTCATAGTGATAAAAATTTTGGAGTCAAACACTATTTGTTTCAGTCTGAGTTAATAACACCAAATAAAAACTTTTCCCCTCGTTCGGAGGGTACGTATTGAACTATAAAACATTAATTTACAACTTTATTAGACGGAAAAGGAATGGGAAATATGCTCAGTGAATTCTTACCGTAATCACAAGAATCCTGATTCGACGTGTCAGGATTCTAGAGTCCCGAAAAAAGTCTTGAAAGTAACGGCCACTAGTCGAGCTAACCCTTCAACGCCGTCATACATTCCGGGCTCCGAATCCAGTAGAAACGTACTATTTGACGAAATAAGTACGAAACTATAGCCACGCATTTAACGTTCTGCGTGCTGGGTTTTAAATTGAACGTCCTCTCAGAAAAACTGAGGGTTTTACACACTTACATGGATTGTGAAAGAAGACTCTTCAATCTAGGTTAATGAACTTTTATTTACTATGAAAATTTATTTTGGCACTTTGTGGTCATATGTATGTCTACCAGAAAGACTGCAGCCATACTATTACGTCCAGCTCCGTTCAATACGATAGTCCATGGACGTCCTAGTACATCCATCGTCCTTCTTAACAAACTAGGAGGACGTACCATTACGCCCATAGCACTCAAAGTGTTAATAACATGGAATATTTTCCATTCTTCTTCTTCATGGTTTCAGGAGGGTTTTCGACTTCTCTAAACACAGCGAATTCACCTCGTTTCATTGCAGCTTCAAAGGAGATAGGGGAGGTAGGGAGGCTACTGTTGCCGGCTTCCCATCCCAAAGGCTTGGTTTTGATTTCCTATGCGAAATGGGACTTTTTAAAGGGAGAAAGTTAAAGCCCCACTTGGATGTCACTTGAAGAGCACTACAAATGCAAAACTCCCTCAACCGAATAGGACACAAATGTGGACCTCTCTATGTTTTTTATTCATTTTAGGCCAAATCCGGCTACCTTCTCCTCGCCCACTCCCTTCATTCCATAAATAATCCTTCCCCCACCAACCCACCGATTCATCCTCAACGACCCAAATGACCTCTTCATTGGTCACCTTCCTGAACGCTTGCCACGAATGCATCTCAAATGATTCAAAGATTCAGAAGGAATGGAAGAAGTCCAGAACCGCAACACTTGGTACTTCTTGCAAGCACTCCGCGCACGCTGATTGCTCAACAACCGTGAAGCCCAAATGGTAGAATACTTAGGTGAAGAGCATTAGCTGCAACGGCAAATGAGAGTACCACCTTTATCTTCCGTTTAGACCGTTTTATGCGATACATTTTATGGTACAAACGAATGTATTGAACTCTTTCATGACGAAAATTGTACCGTATGAAGCGGCATATTGCATGATTGTCAGAATGACTGAACCGGAAATAGAACCCGCTCTAATTCCATTCATTTCTCGTACATTCTTTGATACATCCGCCTGAAAATAAAATGTAACGCGTAAAGCGGCCTTTACACTCAACCACTAACGTAGCAAAAGAGTAATACTACAAATCCAACCCACATAATTCTCATAATCTACGTCCTTTGTGTCCCTGCAGCCACTGTATCATCAGAGATGCTATCCAGTTTCGCCAGATATCAATGAATTCAATAATGCACACAATTAAGACTCTGAAAGGGCGATAATGTTAATCGACTTGAGTAAAAATTTGAGTCAAAAAAAAACTTGAGTAAAATTGAGTACTTTGGGACCACTCTAATAACTGATTTCACTTTTCTATCGAGAATAATTCATATATTTAACAGTTATGTTTTCGGATTTTATTTCCATAGACATACAGAATTTTTTAGGATTCCAATCTCGACTAAAATAGCAGTTTTTCTGCACCTTCAGCTTTCCCCGGAATTTTCCTAACTGCAATTCCATACGCGAGTGCAACAACCAAACAGTTACCGGTGATTTTCCAGGATCGAGTTATCAGTTTTTTTTCAAATATAGGCAAAACAGATGTTTACATTCTCGAGCTAGAGTAAATTCGACTCAAATCTCACTCAGATTCTGTCGAAGGATTGGGGTCAAGGAAAGAGTGCTCTCGACCTAACTCAACGCCAAATACAGTAATTTTCGCTGGGGACAGTTATTTAAATATTCTCCATGCCTTCCCAGGTATATTAAAGAAAATTCTTCCGATATAAATTTTAAATCTGAAAGTTCAGGGCAAGAGATTTGGCGATCGGATCACTTAGAGCCATGATGATGACTTTGACATATCAAATTCTCAAATCACACGTCTTCTTCCACGCCTGACCGTCAAATTGCCCTTGCACGCACTTATTTCATGTCAGCAGGAAAGGATAACCACAGACGGTTTGGAAGTGAGATTATGATCTAAAACCTTTTCAGTTCACTACCTTTTCCCCAAGCAGATTACCTTAGCTAGCCGTAGGCGTGAGCTTCATCGCCCGTTCTTGAAAGCAGGCCACAGCCAGGGGTGGCTCGAGGTAAATTTTTCACCCGGGCCAGGTCGCCTCTCGGCCCCCCTACCCAAATTCGCCCACCACGCCGAAATTCTTTTAGTGTATCATTTTCAAAAATTGAGAAATCGCCATTCCGTTTAAATTACACCTCTAAGAATAATTCATAAACTCCTTTACCGCATATGTATCTTTAAAAACCAACCCTTTCACGAGAAATATTCGGCCTGGACCGGGAATGGAACCACGAACTTTTGGTTTGCTGGACCAATGCGTAGACCACTACGCTATCCAGGCTTTCTAATTCCCATGGCAGTTTTTGGTGGACACAAGGCAACTAGATCTTAGTCCCTTGCGGTCCATCAAAGATGGCAACACAAAAGAGAAATTAGGTAGCCTGGATAGCGTAGTGGTCTGCTCATTGGTCCGGCAAACCAAAGGTCCGTGGTTCGATTCCCGGTTCAGCCCGATTTGTTCTCATGGCAATTTCTTCAAAAAAAATCACCTGACATGTTTCACTATTTGCAACCTTTTCACGATTATAACTTCGAGCTGGCGCCCATTAAAATAGTACCTCTGGAATTTGCCCATTATGAATCTGGTCGGGAGCTCTATACGGGTAATGCATTTATCTCCACAAGGATACGCCTCGATAGAACTGCTTACAAAAAGAAGCAATGCAAAGCAAATCGCAAAGACGGTGAATTTTGCACAAATTTTCGCGAAATTAAGCGCCCACCCGAGTTCCCCGAAAGTCACATTGAGACGGGAATCGCTACTCCCTTATATAGACGACATAATTTCAGTGAAATGAATTCAGTTCCACAATAGAGTACCTACCGCAATAAATTACTATTCCATGTGTCGAATGGTTGATTTCTTCAGTACTAGGTTGAAACAAGGCTCAGTATCAGTGTAGCAGTGTCAAAAACGAAGCAACTAAACAATGACCCGCTTAAGAGGTTCACGTCATGTGATTGGGCATTGCAGTTATTCATTTCATACAAATGGGCGGCATAAGATTGAATTTCGTCATTGTCGGCTTTTTAGTCTTCTCCCGAGTTCCAAAATCTACACGCCGTTAATGTATATAGGGGGTATCCAAATTACCAGAAATTGAATTGGCAATAAAGTATGAATTCTATTGTTACTCTTAACGCATTCAGAGGAGCCGTTGATGGGTGAAATTTCCATAGGGCCATTTTGCATCGAGACCAATAGGTATCAAACGATTCATTTGATTTTCAATAATAAAAGGATGTTGGGCAAGCGGGGAAGGGGAAAAAAGGGAATAGGTTTCATGAAAAGGATGAAAAAGGGAAGATCGTATGATGAAGCGAAAAAAAGGAGGATCTAAGGCAATATCTAGCCGATTACTTTCCACGGTCTAGCGCCGAACACGGCATACTGCGTTTATCGAAAAACGGCGCTGTAACAAGCACGGAATTGTTCACATTGTTCCATTACCTTTTAAAAGTTCCTCCAAGTAGTTGGCTTTTTATTTAATCCGTGAGGTTCTTCGGTACATTGGCGCTATGGCACGTGAAGCAGGCTTCGAAATAAAGCCACACGAGTTTATTACCTCAACCAAAATGTTATAGGTGCAATACTGTCGGCGATTCTCAAAATATTATACGCATATGCCACTACTAGTAATTGCCTACAGACAACACCCAGTTCAGTCGAATTCATTGGGAAATGTTATGAAGTCATTTACCCCAATTAGGACATCTTAGGTAATGAGAAGAACTTGAACATTTTTTGATGTGTGTGAATTATACATATATATACATATATTTACTTTACATTTTTTTGTCTACAGGAGAAAAAGTCATTTTTTGTCCATAAGTTATACTTTGTACTATGTTTACTTTGTTTATTGTCAGTTTCTGAAACGAGCATGTAAAAAAAATCTTGTTTGCTCTATGTTTTTATCTCTTCTTATTTGTTTTCACAAGATATGTTTTTGCCACGTGTCATATTCAATGATGCGTATTTATAATTAAAAAAAAAGTTAAATTTTTGTGTAACTAGCCTCGCATTAAATTTAAGGATGGTAGCTTCCACACTGGTTTTTTAACCATTGAAGCTACCTAAAGCTCCTTTCATTGTTTTGTAACAAAATTTGTACACTGAAGTAATTTGGAGTAATAAATTCATTCATTCATTCATGCTGGCGACTCCTTCCATGCATATAGGATTGGATCGGATTTTTGGAGCGGCGACCGACTGCTAAGATTATTTGCGCCATAGGGGATAGGTAAGGGAGGAAGGGTGGATAGAAATCCGGCGTCGACATTAGCCTGCTCTTAGCGAAAGGCGCCCAGGGGACCACGATTTAACGTCTCATCCGACAGACGGAGTACTGTACTTGAAGTGCCCTCCACAAGACACTCAAGTAGGGATCGGGCTTCCTCTGAAAAACATCCACCTCTGCTGAGGTTTGAACCCTGGCCGCCCGTATGGTTAGCCAGTACTCTAGCCACCACAGCAACCCGATCCCCTTCAAACGTAAATCGTCCTCGAGCAATAGAATTATTTTCGCTTCAACCACTCGGTTTTTTTCGATAAAGCCGTCAGTTTTCCGATGTACGAACAGGCTACGAAAATTCATTCTCCTAAGTATATGAATTACTTTATTCTCCCTACATCGCAAGCGCGCTCTCGACCAAGCTAAACCATACGTCTTCCAACTCGCCTTTCTATAGAAGATATACAAGACTATAAATATCACGACGGGGAAGGAAAACTCAAAAGAGTGCCTTTTTAGCTCTCTTCTATTACGGTACGTCAAGAGTCTTCACTTTCGGATTGGAGGGAAGACATTTCCCTCGCACATGAGTCTCGTAAGCAAACTGCGAATGCAATTAGAGAAGCCGTGTGGAGCGGGACAGAAAGCAGTGCTTTCCGCGCGACCGGATTTAAAGCCAGTCGAGCAGGTTGAAAAGCAGTGTCCGCTTCAGACTCGAATGACTCGTAAAAAAGACGGCAAGGTGACCGTCGGGATAATACTGAATAATGCTGACTTCATATTTTTCAAACAATTAGTCACACATCTGAAGTGTGCCGGTGATAGCGCCTTTCCCCTACGGACGAATCTCGCTGCTCTCTGCTGAAACGCTTCAAGGTCACAAAAACGACCATTTACCCTAACCCATGAAAATAACCAATTATCAAGACCGCAATTTTTTCGCGGTGATTTAAATTCGACAAATGTACATCATA
Source organism: Ceriagrion tenellum (assembly GCA_963169105.1). Lineage (NCBI taxonomy): Eukaryota > Metazoa > Arthropoda > Insecta > Odonata > Coenagrionidae > Ceriagrion > Ceriagrion tenellum. The sequence continues at coordinate 63,488,423 of OY720638.1, forward strand.
GTCAAGCGATGACTCTGATTCTTTAAAGTAACGTATCAAGAGCCCGAAAAATATACACAAAACAATTGACGATATAATATTTTTCTCCCGAGCTAATAATTGGCGCATCACTGGTAATGGTCACAAAAATACTACACTAAACAACAAGCACAGGTTTTCATAAAGAGCAAGAGTTAACAATGCGTAAATGTCACTCCCCAGGGAACGGAGTGTGGGAATGTCGGAAGTTAACATCCGGTGAAAAAAAAATTACTTTTAAGTATTTCATCACCGAAGAGGGACATAAAACAGTTTGATAGCACATCTGAGAGCGGTATTTTTACCTAAGGCAAATCCATGATAATGCCACTTCTATTTAAAGAAAAATAACCCGAAAAAAGAGAAGCTTGCAATTACGCAAGCAATCATTCACAAATATTTAGTCGTAATAGGTTTGGTAGCCGTAACCATGTCGTCAATATGCTCGAAACATTCAAAGGGTAGTTTTTCTTACACTGAATGGTCCTTGTGAAGTACTTTTGAATTCCCGGGTAAAATAAAAATAATAGTAGGGCCGGCTGCCCGGCATGTAGTACGCAGGGAGCGGCTCTAGGCAGAAAAATTTCACGCGTTAATTCAAAGAAAAAATGTTCAAGGGAGAAGGCCATAGCAAGACATGGATGAAAGAACGCAGAATTGACAGGACACCGGAATCCCCATGAATCAGACCAAGCAGGGGTAAATATTGGTAATATAAGCTCACCTTGTTGAGACGGGGATCCCTTATGTGATCGATCCCTCTCGTCATCGCGGGACACACCGCCTCCCCAGAAGATGAATGGCATGGTCTCTGCCCAAGCCTGTCAAAGGTTTTCTCGGACATCCTGCTTGCTATACGCAGCGATTCTAACTCGCAGGCGATCACCCTTGGAGCAAGCCTCGGTCCGCCTCTTCTGCAAAGAAAACGGAGGGGTTGAGACAAAAAAGAAACATAACACTGCGCATGTTCGCAGGAGCACAGCGTTGCCATACTTCCTCAGAGGAGCGAAGGGGGCGAGCCTTTCGTTTCGTATGATTAGGTGGAGGAATAAGCCCAATGTATTTCCCACTTAGCTTTACACAGATCCGGCACATGTATCAATAAATTATTCCCCGTGAAAGCGATATTATTCAACGGGCAAGATTTTTCACAAAGAAATATTACAAGCTCGGCTCCTTAAATGCACATTATAGACTGATAAAGTTCATTCACCAACGCTCTTAGACGGAAATTTCACCCACTTAGCTTTACAAGGAAGATTAATTTACGTTTCAGAGTCCAACTGCGAACTTTTAAAAGACTACATATGGTATATGAATCAAATAAATTTAGCCGCAGAACTACGATTTAAAAATGGGCGCACTTGAACGCCAATCGTATCTTTACTGTTTAGTTGCTTGCCCCGATTGCCGATATCGGCCGATATTCTCCGTGAGTAACGAGCCGGTGTCTCTAACTTTGTTAAATACCGCTATTTAAACGGATAATTCAGAGGGAAAAATTGACATATATTTGTTTGAATTCCTTTTTTTTAAGTTCGCATACTACACACTTATGCTAGTCAAAAAAATTAAAAAAACTGATGTGAATTACAAAAGCTGCAGCCCCTCCGTGACAGTCACTCGTACTACGTTACGTTTCCTGTAACAACACCAGGTATTTTCTCTCTCCTACCATAAAATTGGGCCTTAATTGTGCTTAGCCGCGCAGTTGATACGTATAATAACTGGAATAACAATGGAATGAGCTTCAAATCAGAGGAACACTCGGCATTACCATCAATAAAGTTTAAATCGTTTAAATCCATCACTCGCTGCCACTCATCTTTACTGGTGAAGGAGATCTCGGGCCCATCAACCGTTAATGAGAGAGTGATTTTTCATTTAATGTTAAAATTACAGCAGTGTCAGTTTCGATGCCCTATAGCTCTTTGTTTCATCAGTTATGCAGGATTACGGAATAAGGAATTTCGTCATCTGCATCTCAAGATATATAATTCCTCACCAGTCAATTGAAATGACCTCGAGGAACAAATCAGGAGAGGAGCTCGCGACCAACAAGTGGTCTCGTGATCGAGATACCTTAAAGTGAGTACGTGATTTCAAGATTAACAGGCACTGATAGGGATGTTCACGGAAGCGCTTTACGGTTATCACTGACTGCAGTGTTCGCTGTCGGAGATTATGCAATAAATGTGGAGTAAACTATCGGCAAGGAGGAATGGAGGGATGAATACGCTATATGTGGTCACTCAATTAAGGAAAAAAAGACAACAATGACTCCTGGAATACCGTCGAAATCGGCACGATTACGGTTATCGTAAAAAATTTCGGTCTTAACCATTTTGCATATTGAGCTGGGCAAAGAGATTTTGTTACCGCAATACACCTTTGCATCAGGGTTTGCTAAAATCATTGAACTGTCCAGTGGTTACTCTTCAATGGTCCATGGAGTACACTATAAGAGAATAACGCTATTATAATTATCATGTTGAGTTCCTTATTTATCATTTGGATAACAATTTCCATATTAGTGTTTTCTATACATTGGCATAAACCGGATCAGCATTTCTTATGCAATCTCCAGTCTCCCTTGATATTTGTGCGACCACATTATTTAATTTATTAAGATAACCTCAACTATTTTTTTAGTTCACCTCATTTGTACTCTATTGGAAACAAACACTCATTGAGTGATGCCGTATATCTGTAAGGTATTCAACACATCTCTTAAAGGTTATTTCTTCCACTTTGGATGGGGAAATGAAGAAAAATTCAGTGCTTCACAGTTGCCCATCATTTTATGAAATGGATTTCCTGATGCCAGAGAGAGAGATGCCATCCTCCAAAAGATAGTGACTCAAAGCTTACTGATCATCACCATTGTGACAAACTTAAGTGGTATTGAAATTAAATCAACTCTACACCACTCTTGCCATCAATGATGTAAGTCATTCTCTACTGCTTCAATCTATGAACCTCATATTTAAAATAATTTACAAGAATATAATCTTCCTGTCACCAGTCAAAGTTGGTTCAAATCTGATATCTCTGATAACATTTCCCTCGATGTCCTAATTGTTCTCTAAAACGTTTTCCGCCATTGAATTGTTTAGTAGAGATGGGCTTATTAAGATTGCAAGAGTTTATCAAAATTCTCTGCGGAATTTCAATCATCAACACCCTCGTCTTTATGCAGTCTCATTCATGGAACAAATATTGTGTGCATCCAATCAATTTCCACAGGCCTTCTTGATTCAGAAAATCAGTTCACAAATTGCTACTTTCATATAATAGCTCCTGTTATGAGATATTAATCTACTTAGATTCATCATTTCAGAGTTATTTCACAGACTGATGTTCAGACATAGCTGTGCAAGATCACTGTAAAGCATTTGAAGTATCTGCTCAATGTGGCTGTTCAATGTTTGTGGTGACATCATAACATTTCAACACCATGTTTCCAAGATGTGTGAGGAAAGCTTCATGTTTTTGGACAATGGAATCTGTAACAAGCACATGCCATGGCTTAGGGACAGGAATCACCCTAGTCCAGCTAATTTTTATAAGTGTAAGTAAAGAATGGTGTTGCACTGTGAAGGCTGTAAATTGCATAAGGTTTGGTGATTTATTCCCCAGTATGGGAATCTTCATTCCCTCACTATCATAATATGATCATGTATATTACAGTCGAACTTTTATAACTTTGTCAAAAGTATACAGTGACAAGAATATTTCTAAAAGTCATCGTCTCATTGATTGAAGGGTCACCTATTTCAGCAGGCCTATGTGAACTAATGCATGAAATTTCATTTGAACTTCACCTAGTTTGGTGATGCCAGGGGCAAAATATTACTCAAAGTCAGCTTTATAACACTGCCTTAATGCCAGATATATGACAAATCATTCACTCTACCTTTTAATCACACAGTGAATGGTTCCAGTATCTGATGATGGGCTGAGCAATAGTATCACATTTAACAAAGTCAAGGTGGGCACAGCATGGTGAATAACTCCCACCTAACCTTAAAAATGTCTACAAACTGCAATCAGACCTCAACACAGTGTTTAGTAAATTCAGCCATAATGGGCTCCACACCTCAGAGGAATGGGGCAAGGGATAGGATGTGCAATAGCATTACAGTTGCCACAACCATCACCCAGGGTGTACAGTGGACAACCCCAGATAATAGTCAGAGTAGCTATTATACCCCCCAATAAAAATCCTAGCATCAAGTGTTTTTCAGCTGAAATTTATTCAGTATACTTCATTCCATAACCTCCTAATACTTCTGCACTTGGCTAGTCATAAAGCATTTCCCTAAACATTAAGTATTCTCAGATAATCATTAGTCCTTGCTGTGGAAAGAAGCTCTGAGAGAGAAACTTGAGATCAAGTGGTCTCAAAGAAAACATTTGACTGGATCGTTGTGCATCTCTTATTGTTGAGGAGCACCTTCAATGAAGAGCCAATCTTTGCCAACCTCAGAAGTGTTTATTGGTGCATATTAATACCAGCACACTTCACATGGAGAAGACTAGGTTTGCTACAGCAATTATCATTAAGTTGTTAATGTAGAACTGGTAACTTTCAAAAAATGAATACAGTAATTTATTCCACCCAGGTTTTGTTATTTAGGGCACATTTGGGAATAATATGGTGATAATAGCTCTACCTTGAAGGTAATGAAAGTCTACAAATGTATATTACATGAATAAAACCCAAACCAAAACCTTGCTGAGAGGTAGTGTACTGCTTTTGCAATATTAGAATTTCTAACTCATTTAAAGCTGCGGAAAACCTGAGTTAACTCAAGTGAAACTGGTGAATTTTCAGCTCCATGTACACTTAGGTGGCACTTATTTTCAGAATTGGGAAAAGTAACGTTTTCAACCTCTAAAAATGATCGTAGATAAGGTTTCATTCACATGTTAAATTGTTGTCACTCTTAGTTATCAGAAACCCATGCCCCAAGGGCCATAATTACTTTGAAACTACACATGCATTTTTTTATGGAACAAACTCACTTCTCATGTAAAATGCAAAAGTAAAACTCAATTTTGAACCAAAATTTTGTCAAATTTCATATATCTTAATGTGTTTCTAAGACATGATCCTGTACAGTGTGAGCCACCCCCAAAGGGTGCCACCGAGCACAAAAGTAGAATGGCCCTCATCATTTCCTTCCTCTCTGAGACTTTACCCCTCTTTTCCCTCCCTGTATCAGCACATTGTGCATTGCCCCTCTCCTTCCATTCAGACAAATGGAGTCTTCACTTTGCCATTTGAACTCAATTTAGACAAATATTCAGATATTCACAATTATGTAAGGAAGTACTATGCATAGTTTTACTCTTATTTGAAACACTGTTCATTTTCAGATTCAAAAACTAAAATACTACTAAGCTCATGGAAGTTTGCAACCATGTAAGGGTTCTGCTAGGTATATCTCAACATCATTCATTTTTTGCTGAACATCGTTCTACTTACACACAATTTCAGTTTTTCATGAACAAATATGTGGCAACAAGTGAAATAATAACATACATTGCAGTGTCTTTCACCAGCAAGCTAATGTGTTGCTTCAACAATTTAAACCAGCAGGCAGTTATATGAACATCAATGTATTGCATGCAATATGATGTTATTGTGGAACTGAAATGCTACCTGAATGCAAATAATAAGTCTATTTTCCACGTATGAGCAAAGCATGGACTGTAGTGAACTTAATAGTACCACTATCAACCCTTTCTGCTGTAGATTTTTGTGATTATACATGAAACAACTCCGCCATTGCCTGTCCCAAGCCAGAATGAGAAAGGAGGAGGGATAGAGGAGTAACAACCTCTTTAAAAAACCAGGGTTCATCTGCCCTGGATGATAGCACCCTGTAAGGGCTCCTGCCTAGGATTACAGGCGAAAAACGGTCAACGGCTCCTGGTGGATATCCAAGCAGGAAGGCGGAAGAACCAAATAAAGGGAAGGCTGATCTCTACAGCTGTGGCAAGCAATCAGCCTAGGGGAAGAACACCCCAAAATTAAAATATCGCCCCTCCAGGTTGGGGGTTAGGCAATTGGGCCAACTTGGGCCAAATGCTCGGAAAAATCTGAAAAATGCTAAAAATTCCAATAAAAAGGAGCCTCGGATACTGGATAGTTCAAATATACAACGACTTAGGCAAAGGAAATGGACCATGAATTTTGGAACTTGGAACGTGCAGTCTTTGACAGGAAAAATGGAAGAAATCACAGAAAGCCTGGATAAAATGAAGATGGATGTGGTTGCCCTGACAGAGACTAAGAAAAAAGGAGAGGGTTCAGAAAGAGTAGGAAGTTATATTCATTTATATAGTGGAGTCCCAAAACAAGAGCGAGCAAAAAGAGGAGTGTCTATTCTAATTAACAAAAAACTGAAAGATAAAATTACAAATTGGCAAAGTATAGATGAAAGAATCATTACAGTAAACCTAAATCATCTTGGACATAGATTAACAGTAATAGGAGTCTATGCACCTAATGAAGACGAAATTATGGAAGAAAAAGACAAATATCAGAAAATTTTGAATGACCTTTTGAGAGACGTGGGAAAAAATCGGGAAATAATTATACTAGGTGACATGAATGCGAGAATAGGCAGACAACAGAAACACCCGGTAGTCGGAAAATATGGAGAGGATCGCATAAACAACAACCGCCAGAGACTGATCGACATCTGCGATATACATGCATTGAAAATTATGAACGGATGGTTTGAACACAAATCAAAACATAAATACACATGGCGAGACGAAAACCGACAACGATATTCCATTATAGACTATGTTATTATGAAACAAGAGACCAGACTGAAAGTGCAAGATGTTCGAGTATACAGAGGAGTGGACTGTGGAAGTGATCATTACTTTTTAAAAGCAAAAATTGTGTCCACAGATAGCAAAGTAATAAACACAAACATGAAACCCCTGATAAAGCTCTTACAGCACAATATAATTTAGAAAGTTTGAATCAAGAAAGTGTGCGAACCTTGTACCGAAACAGATTAGACAATATACTACATATGGATATGACTAATAAATCCAAAGAAGAATTACATGGTCATCTAGTGAAAGCTATTCACACGGCAGCTAAAGAAGCTTTGGGAATAAAAGTGAAATATACGATGAATCACCAAAGCTGGTGGAATGAAGAGTTAGAAAGTTTAAAACAAGCCAAACAAGAGCTTTACAAGAAATGGATTAACTCAAATGGAACTGAAGATAGAATGCAGTATAAGGAAGCGCAGGCAAAATTTAGAAGACAGGTACTGCGAAATAAAAATGAAAATGACCCTAATGGGACGAAGTATGTCAAAGAATAGATAGCTATATAGGAGGGAAACAATCAAGGGAGGCATGGAAGGTACTAAAAAACCTACGAAAACAGAAGAGGAATGGACATTTTCTAAGTATTATACCAACAGACAGTTTAAGTAGCTACTACCAAGATTTGCTCCAAGAAAATAGACCACAATACAAGGAAATAAGAAATACCTATCAAACTCATGAAGAAAAATTAGAAATCTCCGAGGAAGACGTACTGAAGGCAATCAGAAAAATGAAGACTGGTACCTCCCCTGGACCGGAAAATATTTGCATTGAGTTGGTGAAAGAACCATCAAAAAAATTACTGTATCTACTATCAAAGTTAATAAATAAATATTTAAACGGAGAAAACCCCCCAAATGACTGGAAAAAATCATGGATAGTATCAATTCATAAGAAAGGCCCAAAAGACCAGCCCAAGAACTATAGGGGAATAGCAATCACCAGCACATTAAGCAGAATATACAGTAGAATATTGACGCAGCTCATTGATGAAGAGTATATCTGGATTTAGGGCAGGACACTCAACAATAGATAACGCTTTTTGTTTGACGCAAATGATAGAAAAAAGGAGAGCTACAGACTGAGAAGTGCATTTCATATTCATTGATATCACAAAAGCTTATGACAGCCTACCTCTGAAAAACCTATGGGAGGTACTTGAGGCGACAAACATAAATAAATCTATCATAAGGGCAATAAAGAAACTTTATACAGAATCTGCTGCTCAAGTGAAAGTGGGAAACAATCTAGGAAAACCATTTAAAACAAATAAAGGGCTAATACAAGGATGCTGTCTTTCACCTAGCCTATTCAGAATATATCTCGACGGTGCCCTTAAACAATGGAAAAGACAATGCGCAAACATGGGCTTGCCTGTAGGAGACAAGACCATATACACACTACATTATGCAGATGACCAGGTAATTTTAGCCCAAGACAGAGATGATATTAACTTAATGTTTAGAAAGCTAAAAGAAGCGTATAGTGCATGGGGATTGGATATCAACATGCGCAAAACTAAGTATATGTGTATTGGAGGAAAAAATGAAGACATTGTGCTAGAGGATAGCAATGAAATAGTAGAGGCCTGTGATTCATATGACTATTTAGGCATAAAAATACACAGCAGTGGAAGGAGCGCAGAAACGATTAAAGATAGAATTAATAAAGGTAGAACAACCATTACTATGTTAAATTCAATACTATGGAGCAAAGATATATCAAATAGAAATAAAAGATACATATACAACACCATATTTAAAAGCATATTTACATATGGGAGTGAAATATGGCAAATGAATGTGAGTGACGAAAAGAAACTTGTAGCTACAGAAATGGACTTCCTCAGAAGGGTAGCCGGAAAATCCAGGCTTGATAGAGTAAGAAATGAGAGAATTCGAGAAATTATGAAAATGACAACCATTCTGGACGAAATCAAGTCAAAACAACTGCTGTGGTACGGACATGTTCAGAGAATGCTCAAAGAAAGACTGCCCCGCACCATCATGGAATAGAAACCCTATGAAAGGAGAAAGAGAGGAAGGCCACCTAACTCATGGAGAAGCGGAATAGCCAAAGCCATGGCGGAGAGAAACCTGCAAGAAGGAGATAGGGAAAACAGAGAGGCCTGGAAATTGGATGCCGTAAAGCGCAAGCAAGCGCTCTAAAGACGGACATATATATACATGAAAATATCTCACTTAAGTTATGGGAAGACTGCTAAACAAGTGAATTCAATGTGTATTGCGACCATCTTTTTTATGTAGAGTTGAAAATAACATCTTTAAATCTCCCTTAGTAGCAATGCCTAGCAAACATTAGCTCAAGGACTATAGACAGGAGTCAAATTTGGAATTAGGAAAAATCCAGGATGGAAGAGAGAGCTAAGAATAAACAACTGTGATGGTTATGGGACAATATTCTTAGGATGTACGGAGAAATTGGGTTGACTAAGGTATTTTTAAAGGTATTTGTATCAATTCTGTGTCAGTAAAAGTTATTTGTGTTCAGGCTTAAGCATTTCATGTGAAATTAAATCCAAACAACCTTTTCATGTCCTCTGGGCATTTGCAGATGGAGCGAAGGAAGTAATCAGTAGTGAACATTTGACACAAATGTTATATTTACTTGGGAAATTGCTGCCAGACTTTGCTGTTGTCTGGTGTCACAAATCCTGCCTCCCTCCCCAAATGTCACGGGTCAGTTTTGGCTAATTACCAACTTCAGATGCCAAATTCAGGATTAAGGGTAACGTACCAAGTGAGGGAGAGTGAAGAAGAAATAATGTTGAGGCCAATAGGAGATGTGTGAATTGCATATGCATTTGTGTCACCCCTCAAGAATCTGTATAAGGAGGCATTATTGAAAGGGAATGTTGCGAGATGGTCGTCTGGGTAGTCATGAGATACTCAGCTACGTGATCTCTATTATAGAGCTGAAACTTAGTTTCACTAGTTGTATTCATCTAAACGTTTGAAATAAGTAAGGATGAGTCGATTCCAAATGTCAATTCTCGATTCCACCGATTCTCAGGATTAGAATCGGTACAGAGAATCGATCGTTTAAAGTCGATTCCAATTCCATCGGTTCCAGATAGATAAATATTCAAATAAAATTTTGTTTATCACATCATATTTGTCTCAGTAGTTTTGGGTGTAGGCTATCAATTGGTACTTTTTATGTACTACCTCAATAAGCTGAGGATATATTTGCTATCTGTTAATAACTATCCTTTATGATAGACTCAACTGCTTTTTTTTTATTTCATCCAATACTTGAATTTAAATAATAGTTGTACCCTACTGGTATATCAATATCCCATCTGCTATTAGGGATAAGAATTGTTGGCATCGGAATCGAGAATCAATTTGAAAGAATCAAGAGTCGGAATCAAAAAAAAGTGGAATCGACTCATCCCTAGTAATAAGCTTCCTGATTCAAGTCTAATCTGAGTTTCAACCCTTGAGCTTCTCAAAACTCATGGGAATTTATATACAACTGCTCAAGTCGAGATTCCAGCTGTTTGTCGTGTTCCCCGGATCACGACACAATGTCTAGGTAAAGAGAAGCGGTTCAAGGGTGGCATGTGTGTTCTTGTGAGGGAGGGCATGGAAAATGGCTGCTGAGGGAAGATTTCAGAACTTCAAATGACCATGGATATAAATTTTATTGCACAAACAGTGGCATCATATGAGCCCAAGAAAGCAAAGCACCTCAGTCTATCAACTTAATGATTTTTTTCATCTACAGGGTGTCCCATAAATGTCACGCCACAGTGACACTGGAGCTAGGGCAGCCTAAGAGGAACCGAACCAGCCTAATATGACCTCAGTAAAAGTTGCACGGTTTTCGAGATATTGCCAAATTAAAGCTTTTTCAAAAATTTCACTTTTTTTACATTTTTAGTCCCAGAATTCACTTGAATAGCTTTCAATTTGGCTCTCTGATGGGGCTACTGCCTCAAGTTAACAAACATAATACTCTATCCATCCCATTTTTTGAAAGCCGATTAAGTTAGACAGGTATAGCGGCTTTCGCATTTCTTTTTTTGTTCGGACCCCATGACCCCCCTCCCTCTCGGGCCTCTGTTCCAGGTAGAAGTCGGCACATGAGTCACAGTTGGAAGATTACAAGAGCGGCCCTAATGAGAACATTAAATTATCCGATTGAATTCTGGGACTAGAAATGTAAAAAAAGTAAAATTTTTGAAAAAGCTTTAATTTGGCAATATCTCGAAAACCGTGCAACTTTTACTGAGGTCATATTAGGCTGGTACGGTTCCTCTTAGGCTGCCCTAGCTCCAGTGTCACTGTGGCGTGACATTTATGGGACACCCTGTATGTATTGAGCTTTCCCAATGCATACGTTTATACCAGTCACTTGTTTATGTTAATAATGCCCTTGTTTGGACACAATTTCACTAGCCTTCAAATACTTTGTCGAACCTTGATACAAATGACGCACTTTTTAAGATTCTGAATTTATTTATTTCAAAGTCTTACGTTTTATGAATGGAACCAATTTTCCTTCCTGACCCACAAAAATGCCTACACAATCTACACAGGTCTCCTACTGGCCTTGATATTATTTCTTCCTCACTATCCCTCCTATAATACTTTACCCTTAATCCTGAATATGGCATCAAAAGTTGGCAGTTAGTTAAAAGCCATTGAGCAAATTTTCACTGAGTATTGCTCATAAGGAATGCTCACAACAGTTTGAATTTGAAGAGGGTGTCAAATAAGAATGTTATTGTGCAAAGTATATCCACATAGTTGTGTATGTATGAATATAGGTTAAAATTTCTCAGCTTATGACAACTAATGTAAGACTCCAAGACGCAATGCATACTCTCATTCCTCTGAACAGAGATGGGAGGTGACGTACCATGCACCAGTACTGAGAGGGGAAAGAGTGTTAGAGTCTTGGAGTGAAGAGAAATGTCCAGGCTGGTGTGGCAGTACTGGGTAGTACCCTTTGGGAGAGACCCGAACTGTGCAGTGAGCATTTCATCCAAGAAGTGAGCTTTTTCCACCCGAAAAATACATATTTTCATGCATACTTAATAAAAAATACATATTTAATTTCAAACTAATTAGGGCCCTTGAGGCAAGGGTTCCCAATAACAAAGAGTTACAGTACACCCTCACATAATGCAAAGTTACGTTCCTTGAAATCATCGCATAATGTAAAATCGCACTATATGAAACGAATATACAACAGGGAATACAGTTTCGTTCCTCATTCTCAACACCTTATATTTTATTGAATGCATTATTCTGTGATTACTTTGTAACTTATGGAAATAATTTTGTAATTTCACGTTGTGAAACAGAGATTTGTTAACTTTTTGTTTTTAATAGGAAAGGCGTCCAGTTAAATCAAAATACAAGAAGTTTCTTCTTCAACAAATCATTTCTATGTTATAGACTGCATTAACACTCAGAGGCAATCACGAGATTGAGTGAAATTACATCCACAAAACATTTGTAAAAATTAACTTTTGCACAATATTTTATGCTCCACGGAGGATAGGACCATTTCGCTTCAACAACACTTCATTCCACCACTAATCTCTCCTCCTGCGAAACCCTGAAGGAAAGGGATCTAAGGCTCACAGAACATGTACAATTTAATGTCAAACACATAAAATGCAGATGATGGCACAGCTAATAGTGTGCAAAGTGTTAATTTATTATAATGAAATGATTAGTGCATACTAAATGTCATGAATTATGAGGTTCCTAACTCACAATGTGGATTTATTCGAAAGGTTTACTACTTTAAAACATTACTCTTAATCCTTGAAACATTGTAGTGAACAATGATGGGGCATGATTCCAAGCTTGTTCTGATCAAGACATATGAAACCAATTAAGTGGGAATTCCCAACTTGGAGATGACATTGGAGGGAGATGATGATACTCGGGGCCTGGAAACTTAATTGGCAGATGCCAGTGAAAGCATAGACTATGTGGCGATAAGACTCAAATTTGCTTACAGTGGGTAATGCGGTGGACACTGCACTTATTGTCAAGAATATTATTGATGGAGAAGAGGGGGAAGTAAGTGACATAATGATAGTGAACTTGAGGCAAGAAATGAATAGTTAAGTGTAAATACATATACTAAAACGTTGTGCCAAATCGAACAATTACAGAAATTTTGCACTGCAAAAGGCAATTGTGACACACTTAGAGCTTTATTTAATTTTCAGTTAAATTTTGAGAGAGAATTTGTATATAAAAAATAAACAGACAAAAATCAATGACTATTTAAATCTGCATAAATACTTTAAAATCTATATAATGTCCTAGATTAAAATTTATTACTATTCACATAGATTTATGTGTTCTATTCATAATTCTATGGAAAATATTATCGTAACCGTTAGTTCCTTTCTGATATTGATAGATCATCATATTCCATAAAACAAGGTTGAGAGTTGCGTTTCCCAACTCTGACTTAGGCTGGTTGTCTACTGGATGAGACATTGCACGGCTCTGTGCTCAGGCGACATGAGAGTCAAGAGGCAGTTACGCACGGTAGATCCCAGGGAAAGGAATATAATGTAATCATCCACGGTAAGTGACAGTAAGTTCGAGCGGGCGGCTTCAAGCAGACATGCGAGTGCAGCATAGACTCTGACAAGATGGGATCTGCTGCCTGTGACTGCCTCCAAGCAGTTAGTTTTGCGTTACCTCCAGTCTTTGTTGTGTGTTCTACTTTTTGCAATGGACGAGAAAACAGATCATTTCATCAGTTCTTCTGCATGGTCTTCTTTTAAGTCATTGTGCAGATGGACAAATTCCTGCAAATAATTCCTCATTTCTAAATTGGGCTCACCAAGCAAGCTCGTCTATTTTGATCCATCCGACGCTTCAAAATTTAGGTATTTTTCAGGAAATATATATCCTCTATGTCCATTTTTAAAACAAACAACGACCAGCTGGAACCCACAGTTCATTACAAACTGAACAGCACCAAGTCGCCTGCAGTGTACAACCCCTGGCACTTGGAGCCGCTTTTCTTGTAGACGCTTGTAGATATGTATGATTTAACACTTTCCCAGTGAATAACATTTGTGTACATTTCTCGGGCTTGCCACCGGGTAAGATATTCATAGGCAGGCGATATTTCGGGTTACGACTCATTATCCATTCTCAAGGCACGAGCGGCAACATTAAGCTCTTGCCTGAGATTAGAGGAAAGGTGAGGGAAGTGACTCCCAGCCCCGCCCCCAGCCCACCCTTCCGACAGCCACGTTGGGACAGGCTTTCGGCTAGACCCTTGGGCGGGATGGGAAAGCGAGGGGCACCGATACAATGTATATACTTGAGATTTGCTGACGGTTGGAAAACCCAGGAGCCTCCCACCCGTCTCTGTTTATTGCCCATGCCCTTGTTCGTGATTGTCCGTGAGACGTAGATACCCGTCCGGGTGTCTCCCGTCCATGTGACCCATCCCCCATCCTGGCGCACTCTGACTATGAGAGAAGGGATGGGAAGAGGGATCCTTTGGAAAGAGGTGTAAGTTGATGACCTCAGAAAACAGTAGTGCCTGCAATTTGGAATGACCTTGAGAATGGGTAACGAGTCGGAACTCGAAACGTCGGCTGCCTATGAATATCTTGCCCGGTGGCGAGCCCGAGAATTTTACACAAACGCTTGTAGATGCTCGATATTCGTGAGCTTGTAACTGCACATTTTTGCTTGCTAAGGACGACCAGCCTTACAGACACCTTTCACACATGGAAACATTCATGAGAACGACTGGCTTCTGTAAGTGAGAGGTCTTACTGTACATACATATCTCACCATAGCTATCATAGTACTTAGGATGCTTGGAATCATGCTGAAGAGGTAGTATTTTTTGCTACAGAATCCACTTTTGAGCCGTGCTAAAAGAATTATGACTCATCTTCACGGGATACACAGCTAACATTTTACTCCACATGCCACACACAGCAACTGTATAGGCCTGAAGATGAACTTGGAGAGGGTAGGCAGTATGGTGGTGGCTGACAGAGACAAGAAATTTCCTCAATCTAATTGAATGAGAAGCAGTGGTTGGCCCAGGAATCTCACCCACACAAGATCTCCTCATCCCTCAGGGGATTGACAGGTTTCACTGCCCCATAATTGTCAATAACACATGGTGGTAGCAGTGAAATTTCAATTTTTTTAAATTCCACTGCACTTTTCAAAATCCAATGCTCAAAAAGTAAAAATAAAAACTTATCTCTTCCAGGTGAGGGAAGATACAGTTAGCTCACGTTTACCATGCATGCTAATACTATTAAAAATCATTTTGAGAGACAGTTAGCTCACGTTTACCATGCATGCTAATACTTTTAAAAATCATTTTGATTGTTATCGTTTTAACATTACCCTAAGAGTCTCCAGCAATCATCATGTTTCATTGCCATTATAATGGCTGGAGATTTGGGAGGGGTCGGGCAATTTTTACAGCTATGCTATACAGGCAATGCCCATCAGATAGGTGGCTTCACTGCATTATGGTCATGCTTACGCAGGATACCGAGTGACCCCTGGATGGTGGCCTTCTGCATGTGTGAAACTAGTGATTCTGGGCAGAATACACTTTAAGCTACTTAACAGCGAGCCTTCAACTCCACAGAGCACACCTATGATGAGGACCACCAGTTTCCTGGTCTGACCAGGTTATATTTGCCCTAGTTGAAAAAGCAGACCTTTATATTTTGCCCATTTTCCACTTCCTTTGCATCCAAGTTCATCTCAGCTGGAGCGAACAACTACGTCACAAACATGGAGCATATAAGGTGGTCACCTCCTACTGCAAAAGGATTATTTCCACCAGATTGAATGTATATTAATCATTCTTCATGACAGAACCGTATAATTATATTTCTTTAATTCGTTACTTTTTTAACATTCACCTCTCAATACTCAGCAAGTATCAGGTTTGATTGTCATCATAATGGCCAGAGACTTGGGATAATAAAATTATTCATAAAAAAGTATGAATACCTCAGGAAATACCTTGAGGTCTACCATATCACTACTATAGGAACAGGATTTTCACTCAGTGAATAGTTGTTTTCACCAACAATTGAAGTTTAAGTCACCAAAGTGGATGATATTGATGGAAACTTCTCACGTGAAGAACACAAGAAGTTTTCATTTAACAGGTTCACTGCGGGGCTGATCTAAGCCATCCCTCCCACAGGGCGGCGTGGCCCACTGGTGGGTCACACTTATCCTTCTGCATGGGCGGCGTGGCCCACCAGTGGGTCACAGTCCCTTCGAGCTTCTGACCTCTGCCGAAGGATGGTGGTACGAGCGGCAACATTAAGCTCTGGCCTGAGATTAGAGGAAGGGTGAGGGAAGTGACTCCCAGCCCACCCTTCCGACGGCCACGTTGGGACAGGCTTTCGGCCAGACCCTTGGGCAGGATGGGAAAGCGAGGGGCACCGATACAATGTATATACTTGAGATTTGCTGACAGTTGGAAAACCCAGGAGTCTCCCACCCGTCTCTGTTTATTGCCCATGTCCTTGTTCGTGATCGTCCGTGAGACGTAGATACCCGTCCGGGTGTCTCCCGTCCATGTGACCCATCCCCCATCCCGGCGCACTCTGACTATGAGAGAAGGGAAGGGAAGAGGGATCCTTTGGAAAGAGGTGTGAGTTGATGACCTCAGAAAACAGTAGTGCCTGCAATTTGGAAGATGTTCGCCCGGCAAGGGCATGGTCGCTCATCCACCCACTGAGGGATTAGCTCAAGAACTGAATTGAACATTGCTCATTCTTCTATGTATAAATCGTAAAAACATGAAAAAATAAAGAAACAGAAAAAGAAAACAAAAAAAGAACATTATATTTGAATATATTACGCAAATATGTAACTTTGTGCGTGGCCTACCAGTGGGCCACGCCGCTCATGCTGAAAAAATTTTCAGGAGGGGTGGCGTGGCCCACCGGTGGGTCACACTAAGTGGCACATATAAGGTTATTATTTGACATGTGGCTAAGCTCTGAATGAAGTCACTCGAGAAGTTCTCGATTCCTACTCTCACAATACTCCTCGCAAGTTAAGATAATTCATTGAATCTTATGGCCGCATCACTGGCTGGATTAGCGTGACCCACTGGTGGGCCACGCTGCAGTGAACGTGTTAAGTCACCAAATCTGTCTAGTGTGTTTTGTATAAACTTGCCGAACCAAAATTCAAAACAGGGAAAGAGAATGTGTTAACAATATCTTTATAGTAGTAAAGAGACTTGCAGGTTGATCATGCAATATTATGAGGAGAAAGTACAAGGGCTAGATAGCTAGGAAGATAGTTGACAAGAGATTATGGTATTACAATAATACAACACGATGAATATTTTAAGCACCATCTTATTGAGACTTCAAAGTGAAATAGTCTGGAAAAAAAGGAGGCATTAAATAACGGCCCCTTGTTTAAGTGTGAGAAAGGGGTGATCGATCCACAATTGAGGTAGTTCAGAGATAACACTGTTCCTCAATAAGGAGCACTATACAGTAAACTCCCATTTATCCGAAATGATCGGGACGGCGGCCGGTTCGGATAATGAAAATTTGGGATAAACCGAAGTCCCACGTGAAACACCCCGAATTGCATCAATACTGTGAAATATTATCGTAAAACATGCGTACATAAAATGCTATTAATATAGTTGTGAACAAGCCTACGTACATGTCTTTGATTGAAAAATTTTTGTTGACGAGTTAAAAAGGCGCCAAAGTATGATTGAAAAGTCAAATATTTTAAATGCTGAATAGAAAAGCTCGTTTATTTTGCGTTCACACAGAAAAAATCCACCTCATTTGGCAGCGGGAAAAAACAGGAATTTTAATTATGAAAAAATAAACTACAAAATTATTAAAAAATACTAGAGATTACTCAAAGATACAGAAAGTTAGATAAATTAATAACCTATTATCGTCTTATTTAAAGATCTTTTTTAATTTGCGCCTGAAGTAGATGACGCTAAAGTCACTACATACGATATATCGCAGCAAGCGACGTAGTCTTGAGCTGAAGCTCTATTCAAGTTAACGTTCGTTTGTATGTTTGCATTCCGTGCGATCCATCCATCTCTCCGTCCGACCGTCGGAATGAGCGGGTGCATGTGCAAGATTGGTACGCGTTACGGTCGGACGGACGGATGGATCGTGCGGAGCGTGAACATGCAAACGATCGTTGACTTGAATAGCGCCACTGCGTAATTTACGTGGTTGATAAGAGTATGTAAATATATGAAGAGGTGTTACCACCAAATAATTAACGGGTCGCCATGGTATTCATTGGATGAAGATTGGGTAGGGGCAGTTGGAAAATTTTGTTCGGATAAAGCGGATTTCGGATAAATGCGATTCGGATAAACGGGAGTTCACTGTATTGTCAAACATTACTAAATAATAACCATGTCATATTCCAACCTTTTTCCATTCCACATTATTCCACAATCACTGAACATGGTTTTAGCACTACGCACCATTATCAAGGGGTTTTATCATCTTAAAATTTTTAAAATATTTACTCCCAGGTAAATAAAAAAGCACCTAGATAATGGAGTACAGTGTCTAAACCATGGTTGATGATGTGAGAAGAAAAAGTGTGGAATATAATATAATATTTAAAAATGATTGACATTAAAGTTTTCCACAAACTAATGCCAGAGACTTTTGCTGACAAGTGTCACAGCCAATTGAAAGTGCAATCCTAGAGACAGAACCTCCTGTCATGGAAAGTGATAAGAAACGTCCAAGATGGCTCAAAGATTTGATAGGTATTCAATCAAGTTTACATACATACAAATCTCTTTCGGGGTATGGCTTATCGTTATTTGCCTAAGGCCAACAACAATGGCTCTCATTTAATAATTGCATTCAAATTGCTATACGCTTGAATACCTCTTTACTTTCAGTTACAGTCATCAGCGGTTCCTACACTAATTTATATTTTTAAGACAGCTAACATGCCTCCTTTTCTGAGTCTCAACCATCACATTTACCCATTACTTCCCCAGTGTACCCCTCCTACTGACACTTTAACCTCTCTATCATAAATCTGAGTTGTTATTGACTAAAATTCATCCTCTCAACATGACCAAGCCAAAGATGATAATAATGCAATGATAAATTGAAATCAGCACCTCATGGGATAAAGATTCTTTTAGAAACCTTACACTATACAGCACTCTGGACAATTTTAAACACAGTTCTGATACATGCAAGGACCAATTCCCAGTATTTTCAATACATAATCCTAAGAATCTGCTACTTTTAGCTAAATTTAATGTAATGTTCTTAAAGGTTTAAGTGCCAAACTCTTTGCAATAATCTTGCTTAAATAACAGTAATTATGTTTTTGCACAGTTCAATTTTAATTTGTTATAGACACACCAATTCCAGACTAAATCTAATATATGTTGGCCATAATAATGAAGTTCACTGATATTTTTCCAGATAATAAAAAATTAGTGCCATCTGTAAAGAGGACTGGTTGTACTCATATGCTATTACTGATTAAAGGTAAGTCATTAACGAACATTAGGAAGAGCAGAGGTCCTAGGATGCTACCTTGAGGAACACCTGAAGTTATCTTACTTTGGTTAGATTTACATAGTGTCTTCCAACCTCATTACCACACATTGAGTTCTATTGCTAAGGTAAGATTTTAACCATTCCAGTGCTGCTCCAGAAATGACAAAAAAGAAAAATCTCTTAGTGTATTCCACCCATAAAATTTTTATTACCGACCTAGGTTGGTAATAAAAATTTTAGCAATAAAAGCTCATCAGTTGAAAGTCAAAGGCGCAACACCTATTTGGGCTATTTTATGAAAGGAGATATTTCCTTGAAGCATACCCACCTCTTGATTCCTCCTCTGGGGAGAAAGATGAGGCATACTTGAAAGTTAGTAAGGTCATTTTAAATCTAAGAAATAGCGGATAGGCCACCTTAAACTTTGAAATATATCTCTCCCTGTCAGTCTATCGACACAATTCTCACTGAAGTAGTCCCTGGTAAGCCTGAGCGAGCGCAGCTCAGACCCATCGCAGTGGCTTGCTTTTGTGAATGACACATAGGTTTCAAATACCAGCAGCACCAGAAAGGCTCTTCATGCTTCGAGAAGTGAGGAGGCAACCATCAAATACTTGTGAGAGTATAAAAGACATCAAACGCCACTTCTTTCCAAATGAGCCAAACAACTAGCCTCCAAATCTTAATCTTTGGCAGAAAAGGTATCACACACAATGCAAGGGGAAGATAAGCTTTTGTTTAAAGCAGAAAATGCCTCAAACCAATGTCATAAGCCCTTTACACATTCTGAGTTTGGATGGATCAGTTTTGACGGAGCTGTGTATCGCCTTGAGGACCCTCTTGGGATCCTCAATAGTCTCACAAGACTACTTGTTACTATACTCAGACTTAGGTTAGCCGGCTACATAACCCATGAACGACGGAAACCAAAGTTGCGTGATTGGGAGGCTCCTAGCTGATGAGGCAAAATCCGAGAACTACAATTTTCTGCTTGTATGCCAGTGAGAATAGCGTGCTTTTTCCTACCCCTACAGTTACATCAAATGTTTACAAAAATATCACGGCGTATGGTAAAAGTAACTCAGTTCACAGTAATGCATACAGACGAAGAAATGCACCCACGATAGTGAAAACATGACCATCCTTTAAAAATAAAAATCAGGTGCTTCATAGCAATGAAGCGTGTTCCTAGGACAGCAGCTATTAGAAATGCCCTTTAAAAGCAACTCGCCTCGTTCGATGACAATAACGACCACAAGAAGAAAATAACCATGATCCCAGCCCTGGCCGAGACATTCTTGAGAACCAGATTTGTATTCTGGTCAAGTAAAATTATTTTATATGGCGAATTTGATCTTTTTGGTGATTTTATAAAATTTCAGATCATTAGCCAGTCATTGTAATTACATATTGCATTCATTAATATCCCCAATATGAGAAAATTCATATAAAAACATTTGCCTTGATTGTAAATCAAACACAGATTACTCTAATGAAATACGTCTAACAGCTGCACATTAACCGTTAGCTAGTAATTTATTTCATTCATGACAATTTCCATCATAGTGCAAAGTCTATTTAAGGGTATTTTACTATTTTTAAATGGTACATATATAGTTGTAAAATATAAGAACGTATTATGAAGTCAGGCGTCAAAGAGTTGTTTTTCCATTATTCTACCTAATTTGGGTCAACTTTGTTTCTGAGTATTTATTTGTGTGTTCTATATTTGCTAGATAAATCTTTACAGCAAACAACTAGTCACCAAGCTCCCAGTGATACGATGAAAGAAAGCTCCCAAGATCATTTGGTATTGATGCAAGCACATTTATTTTTTATTCATGAAATGGTATGTTTACGTCAGTTTTCTCAATTAAATTCCTCTCCTGATGGGCTATTGGCTCGCTTATGAGCGATTCATACATAAATATCCGTTTTTAAATCACAACTTCCTCAATTATGAAATCAAAATAGGAAAAATGTATTCACGTAAGCAATACTTATTTTGATTAATAATTTTTTGCAGTATAATTTGTTGTGGAGAAATCTCTATTTTTATTATTCCAGTGAAAGAGACACAGGACGCGTAATTTATAACCCCCCTCGGAACGTTGACCACAATAATAATCCCTTGGTTGCAGCAGATGAAGACTTCAGCATATTTCAGAGCTAGGTGGGACGGGTTATATTTTTTTGGCCAGTCTTCCCCTAAAATGATCGAAGTCAACATAAGAAATATGCTGAAATAAACACGACAATGCACCGCAGTAGAATGCACAAATGAATTTAAGATGTAAGCTCAAAAAAGAGGCGGCTGATGAATACGCTCTGGACTCCCGCTTAAATGAGTTCCATTATGGATTTCAAATTGTTGCAGTTAATGATGCCATCCTCAGTGTTGCCTCTCCTGCACAGTATGTGCTTCTCCTAGTAGTTCCCAAGAATGCCACATTCTGGCGTTCAAAAAATTTTGTGTTAATTTCTTCCGCCACTGTACTGGAAATGGCTGGGGGACACAGGGAGATATCATAATGAGTTTACCACAGCCAGGCAGATTAGGCAATAAGTCAAAAACTCACTCAGCTTGGTAGGGCAGACACAAACACAGATCATAAGTGAAGGACAGTAGGCTTTCTCAGAGAATGATATTGATGAAGACTTCATATTATAGATAAGGTTGACATTGGCACCAGGTTTGGGTTTCCATGGGCAATGTTTCAATGAGACACTCACTCATCGCTCTCAGGGCAAAGAACTAAGCAACCTGGTGCCACACCCAAGAAGAACTCATCAAATCATAATTTATTGTTCATGAAATGTAACCTTATAATCAAAAGGCTAATTGAAATGAAAGGATGACGACATAAAATGTGGGAGCTTTGAAAGGGATGAAAAGCAGGGAATACCAGGAGCTGGTAGACTGGATCATAGGTAAAGCAGAGGAAAGAGGAACCATTTAGGAAAGATAGAAGAGTGTGAAAATAGGAATAGGATGAGTAGCAGAAAAAAACAATGGAAAAATGGAGATAAGAATAACTAAGAAGTCATGGGACACAGAAGAAATATTAAGCAATACTGAGGGCAGAAGGAAGTGAAAAAAACATCAACATTGTAAGAGGAAAAATAAAGAAATACAGGGCTTCATAAAGAGAGGAAAGTAGGAGCACTATACACTAATATGATAGTGTTAACAGGCAGAAAGATGAGGCAAACAAAACCATAGACTAGGGACAAAATGGGGAAGATGTTAATCAAACAGGATGACATCAAAGAAGGAAAGAGAGAATACATGGAAGAACTGTATGTCAGAGGTAATATACCAATGAACTTAGATCTAGAGAATGAAAGAAAAATACAGAAGGATAACCTATGACCAGTGATACTTGGCAATAACATAGACAGGGCATTAAAAGAGATGAAGACAAAGAAAGCCATGGGAGTATATAGCATTCCCTCAGGGTGTCTAAAGAATCTAGGAAACAATAGGAGATGAATCTTTTTCAAACTAATACATAGGGTATAAGGAACCTGAAAATTTCCTGAAAGTAGTTTTCATTCCTCTTCCAAAAAAGAAGCAACACCCATAATATGAACACTTCACAATAATTAGTTTGATGTCACTCACCAGAAAAGTTGTACTCAAGAGTTATATAAAAAAAGATAGAAGACTTAAACCAATTATTATCTATGTGATGACCAGTTTGAGTTCAAGAAGGGAAAGTCAACTCTGAATTGGATTGCAGCAATTGCTGAATTGGATGGCCTGTTGGCCTGGCTGGGTGGGTCTATGTTAGACTGCATGGACCCCCCCATCCAGGCCAACATGAACCCACTAACCTGGATGGAAGCCTCAGAAAACTTTGGGAAACTCATACGCCAGGAAAGCAACAGATCCTACTTCTTGCTTATAGAAGGGAGCCTAGAGTATAACTAGGACATTTTTGCTTCTTTCCTTCATTTCAAACATGAATATGAATTAATAAGAATAAACTATTGAAGATACTGATGAAAATAGGAGTCCATTAGAGAGATAGGAAACAGATTCCAAAGCTGTACAAGGCACAGACCATGCAGGTGAGGGTGATGAAGAATAGGGGGAGTCAGCTATAGATCACAGGGCTATACAAGTGGTCACTGCCACCTTGGATTTTCAACATTAAGACTGAAGAAATGGTATGAGAGGCATGGGAATAGTTATTTGTCCCAATAAGTGCATGAATTGATAATAATGCAATAATAGTTCATCTAGGTCACTAACAATTTTATTGTACTCCATATGATATGAACTGTTGTGTGAGTTTTCTCTATGACAGCTACTTCCTATACTCCTTATCATTATCTATTGCATACATCCCACATTTGTCATTCTAAATATTACAAGTATTTTCATGGCTATTAAAATTCACATTCACCAATTTTTAGAACAATCCATAAGGGGTTAGGAATCTGTATGGGGTTATAAATCTGTTTAGAGCTAGGAGAAATTATTTGCTACTACTTGATCCATTTTAAAACATGTTTTAATTTTTTTAAAATTAAATAATTATTTTCTGCTTGAAGTCATGTGCAATCATAACTGAAATGGAAAATTGTTATACCAATCTACCAATAGAATTGTACAGTTCAGCAGATAATACAAATGAATTTGTCAATGGTATCGCATTCCATGACAGAGGCTTTTCTATTCTGTACTCCACTTTTTCCCCTGGTGCTAACTCATTGTACCCTGCTCTTTCTCCTGGAGCTAACTTTTATCATAATTTATTACTATTATTTAGTATTATATTTTACAGGTATATTTATTGCATTGCCATCCAGTTCTGAGCCATGGTTATAGTTTCAAGTCTGTAGCCCATTAAAAAGTTAGTTTAAAATAGGTAGATTGCAAAAATTGTACCAAACAGAAAAAAAGACAGACATGAGAGCGAGTCAATAAATCCTGGTAAAAATAACAAGACTTTTGAGAACTAAGAAAGCGAGGTTGGTCATAAAAGTACAAGGGTACAAACTTGAGTAAGCAGAAGAATCTGATTTCATGAGTCCAATGGGGTAAAATTGGCAAAGTAGGCGGACATTACGAGAACTAGGGACGGAGACATTCGGCAACAGGAGGGAGCTGATGATGGGGAACTTGCGTGGGTATGAAAAAAAGTAGTGCAAAGAGTTCAATAAGGCCCAGGTAAAAATAATCGGCATGTTACCTGCTCTCAAAGACCAATATTTATCCTGGAAGTGATCTGTAACTGGACTGAACTGGTCTGGATTTTAAAGGTGCCTCAAGATGTTTCAAATTCAGACCAGTAACAGACCATTTCCAGGTCAAATATTGGTCTTTCAGAGCAGTTATACACCAAATATTCTGATCTGGGGAGAGTAGCACTGTATAGTGCAGAAACCAGGGCATCGAGAAGAGTAGATGAGGAACAGTGCAGGCTTTTGAGATGAGGGCGTGGAGGAAAATTGTGATGTGAGTGGACAGCAAGGAAGACAAATGAGGAAATACTTATAAAGGTGGGTGTGGGGCGGACACTTCTGGAGGAGATTAAGAAGATGCAGAGCATGAAGTAGGAACAGGTAATGAGAAGTTATGGGCTATGATAGAGGGGAAGGTATTGGATAAGCTGGGAATGAGAGGAAAGAGGCTTCATGGAGAGGATGGATAGAGGTAGGATTCACGCTCAGATACAGAGGATATTATTATGAGAGGTATTGGTAAGAAAATTAAGAGGATTCGCACTCCCTTTAATTTTAACCAACCTTAACTGGTCAATCATCCGAATGATAATAATAATTGATAAAATATTCGGTAAACAAATGGCCACTGCATAGATAGTTAGGTCATGAAACTTTTATTAAGATATAAACTGGAGGGATGAAAAATGGATAGATGAACATATTGTGAAGAATGCCACGTTAACCTGCACTTTATGCGATCGATTCTTGATACCATTTCTAATCCTGAGAATCGGTGGAATCAAGAATCGACATTTGGATTTGACTCATCCTTAGTATTAAAGCATAATTACACAATGCATATACCAGCAAAAGTACATGGATGGACAGATGCCTGAACAAATGCTTAAAACTTGGAACAGGGGCCATGTGTGTCCATGCATACACACTTTTGTACAATTTTGCCCATTTGCACCATGCAATTTTAATAGTGAATATGTTCATGCACTCACTTATACAGGTGCATGAATTGTGTACACAAGGCTTAATTTTTATACATGTACATGAAGAAAAGCTTGATGGAAACACTAAGTTAGACCCAGGGGAGGCCTAACAGTGATTAAAAACAGGAACAAAACAGGCACCAAATTGTGTAGCAGAAAATATGTAAGGGACTATGGCTCAGATGAAAGAATTAAACAGTGCAGATAATATTATTTTGCAGAAAAAACTCAAAAGAAACAAAAAAAAGGAAAGACACAATGAAGGCTAATAGGGCTGTTATAGACAGGGAATTATGAAATTCTAAATTTTCTAGCAATTCCATGCCAAAATTTTCACTTTTCCAGAAGATATGATTCAAAGAATTGAGGTTCAAGATTATTGATATCATAGAAGTGAAGTTTTTGAATGAGGATTAGATGTGCAACACAATGAACAGCAATCAAGAGCTAAATGACCATCGCCGTCGATGCACCCAATAAATTCTGCCATCAAGAGGTCACATGCAGTTATGGTGATAGATAATTTATCTGGGAAAGCATTTAGTAAGTCAACAACAGACACCACAGCTGAAGTGGTGGAGTGGCCTTTATGGGAACCAAATTGGGAAGAAGAAAATAAATCATTGATTTCAAAGTGTTCATATAACTGATCCTTGAAGGCCTTTCCAAGAATTTTACCAAACACAGGAATTAAACACATAGGCCTATAATTGGAAGGTAGGGTTCTATCTCCTATTATATAAATAGGTATGGTTTTCGATATTTTCAACGCATTGGGGAAGATACCTGATTGGAAACAGGAGTTCAAAATTACTGCAAGAGGTTCATCAATTATGTTGATAAGATCATTAATTAGGTTGACCGATAACCCATATATCTGTGTACTTGGAATATTTTAAGTTTTTGATGATGTGTCTGATCTCATGAGGTGTGACCCATTTCCATTTAAAGGGGAGAATGGTAATGGAAATTTATTAAGAAATTGCAAGACAGTGCTGTGGGTTTCATCATCAGTTTAGGCAAGTTCGGCGACCAAACTAATGAAAATTTATCTAAAACTTCTGCATAAATGATTTCTGCCAGATTCCATAAAATATACAACCACTTTTTGCCAGTTTAGAGCATAGCTGATTGATGTGGATCTCTCATTTCAAGGATTCGTCAATTATTAAGCCTCAAAACTTAAGAGCACTGAACTCTTTCTATTGGTAGACCTTTTCTATTGATTCTTCTTAGATCTAATCCATTATGGTGGGAATTCAAACACAGTAAGATGGTGGATTCATCTTAGAAGTCGGTGACCGATTACTGGCCACTCGCTAGCCCTATGCAATAATAGCGCTGGCCAACGAACGGAGGTAAGTACATTAAATCACACCAGCATTGAATGAATTGAATGAAAATTGAAAATGAATTGAGCATAGAATGAAAATTTTCATTGGGGTGGTAGAGATTGCCGGTGGGGTCCGGGTAGACATTTACATACTGAGAGTAATGAGCGACTGCAGAATAATAGCTACTTTTCTATATTTTCCCTTTAATTTTATATATAATCACTTCCATTTACATGATTCCACTGAGATAAGCCGAGTAACGAAAAATATGCCAGTAAACTTAAGTTAAATAACTAATTAGTATTTCCGAGTTGGTACTATCACGAAAGTTTCTCTCCTACGACTCAATGAAGGGGCAACCACCACCCCTGGCATATTCATTGGAAATCCTGTAAATATTCATTGGAAATCCTGTAAATATTCATTGGAAACCCTGCAAATATTCATCGGAAACACCGGTTTACCTCAATCACGCCATTCTCAGGAGAATAATCACTAACCACCAAATGAGAGCTCCTCCGCCTCATTCAGGCTAGGTACCAAAGCTTATACAAACGAGACTATTATATATACGGTACTAAACACCTAACTCCACTCATTAACAGACAGAACCTAAATTGGTTCGCCTTACATATTGAATTTGACCACACTTTCGTCGAGTTAACACGATGCATGTACCCATGCGGTTACATGCAAGAACACATTCAGGGTTTCCGGGCCCATTTTCAATACCTTTCCAGGTTTTCCAGACCTATATTCATTTATACCCAGACCTTTTTAATCACAACCTAAAGAGCATTGGGGCTAAAAAAAAAAGCTGAGGAGAAGTAAAGCAAATGGTGAGGAAAACCACGAGGGAAGTGAAAAAGTAGGGTGCAGAAGCTTCAAAAGGAGATAAGACTTCGGCATGTTGAAGAACTTTGTCCACTGGACTGAGAAAAAATGGATGTATTGAGAAGTTCTAGCTAGTTCAAAGAAGAGGTGAATTCAAGAATAGAAGGGCACACAAATTTCGGATGAACTACATAGATGCAGAGGGTATGATAAACTCGATGGCCGCTGAGTAAGTAATGCTTCTCGCTTTAATATAAAAAGGAAAAACTTACCCCAAACGTACTCTCTTCAATTTAGATTGATAAAGTCTCAAAAGTCTCAATGTCAAAGACATGGCTGACCCTGACCACCGGCGAACGCTGAAAGAAGTACCCGGACTACGTCAGGTACGCCGCCAAAGAGAGCCAGTGACGTAGACCATCCGACTGTCGTTAACAATGGACAAAAGAAGCGTACCAGCGGCTCCGCGAATTCAGCCAACGACTCGTTCATTGGGATACCGAAAAAGGTAAATTAACAATTGGGACGGTTCAAGAAAGGCATCTCTCCCGATGAACTGTCATGTTATTTAAAAAATAAAATATCCGTAGTGGTCGTTGTTGTTGAACTTCCATCCTAAAGAGATTACGGGCCCTTTCTGTGTCTGCCGATGCAGTCCATCTTCATAATGTCACTGATCTCACAACGTGGCCGATACATTTTTCTGTGCATAAATTAATGTTTTTGAAGAGCAAACACACACTTAGTCTAAATCGTGCAGATCAACCGGCCGTGAGGAACGACTCAGTTTCCACCAACGATGCATCGAACACATACGTGGTGAAGGAAGAACTCTGAGAATTTTCAGGCATCCTTTTAGAGTAACGAGGGCCCAAAATGGTATAGTCATATTCAAACAAAAACGACTACTCGGCAGTCAGCCTAGTGCCTTATGCAATAACTCACGCTATGTATATAGTCAAAATATGCATTGTATACACAGAAAATACATTTAATTGACACTTTATGCCTAACAAGTATGACATCCTTTGTTTCATTAAATATAGGCTGAAATTGTCAAAGTCAACTTGTTCTACATATCAAGCTAACAGAGTGTCATTGTATTTTGCTGGAGTGTTAATAAGAACGGTGGTGTGGCGATAACGTGTGGGTTTAACGAGGCTTCGTGGGCTTTACATCTTCTAATTCATCCATTTCATTGTGCTATAGAGGCTGAGCGTGGAGGGCCAATGTGGCTGTTATTTCGGTTGCCTGGCTACAGTTTGATGATGTAGTTCGTGGTGTGGTTCGTGGTCTACTATCACTGTCATACTGCTTCTCCCCATATTCACGCCATCTTTCTGGAATATCTTCCTGCTCGATTAATATTCTACCTCTCTTATCCTTAATCTTTGGTACCGTTTCCCCTCGCTTACCTCCCAATAGCAATTTTATCCTAGCAAATAACGCACCCACTTCCCCTTCTTTTTGCAGTTTCTCCATTTCCTCGCATTGCCTTTACCACCAATTTTCCTTCGCCTGATTGGTTATTCGCCGCAGTTAGTTATTTAGCTCCTTATATTAGTCCTTACTATGTGTTGAGGTCTTTCCAATTCCTTCTCTCCTCCATTATCCTAATCGTTTCTTCCGCAACCCACTGCTTCGTTACCCTGCTCTTTTCTGCTGCTCCTAATGTTTTCTCAGCTCCTCTTACAATGCTTGTTTTAATATCATCCCATTTTTCTTCGATTGTACCTATTTCCTTGGCTTCATCTGTTCCTTTCCACAATCTCTTGGTACTCCCTCCTTTTTTCCCCTTTCAACACTTCCAAGTTCCATCTCTTCATCCTTCTACTGTAATTAATCTTTTTGAATCTAACCTCACTATTCATAATTACTAAATTATGATCCGAGTCTGCGTCAGCCCCCGGACTGCTCCGTGAGTTCTTCACAGTGTTCCTGAATCTTTGCCTAACCATAGTGTAGTCAATTTGATATCTCCCAGAGTCATTTTCCATGCATACCTCCTCCAATGATGGTGTTTAAACCAAGTGTTTGTTACAACTAATTTATTTATCCTACAAAATTCTACTGCATTCTCTCCACGATCATATCTTGTTCCTAATCCAAACCCTCCCACTTCATACCCATCTCTCCCTTCCCCCACTGCTGCGTTCCAGTCGCCCATTACTCTTAGGTTTTTCTTGCCTGGGACTTCTCTGATTATCTCCTCCATCTATTCACATTCCTCATCCACCTCTTCCTCCCTATGATTGCTTGTAGGCATGTATACCTGAACCAAAATGAAATTTATAGGGCATACTTTTACTTCTACCACTTGTATCCTGTCGTTCACCTGCTCAATATTTACTACTCTCTTTCCCAATTTTACATTCAATACTATAGCTACCCCATGTTGACTCTCCAGCCCACCACTATAGATTACCTGAAAACCATCGCTCCACAAGTCTCCCCTGCCCTTCCATCTCACCTCACACAGCCCCAAGGCATCTACGTTCCCTCTATCCATTTCCCATTTAATATTCTCCAGCTTCTCTGCCCTCATCATGGTCATAACGTTCCAAGTCCCTATTTTTATCTATGCTTTCCTTCTCTTCTTTTACTTCTTATCTTCCTTGGTCCTTGTATCCCGTGAGTGCTCTGTTGTGCAAGGATTTCGTGAGATGATGACCTTGGGAGCCTTGCATCCCCTGGTGCTGGGCCCGATACCTGCCCCAGTGGGCAGCGTCCCATAGTTGCCCAGATTCCTCTTTGATTGCCTTTCATTTTTCAGGGTAGTAAAATAGTCCAGAGGGACTCCCACCCCCACTTACCAACAGTGATCTTCACGTGACACCATTACTGGACAACCTATCATCTGGCTTCTACCCTTCGACCTATCTGGCAAGGGTGGCACTACCAGGAGCAATTTTAACTCATCCCACCAGTCCAGCTCTAGGGGTCATTGGAATGCGCAAGCCCTTCCACCATATCAAGGTCATAGTCTGCGGAAAAGGTAGGTACAGGTTTTTTAAAGGATAATAAATATAAGGCAGCAGTACTCAGTTTGAAGCCTGGAAATGGATGGATATGCACTCTATGGATGAAGGCCCATTTCTTTAATTGTACATTTGTATGCATATGCGCATCGACAGAGGATGGAAATATATGATAATATGGAAATCAGAACACATGCCCAAGGAGTGGAGTCTGGCTATTATTTGCCCAATTCATGAGAAGAAGGATAAGGCCAACTGTGAAAACTATCATGGCATAGCTCTGTTAAGTGTGGTCTATAAAGTCGTGGCCAAAATCTTGGTTAGGAGGCTTAATCTATTGGTGGAGCAGATTCATGGAGATTACCAATGTAGCTTTAGTCATGGTGGATTAGCAACAGACCGTATCTTCATGGTTAGATGGATAATGGAAAAGTTATAAATAGGTGGATTTGCCCCTAATGTTTGTGAATTTTCCACCAGTGCACAATAGTGATAAGAAAAATAAGCTGTACCAGACTATGGCAAATATGGAATTCCCTACCAAATTAATCAGATTGACACAAATGACCCTAAAGAATATGAATTGTAAGGTCAAAATAGAAGGAAGCCTCACCAGAGAATTCAAAGTTAACCAGGACCTATGACTAGGTGATGTTAAGCCCACCATGCTCTTCAAGTTTCCTATAGTGCCTGTAGTTTGTCTAATCTGCTGTCATTCAACCTTCACTGCTCTATTTGGACCTACCAGAGTTGCTGCATGCCTAGACAATATCCATACTAGTTTTAACAAGGCAAAATATGATGTTGGGGTCATTAATCCAATTTTCTCTGATCATTTGGCCACGGCATTTAATGTTTATGTTTCTTCACCTGACTGTAAGAAAAACAGGCACCCAATGCGCATTGGTCTGACCTATTTCACCTGATGGTGAATTGCATTTAAAAGTCTTCTGTAGTCTATCCCCTGGCTCTAACTTATAGAGCATCGTATTGGGGAGGAAAATTTCAAACTTTTTTTTTCAGAATTTAGGGGTCTCTTTGAGCTCTTTCCCCAAGAAGTTTTTTAGTACAGTAGTAAGAATACCTAGGATGGCCTGTTACAATCCTGAAATTCTCCAACTAAAGGAGAAGCTCGTTTCTGTTAAAAAGTCATATATATCCAACAATAATAAATCAAACTTAGAACTCCTTAAAAAGGTATGGAAAGAATGCAATTTGCCAGCAACTCAAGCCAAAAGAGTAGCTAACTGGGAATACTAAATCTCTAATTCTGACTACAAGCTAAGGCATCATGGAGTGTCATTAAAAAAGAGGCAGGCATTACAAAGACTTCTCCTGATTTTTCCATCTTACCAAAAGACTGCAACACATTTTTTATTGGCATAGTTGATAATTTAACTGCAACTACTTCTTCTAACCAAGTATAAGCTAAATTTCTGTTACACATAAATGTGATTCACTAATGCTACTTTTAGTGGAAATGGGTTACTCCATGTGTAATTTTTAAGGTGATGAAATATCTTAAAAACTCTAGCAGTAAAGACATTAACCCTTCCAGCTTATGCAATGCACCCATGTGTCCTCTCCAATCCATGCCTCAAACATGTGCGATTCGTAGTGTATCTGCATTCAAATTTTCATTGAGCTATCTTTGCTCTCATGCTCAGAGCTATGTACTTTCAAGGAGTACATATGTAAGGTTATCATATCTGATTTGTTTTTGAGGGCCTCTGTTCTCTCTGTTGTGCATAATTTTTTTCTATTTTTTGCCCTTGCTTAGGCCTGGCCAGGTCAGTGTTTATGCTACGTGTCTGGTGCCAGCATCCAAATGAAATCTTATCCTTCACTCTGATTCACGTGTCTTCATATAGTCCATTTGATAGGCGCTTTTTCTCTCTGAATCCTAGCTCATAATTCTTTCAACAGTTTCATTTTCTTTCCAAACTTATCATGGCAAACTTATCTTAAACTCAGGCATGGTCATTCTGGTCAGTATGTCAGGACCAAACCTGCCTTTCAAGGACCTAAAACTTTAGGGTTGCTCCCTGTTCAACACATTGCCTCCCAGTCTGAAAAAATGTAAAAGTGCTGGTTCTTTTAGAACAAATGTGAAAAGGTATCAAATAGACAAACTGTGTTATTCCTTAGAGGAATTTCTGTATTTCTGAAATTTTGTCTGTGTATTTCCATATTTTTGTGATTAATCCTATACCATAGAATATTGGTCTTTGGATAATAAACATTATTATTATTCATTCAAGGCTGCTTATCCTCTTATAAAAGCTCTCTTCTGCTGCTCTCTTGTTTACGATGCATAGAGTTGAGTGAGGATCGAGGTTTAGGTTTCTGACTTGTACTTGCATTGATGGCATTATTTTTTTTTCTCCTCTCTAGGACCATCCCCTAGGGGAACCCCACTTCAGTTCACCATGGCTTCTAGCTCATACAAGATGTCCAGAATGGAAGTGCAAGAAAAGAGTGCAATAAGTTTATATTCAGTTTCTAAGGATTCAAATGAATACCCTCTCCATTCCAGAGCCAAAGAAGAAGCCGAAGGACATTCTCAATCTGCTGTGAATATTCAAGACCATACATGAGTAGAGGTCAATTTTACTAATCCTCCTCAGCCTTTTGTGTGTGAGTTCGTTGGGAAACAACTAGTGTCAGTTCCATGAGCACATGACCCACTGGGATATTTTGAGTTGTTTTATTATTAGGATATAATTTTACTTATAGTTACTGAAATAAATCATTACACAGAAAAATTCTTTGCCTGTAAGAAATAGAATATCTCAATGCAAAAAAATTGCACATTCAAAAGTGGTTCCCCACAATCACAAATGAAATTAGGGTGTTCCTAGGCTTGCTGATATTGATGAGAATCATTCTGAAATGGACACTGGGAATGTATATTAGCAGGAAACATATATTAGGAACACCATTCTTCCGGAATATAATAAGTGAAGAAAGATTTCCATTGTTGAACAAATGTCTCCATTTTGTAGAAAACACCAATGAAGTCCTTGTAAAAATAGATCTGAAATTGTTTAAAATCCTAACGATTGTTGACCATTTGATAAATAAATTTCAGAAAGCGTATTTAGTGAGTAAAGAAGTCAGTGTTGATAAATCATTATTGATGTGGAAAGGAAGGCTTTCATGGAAACAGTACATTCTCATGAAAGCTTCCTGGTTCAATATAAAAATGTTTATATTGTGTGATTCCTTGGGATATTTGTGGGATTTTACAATTTATAGAGGCTCGAGAACAAAAGTAGGCTGTAAAACTACAAGGGAAAAAATTTTTTTTCAACAAAAGTTGTCCGAATTTGTCTGAAAAATTAATAGACTCGGGCAGATGTATTTACACAGGCAATTTTTATAGTAGTCCAGATCTTCTCCAAAGATTGGTCCAAAGGACAACGGATGCTGTTGGGACAGTTAAAGTTACTCACAAAAGTTTGCCAGCAATTATCAAAGAGAAAATAAATAAAGTGAAGTAATAAGTGCAAAACGTGGGAAATTAGTTGCCTTGAAGTATAAGGACAAATGGGATGTCTCATTATGGACAACAAAACATTCAGATGAAATAAAAGCCATTACTCAAAAGGGTGGGTTGGAAATTGTAAATATGCCTACTTGTATAATAGATTATAACAAGTATATGGGCGGTATATACTTGAAAGATTAGCTTACATTAGGGACAATGTTACTGGAAGGAAAAATAACTAAAGTGTGGTAATACAAACTCGTCAATCATTTAGTAAATACAGCTGTTTTGAATCCTAATATTTCATACTGTGAGGCAGGTAACAAAAAAGACCCTTAATCATTTAGAATAAGCCTTGTTGATGAGATCATTGCAAGCTACCATGGGCAAAATGTAGAAAAGCACTCAGGGCGACCATCCAATACAGATACTGAGTGCACATGGCTGGTAGGACAGTATTTCATCCAGGAGAATCCAAAAACAGAAACTTATAAGATTGGAAGAAGAGATGTGTTGTGTGTACTAACAATGGAAAGAAAAAAGAAACAAAACACACTTGTAAAAATGGTCCAGGAACAGTCTCTGTTCTCTGACCCGAGTTTTGAAAAATGCCATACTCAGATCATTTTCTAAATGAGGGAGAGGGCAAGCGATAAAAAAGTAATTCTTTGACAAAACATGAGTATATATTGTAGCATAAATAATTCTACATAGAATAGAATTTTTTGGAAATCTTTATAATAGCTAATGCCATGATTAAAATTTCTGTCTTTGACTCTGGCAAATTAAATTTTAAGGCAAGTAATTTAAATAGCTCCGATGAAAATCATGCTTGAAAGGTTAATGGCCTTTCAAATAACCTCCTCAAGAGCTTAAATGAATCTATAATTGAGCTTCTCAGTACTCTAATCAATACCTGTCTAGGAAATGGTGTGTTTTTGCATCATCTTAACCTTCCTGTATCCCTTAACCCTTTCGTGCCTAGCATCGCCTATAGCCAACGTGAATTTTCCTCTGCAAACAGACGAATGTCTGCTATAGCCGATAGAGAAAAACCAATTCAAAAGACCAAATGTCAGCTATAGCTGACACGAGGGAAGGGAAGTGACTGACACGTGAGCAATAAAACCAGGTATGCAGAAAGCCCTTGCGACCCAGCTAAACGACAGCACAGATCCTTTCCTAGGCAAGTGAGCTCGAATTATATTATGGGGAACACACATACAAAACATATGCGGTACAGCAAAAAGAAACTAGCTTTTGTTAAACGTGTAATAGGAAGGTCCTTATATGAAAAAGTAAAAGAGAAATGCTACTTCCCTCTGGTTAGGCCACACCTCGAATACGCCACGAGCATTTGGGACCCTGGTCATAAACATTTAACCAAAATAATTAACTAAATACAAAGAATAGCAGCACGCTTCGTTAAAAACTGCTACAAACGAACATATAGTGTTATAGAACTGCCAGAGGGATTAAGGTGGGAGCCCATAGAGACTTGGAGGCTGCACGCTAGGCTTAGGCTGCTTGATAAATTCAGAACTGATATTTTTCAGAGCGACACAGAGAATATTATCATGACGCCTCACTACATTTCTAGGTCTGACAGATGCGATAAAATAAGAGAGATACTCTGCCAAACAGATAGGTACAAAAACTCATTCTTTCCACGCACAATAAGCTACCACAATAGAAACTGAGCTCCTCCAAATACACTCTCATAGAACATGTCACCATTTCACCTCCAAAACTTTTAGATCTTTACACGGCTGGTGACCTTCCACCCCCTGCCACACGCCCAAGCGGCAGCTCACAGGGTAGTATGTAGGTATAGATTAGTAGCCCTCCTTGCTGCATGAATCCGCGGTTAATTTATTGTATTAGCAATGGCTTTTGAGGCAATTATGTTTTGCACACTACATAATTTTTAACTTAGAAATGAACCATTTGTTTTTTGCTGAGTCTTAGCAAATTTCAAACAAAGTTCTAGCATTGATACTAACGGATTTCCTGTGTGGAACTAATTAAATTAATTTCGTTAATGTTAACCCAAGAATTGCATTTAAAATTGTAAAATGCTCAGAATAACATTTGGAAATCATTTAAAAGTATAAATTTTTGGGGTGTACAGCAAAGGATTATTTTAAAAAAACCACTGCTAATGCCTCCTGCCGAGAGAGGGGCTGCTAAGGGTTGGGGGGTCGAGCTGAGTGCCTGGGGGAAGGGCATGGCATCCCACTGATTGGGGTTTCAAAACGGACGAAAGGCATACCTGAGCGATTTGTCGCCATGAGAGAGCTCCGTAGAGAGAAGTACAGAAAATTCTCATGCTATTTGTAGCAGGGGAAGCATTTCTCTTCAAGAGGCTTCAGCGTGAAAGGGTTAAAACTATACTTGCATTCATTCAGATCATTATGACCCAGAAAGCTGAGATGTTGATGATTGAGGGAATAAAATGTGAATTTTTTCTTTTTAGTTATTGCGTGTTATGTTGTTAGTGAGGACAATGAAATCATCTCTAAACAATTATTTTTTTGTATAATAAATATGAAGTTTTCATTATACATGTATGTCTTTGCACCAATCTATCAGTTGGACTGAAAATATGAATAAAGCATTACATTTAACAAGCTGTAAAATTAAATGTTTAACATGAAATATTGTTAATACTTCACTTTTGTCTTTCTGGACAATAATATGTTGACTAAAAACACTAATAATGCTTAAAAAATAGCAATCAAGACAATAATTTGTTGAATAAAAATTATTGATCGGGCATTTTTTTTTTACATTCTGGACAATTGTATGAAAAGTGAACCTTGTAAATATTCTTTCCACAATTTGGACAAATAATAGGAGCTTTTTTGTCACATTTGAAGGGACAAAATTTGCATCTAGCGCCATTGTAAGCTTTTTTAGAACCACTAGGATCTCATGTAGAAGAATCCGCAGCTTGTATCTTCTTAACTATAGCCATTGCTAGTTTATTTCACAGCAGCCACTTTCTACTTTCAATATACAGGGTAAAAAATTTTCTTCCACTTCCTCAAGAAATTTTATTTTCTCGTGGAGAAGATTTGTTTTTGCCAGAAGGGATTTATTTCTATCCACAGAATGAAAGCGTTGGATGCTGTTTTATCAACAATATTGTAAAATACTGTTACAGACCAACGATTAGTTTTCCCCCTAGAGGAATTTATGGCAATAAGCTTATCCAGCGTGTCAATTGCCGCTTTGTGCTATTGTCGTCGAGTATCATCTTTGGTACCTTATGTACTCAGTTGCTTACTTCCTCGCTGTTATGCAATGTGCTCATTAGATCAACAATTTTGTCCTTCTTTCGGGTATAGGATACAACTGCAATGTCTTTTATAAGTTATAATTTTGAGCTGTGAACAGCTACTTGACTGATATGGGAGTTCAGTTATTTTTCCTTATTGTCCAAAACATAGTGGTATTGCATTTGAGAAGAGCTTGATCTAAGATGTATGATGCGAAAAAATAGTACATGCAACATTATGGCCCCTCAGCTCGCAGTTCAGATCCATTACGACACATTTGCCCTTATCTTTCTCACATGCTCCACCATTGGTTTCCCGGTATAGACCAAACACGGTATAGATTCAAACAGTGGTAACTGTCACTAATGCACAGTGCTAATATTACTCTCCCATATTTTGCCGGTTTACCAGGAATGTATTGCTTGAATGGACAACAACCTCTAAAACCAACAAGCTACTCAGAAACAGTAACATTAGTACCAGGCTTGTAAAAATTTGGAAGTAATTCCACCCAATTCTCCCAGAAATCTGTGATGGCTGCTAGTTTGCCATCTGTTCTTTTTGCTCATCAATCAGACTCGTTGCTGAATCATAACTCATGAGAGATGCAATTGAAAATTTTGAGCGGTATTGTAGCAGAAAAAGTGGGTCTATCTGTTTCTGGTTTTCACAGACTCCTGGTTGATTCCCCATGACATATATAAACACCAGCCAGCGATTGAATACCAATGTATGAATTGAATATATTTACATTCAAAGCT
Organism: Ceriagrion tenellum; assembly: GCA_963169105.1. NCBI lineage: Eukaryota > Metazoa > Arthropoda > Insecta > Odonata > Coenagrionidae > Ceriagrion > Ceriagrion tenellum. The sequence continues at coordinate 63,526,715 of OY720638.1, forward strand.
TCCCAGTTGTCATCATAGACTCATCGATCATCAATGATTGACATTTTCAACATTTCCTTTTGGTTCTAGGCCAAAATGATTTCAGTAGAAGATCTTACATCATCCACCTTGGATGTTGCATATCTCATTGGACCAGGTGTAATATTGCTTACATTTTCAAATGATGTTCTTCCATACTTGGTGAAGGGTATGGCTCCCCAAGTGATATTTCTGTCTTATGACAGAACATTGTCTCTTTCAATCTCACTGTCCGAAGTATTAATTTCTTACTATGAGGGAGGCTGAATATTATCATCACTGGTATGATTCTCTTTTTCTGATACTCTCTCTCACTGTCAGATGCGTTTAACAGTGCCACCAGTTCATCTTCAGGAATAAATCGTGAGTTTCCATGGCAACAATAAACACGATAACTGAATTGGTATCTTCCTAATGGGACGTAATGTCCCTGAAAGTCAATGAAACATAACTGAGGCCAGTCAGTATAGGTTCCCATATTTATATCCACTGTAAATCAGCATGGATGCTCAAAGACACTTTTCTCCACAAAAGATACAAGAGCAGACATTCTCCGACCACTAGTCCACCAAAAGAGTGCCACTTCTTTGCAGATGGCGTTCACATCCTTCCCACTATCGGTAGGAGTACATGACAAGTAGGGAAGGGAATTCAGGGGCAGTTAGCTTCTAACAAAACTTCGCACCACTCAAATAAGACTTCCCCTATGACTCTAAATGAGATGAAGGTGAAAGTTGTCAATCTCTAATGATATACTGGTGACCACCCTATTATCTTCTTTGCTGGCCGCCCCTCTAAAGTGTCCTCTGTCCCACCGTCTAGCTATTCTTATCACCCTCACCAAGGATGGTCCCTCCTCCCCAAGCCTGCCTTCAGATGAGTCATGCAAGCAGTACAAGCCACCTCCAGTAATGCATGGTGCCTTTTAATCATAAGCGACTGGAAGAAGATGCATTTCTCCCAAAGAAATTACTCACAAACAAATGAAAAATCAGTCACCAAAGTCATTGGGTCATAATGACCCAAGGGATACGAGTGTAACCTTTTTTTGAGAACTAAATAATGAAATTATAACGGATCATTGTACAAAAGAAAATATAAAATACTATGAAAAACCAAGTCACGAAATACAAAGTCATGATATTCAGGCATAAAAAAGTTATGTTGATCTAAACTTCGTTTTGGGTCATAATGACCCGAGGAGAACAGGAAGGTTAAATATTCAAGAAAGAATCCAGCAAACAAGAAGGGTCTTAAAGATGGCCTTAGCTCACGTCACCCTATTTCAGTCTTGCCAGTCTTTGATCAAATCTGCGAGGTAATTATAAAATCTCCGCTATACAACTACTTGGAAAATAGTGGCCTTTTAAGTTCATCCCAATTTGGTTTCCATAAAGGTAAAAATACAACTCAAGCTCCTTAAAATATCACTAATTTCATCCACAAATCTTAATAAGACCAATCATGTATTGTTCTAACCCTTTGTGACCAACCCAGGCTTGTGATTGAGTATCTCACACCATACTCCTGGAAAAACTGGAATTCTATGGCATCTCAGGAGTTGAGTTATCTCTTTTCCAATCATTTCTTTCTCAGTGTCTTTGATGTGTTTAAATACAGGGAGTGCAGTCCTCTCCCATATGGTGTTCATCAGGGGTCTGTCCTGGGACCCTTCTTATTTTTAATTTTGATCAATGACATTTTTACACCCCTAAATTCCATTGTTTACACTGATGATACAATCTTAATGGATGCTTGTAAAAGTACTACCAATGCTGCTGAAAGCACAGTTAATCATCTAGCATTGGCTAATGATGGATTTAGAGTGAATGAATGGCTGCCTAATCATGGAGAAAACCCAGAAGTTAATTTGCAGCCTGAAATCTGCCTCAGGTAATTGAAAGCCAACAGAACTACTTGGGTTTTGTCGTGATACTAAACCAAGCTGGAGCAGTAATATTACTGAGGAGTATAGGAAGCTTTCCAAAGCTCTCTTTATTTTAAGAAAACTAAGCTTGTAACTCCCTTCTGATGTCATGAGATGTATGCATTTTGTCTTTTTATAACAGCCACTGAGACTAAGGTTTGGAATTACAGGGGAATGCCCCAGCCTTAAAATTTGTATTTATGTTAAAAAAAAGTCCATTAGTATGCTTAAAAAATCCTTTTCTCTGGAGCACTGTCACCCAATGTTTATAAAATTGAAAATTTCAACTTTTTATAGTATGTATGTGTACAGAGTTTTGATATAAGTCAAGGAAAACCATGATCTCTTCTCTACAAGATCTATAACTCACAATTACCGCACTAGAAAATAATATCCTCACCCTTAACCAAAGCCGGTTAACTAAAACCCTGTATGCTCTGCCTCATATTGGTATCAGACTATTTAGCAATGTATCCCTCACAACTACCGCACTAGAAAATAATATCCTCCCCGTTAACCAAAGCCAGTTAACTAAAACCCTGTATGCTCTGCCTCATATTGGTATCAGACTATTTAGCAATTTACCTATTTTAGCCAGAATGACTAGCTTGGATAAGGGGCTGTCCATAATTTACGTAGACACCAAACAAGGGTGGGAGAGTACAAGGGTTGTCGCGAAGGTCCATGTTGGAGGGTGGGGGGGTTGGAAGGATGTTTACATAGACAATGGTAAATATACAGTTTATTGTAAATAACAGATTATCATAGCACATGAGTAGTTTTTCTTTTACTTACCTTTCCTAAAAATCAGCCTTAAATTACAGATAGTCCACGACAATCAATTAATATCCCATTTCACAGCTTTTTCCGCAAAAAAAGAAAAGTCTACATGGACAGCAGGGGGGATCTAGGGATTCCAGATGAAGTCTACGAGTGACCATGATGGGGGTCGAGAGGGTCAAAGAGTGGCCTATTTTTGTCTACATGGATTATGTACTGCCCCTAAACTCAAGCATATGATTCACTCCTGGCTTGCCTTACATGCATTCTATTCTGTGGATGAGTTTTTTCACCTATACCACTAGTGATGATGTATTTTGACATGTTTGTTAAACTATAATTGCATGTAATTTTTTGTACATTTATGTACTATTGTACTTTTCCTTGATGAGGTCTTAAGTGTTTTCTGAATAGATCTGTGTTCACCATATCGGCCTCCATTGTGAATGGGATGAATTTATCGAGTTAAGGTCAGAGCAATCAACCACGATTCTGCACCATTGCACCACGATGCACGATAGGCGCCATTCTGTGCATTGCATTCAACTTTGTGTTTGAGAGCTCTCTGAACTTGAATGCGATGCACAGAATGGTGCCTATAATCATGGGTGCTATAGTAATCCAAAACAATGTTACAAGGTGTATGTTGTGATGCAATGTTTAATAATTTTAATGTTTTTATTCGAAGCCTTAAAGATGGAATAATGTATGTTCTGAAAAGTTGGTTAAGAATAGCTGTGGTTGATTGTTCTGGCCTTAACTCAATAAACACTTCCCGTTTTCTGAATACTTTAGGCTAATAGGACTTAATTATTGTTAAAGCTTTTAACACAGGATAGTGGCTGTATAAAAAGGTTAGAGATATGGTGGGCCCTAAACCATGAAGGGCCAGTCAATACCAGAAGTATTCATTTAGCCTAATTGTTTTCAGTAAAATTTTTCATAGCTCAGCTACTTACACTAAATGTTATGAGGAATTTATCGCCACAGCATCATGACAGACAGAGGATTTCTAAATGTTTTCCACGCGCTCATTTTTTGCCCCATCACAACGCCTCGAGCAGAATTGGAGGGGTGTTGCCTCATGCCTGTCTTTAACGGCGGTGGGATAAATGATCGTTTCGCGGACGAGGGGGTGCAGTTGAAATCTGGAGCCTCACACTCCCACAATGATTCATTGCGACCGACCAACTTGGAGCAGGGCATGGACCAGCGGAGAGACCTTGGGAGAGAAAAGGGGAGGCGGCGGGGGAAGAAGAGAGTTTCAGCACGCGCCCCCGCGAAGGCAGAATGACGCCCCCGGCATTTGATCTCCCCCTCCCGCCCTCTGGCGCAACAGCTGCCGCGTAGTCGCCGGCCCCGGACCCCCAAGCGGGGACGCTCCCGAAGGAGACTGACTGCGCGGGTGGGGGGAAGATTGGAACAGATATTCGAACACGTGCTGCAGCAAAAACATGCAGCTCCGCTCCTCTGGACGAGGACCCCACGGTGTTGACGGCTGCAACGGCCGTGACCTTCGTATTTCAAGGTTAGAGACGCCCAAGAATGATCACATCGCATGATCTGGCGTGTGAAACCGAAAAACACAAAGCATCGCCTTCGCTCATTTGTTCAGGCATAAAAAAAACCTGAAGAATTGCATTCTCTGGCATCTTCCCTAGGCACTGGGTAGAAAAGGAACTTCAAATAAAATTTACATTCCACCTCTTCATCTTTCAACGAGGATACGGTTTCTGAAACAATTAGCTGAGTTCACCCTGTTTCATCGATTGGTATCATCGACGTAGAAATACACCTATTTTAATACGAAAATGAAAAGTAAACATTTTTTCACGGTCGCGTGATTTAAACAATGGTCACCATGGATTCTTCGATTACGTGATTCCCTTTCCCAAACGGCTTCGTACCTACGTGATTCCTAATTGGCTGTATATCTGTCAACAGCGCTATTATCTTGGGCGAACTTAAGAGGGTCTCCTACTTGAGGTGGCCGGAGCGATTTTAGCTTGTTCACAGATATGCGTGAAACTTTGCATGCGTGTACTTTTTAGGTTTTTGTATCGTTAAGAGTGAAAAGAATGCATGCTATCGCTTTAGATTTTTGGAAAATTCAATGTTATTTTAACACGTATGCTTATGTTATTAGACATCTCTTTCGAAATAATTCGATTCTTTAAGGGGGGGATCGGGTTGGTGTGGTGGCTAGAGTACTGGCTAACCACACGGGCGGCCAGGGTTCAAATCCTGCAGAGGAGGATGTTTTTCAGAGGAAACCCGATCCCTACTTAGTGTCTTATGGAGGGCACTTAAAGTACAGTACTCCGCTGTCGGATGAGACGTTAAACCTAGGTTAATGCCGACGCCGGGTTTCTATCCGCCCATCCTCCTTTACCTATCCCCTATGGCGCAAATTACCTCAGCTGTCCGTCGCCTCCCCTAAATCCAATCCAATCAATTCTTTATGAACGGATTTCTTCCAGAACGCGAAATAATACGTTTCATAACATTACCATGGTGGCTAAAAAATACTAAGGTATTACGTCTAGTTGACAAAACGGTTTCAGGGGTTACTTAGTGGTACTTATCCATAATGCAGATAAGGAAAAGAAAAACTTTATACTATCTACTATGCGTTTCTTTTAACAACTTAGCCAACCAAAGTTTCTACTTTCACAGCTACTTTCAGGACCACAAAGTAACGACTGAAACCATTATGCCTATTCGGGATGCTAGAATAGCTACCATGCCAAATAAAAAGCATGTATCCACGTTCGTTTTTAGATTAAATTTCGGATTCCGTGTCATAAATCCAAGCATTAATAAAACTTTGGGTAAGGTAATTTGAGCAAAATATCTTTTCACCAAGAAATTAATGAATTTGGTCTCATTCTAAACAAAAAAATTCCCCCCCCACGAAACGATGTCAAAATATCAGCCCCTTACCGAACTACTTCCCGAGATTTTTGACCAAAAATACCAGCCCTTTTACATAGGGAATTGTGCGTGTATGCACTCCAGAGAGATCTCATTATATGATCTCCATTATGAATACTATAAAATACACTTTCTGCATCATTTATGCTACTATATGCGCGTAGATCTCGACCTCATAACCGAACTTGCGTGAAGATTGATCCAAAAAATTTTTTCGTCCAACTAATTAAACTATTAAAATGATCACTCAGTGACTCAAGACTACCGCTTCAGCCTCCTTAATAGAGGGGTTTATCATATTGTCATAAATTTATTACTGCGCGGTTCTTTGAGGAGGCGAAGTCAATCGAACGAGAACGATGAGAAGTTTTGAGCCGTCTCTTTAGTTCTGTTGGTCTTTCTATTGCGGTGGCGTACTGAAATCCTGATTGAATATGCGAATCTTTGTCAAAGGCTATGACTCGTCACAATGTAGAACATTTTAGATAGCAAGGAATATTAACAATGGTCCATAAGTGGTATTTGTAATCTTATTCGGCTGAATATCGAAAAATGAGGAAACTTCATTTTGATTAGATTCCAGAACCTGACGTTGATTATGGGGTGCTCTCCGTCCCATGATATAAAATTAATTCCGATCGCGACGGGCTTAAGTCCTCTTCCGCTAACTCGAGGTTGGCAAATTCGAGTACCGCCTGGGGGGTATTTCCCCATTTACGGCATGGGTGTCTGTGTTCGTCTGTTGTCATTAATGCTACACCGGATGCAAAAATCCAAATGTGCTGTTTTCGGAGTTGTGGAAAAAAATAATGAATTTCAAAAAATTCTCAAAACCTTAAAATCCGGCGAACACGAGCAGGAAGACTACAGGGATATAATATTTGGAATATTTGGTGGTAGGTGGTGAAAGCTTATGCTGCCTGCGATCATACTACTGGTAAGAGCGTACTAGGAACATGTAAGCCCGGTTTTATGTTCTCTCGTTGAGGAGGCAGAGGCGATTATCGTTTACACATTCCCACAGAGCAGTACAGATTTCTGAGAAACTTCGTTTACCTATTCTTACTCGTGATCCCTTAAAGATAAATGTGAAAAAATTGCATCTTTCGCAGTTTATTTGCAGTTAAAGGCTACTATCATACGCCGCCTTATGACACAAGGGATATAATTCGAAATAATTCGGTAGCAAGCACATATACCTTATTCTTACCACGTAATAATACCTTTCGTACGATTATAAAGGTAGCTAACAGTTATCAAAGTGTTACGCAGAGTCAAAGATTTGGAAAAACATACTTAGATATAATTCTCATCCAAATTTCAAATATCGAGCTCAATACTGAAGTCCTAATATGATTTCACTGAGGCAAAAACGTAAAATATCTTCCTTTAATCATCTCAAGTTACAAACATTAACAACGCTCGTTTAGTAAAAAAAGGCTATTTCGATTAGCAGTGACCAAAAATTAGGCAAACAGGCCGTAGATTTATGTAGATTCGAGTTCCGTTTACACACAGTGGTCTGTAGTCATGTATGCACGTACTGGTCATTCTCATATGATTTCGGGATGTCACGTCTCATCAGGTCAAGGTCGGAAAAAGGTCGTTGTTTAAAGATGGGGGTAATTATTACTACTCTCCGGGGGTATGGAATACCTTATGAATACCATTTGTTACCATTTCCCCAGAAATCACGGTGGGCGCGGCCTCCCACCCTCCCCCTCCTCCCGCATCCCCTTTCGCCCAGCATCGGACTCTCCTGTGAGATCGCCGAGTTCTGTACACGGGATATTTTGTCACCTAAAATTAGAGCTCGATAGTGGGATTTCGGCATGAAACCTTGGCCTTTGTACCTTAAATCTTCGGCTATTTGACATTGTGGCCATTAATACTAACCTAGGCAGGCTGAAACTTCGTAACCGCAGGAAAAACCTCTAAGATGCCTTCTTCCTCAATCTAATTCGGGAAGGAACCCAAATTACCTCGCCAAATGTTTAAATTTAGGTCTCAAAGCACCTAGAAGAAATTGCGGTCAAACAAAAGGTTTTATACTAACACATTCCCTTAAAAAAATGAAATAATTCGTTATGTCAACCTCCAAATTATAGATCACTGCCCCAAAACCCTAACAATAAACGGGCCCATGCATATATTTAAAGACAAAACGTAAGAATATTCTTCTCCTTAATACAGAGTTGGCATGATTTTATAATGCTCCTTTGACCTGTATTTAAAACGAATATTTATTTATGCCCGTATACAATATGTTCACGATTGTGTTTGACTATGCTGTTGAGCCAAAAATCGTCCTTTTGTCACTATTTTTGCCCCACAGGTAATACCCAGGGTGAAAAGACACTATTATTCTGTAATAATATCTATTTAGTAGGAATTATCACACTATTAAGAAATAGTATACAATTGTAGTATCCATTTAGAAAATAATGTTGTTCACTTGAATTTAGAAGTTCAAGAGCCATCGTTTCATTTCAAAATCATATCCCGTAATTCTTGTATCAGCTTCCCTCGATACTGGTCTTATTTTTGAGTCGCTGAAAACTGAAGTAGAAACGTGAGTAAATGGAATTTGTTCATGTATTTTTTCGCCGAACTTGTGAGCGAGAAAAAAACTATCGAAATCTTTGGTGTTGCCTACAAAATATAATTAAGTAGTTATTCTACAGTGAAGGATGGTGACGATGCCGCGTTCATCAATCCATGGGATTCAGATATTGGAAATTAAAAACTTGAGACTCAATATCAGATTCGTGTCGCAACCCTATAACTGCCAATATTTCACCCATGACGATTTCTATGCAAGAGTAATAAAAATGATACTCTCGGTGATGCTCGAATCACGAGGAAGAGTGTCTTGAACTGTCTGTCTGCAGTACGTTACACCCATGGTAAAGATGACAGCCGTCGTCTTTACCAACGACTTCTCACGGCAATAAATTGAGTTTTTTCTCGATTTTTCTCGCTGCGAGGAGCCTGAAGAGACAAAAGATTGAACTGCTAGTATACCCCATAAGAAAAAATAGTATCAGCATTTGAAATTTTTTGATAGTTTACTTCTAAGAATTTAGTAATTTTTAATAGTAAAAAATTCAGAATGAAACTGTAAACTATTAAATACTCCCTAAAACTACAAAACCGAAAGTAGCAAGCGCTTAAAATGCTCAATTGTAACTATCAGCTGTCAGAAATAGCTACTGAGCTGCTTAATTAATTGCCACTACGATTTTTAAAGGTGACTATAAGATGTCCGAAATAACCACTATTTTTCAATAGTATGTTTCCCACGTTATATCACGAAACAGCTGAGAAGTCCCTTTTTAATTCATGTCGTAAAAGTTAGTATGTGGCTTGTTTCAGTTATGCAAATAATGTCCATAAGGGACTCGGGCGGGCCGCAAATTTCCATGGGCCTCAACGGCCGGCTTTGCCTGGGTCGAGCACGAAGGGTCCCGCCGTCGGCCACAGCAAGTGGGCGGATGCCAGAGAGATGCGACGCGCGACAGACGGGTGGTCCAGCGGCCCCCATGGATGTCGACTCGCAGAATTTCTCACAGCGGGAGACTTTATCGGCCGGTTGAGTTGAACGCATTCCATCCGAGATGCACACCACTCCCGCCACGACTTTCATTGATGTGTCCTAAGAAAAGCGCTGGAATTGCGCTCGCTGTGATATCCAATTGCCAGGGTTATAAAAGGTAAGGTAATCATTTCCCACCACATGCCGCATTTTAATGGTCACTTTATTTATACATCAATTACGGCATCATGGCTAATTACACTGGTCAATGAAATAAAAGTTGGCCACACCTCGAATATGCCGTGAGGATTTGGGACCCTGGTCATAAAGATTTAACCAAAGAAATTTGATCAAGTTCAAAGAATTGCAGCACGCTTCGTTAAAGACTGCTACGAGCATACTTATAGTGTTTCACAACTTCTAGAGGGATTAACGTGGGAGTCCCTACGGACCCGGAAGCTACACGCTAGGCTTAGCTTGCTTGAGAAATTCAGAACTGGTGCGTTTCAGAGCGACACAGAGAATATTATCATGACTCATCACTACATCTCTAGGTCTGACAGAAGCGATAAAGTAAGAGAGATACGTTGCCGAGCAGATAGGTAGAAAAACCCGTTCTTTCCGCGCCCAACAAGCGATCACAATAAAAATTGAGCTCCACCAAATACACTCCCATAGCACACGTCACCATTTCTCTTCCCAAAACCTTATTACATACTTACAAATTTTAAGCTATCCGGGACTAGCCACGGAGTTCACTCAAGCCACTTTTACGGAGTCACCCGCAATGCACAAGTGTGCGAAATTCCACAGAGAAAAATCATCCGCCTTGACCGGGATTCGAACCCGAATTCCTCGATTTCCGGCCAAGTGCTTTAGCCAGTTAACCTACCGAGGCGTCCTCTTCCTCTGTGGATTTTTTAGATGTTCTCGACTGCCGGACATACAATGTAACAATCAGTCGCTACTGAGCGCTTAGGGCCTCTGCCCACAAGGAAAGATCGTACTTTGAACGCAGAGAGGCATTCACTCTATTTGACAAATTTTAAGCTATCCGGGACTAGCCACGGAGTTCCACTTTTACGGAGTCACCCGCAATGCACAAGTGTGCGAAATTCCACAGAGAAAAAAATCATCCGCCTTGACGCCTAAGCGCTCAGTAGCGACTGATTGTTACATTGTACGTGGGTAAGTCAATAAATAACTCGCAAATCTAGATAGAGGCATTAATAATGAAAGTAACATCCAGACCTGAATTTCACTTTTCTACATGTTCACCCTGTACATTCAGACACTTATCCCATCTCTTTACAAGTCCTTGATAGCCGGCAGCAAAGAAGTCTTTTGTTGGCTGACGCAGCCAATGAGTAATCTCGGCATCATCATTTTCAAAACTTCGACTATCCAAATGATTTTTTAGGGGCCCGAACAGATAAAAATCACTGGGGGCTAAGTCGGGACTGTACGGTGGATGTTCCAAGCGTTCTCAATGGAATGTTTACGAATGATACTGATGATAAAATGCTGACGTTTGCGACTTATTTATTGACTTACCCTCGTATGTCCGGTAGTCGAGAACATCTAGTCCCGAGGTCACAAAAATCCACAGGTGAATAGTACGCCTCGGTAGCTTAACTGGCTTAAGCACCCGGCCGGAAATCGAGGGATCCGGATTCGAATCCCGGTCAAGGCGGTTGATTTTTTCTCTGTGGAATTTCGCACACTTATAACTTACATTTTTACACGGCTGGTGTCCTAACACCCTCTGCCATCCGCCCATGCGGCGGATCGCATAGTAGTATGTACATGTAGAAAATAAACAAAAGATACAACAAGAAAGAACAATAACGCGAAGAATGAAATAAAATCGAAATTAATCGAAACTCGGGGTTCCATTAAACAAATGCCGTTGGATTTAAGATTGGAATTGGTTGGGTGAGGAAAAGAAAATGATAATGATAACTTGTCTTTATTGAGCAAATTTAGAACTGTACAGTCCTCTCTTACAATTAACTCATTTTACGTCCATCATCCATGTCCTGGGCAGTGAATAATCTACCCAGGCGATATTCGAACCCGTGACACTCGGGTTAGCATGCGAAGACTTAACCCCGCCGCCACCAGGGACGACGAGGTCAAGGAAGAGGTCAAGAACGAGATATGTCAGCGATAAACGGTAAAATTCGGAGGGGATTCAGTGAATGAGGAAACGCAGTGAAAGGAATAGACGAGATTTCGGGATGTGTAGGAGATTTAAGTTTGGTGTGGGGCGAGCTCATGGGCGATGTGTCAGGATTTATGCTGAGGGGCCGGGGGGTGGGACACCTATCCGTAGCTGTAGAAATATGCCAGGGGGAGCAGAACATCATCCAGTCCGGATCCGTATAGCAGATTTGGTATGAAATATCTCGTCCGGGGGAAGGGGGGAAGGTGGTGGTGCGAAGGGGTGGGAGGAGAACTGCCCCGTGTATCCCCCTGGGTACGCCCACGGGGCGAGGACAGAAACGGATTGGAAAGAGAGGGAGACGGTCGCAGGTAAGAAGCTGTCCGTTCATTACCATTGTCGTTCAATCCTAAGATTGGTTGACTGCAGCCCTCGACTCTTCCCTATCTAATGGTAGTTCCCTCACCTCCTGGAGTCTCTTCCAATGTACTTTCCTCTTTATTTGGTCCATGCAATTATCATTACAACTGCGTAACGGCCGAAACTAGTTGCACATTCAGTAATAAACTTGTGGAAGTTACAAAGTTTGACTAATGACAACGTCATCATCATTGATCGTCCAATCCTAAGATTGGTTGACTGCATCCCTCCACCCTTCCTTATCTAATGCTAGTTCCCTTACCTCCTGGTGTCTCTTCCCATGTTTTTTCCTCTTTATTTGGTCCATGCTCTTACCACTTCAACAGAGTAACGGGCGAACTAGTTGTACATTCAGTATTAAACTTGTGGAATATACCAAGTTTGACTAATGACGATGTCATCATCATAGTCTAATAAAGAGACTTTAGACAATGCACATCAGGATGATGTTCCTTAAATGTTATTATTATTTTTATCCAAAGTGTTATGACCATGGCAGGTTTTAACTCGATACGCACTGTTAATGATTCTGTACCCTTACATAGAAATTCTGAGTCCTGAAGATGGAAATTATGAAATTCCGAAACGTAGGCGAAGGATGATTGTTTGAATCACTAACTCGGACCTATACTTGATATTTAATTGGATTTATAAAACAAGAGGTCGATAGCAGAATACTGCATTTATATTTTTAGCATGAAAGACGCAACTATATTCTATCGTATTTAAAGAACTAACCGAAACAAGGCGCCAACACGAGGAGCTAATTGAAAAGAAAAAAAACTGCTGGAAATTCAGGTATCAAGGAATGGAAAACCAAGCTCGGAGGGAAATGCAAGGGCTTCAGGCTCGCCCATTTCATCGTCACAGAGATCCCCAGTATTGTTGACAATCAACAACTTTCATGATCTAAAAGACTACCAAACGACAGCCATTTCAGTCTGCAAAGCTATTTAAAATCCTTCATTCGTGTTTGCGCGATGTTGGAGGGTACTGGCCGTCCTTTTAATTAATTTAAAATTATCCTCTACCCGGTGTCGCGGCAAGGTTTAGCTACGTGCTCGTTTTCTTTCAATTCGCTTGCCTAATTGTTGGTGCTCCCGAGCTGGGAGCGCGCCAGTTCATTACCTGTCGGGAGCCGGTAATGCCTCGTTCAGACTACTTTCGTACATACGATGGTCCGTACGACGGTAGCCTTAATTCGTAATATGAATGCAAGTTCGTACCACGGTAATCCTTAGTTCCCTTAGCAGTCCCATTTATATTCCGAATGTTTCCGCTAAAGGCCAGATCCCATTATTTTTTATCCGTTGAATTTTTCCCTCTTTTTCCCTCTGGGATTACTACGGCTACGGTACGCGGGCAATTAGGAACTTTTATTCCACATGGCCTAAAATTTTCAATCACTCCAAATGTCTTCCGAAATGAGTGATATGTAGACTTGATGAATTTCCGTTTGAGAAGGATTGGCCCAATGAATTTTTTTAACTCTCGCATTGTCGACTTTCGCCTCACCCATGGTACTAATTGGTACAAAAGCAGGGTACAAATGTATTAGTACCATAGCCTCACTCAACCCGTGAGTACGTGAGGAGTTTGCACTGGGTCGTCTTTGAACAAACATGGCGTCAAACCTGGACTGTGTGATTGATTTGTTGCATTGGAATATTTCCAAAAACTTTCAGCGCGATTTTATAAACATTTGAACTTAGAAAATAATAAAAAACTGGATGAAATTCTTGATGAAAAAAAAGAATGATTTGACTTTGCTGGGGTTCGAACCCTCATGTCCTAACTGCCGGGCCCATCCCGGTGGTTAAACAGCCTCACACATCTGTCTAAGCACTTAGAAATACGGATCGAATTCCGGTCAATTCAATTTATTTCACGACGAATTCCATTCCATTTGTGTATTTCTTTGAACCCGTGCACGTGACTCCGAACCATACCATTTGCGCATTTCGTAGTGATCGCAAACCAGACCGATCGGACGCTAAAATATTGTTAATAATTTATATAATAAAATATAATAATAAATAAAATAATAAAAAATAATGTTAAAAAGTGTATACAAAAATAAGGTCAACGAAGATATTCTTTTGCTCAAAAACACCGGGCTCGATAACTTAGGCCATCGCACGGATAATTCCAATGGAGTCAGCTGGATGGATTGGGTTTTGACACTTTGAAATCGGGCGAATAAGAGAGTGCTTCAGTTTGTTTGGATATCATCATCTGTTTGCTAAGAGGAATCAAATTTATTGAGAGGAAATGGGGGTATTAGAGGCAAAGATGTTTTCGATTATATCGATACGTCGATATCAATTCGATATGATGAAACCATTGAGATATCGTCTCTACCTTTGGCATTGAACGCGGCTGTTTTGCCGAAATCATGCACTGATGAGGATGTGAAAAGGTACAAGAGGAATCAAATTAATGGTTGAAGGCGTAACTTTGTGGAAGGTTACCGCAGACATGACGAAAAAGAAAAATCTCTCAGTAAATTCTACACTTAAAATTTTTATTACCGACCTAGGTTTCGATTGCCTTGCAATCATTTTCACCTTTGAAAAATGGTTGCAAAGCAAACGAAACCTTGGTTGGTAATCAAAATTTTAAGCGTGGAATTTACTAAGAGATTTTTCTTTTTCGTCATGTATATACAAGAGGAACGGGTGAAAAGGTAAACTACAGAGGAGTGTTGAGTGTCGATTTATTTGATAAAAGGATAACAAAAGGATATGCCTTGAATGGAGTGGTAAAAGGTGTTGGACGGCATCAAGGTGTAGGTAACACCATTTAGAATTTACTTCGATTCAATCACTCCAGCGCTTTTTCGCACCTTCCATGTTGATCCAGGGTATTTTCTGCAGCTATTCGACAAAATTGACATTTTTAGCTTTCCGTTTCAAGGCGGAGACTCTCTTGCGAAGGAGTTCAAAGGTAGGTAGGTTTCAGGGTATTTTCTCCTCATTGTTTGTCGGGCAAGATTAAGCAATTCTATTGATTCTTTAATTTCGGTATTTAGCCACGGCAACAACCTTGACGTGGAGGAAGGGCTTTTGCCTTCCAATGATCCTAAGTGCTGGACTGGCAGGAGCGATTAATATTGCTCCCGGTAGGACCACCCATGCCAGACAGGTCGAAGGGATGGAACCAGACGAAAGGTAGTCCAGTGATGGTGACAAGTGAAAACACTATTTGGAAGCCAGGGTGGGAGTCCCTTCCAACAATCAACTACCCAGAAAAACGAAATCAAGGGATTCTTGGGGTACTGCGCATGAGCCCAACGTAAAGATGCACGCCGATCAACAGTTGATAGAAAATAATGAGTTGACTAATTTTTCTCATCAATAAAGCATTCGGCCGTCATTTCATTCCCGTCTTTTCTTCTAATAACAGCAAGGAATACATTTTTAACGAATGATTTGAAATCCCTTTACTTAGTAAGTTTCGGTAAGATCTTGAATTCGTATAGGTGACGTAGATAGATCTGATAGTGGCATGAGAATATCGGTTCCATCTATTGGTTGGTGTAAATAAACTATCCAACATAATCAATACAAAATAAGTCTAAAAAGTGTCAGTATTTTTTGTGAGACAAGTTGGTTGTTGCGATATAATATCTAGATTGCACCTATGCATTTAATCTAAAAGAATAACCCTATCAGCTGATTTCCTCAGAGAGTTGTATCATTCCTTTAGAGGGTGAACTCCGGTAGTTGAATGGACTCGGATGGAATAGTAGGCGTCAACTTTGCTTCGATAATCCCGATGAAATGAAAGTTTTTCGCGTCATAATACAGTTGGAAATCATCGAAATGAGCTGTCAGGCAATGCCCATTGATATGGGACACATCCGTAAAGTCCGTCGTTACTTTGTTTGGAGCACACGACGGTGGGACCTTTTTAACATGATTTAAAATAAAGAGTCGATGTTAGCATGACAATTGGCTATGACTGAATTGGTTACATGACTTTCATTGGGGCCACCAACTTTTTCTTTGGTATGATGGCTCGAGTACTCGCCTACCACACGGGCGGCCAGGGTTCAAATCCCTGCAGAGGCGGATGTTTTTCAGAGGAACCCGACCCCTACTTGAGTGTCTTGTGGAAGTCACTTCAAGTGGAGTACTCCATCTGTCGGATGAGACGTTAAGCCGTGGTCCCCTTGGCGCCTTTCGTTAAGCGTAGGCTAATGCCGACGCCGGGTTTCCATCCACCCTTCCTCTCTGAACTATCCCCAATGGCGCAAATGACCTTAGCCGTCGGTCGCCTTCCCTAATATCCAACCCATCTACGATACCTTGAAAACTTTCAGTCATAGTTATAATTATATAAAACGTATTATTTTAGATTTAGGAGAAAATCTATAAGTATGTAATCGAAATGTTTTATAATATAATTCAGCAGGCTACTTATTATAAGAGTATTTTTTTGTTAATAAACCAAATGGGTAAGTCTACTTTCTTTACTTTTTGTCTAGATGTAGATATTACTAATCAGTACACGTAGGAAAAGTTTGACTGAAATTATCGGTTATTAAGTGAATGTATCTATTCAAGTCTTTAACTTGACTAATTATTTTCATGCAGTACGTTCAAATTCCTTCACAACAGAAAGTTTGTTATAATTCAGATAAATTTATGCGGTGACTATATGATTTATTAAAATAAAAAAATAGTAATAAAAAATAGTAAACTTTAAGTGGAGTACTCCCGTCTGTCGGATGAGACGTTAAGCCGTGGTCCCCTTGGCGCCTTACGTTAAGAGTAGGCTAATGCCGACGCCGGGTTTCTATCCACCCTTCCTCCCTTACCTATCCCCTATGGCACAAATGACCTTAGCTGTCGGTCGCCTCCCCAAATATCCAATCCAATCCAATAAGAGATTTTTTCCTCCTCTTACCCGAGCGAATATGATCTTACCCTCTTATTTTTAGAGTTCTAGCCGGGGCAAGGAGCTACTAAAATGCTTAGTCATTCAACTATGTAGACAAAGTTATTATTCATGTAAATCCATCAAATATGTCGACAGCAAAATCACGCGTTCGCCTTCACCTGGTCAGCCGGTCATTCCTGAGGGGCTGACGTGCAATAATACTACTATAGCCCCTCTCCAAAAGTTCATGTTTACAGCTCACATACATGTCAATGCCTACGTCCTGCTATGTTCCTGGCGGATTAACGTACGGTATTATGAATTAAAAGAAACAACCCACCAGGTCTGGTCACCAGCTTTCTGATGACGGATTATCGTTCGGCAAGAATATGTGATTATCGGTATTTTTTATCCTGGCTAAATTGGAGCCGAATTTAAAGCAGTCATTGAGGTTAAAATGTGAATTTGATTTTAAGGATAAAAGTCCAATTCAAAATAGATGGGGCTTTATTGACGCTAAAAGAAGCTTAAAGTAAGTCCTCTTCGATGACCGGTATTGGAGATATTTCATAAAAAAATCTCTGTCAAATATATTTATTTTGAAAGGACAGTGTTTCGCGTCGTTTTACGTGATGTGTGACGGCATTAGAACTTTCTTCCTCGTGAATACGAAGCGAAAACAGTTCCTCCAGTCACATCAGCTGGCGTTTTCAGGACACTTCTGATTGGCTAGATTAGCTTGAACAAATTGATTAGATAAATGGACATCTCATGAGAAATCTCCGCGTGAAACAAACAGCAGAGGTCAGGGTAGCCGTCGGAGAATCGTAATGAACCACGATAGGACGGGGAGTGGGGCAGCAATGCACAATACCGCCTCTACTTTTTAACGTTTACCTCGAAGATATATGAGATGGATAGAACGGCGAGCAATCGGAATTACATGAAGACTATTTCATCGTATTTGTAGATGATAATTAGGAGCGATATTTAAGAGAAGAAGATTTCCCGAATTCTAAGAAGTTCCCGAAGTTGCTGATTGAGTATCGAGTCAAATGGATGATGAATGGATAAGCGTCGTGAAGCAAACCGAGAATATCCGAGGTGCGGTGTGTCAGTATACTAACTGGGGAACAGTGGTGATATGAAGCACGGCAATACACGAAATTGTTTCAACATAATATCAGTCGTCCAAACCTTACTATAAACCCATTCGTGTGATAACGTTCGATTACAGTGGTTCTGAACCTGGGGTAGGATTGCCTGAAGGGTAAAGCGCGACTGTTAGTGTTTTGGAACGGTTTGGGTGGTTTATCGTATGTGGCCTAGGAGTTTGCGGGGAAGGTTGAGTATAGTCGCAAGAGTGGGAGCATATTTGCGTATAGGCAGGATTGTAACCTAACTGAGATACTTCGGGGTAGTTTGAGCGAAATATCACTTCACCTAGAAATCAATGAATTTGGTCTCATTTTAAAGAAAAATATCTCAACATTCCAAAGATACCAAAATATCAGCCCCTTACTGAACTACTTTCCGAGATTTTTGACGATAAATACAACCCCTTTTACACGGGAAATGGTACGTGTATGCACTCCAAAGAGAGACCTTATACAGAGTGTCCCATAAATGTCACGCCACAGTGACACTGGAGCTAGGGCAGCCTAAGAGGAGCCGAACCAGCCTAATATGACCTCAGTAAAAGTTGCACGGTTTTCGAGATATTGCCAAATTAAAGCTTTTTCAAAAATTTTACTTTTTTTACATTTCTAGTCCCAGAATTCAATCGGATAATTTAACGTTCTCATTAGGGCCGCTCTTTTAATCTTCCAACTGTGACTCATGTGCCGACTTCTACCTGGAACAGAGGCCCGAGAGGGAGGGGGGTCATGGGGTCCGAACAAACAAAAGAAACGCGAAAGCCGCTATACCTGTCTAACTTAATCGGCTTTCAAAAAATGGGATGGATAGAGTACTATGTTTGTTAATTTGTGGCAGTAGCCCCATCAGAGAGCCAAATTGAAAGCTATTCAAGTGAATTCTGGGACTAGAAATGTAAAAAAGTGAAATTTTTGAAAAAGCTTTAATTTGGCAATATCTCGAAAACCGTGCAACTTTTACTGAGGTCATATTAGGCTGGTTCGGTTCCTCTTGGGCTGCCCTAGCTCCAGTGTCACTATGGCGTGACATTTATGGGACACCCTGTATTTAAAAAATTAGAAATTTTTAACAACTTGATCTCGTCAAAAAATTAAGAGAAATTAGTTTGTATGTTTCTCGACTATTTTTGGAAATAAACCATATTGTCAACTCAGTCATTTTTTCCGTATCGCAAAAAACCTTCGGTGGTGAAGGAGCTTTTAAACGTACCGCGTGAAAAAAATGAGTATCAAATAAAATTTAAAAAAATGAGTATTAAATATAAATATCTATTAAGGTGAAACACTTAAATAGATATTTTTATTTAATAACTTAGAATTTGTCATATAAAAATATACTATTACACCATTAAACAACGCAATATTTAATTCAATCTTCCGTCTGCTACTGAAATGAAAACTTATAATTCGAATATGATCTCCATGATGCCTATGCAACTATCTCGCTCGTACCATAAGAGGTACAAATGATACGCACACCACAAAGGGGCTCCATAATCAAACCTAGGGTTACGCAGATTGAAAAGGGTTGGAAACAGCTGTTCTATGCCAACGGTCCCTAACCCTTTTTTTTTTAGTTGCGTACCCTTGGCTGCCCATTTCCCCTAAGCCGCTATTCTATGCTATCATTGCCCTTGATGGGGTAGCATGAATATTGTCAGAATTGAGGACTAGGGCTTTCGCAAAGAGCCTCTGCTTCCAAGAGTTGCCCTCTTTTCCCTTCAAAGAGGTTCGTTTGATCAAACTGGACGATCGAGAATGCAAATATATGATTTGAACCACTGAAGGCGCGATTTGTCCCCCATATCGGAATAATAAGAGCCCATCATTTGAGTTGAACTGCACCCTATGCGGGGCGAATCAAAACTTGAAGCGGATGGAAGAATCATCGGCCAACGAAGGACAAGATCCCTTCTCTGCGCCTTGCCTCTAAAACAGCAAGTTTTAAAAATAATGGACGCACCGTATCAATATCTGAAGGCAATTGCACCAATTGTTCGGCATTATTTCGGGGAAGTTCGGCATTTTCCCTGGAGGCTCAAAAAATAGATTTTTTCCCGCCTTGCGGATGATAACAAATTCAATCACAGCCATTTCACGGAAAATGAAACGGGCCAGCCACGCGTGCACGTTTGCTTCATTCCAAAACACCCTGACATTCTCTCTATATCTGGCCTCAAACTCAGGGTCACATAAGTATGCGCCGACGGCAGGTGAGTGGTGGGCAAACGTGGTATGTCGATCACGTTCATACCGAGTACATCTTAATTGTTTTACGGGAAAGTCTTGGTACGAGCAAGCCTCTGAAAACATTTTCAATTTCTCATTAGGCTATAAAAGCGGTGGCGCGCACCGGTAGCGGTTTGGAATAGTATATTCTCGAATTATTTTGGTGGGCCCTTGGAAAAATTTGGTTCCAGTGCTTTTGACTAAAAGTGGGATTGATTAAAATGTAGAAATATTCATTATAACAATAGTAAGCATAATGGTTGCTCAATGGGATGGCCACTTCATACATTTACGTGCTAACCTGCGAGCCGCCGCATGGGCGTGGCAGGAAGTGTTACGACACCAGTCGTGTAAAGATGTAAGGGATAAGGTTTTGGGAGGTGAAATGGTGACTTGAATTATGGTACAGAATTTGATGGAGCTCAGTTATTGATGTGGTCGCTTATTGTGCGCGGAAAGAACGAGTTTTTGTACCTATCTTTTCGGAAATGTATCTCTCTTATTTTATCACTTCTGTCAGACCTAGAGATGTAGTGAGGCGTCATGATAATACTGTCTGTGTCGCTCTGAAACATACCAGTTCTGAATTTCTCGAGCAAGCTAGCTTTTCTTTGTGGTAATCTTCTTAATGGTAAAATAGTTCATTCAACGCCGACGGTGAGAAAGAAATACGAATTCACCAATTTTGATTTCTTATATTAAGCTTATGAAAAAAATCGTTCTCAAATAACGTACTCCCTGATATGCGTTTAAAGTCACAATATAAGAGCATCAGGAAAGCATTTACTCTGGAAATACAATCGACTTCCGGTAATGTTCGTCCAATGAAGGTTTCTTGATGGAGGGTTTTGAGATCTTGAAAAGATTTTGAAGAATTTCCGCTATTAGGATAATCACCAACACCGACAGAAATAACAAATTTTGGATCATCATTAACGAAATAATTCAATTAATGATGTACTTTACTTCGCTAGCGTAAGAGGTGTAATAAATACACATTTAATCATGCATCAAATTTTATACCTTACTACACCGAAAAATTTCGAGACCAAAATGCATTGCATGTGCGAGTAACTTATTCCTAGCATAGAGTGAAGTGTACATATATTCACAGCGATAAAAATGAGACATCTTTGTTTTGACTACCTTTATCAGCAATCAAACAAGCGGAATTTACACGCGGCTATGCCTGGTAAAGTGGAATCGTACACAAAGCAAGAGATCGGGCGAAGAGGTCTCGTGTCCGGTTTTGATGACGCAATAAGCATACTAATATCTATATAGCACACGAATACCCCTGCCATTCTCCCGCTCCACACATTGGACCCAAGGCGTGCCATCCTGATCATTTCAACCTCATCGTTGGGAACGAATGACAAGGTTTTCGTTTAAAAGCACGAGAAAGTCTCCTTAAGATAGTTTGAGCGAAAAATCATTTTACCTATAAATCAATGAATTTGGTCTCATTTTAAAGAATATATCTCACCCCTCTAATGACACCAAAAATTCAATCCCTAACCACATTACTTTCGTAGTTATTTGTCGAAAAACCATCCCTTTTACATGGGAAATGGTACGTGTATGCACTTAAGAGAGACGTTATTTACAAAATAAGGTATTTTTAACTCTTAGATGTCGTAAAAAAAAACTAACAGCGAGTAGTTTGTACGTTTTTTCGACTATTTTTGAAAATTAGTCTTATTGTCACCGCAATATGTTTTTCGGTCAAAAAACCTTCCGTTTTGAAGAAGTTACAAACGCACCGCGCAAATAAACGAGTTAAGTTATAGACCTGTTTAGATATTTTCATTCAATTACTTACCATGTCTGTCACATAAAACTATATTATTGCACAATTAATAATGAAATATTTAATTCATGTGTCCTACAGCTGGTGAAATTAAAACGTATAATTCTAATATGGTATCTATTATGAATAGGGAACTATCTCGCTCGGACTACCTCAACACGTTACATAATTCCAGTCCCCCCTTGTCCTATGGCCGCGCAATCAGGTACTACCGCTTCGTCGAAGCGAGCAGGTCTCCGGGCATGATTTTCATTCTTTGTGTTACACGAGCTATCAGTTGATTCACACTCACTTCTCCAGATTACCTATCGCGGGAGAATATTTTCGGTGGTTGATAACGGGCCGCCTGGGTTGGGATGGCCTCGGCAAACGCCCACTCGCGCTCCCACCAACCGTCGTCGCCCCGCGCCGTTAAAGGGAAGAACGAGTCGCGCACAACCAAATTTCTGGTGATGCGCGGGATATTGCCCCTAAGGTGGTTGGAGCGATTTTCGTTTACGCGCAGATTTGCGCAAAACTTCGCATATGTGCACTAATTAGCAATTTGGATGGATTAAAGCGAACAAAGTTGCACGCTACTGATTTGGTTTATCGGAAATATTTCAATAATTTTAAATTTATTTAATGCTATTTTAATGCGTATAATTATGGCACATGACATATTTTTCAAAACAATTCGGTGAAATACATTCAGATTTTCTCCTAAACGTGGAAACATACGTTTATATCACCATAATGGTGCAAAATATATATCACGCTATCATACCGAATATAAAAACTCTTATTCAGGACCTGATGACGCCAGCTGTAACGTTAGCGAAACTGTGGTCCGTTAACATGAGTCAACGCGGGAAAAACCCGAATAAACTGACCTAAAAAAAACTCGTATTTATTTAAAATTTTGGCTTAGATTCCAAATTCTGCACCTTAAACCTAAAAATAACAATGCACTGTAAGGTCTGCATTAATAGAGAAGAAATAAAAAAAATACAATTCTTGAATCATTTATACGATCGTATTACAGCATATAAGTATGGTTATTTACAAGTTATAAATAGACATGCTTGTGGTCCAAGTGTGAGTGCGTGAAGTGCGGTCCAAGAGTTTTTATTTTGATTTACTTGAAAGGATGTTAAAATGCTCCTTAAATGATTTTTGACTCGCACACCAGTTACCTTCAATTGGTGACTCAGCCGAGATAAAAAAATGCGTCGGAACCAAAATATCGTCACCAAGTTTCGACAAAGTTAAGCTCGTAAAGAGCAAGATAGTGACCAACTGTCGGATACAAAAGGTACACCATTCTTACCGAGAATTTCTCCGAAAATTTAAAAAAAAAAAAACGATCAGGTATTGTCGCACGACATATTTGTGTCCTCCTTTTTCTTGAATTGTCCTCCCGTGAGTCGAGGAAGCGGATTGAGTCGAAAGGAATAAACCGTGTCCTACCATGCTTTTGCGCCCGGAAGTCGATTTCAGTTGCTATCTCTCCCGAAATTATCTGGAACGCTCTGCGGATGTCTTTCTCAGGTTCTGATACACAGATTCTACTTCCTATTTTTTGCGATATTTAGACATTTACCCTGAAATGCACGAAGTTATCCACATTTTATGATGTCGGCCTCCTTTTTTAGCTCCTAGATTAACTAGCTGAAGACAACCCGCTTCGCTGGGTTACCTTTTTGGTACGTCTGTACGGTTTTCTCTATATAATATAGAAGACCGGAAGTCTACTTTTCACTTTCTACTTTTCAATTTTTCACGTTTCACTATTATCCGTACACATTTATTAATAAAATGTCAACTGATGCTTACGCGTCACGCTTCGCCTTATATAGTGTCCGAAGCCATCCTCACCACCCACACATTATGATTCTTGAACGTTCCATAATCATCTCCACCCTACCGATGCAGTTCATTCTATTACATTCTCACTTCGATCCTTCCGGTTCAGTTAACTCTAGTACATTCGAGAACATTCTAGTACATTCTCATTCCGATCCTTTCAGTACATTCGAGAACTTTCTAGTACATTCGAGAACATTCTAGTATATTCTCACTCCGATCCTTCCAGTAGACTCGAGAACTTTCTAGTACATTCGAGAACATTCTAGTATATTCTCACTCCGATCCTTTCAGTAAACTCGAGAACTTTATAGTACATTCGAGAACATTCTAGTACATTTTCACTCATTTTTATACCTTCAATGACGAAGTCGGCCACTCTCAACAACCCACATCTTCCACACCACTACAGCTACCGACACGCAACTACTATAGTGCATGAAGGGAGACTCGAGGCTACTACCACACAAGCAAAAGTGGCCTGCGGTGGGTAGTTGTGGCAGCAAGGTGAAATATACGGACACACATGTCTATTTTTATATGTATTGTAACGGGCATGACCCTAGAGCCAGACAACGGAGACTAACAATGGAAAAAAATACACAAACAGTCCAGAAGAGACGGTTAAACGAATATGTTGTGTAAAGGAAGTGCGGTGAGAGGAAATTAAATACATTTTAATTACGCACCCCACCCGTTCGTTACACTTAGAGTCAGAAGTGGGATTTGTTATAAAAAATCCGTCTGTGAATATTCGTGCACGATTAAAGCGTGGATACGAGTGCCAAGAAGTTGCGTGACTTGATAGTGGCCGAGTTGAAGAGGGATCTGGAAGAACGGGATGAAGACACTTCCGGGGACGAAGGCTGTTCTTCAGTTACGCTTGCGGCAAGCCATGGAAGGGGCCAGCGAAGATCCTGAAAGCTTTCTCTTCCAAACCGCAGCCAGTAATTTTTCGAAGATCTTTCAAGAAAAATTCGCCGAGAATTCCCGGTTGTAGAAAGAAGAGTTCATCGAGAATTCCCAGTTGTTGAGAGAAGAACTCGCCGAATATTCTAGAATCTTCGAAGAAAAACTGGAAGCCAAAAAGGCGGAGATTCTCCAGATAATTCTCCAGATAAGCTTTCCGCTCTGCAGATTCCGGCGGCCGATCAGAATATTGAGATTGTCGGCAGACACGCCGGCAAGGTGCGGGTTAAGACACCCACGGTTGATGGAAAAACGACCTGGGCGAACTACCATCTTCAGTTCGAGACAGCGTCGAGGGCCAACAGATGGACGTCATCCGATAAGGCTACCGAATTGATTGTGTTCCTAAGCGGCGACGCAGTGGACATCCTCCAGTTAATGCCGCTAGAAAAACAGGAGTACTACCGACGAATTTGAAGCGGCTCGAGATGTGGTATGGATACGCTCACCTCGAAGAGGTATACCATACCGAACTCAAGACCCGTAAGCAGAAGCCCAACAAGAGTCTGCGAGAATTCGACGCGGACATCGCCCAGCTCGTCCGACTCGCAAATCCGACTGCTTCAGTCGATTCGCTGGAACGCCTTGCTGTCCGGTCGTTTCTCGATGGTTTGGCGGACAGTGAAGCCCAGCAAACCCTACGGCTGGCCAGGCACAAGACGCTAGTGGACGCCTTGACGCACGCACTATAGTTCGAAGCGGCGCGTGTCCGCGAACTTCAGCCTGAACAACCGAGCTGCAACGAAGAACACCTTGAAGCCATCGTGAAGCGGGCATTGGATGTGGCCCAGAGGAGCAATCGTCAGGTGCGTTGCTGGAGCTGTGGAAAGTTGGGCCATGTAAGAAGCCGGTGCAATCACCCGGCGCCGGAAAAAAGCCACCGAAAAAACTAAACCGGGTTGATGACAAGGGGCAACCATCGACCTGCGACGCATCTGCCCCGTTTAAGGTTTTTTTTGACATCCATACGGCACCGACCTGAGAGCATCCATATCGTCGGGATGGTCAATGGGAAGTCGTGAAATTGGCTCGTGGACACAGGAGCTTCGAAAACAATTATTAGACCTGATTTAGTCATGCATCCTAACCGTGTTTGGCCGCCACGTTGGAAGCTTCGTACGGCTACAGGTGACACGACGAAAATCGTTGGGGAGATGACCGCGTACCTCTCCATCGGGAACGCTACCATCAAACATCATGTGCTGGTAGCGGACATCGAAGACGAAGTTATCCTCGGCCTCGACATTATGGAACGACATGGGTTCAAGTTGGACCTGGAACGTGGCGTCTTGAAGTTCAATGACGAAGAGGTGGTCCTCCATCCGAAAGAAAACATGGCTGTGCGAATCGTCGTGTCCGACGATGTTGTTCTCCTGAAGCGAAGGGAGACACTGATAGAGGCCAGTCCAGCTTGCGATGTTCCGGAAGGGAAGTCTTAATGTTGGAACCTTGAAACCACGATAAACTCCTTGGGCGAGGAGTCCTAGTTGCCAATGAGTTAGTACGAGCCAATCGGACACTGCCCGTGCGGGTGATGAACATTAACGATTACCCGGTCAAGCTCCAAAAAGGGACAGAGGCCGGATGTTGTCTCTCAGTGTCATCAGTTGTCTAACAGAGGAGCCTTGAACGTAATCCACAAGGGAAGAAATCGGAGCAATTGACTGGTTTAATCGCAGCCGCTGGGGAAGGACTCTGTCCGATCCAGAAAGACAAGATCAAGGATTTGATACGCCGGTACCATGACGTCTTCGAGTGTGAGGACAGCATAAAAGGCAGGACTAACATTGTCCGTCATAAAATAAATACCGGTGGCGCCACGCCGATACGACAATCCGCCAGAAGACTACCCCTGGCGAAAAGACAAGAAACAGACAAAATTGTCGACAACATGTGGACATCGGGAGTGATCGAGCCGTCGAGTAGTCCGTGGGATTCACCTGTAGTGCTGGTGAAGAAGAAAGATGGATCCACGCGGTTCTGTGTCAATTATCGTCAGCTAAATAACGTTACGAAAAAGGACAGTTATCCACTGCCCAGGATAGATGACACACTGGACACGCAGGCGGGATCGAAGATCTTCTCGACGCTCGATCTGAAAAGTGGGTACTGCGGCAAGTCGAATTAGATCCCAGTGACCGTGAGAAGACTGCGTTCTCCATCGGTACGGGATTGTGGCAGTTTATCGTGATGCCGTACGGGCTCTACAATGCCCCTGCCACGTTTGAGAGGTTAATGGAAACCGTGCTCCGAGAATTGTCGTGGAAGACGTGCCTGGTGTACCTGGACAACATAATAGTGGTCGGTAGTACGTTGGAAAACCACTTAAGAGTCTAGAGGTCTTTCTGAGACTGGGGAGCGCTAACTTGAAGTTGAGCCCGAAGGAATGCCACTTGTTCCAACAAAAGGTGAATTTCCTCGGTAATGTAGTCTCCGCAAATGGAGTCGAAGTTGATCCGGAGAAGGTCAGGGCTGTGATGGAATGGACAGTACCGAAGGACAAGCATGAACTACGATGCTTTTTGGGCTTGTGTACTTACCGGCGGTTTGTACCAGGATTCTCAGATGTCGCTAAGCCTCTGACGAGACTGATCGAGGAGGGGCGGATATTCAAATGGGATCTCGACTGCCAGCGCGCTTACGAAGATCTTAAAAGCGCGGTTATGAGCGCCCCGATACTCAGCTAACCTTTTCCAACTGGAAAATTTATACTGGATACTGATGCAAGCAATATTGAAATTGGTGGGGTACTTTCGCAAGTCCAAGACGGACAAGAGAAGGTGATCGGCTACTTCAGCAAAGCCCTCTCGAAGCCTGAACGCAACTATTGCGTTACGAGAATAGAACTCCTCGCAGTGGTTAAATCCGTCGAGCATTTCTATAAATACCTCTACGGGCGAGTGTTTCTCTTGAGGACAGACCACGCGGCACTGAGATGGCTTTTGAATTTCAAGAACCCGGAGGGGCAGATTGCTAGATGGATCGAGAGGCTTCAAGAATACAATTTCAAGATAGAACACCAAAGAGGTACTAGCCATCGAAATACCAATGCCCTCTCGGGAAGACCCTGCCCAGAAGATTGCAAGCACTGCAGTCGTGTCGAAGACAAATCATGTTCTGCCTTACGTACCACCGTTATTGACGAACGATGGCTAGGCCAAGAACTCCTACAAGACCAAATGGGGGACCCATTACTGAAACATGTTTGGGAATGGAAGACGGCAGGCCGGAAACCAGCCTGGCACGAGATAGCCCTTTTAGCACCAGCAGTAAAATCGTACTGGGCGCAATGGGATTCCATTGTTGAGCAAGGAGGTCTTCTCCAGAGGGTCGTAGAAAATGAAGATGGCTCTCAGAGGAAGTTGCAGGTATTGGTACCTAGAAAAAGGGTACCTGAAATTTTGGAGCAGCTCCATAATGGTGCATCTGGAGGGCGTCTTGGAGTGACCAAGACCATAGGGAAAGTGCGCGAACGATTTTACTGGGTGAACTGCAAGGAAGATGTGAAAGATTGGTGCAGGAGATGTCAGATTTGCGTAACTAGCAATGGGCCACACCGAAAAGGAAGGGCCCAAGAGACAGTATAACGTGGGAAGTCCTTCCGAAAGAATTGCCATCGACATCGCCGGTCCGTTCCCAGCATCGGATAATGGAAACAGATACATTCTGGTGGTCATGGATTATTTTAGCAAGTGGACCGAAGCGTATCCCTTGCCGAACCAAGAAGCCATCACCGTCTCCGAAGTTATTGTCAGAGAGTGGAATAGCCGATTTGGAGTACCACTAGAGTTACACTCCGATCAGGGATGCAAATTTAAATCCACCATATTCCAAGGGGTATGCCAATTACTTGGGATGAAGAAGACGAGAACGACTGCCTTACATTCACAGTCTGACGGGATGATGGAACGAATGAACAGGACGATAGAAAAATACCTATCGAAGGTTGTATCTCATCACCAACGAGATTGGGGCCTGTACATCCATCTCTTCCTTATGGCATATCGTTCATCCGTTCACGAGACGACGGGACAGACACCTGCCAGCATCCACTTTGGCCGCGAACTCCGGTTGCCCTGCGAGTAAAAGTTCGGACGCAAACCTGAAGAAGTACTAGCCGGAGAAGATTATGTGAGCGACCTGAAGAGGCGATTAAACAATATCCATGACCAGGTGCGAGCGCATATTAAAATCGCCAGCGACAGGATGAAGGACCAATACGACATCAAGGCCGAAGACGGAGGTTACCAGGCTGGATATCGTGTTTGGCTGTACAATCCGAAACGTCGACGCGGCTCGCCTCCGAAGCTGAAACGCCCCTGGGAAGGACCATACGAGGTGTTGAAGAGGAGTCGTGTACAGAATACGGAGAACACCGGACGGGAAGCCACGGGTCGTACACTTCAATCGACTGGCACCCTTCGCAGGTTAAAATGAAGATCCACTCGCGCTCCGGGTCGGATCGCGCCTAAAGGGGGGGGGGGGGGGGCAGTGTAACGGGCATGACCCTAGAGCCAGACAACGGAGACTAACAATGGAAAAAAATAAACAAACAGTCCAGAAGATACGGTTAAACGAATATGTTGCGTAAAGTAAGTTCGATCAGAGGAAATTAAAGACATTTTAATTGCGCACCTCACCCGTTCGTTACAGTACATATAGATTTTATTTTGTAAAACCACCCCATAAGATTTTACATAAAAGATTAATTCTACCAAATTTGCCAATAAAATTAAGCCATTTAGATAATTTGGATCAATCTTTAATTTAAATTTACTTGTCATTTGCCCCTCTCGATTTATCCCTTAAAATTATTCAAATGGAACCACTCGCGAACTCCTCGCAAGATTGTACGCCAAGAAGCATTCTTTTCTTCTTCAATAGACGTAAGGGCTTGCGCATTCCAGTGATCTCTCGCGCTGGACTAGTGGGATCAGTGATAATTGCTCCCGACAGGGTCTCTCCTGCGAGAATAAGTCGAAGCGAAAGAGCCAGACGAAAGATGGTTCATGTTATGGTATCGAAAAATACTACCCATGGAAATTGCAATGGGAAGTCCAGTCATATATTTTCCTGCTAGGCATGGTGATGAGAAGCCCAATAGTCTCTATCATGGGAGTGAAATACGGGACAATGCCCACGGAGGCGGGTGTCATGCCCAGAAGCGGGGGAGGCGTGGCCTCCGAGGTTGTCGACTCAACACACCCTTGCACAAAAACCTTAGCGAATACAAACGTTACGTCAGAGAAAAAAATCAGAAGAATTTGACGAGGAAAACTTTGGAAAAATAGGTGAGTGCAGGGAGGCTAGGCAGTATTAAGCAGGAGATCGAGGAAGGAAAATTCGATGCGCTGAGGTTGAGCCAATTGAGATAATAGGATAGCATGGACTTTCTGAGGGATAGAGGGTTATCTACAGTTATTGGAGAGGCAACGTGGGATGGCTAATATGATAAATACAAAGTCTGGGAAGAGAGAAGTACACCAAGAACTAGTTAGCAGTAGGATTTTATATCAGGAACACAGAAAAATAATTATACAAGATAGGCGGGGACATATGATATTATACCCACATTTGGAGACCATACACATGCTATGAGCTATCAGAGCACAGTATATACCTACTGGTAGATATTGAAGCAACGCATAAAAAGATAACTTTCCTTTCAACAGGTTTCTTGTTGCCGTTGTAAGAACATACCTATACAGGTCACTCATCGAAATCCTTTCAACAAATATGGTTTGAGTCAGTTGAGATTCATCTTTCAGCTCAGGCGTGCCTTAAGGGCGTTCAGGGGTGCCTCCGCGGGGGTTACATGGCGCAAGTGATACCATTGAAATTTTTGAGGGGGGATTTTGAAAACTCATTTTAATTAAAAAAGGTGGAAATAATAAATAAAATGAAATTTAATAATCTGGATTACAAGAGAGACAATCGTAATCTTAGGCATTTGAAATAATATTCTTGGGGCATGGGAGGGATAAGATGTGGAATTTTTTTTAACGAAAGAAGGGAATAAATAAAATACCATGCATAAAAAGATATATAGTTATCTTCACAAATTATAAGTAGGTGAAAAACAACAAAAATGAACGCGAGAGTATGTCGGACAAGTGGATTAAAAAAGGCTTCATATGTCCTCATCGATGTCTTGTTCATATTTCTGGAGTCCCTGATATAACTGTTATGTATATACTGTGGTGGTCCCGTCATACACCCCTCCCTGTCGGATTGAACCTCAGTTTCCCCACGGGATTTAACCGGGATGAATGAGTCGGAGTTCCGTTCACATAAATAGTCGGCCGTTCGGCCGTCACGGCTTATAGAGACCGTGCAGTCGAAAGGCGGGTGATACCCCTCCACAACCAGACTTTTTAAGAAATTCAAAAGGGCACAGATAGGGTTTCCCCATGTTCCGCGACCAACGCGTTGACGTTCTAACCAATGCGATCGAGGGAAGGAAGATTAGTGATCTTGGCAGCAAAATTATAATTACTAGCGTCTTTTCTGTAATGACATTTAATGACTTTAAATCACTTTTCCCACACGGCGTCACCTTCAACACACAATTCACTTATCTCAAACGGCGTCACCTCCAATACGAAAAGAAATACCCGTTAGTAGCACAGCGTCACTTTCAATGCAATGGTGAAATCTCTTCTTTCGGAGATCCTGGGTGCTGATGCAGGGTGGCGGCGGCGATTACAATGAGCGGCTCGCAATGACCCTCAGCACCTCGTAGCCCTTTGAAGAAGCCCCGAACCTTGGTAGACGTTTCCCATGCGCCTTGGCTTTCTCCACCTCTCTCCTCGTTTCTCCACCGTTTCTTGCCTCCGACTCCTTTTGCAGATGGTGGCCGTCACACTTGGCTCTGGCACTAGCAGTGTTCCACCGGTAAATGTCTCTCGAGGCAATCTGTCGAGAGCGTGTTTAAGAGTCTTCTACGTCGGTCTGGGGCGAGAGTTATATGCCCCTTTTCTTCCTCCCAGAATGCCCCACTGTGCGTCCTCTGCACTATTTCGATGGTGTTTTCCACCGGGATTTTCGAAACGTGCTTCACGACACTCACTCACCCTATCACTCGTATTTTTCCATTTGAACACAAATACACTTTTTTTTACAAATGTAATCAACAAAAATAAAACAAGAGGTTCTATAAATACGTTCTGCTGCCTAAATCGCGGACTTCCCTCGATCGGCAGAAAAGAAAAAAAATGTGATGGAAACCACGGAGCCGTCCGCGGGCCATCGCAATACAAAATCCTGCTTTCGCTCGCAGTTACAAGTTGCTCCGCTGAACGAAGCATGGGTAGATGAAGATTGTGAAAAATCGGTTGCAATGTAGCGTGAGTGATCAATGGCTTTCACATTTATCAATTTTAGCATCTGGAAAAGATATTTTCAATGCAATTCCTAATGAGGATATAGATAACAAATTTACGTTAACAACCTATCGGAGAAAACCTTTTTATTAAACTTACAGTGTACCTTCGAATTTTTGTTTACATAAATTTATATTATTTTTAGGATAAAAATAAATATTTATGTTTTAAATTATACTCCTTTTCTTTTTTTAAATAATACCTTGAATTAATATTATTATTTAAATTTAATTATGATTCAAATTTAAAACAAGGAAGCCGGAAGGAATAACTGAATTTCAGGGGGGGGAATAGGAATTTGGGGGCGGGGGGTTTGCGCTATAGCTTATGAGGAGGATCGGCACCCCTGGCCCAGTCAATAGTAGTCCACTCAGTATTCGTCACTTTTTATCCCAGATAGTGGCTCTGAGAGCCAAGTAGTTAATCAACCTCAATCAGTCAGGAGTAGAAAGTTACTGCAGATACCATAGTCGGGAGTAAAAGAGTGAGGAAAATGATAATTACTATTCCATTGAGTGACTTATATAAATCCACCAAATTAAGCCGGAAACCTTCGCTTTTATTCATTGTGTTGTCCAATCACAAAACTGCATAATCCATTACACGTCTCTCCAAACACGGGATGATCTCCACTATACACCCGCAGAGTAAACTCTGGGTCCGAGGAGTTTGCACGTATTGGGAGGAGCTCTTTAAGATAAATGGAGTTCCATGTGTAATAACGAGCGGAAGGATACCTATCCAATCGTTTACCGAAGTGTTCGTCCGCCTTGGCCGTCTATTTATGAAGGACTATTTGATGACTGCACATGTATATATATACTTCTACTTGCGATAATTTAGTAGTCTGGTGGCCTGACGCTGGTTTTACGGGTTTTCCACCGTACAAGGGCAAATGCCGGGCCAATATGTTCCCGTACCAGTGACATTAAATTCCAGTGAATGTATTAAACCCTGAAGACGCGCCAGCCTAAAACGGGGTCCACACGGTCGTTTTTGTTATTTGTTGTACTGTATTGTTTTGTGTGGAAATAAACATATTTTTACTTGACTCGATACCGCTACAGCAGACGTTGGCCCACATTGGCACGGGGAACGTGTGATGAGGCGCTTTCGCTATATTCTGTTAAATATACTAGTTTCCCGAAATGCCTGTGTTCTATCTTCATTACTCTCGGCTCTCCGAGAATTTACCCTGTCTTCCGACACACGCGTCGCAGGCCCGGACCGTGGCAGCCTTCGATCACGTCTATCGGCGCAACCAAAAGCCTCGGACGTATAGTGACAAGCGAACACCTCTAAAGGATCTGTACACATTGAATCATGGCCAAGCAGGTCGGAGAAAGTGAGATTCGCCAAATCATCAACGTACACAAAGCAAAAGCAGTGATCTCTGAGTACGAGGTGCCAAGAGGGGGGGGAGTGCTTCGGGCAACAATAATTTGGCGGCCATTGTACTGTTTCTGGAGGGCCAGCGCTATTCTATGTCTCCATCAAAGATCGCCGGTGGGGGGAGGTGGAGTGAGTAACACTCTCACGGGGCAATTTTTCCGCAGTTAGCTGCTCTCCGCTAATACACGGAGAAGACAAAAATCGAGAAGAAACGGGAGCGGCCGGGGCGATTGTGCGTCAAACAGTCCTCATTTGTGCATGGAGCGTCGCATAGTCTCTTCCTCGAGGCTGGCCGGGAACTAAAAGTAGTTTTAACAGCATAGGATCCAGGGTGTTTGAGACATACTGGAGATGACGGTTCTAGCTCTTCAGTGGGCTGTGCAGATTGGCCGGCAAGATTAATTCTTCTCTTCGTCCCATCACTTTACTCCCGAGTTTTCATGAAAACAGTATCACTCTCGAGTTGATGGAACCCACGGAGATTTGTATGCACGATTCTGTTAATCTGAGTATGTCTAGTTTGTTAGAACTAGACATACTCAGCGGCAGCGATGTTAACATCTCATCTCCGAAAAGATGCGATGAAAACATCGCGGCTATTTTTCATGTTATTTTTGTGCAAAAAGTACTACGTCAACCTTTTAAAAAAACCTTGAGTGTATACCCTACCGCTATTGTAAAGTTTAAAGTATCAGGTGATAATGAGTGGAAATGGATGATCGATAATATATCACCAAAAAGAAGGATACTTGGTTAAACCCCACACGGAGTTTCTTTCACCAACATATTTTTAGTTCGAAATTTACGACATAAGTATCCTTCTTTTGGTGATATTGTTATCTCCCGCCATTAACCAGGCATTCGAGCTTAGAATAAAATAAGGAGCGAAAATAGTTAAATGGCTATTCCAAACAATAGGGCATCGAATGGACTTTAACGTGACATTACATGTTACTCGTCGACGCAACTGCCGCTTGCATTCTATCCCCCGGAAATGGAGATGACACGTTTTCAGCCAGTGCCGAAGGAAAAAATGCACCAAATTCCACACGAAAGATAGCACTTATCTAAAGGTTTTTCATTTTACGCCGCCAACAAGCTTATCTTTCCCCAAATACACCAAATGATTATGAATTCGTAAGTTTTACCAGCGGTTATTTTAATAGATTTGCGTTAAATTTTTTAGTCACCAAGAAATAAATAATAATTGAACAAAGGTATCCTATGACCTTTCTGTGATTAATTTAATGGCGTCATATCCCACCGAGTACTGATGGGAAAGTCTTTTAATATAATACCAAGATATGTAAGTGGCTTATGCAGAATTCTCGAGGCCTAGAATGCTCTCAAATTAAATGCATATTTTATTCTACGTGGACAGAATTATTCAAACGCAATCACGACACCGTTGATCCCAAAAACACTCATCTGATAATTAATCAAAAGTGGAAGATCCCACAAGCCAATCGGCTGAGCATGAAGCAATCGGCGAATGTAGAAATCCATATATTATCTCAAACCCGAGAGGTAAAAAAGAAGTACGTCACGCATTTATTGGAAGTTGCATCAAGGTTTATCACATGTTGCGTGAATACACCAAATAAGGGCTCGAGAAAAATGGAAAAAGTCACTTTGAAAACTGTTGACTGAAATAGATACTTCGCAATTCGACTCGGATGATTACATTTCTTCCAGAAGCGAATTCTATGACTGACATGTTAAGTTAGAGTACCTATTATAAAGATTGAAAAATTGAAATCTCCGTGTAAAATTGTGGGCAATTATGGGAGAAGGCAATATGTTCAAAGACGATACGGCCACAGACGAGGTAACAGTACGTGAAAAGATTCGTGTGGTGCGTGGCACTCTGCGGATCGGACACATGGACCATTGGAAAAACCAGACCAGAAAGACTTTCAAAACTTGGTGCTTGAGGAGGGTGCTGTGGAAAATTGGACGGACATTATAAGAAAAGAAGTATACAGATGATTATAAAGGATCGGACCGCATGGAACACGATAGAGAAGAGAAGAGCCAGATGGATTGGACACACCATGAGGCACATTAGATTTGTGAAGAGCATTCATGAAGGATAAAAAGATGGGAAAAGTCACCAGAGGAAGACCCAGGAAAAAGTTCATGGACAAAATAAAGAGGAAAGTACATAGGAAGAGCTACCAGGAAGGAAGGGAACTAGTATTAGATATGGAAGGATTAAGGGATGCAGTCAACCAATCTTAGGATGGAACGACCAAATGATGATGATCACAGGAGTGGGGAAAGACGAGAGAAACAGATTCCTGCTTCTTTGGACGTCTCGGTTTGGCCGAGATTTTGGTCTTCAGTGACGTACCCCATCACTCAATCACTGCAGAGGAGCTGACCAAACCAAAAAACCCACTTAAGCTTGAATCCATCCTATCCCTCTCTTATCTTCTCCCCACCTGTCAATATTTCATTTTATATCTCGTATACGAGCAGCTAGTTAATCTTCCAATCATGTCAAAGTATTATGATACTATGTAATGCCACCACACGTCGACTTGTACGTAGTAATAAATCTTTCATGAATTGTGCGGAAAACTTTTTGGTAGACTACGAGCTACAATTTTGCTATTTCAGTCTCCATCCATTGTAGGTAGGTTAACATAGAAATTCTTCATTAGTTATCCCTCCGAAGACTAAAGGAAGGAAAAAGGTATTTCATGCCGCGAAAGGAAACTGACTAGTGAGGCGCGGTAATCTCCTCAGTGAGTCAGATTGAGAAAGAGGCCTCAAAGACTACACAAGAGGGAAACCAATAAAAATAACAGGTGGTACGCGGGTGGGAAAACCATCGGCTATTGTCGACTCCACCGCCCCGCCATCGTCGATGAATTGTACAATCTTACGGCAAAGAACTTCGTTTACCGTTTACGTGCTGAGATTGCTTACTGAATGCTAATAAGAAGAATTTATTTGGCTTATCTTAAAATGAACTTTTCGGAAACTAATAATTTTTATAGTAAATCTAAGGAACGAGATAAAATTACTCATATTTATTACATTCAGTCAGGAAATTATAATTCAGTCGGGTAATAATATGCCCACTTTTTCCTTCGCGCAGAAATTCCACTATGAGGATATCACGGAACTCGTTTCATTTGTAGGCAGGTAAAGATAGGATGTTTCACGAATAAAAGGTAGTTGAAATGCTGCCGCTAGTAACTGGCCAGGCTCACATTTTACGTTTTTCTTTCTATTAAACGTATAGAATAAACCCATAGTTCCTTTTCTATAATTAATGGGCAAAAGAAAAAAAGTTTTAATAATACGAACAGAACTTTCACTTTCATTGACGCTAATTTTTATTAAAGAATACGCTGATCTTGGTCATATACATCAATGCTAATGTTAAAAATAGCTACGTCTCATATATTTTTGGAATCAACTATTTCCGATGCATGATAGGAAAATTTCCCTGAAGTGCTTCGGCAATGCCGGCAAACAAAGGTAAGTCGGTTTTCCTCCAATATAGAGCCAATCTCGGACAGAATATTGTACGAAGATTTGGAGTAGGCGCCAATACAGCACCCGGGTGCTGGTCATATTATTCCAGCAATTCCTTCTCTGATACGGCAACGAGGCGCCTATTTGAATTGGAAATCACAGTGACTGAATCAAACTCCTTATTTTCTGAGACATTGGTCACTATTTCTAGTTTAAGGCGGATACAAAATAAGCAGGGCAATTTAGTCGAGGTTATTTTGACTCCCACTGAATTAGGTTTCGTAAGGAGAGGAATTGACCGGAGCTACACAACAACCAGCCTGAATATAAATGGTCAGAAATAAGTTCACAAAGAATAACGTATAAACGAGTCACTTCAAAGAATGTTCAAGAAGTAGGTGCTATGTCATGTATCTTAACTCATTCGCCTCTTAATTTTCCTAGCAATTTCTGGCCTTAAGTTCCTATTTAATTTTCTCAAAATTTGCATTTCATTTTCATTTTTTATCTCAGGCTGAAGAGTACCTTTCAGAATAAAATTTCTTCAGTGGTTGAATTATATAACTCGCATTTTTAAAAGGATTAAAAATGGTGTAATTGTTCACATTTATTAGTTACACATTAGTTATAAACAAATTAAGGAATAAATACGTTTCTAACGTGACCGGCTCTTTACCTTAAAGCAAAGAAAGACAGCCCGGCGATTCACCGGCTCTTTACGCGAATGGGTTAAAAGAAAGAATTGATAATCTCATCCCCATCGCTTGAAAATATAATGATTTCAATTGTATGTTCAGCTATCTGTCATATTTCACGCAATGGAAGTTCAAACGAATCTTGTTTATATGCAAAAATAGTATGCTGATGAATTTAGGAACCTCTTATCAAATCCATAGTAGACAGAACTCAAATTTAGTTCTATTTAGCAGAAAAAACTGAGTAAAGCCTCATAATCAACACCTTAACTGACGTATGTAACCGATCTCACAATTAAATCTAGTTTACGCGAGAGGTCATTAGTATCAACTGGTGCATAAGGCGACTGTGAATTGTTCGTTTTCAGGCTCCCCCTGGGCCGAAATAGCCGATTCGACAACGATTCTTATGAATTGGCCCCCAGGAAACCTGTTGCCTAGGGTGAGGGAGTGAATAGAATACGTGACATCAAGAGTCGAAGAAAAACTTAAACGACGTAAAATCTGACGACAAAAAAAAACAGGAAATAAGACAAATTTTACGGCATATCAAAAAAGAGCAAGTCCCTTCACTTAAAAACATTTTGCGTACATCACGGCAGGCCCATCAGGCTACATGAACTCCACCGCTAAGGACGCGATTAAATAAATTAACGAGGGCCAAAACGGTTACATTCTCCGCTCTTTCTTGAATGAAATCTTGACCGCTTGACATCGGCCAGGTGGAAAGTAAACTCTCTATGGGTCATCAAGGCCGACTAAATTTTCCAAACTTGACATTCGTACGATTTACCGTATCAGTAAGTCCAAATTATTTGACAATTCTTGCCTCAAAACTTTTAGAGAATGATGAAGTTTTATGGCGGTAAAAGCATATTTACATCACTCTGTCGTCTGACAAGGGAAAAATTATTACATTCTTAAGGGGATTTTGGCCCTTTTTCTTCAGTATAATACTGATTTTTCGCGGATATGGTACCAAGACCAACCGATTCCTCACACCGCACAACCCACCCAGCCAACACTCTCTCCCACGGGATAACCAGTTTTCGATAAAATTATTGCGTAGCACACATAAATAAAAGTATTGGTCACTTATAGAATTGGATATGCATGCGTTCGTTCACATTCTGTTCTACCCGAGTCGCGACTAGGGTGCGACAAAGAGCAACCAAGTTTTCTAAAGACCGGCGCGCGATTCAAACAAATTGCGATTCGAAGGCCTCGACGTTTTCCTTGGCCGTGGCGCAGTCACAAGCTGACCAGCGTGCGAGCGGCGCGCGGCAGCCTTTGGGGAATGCATAATAGTGTCACGCCGGCAAGGATCGGATGCGCGCGCGAATGTAACCGAGGCCACGGCAAGGCAAGACGACGGAGCACCGACCCTCGAAAACATGGCTGCCAAGCAGCAGAAATGCGTCATTCTATCTTGCCGGTTCGGCGAAATGGCACTCAAGAATTCACGGTGGGCGGATGTCGGCTTGGGAATCAAGCACTCTCTTGAACCGGAGTGAGAGATTACAAGGCCGGCCTGTGACTAAACTTCAGATCAAATTCGTTGAGAATTTACGCTTAAATGTACGAAATACGATCTCCGCTGGCGATCCGGATTCAGCATTTTGCCGCAAAGAGTTAGGCTTCGAGCGAAGATGCACGGCTTGACACGAGAGAGGATTGCGTCCGATTGAAGGCCATCCCGCCGACGAGCACGCGGCACAAGTCTACTCACCGTAGCAAGTGAAGCATCTCGGCAGCGGTGGGTTGTCGTCCCTCGGGGCGTCGTCAGGCAGCAGCTGCACCAAGGTCTTCTTTCTCCAGAGGGCCGGGAGAGAGTGAATTGGCGGGCCGAGAGGAGGGGGCCGAAACGAGTCCCCCCCTTCCTCGAACTCCTCCCCTGGCCTTCCCCTCCTGATGCGAGAATCAGCTGGCCTTCTCGCCAGGTAGTCTAGCGCCGACCGTGTCAAGCGACGCAGCTATCTAAACCATCCTCACCCCCCCCCAGGAGCTGCCGGCGAGGTTTGTTTTGCGCCAGGTCCTCGACGTTTGGCGCGACTGGGAACCCCCTTTCCCCCCCCCCTCACTCCCCGAGCCTTCGCTCTCCTCACATCCGAGAGCTCACTCCGAGTCAAATCTCTCGTGAGCGGAAGCGACAGCTCTATGGAGAACAAGAGTGATGCTGTTCCCTTTGACCACAGATAGCTCGCGCAAAAGTTTCTGGCGCCGACCAGTGCGGCATGGAGAAGAGGTGGAAGTGGAGGGTATAGAATAGAATAATCGTTTATTTTACTCTGGGACAGGTCCTTTGAGGAAGAATACAAAAATAATATAATAATATAGCAGCGAGGTAATGAACAAATAAACATTATTTAATCCAGATAAAACATAAATAGAGCTTAATAATATAGAATGAATAAAAAAAAGACAAAAACAGCTATTCTCATTGAAAAACAATAATTTTACATGTAAATCAGCAGAACTCAGAGATAGGTAAAAATACAATCAATATATAAAACATATGGTACAAGATAAAAAAAACAAACAGACCATGAGGAAATAAAACAATTTTTGTCTAATAAAAAATTTTAAAAAATAAAAAAAGGAGGGAGGGAGAGGAAGGCAAAGAGAGCCGAGTGAGTGAGGCAGGGTGCGCGAACTCCTTCGCGAAAAAGACAAGATGTGCACGCACTAAAGGGAAACGATTAAAATATTCCATCGCTAAAGGTAACATTACGTGTGACGACTAGAGATGTGTGCGGAGAACGGTGACTTCGGCGGCGGCGTCATAGGGCAAAACAGGCATCGGCGACGCCGACAGCGTAAACTGAAGAGTCGTATTTTATGCATGCACAAAGAGCCACGAAGTTCATAACTGTATCTCAAAAGTAACGATGAGTAGAAAATAGTATATGATTATTTATATCTATGAGCAAGAATTATCACAAATAAATTTTTAGAAGTTTTAAATAACAGCGATATTAACAATGGTAAACGTAACAAAAAAATGCTCTTTGGTGCGCAGCCGACATGACTAAACCGTTGTTACGGCTACCGCAACGGCCCATCGCTGTTTCACGAAACCTTCGTATAGACATCGTAATTCTCTTGAATAAAAACTTTATTTCCGGAACTGAGATGATCCGTGCTGTTTTTCTTAGCTGCTAGAATACGTCCTCCAGAATTGGATATGCGTTCAATAGGCTTGCAGGTGGCCGTTACGCAGAGATAGACTGGTTTAACGGTTCCATTAATCGGAAACATCATACGACGGTGACATTCAATGTCAATTACAGATATCGATACGTGTTCTCGATGGTCGATTGTCAGTTGACTTTCGATGATCAATTGATTATCATTGGTCGATTGATTGCCAATAGTCGATCGATCGACTGTCGATGATCAGTCGATTCTCGGAGGTCAATAGAAATACAATGCCGCTGGTCAATTGATAATCGGTTGTCGATGGTCAAACGACGGTCGACGATCCCGGTCGATAAATTGCCCGTCGAGCAAGCCTACGTACTGATTTGTTAGCCACAGGTACGGAAGGCTCCTGTCCCTCCAGTAACGCAGCAAGCCATTGTCGACGACATCCTCCAGAACCGGTGAGGTATAGGCGACACTTCCTCCAGAGGTTACAGTCCATAAGGCTCAACTATCGATTGCTTCTTGTCGCAGAGTCGATCGCGGAGAAAGGTCTCATCGGTGCGTACCGTCTGCGCCATTTAGTCGTAGACGATCAGGTTGCAGAACTGCGGGTCCAACAACGCAGGTACATGATGTGGATGGACCTCTCTTGCAAGGCCTTCTCTTGCAAGTAGGATTTCTCGGCTCCAGGAATAGATGCCGTGAATAACTTCTGGTGGGAGAAGTTCACTTCCACCCACCAACACCTCGCCAGAATCTTCACGTCCTTTCACTCGGGTAGATAGGGGTGCCCATCCCCCCCCCCCAATGCTGATGGCGCATTCCCCCCCAAAACCAACAACTTCCCCTCCCTCCCCCCGCCGGTATATAGCTACTTACCAGGTTATAATTTGATAGCCTGTCCAAGGTAGTATGGAGTAACGCCGAGGGGAACGGAGGATTCAGGAATTTTTTTAAATTATTAGCTTCACGAAATCGTTTTTAACACTTTTCTGGCAATAAAATCTTCAATCATCGTACACGTTGTCGACCACTGTGATATCCATATTTTTAGAGTTAGTTTTGAGGGTTTAGCTACAATGATTTATGACCAAACCCTCAAAAACTTACTCTAAAAAATATAAATAAAATCTTAAGCAAACTATGGCGCTTATATAGGGGAACTAATTTAAACTTAATACAATGCTACAAAGAACCATAAGGATGTGAGAGTTTATTTTTTACGATAGTGTGCCAAAAAAAGGAATAAGTTGTAGAAATAAGAATCGTTTAGTTCTTATATTTTATTTAAGTTACTAAAGGCTTCTTTCATATTTCGAATTAAGAAAAAATATGAGAAATAAGTAGAATATTGCACTCATAAAAATACACAGCTGGATCCTGTATCTAACAAAATAGGCAGCCATCTTACTGCAAAGACACTATTATGATACTTAATACCTCACCTTATAGCTATATTCAGCTCTCACGAAAGCCTGAGGTGTTCGGATGCGAGGAATTTGTGTTGCCCGCATCATGCAAATTCTATTTTTAAAATACACTTATGCATGGCACAAAGGCCATATCTTCACTTTCCCCTACATCCTTTTTCCCTACCCCTTTCACCAAACTTTACCCCTCCATGATGTTTTCTTCTGCGCATCCGAACACTAGATGGGGGAGTCTGCAGTAGTCACACTCGTTTGTAGGTCATAGCTACTCCTTAATGGAATTAACTTGATTTCCCTTATCCATCCTCACCATTGCTGTCAGAATTGGCCCACTCCTCCATCAATTCACCACTCTATGGAACACAGTGGGGAATAGAAGGGGGAGTTGGTCAATTCTGGCAGCTTGGACCATTGTGGTGACACTGCTTGGACCCTGGGGGACTTGGAAGGGTGCACTTATCAGAGTCACCCTGGTACCCTCATACACGTGTGAGATCTAGAGAGATTAAGAATGGACTCCAGGAATGGAAGATTGAAGAAGGAATAGAAGAAAGAACGGGAGAAGAAACCGCAAGCCGGAAAGTGGCATTACCATTGCGGGTATTTTATTGTAAACCCAAATTTTTTCCTCAAAGCGCTTGTGCGTGCAGCAATTTGTAAGTTTTAACGACTAATCTTCAACCCTAAACAACCATATTCCCCCAGTTTTTCAGTGCTTTAACAGTTCCGTAGCCCATGTCCCTAAATCGCCCACTGCACAGCACCAGGAATTATTACCACAACTATACCAATGTGGGACTATAGTGCATGATAGCTCATGAATTTTGAATTGCACTGATGGTCATACCAAGATCAGCCTTCAGAGAGGTGCAGAAGTCTGAAACCATGCTTTATTTTTTACAGAGATCCTTTTCTATTTGGAGGAGGCAGTTTAGCAATTGGTACATTATCCTGACTTTGATATTAACTGATATCTACATTGTAATTGGCCTTGTATTCTTTGCTACAAGATATTCCGCTTGAAATTTCCACATCACTTCCTCTAGCAGGCCTTAAATTGCATAAGCAGACAGTTCTAAAATAAACTTATTTTATTTGTATCACCAGTAGGGTAAACCTGATGTCCACTGGAGAATATTGATTTATTGGACAATAACAATAATGTTTCAAATTACAGGCTACATAAGGCGAATGCTAAATAAAATAGGCATTTTTGTAGTACATACAAAAAAAATGATGTAATAAAGTGATAATCTCTGGAAAATACTGCCTACTCACACAGCATACCATTTTTTCACCATCAAGTTGATTGAAAAGAAAATTAAGGTGGATATATTACGCTCCGTTAGTGTTAGGCTCCCTCAAGCCTCCATTATCCACAATTGGGCAGGTGAATCCTGAATAGCATAGCGTCTGAAGCATTCCTTTTCTACAATGTCAAATCTTTAGATCTCACATGTGTATGAGGGTACAAGGGTGACTCTGATAAGTGCACCCTTCCAAGTCCCCTGGGGTCCAAGCAGTGTCACCACAATGGTCCAAGCTGTCAGAATTGGCCAACTCCCCCATCTATTCCTCACTGTGTTCCACAGAGTGGTGAATAGATGGAGGAGTGGGCCAATTCTGACAGCAATAGTGAGGATGGATAAGGGAAATCAAGTTAATTCCATGAAGGAGTAGCTATGACCTACAAACGAGTGTGACTGCTGCAGAGGCCTGAGATTTCGGGTGCTGCTGGGGAGCTTCCTGCCAGCTGGTTTGCCTCAGATACCGAAAACAGATGGATGGCAGTGGAGGAGGTTATGACCTTGCAGTCCAATGGCCAATTGAAAACCCCTCAGAAGGAAAGGACGAAATAGAGCATTTTCATTCGTATCCTCAAGAGACAACTTTTATATTTTACCTAAATTTCCTGAACTGCATACAGGTCTCTGTTGTTGTCAGCAGTCTTGTTTCGGTCAGGGAAATTCATGCGCGGCTTGGAGGCAAAACTTGATGATGTCATACATGTTCAGTGGAACCATACACTTTCAAATTGGGAATAAGAGAGATGCTGCAATTTGATTGCATACCAAAAAGGACTGATTGAGCCCAGGGTAAACAAATTTTATTTTTGGCCTTTAAATCTCTTGTGGAATGCTCCCATTGTATCCATAGATCCTCCAGTTTGAAAAAGGAGGAATTAAAATGATTTTTGGACAGGCTCTCCCAAGTATGCTTAGCAGACTAACATCTATCTACTACCCGAGAGCAGATGCGGAGGCATGTGGGAGCATTTAATGGGTGCAGAGGCACTCTTTCATCAAAGAGTGACAAAATGATGCACTGATTTGCTGGTCCCCTAAGAGTACCACTGATACCAATGCACAAACAAGAGGAAGTTTGACAAACTAATGGAAAGAAGATGAGGGACTATATTATCCTTTGTACAATGTATGTGTTATTTTATGTGGATATGTGTTATTTCATGCTATGTATTTGCTGTTGAAGAATTAGAGTATTACGGGAGGCCAGAGTTCAAATCCCTCAAGAGGAGGATGTTTTTCAGAGGAAACCCAATCCCTACTTGAGTGTCTAGTGGAGGGCACTTCAAGGACAAGTACTTCATCTGTTGAATGAGATGT
Organism: Ceriagrion tenellum; assembly: GCA_963169105.1. Classification (NCBI taxonomy): domain Eukaryota; kingdom Metazoa; phylum Arthropoda; class Insecta; order Odonata; family Coenagrionidae; genus Ceriagrion; species Ceriagrion tenellum. The sequence goes on from OY720638.1 coordinate 63,571,543, forward strand.
TTAACAGTGGTCCCCTTGGCACCTTTTGTCAAGAGCAGGCTAATGCTGATGCCGGGTTTCTATCCACCCTTCCTCCCTTACCTATCCCCTATGGCACAAATGACCTTAGCTGCTGGTCGTCTCCCCAAAAATCCAATCCAATGAGTATCATTATTTAATACAGAGCCCCACAATTATTATAATTATGTGGTACGCTGAAAAGCCATTACGTCAGAAATAACCATGAAATACAAGGATGAGGTTTAAATCACTTTAGGCATAAAATAACAATTGGTAGTACAAATCCTTAGGTAACTTTATTAGAAATTGATTCTCAGGTACAAAATGAGACTAATCATTTCCAGTACAATATATCAAAATACTTTTAAAACTATATTTCTAAAATGACAAAATACAAGTTAAATTGTCGTCATGTTATTCAAGGATTTGGTTTAAATCATTTTAAACATATAACTTTGGTACACAAATATTAAAAAAAACATACGTTAAAATTGATTCTTAGGTACATGTAGCGCACCATTTATAGAAAAATCTCTAATATATCAATCAAACAATATATCAAAACACTTTTAAATCTATAATTCTAAAATGACAAAATACAAGTTAAATTGTCATCATGGTATTCAAGGATTTGGTTTAAATCACTTTAAACATATAACATTGGTACACAAATATTTAAAAAAACATACGTTAAAATTGATTCTTAGGTACATGTAACGCACCATTTATAGAAAAATATCTTTAAAAATACATTAATGAGTCTTTACTTTTAAGTTAATAAAACCAATAAATTGTCATTATGCTATATAATGATCAGGTTTATATTACTTTAAGAGTATAATACAGGATGGTACTATACCTCTTTGGGTAAACTAAAGACAAGATTGTTTGTCATGTACAACAAACGCGAGACTCATCATTTTCAGCATAATATCATCAAAATACATTTCAGAATTTATAATTCTAAATCAAACAAAACACAAATTTAATCCTCATTATCCCATATGAAGATGAGGTTTAAACCATTTAAAGCTTGCAATAAAAATTGGTGCCACACCACTTCAGGTTAGCATCAGTCAAAATTGTTTGTCAGGTACAACAAACATTTTTAGCATAATATCATCAAAATTCATTTCAGAATTTATAATTCTAAATCAAACAAAACACAAATTTAATCCTCATTATCCCATATGAAGATGAGGTTTAAACCATTTAAAGCTTGCAATAAAAATTGGTGCCACACCACTTCAGGTTAGCATCAGTCAAAATTGTTTGTCAGTTACAACAAACATTTTTAGCACAATATCATCAAAATTCATTTCAGAATTCATAATTCTAAATAAACAAAACACAAATTTAATCCTCATTATGCTATACGAGGATCAGGTTTAAATGATATAAAGCTTGTAAAAAATTGGTACTCAACCCTTTGAGAGCGGCATGACGTGATATCACGTCATGGGTACCGATAGAGTTCGAGCTTTCACTACAGGGCCAAGTGAAATTTCCTTGGTGAAAGCTGGAACACTCGCACAACGCTTGACATGTCATTAGCACCAGCGTAAAGAGTGAGTGCGACATGACGTGATATCACGTCATGCCGCACTCAAAGGGTTAACCTCTTCAGGACAACTTCAGTTGAAATTGTTCGTCAGGTACAATGTGTGGCTCATCATATTCAGAACAATATGATCATAACTATATTTATATATAAACTTTGTCACAGGGTGACCAGAAAAACATAGAACACATTAATGAAATCTCACAGATTTAAAAAAAATTCGGTAGGTTCCATAAGTGATAAGAATATGGAGGAAGACAAATAAATAAAACCTCCATTATAAATATAGAGCTCACTAAACTGTTAATAAATTACCGTTATGTGGTCAGGGACGTTTGATCTGAAATTTGGAGAAATTCTTCGGCAGCCAATTATCCTCAGCGTCTTCAGCTTCCAACATTCCTCAACCACATGCCTAAAAGAAATAAGAAAAAATAAGGGTATTTAGGTTCCCAGAGAACACATTTGTAACAATTTGTGACAGTTAAAAGTCAAATATCAAGAACTGTATTCAGAACTGTAATGCTATGCTCGAAGCATAATACAAATCTTAATCTCACTCTCAGAGGAAATGAGGTTAACCTAAACCAGGAGGCAAGTCAAACTATTGTACTTTCCCTCAAATGGGACACATTGCAGCTCACTAAGATAGCTGGAGACTTTGACGTACAAGCCAAAATTAATATGCTACGAATCTGAACACTATGTCCATCAGTGTTTGCAATCAGAGTAAGACAACATATGCCTGAAGCATTTATATCAAAAGAACAGCATAAAACATTTTTAGATGAGCGGAAACTTACATTAATGGAAAAACATGATAATAAAAAAAATAATGTTTTCAGCACCACAAGAGCAACAATTCTACTACAAGGAGAATATTACTGATAGAATAATAGAGAAATGAAACTCATGTATTACCAAAGGACATTACGAAGAGATGGATACATATCACTGTGCATGCAATATTAAAATGGATTATCGGTGAAGAGGAGTAAGAAGTTTATAGAAGTCTCCTAATAGTGAAACATGATGCAGTGAAATAGTGAAAGTTTCCAAATTGTGAAACTACTTTTCAGTCCTGAACTGCAGATCCTATTTGCTACTGTGAAATATGAGGTTCTCATTGTTATCCTTAACCAAAATGTTACAATTCTCTAACAGCCTGTTCAAACCATGTACGTACAAAGATTACCCCCATATCTCTTAAAAAATATCAGTTTTCCAAGGTGTGATTCCTTTCCAAACCTTTCCAAGGTTTTTCAAGGTCCGGGCATTTTGAGCATGTTGACAGAGAAACACTAAAAAATAACACCACTAGCCCAATTATGTAACACATAAAAATAGGCAACTATGTGCTAATTATATTTATATAAGTGTATAATGCCTGCCAACTTTAACTAAGCATGAAAAGTTTTTAACATTTTATTAACCTTCCTTCATAATGATGATGTAATTATTGATTGGCAGCTTAATACAGACCTCATGCCACCCACAGTACAAAAGTAATCTCTCTCTTACCAATACAGGTAGACACCAAACAAAAATTAGGAAAAAATAGCAAATATGGTTAGGCATGGCATTTCATGCAAATCACCTCGATTGTGTGAGATTTACTTGAATTGCATGGACCACAACTTCCATGGTTTTCATTTCAAGTACTCAATTACATCACATGCTCGCGTGTCAGCCTTGTTCATTCAAATTTACACATTGTTCATTCATTGGCCGTTCAATCCTAAGATTGGTTGACTACAGTACTCCACCCTTCCCTATCTAATGTTAGTTCCCTTACCTCCTAGTATCTCTTCCAATGTACTTTCCTCTTTATTTGGTCCATGAACTTATCACTAAAACGGCGTAGCGGCCGAATTTTTTCGCGTGCCAGAATGCGGCATTCTTGGGAACTTCTATGAGCAGCACATGCTTCGAAAGACTGGCAACACTGAGGAAGACATTGCCTGCCACAGATATTTGAAATCCGCAATGGAACTCACATTTGCCGAAGCCCAGAACTTACTCATCAATCGCAAAGGGCTGGGTTCCAAGCCTTGCTTAGCACATAGCTTGTGTCCTGGTTAAAGTTTTTCTTCTCCATCCAGATCTCTATGGATTCCTTCATCAGTTGTTCCCAGTATTCGTTGGATTGGCTCAGTAGTTTAGTGTCATCAAATATTATGCGGTGGTCCTTGCCTAGACTATGCTCTGCCACCACAGATTGTTCCGGATGGCATAGTCGGAGAATTAAGAAGAATTCACAGAATTAAGGCGGAGAGAAAGAAGATCAGCGCTAGCCAATTAGAGCCAACCTGACCATTTTGGCATGAAAACTGCCAGGCATATGAGGAGGCTCCATTTTCGGCACTGTCATGCCCTGAGGACGATGGTGGTGGTAGCTACCGAAACATTGGCCCATAACGACCTGACCCAGTGGAAAACTCGAGAAGACTTCATCAATACTCGGAAACATTTTTTTATTGTAAGTGAATTTGATTGGGAGAATAAAAGTGTTTTGTGTCCCAACTGATGATTCTTTCAGCATAACTTTTTAAGTTTCAATTGAGAAAAATGTTTTTAACAGGGCCCAAAGCTCTAAAAATACATGGTATCTATATATAATTGACTACAACTTTGGAAGGTCGACTGGCTGCGGGGCGTTATAATAAGACTCACGTTATAATAAGACAAAATAAATAGACGACAATAAAATAGAGTGCGAATGGTGTACTACTAAGCAACAAAACAATAGAAATATACATATATGTTCATTTTACAAACCACTAGATTCCATAATAGAAGTTCTGTACAAATTAGAAACTCAGTTATCATCATTTACCTCGAGAGATAACAAAAGCGTAATAATTATTGGTGGAGATTTCAACCTCCCGGCTATAAATTGGAAAACCAACAACGTTGAAACAACTTCAAGGAAGCGAGATATAAGTGAGGCTATAATTAATATACTTTCACACCACACTCTTACTCAAGTTGTAAACGTACTTACGAGAGGTAATAAAACATTATATCTTTTAGCTGTTAGTCACCCTACTATTATTAAACACGTCGATATCCTAGAAGGCATAAGTGATCATAAAGTAGTTTATACGACTTTGAAAACAATGGTAGAGTCCACTGTAAAATCTAAACGGAAAGTCTACTTATTTGCAAAATACGATTACATAAGAATTGGAGAGGTGTTAGAAGCCTCATTCACAAAATTCGTCGCCGCAATGAAGGACGAGAGAACCAAAGTATCATGGGGATATTTTTTGGAAATAATAGGTAAAGGAATCTATAAATATATTCCTCACAAATTCAAACGAGATAGTAAAGAACCAAGTTGGTATAACCATGAAGTACGGCGAGAGCTCAGGAGACAAAAGCAATTACACAACCTATATAAAAATTCTATTAAGTCTTGTAACAAAACAATGGAACTTGCGGCAAGAGAAATTTACGTTGCCCAACGCTCAAAAATGTGGAAAATCATGCACACTAGTTTACGAAACTTCAAGAAAAAAATCCTAGGTGAATTACTATTTGAAAACCCCAAGTCATTCTGGTCTTACGCGAGAGAGCTCCAGGGTGAATCTTCGACAATAGAGCCCTTACTGGATACCATCGGCAAAATGGTCACCAACAGCATCGATAAAGCCAACTTATTAAACCACTACTTTGAAAGTGTATTCACTAAGGATGACAAAAACACAATTTAAACATTCTGGACCTTAACGAGCCGATGGCGGACATAACAATTCAGCGTGATGGAATAATTCAACATTGTTCCATTAAAAGTAAAAAGTCCCCAGGTCCAGAAGGAATACCTGCACGCGTGCTCATGGAGTTAGCACCACAGATTGCACCATTCTTAGAAATTATATTTAGCATATCATTATCCGAAGGCAAGGTGCCCCAAGACTGGAAAATAGCCAATGTCACACCGCTATTTAAAAAAGGAAATAGAAGTGACCCAGGAAGTCATTGGCCTATATCATTAACATCGCTTATATGCAAGATCCTCGAACACATTGTCATTAGCAGTATTGTGGCATTCCTGGATAATCGTAACCTCTTAAACAGCTGTCAGCATGGCTTCCGTTAGGGCAGGTCCTGTGAAACGCAGCTTGCACTCTTCCTTTATGATATACTAAAATCAGGTGAATCAAATAAGCAAATTGACACCATATTCCTAGATTTTAAGAAGGCATTCGTCAAGATTCCTCACAAAAAACTCATTTATAATTTGTATTCATGCTGAGTTAATGACAAAATAGTGAACTGCTCAAGGGACTGGTGTTACACAACTGTTAGAGGGATTAAGATGGGAGCCCCTAGAGACTCGGGAGGCTGCACGCTAGGCTTAGGCTGCTTGATAAATTCGGAACTGATATTTTTCAGAGCGACACACAGAATATTATCATGAAGCCTCACTACAATTCTAGGCCTGACAGATGCAATAAAATAAGAGAGATACTCTGCTGAACAGACAGGTACAAAAACTCGTTCTTTCCGTGCACAACAAGCGACCACAATAGAAACTGAGCTCCTCCAAACACACTCTCATAGGACATGTCACCATTTCACCTCCAAAACTTTTACGTCTTTACACAGCTGGTGCCCTACCACCCCCTGCCACACACCCAAGCGGCGGCTCGTAGGGTAGTATGTAGATGTAGAAATAAGTTTAACTTACACCAGGGTGGCAATTCACCATGAAAAAATCATTTGACTTGACTGGGATTCGAACCCAGATCTCCAAATTGCCGGTCAGGTGTGTTAGCCAGTTACACCACCAAGCCATCTTCCTTCAAAGCGAATTTCGAGGGAAGTTTATCCGAACAAGTTGTTCACGCCTCAAGCCTACATGTTGTTGGGTTTACCCACTGCGTCCGTGGCTTTGTAAGCACCACATCGCCCCATGCGCTACAATGTAGGCTTGAGGCCTGAACACCTTGTTCGCATAAACCCCCCTCGAAATTCACTTTGAAGGAAGATGGCTTGGTGGTGTAACTGGCTAACACACCTGACCGGCATTTGGGAGATCCGGGTTCAAATCCCGGTCAAGTCAAATAATTTTTTCATGGCAAAATTCAACCCTGGTGTATATGCACCCGTGCGAGTGACTTTGAACCACATCATTTGTTTATGCAATGATTGGAAAATAGTTTCACTTATTCCACCCAATGATGATGTACAGCATAGAAACTTAGGATGCAATGGTTTAAATATATTATATCAAGTTGAATTCAACAGAGTTGCACCCTCAGAGGCATGACCAATCGCTAAAGAGAAAATGTCACTATTGTACCATAGTACAATCTATAGATCGCTTGAATCTTTGGTAGCATTGCAATACCCATAGTCAAGGTCATTGTTTCAAGATAATCATTCATGGGCAGGAGGGAAGTATACAGTCTTCAGCCTGTAACCAACCTAGCTGATTTGTTGTGGCGGCATGCACAAAACTGTGCCCACATCTAGTACAATCAAAAGACGAAAGTCGCTAACTCACACATACTGACCAGAGAAGTTTAAAAGAACACCACCTTGATACTGACAGATAAAAAGGGAAACAGAAGATCTTATTTCTTAATGTTATGTCAGCAATTCCAATTTTTATCGTGACAATTTGAAAGCAAACATCACTTATCCTTTTCCCGAATTTTTAGAAATTTTCATAATATTCCTGACCTTTTCCAGAATCTTCCCTGACATTTCTAAATTCCAGACTTTTCCTGTCTTATTTCTAATTTTATCCATCAATTTCATCTTCAGCATCCTCCTCAAGCACCAAGTTTTGAAGGCTTCCAGTCTTTTCTGGTCAGCTTTTCCAATTGTCCATACTTCCAATACATAGTCTGTCACGCTCCACACGAAGGTTTTCGCACACTTTCCTGGTTTGTAGTCCTATCTTCTTCGAGCACAGCAGTTGTCTTTCTCCCAACAATGCCTTCTTAGCTTGGGCTATTCTCAGCTTGATGTTCCTTGTACTTTTTCTGTCCTATGCGATGGTACTTTCGAGATAGGTGAAGGAATCCACTTGCACTAATTTCTCTCCTCTCAGGGTGACTTCTATATTCAGCTTCTCTCTTCCCCATACTAAGATTTTAGTCTCTGCCTTATTTATTTTCTTATTGTACTCTTGGAGAACTTGGCCCATTATGTTTAGTGACCTTTGAAGATCAATGCGATTTTCATCAGTCAGGAAGGACAAATGCAGAATAGGAATATTGAAATTTACACATACTTCACTGATTCTTGAATTTTCTGAAATAACCATTAACTGAAATAGCAGAAACACACAACATGTATGGACCATGGAATTTGTAAGAAATAGAAAATCACCATACCTAATCTTTGATGTGCCCAGCCACCTATAGTGCTCACAGAGTTTCTGTGCACTGGAGAGTTCCTCCAAGCCTAGCTGCCCATGGTAGATGAGCAGCGATTGGCTGCCGTCGTCCAATCCCGTAAACCGGTTCTTAGCTCAGTGCGCGCCGCATACGAATACTGTAAGTGTAACTACAGTGGCCTAGGCCGATGGGGATTACTTTCTTACCCCACTGCGATGACTATTGCAATCACTGCAAGTTTTGACTCAATATCTATAGTAGTTTCTCGTCCGGAGTATTTCTATTCTAAAGGCCCTCGCATCGGCGAGGCATAGCGTTCGTTTTCGCCGATTCTTTTGGGTCGCCACTTACAGTATTCGTACGCGGCACGCAGTGAGCTAAGAACCGGTTTACGGGATTGGACGCCGGCAGCCAATCGCTGCTCATCTACCATGGGCAGCTAGGCTTGGAGAAATTCTCTAGTGCACAGAAACTCTGCGAGCACTATAGTGGCTGGAACTTAATCCATTGCTTGAAAAATGCAGGAAATTATACCATATTCGCTAGAGATAAAAAGTTTCACAACCTTTCTAAGCACAAGCAAACCAGTAAAGCATTAAGTTGATGCCCTGTGGACAGAACACTTGACAAAAAATGAAATATAAATTACAAATAATCTACTTTCCCAATAGTGTTTCATACATTGTATCAAAGTTTCAAAGAAAAAGAATCTACCATTAATATTCATTTCCAATGAAAAGCTCAAGTAAAGATGTAGCAGAAATTACAAACCTATCAGAGATGACTTACAGTTTACTCATTAGTATATGCATATTCAATATAAGCCATACCTGAGCGACACCTCCCTAATGTTGTCACACCAACCAACGTTAAAGTGTACCAGATTACGAAGGCTATTGGCTATGGCAAGTAGAGTCACATCTGACATCAGTTGGCAGTTTTCAATGTGGACTTCCTCCAGCCTGAAATAAAAGGTCAATTTGTCAAAATATTTCATTCTACTCTCCAATATGTATAATACAATACCCTCTGTTGGCAACAATATTGTGTTGAGTACGTGGCAATGTGACCAAATAATAGCGAGGGGTATAGGCACATTCAACACAGTGCTGGAGTAGGGTGAGCGTTTATTCTCAAGTGGACAGCACCTAATTCAGAATCGCGGGCAGCCTTTTATACGCAGCAAGAACTGCCCCAACGACATTAGCCTGGAGTCTCATTTAACTAATAACTAGACATCAATCTAAGTGTTTTTCAGTTTATTTCAGTTTCAGCGAGAGTTTTCACAAACACTCTCCCACAATTGCTGTTCATGCTTTGTGCACCACTACTTCAACTCTCTGCAGTTGTCATATTTTGAAATACCTTGGGTTTTTACACATTTATAACCATTTTTTAGACATTGTTCTACATTTTCTGATTTCACCGAGAATATCATGTTCATCACGTGACAGAGAGGAGTTGGACTTTCTAGAGGAGTGGTGTGATGACTCCAGATCTGAATTCTGGATTCAGACATGGATCCTGATCATGAAATCTTGGATGACAACACCGCTGGTATGTTACGTTCTTTCAACGGAATATTTATCAGTGTTTGAAGCCATATATATTTCAAAATTACAGCAAGCATAATAAGATAAGAGGTGTAAATTCTCAATATGAATGCTACTGCAATCATGATTTTAGATAGTGAGGATGATGTCGAAAATCAACCTGAAACAAAGGAGGTTCTACAGGAGGAAAGCCCTTCTGCATCATCATCTAGCAAAATACACCAGCTACCAGCCCCACAAAGGAGGACTCAAAAGGAGGTTCTACAGGAGGAAAGCCCTTCTGCATCATCATCTAGGAAAATACACCAGCTACCAGCTCCACAAATAAACAGAAAATTACACTACGTAGAGCATAGAAGAAGCACTTGGACGGACTTCCAATGACTCAAAGCCAATCCTTCCTGTGTTTGACGAGACATTAGGTGTTACGGCTGCTCTGAACTACACATCTACTCCCCACAACTGCTTCGCCATTAATGTCAGCGTCCATAATGAAGCATATTAAGTAAGAAACTAACAGGTATGCTGCTATGGTCAAAGCGCAGAGATGCATTGAAACCAAATAGTACATGGAGTAAATGGCAATCAGAGAAACTTCATGAAATACATTAATTATTCACTATAATAACAATCATTTTTGTAAAAAAAACCTAAACTTAGTGATTACTGGTCCAAAAAATAGATATTGTCTATTACTTTCCCTGCTTGAGCTGAGACAGATTCAATGTAATTATATCTAATTAGCACTTGGATGACAACAATAATTACATTTCTCCAGATCCATGACTATTTTCAAATCAACCCATTTTTTTCATCATCTTAGCCAAATGTTTTTGCCTCATTTGCTTCTAGTTGTAACCTAACCATTGATGAAGACATGGGTGGCTATCAAGGATGAAGACACTTAAATGTTTTTATGGAAAACAAACCAGAAAAATACAGAATGTGTAACGAATTTCATTCATTACAAATGTCTGAGTGAGTTGGGAGGTGACGATGGCTGTAGTGTTTCGAAATGTGTACCCCAAGTAAATGCAGTTGCCTAATATTATGGGAGAGTGTGTGTTGGGAATGAATATCGTGTTAGTGATGTTTTTCGAGTAGACTTTGATAAGGAGAAATGGAGGAGAGAGTGGACAGATCGGCCCTTGAGCTAAGGGGAGGCAGACAAACAGAGAAGGGAGGGAGAAAGTGTTCGTGGAGGTGATACCATGGCTGAGAGGACGAAAGCGGATCAACTTGGGCAGGAGTTGCCAGTCCAGTGGACGTTGAAGGACCTGAGGAAATTCTGGCCTCATCAACTTGCGCCAGAGTCGCCAGTTAGGCAGACTTTGGAGGATCTAAGGAAATTTTGACCTCATCAATGGTTGGTTCAATAACTTTCTGTCCCTCACCGCTTTCCGACGTCCCCCTTCCTGTCTCAACCCAGGAGAACTATTTCTGTGCAAGCCACCAGTCTACAACTCCCTAAACGACGAGCTAGAAAGCCTTATTCTTACAAAGTTCCTGTCATTGTGTATCTTTGTTCATTGCTACGAGCTAAAAGGCCTTATTCTTTCAAAGTATTTGTCATATTTTTTTTTGTTGTTGCTCAACAGATTAGTATGTGTTCTTTTAGATTCATCATTGAGCATAGCTGTTCATGTCACCAATCAATCATCCATTTCTCACCTCATCAGGGTTTACTTTCATTGTCAGGGGGATCATTGAATACAGTATCAAGCGTGGATTTGACTTTCTGTCAAACGACACCTGGCCCCTGTATTTTTGTTTGTCATACGTTTTCTTGCCGTGACGTCTACGATTGAGCTGGGGTTCTAGGAGAGAGTCGCGGCAATCTTGAGCCCTTGGGACAGGATCAACCAGAGCAGTCATCCTTATACTGGAACCCAGAAAAAGTAATGATTGATGTTTTTTTTTAACTGTCGGAATGTATCCCCCCTTGTTTGGGTTGGCCTACAGCTGATGCGGCACTGCTTGGCGGTCCCCTATTTCCAGGGAAGGGGGGAAACTGCAGACGTAAGAGGGACTGTTACTAAGGGAAAAATATGGAATGAAAGAGTGTCTTTTGTGACACTTCCTCTGGATGTTTTGAGACTGGAGGTTTATTTTGCACAAAGCAAGTACCTCTGACATGACTGTATGATCCTGCAAAGGAACAAAAAGAAAAAGGAAACCTGATGCAGTACTTAGTTATAACATTCACATAACAAATCTTATCAGATGACTGCCTATTACCCATTCAAGAGAAATCAGATTCAGTGAGGGAGAAAAATATTTTTTCACCTCTTCATAATGGCAATCACAAATGCATTTATTAGTATACGTAAAGAACCAAGAAACACTGCATCTAACCTGATATGTACATTGGTATAGTTTATGGTAGATTTGGTACAAACCTTTGCTAACAAAGGGAAGGTTGGTGACTATGAAGACCAACCTTCAAGTATAAACAGACTTATAAGAAGGCATTTTGTTTGTATGATTCTGCCTTCAGAAAAAAGCCCACATAACTTGAGTCTGCACTGTATGTGCAGAATTAGGAAAAATGAGAAATGACAAGCCAACCAGGAAAGAAACATGTTGGTATTTTCCATGTTGTGTAATGTAGCACTCAGCATCCCAGACTGCTTAAATAAATAACACATTCTGGCCAATTAGGGGAAAGATTGTACGTAAAGTATTACATGTGCTGTTTTGCAAAGTATTTTCTTTCAAAACATTGATGTTCAAATAAAAATTTGTAGTTTTGTAATGAAAGACGTAATGAATGCTTCCTTTCCATGAAAGAAAAACAAAATATCTATGATAAAGTGTTTATCTTTTTTCATTCTTTATCACTGGAATACAATATTTTTAAAACCTCTTAAAGTTGACAATCTGCATGTCTCAAGACCCCAGAAACCGAGCAGTCTCCATTGTGTTAAGAGTGTAAATTAAAGATAAACAACAAATATATTTTGCATACCATACTCACTTTTTAAATCTATTAAAAAACTTCACAGCAGCACAGTCATCAACATGACATTTAGAAAAATCTACCTTTCTAAGGCTAGAAGGCTCCAAGAATCTGTACAGCAGATTTATGAAGTGATGATTGACCCAGGTGTTTCCTCTAACAGACAGAGTCCTCAACTTCTGAAACATACAAACATTCTTGGTTAAAAAGGGGTTGAGAAGAGCTACTACAAGTGAAAAAATGAGAGAAATGGATAATTATAACTCTACACTGAAACTTCTATCATTTTAATTGAATTCAAAATGACATTATCTAGTGCTATTTTGGTATCACCTCCAAAGAGCCCTCAGTCCACAAGACCTCGAATCTGAACTCCTGTAAGAACAGCACTGGCTTGTTTTTTACATGAGAGACTTACATTTACTGAGAATACACACAAGGTATAAACAGAAATTGAACCCATCTCTCTCAACTACCACCTTAGCATTCCATTCAGATTAACTCTGTTCTATGGTACATTTTTGATGGATAGGATGAAAGTTATATTTTCAAACTTTCACAGATGCCAATGTTATCATTCTGTTAATTCATTTCCCTCAGGATGATAGCTTACCAGCTTAAGTGATCTTCTAATGTGACATTTACATTACATTTCACACACATTCCTTTGTGGACATGAATGAGAGGGCAACGTGGACTTCTAGCTGATAAACCCACAAATTGCTGTACATCTACATATTACATTTATGTACAGTTGAGCACCCCTAATCCGGGAACACCCGTAATCCGGCAATATTTCCAAGACGTACTTCGCGGAAAACAAACTTTTTTGCCGAATTATTTACTTCGTAATTACTGAAACTGTAACCCATTCTAACAAAAATTCTCCCATTCAAGTACGAGTATCGGAAGATTTTTTGCATACAATGTTCTCTATATTACTTATTGTGCACAATGAAGGTGTTTATTCAGCAAATTGAAGACATCACTACAATGTACGTCGTTGCCGAGACGCGAGTGTGTGACGTCACAGAGTGGACAGTGTCTTACCTTGCATGGCACGCGCATGTTTGCTTTGTACAGAGCGTTGACGGAGCAACGTAGACAGCAGACAGCTCATTGAATCGTATTAAACACAGTGGAATAAGGATTGCAAGGAAAATTGTAAGTGATGTAAAATTTTTACTTATCTACTGTATATACTCTTTGATGTCCAGCAACACGTTAATATGTTATACCCATTCCTTTCACTCGGCCGTTTTACGAGACTGCCGGTTGACTGATTTTGTTTTTGTGAATTTAGAAGAAGTTTATTTCTTTCTTTTCGAATTACTTGTCGAATTATACAGAATTTATTCAAACTTAATTGAAGTTGTTATAATTTATCGAATTCCTGCATTATAAATATCGCGGACCCCATAATTATGCTGGTTACTACCACAGCACCCGTAGTCCGGCAAAATCCCTAATCCGGCATCGCTCGAGTCCCGACCGTGCCGGATTAAAGGTGCTTAACTGTATAACACTCAAAATCTCTGGGAATACATAATCACTAATGGCAAATACCTCCTCATCATTAGTTCATACTTGTACATACCTCCAACTCTAAGGACTACTACCTGAATTAGAAGAGAAACATGAGGAAGAGGAGCTAAAGAAATCAACAGAGGCATGTGATTACTAGCTACACCTAAGGGAAAAGAGATACAGTATGAACTTGAAATTACGAAACTTAAAATCACAAAATTTTGACTTTACAAAGCTAATTTTCGGTCCTAACCAAAAGGGTATCTTAATGCATGTATCAGTTACTCATATTTCTAAATGATGATGGGTCACTGCAGCGTTTTTTAGGTGCTCCTTGTCAGAGTCAAGGCATTCGTCATCGTTGCCGAATACATTATGTACTGAATGTAACTTAAATGAACAATAATACATTTTTCAATGTCACAATAGTAGGGACGACTTTTAATCAAAGTCATAGTAAATCATACAAGATGAAACCAATTGGATCAAAATGCATTTGGCTTTACTATGAGTCCAGATTTACCGACAATGAGTAAAAGAAATGTAAATTAGTCGAATACAAACATACTTGCCCACGGGAGACTAATTGCTACTACCAGCCTTTTACTCTCATAATACCTAGAATTTTTTCGTACCCGTTTTTCCCAAACAAATCCATGATGAGTATTCCCATAAAAGAGATTGTTTGCTGTGTGCATGTGCTCAAAAAACCTAGACTGGGTTCAGAGATGATACCATGACGCTCGAGCAGTATAGTCAGTCATGCATATCACCCAAGGAAGCTTTTTTCTCACTATTTCAGACCGATTACGCTCAACCTTGCTCAATGGCATAATTATTCTGGTTAGCAATAATTATCATCAAAAGACTCAGGTTTGATTTACCGTCCTCATTGAGCGTTTTATCGTTGTCATCGAGCAAGGCTCTTCCTAAGCATTGCCCTTCCCTTTTTCCATCGCCAACAGCTAAGAAAACTAGAGAAAATACGAGTTCACTTGGTGTATACGACCACTATGTTTGACCCACATAAATTATAAAGGATGACTAGTTCTAGGATGCATAATCAATGGGAAAAAACACCCAAGCACCCATATATATTCATATCAGAAAATGGTGTACCCTCCTCTTGTTGCGCTCCAACCCAGCAGTCAAAATAATACACTAAAAGAGAGCTCAGCTGCGTTCCGGCAGATTTATAAAAAAATCTGGTGTTTTGTGGCCTAATCCTTATTAGAGATACAACTAAGAAGAGCATAAGTGGAACCATCCCATGAGGCACCAAAAGTCACACCGTCACAGAGGGAGCAGAAACCCTCATCAGCATCCTAGCCCAATTGGAGGCGCTTTCATGTCGATAGATGACGCACATCTCCAAGCTTGTGAAGATCGAACGCTACAGCCAGCAATGGAAGAGGCAGTGGCAGGGCCCAGTTCGGAAAGCAGCGATGAAGACAAAAATGACCTAGTCCTGATCTCTCCCAGAAAGAATGAAGTTTTGCTCGCTATTGATACATTATATTGATTCCAAATTATTAATACATAGTGTCGACTCCCAGTTCAATTTCTGTTTATCCAAATTAGAGGCCATATTGGAAGCTACTATGGAGCGTAGCCAAGTGCAAAAGCAAATAACTGATTTTTTGTTAAATAAGTGATTCTGTCAACAGAAGAACGTATGTATATTTATAATAAACATTCACTCGAATTTCTTCTTGACTTATTATACCCTGATTCCCTCTTCTAAGATTGCTGGAATGGATCGGAAAATAAGTAAATGTGAAATGGAAATGCCATCCCATTCCTATATTCTTTTTCCCCACCAGGAAAATTCACCCAGCTTTCCATCTCTGTTGCTCCAGAACCTCGTGGCTTACTTTCCCATCAACTTTCGTTCTCACTTACGGTGAACCTATCAAATGCTTCCCTTCCCTCCCACACTGGCCATATTTCCCTCTCAAGTGACCCTTTTTGTCCCCCTTCCCCGCTCGTGCTCACCTGCTCTATGGGTGGGCACAAGCCATCCCCCTCATACCTAAGCCACCCGTGCCGACCCTCCAAAAGAAGGTCCCTTCACATCCCCACACTCCTCCCACCCAATCGATACCAGCTGACTCTGCAGACTCCCCATACTAACTCTTGGGACCTTAAAGAAGTCCCCCCCCCCCATTTCTCAAAGAACCTGTGCACGCCCATGGGTCTAAAAATACCAAAATATTGTTTTGTGCGCATGTTTGATTCATGATTAACACCCCCACTCTCCAGAGTCATGTCCTCCACCGACAATGCAACTGGTTGAGGTAAGGGAGGATGATGATAAGATGTGACTATTTAGCATTAAGCTGAAGATTCATTTGATGTTTATTCTTCACGTGCATCTCTTGGCCCCATCCCTTGACTCCCAGCTAAATCGACCTCCCTAGTGATGTACGATACTCCAACACCATGGGTCTCGCAGCTGTTTTTGTGAGGGGGACTGGAGTAACCCCCACAGCAATGGGGAAAGGAGGGCAAGACAGCAGATTCCCGCTAGATGCGTGGCCTGACCTGGAGCTGCAATGCTTGGATGAAAGTCTCTATACTTGATCGTAAGTAGAGGAAAAATGACAAGTGCAAATATCCCACAGGTTAATTCAATATCGAATCTTTAAATTAAGTCTGAAATTTAATGAATGAGGAGCACGCGACCTAATCTGAATAGAACCACAATTAAAGCTTTCGCATTGCAGAGTGAAAAATGAAAATTATTGATTTTCAATGTAAGAATCATTAGTAGCCGATGAAGTGTATAAGGAACTATCTCACCTTCACCGTTGAAGTGCATGGGTTGTACAATATACTTTTGAAAGGAGGTACACATTTAGCTGAACTCTTCTATAAGCTCTTCTTTCAGTTCCATCGTCTCGGAAACAACCATGCACTAATAATCTCAATCCAAGGGAGAATAATGATTGTTATTTCGCAAAATTAATGGGCATACCATTTTTGGGACAAAATACATAAAATGCATCCATGACATATCAACCGTGAGAGAATCATCTTTTCACTGTCTTAGCTGAATATTAGTATATACATATATTATGCCTGACATGGAGCAAATGATATTCCTCTAACAAAAATATAAACAGGGTGGCTACTAATATCCAATTTTTAAATTCCCTGACATTTCCCTGATGGATTAACCAATTTCCCTGACAGATCGCCAAAAGGTCACCTATCATTGTAATATTTTAGCATGATAGATATCATTGTAATATTTTATTTCTGCTGAATTCAATTGTCATCAAAACTCAGAACATGTCAAGCTGAAATCGATACATTAAAAACTACAAGTAAACCCTTATGAAAAAATATAAAACCTTCATAAGTAAAACTCCCATCCAAATTATACACACTTTCAATTCAATAATTTTATAATGTTACTCATCTAGAAATATTTGACAAGGCTTCTTGAATAATCTATACACTATTTACACATAATAATATGTATTTCTGAAGAGCACTAGCAGTAGAGCACTGATTCCCCAACGATCAGTCCCTGAAGTAATACCGCTCCCCTATCTTCTATCCATCCACCCTCTCCCCCACCTACTACTGCCTCCCAACGCCGTCGCAGCGGCCGTTTGACTGTCTACAAAAATTGCAACATTTCCCTATACACAAGGTTTTCCTACAGCAGGTTATTGAATCAGTTACGCACATAAAAGTGTTGCATTACGGTGAGTCCCATGAACCATTGTGAGCACCGGAGCAACCCAGGAAAGCAAGGTTATATTGCTTCCGCAGCCGTGTATCCTTCGTATTCCTTCGGTAAAATTACAAATCGATGATGTCTAATTCTTCAAGAAAGAGGTTAACAAGTCAAGGTATTTCAGGGAAATAGAGGATTAGTGAAAAGGCATCGAAGGGAAAATTAATGGCCAATTTACTAGTGGACTCCAGTAGTAGTGGTAGGTTTATCTGGTGCGTCGACAGCTAAGGTCATTTTGCACCGCTCGCAACCTAATTCATGTCAATACAACTTTATAGGAAGTGAAATTCAATATTTATTCAGTAAGAAATTTTTAAGATACCAGAGAAGGAATAAGATAAATCGTGTTTCCAATTAAAACATTAGATTTTAAAGTGCCTTAAATATGTCAATACATTTTAAAAATTCGACTACGCGACAGAGGGCAATAGGGTTATTGCCGAGAACTTGTTCTAGCCCACCACTGTAGTGGACTCCAGCAAAAGTTTCACTAAGGAGTGCGAAAAACACAAATCAAAGCCAAGTTGTAGGACTGGATCAAAATTGAATGGCGTGAGTGACCTTCAGAAGCGAATAACAATTTGATTAACGTAGTCATAATCCCTTGATTGCAAGAGGGAACCAAAGAATGTAAACATATTTGGATAAACAAACAAAACGTAAGCACGCCACTGCAAGTGAAGACAGGAGGCAATTAGCAACGGCAGCATCATATTCAGGAATATCATATTTGGCGTGGTTTGCAACCTGACTAAATTGCTTTGAGAGGAAGCTAAGGGGGCCATTCAATAATTATGTTGATCGTGAAAGGTTGGGAGGGGAGGATGGCTCATCTTACTGTCTCATGAAGGAGGGTATGGGAATTGAAGATAATCTTGCGTAAGATTTTGTTTATATGTGAGATTGTACTTGATTCACCACTTTAATAATCATCCTTTTGTATTTTTAGAACTGCAAGCATGTATTTACAACGGGCTAGTGTGCAGCAGCTGAATCTCAGTAGTTTAAAAAAAAAATGCAAAGTAAAATTTTCCGAACATAGCCTCCGGCTCCTTGTGATGAGCATAATACATTATGATCATGAATTTTCACACTACTAGGCAATTATCGCAATAAGGATATAAAAATGGGATACATTGTGTGACTGATTCACAACTAGATAACTAAGATTCACCACTGGATGTTCCACGAACTGATGGGGATATTCCATGCATGTCAGCGACAGACTTTAGTTTCAGCTGGTGAAATAAAGGACGGGAAAGACTGGCTGATAAACGTGATGGTAGGAAAATAACAAGGACTTCCTATACCAGTTTCTCCCTGACTGTTACAAGGATTCCCTGACTTTTCCAGAAATTCAAAATTCCCTGACATTTCCAGGTTTTTCCCTGACGATCACTACCTTGATATACCTCTAATTTCTACATGCAGTGCAAATGAACACGCCAGTCACAGACTTCCATGGTGTATGCATAAATCAATATTACTGGTATCGCAATACATTGCTCATGCCAGAATTATGTATTCTCTAGTTAAGAAATGACACAGAAATGCGCTACGAGGCTTCATAGGCTTAGTCCAAACTGTGTGAAAATTTAGCAAATTCTTAATTGCCTAATCCCTTACTCATTGAAAAAAAACGAAGGGTTAGTTTTTAAGATTTAGATTTCTGCGGGGCTTGGATGGAGGTTGATTCTTCTGACTTGCAGTATTTCTGCCACGAAAAGATGGAAGGACGAGGTGAAAATCCTGAAAATCAGAAGCATCAACCTCCGCCAAGTTATTTGTGTTCAACATTATGCACCCCGTTGGTATGAATGCAAATTTAAATAAACTTTCATAAATTACAGCTTTGTAAATCATGCCAGTACGTCGCGAGAGTATATCATAACTTAACCCTCTTAGTGCTGACCCCTGCCAGCGGTTCTAATGAGAAATGCAGAGGGTAAATAGAATGAAATGTATCACTCTAGGAAAATAAATATTATAAAGTTATTGTTTAAAATATCCATATGCAGTTTTTCTTATTGCGTATACATTGAAATAGGTAATAATAAAAAAATGCTTATACTTCGTACAAAAAATAATTGTAATTATATTTGTGTGCAAAAGTTAAACAATATTTTGCCCATGAGCCGATATATCGGCCCGCCGCACTTTACGCCTGAGATGCCAAAGCCGATATATCGGCCCGCCGCACTAAAAGGGTTAAGGAAACAAAAAAAATTGCTTCATCATGATACTCATGAAAAATACTCATTTGTGTAAAATTTGAAATTACGAAGTGCCGACTTTTACGGTCCCATCAACTTCATGACTTTGAGTTTCTACTGTAGCAGAATGACCTTCTTCCAAAAACTACTAAGGTGATCGAAGCCACAAATAAAAAAATGAGGAATAACATTCAACATCTGAAAGTGAGACATGGTCCAAGAGGTGATGATCACAAAGATGCAGAGGTGATGAGAGGAAAAGAGCATTGGGAAGGAAGAACAATAAGGCAAGGAAGTAAGGTGATGACATTGGTGTAGTGAGCATTAAGTAGATGAAGGCAAAATACCCCAACTTCAGACCTATCACAGAGAGCACACATACAATACATCTATGGCAGAGCCTTAAAAAAACTATGATTCATCAAGTATATAATAGAAAGGTTCTCGGATGAAAAAGTGAAACAGAGGTGCTACTTCCCTCTAGTTAACTTGATAAAACAAGTCATGGGAACAATAAAATAAAATGTGTTACTCTGATAACATAGCCCTCGAGTCCCCACAGTAGATATAGTTAAGGTTTAGAAACCATTAACCCCTTGCTATTGCTATAGGCTTCCCGATTAATCCCCTAATAGCTTTCAATTTCAGAAAATTAAAAATTACCAGAAAATTATGGTTGTGTTAAAAAAATTACTGTAATTTACCACGGTAATTCACCTCAAATGAAAATTAAGATAATTTACCCATCTCTATCCCTAGCCCTCACATATCATTTTAACTAAAATTGACTTTTATACAATCAAAAACCATTTTGCCTCAGACAAGACACTATCCCCTTCAGGTGTGCCCATCCCCCCCCCAATTCTGATGGGGCATTCCCCCCAAAACCAACAACTGCCCCCCCCCTTCCTCAAAGGTATATAGCTACAGTGAAAACTCAGTTCATGGACACCTCTGACTTAAGGACAGTATTCAATTCCCCGGCAGAAGGATGTGCATTTGTATAAGAATCGAACCTCTAGTATACGGACACCTTGTTGGGCACAATTTTTCTCTTACACGGACACCATCGCCATGGGTTTTCTGACCCATCTCTCAAAAATGGTAAGTTTTATCCTCTAAACACAGCATTTATGAATAGCTGGGGGAATGAACGAAAGGGTGTCCTGGAATGCATTCTTGGATATGCTAATCCCAAACAAAAGAGTACCTCGGCCAGATGCACGTAGTACCCTCAAGCAAGCGGCTGCCTATGATTCGTACACAGCAGTCTACAGATAACACAACTCGCAGAGGGGGAATAAACAAAAGGGTGTCTGGAATGAATTCCAGGAAATGCTAATCCCAAACGAAGGAGCACCTCATGGAGGCCTCGGCCCCAAGGCTCCCGCTGGACACGGCCACGAAGGAGGCCTTGGTAAGACGCGCATAGGGTGACCGCTGCCCTTGAGCAATTGGCTGCCTATGATTATTACGCAGCCAATTACCAGCCGTCTTCTACCGTTGGATGTAGAATTCTCGTGTATGGGGACCTTATCATGCACTTTCAGTACCTTTCGAACCTCTCCAACTGTGCCACCTTGCTGTCACTTGTGCCTTGTGACAGTTCATACTGTTTTCAGTGCTAGGGGGCATCTCGATTTTATTATGCGATGCTGAAGAGTAAAAGTCTTTCCTTACGAGAGAAAGTGCAGGTGTTGGAACATGCAGATGAAGAAAAGAGGGGTGTCTGTAAATAAGCAGTTCATTTTGGTGTGAGTAAGACTCAAATCACTGATATTCTGAAGCAGAAGGAGATGATCATGAAGTTGTGGATGGAAAATCATAATGAAAATGTTATAAAAGTGTTTCCTTCGGAAAGCAAATTGGACACTGTTCTCTTCAAGTGGTTCAAGAAAGTGAGGGCAAACAATTTGCCAGTCTCCGGACCACTTTTACAAGAATTAGCACTTGAAGTTGCAGTGGCACTGGGTATAGAGAACTTTCAGGCCTCAAATGGGTGGCTGGAAAAATTCTGTTTAAGACATATCATGTTTAAAGCTGTGTGCGAGGAGGCTGCAGAGGTGTGCAGAGAAGGTGCTATGGAGTGGATTGAAAGGTTACTTGTGCTGCTAGAAAACTTCGAACCCAGGGACATCTACAATGCAGATGAAACAGGATTGGTTTTTAGAGCCTTATCTAACAAAACCCTCTCCCTAAAATCAGAACAATGCTCTGGAGGGAAGGTGTGGGAGCATGGGTTTCTCACACAAATGCATGGGTTCTTGATGGCAAACATTTCCGATACGACTGGTCTTGTCAGTATAGTAAATCTGATGATATTCATAATGTTTCTCTATCATAAATTATAGAAATTCCTCCCGAAATGCAATGGCAGTGTTGGCACTAAGTCGTCGTTCTTGAATACTTAGTTCACGAATGCCATGCCTCTCTTTGAAACTGGTGGGCCACCCATATGAAGCATTAAACTCACCTTCCAAAGCAAATTTCTTTCGACTTCGCTGTCTCTTTTACAAAAGCCCCAGAAAGAAATGAGCCTTCAGCTCATCTCAGGGTAAATCAATGATCATATTAAGATTTTTTTGATGGATTAGTACTTTGAAAGTCCTGCAGCATGGTTACAATTCTTAGCATACTCCATGAATTTGGTTTTACATTTTTTAATGTCGCATACCGTTTAAATGTCAATGCCATAATCTCTGGATAGTTATATCCCCGGTTGCTATTTCTCTAGTCTGTAAATTCATTCAAGTTTCTGCTACACCATCAGCACAATTTACTTGCATTTACTAGCTATGATATCCAACTACGGGTTGGTAACTTATTCACTGGCCAAATAAAATAACAATGACGAAGTGAATTCTCTCCCCTGATATGGCTGAGTGAAGCTGGGTTCACACCACGAAAAACGTGGTGGAAGAGGAAAAGCCAATCACAGACCGGTAGTGAGGAAACGAGGAATTTTACTATTTGAGAACAAAATGTGACATCAAACCATCGCAGAAAGAATGAAATAAAATAAATGAAGCGGAAAATTAACAAAGCGAGAACATTACTTTCCATTCCTTATTTGGACGGCGTTATAGCCTTCATTAAGAAACCTCCTTTGATACTACTTCACTGACTTTGACCTCGCTTTCTTGATAATATTCTCTAAGCCCTTAAATGCGATCAGTTTCCTGCAGTGTGAATACTTGACCCTGATCTTATTTATATTATAATCATCTGGAGTTTATTTTTGCACCCTTGTCCTTTCATCAAGATGAAGTCTCCCTTTTGTCAGACAGAAGGAGGGCTGCAGTTGAAGTGTTTCCTACATAGCAGGTGGCGGGTCCGCCCCTTAACCGGCCAAACGACTTGTAATCAGCTGGATACTTCACCGTTTTCTGCGCCATATTGTCGTCATCTTGAGACCCAGTCACTACATCGAAACATTGTCGCCTACATCTGCAAAATTGTGTTGAAAAAAGTATCCACAAAGTTCCAAAGGTTATGGTCAAAGACAAAACTTCTCCTGTTTGATTGCGGGTGAAGAAAATCCCAGTTTTCCTACGGTCTCGTCCATGGCAAGAAGCTACCACTCACTACAAGCCACGATACGTGCCACGCGGCTGCGCCGCAACGGTTAGACATACGACAGGGCTAAAAACTAAAAAAACTCGCTATAAAGTGAAGAATACTTTACAACCATGATAAAATATAACAATAGTAATATCCACACTTTAATGTACTACTTCAACACAGCCCATGGTTTCAACATCCTAGGTCATTATCATTATCCTTGATAATGACATAGTATGTCGAAACCATGGTCTGTGTTGAAGTAGTACATTAAAGTGTGGATATTACTATTGTTGTTATATTTTATCATGGATATATCGCATTTCCACCATGTTAAGCCTGAAACGATTTAATACTTTACAATTCCACACATGCATGTCTCGGTAGTATTAGTTTGCTCGAGCAAATTTTGAAGCGAAAGATGAAATTATTACGGTCAAGCAAAAGAAAGTATTAAATATTTGTGTTATAATACTCTCTCTCTCCCTTCTCTTCTTCTCTCCTCTTTTTTTCTCCTTTTCCCTTCCTCTCTTACCTTCTCTTTTTTCTTGCCGTTGAAAAATTTCGGGGGGGTTTTAGCCTCCAAACCCCCCATGGCTACACGCCTGACCCATTGGCAGATGTTGGGAGGAGGGGTCGGGAATAAAACTGGAGGGATGCTGAGTCAGTTACGCTATTGGGTTGCGTTCGGGGACTTATGGCCGCCTCGACAACAGTGTGGTGCGGCAGCCAAGGAAGAGTATAGAGAGAAGCGACCGAAATGAAAGAAGCTTTCGGCTGGCTGAATGACTCTCCATAACAGCACGATGTTTTACTGTGCTACACTTAACGCTTAACATTCATTTATCATTATAACCTTTCGATACCTCTATAAATTACTGCAAACAGGTAAAAATATTTACATTTTGTGAATTTCTTCATGCATTTTAAAAATCCCCCAAAATTTTTTATTCCCCCCAAAATTTTTTCTATGGCACAACTTGCACCATACATCCCCCCTGTGGGCGGCCCTGGTCCCCTTCACATATCTACATAACTTCATTCTTAGGACAAAGACACTGCCAAAGGACCCTTTCAATCAATGATAAATAGATAACTTTATTTGTCTAAGGATCACATTATAAATATGGATATAAGACACGTCAATCAAAAGAAATGTACAAACACAGCACTTACAAAACAAAATCCAATCAAGTTATCGACAATCATTCAAGTATTCATATATAGAGTAATATAAATTGCCATGTAAAAAACTAAGAACATTTTTCTTAAAGGCATTCAATGTTTTACTGTTTTTTACCCAATTGGGTAGTTTTTTAAACAATTTGATGCCCAATTCCCTAGGGCCAGAACTAGAAGCACTAGTTCGGACAACACCTTGGTGAAGATTTTTTGGACTTCGTGTCCCATATTTATGGAAGTCCGAATTTCGGACATGTACAACTGAAAACATAATATACACACAGGGGAAAGTGAGAATATTTAGGTTTGCGAAAATTGGTCTGGACAGAGAGCAATATGATTTCTGTGCAATAATTGTAATTAGTCATTTTTGCATTTTAAAATTCTTTATGGCATGGGTGGAGGAGCCCCAGAATATTATATTGTAGGTCATATGTGAGAAGAAGATATCATAGTAGAGTGTTTAAGGACATCTAGACTCACAGTACCACGTATGAATCTCATAAGATAACAGACAGAGCTAAGTTTTTTCATCAGGGAATCAATATGCGGTTCCCAGGAAAGGTTGGCACTAATGTGAATGCCAAGAAATGTTGTCAAGTTGGCCTGCTATATGGATTTTTTGAGCTTGACCAGAACGCTTTCACAGATTTTTTTATGAGAGAAAACAATTAACTGTGTTTTCTGAGAGTTATTACTCTAATTTTCTTGACACCAGGTATTAACTTTATTTGAGATGAAATTAGCCTTATCAATCAAGTTAGGGTAAGAAGGAGAGGAGAGAAGGAAGTTCGTATCATCAGCATATAGTAACAGGTTTAAACTAGAGGTGTCAGTAATATAATGAGCCAGGCCATTGATATAATTTAAGAACAAAATAGGGCCAAGAGTAGAACCCTGGGGAACCCCCAGAGAGCAATGTCTTTCTTCTGATGGGTAATGTACACCATTGGCCAGAAAAAACACGAATTGAGTGCGATTGAGGAGCTAAGATTCTATCCAGTCATATGGAATACGTCTAATACCAAAGTGAAAGATTTATTTGAGAAGGTGATGATGATTTACGAGATCGAAAGCTTTCGAAAAATCAAAGAAGATACCAAGGGTTTTCTGCTTGCTGTCAAGTGATGACAGGAAGAAGTGAATGGCTTCATATACCGCAGTAGTTGTAGATCTACCCTTCCTAAAACAGTGTTGATTAGAGATAAGAAGGGAATTTTTTCCAAGGAGGAAACAAGCTGAGTAGCGTAAAACCCAGTCAAAAACCTTAGCTAATGTATTTTGCAATGTGATAGGTCTAATTTTTAACATCATTAAGACAACCTTTGTTTTTGTAAATTGGGACTATTTTAGATTGTTTCTGGGAAGAAGGGAAGACACCTTGGGACAGAGATTCATTGATCAGATATAACAATGGTTCTTTTACATAGTCATATACACTGAGAATAATAGAACCAGGGATATCATCATGGCTGGTACAGTGTTTTTTGCCAACTTTTGAAATGATTAGTTTCAGTTCATGATCAGTGCATGGTTGAGCAAAAAAAGACGCTGATGAAGTTGTGGTAGTGACTGGGGGAGTGACATCGGATGCTATCTGTGATGGCTCAGTTGTAAATAGCTCGTTATTAAGATTGCTTCGTTCATAGTAACTTTCTGTTGACTCATCTCCTAATTTAATAGGCAAGTGATGACAGTTACCAGTATTAATATTATGATTTATGATATTCCAAATTTCTTTTCATTTATTTGTAGATGCAGCAATTCTTTCATTGTTAAAGGTCTGTTTAGCATTATTCAATATTTTATAATAATGATTTTTCTGAGATTTATATTCGCTTTCAATACGTTCAATGGTATCAGGCTCAACTATGTGGAAGTTGATATTCACAAATGAAAAAACGACTTCGTTTCCTTCCACTGATTTATTTTCTTGGTACGACATGTTTCGACACATAGAGGTCATTTTCAAGTACCTTTTTCCAGTGTCGTACTTGAAAATGACCTCTATGTGTCGAAACATGTCGTACCAAGAAAATAAATCAGTGGAAGGAAACGAAGTCGTTTTTTCATTTGTGTTCGCTTTCAATTCCTGATCATTGCTTAATTTACAAAAGAAAGCAAGATTTTTAAGTTCCTGTGACATCTGCTGGATTTTATCAGTAACCGACAGCTTTCTAGTGGGTCTCTTTGCATTTGCTACATGCTTTAGTGGAAATTCACGGTAAAAGATATGTTTCAAGTTGTTATAAAATAAGTCAAAGCTCTCATCAAACTTAAAAGGCTGTCAGAGTGATAACATTTTCTCACCCAAGGGACCACTGTAAGCCTTTGTTCACTGAGTTGGGTATTTTGACTCTGCACAGCCTTTATATCTACAAATGCCAATGCAATGTAAAGGAAAATCTAACCTCCGTTGAGACAAGAGCAAAAAAACATTCTTATTTCACCAGGAACAGGGACACCCTTGATGTCCCGTATTGTCGCCTGTCCAAAAATAGCACCACCTTTAACAGTCTAAAATTGCGTCTTTTTAACAGATTACCCCTAGAGGCTAAGCATGTGAGAGTGACAAAATTCAAAAATGTTATACATGCATGGCTTCTGCAAAAACCCTTCTATTCTTTAAATGAATTCTTTGAGTGTGACAAAATTGCCATGTCATTTTGAGTTTGGGTGTAATCCTTGTGTTTTTTACTAGTATATCATGTGATTCATTTATTTTGAAGATTTGTAACCTTGACGAGGACTATTGCAAATTGTATTTGTTTAACGTCCAATAAAAATTATTATTATTATTTGTGTCATAAACATCTTGCCAACTTTCTCGAGCAAGACAACCAATGAAAGAAGCAACATTTTCTGCATTGAAAAAATGCTTACACATTGTGGTAACAGGGATTATCATAATTAAATTCACAATGGATAGGAAAATGGTCAGAGAAGTCATTGTCAAGAACAGCTGCTTTCACAGAGGAGACATTAACATTGGTGATTATATTATCAATCAAGGACAAAGAGCTATGTTTTACTCTAGTGGGAACGTCTAAGATCAAAGGGGCTAATGAAAATGTTTGTAACAAATATATGAAGTCCCTTTTTTCAGCATTGTCACATAGTAGATTGCCATTAAAATCACCAGCTACAATGATTTTAGCATTCCGATAGTAATCTTCTACATAGTTGAGAAGGCTATCAAACTTGTCCAAAAATAGCTGAAAGTCCCCTGAGGGTGAGCGATACAAAGAAATGCAAATAGTTGCACTTGTACCACGAGTAATATGACACGTAGCATACTCAAAAATTTGCTCAATACATTGCTCATGAAATGTTACACTAACAGTGTCACATTTTAAGCTGTTTCTGACAAAAATAGCAGCACCACCATTCCGGAGATCAGGGCGACAATAGAATTAGCTAAGAAATAATCATTAAGTAAAATTACAGAGATCTCATCCTCCTTTAGCCAGTGCTCACACACAGACTACATCAACAGGGTAGGTCGCTAATAGGAGTTCAAGCTCAACCATTTTGTTTCTTATACAGTGAATGTTGATATGCAACACTGACAGAGCAGGGAATCCTAGTCAGGAATTACCCTTTTTGAGGGCAGCAGATTGCTTTCTCGTGACCATTTTGCCCCTGGTAAGATCAGGAGGGCAAATAATAGTTTCACTAAGCTGGGATTCGGAGTCACAAGGGGAACACTTCGAGGTACTAAGTCAATTACCTTCTGCGGCTTGGATTGAGCGGTGGCCATTTATAATATCCCTTTCTGGCATACTGCAGGCCGGTTGTTTGGCTTTAAAGAAGATAAACTTACTCACTGACACATTTTGAGGCCATATTGGAGGGTCGGTAAGTTTGTGCAGGTGGCAGTCATCGGTTGTCACACGAAAGGACGAATAGTCACCTTTTGCAGTCAGTTCTGTCACCTCCATCACGATTGATG
This sequence comes from Ceriagrion tenellum, assembly GCA_963169105.1. Lineage (NCBI taxonomy): Eukaryota > Metazoa > Arthropoda > Insecta > Odonata > Coenagrionidae > Ceriagrion > Ceriagrion tenellum. Next base: position 63,600,152 of record OY720638.1, read on the forward strand.
TCTTGTTTTTTATATAACAGGACAATTCACTCTGTTTGGTACCTTTTCTGATACGCCATGCACAGTGCGTCTGTACGTCTTAATTACATCTAATGATCTGACAGATTTACTAGTTACAGCAGCACTATTACTTTGTTTGGTTTTTAAGATATCAACTTCAATTATTGGAGTTTCGATGTCTGCCACCATCTTGGTTATGAGAGTCATATAACATCGACAAGATAAACACTTCCAGAAGATTTCTGGAGACTCATTTAACACTTTCAATACTATTTCATTCAAGCTGGAGCATTTAGAATGCAAAGTAAGTGCACAAAAGTGGCATGAAACAACTTTTTCGCTTGAATTTATGGAAATATTGCAGGATGCACACGACACTGCATACGCTACATATGCCATCTCGATCTCAAATGACAGTAACTGTGTACACCACAATTCTGAAAATAAACTATAGCAAATTTTATCTGGACTGAAATAAGTAAATACCTATAATAAGATATAGTGTTTAGATGATGAGAAGCACTGGATTCTCTAGCTCTCACAGAAAGCTAAGGTAAGTAGGTAAACCATTATTATCCATGACAATGCTTTCCAAGGGAAGAAGACTTAACTGACATATAACTGCATTACAAGTATGGGATAATGGTAATGGGAAAAATCACAGCCACTGAGGTGGAAGGATTGATTCCGTACCACAAGAATGACCTCCTGAGATAAAGCACTGGATGAACCACTCGTAAGAACACATTCAAGAAACGGTGTGCAACACAGAACCTGATTAAGTCAGAGGAAATGTAGGGACTGTCATAGGAATTTGATATTTCTCACCATTAGTTAACATCTACCTCACCAAGCCACCAATTTAGTTCCTTACTATATACAGCAGGAAAGAAGTGACAAATTCTGTACAGCAGACAGTACATTCATTCCATTAGAAGGTTTGATCCTAGCACAAAAATTCACCTCAGTCTCAATGTAGCCAACAAACAAGCCAAAGATTTGTACTCCATACAAGAGAGCTCAAACATTAAGGCAATAAAGAGAACTCTATAAGTTGACTATTTCACAGAAAATGTTGTGACATACACATTTGCTAAATTTTGAGTATTTACAGAGATGTAAGGGCATCATAATAATGATAATATTTATTTGTCCCACATCATCAATACAAGGATGACAGAATAGGTCAAACAATAAAATGATGAAGTGATATATTTTTTTAAATAAAATTTTAGAAAAATTTTAATTGGTAAAATTTTACTTAAATTTAGTAAAAGCATTTAGTCAAATTCTAGTAGTAGATTAGTAACTTTTTAAAATAAATAATAGCAAAAGAACACAAAAAATTACCACATTAATACCACAAGGTACTATCATTAAGACAGTCAGTAGAAGAAGTAATTCACAAAATATAGCTAAAAATTACCATCCTGCTAACAATCAGGACCACAAAAGTATTAATGTCACTAAAAAATTGAAGTTTTAAAAGTAACATTTTAAAAGTGAAATCATCCCACTGAAACTAATCACTCAACTATTCAAATGGTACAGAGGCACACATCATCACATGTACACTCAATTTTATTAAATATACATTAACATCCATAATACTGTCACTCAACTGTAACTAGACATAAAATATATGTAAAAACTTACCCTGAGATGAACAATGGGTCTTATGTCATTAAGAGAGAGACTTGTATGCTCAGGTAAAATCAGGGTTTTAATATTTCTATTTTGTCTCAGCATTTGATGAAGAAATGTATTCAAAACTACTGTCCCAGATAAATCCAAATGTTCCAGCTTGGAAATGTGAGGAGCCATATTCTGAAATAATAAAACAAAAAACTGTTATTTCTAAAGAGCCGTTTAAAACTATAATTATAATGTAATGAATCTGCATGTTTCAAATGTAATTCATTTCACAGGCACTCATCCCTAACGTGACTGAATTGACTAACTCGTTCAAGGAGCTGGAGAACCCCCCCTTACACATGGAAAGAGATAACCATCTTCCACGTCCCATAAGATGAAGTGCGATTTTCCGCATTAGATTTTAGATGAAAAACTTAATCATCAATATCCATTAATGCTAACAATTTACTGGAAGAAAATGGTGGTTAACTTTCAAGAATATTAATGGCATTAAAGTTGTTTGTCATAGTTTTCCAGAAACAAAGGGATAGAGTGCTTACTTCTCTTAAGGAGGTAGGAGTTATTTTTACATACAAACAGATATGCATGAAACTTAGTTCACATATTCTCAAGAGTGATATCTATAAATGAAAGTGAAAAAAATTGCATTACACCGATTCAGTTTACAGCAACTCAATGCAATTTTAACACATCCCCTTAATTCTCGTTTTGTAGCAATCTTATTACATACACAGAGATGTCATCATTAAAGCAAAAGAAATTCATTCCTCATTTCTACAACCACTGATAATAAAAATCAAGGTATCACACACAGACAAATTGATGAAAACAAAATACATTAATAACATCTTAATTTCAAACAGTGCACTGAAAACTCTAATAACAACATGCATACCTTGAGGGAAAAATAAAAATAAAATTCTGGGATTACTTCCAATTTCGCATGCATGGTAACTTCCAAGTCAAAGATAGATGCACTAAAATGCAAGGTGATCCAAGAATGTTTCCCCAATTAAAATGTGCATTCAATGACCCATGAAGTGCGAAAAGTAACCATCAATAAAAAAAAGATCACTGTGATCATTATTATTGCTAGGTACTTTCCAAGACTCTGGTGTCATTACGTTATCAACTTGTAGCATGCAAGTACTTATTTTGGCTTTCTTGTACTATGCAGTCATCATATTTTTCTCCTGATATTAAAAAAAAAATGTTAATATATTTCCACACAACAGTTATTTAGCAATGTCATTTGTCATCAGTGGAGTGGAATCCTCCATCTTCAGGATTTTTAAGAGGAATTGTTTCGCCTCCATGCAAATCTTGAGAAGTGCAGCTCAAAAGTAAAAATTCTCACAGGACCAGACGACGACCTATAACCACAGGGAAAAATATGGTGTAGGCAAATAATTACGTATTTGAATTACAAAATGGAGTCAATTGTATTACTTCTTATTTAACATTATTACTACTAGTAATAATGATCACTATTATTAGAATTCATCAAGTACACACTTACTTTAATCATCATAACTTTGTAAGTTATCCTTTTCACAGTATAATTAAGCTTACATTCAATGTAAGAAAAAAAATGTTTAATGCCAAAAATGTCTTCCAATTGAGTTATCTAGTCATTGCTACATTTTTGCCCTTTAGTACTACTACCTATTACCCTTAAGATGTATCCCAATAACTTTGCAGCAGAAATTCATTTTATTGGAACAAATTATTATTAAGTATCACAAATTTTATACTAGGTATCACTATGAAAAGTTCCACTTCATCAGCCCTGAGAGTACATCATTAACCCTTAACCAGTGACGTGTACTTATTGTCAGACAACTGTACACATTCTGTACTTGATGCATAAGAAAGAGGTTTTGGATAGAGGAGAAATATGTTATCTGCATCTCCACCTTATTTTCAACCTCTTCTAGTGGTAACTGGAGAATATGCCCTATACAATCTTGGAAGTCTAGGACTTGAAATTCTCCTTCAAGTAGGGCCTTACTAGCTCTGCAACAATCAATTCAGTGAAGTTCTATCTTTCCGTATCTTTTATGTCTTTTGCAGACTGCTGAAGCACAAAATAGTTTACAAATGAAAACTCCAATATACTGAAAAACAATGCCATTATCAATCTCCCTCTCCTTTGTCTGGATGAGTAGTTACAACACATTGTATAAAGTATATTTACGCCACCCATCATTGCAATCTTTTATGCTATATTTTCTGGTTTCCCTGTCTTGATCAATTGTTCTTGTGTGGTGTTTTGAAATAAAAACTAAAAATCAGCTCAGTTTCTCTTCAGAACATGGGATACTAGCGTCATGTTCGCCATAATTCCTAACAGTGAAAAGCCAATTGCTTGCTCTTTGAATGGCCTGAACCAACAATTTATTACCTTCTTTTTTTGAGCCAATGATTGCCAGTCTTTTCACTAACTAATGTACCACCAATAGTTCTTCAATAGTTATAGACCAACTATCTGCTGCAACGTTTCTTTCGGACCCTAGGATTGATTAAGCTAGAAGAACTGATTGAGTTGGTCTCAACAAATTTTGGTCTTCCTCAGACAGACCTATCCCCATCAATGTCTTCCCCAGTATAGAAATACAAATAAGACATAACACTGTTTTAGTATCATTAGGGCACATCAATTTCACACCATTCTCAGCGGGCTTGCTGAGGATACATATAATTAAACAACTACTCCTGAACGCAATTAGCATTCCATCAATGCTAATTATGTTGCACCAGCAACGGCAGTATCCTGTGCTTTTTCATTACACAATGCAATACTTTGATATTTGGAGTACCCAAGGCAGTTTTGTATAGGGCTAATACGTCCACATAATTATCAAAATGCAGATTCGTAAGAGGTAGTATGCCCATTGCACAGCGGGAGAATGAACGACCATCCCCTAGCCCGACTATTGCTGCTCAGGCTTCATTCATAGGTCATTTATGCTGCTCCTAGCCAGGTTACCAAACTAATGAGGAATGATGTTTGATGCTGCAATTAGCTTGACGTAGGGCTACATTACAATCCACTGCCAAATAGTTCACACTTAACTAGCTAACTGAAATGCTTGGTGAGCTAATGGAATTTGAGAAGTGGTCCAAATCTTCAAATATCCAAGGATGCTCCCATATGCTCCCAAGGATGCATCCCAAGGATGCTCCCCTAACTTCTGAGGCATCACAAGAAATGTTATGCTCACTCAGGGGCAATCTCAGAGCTTCAAAGCGATATGAAATACGAACTGCCAAATAATCAGAAATAAGATAACATGTAATATCAACTAAGAATTTTTAAGGGACAAAACTCCAGACAAGCTAACCTTAAAAATTCAGGACAATTACCGATTTTGAAAAATTCAGTCAGGATGCTATTTCATGCACCAAAATTAAAATCTTTTTCAGGGTGGATTATCCTGAATTTTGGCCCTATTCAATTAGAAACTGATAAGTGCAACTTATGACAGGAAAGCATAAGCACTCCTCAAAGAAAACAGAATTGAAGTCATCAAATACATGTTTCCCTCCTTGAACTTCATGTCAGTGATCCACTGTTTGCTATAATTAATGTTACCACTGCAATGAAAGTCATACCATCATGACAGATGTGTCCACCTCTTCCCAATCAACCTCTTTGAGAGTTGTCCAGAAATGGTCAACAATATCCACGCTATCTCCAAGGGCTAACTTTAAATTGAAAAGACTCTGCATGCTGAGGTACGGAAAAATTTTCTCAAACACAACGTCTTCCCTTGGCAGGTCCAATATACTCGTCATTTTTTATAAAGTCGATCACCTGAAATAAATCATCATCCATCAGAGAGGCAAAGAATGAAAGGATAAAAATTATCACAAGCCGAAGGTAACAAATCTTTAAGGATCAAGAATACACAGATAAAATTCAAAATTTAAATTTTTACAGAAAAACAATTCCAATGGAAAAGTAATTATAAATACCAGTAAGGTAAAACTATAACAAGGTATATCATGATGGCTGGTTGAAGCATTCCAGATGAAATGATTCCACACAACCGACCCACATTTCAGGCCTAACAATTGAAGAGTACGCTTCCTTTACACATCAATACCCAAGTTAATGTTTTTTTAAAGGTAGGTACATGGATAATGAATTAAATAAAAGTAACAAAAGCGAAAGCAAAGGTTCAGAATCATAATATAGAAAAGATGAGCCAGTTAATGTCAGCTGTTGATTGCAGGCATGACTTTTTTGAATTGATACAAATGATTATTGATTTTAATATCATGTGAAGACTGGTACTAATGTTATTTTACAGCACATTACAATTAGGAGAATGTAATTTCCTAGCTTGTTTAATGCACATGTCATTAAGCTGTTAATTTTTAACACATACCTGAATTATTGAACCAAGAAGTTCAGTTCACAATCACTTAAGTATCAGTGAATAACACAGCGTGCATACAGGGAAATGGGTGTTCCAAGGAGATAATTTCTACTCTATAAATTAAAATGCTATTATTGTCACTAAATTACCATTTGATTAAAAAATAACTATTAGGTGTCTGACATACATGGTACAAAAAAGCAAAGCCAATAAGGGCAGAACTCATGCTTGTCAACATACAGCCTCTCAGTAACATGGTAATTACAGGAGTTAGAAAAAATACAAAAAGTGAAAGCCTGAAATTATAAGTCTAAATACTAGCACTCATTGCATTGACTGAGAACTTTCACATAGTCCTATGTATACAGTTTAAATACAAAAATTAACATAAGTTTGCTTGTGTCAACCCACTGGACATCTGCATGATTATATCAATAGTATATGCACAAGGAGGGCATAGGTGATCCACACCTTTGCATTCATAGCATTTACAGAGGGAGAGCATTTGGATATCCACGGCACAAAATATGGACATCAGACTTAATTTTACCAAAGATTTGATGGGCACATTCCAGCTGTAGCCAGAACTTAACCACACAAACTATCATGACCAAATAAGTGATGACATTCACAAGCTTAGAGATAACAAAATGTTGATTTTTCCTAAATACTATTCTTTAGTAAAGTATTAGACCCTGTAAATAACCATCTCCCATTGAGAAATATAAAGGCTACACCAAGCAAAAATCCATTTTAACTGCTGAAATGCTTTTAAAAATCTGAAAGACTATGTCATCTAATACAATTAAATCCTGATCATTTCTATAACCCCAAACACCAAGCCAAAACTTTTCCGTGCATATTTCAAACAACCCAAACAACAATTTGAACTACCTCCCAACCAAACTGAAACAAATTCCTTCAAAATCAATTCAAACCAATATTTCAACCAACAAGAGAGCCATTGAAATTTTACATTTGCTCATTACACTTAAAATATTATTTTTTTATGGAAAATGAGGATTGATTTTAGCTAATGACAACACCAGCAGGCGACACACAGCCACTTTACTTTGCCTTTTCCGCTGTCTTATTCATAGAACAACTGTCTCCATTATGTGCAGGAGTGCCTACATATCGTTTTTGTAAGTTGCCATGCAATATAACACCAAAAAATATCATTTTTGTGTTCTTCCCTGCTTCCTCATGAAATTAGGGCTTACATACAGACTATAACATCCAGAAAAATACTACAAAGGCCTAATAATTCAGGCTAAAATAAGTTTCAAGGATATTAGGCTGCTTGGTTCCGGTCACAGTTCAAATGTGGCATGGAAAATAGCAGCAATAGCTTCCAGCTCAAGATCCAGTTTTCCCTCACAGTAGGTGATGATTACCAGCAGTAAGACAAGTCTTGAAAGAATTAAATCTAGATTTAATACAAGTTTTTATAAATCGCTGCACCATGTACATCTTGAAACCTATCTGCAAAACATTTAATAATTAAGTAAAATTTTTCAACAAAAACGGCAGAAGTGAGGCAATACCAACAGGCACCATGAAAAGGAGTGGAATACACACACTAAAAATTCATTAGCAATAATAAGAGAAGATTGCTACAGCCTAGGAATCAAGTGCTCAAGAATAGGAGTTTCTAACTATGAGATGTAGGACAGATATCACATGAGAAATACAGGGACCAGAAAATTTTTAAGAGAATGTGGAAGAATGACATAAATTACCAGAAATACTATCAGGCCAGGACAACATGATACCATGGAAAAAGCAGGCAGAAGCAAAAGCAGTAGGCATGATAAGGGGAAATTGTAATATACCCTAATGAGCCAATCCCAAAAATGCTGTACATTAAAGCATGTAGAAATAATGGATAAAATTGCATCATATTTGGTAAAATTGCACATAGCAACACTAAGGATGAGTTGAATCCAAATTTCGATTCTCCAATCCACCCATTCTCAGGATTAGAATCGGTATCGAGAATCGAATGCCTAAAGTCTATTCTGATTCCACCGATTCCAGATAGATAAACACCAAATCAAATTTAACTTATCACATCATATTTGTCTCAGTAATTTTGGGTGTAGGCTATCAAATTGTACTTTTTATCTACCTCAATAAGCTGAGGATATATTTGCTATTTGTTAATAAATATACTTTCTGTGCAACTTAATTGTCTTTGTTATTGTAATCCAGCCAATACTTGAATTTAAATAATAGTCGCACGCTACTGGTATATCAATATCCCACCTGTTATTAGGAATAAGAATCGATGGAATCGAGAATCGATTTAAAGAATCAGAATCGAAAAACAGTGGAATCGACTCATCCCTAAACAACACCTAGAGATACATTAAAATGCATTCACAACTCAATGTGAAATCCCTGAAACTCAAAATATAAAGCAAGCCTAGAAACAAAGAGAGTCAATATATCACTTTCATTCACCCTACCTCAATTTTCTGTCAATGATATTTCAACATTGAAGTGTTGCCGGTTTTAATTTTGGGAATATATTGAAACGCTTGATAGTATGATTCTCAGCTGTGAAGCTCATAGATGATAACTTTTACATTTCACCATTCAGTTGCATGTTTGTTTGGATTAATTACATTGCTGTAATAAAGTCATCATGCAATGTAAACAACACACATGTATAAAATATCAAAGCTACGATGAAATATCAAAGTTATGGGCTCAAGATGCAGCATAACTGATCAAAAAATATATTGAGGTATTTTCTGAAAGAGAAATACTTGAGAGACATTACACAGAAGACATTTCTGTTGAGTTTAAAAGGTGATTAATTGGCAATTTCTTGAACCTTTATGCCCTACTGCAAGAATGGAGGCTTTTAAAGTAGTTTTTCAAATGAAAAAATAACCAACAAAGTTTTCAGACAATATTCAAACAGCCTCTAGGACAGTAAAAATATATAAATGAACTTAATACGCACTCCATCTTCGACAATTAGGAAAAATGTTTAAAAAAAAAACAAAAATAAAGTCACACTCTAGGGCTTAACTCATTCACCACAGCACATTCACATTGCTAGATTTTTACCATGGCCACGTATTACAAGGGGAAGAATTAGTCATACATAGGAAAGTGCCTCATTGGCACCAAACATGGTAAAATTACCCTTGTTCTACAATGGACTGATATTAATAATTTTACATTACTCTCCAAATAATATTCTCCTACATATTTAGTATAAACCTTGCATTAATTTGGAAAATAATACCCAGAAAACCAGTAGATCATGCTTCATGAGTCCCTAGTAGAAAAATTCTTTTTGAGACATGGACAGGTAGAGAGGCAAAGATAACCTAGGCAAAATGAGAGTTCGGTTACAGTACTTCAGTGTACATTGAAGGATATAAATGTGATGCCAGGGGTGAAGTGTCTATTTCTACACATTACTGGCCTTGGAAGTTGTACATGTTGAGAGTAACATTGAAAATTATGACAGGACTCATGGAGCAGGGGAAGAGATAGGCAAGGTTAATACTATGATGTAGTACAGGAAGATGAAATCCCAGAGACAAGGAAGTCTACATGGAGAATAGCACTGTATGATAGGAAAAGTCTCAGAGAAAATTCTACAAGTAGAATTTCCTTAGGCTCAGTGCAAATGTAATTTTGTTCAAGGTGAAAAACCTATTAAAATGGTATATGAAACCTTGTCAAGCAAGTACTCTGATGGGTGGGAGGAAACTATGAACTTAGAAATGAAAAGCCCTATAGACCAAGATGTTTGGTTATTTTCAAGATACTAGAAGTAGTAGTATGAAACAGGTAATCCATGGATGTCTGCATTGAAACTAAGTCAGTATGGTGAAGTAGAAAAATTATTGGAAGATTAGACGTTCACAGGTATGAACAGATTCCTGATGCTATCTAATGAGATATATACAATCCAGTGATCCATACGAATGAGGTTAGAATTTTGATGGCCCCAGCTGTAGAGAAAAATGAGGGAAATGTAGAGAGTAATCCAGATCAGTGTTGAAGAGAATTTCTGAGATGAAAGTGAAGAAAGCGAGAAATTGCACATGAAGCGTCTCTGACCTTTATCTAACATTTTATTTTATTCTGCCACCAGGAAAGGGAATAATTCTTTGGCTATTGAGCAGGTTAGGAGAATTAAATGTCTGTTGAAGGATTTTGGATAGACAGATGATACAAGGGGAGTAGCTGCACCCCAAAGAATTGCCAAAGAAACCCACAGGGAAAACAAATGTGAATGAGGAGGATTGTGAATCTTAGTGAAATTTACAGTGTAGCAGAAGGAAGTTTAGTTTCCATTGCCAACTCTCACAGACCAGATATTGTGTCCCATGTCTGATCACTGAAGTCAATTTATCAGTCGCCCAAGGAAAAAAAATTTGAGAGATTTAATCCATTTACTAAAATGTGTCTCTAGTACAAAGAAGTGATTTCCATAATCATGGAGCATCAATTAAAATTTAATGTGACCCCTATATGTTTAAAAGTTCGTTACCAACATGAAAAATTTTTTCACCCCTACAAAATGCGTTTTAGACCATTTTTTACTGATTGTGAGTGAAGAGTACATTACAGCATTATTTCATGAAACTAGAAGCCTACCTTAAAAATACTGTTTTTGACAGGAAAACAGCGGTACCTGTACTAAAAACATTTACGGATTTTACACCGTGGTAAATCAGCATGTAAACCGTGCAGAACACAACTTCGATTTTTAACATACACGTGGTTTCGACTGTTCATGAACTTCGCCAGAAAAATATAATAAACACAAACAAGCATACCAATGTACTGAAATTGAAAAATAAACACGACCATGAGCTTAGAACCTGATAATCATACTTGCCACTCCAAGACTTTGCAACACTTCACCTTGGCAGTTCTCCGTTAACTGTGTAAAAACACGTTAATTGATTTCTTTCTTGGAAAACAAATATAAGGGGTAAAACTTACACATTTGCCGAAATATTTGATTGATACTAGCGTGAAGGAATGCACGTGTACACTTAATGAGAAATATGACCATTAAAAGGAATTCCACAAAATTTACATGTATCAAATTCCAATACCACATTAATGAAAGTACATATCGGTATGTAGAATACACCAAAAATGTTTAGAACACATTTTACTCAACGACAGCTCAAGTTAATAACAAAACGCAAAAATCACACATGTACAACTAAGTGCACGAGGTTTTAACCGAAAGGAGGTATGTGATGAAATAACATGCTCAAATCAACACTATCAAGTTTTACCTTTCAAAAAGGGACAGGGACATCAAATAAGGCTCAACGTCAACTTCTCGATGGAAGAGAAAAACAATTATTGGCCGTTCTTACACTCTGCCACTGCGCGACTACAAGTCGGCAAAATCCTGAAAAGTTCTAATAATGACAAAGTTAAACGAATCAAATGGAAATTGATCTACGTAGACAAGACATAATGACACAATTCATTATGACGATCGCGATGAAAACACCAAATACAAGGAAATGTCGACCACTTACGTCAACTGAATCCACAGCCACACTTTGTTGTGATAAATTTTCGCATAAGTTTTCGCGCGATGGAAGGCGGCAGTCGTAGGAACTAGGAGGAGCCCTTGGAAAACCTTTGAAAACTATGAAAAACTGGCAACACTGGAGAGCGACGTCAACCGCTAATATTCGAAATCCATAGGTTTTCATAAATCAAAGCCTCTGTCTAAAGCATGTACAAGGAGTAGCTGATTAGGATTACATTGCATTAATTACATGTATTCTCTATTTTATTCCGACTAGAAATATTCACTAGTGCTTTCTCGAATTTTCAACCCTATATTTATATCAAATTGGTGGGTATGATTACTTAATAACCATTTAGTCTATGAAGAAAATACTTCAATGCTCCAGCTAAATCTTTGAAAGCTAAATGAATTAAACATTTGTTGGAAAGCTTTCCATATTTTGAGTATTTATGGCACAAAAGAGCTTTTCTTCGACCTATCAAAAAAGTTTTTGTGATTTCATTCATTTTGGTTGTTTTTTTCATCAGTGATGGTAATATGAATTAGAAACAATTTTGAAATTTTAGTTTCGGCAAAAACTACGAGCTCCATCCTCCCCATCAATTAGACACTAGCGGTGAGGCAATTACAAATGAATACCTGCTACTGACCTCTGATGAGTTCCTACTACCACCTCCATTATAGATATAGATTATTATCCAAGTAGATATGCAAGTTTCAAGAGAAATTTGTAGAGATGGATTAAAATTTCACTGGTAGAAAATATGTGAAAGTTCCATTGTTGCACTACAAAAATGTTAATACGAATATGATGCCAACCATTGCTAACATTTGATATACACACATTTGAATGTGATGTGCACTAAGACGGTTTCATTATTTCAGATTATTAGAGTGGGTCAGGTCAATTTAATTCTTTCTTGGGTGACATGGGACAAGGGGATATGAGATAGAAACAAACTTTATTATAATACTATTTTAGCTTTATAGAAAAGTATTTCTTCCTCCCTCAAACATCCCATCTACAAAGGATGTACCTGTAATCCATACCATATACTCCGTGTTATGTTTTATCATTTACTAGCAGAAATACCCATTGATTCTCAATAGGAGATAGGGCCTTATTCTGAATCTGGGTCGCTATACGAAGCTCGCGCTATTCCAAGGCTCAGAACAGCGCGGTTCGGTATTCTGAATGTAGGTGGGCAATATATTGCCCAGTTCAGAGTCGCTATAATAAAGCCCGCCCCTTCCTGTATGACAACTTCTTCAGTCATATTCAACTTAAAATACAGCAGCCAATGAGATGTAAGCTTGCGATTATTTCTCTCTTCCTTTCATGAAATATCATTTCCCGATTGTAATGTAGGACTTTTTTAAACTCATAAATACATTAAATCATAACTAAAATACTTATTTCGTATTATAAGCTGTAAAATATGCATTAATGCACAAAGTCATATATTCTGATAAATGACTGACGAAATTAATATTGCGGAACGGTGAATGTAAACATCAAGGTAAACATGCAAGCGTGAGTCCATTAATAGTGTGAGATTCGCATTAAAATTTTTGTTTTTTAAATGTTAATTATGTCTGCTATCCTTATGATTAAATAACATGTGAAGTGATCCTTTTTTGTGTCAGTTTTGGGAAAGCAGTGTCCCTTATTCAATACCTTTCGTCGCGTCGACGTATGCACTTGATCCGCAGGCACTGTTTTACATGCAAATTTGTCAGTTTTCCTTCGATAGAGGACTACCAGTATTGCAATGTACATTATTCTACTCAGTGATAATGTTTTGTGTTGGCAGTAATGGGCTGGGAGGTCTCACTGCATATTGTTAAAGCTTAAAATGGGATGATTACTAGACGTCAATGAGAGCGAGAGGTGGGCATAGAAAGTGTTTATCTTCGGCCTTATTTTGAATGAGAGAGAAACTAATATACTGCATTTTTAACTGTAAGAGATTGGCTATTTAGTAAATTCCAAAAGTGTTCGTATTGGATGACACTATATGATTCATATGACATTACGGGTAACGTTATTTTTCCTGACTTTCATACGTCTCGCAGGGCTTCATTGTACTTGTTACGTGTTGTTTTTACTCACGGTTATCATTAAAATACGTTGTTAGCACAGCAAGTTCATCTGAATTGGAGTACTCCTTGAAATTCAACTCTTTTGTATTTATTGTGCGTACATACGTGCTTGTAAATATCTAGCATATAGCCGAGATCCAAGAATTGTAGCTATTTACTTATATGACTAGCGATGTTATACTTGCCCCTTGCAAGCGAATTTCATAAGAGTATGAAATAATTACTTTTCAAAGTGATATTATCCAGTGGCCGGAGGAAAATAATAGATTTAGTTATTTTTTTGTATAACGCATCTAATTGGCATATAAACGATTGTGATCTCAATTACATATCATTATGGCGCCATTGAAGCGATTTTGGGTCCTTAATTAATTGTAAGTTTTTCATTTAATCACTGAAAAATGCTTGAAATCATTACGAAATGCGGATATTCTGCCGAGTGCATGAGAAATAGCCGTCGCTATTCAGAATTGCCCGGTCTCCGTCACCGCGCTATAGTATTGCGATCCGGCCGGTCGCTATTCACCGTTCAGAATACCGAATTGCGACCGCGCTTTAAATTTCGACTTCCGGTGGCTATTATAAATATTCAGAATTCCGAATAGCGACTGGGTCGCAATTGCCATGGAAACAGCGCGCTGGGTCGAAATTCTGGCGTATAGCGCGGTCGCAATTCCGTTCAGAATAAGGCCCATAAGAATAAAAAAATAGTTGTTCCATCTACAATTAAGAGAATCATTCTATCCATTCAAAATCATGATTTTTTAGCAACAAAGAAATTGCTGAGGTACAGTGCCTAAGGCCAGAAATAACAAACTCTGTTCCCCCTTACAATTATACAGGGACCAAATTTTTGTGTGACTTAAGGTCACACAGAAAAATGTTACAGTTCACATGACACAATTTTGGGAAAGGTAAACAGCTGATCAATCACAGGTGTCACTGGAGGTCAGAGAATGTCCAGACACGTACCAAGTGAACCTGGAAGAAAACATTTTCAGGAATATGGAGAGAAAAAACTACATCACTGCTGAGATGTAGTTACAGCAGGATGTAGTATGTACCCACAGGTCCCAGGCTGATCTGATCAACTCACTCATACATACTCTAGGAGGTCAGGGAATACCGACAGGGATCTTGAGGTCTTACAATCAACTCAAGCACCCTTTTAAACCTTTGGTTCAACATATTTATGGCATTAATTTGAATGATTTTTAGCTATCTGGGACTAGCCATGGAGTTCCACTTTTACAGTTTCACCCGCAATGCACAATTGTGTGAAATTCCACAGAGAAAAAATCATCCGCATTGACAGGATTTGAACCCAGATCCCTCATGAAAAAATCATCTGCCTTGACTGGAATTCAAACCTGGATCCCTCGACCCCAATCTACAGGGAAAGAGGATGTCCCGGTAGCTTAACTGCTAAAGCACTCGGCCAGAAATCGAGGGATCTGGGTTCCAATCCTGGTCAAGGTGGATGATTTTTTTCTATGGAATTTCGCAAAATTGTGCATTGCGGGTGACTAATTTGAATGCCTAATTGCCATGACCTTTGACCCAGTATAATCCTTGGAGGACAAGGAATGCTAGGAGGTATCTGAAGATTTCTTCATTGAGTTTGGCACCTGTCAGAACCTATGATTTGACACATTTGTTGCACTTACAACTGGTGACCTTTGAGCCTAGCATAACCATAGAAAGTCACTAGAATACAAGGAATATGGAAGCCTTACAATCTATTTGGATACTCTTATAAAACTATGTTACAGCACGTTTGTTGCCTAAATTTGAATTACTACACCTCGTAACCTTTGACCCAGCATAATACTTTTTTAATATGGGTTAAGGAATGCCGGGAGGGATATATGCAAACCATACCATTGACTTGAGCACTTCTCTGAGTTTCTGATTTGACATATTTGATGCCCTGATTTGCTTGTCTACAACCCACAACCTTGACCCATAGATAAAAATAGGAGATTGAGGAATGCAAGGAGGGATATAATGACTATACCTTCTACTTGGACACCCATTTAAACCTAAGATTCCACATATTTTTTTTGCCCTTTCAGTCACTCTGTGTCAATCCCATGCCTTGACTGTGACCTTTCCCGTGTCAGTTGGATTTTCGAAAACAAAAGTGTTTCAATAGTGTTCCTTGAGCCAAAAAATCAATTCAAGGTCTATTCACTTTCTTTCTCCTTCTGTCAGTAAGAAATATTTCTACATGTGAATGCTATTGAGCATTCTGTGTGAATGAATGGGTTGTATGGCCTGAATGGCTCTTTTCTTACTTGGGATCTGTGTTCATTGAAACATCCATTCTATATCTTAACCACTGTAAGTGTGCTTGTGCCATTCTTATACCTAGCCTTCTATGCTTGTCCTTCCTTCTCTATTGGTATGTGAATTGTTGCCCTAGTGCCATCTATTGACCACTTCCATGGGCCTAGCCACCTGGGGGTGTTTGCTCACATAAATCCATGCCACAGTCTACCCACGCTGATACCAGTCTTTCTTAGGAGACTGGGTAGCATGGTGGTCTGAGCATCCAGTGTGATAACGGAAGGTCTGTGGTTCAAATCCTGGTCCAGTTGACATTTTTTCACTTGGAATTGGTCATCATTCTATCATCACACACTATAAGTCACAATATATATAAGATGAAATCCAGAAGGTGTAATGATTATAACGAAAGTCTTCAGCCATAGTGCGTGGCATTATGTGATATCATGTCATGGTGAACTATTCCCTCAATAGAATGTTGCGTAACATCTGGGTAGATACTATGTACCGTTTAATGACCGGTTACGTATACTGGATACGTAACAGTGAGCTTCAAACGGTTCCTCAGACTACATATCTGCTACACAGCAGTGCTACGTATATGCTATGCAGCAGTTCTAAGTATTGCTATGCAGCAGTTCTTTGTATCTGCAAATTATTTGTCTGGGGGGGGATTCCTTTGGTGCAAAATTAAATTAGGACATTTGTAAATTGATATTTCTTATTTTAGTAACAAAGTGCATTATAAAGATGTTGTACATTGTTGTGAGTTTCTTATGATGTAAAGGGCAATGTGTGAAGTGTGACGAAGAATTTTTTTTCTGGGAAGGGATTCCTTTGGTGCAAAATTAAATTTGGACATTTTAAAATTGATATTCCTTACTTTAGTATTATTCTTCTTCCCATGTTTCATAGGAGATCGCTAGATATGTAATGATCACAGTTTTCACGTAGCTAAGCTACGTAATGGCAATGTAAATGTTACGCATAACATCAATGTAGAGCCTTAGGTAAGTCATTTCGTGGTACTATGTTTTCCACATCAAAGTTCTATACTACCTACTTAATCATTCTTCCTTGAATGGCGGCTGGGTTTTATATCTAGAGATCGGTATTACAGTGGAAATCAAGGTCATACACTAAAATGTTGCTGATTACGATATTTTCAGGGATATTTTTGCCTAAAATTGGCAAAATTAATTTCAAGTGGACTAATTTAAGTTGGATCCATGTAATACAGGAGAATGCCATGATGTTATTTAATGCAGAAATCCTCTGGAATGCAAATGGCCTGTAATTTAGTTTCCATATGTTACTACAAAAGAATGTTGATACTTGGTAAACATAATGTAATGAGGTTTTCATCTGCTGAATTAAAAAATAAAACTAAAAATGAAAACTAAATAGTAGATGTGAAATACCATCGATGGCATTTTGGAGTATCATATTTCCTCTTCAAATTCATTCTCTGGCTTTCCGATATATTCATTTCTCATAATTTTACTCATTTAAATCATGTTCAAGGTTAAAAACCACTGATTAAGTTTTGTAATTGTATTGATGTTATGTAGCATCATTGCATACAAGCTACATGATGTAAACCATCCCTAATGCTACCTAGAGACCGCATAATGCTATGTAGCTGTTCTATTGGGGACACTGGTGCTGATGACATGATATCATGTCATAAGTACCCTAACCATTCCAGCATTCACCCTGGGTCCAATTTACTTTCATATCAACCTTGAATACTCTCCGGAGATGGAGAAGAGTTTCAGCTACCCAGAAGTCAAGACCATTCTTAGCTGCATGCTCTGGTATCATTGGGGGAAACTTCCTCCTTTGACCCCAGGGTAAGCCATTTTTCATGTATTTTCCTAGCACTCCAATGCACAAATTGATTTTTATTTACCCATTATTTTAGATAATAACTGCTTGAAAACAGACATATATTTATAAAATTATTTACTTTTGATTCCATTTGACAATGGAATTCCATTAGAGGCCTACCTCATTTCACATCCATGAGATTTTTATAAACAAGTACATGATGACTATATAATTATTTCATTGAATTTTTTCAAAATAGTATCTTATGTACAATTTTTTGCTTAGTGCCTGCTTGATTTTCTTTGAAAACCATTATTGAGAACTGCTTCTCTGAAAATCCTCTTATAAGTATATCTAAAATTAATTTATTTTAAGTCACACAATTTCCTCCTAAATTGTTTTGTCATTCTCTGGCTTATTTATTGTCCTTTTCCAAGGCTTTTGTTGAACCCCTGCCAAGAGTATGGAGTATTTTGATGGGCACAGAGGATTTCATTTATTGCAAAAAGAGAGTAAATTATGAATAGTATGATTTATTATAATAATTGATGCTTTTATATACACATACATATTTTTTTATGATAAAAGATGTTTTCCAAAAATATTGGCGACTATCTCGATATTTTCATAGCAATTTATAGGACATCAATCTAAGGATTAGTTTAATTGAAGTGCTAGTTTTTGAGCACAATTAATTAATGTAAAATACTCTTTTTTTAACCTGACAAGTATTGCTGAAGCTACCTTTCTTATTTGTGTATTTTCCCAGCTGACGTCAGAGTTAGGAGGAGTCAATCCCAGCTACATTTTATCTGTATCAAGTACAGTAAATAATTTATTCTTTACCCATCGTAAATGCATATCTAAGAATTTTTAACTCTAAAATATATTTAATAATATCAGACAGAGCAAAAATTGGGAGGAAAAAGGTGAATATAACAGGTTGTGGTAGAGAGAGAATTCCCTTTTCCCTTAAATAAAATAGGGTAGCACATACATCATCCGTATTTTTAGATAAACTAATTATTACCATTGATTTTGGTGAGGATATACCCTATTTGACCAGTTGATGATCCACAGCTCTCCCAAGTCATAATTATGATACAGGAATATTAAGAGAGACTAATTATTCAGTAGGCACCAATATCTGAAGCTTTCTTGCCACCAGTTAAAATAATGATCTTAAACATCTCACAAGAAATTCTTCTTCAGATTCATAATTGGAGGCCTGAATAAAGAGTGATTATAAATTTTCAACTCTAAAAGAATTTAATTTCCAAATATTTTTGATGTTGATTAAGTCTTCTTGGGTTCTCTACTGGGTCAGGTTGTTGTGGGCCCACAACAACCTGACCCGGTGGCAAACCCGAGAAGACTACATTAGTATAATATGCTGGGAAAGAACTAAATCATATTTTGGATGTTGCATCATTGGCTAGTTACCTATGTTGGCAATATTTTGTAATGTATTAGTGATTTTGGAGGTAATGGGAGCGAGGAGTGATCTGGAAGGGTTCAGAAAGGCTACGGCTGGGGAGGGGAAGAGGACGCAAAGTGAGAAAAACAAGAGAAAGATGGGGAGTCTGAATTACATCTTTCCTTTTTTTCCAATAAAATTGATATCCCATTCCTGAAACCTCCAATGCCCAGACTAAGACACATGCCAGCTCAAGGTCTTTCCTTCGACTCATGTCACTACAGCACTTATAAATAGGCCTTCTAAATTACACCTAGAACTTGCCATCGTACTCCCTCACTCTCCTCCATTTCATCAGCCTCCCTTCTGACCCAAACAGTATCCCAGCTGGAGTGCCTAATACCAAGGGGCATCCCACTCCACCCTCATAAAATACCAATGGAAGTCCATCCCCTATAGGTAGCCTTTGGGGTGAAAAGAATTTTTGCCGAACCTAGAAAAATAAGGACGTGAAGCAGGGCATCTCTCAGGATAGTGAATTGGGAAAGAAGGTGGTGTGTATTTTCACGAAATCCAATGTCAGACCCCAATGTACTCAAGTCAAACAGCAAGAAGCTAAGTTCCCTTGTTGCGGGCAAGGTAATACTCCTATTCAAACAGTTCTTTTGTTGATTCTTACTTCATTTTTGACAGATTGTGACATTGATTTTCACTGCATTTTTGACCTGAAGACACCTCCAGGAGAGGAGTAGAAGCATTGTTGGAAAAATTATGACATGGCCGAATCCCGAAAGAAAAAATGGATGGAGAAAACTTTAAAAATGAGTGGTAAGGTGCCTATATTTTATCATTCAACTTTCCTGGACTTTTCACTTCTTATGAACAGTTTTAATTAAAGGGTTGAATGTGCTTTTTCATTTCAATTGGGATTCTTCTGCTTGAATCCGAGCAATCTCCATAAGAGCCCATGTCAAATCTTCCCTTTCAAGGCTGAATTAAAGTAAAACCAGCAAGGACCCCTATTTTATTTCCATATCAGTAAATAAAATGTGGCTCAATGATTCCACATTCCACTTTTCAGAAAAACTGAAACGAATGGCACTTAGGCCAGAGCCACCTTAAGGACAGGGATTAGGCCAGCTTAGTAAAAATTGAAAAACAATGCACTAACAATAGGAGTCCGATACAATAGGCCACACAAGTCTTTCACTGCATTTGAAAATATTGTCGCAAACTTTCCTTTCGTTGCACCAGTGTTGTGGCTCTCGAAGAACAGCGCTAGGCTCAAGGAGGTTTAAAACACTACTTCCAGGAAAAGCCATCCCATGACTGATTATAAAACCTTGCCGAGTGCTTGAGACATTGAAAGGTAACAGCATTATCCTTTCAATTCATGAGGCAATAACTGAGTTTGTGACAAGTGCAGATGAGATGATGAGAAAATGACCATAAGATCAATAGAACACATTAAAAGAGACCATGGCAAATTCACTGCACAAATCAGGCTAAAGCATTTACTGTAAATTTGCTGAGTCAAAATCCATCTGTTGAGATCTTGATTGACTACAAAACATAAACACCAAGGTCTTTGCTAGATGTGTTGGATAGACAAAGCAAAGTAAGCAGCTATCTCGTCAATCACATAAAGAATGAGAGACCCTCTCTTCTTTGACTTGGACAGTGCCACACTTAGAAAAAGGAGGAACTAAAAGGATCTTCTAACAACCTCTCCCATGCATGCTGAGCTGACTAACATCTACATACCACTCAGTGAGCTGATGCGGAGGCTTGTGAGGAAAAGAAGAGTGACAAACTATTGGAAAGACGATGAGAGGCAAAATTATCTTTAGTACTATGGATGTATTATCAAGTGAGGCATTCATGCAATGCATTTTCCGACGGAGAAAAAAGTATAATAATCATTATTGAATATAAAGCCAGAATTATTCCAAATATGGGGTACACTGAGAAGCCAGTGATATTGGAATTTGGATTCAATATAAGGATTAGATTTAAATCATTTCAAGTATGTAATAAAATAAAAAGAAAAATATTAAGGTAATCATTAGTTTAAAATTCATTCTCAGTTACAACATGTGACTCATCATTTACAGTATGATATCCTCAAAACTACATATTTCAATCTGTAATTATAATGTAAAAACACACTTAGAATGTCATTATGCATAGTATAAGAAAAGGTTTAAATCTTTCAAAAATTAAAAAAAAATTGGTACCTACACAAATTTTAGGTAAACATCTGCTGAAATTGCATGTCAGGTACAAATTGTGACACATCTCACACATAACAATATCATTATAAATACATGTTTGGACCCATTCTTCAAATTTAAACAACACTAGTTTTATTCTCATTAATCTATTATACAATGAGATATAAATGATTTTAAAACATATCATAAAATTTGGCACAAATTTTGAAGAAAACCTTTGGAGAAATAAACAGGTACAAGTGTGACTCATCACTTGGAAAATTTCTTCAAAAATATACTTATCAATATATGCATCTAAATTAACAAAACTCTATTTTTATTGTCATCATGCTTCATAATTATCAGGTTTGAACCATCATAATTGAGCAATATGAATATGAAAAATTTCTTTAAGCAAACTTCAGTTGATGTTGATTCTCAGCTACATTGTGTGACTCAAGTTTTACAGTACAATATCTTCAAAACTAGGTACATATTTCAATCTATAATTTTAATTTAAAAACACACTTATTAAAATGCCTTTGTGCACATAAAAAATTTTTAAAATTTTCAAACATTTTATAAAAATTGGTTCACAAATCTTTAAGTAAACTTATGTTGAAATTGAATTTCAGCTAAAAAGTGTGACTCATCAGACACAGAAAAACATAATTATAAATACATGCATGAACCCAAGCTTCTATATAAACATATAATTTACCACATCTCCAGAAAATTACCATAGCTTTTGGAAATATTTACTTCCGTCTCAGATATTTCACAGAATCACATCATTGCTGCAAATGCCACTCATTGATGATATGGCTTGTACTTGACAGTGAAGTTCCACATAATTTGTAGCTTTCTTGAGCTCATGGCTATTTTTTCAGTCTTTTCACTAGCTGCAGCTTCATTTAATTTTTTTGACAGAACAGACAGCTTGGCCAAAGCAGCAGTCAGCCCCTCAGTTTCTAAGGCTTGCTTTGCTTTATTCTGCCAATTGATAGTTTGTTTTGTTAATATCTGCTGTACCTCTCCTTCTGGTATACAAATGGGTAGATCTTGGAGTCCAACCAACAGCAGTAATATAGTGTCGAGATGTGGCCTTCTACTCCTCATACAACAAGGTCATAGAAGAAGATTCTCATGAAGCATGGCATGTGAAAACTGCTCCTAGGCTGTTTGTGGTTTTGTCCTAATAGGAACTTTGACAAAAGGCACACAACTACCATGAAAATAATCTTTACATAGCTCACATTCAAGCATTGCCTCTGAGTACTCCTGGCAAATACAATATGTAGCACTGCCTTTATCATTCGAAAGCTTTGCTAAATTTTCTGCCCGCAATGCTTTCATGACTTCCACATCACCAGCTTCTACACTCTGAAAGTATTAAGAAAAAATGCATATGAGCTGCCACACTTATGCCCAACATTACAGTTCACTTCACACATAATTCCATACCTCAATACCGCTGAATAATTTAAATTGTATGCTTAGCAAGATGGTTTGAGTTTAAATGAGGAGTTATGTCCAGAGAAAAAAACTAACTGGAACTTATGCTGGGTTTGGCAATAGAATCTTAATATAATGGGCTGAGGGTAAATTCATTATTTTTTCTAAAATCTAACCCAAATAATTGCAGTGGGTCTCATGTGCCAGGAAAGATGGCACTAAAAACTCTGGCATGCAAATTCCTACAGCAATATCTCCACAATGACAGGCAATCTCATGTACCTCCCTTTCTTTTCACGACACAGATGCTCAATGTTCATATTGGCCAGACGGTGCTTAAACAAACACATATTGGCCTGACAAAAAATCCACCAGGACTAAGAAATCCTATAGATTGCTTCTTAATTTCAAGGCAATTTCTGCTAGTGCCCCCTTCTAGACGAGACATTACACACCAAATCAGCTACTTGGAGCCAGACAGGATGATGTCCTGCTCCCCCACCCCCTAAGAATTTATCTACAGCTATGGATGGATGTCCTGGCCCCCCTAGCATAAATCCTTAATCCTAGCTATGCCAATAGATGGGGATTTCCTCACCATTCACCAGTCGATGGTTCCCGTCACGGCCACCTAAATTCTCAGGGGTCGTTACATCCGGAAAACGATAAAGTGTGTGGCATTGATTTTGACGTACTTGATGGTGAAAAGTCTTATTTATCATGTACTAAGGGTAAGCAGCGCGGACTGCCTTTCAACAAGTCAGGTGGGAATAGGGTGTCCAGATCTCTAGGTTTAATCCATATGGATATTTGTGGGCCTATGCAAGAAATTTCTGTTTGTAGGGCAAGGTACATGTTGGTAATGGTAGATGATTATTCAAGAAGGATTTTTTCTACTTTTTACACTCTAAGCACAAGACTTTTCATAAATTTAAAGCATTTAGAGCTGCTGTGGAAAATCGGATGGGGTCCAGAATTAAAATGATCAGATGGATCTGATAAGTGGACTGAATGTATTAACAAGGGCTTTTAAGTATTTCTTGAAGAACATGGAATAGATCATCAGCTAAGTGTTCCATACATACCTTAGCAGAATTGGTTTGTGGGATGAGCTAATCGAACTCTATATGAAATGGCTCATTGTATGCTCGTTGATTCAGGGTTGCCCATAAGCTTGGGGGCTGAGGCTTGTGCTACTGCTGCATATATCCAGAATAGGGTACTTAGTAGGGTAGTACTTAGGAGGGCAAAATTCCTGAGGAACTGGTTGAGCCACCTTCCGGGGCAAAAGATGTATGCAATAAATCGGTGTTTAGAATAAAAACTACAGCTGATGGAACCCATAAATATGAAGTTAGGTGAGTGGCAAAAGGCTTCAATCAGTCTCATGCGGTAGGTTATTTTGAAACTTTTTCTCCTGTTGTCAGGCGATCCACAGTGAGAATCTTTTTTGTGCTGACAACTGCATGGGATTTAAAAATAAAATAAATGTTCAAATGAAAACTACCTTTTTGCATGGAAAGCATAATGAGGTTGTTTTCATAGCACAGCCTGAGGGTTTTGTGACCAAAGGTTACAAACATTTTGTCTGTAAGCTAGATAAGGTCATTTATGGCCTGAAACAGTCATCACACACTTGGAACAAAAGGGGTGATAAGGTTTTAAAGTTCATTGGGTATTTTCAGTGATTTGAAGACCCTTGAGAATATTTCAAAGGGCTAAATGGCTCTCTTGTCATTGTTGCCCTGTATGTTGATGATTTTTGTGTATTTCACAATAATGACAAAGGGAAAAGGCATTTATTTGAGCAGCTTGAGCTTAATTTCAAGATTAAGGACTTGGGGGACGCTCAGAATTGTTTGGGAATGAGGATAAGGAGGGACAAGGAGAGTGGATCAATGACTATTGATCAAGAGAAGTACATTAAAGGTGTCCCAGAAAGGTTCAGGATGACAGAATGTAAGCCTGTAAAAACTCCCATTGGGGCTAATATGTACACAGAATTGTATTCTACAGGAGGTAAAGATCTGTTGAGGTGCCTTATCAAAATTTGATTGGCTGTCTTTTGTACCTGTCCACTAACACTCGACCAAATATTGCTCATGTGACAAGTGCTTTGAGCCAGTTTAATAACAGTTATATTGATATTCACTGGAGTTGTGCGAAGCAAGTATTGCAATATCTGAAAAGTACTATGACTTATGGTCTGTGGTATAGTTTGAGTGGTCAGAATGATTTTGGCATTACTGGATTTATGGATGCTGATCATGCAGCACACATTTCTGACCATAATTCATACACAGAGTATTTTTTTAAACTAGGGAAATGCCCTATCTCATGGGAAAGTAAGAAACAAAGGATTGTGACTTCGTCTTCGACTGAAGCAGAGGTTGTTGGTGTCACTGAGGCCTGTAAGGAAGCAATGTACCTGAAAAGACTTTTGTCCAAGATTGTAAATGAAGGCAGTGATGTGTCAGTATTGAACAACAAAGTGGATGATACTGTGATCATATATAATCACAATCAGAGTGCTTTGAAATTGACTGAGAATCCTATTTATCATGGATGCAGCAAGCACATTGACATTAAGTACCATTTTGTTCATGAGTGTGTTGACTGAATGGTGTTTCATTTAATGTTTGCTGTTTATATCAGCGATTAGTTTGCTGATCCGATCAAACCTGAACACACCTATATTTATTGGCAATATATGTCCGGTACGCAATAGAAATTCTTCTGCACCCCATGAGTTTCAAAATCTTCAGAGTTGTACATTCTTGGACCAAATACCTAAAAGAAATGGGAAAAAATTTGCCATTATCTGAGAACACTTTTGTGCAAATACACAGCAATTTTAAGTCAACACTATAAAACAGTATTCAGAACAGAAATGTTACACTGGAACATCATTCAAATCCAAGACACAACATCAATATATCAGAGGAATGCAAATTAACCTAAATAAAGTTGCCAGTGGAACTTGATTGTATATTATAAATGGGGCACATATTGCAGCTGGAATACTTGAGATGTTGAAATATAAACCAAAATCAATACAATAAAAATCTGGGTGCAACGTTCAGCATTGTATATAACTTTGGTAAAATACCATATACCTGAAGTAATGATATCAAAAGAAGACTAAAAGTTATTAAATAAGAGTAATCCTCAGCTTTAACCCTTTGAGTGCGGCATGACGTGATATGGAGTCATGGTTGTCTTTATGCTGGTACTGATGATGTGACATCATGTCATGGGTACCGTGAGCATTCCAGCTTTCACTAGGCCCCCTAGTGAATGCAGCCTTGAATTGATGTCATGTCATCAGTACCAGCGTAAAGACAACCATGCCGTTATATCATGTCATACCGCACTCAAAGGGTTAATGAGAAATATGATGATATTAAGAAAAATAAAATGACAATGTTTATCAACAAAGCAAAAAAGGATTGGAAAATAACTAAGAAAGAGGGACAATTCATTTCTAGGGAGTATAATACTAATACAATGACAGAGAAAAAAAATTGTAAAGTGAGAGATTATTAAGAAAAGAAGGATTATATACCAATTACAATAGAAATGGAATGTTGGTTTAAAGAGTAAAATAAAGATTATATCTAAGAATGTTCATGGTTAAATATGACTCGGTGATATACTCAAGGATTAAATCTGGACTCAAAGATTAAATCTGGTGAATCACTTTTCAGTTCCGAATTGTGGATTGCATTTGATATTGTGAAATATAAGGTTGTAATTTTTCTTCCTTCACCAATTATACAATTTGCTAATCAATTGTTCATACAATGTATATCTAAAGATAACCCTCATCATTCTTACAAAATATGGGTAGCCAAACGTATAAGGATCTGGGATTATTTAAACATATTGATAGAGAATCACTCAAAAATTACTCTGCTAATGGTGCTGCATATCTGAAAAATAGGCATTAATGGGCTAATTTTATTCAAATCAGAATCTAATATTAACTTCAACCATTCATGAAGCATTTCGTTATTTTATTCATCTTTCTTCACGATAATAATGCAATGTTTATTTTCAATACTATTAGGTCCTAATGCAACCCACAGTACAAATATAATGTCCCAGTACAGTTTGACACAAACCTGCAATTCTTTGCCCATCATTAGTATCAGCCTATAAATCGTTAAGTCTCTCACCCAGAATAACAAGCTTGGCAAAATCAAGCACATGATTCACCCTTGGCTATCTTCTATTCCATTATATTCTGTGGACTACTTATTTTATGCACACCTGTATAGTTGATTTTTTTATATTTTATTTGCCACACTTGTAAATTACTTAATCGCATTCTCCTTCCATATCCAAGCTTACTGCCTTAGTCTAGATACTATAAAATTCTTTGGCAGATTTTTCAAATTTTCCCAATTATTTCCTACTTTTCTGTCAAGAACTTTTCTACCTTGTCTCTAATTGTTTGATTTTCCTCTCATGCTTCCAAAGAGAACCCTTACTTTACTAAGTGGTGGAATTATTTTTTCTTCTGGTCTTCAGAATTTTTCAAAATCCTCACTTCCTTCACACCATCAGTTTTCTCAAAATCTAGGCCGTCATTTGGAGAGTGTGGGAGGAAAGAGACCAGTGGGCAAACCAAGGGCAAGGTGGGAAGATAATATAAGCAAGGATGCAAGAGACCTAGTAAGGATCAAGGACTAGAGAGAACAGTCAAGAAACTGAGATGGATGGACATAGAAAATTGATGAGGCCAAGGCTCAACTAGGGCTGTAGCGCCATTGGAGAGAAAGAGAGAAAGAGAGAGAGGGGGAGAGAGAGAAATGCATTGCATATGTACAATCAACATAAGTCATACCGGACGGACAGCTCCCCAATTTCTCGACAAAAGGCAATGTCCAAATACACCAACTTCTTGGTGCAAATAGCAATGGTTTGAATAGTGGCATCTTTCACGCCTTGACAGAATTGAAGGTGCACTTCCTCCAGCCTGAAATAAAATGGCATTTTAACAAAATGTTTAATTCAACCCTCTTATATATACAATGCCACACCCTATGTGGGTAACAAAATTTTGTTGAGCAGGTGGTAATGCGACAGAAATAATAGCGAGGGGATTGAAATAATGGTGAACATTTAGGACCAACAGCAAATATGTTTTGAATACTATACTCACTCTGTAAATTTTTGGAAGAATTTGACGGCTGACCTGTCCGTAAATATGCACATGGATAGATCAATAGTTTTCAGATTACTAGGTTCCAAGTGCGAGGTTAAACAATTGACCATTCGGTCATTCATCCACATGTTACATTTGACTGACAACGTAGTTAAATGCTGAAACAACATACAGAAATCCTTAGGAAATAAAGAGTCAATAAGGACAACAAAAAGTTAAAATATGAGAAAAATAAATATAAAAAAACTCTAGGCAATGGATGACACACTAGGAAGCCTCACTGTACTCCACTATGATATCCAGGGTGGTGAAAAGTTCTTTCGAATTGGAGGCAGATATCTTCAGGCTGCCATAATAATATATGGGTGACCTTATGTCTCCTATCAACTGGCACATTGCATACATATCCTTTACCTCATTGCAGCCTTAGGGAGAGAGGTAAGAGGTAAATACGGAACAGTAAGGGGCTTAAGTAATCACCTAGGAAACTACTACGGTGCTACATTACCAACTTTGTTGAAACCGACCACCTGCCTGAAGTCAGGGCAAAGGGTGTTTTCCAGTGTGTTAAAAGGCATTGATTACAGGGCACAATCCATGGGTGGACTTTCATCAACTTCAGCATGGCTATAATGAGCTCATGCAATGTGATGTCAAATGCCTTCTTGTAGTTCACCCAGGAAATTGATGGGTTTTTATAATGCTCTCAACGAGCGTGTTTTCCTTGAATCCCATAATTCCATGCGTTGATCCCCTCTGCTTGTACACCTCATACAGTGGCAGGGTATGATGGAGGATAAGGCTACTTATGACGGGGGCTAACAACTAATATACCATACTGAGGCATGTTATAGGATGGTGGATCATAGGATCAGACAAGTCTCCTTTCTTAGGTGTTAGAAACATCCCTTCCCTCAATCAGCCAAGGTGGAATTGTTCTCTGCTTTTCTGCTTGAGGCTTCCGCAGCACTGTAGTGCAGGAATATCCATGGTTTCTGGGTTTCCCTGCGTGTCATTATCAAGACGATGACATTTCGTGGCCATTCCACCAGCTGGCATTCAGAACCTGATCTGAAGATGTGGCCAGAATTGGCCACAAAACATCATCATCTTGATAATGACACACAGCGAAACTCAGAAACCATGGATATTCCTGCTCTACAGCGCTGCGAAAGCCTCAAGCAGAAATTGAAATGCCTCTACGGGGAGAGAATTTGCACACTCACCAGGAAGCTAGAGGATCTTCGCAAGAAGAAACTCAAACTTATTTCGTCCCTGGCCTTCCTCAAGCACTGCCGTGACAAAGACACTATTCCACAATGTGTTGAAGTAAAGCACCATATCCAGTCCAGAAAGGCCAAAAGAATCTTGCCAGCCAAGCCCTGCTTAGAGAACAAATACACCACACCAGGACCGGTATTGACCGATGCTCCAAGGAACTGTACGACTTGCATCTTCTCATCTCCAACACCATGTCGTATCAAGATTGGGAGAAGCTAGACTGCATAACAACGGAATCTTCAAAGAATTCCTTTGGCATTGCCAAAGAAACGCAAATGAAGAAGTTCAAGAAATTTCACCGAAGACAACACCCAACCTCTGACCATGCAGACCTCCGTAAGACCATCATCAATCTAACGGATAAACCACTCTCAAACGCCAAGTAATCCATCCTCTCCAAGGGACTCAATTGCGCCGTCACTCCGTGTGCTATTCCTACAGAAGCGTTCATCACCAGCATTGACTCTGCAATACTGAAGCTTCCTAAGGATGAGGCTGAGGACATACGGGAGGAGACTGCAAGAATTCTCTGAGGAGCCAAGCCCCCTGTGACCAACATCACCAGACAAGAATGACTGGCCGTGAGAAATTTGAAAAAGGACAAGAGTATCCTTATACTCTCTGCTGATAAAGGGAATGCCACCATTCTCCTGTCCAAGGACACCTACCAACGCTTAGAGAGGAATCCAATGCCCAAGATTGAGTGACTAACAAGAGAACTGATCAAGTGCTTGTCCTCCACAATGGATGAGCAACGCTCTCTCCTTCCTTCAGCACCCAAACCACCTAGGCTCTACGGCCTTCCGAAGATCCATAAGGATGGAGTCCCACTCCGTCCAATTGTGAGCGCCATTGACTTGCCAACCTACGCCATTGCTAAATACATGGATAAAGTCCTCCGCCCTGTCACCGAACAATCTGAAACACATGTTCGGAATTCTAATCACTTCACGGACATCATTAAAATCATCTGGCTAGATCTGGAAGATATATTGGGTAGTTTTGATGTGGAATCTTTATTCACTAACGTCCCTGTAGATGAATCCATGGAAATCATCAAGAAATTCTCCAAAGAAGGACATCCGAACTAATTCACTAAGATAATTTTATGTCTGAAGAATTCATACTTCCGGTGGACTGATTGCTTCTACCAATAAGTTAACGGCACCGCAATGGGGTCCCCTCTGTCACCCATAGTGGCCAATATATTCATGGGAGACTTTGAAAGAAGAGCTATTGAATCCTCTACTAAGAAGCCACGACTTTGGCTGAGATATGTAGATGATACCTTTGTCATCTGGCCGCACAGCATGGAATCCCTTCATCATTTTCTCCTCCACCTAAACTCCCAGCAATTGGAAGTAAAACTGACGATAGAGACTGAGCAAGGTGGACACCTACCCTTTTTGGATGTAGAAGTATCGAGGAATGACGACAGATCACTAGGTCACTGTGTCTATGGAAAGAAGACACACACCAATAGATATTTGCACTCCACCTTCCATCATCACCCTCAGATCAAAAGATCACTTGTGAGAACCCTTCTTCATTGGGCCGATACAACATCGGGTAAAAAGTCATGAAAGAAGGAGGAACAACACATCACGGTGGCACTCGGGTAGAATTGATACTCCAAGGCTCTTATCAGGACCATGATTAGGACTATGCAGGAGGAGAAGAAGATGACAAAGGAAACTCCAAAACCAAAAGGGTTTGCGATGCTACTATTCGTCTCAGGAACGACGGAAAGGATAGGGAGAATCCTGAAGAAACGTGACATCACACCGAGATATAGCATGGCAAAGAAAATTGGAAACATTCTGCCTAAATCGAATGACAAAATCCCGGATCTCCAATACGAAGTAGTATATGAGATTCCCTGCAGCTGCGGCCGAAAGTATGTGGGGCAAATGAAGAGGGTGATTTTGGTCCGTTTAAGTGAACATCAAAGGGCTCTCAAAAACAAGCACTGTATGCAGTCAGCCATCGCAGAGCATGCCTTCTCCAACCCAGGACATCGCATAACGATAGGTGATGCACGAGTCTTGGCCAAAGAAAAGTTTTACTTCCCTCGACTCATCCGGTAGGCTATTGAAATAGAGAAAGTGGAAGATAATTTCAATAGAGATGACGGCCACAGACTCCACAACACTTGGAAAAGACTTCTAAGTAAATTGCGCCAAAATCGCGGTCCTTGATGCTGATTGGTCGCAACACTGGAAGGCCACCACGAGGACGATATATATATATGCCCAATTCCACCACCCGGCATTTGGAACCTGATCTGAAGATGTGGCCTGCATTGGCCACCAAATTGTCTTGATAACGACACACAGCAAAACCCGGTAACCAAGGGTATTCTGTTCTTTGCTTGAGAGAAAGAATGTGAATATTCTGGCAGGATGTTGGCTGAAGGAAGTAAACTTCCTCCATCAGAAGTTATTTATAGCTTCCAT
Source organism: Ceriagrion tenellum (assembly GCA_963169105.1). Classification (NCBI taxonomy): domain Eukaryota; kingdom Metazoa; phylum Arthropoda; class Insecta; order Odonata; family Coenagrionidae; genus Ceriagrion; species Ceriagrion tenellum. Next base: position 63,631,943 of record OY720638.1, read on the forward strand.
ACCAGTTCCTTTCTAGACAGAGCTGGAAATAATTGACAAAATCTGCTCTAAAGGCAGAAATTCATTTCACTAAAAGGTTTGATCAAAGAACATAAATGCAATGCAGTACATATCACTGTAGGGTCTGAACACCATAAGTGGATCAAAACTAAGAGAATTTTACTCCATTCAAGACAACTCAAACACTTGGACAATGAAGTGCATTCCATAAGGTAACACATTCACAGAAAATATAGTGATATATGAAGTTGTACCATTTGAAATATTTACAGAGATGGAATTGGATTAGAAGCGATTCCCCCAAAAATATCAAAAAATCTACATCTTGCTCACAATTTGGACCACTAAAGTACTAATGTCAGCTATTTATGTTAACAGTTAAATCATCCCAATGAATATAAGCCATCAACTAGTAACTGATATATGGGCACAAACCAATGTCACATGCACTCTTCATTCGGTTAAATATACATTAACATCCATATTACCAAAGAGTAAGCAGGTACTCCATAGAATTACTAAACATAAAATACATGTGAAAACATACCTTAAGTGTGATAATCGCTGATGGTAGGCTTGTTCTGAACTTGGTGTCATGATTGAACTTCAGGCTGCGGATGTTGCTGTTGTGCCTAATCACATAACTGGTGAATCCAACAGGAACTCCTACTTTTTTGGATAAATCCAATATTTCTAATTTTTGGAGGTAAGGAGCCATTTCCTGAAATATTGAAACAAGAACAGGTTCCTGTAAAACTACAATTATAAATTACTAAATCTCTATGTTTCAAATGGAATTCAGTTTACAGTTGGATCTGTGAACTGAGCCGTGCATGAGAGGCTCAAGGTTTGAGCTGAGAGAGAAAGAGAGACAGAGAGAGAGAGAGAGAACGTCAGAGAGAGAGGGCCGTCAGCAGTCAACTGTCCCCCCCTGGAAGGTGTTCCTCCGGGAAGAAAATGGGTCAAACTATATATATATCCGGCCCCAAGAAAGAGGTGGGCTTTTTTCCTTGGTGGTTCCCGTATGGGAAGTTGGTGCCGCTCCACTCCTCGACGGCGCTCCTGGTCAGCTTCATCACCTCCAGAAGTAAGCTTGGGATCCTGTATTCCCATTACCCCCTTGTTCCACCATTTTGCTCCCCTCATCTCCGCCCTTGTGATACAGTGAAGAGCCAATTGCTTGCCTTTTGAATGGCCTATACTAATAAATTATTACCTTCTATTTTTAATTGATCCAATACAAGTCAGTCTTTTCACTAACAAATATAACAGGACTTCAGACAAGCTAACCTTAAAAATTCAGGACAGTTAGAGATTTTGAAAAATTCAGTCAGGATGCAGTTTTTCATGCAGCAAAATTAAGGATAATCTCTCTCTTTCAGGATGGATTATCCTGAATTTTGGCCCTATTCACTTAGAAACTGAAAAGTGCGACTTATGACAGGAAAGTATGAGCACTTCTCTCAGAAAACAGAATTGAAGTCATCAAAGAAGACATGTTTTCCTCCTTGAACTTTTCATGTCAGTGATACAAGGTTTGCTATAATTAATGTTACCACTGTAATGAAAATCATACCGTCATTACTGAGATGGGCACTTCATCCCAGCTAATCTCCTTCAGTCCCATCCAGTATTGCTCGACAATATTACATTCATTACCTAGAGCTATCCGTAAATTGTTGAGGCTCTCCATACTAAGTAATGGGAAGATGCTTTTATAAATGACATCCTCCCATGGCAGGTCCAGTAGACGAGCCATTTTTGGTCAAATTGATTGCCTGAAATAAATCATCATCAATCAGAATGTGGCATAGGCAGAAAGGATATAAATCATCAAAATTATCAAAAGCAGAAGGCCCTATTCACAGATAAAGAATGCTCATCAAGGATGAAATTCACTACTTACATTTTAATGTTTTTACAGAAAATAATTTCAATAGGAAAATAAGTATAAATACTAGCAAGATATAAAACTATAACAAGGTTTATCATGATGGAGCATTACAGATGAAATGATACCACAAAACCTACCCACATTTCAGGCCTAATGATCGAAGAGTATGCTTCCTTTCCACATCAATATGCAAGTTAATCTGTTTTTTTTTTTTAAGGTAGGTATATGAATGATGAATTTAATGAAAGTAACATACAATGCTGATTAAAATTTTCAAAATGATTCCCGGTATCTGGTCCCCTCATCACAAAGTCTTCATGTAAATGATCTTCAACTTTTTTACAATGTACACCAGTGATTAAATACTACAACTGAAAAATCAACATTGATGTCGAGGTGATCTTACACTGGTTTTCAGAGACTGCTTCTTTCATCCTCCTATTTCACCCACATTATCAAATCCATTCCTCTAGTTGCTGCTCTTTAGTTGTGTTTCATTAGTTGAACATAAAATTAAATTGGTTTAACTTTTTTCTGAGGCAAAAAAGATGACAAGATTTGCATTTCTTGGTGTCTGAGATTCACCGACTGTAATAGTGTGACAAACTTTGTCCCTATGCAAGCCATGGTATCGTGCTCCCTATGAGAGCCCATGCATAGTAAATACATTACCACACATAATTTCTATTGCCAGAAGATGAGGGGACCTTATTAACTTGCATTCATTATTTTTTTTGGCAAGAAAATAAAGCATTTACCAGAAGTTGAGGCTTTCCAGATGCTAGCCTGGGTAACCATTCTCCACACTTTAGTTCCAAGCCCACCAGTGAAACTGACAGTGATGAGATATGGGTGATGGTGAGTTACTCAGTAGTTTTTAGCATCCTCTTTCACATTGTGAGATAGATTTCTATGATATATCTGAAAAAATTCTCAGTTGCTGAGTTGAGCTCTGGCTAGACTGTTTTCCTCATGCAGCATTTTCTGTATGAAAAATTAAGCTGGTTTCTGAAGATGAATGAAGTTTCTGCGGCTACAGTGTGCCAAAAGTTTCATTAGAGACTCAAGAGTGTAATGAAACCATGAAAACAGCACAATAGACAGCGTGTTAAGAATGTGACAAGACCATGCATACACTATGACCAAAGCATGGCAAAAGCATCAATTGGGACTCAAATGCATGCAGAGAACACAAGGGACAAGTTTGAAAGTACAGTTTGAGAACATTGTGCACACAGTGTCCTCAACCAGTGTACAGTGTGCTCATGCTGTGTGAACATTGTCTGCACTCTGTACACATAATATCCTCACAACGTACGGTCACACTGTCTGGCATGTTTACTGCATGCTTATGAGTCCCAATATTAACTTTGGGTATGGTGTAGTCACAGTGTACGCACCCTGTACTGAACAGTCATGTCACTCTCAACGAATAGGGATGGTATATTTTTGTCACACTGTACGTCACACTTTATTTTCACCAGGGTCCCATTTGCACTACTAGCATTTTACCACAGTGATCCATTAAAAGGGTGAGAAATATTCATACAAATACCTGATTGGTCCCAAACGTTATAAAAGTACTGAAGTTCCAAATTTACAATGAACTGATTGTCATGAGGTTTAATTACGCACATACATACCAATCATGCCAACCCCTTTTGGGGTAGGTAGAGTCACTAACTTTCACTCAAAAATCCATATTCGTACAACTAACTCTGCTTCAATACTTTCTCCATACTGACCTCTCCTTGCAAACCTCGTTTGCTTCATTCACCCCCATTAACTGCTTCATACTCTTTCTCCTGTTTTTAGGACTCCTAATATCCCTCCTCCTAAGAATTTCTTCAGCCACATTCAATCACAACTTTCTCAGCCTTCCTCTACCTCTTGCACCATTCATTTCACTCTTATATATCTGTTTCATTATTCCACTCTCATCCATTCTCTCAACATGGCCAAACCAATGAAGCACACTCCTTTCATACATGTCCATTACTGGGGCATCTAACCTACATTCATTTATTACCCACTCATTCCTGACCCTATCCATCCTACTTTTACCGCAAACACTCCTCAGATAACTCATACCCATGGCGTTTAGTCCAATCTTATGTCCATCCTGACATACCCATGTTTCATTACCATACAACAAAGTAGGGAGAAGCACACTTTTGTACACGAGGATTTTCGCTTCCTTAGACAGGCACTCATTCCTTGCTATACTCCACATACTACCTATCACTTTCCTTCCAGCATCCACACATCTCTTTATCTCCTCATCCAACAGTCCATATTTCGCAAACATCTCACCTAGGTACACAAAATCATCCACTTGTTCAATTACTTCACCATTCACCCTCATCATACAGTTATTCTCTCCATTCTCCTTATCAAAAACTACTACTTTAGTCTTGCATGCATTTACCCTCAATTCCATTCTCTCTGTTGATTCAAAAAACTTATCTAGGAGCTTCTGTAATCCCTGTTGTCTCTCCGAGATCAAAACAGCATCATCCACATATAGTAGGACTTGCATGTTTACATTTCCAATCAAAACACCGTTGTTTTCACTACATTCATCTCTAAAACATTTATCCATAAATACATCAAACAGCCATGGTGACATTACGCATCCTTGCTTTACGCCCTGTTTTATTACAAACCAATCACTCAGAATCCCGTTAGCTCTCTTGCTTGCCTTACTATTATCATACATCACCATCATGACATTCAATAACTGCCCACTCACTCCATAGTTCTTCAAAACCTTCCACAACTTTTTTCTATTCACCCTATCATAGGCCTTCACTAAATCAAAAAATGCACAATACATCTTAGTTCGGATGCCCATACATTTTTCTATCACTTGCTGTTGCGCGAAAAGCTGGTCACTGCATCCTCTCCCAGGCATAAACCCACACTGCACACTCCATATTCTGTCAGAAGTAATATTCCTCACTCAGTCGATTAAAATTTTACTGAACACTTTTCCCAGAATGCTCAATAAACTAATGGCCTGATAATTATTACATTCAGTCTTTCCTCCCTTCCTTTTGTACAATGGAACCATGATTGCATTCTTCCCATCCACTGGAGCAACAGAAGTCTGTAAGCATAAATTACATAGTTCACACAGCCAACAAATGAGTAAATCACACCCATACTTCAACATCTCACTGGATATCCCATCTACACCTGCAGCATTCCCATTTTTCAATACTCTCAATGCTGTTATGTCCTCATTCTCACTGATCTCCTTTTCTATTGCCACATTCTTGCATTCCACTTCGCAAGGCTCATCCTCAGCACCTGCAACATTGTTGTATAATTCTTCAAAATACTCCCTCCAGCAGTCCCTGATATTGCTCTCATCATACACGGTCTCTCCACTTTTGTTCTCTACTGCATTCATTCCCCTGCCTTCTCCAATCTTAACCCTTTTTACCCACTTCCAAAACAGCTTTTTATTGCCTTCAAAATCACTCTGCATCTTGCTTGTTTCATCCGCATGCATTCTTTCCTTGCTCTCTTTCACAACGATTTTGCATTCATTCTTTTTCTTTCTGTAAATCTCACATGCCTTAGTCTGCTCTTTCTCAGATTTGGCATCAATCATATTCTTGTATGCCTCTTTCATTTCCTGACTGCGATTTTCACTTCTTCATTCCACCAATCATCACCTTTCATTCATCCTACCACTCCTTTTCCACATACACTTTCAGCACATCCTACACTCACTCCTTTCAAACACTCCCACGCATCATTCACATTCTCGTTTCTCATACATACTCGTTCCATTCTCTTAGCTTCAAGGATAGAGCATCCTCAAGCATGCCACCATACTGCATTCTTAGCTCACTGTCTAGCATCCTCTCCACTTTTACTCTCAACTTCTTACGTGCAACATTCTTCCTTGGCACCCACTTTCTGCCCAGATTCACTTTGGAGAGTACCAAATTGTGGTATGTTCCACATTCAGCACCCCTCATCACTCCCTTGTCCCACACTAACTCCCTCAGTCTCTCATCATACACAATGAAATAAATCATGTTTCACAATTGCCCCTTTGCCAAGTATACTTGTGTATTTTTACATTTAAATCATGTATTCGACACAAACAATCCTTTTTCCAAGCACACCTTCATTAAGTTTTCACCATTATCATTCACTCGAGGGTCAACATATGGCCCAACCACTCTCTCAGATGCATCCCACCTCACTCCTACCCAGCCATTTATGTCACCTAGTACAATTATTCTCTCACCAGGATCACATTCATTCAAAACCTCTCTCAGTTTTTCACAAAACTCATCTTTCACACTATCACTCTTTCCATCCACTGGTGCATAGCATGCCACAATAACAACTCTCCTAATACCTACTTTCATGCGAACCTAGAGAAATCTATGAGATACGAACTCATACTTCCTTACCAGTAACTTAGCTCTCTCATTAAGAATGAGTACTACACCTTGACTGCCATGTAAATTATCTTCAACCCCTGACCACAGTGCCAGACCGCCGCCATCTACAGTAACAATATCCAGCCCCTCATGCTTAGTTTCACATACAAATCATCCATTTGTCTCACTTTCATTTCATTCAACAACTCATCCTCCTTTCCATATACTCTTCTCACATTCCAAGTACCGATAGGCCAGTTCGTATTACTAAATCCATATCTTAATAGGCCAACCTTATTCAGCTTCTGCCGCCCATCGTGGCTTTGGCTGTCCTTAGGCTACTTTGTGACTCCTAGGAGTAAGTTGTAATAGAGTAATCAAGGTTACCAGCCTTTGTAGTACCCGCACCATGAGCAGCTTTCCCTGCTAATGGTTACGGCACTCTACCAGTCAGTTTTGGCACATTTTCGCCAGTATGCCGCAAGAGAAACCATAGCATAATAATACCTTAGGCCCGCTTTCACTATTCCACTTAAGCTAGGATTCCTTCTGAAAGGACTACCTTGAGAGCCAGCATACCATTGCCCGCGACCCACCACTAGTAGGTAGATGCGGTGTACTGACACACCGAGTCACCTTTAATTACATACCAAATAATATTCTCCAGCATAATTAGCATTGACTTCACTTGGATTAATTAGATTGAACTAATGAAATTAGGGACCGGCATTACTATAATTAAAGTTAATTTTCCATTAATGGCAATTTGTCTAAAATGGAAAATTATGGAGCGCCAGGAGTGATTCTAATGTGTTGAGCTCGTGGTGGAGTTTATTTCCACATTTCAGTCAACATTCGTATATTTATTTGAATTCAATACATTCCTCTAATAAAGTTGCCATGCAATGTCGAAATCGCGTATAGGTATATTACACATCGAAGTTGTACTAAAAATTATGATTATTGCTAGGTGCACATATTTCTACACTCACACAGCAACATATACATATCAGAAACATTTCAAGGCGTCGCTGAGATATCTCATGTGATGTCTCAGACACTATATGAAATGAGAAGACATAGTAATGTCTCAGAGACAGTGATACTAACCTCACTCGGAGATCTTGTGAGACAATGGAGATCACTCAGAGTCGTCTCTGTAGATATCCTTGCGCTATGAGGGAACACAACAGCGGAAAACTTTCACAGAAACTAGAGATAAGGAATTCACATACGTACACATACTTAACATGAAATTTCAAAAAATTAATCATATATGACAATTGCCAATACGGAATAGATTACCACAAAAACAAAAGGGCATTCCCTGAATCAGTCGGGATCCACCAGCGATAAATCACTGAGCTGTCGTGCAATGCCGAAATCGCGTTAATTGCGAAATCGGGGCGTTAATTCAAATAACATTTTTCTACGCGATGACACCGCAGGGCATGTATTAGTACTTAATTATACACTAAACAAGATATTTGTCAGGGCTACCCATCGTTAAGTGGCATGCAGCAAAAATTTTTCAAAGGCATTTGCCTCCACGATAGCTCAAGCTGAAAGGTACGTAAAAATGAGACGCGTATAATCATGCATGAGATTTTCACTCCAACGAGTCATGTATTGAAATAACAAGTTCTCTCAATACTAAAAGTCATACCTGAGAATATGGTCACAAATTTGCAGAAGTTTTCGAAGTATAAACTACTTTAATAAACTGAATAAACAGCTTTAAATCCCTGTCACCTCCAAAATGTAATTGAAATAAAATTACACGAAAATTTTCGCGCTATACAAGGCGGCAGTTGCAGGAACTACTAGCACCAGGACGTAAAAGCGGCAACACTGAGGAGAGCGTCGTCAACCGCAAATATTCGAAATCCGCTTTTTACTTCAATAGAAACCTCAGTGTTTATGTTAGTGAATTTGTCAAGAATCAGGAATAGTGGATTAGTGGATTAGTGGATTTCATAGCATTCATTACACATATTCTGCTTTTTTTCGACCGGACACTTTCACGAGTATTTTCTCGAAATGACATTTCTGCAATTCTGTCAAATTGGTGGGAAAAGTTACTAATTGACCATTTTGCATGTGAAGAAAAATATTTTAACGGTTTAATCAAATCACTGAAAGCTAAATAAAATGATAAAATTATTTAAAAAATTTCAAACAAGATGTACTTATTGCAGAAAAGGGTAATTCTTTGGCCAGTTAAAAACGTATTTGCGATTTCATTCATTGTGGCTGTTTTTATCAATGATAGATATATTAATTGGAAACAATTTCAAAATTTTCGTTAAGGAAAAAACAACGGGCTTCATCCTTCGCGTTAATCGGACATTAGTAGTGAGTAAGGTGACCAACTTTTTTACAATGGAAAGGAGGACAAATAAATTGAAAAAAATGTTATAAATAAAAGAAACATTTTATTCATTGAAACAAAAATACACTATAATATGACATATGCATAATTAAAACATATGTAACATTTTATAATGTAATTATGCTTACATACCTGTTATTCATTATTAAAATGAGTACTTTTCCATGGAATTAATATTTTCTGTCATTGTATCATCTTCTAACAGTATATTGGAAATATCTGAACAAGAAATATCCTTCATATTAATTTTATGGCAAGTGCTGCAGCTAGAGTATCAACATTCAATCTCGCAGTCTAACTAGACCCGGCCATGAGTCTACGTGAGTGTGCATATGTGCCGTGCCATGTTTCAGTAAGAAGGGAACAGCCACTTGCGAGTGGATTCTCTCTCAAGGTCTCCCGTGCAGAGCACGTGCGTCTCATAATTGCGTCTTATACCGCTCTGTACTGAGCCTTGATGAATCGTCATGTCAAATACAAATACATCACATAACGTGAAACAGATTAGTCTTCAAATATCTAAAAGGAGGACATGTAGGCCTACACAGAGGACACTTTTCAAGGGAGGACAGAACTTATAAAAGAAGGACTGTCCTCCCTAAAGGAGGACGATTGGTCACCTTAATAGTGAGGCATTTACAATGGGGGTCGTTTTTAGCAACTGAGAGGCCCTGAGCAAACATAAAATGGGGGCCTGTTAAATTGAACATTAATACAATTCCTTTGTTACATATTTAGTACCATAATTCACACATATTTTGTGGAAATAAGGAAAGTATCCAACGAAATGGCTAATGACTCATATGATTTTCATGTGTCTGCACTAATCAAGTATGAGGCCAACAAAATGCCAGGTTATTTCTTAGTATTGAGGGGCACTATCTTTCCTCACAAGTGTCTCTGGAGACAGATGTGTCATTTTCCTCTTACTATTAGCTATATAATTTTACAACTATTGTTTTGAACTATCATTACATTTCGGTAAGGTCCACTTCTGGCAGTAAGTAAACTGCCCCTATCTCTTGGCCTCTCGATTTATATCATTCATCCGTTATCTCCAACTCACCCATCTTTCCTTATGACTGGATTCAACTGGTAGATACAATGCAATGGATGTTAACAGTCTAGAATTTTCTACGCAGTCTGCGATCATTGTAACTCATGGAATCTCACCTTATGTTATCTCCCAGGTTCTCCATTGTAAAGATTATCGTTTTGAGTTATGACTCTACATCAAAACTCATCATATAAAATATTTTCCAGAAGACTTGTTAGATCACTAGTTCCTGGGTATAAATACTTAACTTGGATAGAACTAGAAAAACAGAAGAGAAAGGAATTCCTGCTCAGAGGTTTTTTAGCCCAGGAATTCCACTCATTCCCACTATATTTTTCTAATTGAAACTTGGTAGTGAAAAATTATAGATTACTATTAAGTATATTATGCCACTCAAGTTTCTCAACTTAAGTTTCAATTAGAAAACAATAGTGGGAATGAGTGGCATAATATACTTAATAGTAATCTATAATTTTTCACTACCAAGGAGCATGTCTCAAAAAATGCCTTCTGAAGACATCACCAGTACCTCTCCAAAGTACATCATGATTAAAATATATTGAAGTAGGTACTCCGAGAAGCCAAAGATGCAAAAACAAAACATTAAGTTTAAAATACAATGTATATGTCACAAATGCCATTTGTTGTCAGAAAATTTAACATAAATTATTAAACATGTTACTCACAGGAATAATAATTAAACATTGAAAAGGGCTAATCGCCTTGTTTAAAAAAGATATATTTCTTAATAGTCACATGGGCTTAAAAATTACATATTTGGAATAATTTATGAAAGTCCTATATTTTACTATTTCCAATTAATTTTAACTTCTCTTTTTTTAAATTCATTGAAAGCAGTTTGAATAAAGTCAATTCAAAACACTTTTTTTGGGATCACCAATAAATTTATATTTTCGCAACTTTGGCTGGAAATGAGCTAATATAAAATGTTGCTTTGACATGCAATGAGTCATTAAATGCTTAGTTCTATTTTCAGCAGTCATTAATAATTGATATTTGTTGTTCAATGACCTAAAAAATGGCAAAATACAGGGTGTAAGGTACACCAAGAAATATGAATTATCACATGAGTTGAAGCATTGTGCTTAACCCAAACTTGCAAACAATGTGGCCTGTTAAGTACTAAATAGAGAAGTGAGGTTGCTTTAAAAACTGATATCCCATACACAAAATACCAAACTATCATGATAGAAATACCCATTGGAATACAAAACAATAATGAGCTAGCAGTTACATCTGTGATTCTTTCAATTTTTGTCTCACAACCATTAACTCATCTGATTTGTGCTGGTCTATTTCCACAGAGTATTAGGCTTAATTCATTAGGTAGAGATTTGATCTTGTCAGTGTGAATGGAATTTCATTGGACTAGTTTTTACCTCGAAAAAGGCAGCAGGACACGATTAAAGGGAGAATGTGGCATGAGTGGGGTAGGAGAAGAAATGGAAATGGCTTTATTGATGGGATGAAGAGAGGTGAAACGTATGCTGTGATGAAGACATAATCATATCAGGAAGTAGGGGCCTGGGTTTTTACAAATCCAGAGCAGTTTTATTTCTTTATTCAAACTTACATTAACTACTGAATTAACTCAAATATGGAGCCACTGTGTAAGTATAGACACGGTTGTTGCAAAGGGAGGATGTACATAAATTTCAGGCTTTTGAGATGTGGGTGTGGAGAATGATGGACAGAGAGAGTAGGGTGGCAAGAAGTACAAATGAGGAGGTATTGTGTGTGATTGGAGATTAGAGGAAGCTGGTAGAGGCAGAAGAGATGGCTGGAGGATGTTTTCAAAAGTGAGTGCATTTAGAAGAGAGTCATAGAGGGGAGAACATTGGGGAAACGTGGAAGAGGAAAGGAGAGGATAAGAATTCTAGATGAAATAAGGAGAAGAAGAGATGTTATGAAGAATATAAGCAGGGTCCAACAGTAGATAGCCCCTAGGAGGAAAATTAGAACAAAATGTATGGAAAATTAAGATGTCAGAATAAGTACCATCCAAAAACCCACCAATCAGCTTGTTGGATACTCGAATGAAAAAATGAATGGTTTGAACAAATTTATCAAAAATGTTGCTATTGAAACTGAAGAAACACTACTGGTTAAGATTATTTTCTATCCACTGGAAAATGCATAAAAAGTTGCTGAGATAGTATGGATCCGAGAGAGTTTGGTAAAACAAGAAATCACTTTCAAAACAGGCTCAACAATAATGTGGGAGGGGACAATTCTCTAGAGCTCAAAAGGAAAAATAATGTAGGTGGCCAAAGTACTATCTTTGAAGTTTGCTAAGTGGTAGCACCATGTTAAAAGTGTACATTGTAAATATCCCTTGGCAATGAGAAATTTCCCACAGAAGTGCAACTTATATAATGGTGTATTTGAGAGCCTGAACCCTAGGCAAGCTTTATAGTATTTAAGCATTTTTTTCAGAAACTGATGTTGAAAACATTGATTATGTACTTTATTTTTATGTGATGTGATGCATTTTGCTTCGGCTTCACTGCCAGAGATTTAGTAGAAAATGGATGCACTGTGGAGGAAGATGGCTTAAACTTAAATTTTTGTCTCTACAACTAGTAATAGCGTTTGGATTATGATGAGGATGCTTGTCATTGCAAACCAGTGCCTACCCATGTCCACACTTGAGTGATTAAGTGACTGCCCAGTACTGCTCAGGGTCAGGAATCAAGGGAGGTTAAAAGGCTCCAAGATACAACCTCCACTGCACCTAAAATTTGATTTTCTACCAAATCAATCATTTTCAGAGCATGAATTCCAATGTATAATAGACTTCATACCACCTGAGGTAAGTGCCAGGTCTGTTTCTACACTAAAGAGGAACTATCATACTTGATGCTATCAAGTGTAACCTCAATTAAAAATAGCAACGGTCAGATTGGCTGAAATTTTATGTGGGCCGATTCTCGTTGCCAGAGCAAAACCATCAAAGTGCTACCTAGGTTTACATGTTATGATTAAAATGCCTTCCAAAGATAAAGAAACCGTCAGTCATTGTAGTATGAAAGAAGATCATAAAAGCTTGGGACCTAATCACCACAGTCATTTGTACACAGTGTAGAAAGGATTCTCGGGATTCCATCCAGGTTGGAAGGTCCATGACCGACGTTTCGGCTGCTTTCTCTGCAGCCGTCCTCAGGGTGCGAAGTGAGATGCCGATGGTTGGAAGTGTCCCTTTATATATAGAGTTAGGGAAGGGCAGGTGCGAAGCTGTTTTCCCGTGCTTTCCTCTGATTGGTCCGCGTTGCCTCTATGGACTTCAATACTGGTTTCCAAGTGTTGCTGAGGTGGAAACTGCTGTCTCTGTTGAGTTTTTTCTTCTCTAGTCAGATTTCGACGGCTTCTTTCACCAACGTCGGTCATGGACCTTCCAACCCGGATGGAATCCCGAGAATCCTTTCTATATTCTATTCACCGGGAAAACCTGAACTCTTTCATTTGTACACAGATTGATTAAATGCTGGCCATCCAGCAGCATGAATAGAATCAAAGACTATGATTTAAAGAATGAAGGGAGAGCAAGCAGTGACATGACAAACAAACATTGTTCACATAAAAATGGAAAATTGCTAAAATATTCACAATACCACACATGGGAATAATGTGCATCCCAATAAATGGCGTAAGCATGATGAAAACATGTTCATTTTTTTCATGAAATTCCTATTTGCACCCATATATTTAATATGATCAGTAATGCTGTGCTGTGGGTAAAAATACTTTCTTGATGGCAATATATAAAGCTTCTCTGAGCAATAGATACATCCACGAAAGGTGATTTTTCAGGGGGTTATGGGGAGTGCAATGGGTTTACAAGAGGTGAAAGTAAAAGAAGGGGGAAACAAGATACTCCAGACAAAAACAACCTCCAATAAAAAGAGGAAATTCATCATCATCTTTAATAGGGTCAGATAAAGTCTGAGAGGAAGCTAAATGAAAACATTTTTGGCAGAGGGTGCAATATATTTCTACTTTGCATTTCTCAATGAAATTAGAAAGAGCGAGTCCCATTCTGTGTGCAAGTCTGCAAGCACGCGGCCAATCCAGTCGGCCTCTGTCTGATTGAACAGGTAAGTTCCAAAAAAGAACATGCAGATAAGATAGAAAGTATTGGGCACAGCCACCTTGTTACATGGGGTGTAGGTTTGACCAAGCCATGTATACAAGCAAATTCGGGTGGGGCCCCAAAATACTCGGGGCTCAGTGCTAGAAGTGTTTACAATGTATCACTTTATTCGTTATGAGTGTCTGCGGCCAACAATTTTACCGGCAGTCGACAGTGGCATGATAGGTATCCAAACTCATTGTGCCCGAAGCGGTGAAAGAGGAACAATGGCAAAGTGTCTTCAGCAAATATGCATTTTTCCCTTTCTATTTTGGACATTCTGCTATACATTTATCCTTATTATGAGTGTTGTCACATTTGGTGTGTTTTGCCTGAATTTTGATATCTTTGGTAGAGGACAAGAAATTTGAAGTTATTTATAGGTATGCCCGTTTGGGCACGCTAACCAGTAGAGGGGGGACCTCATTTATCAGATATTTATTGCTAAATATGTCATTATGAGTTCTGTTATCCCATAGTTACCACGTCAAACGCTTAGTTGGTGTCAAAAATTCATTTGATTTTCTTTCTGTCCTCAGATTTTAGTGAATTTAGTATTTTTTGTTTTATTTTTTGTATCTTTTCCATTCATTTTGAATATAAAAAATACATTTTGAACTATTCCACACTTTTAAGCATGGTGCTATGCATTTCACCTTGCGGGATGATCAAGTACAAAGAAAATTAGGGTTTTTTTCTGCCACAGGTATACGTAGGCAACAATCAGGGGTATGGTGCATGGGGAAGAAAAGGGGGATAGAGGATTATGGTGATGATGCTGCTAGACGGTGTTACACTTCATACCTCATATAAGAGTTTGGAATTGTAAAAAGTGTATTTTTTAGACTTCAAAATGGATATTAGTTACGTCTACGAAGTGAAGCCTAAAAGAGTCTATCGTATTGTGAAGCTAGCTTTTATTTTTCAACTTTTACAATTTTTATTAAATGTTCCACATAAACCTACCTTATCAGACAGAATATGAATAATGATAGTAATAAGATTTTAGAGGATTTTGAAGTTAGTGGGAAAAAAATTAGAGTCATTGGCTAGTCGTCAGCATATGACTTTTATTTTTGCCATACAAATATTTACTGCGGTTTTCAGCCACAAACCTAAAATGCATATGTTAATTACCCTAAGTTTTCATGGTGAGAAATGCAAATTTTATATCTTGGTACTGAGGGAACAATCCCTTTTTTACAAAAACCATCTGATTTTATGGCTTTTGGAATGATTGAGTTGAAAAATATTTCCAAACAATGCGTAAATTGTCAGATGATTTTTCCACGCCTGAATTCATTTTTTGCCCCAATTTCAGAGGTCTGACTCTCAACAAAGTACTCACTATTTTGGAAGATGATGATGTCATTGCCTCTCCAAACATCTTTATTGAACCACCAGAGCCTAATATTCAATTTGATGAGGATAGTGCTGACGAAGATGACGAGGTGCACTACAAGTGAATCAGAAGGGGCAAAAAGAAAAATTATATCTTTTCAATAGGAGCAGAACAAGGTGAGCAGGCAGATGATGCATGTCATTCCACAGATGGTCCTGCTCCAAAACGACCACATCAAACCTTCACTCGTGCCCAGATTTGCCAATCAAGTCTAACCCCTGCTCATAAGCCGAGAGAAGACAATCAGAGAGACAGTGAAAAAGTAACCATTGATTGTGCGCAATCATCAGAGGAAGACAGTAGTGATGACTCCTATTCTGGCAATGCTACTCCTGGAAAAGTAGAAAGAAACAGCAAAAAGAGCAAAACATACGCATGGGCACAAGACGACATTTCTCCTGCAAAAAACATTTTTCTTGAAATGAATTTTGCTGCATTTAAATGCTCTGTTGAGGTGTTTGAAATGTTTATGACAGTAGAAATTGTCAATTTTTTAGCCAATGAGAGCACCAAATATGCAGCATTTATGAACGAGCCTAATGTGATCATTACACCTGAGGACATTAGGGGTTTTATAGCAGTTTTATTTGTGAGTGGTTACTGCTGTATTCTCGGAAAAGAATACTTTTGGGAGAGTGGTGATGATGTTCGAACTCCAAAACTTATTCCTATGTAGGGATAAGTTTCCGAGTACAATGAGGTTTTCTCACTGTGCAGATAATAATGACCTAGATAAGAGTGACAAAACATACAAACTTAGGCCACTCATATATATGATAAAGTGCATTTTTGCAGAAACTTTTGTGCCCACACCCAAACTAAATTACGATGAATCCATGATCAAATAATTTGGTAGATGTGGCTGCAAACAGTTTATATGGGGTAAACCTATTTGCTTTTGTTTTAAAGCATGATGTTTGAATACCCCTCAAGGATACTTGGTGGACTTTGACATACACCAGAGATGGAGCTTTGAAGACAAATAGAATTACCATAAATTGGTAGGGAAATGCTCTTCCCCTTTGTTGGACAATTTACCAGAGCAAGCAATAAACCTTCCCTTTTCCATTTACTTTGAAAATCTATTTCCTAGCTTTCCCCTTATAAGCAAATTGAAATCCTGAGGATATGAGGGTACTGGGACTGTTTGGGGAAGTAGATTACCCGAAGGGATCCTATTGATCGAAAAGAAACAGCTAGCTAAGCAGCCCTGCGGCTTCCATGCATTCGTATGGGAGGAAAATGAAAACATTGTTTTCGTAAGATGGAAGGACAATTCGATGGTGATTGTCCTGTCATCTTGCCATGGTGTACAGTTACTAACAAACGTCATGAGATTCTTGCATGTTTTCCCAAAACAGGTGCAAGTTAGGCAACCTGCAGTGTTCTCATACTACAATAAATACATGGGCGGAACTGATCTCATGGATCAAAAAATCAACCGGTCCAGGGTTTTGATCAGAGAAAAAAGTGGTGGTGGTCCATCTGGAGCTACCTTCTTGATGCTGTTATTTTAAATGCCTGAATATCTATGAACAATGCAGGTTCAGACATACATAGCTAGTGTTTAGGCGAGAGATCGCACAAGTCTACTTGAAACGAAGATCTAACTTATTGAAACCTGGTGGTCGTGTTCAACATTCGTTGTCCAGTGCAACCAACCATAGAGTGTCTGATGACATAAGGTATGACGGTAGGGATCATCTTCTTATACCATCTGAGAGACGTAGATGTGCCAACGAATAATGCTCCTCCCACGCACACAGAATATGTGAAGTGCAATGTAGGTCTTTGCCTTCAGTGCAGGTTTGATTTTCATACCCAGAACTAGTAGACCCAATTTCTTTTTTCTTTGACTCTACTTAAAGAATGGGACTCATTTTTTCAATAGCTTCATTTGTTCTGTGTTTTGTCATTGAATAACTGTTTTCAAAATGTGTTTTATACTGTTAACAGTATACCTTTGGTATTTTCTAACTCGCCACTCCGGAATCAATTATTGCAATATTAAGTCCAGAAACTGGCTTAGTGTCTAAAAAACACTTTCCGTAGAAAGGTGTTCAATCGCCTCAGACAACCACCAAACGCGTTTAGAAAGTACATATTTCCTATGGTATTTTCTGACTGGCCATTCTGGACTTAATTATTGAGATAAGGGCCGCAGACCAATATTTTTTCCCAAGTCCTGAAACTGGCTTAGTGTCTAAAAAACACTTTCCGTAGAAAGGTGTTCAATCACTTCAGACGACCACGAAACGCGTTTAGAAAGTATATTTTCCTATGGTTTTTTCACCCTTCAACATTATTGCAACTTTCTGTGGTTACTAGGTTAATATCCATGTAATATCTATACAACATTAAATGTGGACATAATGCTTTTTGGATAATGGTAAACCTTTATGGATATTGTATAGATATTACTTTCTACTAGGGTTGTTTATTGACAACTCAATAAATATTTTTAAACTGAACAAATAGCGTAGAATGATTTCAATGTACCGGATGCTGACAAATTAATTAAGTTTCTTGCAAAAATATATATCATTGAACTCAATAAAAATGAAAATTATGCAGGTATCGGCAAAATTTCTGCAGATTTCAGACCAGTGCCTCGAATAGCCAGCGTGCCCATATGGGCACACCCCCTCACACAAGAATGGATTAATAGAATTTTAAAATAAAGTGTTTTTCTGAATGCTTGGGCAGTAAGAAAGCAGTTTTTAACTAAAACACAAAAATGCCCTAAAAAAACTGCTGTTAAAGGGTTGAATCATTTACTTAGTACAGTTTTGAGTTTAAGAATTGAGGCACCATCCGTATCATGAAAAGAACTTTTTTGGCATTCAGGTCAGTGAAGAAGAACAATATATCATTGATAACCAAAATTTAAGAGTGACTTGAAGTAATGCAGAAAATGACAAAGTTAACATGACACAATTTTAGGAGAGGTTCATCACATCAATCACATGTGTATTCTTCTGCTTTACCCTGAGTGATCTCCAGAAGATACCTTGGCAAACTCTACTTTCAAGGTTGAATTACAGTAAAACAAGCCAGCAAACCCAATTAAATCTTAGTTCAAGGATTCCACATTCAATTTTCAGAAAATCTGGAACGGTTGAGCCTAAAGCTAGAGCCACCTTAAGGACAGGGAGAAGGCAGGCTTAGTTCAGTAACAGTTAGAGGCCCTCCATCTCTGCACTACCATGCAGTTGAAAGTGCTGCTGCAAACTTTTCATCTTAAGGTAATCTTTAGTTTAAAATTGATTCTCAGGTACAATGTGTGACTCATCATTTACAGTATAATATCCACAAAACTATATATTTCAATCTCCAATTATACTGTAAAACACACTAGAATGTCATTATGCATATAAGAAAAGGTTTAAATTGTTCAAAATTTTATTAAAATTGGTACACAAATCTTAAGGTAAACTTTCACTGAAATTGCAGGTACAAAGTATGACACATCACACACGGAACAATATCATTATAAATACATGTTTGGACCCATTCTTCAAAATTAAATAAACTAGTCAAATTCTCATAATTCTATTATACAATGAGGTATAAATAATTTTAAAACATATCATAAAATTTGGCACAAATTTTGAAGAAAACCTTTGGAGAAATAAACAGGAACAAATTGTGACTCGTCACTTTGGAAAATATCTTCAAAAATACACTTATCAATATATGCATCTAAATTAACAAAACTCTATTTTTATTGTCATTATGCTTCATAATTTGATCAGGTTTGAACCATCATATGTGAGATCATAAGCTAATCAGGTTTGAACCATCATAAGTGAGCAATATGAATACGAAAAATTTCTTTAGGCAAACTTCAGCTGAAGTTGGTTCTCAGCTACATTGTGTGACTCAAGTTTTACAGTACAATATCTTCAAAACTAGGTACATATTTCAATCTATAATTTTAATTTAAAAACACACTTATTAAAATGCCTTTGTGCAGATAAAAAATTATTTAAATTTTTCAAACATTTTATAAAAATTGGTATACAAATCTTTAGGTAAACAGAAAATTACCATAATTTTTGGAAATATTTACTTCTGTCTCAGATATTTTTCACACTGATTTATTGCAAACAAATTACTTTAAGTCAAGTCTATATACATTTAATACGATCTCAATGAAAAATAAAGGCATCTCCAAATAATTTGTGGAATATTTTTGCTAATGGAATATCTGTAGGGATATCATTTTCAATTGTTTGAACAAAATTTTCTCATACCAAAAAAAGAACAATGTTATGTGTCGGCTGCCATGTTTGTTTTTTGATTTTATTTATTTCTAATGCATTAATTTAATGTAGCAATGACATTGGTTTTAATATGATCCCTTGCTATTGCTATTGGCTTTCGTATTACCTCCTCTGATAGCAATTAATTGCAGAAAATTAAAATTTACCAGAATATTACAGAAATGTTTAAAAAATTATGGTAAATTACCATGGTAATTTACCTCAAATGACAATTATGGCAATTTACCTATCTCTAGTAATTATTCCATATTGCAATCAGGTAAAAATAATTTTAAAGCATTTTAAAATTTGGCCTTCAAGGCTTGATCAAAACCTTTGGTGAAATAAACAGGAACAATGTATTACTCATCACTTACAGAAAAATATCCTCAAGAAAACACTTATCAATCTAAACATTAAAATTTACAAACAATTGCAGCAAAACATAAATTGACATTCATTGATTGAAATGAATAATAAGTATGCAATATAAATTGGTGAAATTTCTTCAAGCAAACTTTCTCTGAAATATTCCTCAGGTCCCTCATGTGACTCTATGCATAATACATTGTAATTTTTAAAAATCCTTTCCTTTTACATGTCTATATTAGAAAAATATAGTTTTAAGTCCAGAGAACTTTGCTCGGGATATCTGGTGTATCAGTTCTTTATGCTTAAGAGTATACTTAATATGGGCCCATTTGGGAAACATATTATGCTCTGGCGTCAATTGACTGGCTCCATGACATGAGGATGGAAGCCATTTACAAATATGGAAAACTTTGGCATCACTCAAATGACAAGGACTTTAGGCCCTTCAAAGCAAAAACCAATTTACAACAACTATGTCATTTCGTCATTATAAAATATCAATTATACCCAACTAGAAAAAACAGAAATCCTAGAGGATAGGACACACATATAACATGACATGAGGTGATTTAGAGAGAAGTAAGCCATGGGGCCTTTATCTCACTCATTCGTAAATTTAGCCATTGGGTCAAGCATTAAGATCTATATTTAAATAACATAAATATCAGGTACGCATTTCTTCCCATTTATCTAAAAAATAACTGTTCATTGAGATTTATAGGAGAAATAAGTCTTTAAAAATAATACTGTCAAGTGAATGTGGATGAGCAAGTAACTGTCAATGAATATTGTCAAATATACCTGCTCCAATATAAGTTTGAGTTTAGCATTGAGAACTAGAACTTCCAAGACTTGATTGTAGAAGATAATGGAACATAGTGAAATTGGATATATATTCAATGACTATGATCTGTATTTACCTGAGGAACATGCATATCATTGCTGCGAATGCCATTCATTGATGATAAGGCTTGCACTCGACAGTGAAGTTCCAGGTTATTTTCCCCTTTCCTGAGCCTAGTGCTAATAATTTTTTTCAGTCTTTTCCCTGGCTGTAGTTTCATATAATGGTTTTGACAGAACAGACAGCTAGGCCAAAGCAGCAGTCAGCTCCTCAGTTTCCAAGGCTTGCTTTGCTTTATCCTGCCTATTCGTAGTTCGTTTTGTTAATATCTGCAGTACCTCTCCTTCTGGTATACAAATGGGTAGATCTTGGAGTCCAACCAACAGCAGTAATATAGTGTCGAGATGTGGCCTTCTACTCCTCATACAACAAGGTCATAGAAGTTTCTCATGAAGCATGGCATGTGAAAACTGCTCCTAGGCTGTTTGTGGTTTTGTCCTAATAGGAACTTTGACAAAAGGCACACAACTACCATGAAAATAATCTTTACATAGCTCACATTCAAGCATTGCCTCTGAGTACTCCTGGCAAATACAATATGTAGCACTGCCTTTATCATTCGAAAGCTTTGCTAAATTTTCTGCAATGCTTTCATGAGTTCCACATCACCAACTTCTACACTCTGAAAGTATTAAGAAAAATTGCATATGAGCTACCTCACTTATGACCAACATTACAATTCACTTCACACATAATTCCATACCTCAATACCGCTGAATAATTTAAATTGTATGCTTAGCAAGATGGTTTAAGTTTAAATAAGGAGTTATGTCCAGAGAAAAAAACTAACTGGAACTTATGCTGGGTTTGGCAATAGAATCTTAATATAATGAGCCGAGGGTAAATTCATTATTTTTTTCTAAAATCTAACCCAAATAATTGCAGTGGGTCTCATGTGCCAGGAAAGATTGCACTAAAAACTCTGGCATGCAAATTCCTACAGCAATATCTCCACAATGACAGGCAATCTCATGTACCTCCCTTTCTTTTCACGACACAGATGCTCAATGTTCATATTGGCCAGACGGTGCTTAAACAAACACACATTGGCCTGAAAAAAATCCATCAGGATAAGAAATCCTAGAGATTGCTTCTCAATTTCAAGGCAATTTCTGCTAGTGGCATTACAATAATTTCCGCAGTTTTTCAATCATTAATTTTAAATCAAAAATTTTACATAACTCTCAAAGTCTATGAGTAAATAGCTCTGAAAAGTGCCACTAGATGATCCAGGACAGTGACTACAGCCAGGGCTGAAGAAATCAAGACTCTCAAGTGAGATATTTAAATTTGCAAATGATAATTTATCAATTATGTTGGTAGTATTTACTTTCCCAGGGTTTGAAATATATTATCAGGAGAACTAATGATAACAAATAGATGGCGACATGGGCCTAGCCAGAGGCAGGCAAGGGGGGGCAGGTGACATTTCATACCGAATCTGCTACTTGGAGCCAGACAGGATGATGCCCCCCCCCCCTCCTGGCATATACAGTAAAACCTCTCAAAATGGCCACCTTCATTTAGCAGTCACCCCTGTAAACAACCATTTTTTCCTGGAACGGAATGATTTTCCCTATCTGTTCCTTGAAAAGTGACCCCCTATTCAGCAGCCACCTCCCTTTCCGGCCAGCGGCCAGACCGTAACAACACCCGACGGCAACTTTTATCAAATCTCACAAATATAAAAATCCAGGAAGCAGTGAAAGGATGAGAAAGTAAAACCTTAAACACATGCCTTACCTAGGGATGCATCTGGAAAACGAAGGGAAAGAAAGGATTAGAAGGGTAAGAGAGGTACTAACCCTCTATGACTCACTGACCCTCGCCCGACTCCCTTGTTCGGCCGAGCCCGTGTTCGCCCCTGCCCGAATGATGTTGGCACCAGACCCGGTGCTCGGCACACACCCTCGCCCACCTCTGAAAGAAGGTGGTGGGCAGTGGGTAATGCCCACAGTCATAGGGAAGTGGGCAATGCCCGAATTGGATTTTGGCACCCGACCCGGTGCTCGGCACACACCCTCGCCCACCTCTGAAAGAAGGTGGTGGGCAGTGGGTAATGCCCACAGTCATAGAGAAGTGGGCAATGCCCGAATTGGATTTTGGCACCCGACCCGATGCTCGGCACACCCTCGCCCACCTCTGAAAGAAGGTGGTGGGCAGTGGGTAATGCCCACAGTCATAGAGAAGTGGGTAATACACAAATCGGATTTGCAAGGCGGTCGAAGGTTTGGGCGAAAATGGGTAAAGGCAAATGGAAAGGCAAAGAGTACACTCTTCCTGAGAGCCAGCTCGGTGGTTGGCAGGGTGCCCGGCCACCCACCGAGCACTTGGTGCTTGATGGAGCACTCGGCAGCGACAAACAGTCATGTCAGTCGGGAAATTTCCGAAGTAATGGTCAAACACAGTTACAATTGTGCATTCAGGTTTTTGTCTCTATATCAATCGCACATGGCCGGGCGAGGGTCGATCTTATATCGCGCCCTGTTGCAGGTCTCTACTATCTGGCGCCATGCTGTAGATGCGAGGATTCGCCACAAACGTATTCGTGATTTTTACTGTGAGTTGGGCAGTTGAAGCTTTCGGAAGATTTGGCAGTGGATTGCATAATTAGCATTAGAAGCAAAGTGGTGTTGAATTTAGAAGAGAGAAGAAGTGTAATTTTGGACAGTGATAATGGGATGTCAGCAAGGAAAATTGTCAACAAATTTAAGTGTGGAAGAACGCAGATAAATGTTATCATAAAAAACAGGGACACTATTCTACAAGAGTTGGAGGAATACAAAAACCGAGGGATAAAAAGGAAGAGAGATCAGAAGTTCAGTGAAGGTAACGATAGGTTATATGAATGGTTTAAGTGTGCCAGAGCAAAATATTTACCGGTTAGTGGTCCAATACTTCAACAGAAAGCTTTGGATGTAGCAAATGAACTTCAGATTGAGGAATTTGCAGCTAGCAATGGTTGGCTGGAACGTTTCCAGATGAGAAGCAATATTTTTTTTCGATCAATTTGTGGTGAAAAAGGAAATGTTTCTCCAGAGACTGTTGAGGAATGGAAATTGAGAGTATTGTTTATTGTGGAGGGTTATAAGGCAAGAGACATTTTTAATATGGACGAAACTGGT
Source organism: Ceriagrion tenellum (assembly GCA_963169105.1). NCBI lineage: Eukaryota > Metazoa > Arthropoda > Insecta > Odonata > Coenagrionidae > Ceriagrion > Ceriagrion tenellum. The sequence goes on from OY720638.1 coordinate 63,655,910, forward strand.
TTTTTTTTCAGAGCCATTCCAAACAAGACACTTTCTTTGAAACATGTCAAGTGCAAGGGTGGAAAACTGAGCAAAGACTAACAATACTGTTTTGTTGTAATTCAGTTGGAGAAAAGGAGTCCCCATTAGTGATTGGAAGAACATGTTGGCCACAGTGCTTTTAAACTTTAATATGGATCTTCTTGGCATGAAGTGGTACGCAAATAGTAAACCGTGGATGACTTTACAATTTACGAAGAACGGCTACATGCCTTCATTAAATAGATGATGCAACAAGGAAGAAAAATGATTTTGTTTTTAGATAATGCTCCTTGTCATCCAAAAATACAACTTTTGAATGTTAAACTTCAGTGTCTACCGCCCAACAGAACAGCTCGCCTTCAACCGCTTGATCAGGGGATTATTCAATCTTCCAAACTAAGATACTGACGAAAGGTTATTTGCAGCCTGCTGGCAACAATGAACAATGCTTCTTGCATCAGTGATCTCACCAAAAAAATCACTGTGGGAGAGGCCGTGTCATGGTAAAATCGGCATGGAAAGAAGTCACACAAGAGACCATCAGGAAGTGCTTTGTTTCTTGTGGACTAATGGCAGGTGAGAATTGTCAGGAGGAAGCCTGCGGCTCTGATGAAAATAATACGCTGCACCAGGAGCTTCAAATGTTGGTGTCGACTGCAAGAAGACTGAAGATTTCGTAAGACTTTGAAAGAACAATGAAAAAATTCTTACTTTTGTCACCAATACGAGACTCCCAAGGGTGTTAATCCAAGAGACTCCCAAGGGCAAAACCTGCGGCTCTGATGATAACAATACGCTGCACCAGGAGCTTCAAATGTTGTTGTCGACTGCATGAACATCATACGATACTGCAGATGAGGCATACGTAGAGTGCTACGATGACTTGGTTGGAAATTGGGAGTCTCGTATTGGTGTCAAAAGTAAGAATTTTTTCATTTTTTTTCAGTCTTACGAAATTCATCTGATGGATCATTCACATGATGAATTTTGTAAGACTTTGAAAAAAAATGAAAAAATTCTTACTTTTGACACCAATACGAGACTCCCAATTTCCAACCAAGTCATCGTAGCACTCTACGTATGCCTCATCTGCAGTATCGTATGATGTTCATGCAGTCGACAACAACATTTGAAGCTCCTGGTGCAGCGTATTGTTATCATCAGAGCCGCAGGCTTTGCCCTTGGGAGTCTCTTGGATTAGCACCCTTGGGAGTCTCGTATTGGTGACAAAAGTAAGAATTTTTTCATTATTCTTTCAAAGTCTTACGAAATTCATCAAACCAAGAGATCATGCATGATAAAATGTTGCTTTCTTTATTAGATGCGGATATATGCGAGAGTGAAGAAGAAGAAGTGGAAAATGAAACGAAAACTGAGATGAGCTTAAAGGAAGGATATGACTCACTGTTAAAATTAAAATCATTCTTCCAAAAAATTGACAAGGATTACAATGAAAATTAAATGGAGTCATAAGAAAATCTCAAATATTGTTTAGAAAATGTTTTAATCACAAGAAAATGTACCCAAATGAAACAAAGTACTTTGAATAATTTTTTTAAAAAGTAAATGTAAATCTAATTTGTCAACTGAATATGATCCCAAATTTTATTAACAATAAATTGCAATTCCCTGATTTTAGAAAAGAACATCTTTAAGTATTTTTGTAACTTATCCTGAGAGCTCCTATTAACCAGTCACCCCTCCAAATGGCCACTTTTTTCTGGAACTGGCAGTGGCCACCTTAGAGAGGTTTTACTGTAACTACAGCTATGGATGTGGTTTCCTAGCCCCCGCTAGCATAAATCCTAAATCCTAGCTATGCCCATGGATGGGGACTAGGGTGGTGCAAAACTAGGCAGTGTTTTCAAATTTTTCACGCCACCCTCAATTCAAAGTCAAATGACTACAAAACTATTTTTTGCAAAATATCAGCTCAATACGACCATTAGAAGCCGTGCCTCACACATTTTAAGTTTTGGCATTAACACCATTCAAATCCCATAAGGTAGGCAACACGGATGAGAAAATTTTTTCTCCTCTTCCTTGTAGGCACACACTATGGTTTGGGAATCGGTGGTATATTTACTAAGATAGTTTGTTATGTTTACTTGACTGACAAATAAAAACATTGTCCATTATGGATGCTTTCTTTTTTTTATTTTTTGGCATTTACGACGTCAAATTTCTCCTTTTCACACTCATTTTGTATAAACTTCGGTTCACTTATTTTCGGGTCCGTTTTTCAGCACTTACCGTTTCAATGGAAGCTTATTCCCCAAAATCTGTTGTGAGTGAAAACCAACAGGTGGAATCGGAACACAGAGAAATACGACCGGAGGCTTTTCCGCACTCATTGCAGAATCACTTATGGCTGTGCGTGTTGTTCAGCTATGACTGCTACTAGTCAAAGAAGGTCTTTTTCATGGAATAAAACTATTGCATTTATATCATTCACTCCATACCAGGGTAGGGGTAATAAGAAGACATTTCTTTTAGTAATGGGGCTAAGGTTTCCCCAAAACAGCAAAAGTGAACCAAAGTTTATACAAAACGAGTGTGAAAAGGAGGAACTCGACCTTAAAAATGAAAAAAATAAAAAAGGAAGCATCCATAATGGGCAATGTTTTTATTTGTCAGTCAAGTAAACATAAGAAACTATCTTTGTAAGTATACCACTGATTGCCAACCCATAATGCGTGCCTACGAGGAAGAGGAAAAAAAAATTTTCTCATCCATGTTGCCTACACAATGGGATTTGAAGGGCATTAATGCCAAAACTCAAAATGCATGGGGCATGGCTTCTACTGTTCGTATTGAGCTGATATTTTGCAACATTAGTTTTCTAGTCATTTCACATTGTATTTGGGGGTGGCATGAAAAATTTGAAAATATTGCCTTTATTTGAACCACCCAAATCCTCTCCTCACCATTTCCTCACCATTCATGTTGGTGCTTATCTGACATTACGTATAACGATTGCTCTACACATTTATTTAGAGTTTATATTTGTAGTGTGTATTTTTGTCTCAGGTGTCTCTGCTGTATGGGCTTTTCCTTCATTCACTTCAGGTACTACGGTTTGTAAGTTGTTCTGGCGACATGTGACCAAATGGTGTTTTATGTGCGTTAAACATATGCATTTAATATCTGCGTATTACTTGCTAATCCCATCAAACCTCAACAGAACTGTCTGTGAAATGGCTTTTTGTATGCTCATTGATTCAGGGTTGCCCGAAAGCTTGTGGGCTGAGGTCTATGCTACTGCTGCATATATCCAGAATAGGGTACCTCATGGTGCTTTGGAGGGCAAAATTCCTGAGGAGGTTTGGTCAGGTAAAAGGGTTCATCTCAACCATCTTAAGGTGTTTGGGTGCCCTGCCTATGTTCATATTCCTGGTCACTTATGGAAGAAATGGGATCCAAAATCAAAAGAACTTGCTTTTGTATGGTGTTGTCTGGAAACTATGGGCTACAAATTAATTGATCCTAAGAAGCCAGGAAAAGTGTAATTTCTCTGAAAAATTCTAGCAGCCAGAATAAGCAAGAAAGAAAACAGGGTCTGGGTAAAGATCTCAAAGAGTCAAAGGGACTTCTGTGGGTTTTCTATGGAATAATTCACCTGGGGAAAATGCCAATGGTAACACCATTGAGAATGTAATGGTTAAAAGTGAGCAAGAATTAGAGCAAGTCAGGCAATATAATGGTTCCTCACTATCGAATAAGGATGAGCTGTGCTTGTCAGAGTCAGCTAATGTATCTAATTCATTGAATTCAGTTCTGGAGTCAGATGGGGAAATTGCTGAAACAAATAGTAAAAGATATCCTACTTAGGGAAGGATGAAAAAGGAGTAGCCTGATTTTGTTTCATTCCTTGCAAATCATGTGTTGAATTATCCTGGTGACCCTAATACTATGGAGGAGGCCATGTCTAGACTGAATTGTCAGAATAGAAGTGAAGCCATGGGGGATGAAATGTCATCACTTGAGGAAAACAATGTGTGGGAACTGGTTGAGCCACCTTCCGGGGCAAAAGTTGTCCACAGTAAATGGGGGTTTGGAATAAAAACTACAGCTGATGAAACCACTGAATATGAAGCTCGGTTGAGGTGCCTTATTAAAATTTGATTGGCTGTCTTTTGTATCTGTCTACTAACATTCAACCAGGTATTGCTCATGTGACAAGTGTTTTGAGCCAGTTTAATAGCAGTTATATTGATATTCACTGGAGCTGTGCGAAGCAAGTGTTGCAATATCTGAAAAGTACTATGACTCATGGTCTGTGGTATAGTTTGAGTGATCAGAATGATTTTGGCATTACTGGATTTATGGATGCTGATCATGCAGCACACATTTCTGACCATAATTCATACACAGAGTATTTTTTTAAACTGGGGAAATGCCCTATCTCATGGGAAAGTAGGAAACAAAGGATTGTGACTTCATCTTCGACTGAAGCAGAGGTTGTTGGTGTCACTGAGGCCTGTAAGGAAGCAATGTACCTGAAAAGACTTTTGTCCAAGATTGTAAATGAAGGCAGTGATGTGTCAGTATTGAACAACAAAGTGGATGATACTGTGATCATGTATAATCACAATCAGAGTGCTTTGAAATTGTCTGAGAATCCTATTTATAATGGATGCAGCAAGCACATTGACATTAAGTACGATTTTGTTCATGAGAGTGTTGACTGAATGGTGTTTCATTAACCCACCGTGACTCGCGTGGGGTGTCCCAGACACCCCAGCGTCTTTTTTTGGGTGGGATTTTTTCCCGGTCGAGTTTTATGGTCCCTTCCTTTCAGTAGCTGGAGTTAAGGATGTTTTTGACCTCTCCTTCGAAAATGGTTAGTTTCTTTCTGTTTTCAGCCAAGATCAGACGCTTTTGTGAAGACATTTGTGAAGGCATCTCTGCGGAGTGAATGTTGCGAGTGCTTACAAACCTATCCAAAACTTTTGAAAGTTTTTTTGTTATCATGTTTAGAGCATAATCTACAGACTACTGTCAAAATTTACATGTCCTTCTTGTATTTGGTAAGTATTTTTACTCTACATAATGGTATTTATCAAATTTTGAAATTTGATAAATCTTTATTATTGAGTTTACTGAGACTGAATTACGTTTCATAAATTTTCAGCGTTTATTTCACCATTGTATTTTCCTTTTATCTTATTCCAAGAAAGAAACTGAACGAGATACTCCTGTTATTGTGTACCATTTGTGGAATGAATTTTCCCAGCTTTTTTTGAGAACTACTTCCGGAAACAGTTGGTTGTGGGAAGGTTACGGATATTGCAAATAACTCAAGGTCAGTGTTTACTTCTTTTTCCTCCCTGATAAATGATAAAGTAAAATTGCAGTAACCATATAAAATATTTCCATAACTTACGTAAATTTTTTTGCTCTTAGATGACCTACTTACGCTCTGAGAGGGACATTGAAACTGCTCTTCTGCTTTCGAGTGAACTGACTGATGAAGAAGAATTTGATTCAGACAGTGAATTTTCATCAGCTTCAGCACAGGAATCGGAGCATGACACAGCAAGCGATCAGGACATCAGTGATTCAGAGACTGAGTATACAAGTGGAGCAAATGATAATTTTTTGATTGGTAAGGACCGTGTGATAAAATGGAGTACTCATGAGCCATGATGTAACGTTCGAACACCAGTCCATAACATTGTATCTCAGACAGCTGGGTTCAAGGGAAATAAGAATGATATAAGGTCTCCATTAGATTGCTTTGATATCATTTTTGATGAAAACATCCTTCATTCATTGTACATTGTACAAATGTCAAACTTGGAGAAAAAGCAGAGAGCTACTCTCGAAAAAGAGATGCTAAGCCTACGGACAAATCTGAAATCAGATGTCTCATTGGGCTACTTTTTTATTTAGGGGCAAACAGGTCAGGTCGCCAAAATTTAAAAGATATGTGGGATCAAGATGGTTTGGATGTGGAGATATTTTGGGCATCCATGAATTATCAGAGATTTAAATTGTTACTGCAATGTTTGCGATTTGATGATGTCAGAGACGGAGAAAACAGGAGAAAAATGGATAAGTTGGCTCCAATATGAGAGGTCTTCGATATGTTTGTTCGTAAATTTCAAGAGCTTTACAGCATAGGTGAGTTTACTACTATAGATGAGCAATTGATACCTTTTCGGGGTAGATGTTCGTTCCGCCAATATTTACCGAATAAACCAGCCAAGTACGGGATAAAAATATTTGCTCTTGTGGATGCTACTGTCTATTACACACAAAAAATGGAGGTTTATCTTGGAGTTCAGCCAGATGGTCCTTTTAGAGTAGACAACAGCCCAAAGGAAGTTGTGAAATGGATTGTCAGTCCAATTTTGGGAACGGGAAGGAACGTCACAGCTGACAATTGGTTCATGAGTGTGCCACTTTTGGAAGACTTACTTCAAAGAAAATTGACTATTGTGGGGACCATTAGGAAGAATAAGGTAGAGCTTCCTCCTGAAATTGTTGATGTGAAAAATAGAGAGGAGTGCAGCAGCATCTTTGTCTTCAGAAAAAATATGACTCTCTTATCATATGCTCCTAAAAAGAAGACGAATGTACTAATGATTTCAAGTATGCACAGCGAAATCAGCATAGATCTATCCACAGGTGAAAAACGAAAACCGGAAATGATATCATTTTATAATTCAACAAAAGGTGGTGTCAACACGGTAGATGAAATGTGCACTACTTATAGTGTTGCCAGGAATACAAGGAGATGGCCAATGGTTATTTCTTACCATTTGCTGAATACATTAGACATAAATGCATTCATTAGTTTTAGAAGCATGCATCCCGAAATTAAGACAAATAGGAGATCATTTCTCTGAGAAATTGCCAAAGGTTTAACAAAGCCTTTTATTACCAAGAGAGGTTCACAAAAAAATTTGCCAAGGGAATTTAGGAAAAAATTGGAGACATATGGAGAGCCATCGACATCAGAGCCATGGGAAAAGTGGAGGAGAGCAAGTGGAAGGTGCGTAATTTGTCCCAGAGGCAAAGACATAAAAGCTAAATTATGTTGTGAACTCTGTGAAAGGAATATGTGTGCATCGCATATGTTGAAAGTGTGTAACGAGTGCTTGGAAAACATTAAAAATAGTTTCATGAAGTAATTTGTGTATATTATTTTTGTCCACTGAGTATTTTCCCAACTTCTATTCGTGTTATATCTATTCCAACTTGTAAATATTTGGGGTCATTTGACAAATAATATAATCTAAAATTGATCAAATACAACTATAGGTAAAGAAAAAATAATTTTGGTAAATAATTACGAGGATTTACAAATAAAATTTGTGTTTATAAAAAACATACTTAGCATACACAGTAAAACAAAATAAAGGTCCCATTGAAAGACACATGACCAAAACTCACATTTGAGTTGCCAAAAGGGAGGAAACTGTTCGCCTTCACTTGGATACAGTGACCGCCAGGACAAAAGGATTTATTGCTGGCTTAGGGTTTCACCGAATAGAGTTGGGGGGTCCTTACGTCCCACAACCTTCTACCCAGATGAAGGAAGTACCAGCAGGAGGGCGCAAAATCTGAATGACCCTGGCTCGGCTGAGTGTGAGGGAAAGAGAGACTCTTCCTTCTCAACTCTCTCAGTGGGAGAGAGGGTAAGAAGGGGAGGGGTGCAGACCTCTCTGTACACGTCCCCCGGCCGGACTACCACCGCTTCGTTTGGGAACCATTTTCATTGCTTCCAGTCATTGGTGTGCAGCGGGGTTTTGACCTTCCTTGCTTTGGTATTTCCCAGACTTCCCCTACCCTCCTCCAAGTTTGGCATCTGTCATTGGGTTAGCAGGTGTTAGCCATCCACGTGGCAGGACAAATGACCAGGATGGTCGGGCATAGCCGTCACATGGGCGGGTGCGATCACGGGGGTGAGAAATAAAAAGAAAGGTGGGAGGGGTCTGGATTTTTCCGACCACTTGTAGGTCTTTGGTGTACAGTAAATTATTTCCAAAAAGATGAAGCGTTACCCAGGCCGCTTTGGATTTTCATGGCTAGAAGATTATTTGGAATTTTCCCACTCGAAAATAAATACGTCTCTGATTACTAAAACTTTTCTTCAACAAACTTCTAGATCCAGTTTCATAAAAAAAAATAAGTCATATCATTTGATCGCTTTGATAGATGTAAATAAAGCTCCATGGTCATCAAGATGCATTCATGCCAATAAGCTCTAAAGTAGGTATATTAAATTCTTAAAGGCTTTTTCTTCCTCCATATAACCATAATTTGATAACTGACCATGAAGAGAATGTGAGGATTACTCAAAAGTTACTCTGAGTAATATTTTACAGGTCATATATTTTTGCGATATAAAATTTTCGAGAAGAAAAATAATGGTGAGACAGCCGCCGTTGAGAAATTGTAATGGAACCAAGTAACGTATCCAATTAATTATCCATGTATTATAATTTCAATTGCCAAATGGATGAAATTATTATGGTATTTTCATTACAACCTAATTGTGAATTATTTTGTGACCGATTATTTTGCATTTTAAATCCTTGTGAATATTAAAAATATAACATTAAAAGTAGTGCACATTATTTATATACGACTATTACCTATATCTAAGAAACAAATACGTGCAGGAGTTACAAATACACCTAAAAAATAGGAATTGGGGTAAAATAGACCAATATGATTGATAAAAAAGTGAAAAAAGAGTGGGGTGTCAGAAACACCCCACGCGAGTTCTAGCGTTAGTAAATAGGGCGAGAGTCACGGAGGGTTAAACATGCGCTTTTTATATCTGCATTTATTTTCTGATACAATCTATACTGAACATACCTATATTTGTAAGCAATATATGTGCGGAACACAGCAGACATTCTCCTGCACCCCATTAGCCTTAAAGTCTTCAGATTTGTACATTCTTGGACCAAATGCCTAAGAGAAATGGTAAAAATAAAGGTATTTCACTATCTGAGAACACTTTGGTGAAAATATGCAGCAATTTTAAGTCAAAACTAAACAACAGTATTGAGAACACTAATGTTATATTGGCGCATCATTCAAATCAAAGCAGAATCTCACTATATCAGAGGAAGACACATTAATCTAAATTAAGTAGCAAGTGGAACTTGATTGTATTTTCATACAAATGGGACACATATTGCAGCACCTGGGATACTTGAGATGTTGAAATATAAACCAAAATCAATACAATTAAAATCTGAATACAATATTCAGCATTGTATATAACATTAGTAAAATACCATATACCTGAAGTAATGATATCAAAAGAAGACTAAAACAACGTTAAATGAGAGTAATCTTCAGCATTCAAAGAGGAATATGATGATATAAAGAAAAATACAATGACAATGTTTATCAACAAAGCAAAAAAGGATTAGAAAATAACTAACTAAGAAAGAGGGACAATTCATTTCTAGGGAGTATACTACTAATACAATAACAGAGAAAAAAATTGTAAAGTGTGAGAATATTAACCCACTACCGCCCAAGCGGGTCATTTGTGACCCATCACTAAATACTCTCTAGCTTGTGCAACATTGTAGATAGCGCTGATTCAATGTATTCCTTGAATGCTGGCGAGTGTAGTCTATGTAACAAAACACCCTGCTACTTATTTGAGCTTTTCATAATACGATGGCATGCCATTCCGTCAACATGGAACCTCAGTCCCGAGCCTCTTCAGAAAAAATGTAAGTATTTTTCGATGTAGAATGTATTGAATGAGAATATATTTTGGGCTAATTTTTGTAAAAGTTCAAGGAATATACTAAAAATATTCGTTTGATGCGATTGCAACTAGTTTACAATGTATGGCATTGGAAGTCAAATATGGGTCATGAACGACCCATTGGGCGCTTCCTCGAGAAAGTGTATTCATCACGAATAACACGCTCAAATATAATTTTCATCTGTTATTTGTCTTTTTGGTTTACGTCGCATTCAAAATTGAGATATTCCCACATTTACTGCAATATATAAAAAGGAAAAGAATGAAAGTAATATACTCTAAATGACGAATTGTGCTTTTTACTTATTTTTTGTATTTATATTATTCGATGGCAAATGATTACGGACGAAACCTATACTCAATGCGATAAATTTCATTCACAGCTTAGGTGGTCTGACTGTGGCCGAGAACCTCGAGGAACTTGAATTTTATACTCCTGAAGAAGTTCCTAGGTCCGGGATTGATATATACATCAGTCCTCCAGGTGTGGAAGGTGGGATTCCTGACGGTGACTCGGGCGATGAATACTGCAATGACCCAGACCACCTTAGCCTTTGTCATCTCTGTGCAGAAGGAGATATTGTTATACAGACAGCAGACCTAGAGGAAGAGGATCCCATCACTGTGACTGAAGTTCCTGTCCGGACACCGCTAGTTATGGAGATTTCACATTCAGGAGGCAAAAGGAAGAGAAGAAAGACAAGAAAAGTTTCTTCTGAAGTTACTATTCAGAACATTGCTCCATGTCAGGATTTCATAGCTCAAAAGTAGATAAAAATAGGTACCATTAGGGAGAGAAAGTGGGTCAAGGGTGATTTACATGTTTGTGGTTATCCCATCCAACACATAAAACATCCCGATGCGAAAACATTCACGGGAGATTCTACACCCCTACATTTTTATATGACTTTTCTGGGAGAAAAAACTGTTCTACAATTGGTGAAGTGTAGTGCAAGTGTACACTGCAGGAAAATAATGTCAACTTTCACTTATCCCTAGAGGCAGGCCCGATTCTATAACTGGGCAAAATGGGCACTTACCCAGGGGCACAATGGTTTTGGGGCGTAAAGGGGGTGCAAGAGAAGATTGGTCTCAAACAAGTTAATTACCAGATGACAAAAGTGAGGTAGAAAAAAAATTAAACGCCGATAAGAGGTTAACACACAGCAAACCAAAGTGTATTATTTTCGTAAGGTTGTACTGTAGAGCGACATCAACAGAGTTTGACCTTGGAGCTTCAGAGGGCGTGCACGTACTACTGTAATCGCCTCTATCACCGCTCTGAGGGCACAGTGCCAAGAGGGTTAAAAACGGGCCTGCCTAGAGGAAATGTACACTTTCCTTGGCATTTTATATGTTAGTGATTGCGTGCCTTTACCATGCAAAAGAATGTATTGGGAGAGAGCTGATGATGTAAATAACATTCTTATTAGCAATAGTATGCGACGTAATCGTTTTGATGAAATTTCCCGTTTTCTGCATGCATGCGACAATACGGAATTGCCCCCAGAGGATTAAATGGGCAAACTGAGAGGCCTTCTAGATGAGTTGAATAGTGCATTTATCATAAATGCTCCTACTGAATGCAATGTCTCAATTGATGAATCTATGATCCCTTATTTTGGCTGCCATGGATGTAAGCAGTTCATCCGTGATAAGCCCATTCGTTTTGGCTTCAAGGCATGGGTAGCTGCACAGCGCACTGGTTACTGCATGCAGGCTGACATCTATCAAGGGCGTAAGGCCGGTGAAGTAAATGCAACTAATATTAGCTTAGGAGAACCAGTAGTTATGAAGTTAGTGGAAACACTGGAAAATGCATTCCCCGATACAAAGTTTAATTTTAATTTTGACAACTTCTTCACCTGCTGTAACTGATTAGGTAACATTTCAAAAAAGAGTATGCATGACAATGGCAGTCTGACCGAACAGGGTTGACCGAAGCCCCATTCTGTCCAAGCAAACGATGAGCAAGAAAGTGAGAGGTTCGTATGAGTCTTTCGTGGACAAAGAGTCGAACATCATCGTCATTAGCTGGAAAGATAACAGCGTTGTAAACATCATGCCCAATCAACATAGGAAGGTCCACGATATTCTGTAGCAAGAAAGGAGAAAGTTCAAGTCCTGCCACCCAATGTGTTCAAACAATATAACCGCAACATGGGCCGAGTGGATCTTACAGACCATAATATAGCGGACTATCGAATTTCAATTTGTGGAAAAAAGGTACATTCCGATTATGTTCTGGCTATTTGATGTGTGCATGAATAATGCTTGGATCCTATATTGATCCCAAAGTCCCGATATGTCTTCACTTAACTTTCGCTGTGAAGTGACATGGGCAATACTATTGAAGTATGGCATGGCGCCTAAGCTGGTGGCTCACAATTATCTTGATACTGTAGCGGGGAATCAGAGAAAAGATCATGACGGCCACCTCCTCATAACGAAACAGCCTAGGCAAAGATTTCGCATATGTCAAAATAAAACTACAAAATCTTGTGAAAGATGTAAAGCTCCTCTTCATGATAACTGTTTTGCGCAGTACCATTGTTTGTAATTTTCAAATTTTATGCTGATAATCTGATTTTTGCCGAAATAATATTTCACCTATTTGGAAAAGGTTTGTTTATTATGAACTTTAAAAATGATTTCAACTGTTTTTTACTTATATGCTTTAAACTATTCTATAGTATATCATACTAAACATAGATTTCACCCTAAATGTTACCAATTTAATGCTAATATTAGTAATTGGTGTGTGAAAAACAGTCATAGCATTGCAATGTATTTCTGACGCAATGTACTTATTGTCACCAAAATCAGACATTTTGTTATAATTGCTGTGAAGTGGTATTTTTCATACATATTTCTGTTGTAAATAGTGAATAAATACTATACACTAAAATTCAATAAAATTTCGCAGTATAATACCTTTTCTCGGGGAACCTCCCTATGGGTCATTTATGACCCAGTCACGCACGAGGTAACACAGCATGACACCATGCTCAAACGTAATTTCCCTATCATAAGAGATCATTTCTAACATATTCTGATCACCTTTAGAAAATAAATTTAAAATAAAACTGTTGGGCGGTAATGGGTTAAGAAAAGAAGGATTACATACCAATTACAATAGAAATAGAATGTTGGTGTAGAAGAGTAAAATAAAGATTACATCAAAGAATGTTCATAGTCAAATATGACTCAGTGATATACTCAAAGATTAAATCTGGTGAATCACTCTTCAGTTCCGAATTATGGATTGGATTTGATATTGTGAAATATAACGTTCTAATTTTCCTTTCTTCACCAAACTACACAATTTGCCAATCAATTCCTCATACAATGTATATCTGAAGATAACCCTCATCATTCTTACAAAATATTGGTTGCCAAAAGCATGAGAATCTGGGATTATTTAAACATATTGATAGAGAATCACTCAAAAATTACACTGCTGATGGTGCAACATAACTGAAAAATAGGCATTAATGGGCTAATTTTATTCAAATCAGAATCTAATATTAACTTCAACCATTCATGAAGCATTTCATTATTTTATTCATCTTCCTTCACCATAAGGATGTAATGGTTATTTTCAATACTATTAGGTCCCAATGCAACCCACAGTACAAAAATAATGTCCCAGTACAGGTTGACACAAACCTGCAATTCTATGCCCATGATTAGTACCAGACTATTAATCATTAAGTCTGTCAACCAGAATAACTAGCTTGGCAAAATTAAGCACATGGTTCACCCTTGGCTATCTTCTATTCCATTATATTCTGTGGACTAGTTATTTTACGCATACCTGAGTAGTTGATTTTTTTATATTTTATTTGCCATACTGGTATAATACTTAATCACATTCTCCTTCCATATCCAAGCTTACTGCCTTCATCTTTTTACTATAAAGTTCTTTGGCAGATTTGTAAAATTTTCCCAATTATTTCCTACTTTTCCGTCTAGAAATGTTCTGCTCAGTCTCTAATTGTCCCTCTAAACTCTTAGAATTTATTACAATATTTCATCAACAACACATAATAGCTCAGAGTCAGCCTCAGATTCCATATTGTAGTTAGAATTCATAATGCTCTAAACCTAGGTCAAAGAGCTATTCTTGGGACCTAACTCAATTTACCAGAATTTTTCTAGTACAAGTACCTATACCTACTGAGGTGTTTAATCCAACATTTGGTGATTACAAATTTAGTCCAACAGAACTCACTGGCTTTTACATCACTTTCATTGCTTGCTCCCAGCCAAAATCCAATTTATTTCCTTCCATTCGTTTGCTGATTATCATGCACTAATCCCCACGTAACCTCTCATTTCCCTTCACTCTTCCAACTGGTATCAGACACTTCATCCTCTCTTAGGCTCTTCAGCATGTGAACTTGGGAAACATCAAATTTTGACACAATGGCCTTCATTTTGAGCAATAGCATTCTATCATACATTAGTTCTGAATCCAACACTATCCTTCCTAACGGTACTTCACTACTTACCCTATGCACCATACATCTCATCTATAAACTTGATTAGGGGAGAAGTGAACAATGATTTCAGGGAGTAGAGGTAATATGTAGGAACTATCCAAGAACAAACCTATATTCACAGGACATATAACAAAAACGAGATGTACATTATGAAGAATTAACTTTCCCAACAGTTTTTCATCAATTGTATCTCAGTTCCAACGAAAAAGAGGCAACCACTAATGTTGATTTTCAGTGAAATGCTAAAATAAAGGCATGCATAGCTGAAATTACATCTCCCATCAGAGGGGGGAGGCCAATGACTTAAGTTTAATCATTAATAAATGCATTGCATATGCACAATCAACGTAAGTCATACCTGACAGAGTGCTCCCTAATTTGTCGACAAAAGGCAATGTCCAAATGCATCAACTTCTTGGAGCAATTGGCAATGGTATGAATAGTGGCATCTGTCACGCCTTGACAGAATCGAAGGTGTACTTCCTCCAGCCTGAAAGAAAATGGCATTTTATCAAAATGTTTTATTCAACCTTCTTTTATATATAATGCCACACCCTATGAGGGTAACAAAATTTTGTTGAGCAGGTGGTAATGCGACAGAAATAATAGTGGGATTGAATTAAGAGTGAACATTCAGGACAAGCAACAAATATGTTTTGTATACTATACTCACTCTCTAAAGGTTTGGAAGAAGTTAACAGCTGACTTGTCCGTAAATGTGCACATGGATAGATCAACTTTTTTCAGAAACCTAGGCTCCAAGTGGGCAATTAACTGATAGACCATTTGGTCATCCACCCACTTATTACATCTGACTGATAATGTTGTTAAATTCTGAAATAACAAACAGATATCCTCAGGAAATAAAGAGTCAATAAGGACAACAAAAAGTTAAAATAGTATGAGAAAAATAGATATTGATGTCTCCAGACTGAAACTATTCTGTATTTTGAATTAAATAAAAAAAATGACATCAATATAGTGTATGTAATATTAGCATCACCTTGGAATGACCTACATTTCGCTAAGTCTCACACATGAAGTCTAGTTAGCGCAGCACTGGCTGGCTACTCACACGAGTGGCCTAAATATGCTTAGGATACACATAGTATATGGTTTAAGCTGAAGTTGAACCTATATCTCTAAAATACTAGCTAGCACTGCAGGGCAGCTGTGCACCAAGCTGTATACACTGACTTGGCATAAAAACTACAACCAGATAGAAGGTGCCTCAATGTTTAAAGCTGGGCACGTCACGCACTGCATCTCGTGTCTTATAGGAAAATACTATGGTGGTATGTTCAAACTCAGTTGAAACTGACTATTTGCCTGAGGTCAGGACAGAGGGCATTTTTCAGAGTGGTGACAGGCATGGATACAGGACACAACCTCGGGGTGGACATAACCAACATCAGCATGCTATAATGAATGAGCTTGTGCAAAGTGGTGTCAAATGCTTTCCTGTAGTATATCTAGGAAATTGATAGGTTTTGATTATGCTATCAATGAGCGGGTTATCCTTGAATCCCACAATTCCATGCATTGAGCCACTCTCCACGTACATCACTTCCCACACCGGCTGGATATGGTATAGGATAAGGTTACTCAAGATGGAGGTTTACAACTAATATACAGTAATGAGGCATGTTATAGGGTGGTGGATCATTGGATCAGATAAGTCTCCCTTTCTTAGGTATTAGAACTGTGCTTCCCTCAATCAACTGAGGAGGAATTCATTTTCTGCCTGAGAGAAAGCACATGAAGATTCTGGTGAGATATTGGTGGGTGGAAGTGAACTTTCCACTGAAAGGTATTCACAGCAACCATCCCTTGAGAGGAGAGGTTCTTCTTACCAGAGAAAGACTTTTTCACATTGTTCTCTAAGACTGAAAATGGGCCTTCCTCATTATGCAGGTGGCAGTTGCATAACTCTAAAACGAGAGAAATGTCAGGAGTGTCACCGCTGAATGGCTAGGACGTTTTGTAGATATCCTTCCAGAAATGTTCAACCTCCACCACAGGAGGTGGGTATTCAATCACAGGTAGTGAAGGTCAAAAGAGATGGGATGGTTGAAGGAGATAGGTAGAATTCTCCCTGTGAGAAGTGCAGCATCTGATAGGAGGGGTGGCACGGCAGCCTGCAGTCTAGTGCTCTGCCGTACCCCCACTGCAGAGGGGCAGGAACCACACTGCTCAAGATCCTACACCAAGAGGATCGCTCCAACAAACTCCACACGCCCAACATAGCACACAACTATTGCCCAAAAATCTTCCTTTCAAGAGAAATACCCGCCAGTATATTCCACGCAGCCAGCTGCTTGTGTCGGTGCATCGCTACTATAAGGGCCAAAAAGAACTCAATAAGGGTTGATAATTCAAAAAAATTATTCAATCCCATGTGAAAAACTAACACTTGTTGCAATTTTACCCATACTGAAGGTTGGGGAGGAGCTAATAAACCTAGATCCATCGAAATCACTCCATTAATGAAATCATTTTTGATGTGCCTAGTGCACTAATCTTATGACTGTATTATAATGTACTGCTTCAATACTAACTTACGTATTACCATAGTGTCAGCAAGTACTCAATGGGATTACTAAACATAAAACATACCTTTAAGTTTACAATTCCACTTAGGGGCAGCCGCATATCCTCCTGTATCGCTAAGCTAACGATATTTTTGTTATATTTCAAAACTTCACCAATAAATGTTTCAGGTAATTCCTTAAGCATAGATAAATCTAATCGTATCAAATTCGATACGTGAGGAGCCATCCACTGAAATATTGAAGGAAAAACAAATTATACCTCAAGTACCATTTAAAACTAAAATTACAAATTATTAAATCTCCATGTTTCAAATGTAACTCAGTTTACAGGCACTCATCCCTACTGTGACTGAATGGGAGGGCCTTATTTAAAGAGCTGCAGCTCCCCTCTTACACATAGGAAGAAATTACCATCTTCCACAGCCCATAAGATGAACTATGATTTTTAACGTTAGATTTTAGAAGAAAAATATAATAATCAATATCCATTAGAGCTAACAATTCACTGGAAGAAAATGACCATTAACAGCCAAATATAGCGAGGGTATTAAAGTTATTTGTTGTAGAATTCCAGAAAAAAATGGGAAGAGTGCTTCTCTTAAGGAGGTTGGAGTTGGTATATTTAAGAACAGGTTTGCATGAAACTTTGTTCAAATGTTCTTAAACATGATATCTATAAATAAAAGTGAATACATTGAATTACTCTCAATCAGTGTTTTAGTTATTCATGCTATTTTAATACACAGCCACAATAATACTCATGACATATATATAATAATAATTCAATACATTGAGATTTTATCATAAAGGCAAAATAATAGATTTCTTACCATTATAACCATCAATATGAAACATCAAGGTGTCACACAGCATCAACTATTGGAAAACATATATTTCATTGTAATGTCATATGAATTTTAACCCTTAAACAGTGACGTGCATTTCTTGTCACACAACCAGTGTTGGAGAGACCGCAATGTATTAAATACTAATAAAATGTTAATATGATATTTTTACAGTAGGATTTATATTTTATGCCTCTCAGCACTTTGTCTCGAACTCAAATTCAATTTTCAAAATCACCAACACTATCTATTTTTTCAGGGTAAGATATTATTTGAAACAGGCTAAAAAATATTGAAAGAATAAGCACAATTTATTATTTGAGTAAATCATTAATGTTTTAATAGAGTTGCAAATAAGATCTTAAATATTTTAGTAGTAATGTTTAATAATAATTCATTATTGAAAATATTTCATTGAATATTTTTTAAATGAAACCTGCAATTAATCAATATTAGGATGTTTTTTTAATCCCTCATACCTCCACATTGGCACAGTTATTACAAATTTTTTGTGCATTCTAAGCTCACAGGGTTTTTGCATTTGAAACAAGAAAAAAGTTTTTTGCTTTTTAGTGAAGGGCACAGTCCACATGTAGTTCCCTTGTCTAGGGTTGGAAATTCTCCTTCTCAAGTGATGACTTAATAACTCTGCAGGTACCACTTTTATAAAATTAAACCTTGTCGTATCTTTTTTGTTTTTCACAGACTGCCAAAGTGTAAACGAGTTGACAAAGCAAATATCTAATACAATAGAAACTCGATGATATGAAGCACGAAAATACAAAGTTTCGATAATACAAAATTTTCCAAATTATGAACCATGGACCCAGTTCCCACAGAGAAACTTGTGTTCATTATTGTGTACCTAGGGGGAAATTGCTTCAGAAAAGCTCTTCATTTGCCAATGTAGACAACTAACAAATCAGGGTTGGTGAATGTAATTTATCAATTGTGTGAAATGCTTGAATAATTTGTTCATTCATCAAATGTTGTTTTGTTCAAAATGTTCATTCATCTCTCACAAATGCCTGAGTCACACGGGTATTAATCAAATTTAAATCTTGGATAAATTAGATCTCGAGTGACAGGGAAAATGGTAGCTTGAGGCAATTTATCCTTATTTTATTTTTGTTTTAACTGTTTGCAGCATTTCCATATTGTAAACAATTCTCTTTTGGATATAACTCATGTAAGGCGCCACATTCCAACTCACTGCCATGCTCCATAAGTGGCCATTATAATTTATTGAGTGTACAAATGGAAAAATTACGTGATTAAGTGATGGGAAATTGGACTGGGATACCTGTCACAGTCACTATCCCCGAAATCCATGGCTTCACTATGAATAAACCCTCGGTTACTCCCACCATTGTCAATATTTCATGAGACAATAGAAAAAAACAGGTTCCAAGAATGTACGAGGGTATAGCCGTCCCTGCCCATGGGGATATAATTTTCATCGCGATCAATTGAAATTGATATAATTTTGCATTTAAAATGGATTATTTCAAATTTTAAAACATGATCCAATCCGGGGAGTGGCTCAACAATACAACATTATAATGTATGGATCTGTGATAACCGCTAAGATTCTTCAACCTGAAGAAGCTGTCGTCCTCGAAATATTGTCCTATGAAGTATAGTTCATTGCATGAGGAAAACAGAAAACTGAAATTTTTAAAATAAAATCACCATGGAAGCCTTCTCTTTAACTTAATTCCAAGATATTGTTGGGGTAACTCCAAGAAATTTTACTCGAACCATCTTTCATCCATAAATTACTGTAGTGAATTTGTTGAGTACCAGGCCTTGATGCATTACATTTGATCTATCATTACTACTATCCCTGATTTCCACAAGATAAATGACCAATTGAATCAGATTTCATTGTGATGGCATGAGTAACTTTGAGTCCTAGGCACTTTAATATGCAGATATGACACAACACGAGCATGAATTAGATCCTGATGTGCTCTATTTCAAAATCACCTGACATTTTGAAGGATAAAAGTATGGAAATACTACTCTGTGAGAAAATTACTGTTGTTATCAGGATTTCACCACAGAGAGGAGTTTGGTTTTCAGCCTCAGCTGTGGCAGATTTTTTCCAAGACCCCTAACTCTTCTTAAGTTTCCCTTGAATTGATTTTATGAAATTAAGCTTCAAACAGTTTATTATATAAACATATTTCATTTTCATGTTTTTGCTCCACAGTGCCATACAGTATAGAAAGCACAAGTCGCAGAGGGGAAAGAAAATAACTAAATGGAGAACACTGGATCTGGAATATTTCCGTGATGTCCATTTATGATGAAGTTTCTCTTTCACACCATTGTGAATGAAAGTTCCGAAAATTGTGGTGTGATTCAGTAATCACTTCGTAAATACGAATTATTTCATTAGCTTCTATGTTTTAGCTAACTGAAGTTTGCATATAAGGGCGTCACTGGATAAAATGGCATTCAGCATAACACCTATAATGCAAAGAGATTATGCATTGAAGATAAAGAAATAATCGCTTAATCCTTTTACTGGATTAATGTTTTGCCCAATAGAACTATATGCACGTATCATCAAAGTGAATAAGAAATTGGTCATGAGTCAACGTTTCCTACTCGAACTTCAAGGTCACGATGGTGAAGCCATTTGACTTGGGATGAAATATGTAATATTTCTTCCCAAGTTAGTATATCCAGCTGGCGATATGGAAGAAACCACAAATAATCACCTGAGAAGGATTTTTAAATGGACTGAGTTCTTTGCACTTTTAACCAATTATGTGTTGAGTGATAAAGAAAGGGGGATTGGGAGCATGGTAGGGCCAGCTACCTTCTTAAATCAGTACATGTTAGAAACATCAATAGGAATTGGATTGGTGAAAGGCCATCATTGCAAATGAAGGCATCTCTTGGGTGGCAGTTGAACCATGATCTGAGGTTCTATTTTCTTTGGTATCATTCTCTACAACCTCCACATTAATGTTCCATCTGTCCAAAAAATCTCGCCATTTAGAACGAAGTTATGGAAAATGTCTGAATCATGCCCAAGCTGTCATCAAGTGATCAGTAATTGGAATGAAATAATATATCTTCTCAAGTTTGTATATCCATCAGGTGATGTAAAAGAAACCACATTTAATGACCTGTGAAGGATTTTTTAAATGGACTGAGTCCTTTGCTCATTTTACCTATGATTGAGTGATAAAGAAAGGGTGACTGGAAGCGAGGTCAGGCCAGATACTGTCTTAAATGCATAGATGTTAGAAACAAATGCCTCTTTTAAATGCCCATACCAGTCCTGATAAGCTGAAGATTAAGAAAGCTAGTGAAATACAAAATACAGAACTTGCTTTATATACCTCTTCTAAACTGGGTGAAAATTTTGCAAAGAAAATAATTGCCAACTGAAAATCATACCCATGCCCATACCAGTCCTGATAAGCCGAAGATTAATAAAGCTAGAGTCAAATACAAAATGCAGAACTTGCTTTATATACCTCTTCTAAACTAGGTTAAAATTTTGCAAAGAAAATAATTGCCAACTGAAAATCATACCCATGCCCATACCAGTCCTGATAAGCCGAAGATTAATAAAGCTAGAGTAAAATACAAAATGCAGAACTTGCTTTATATACCTCTTCTAAACTGGGTGAAAATTTTGCGAAGAAAATAATTGCCGACTGAAAATCATTTGCATATGGAACTAAGTGGTGATAGTTATTTCATAAATGTTTGTGACATTTAGTTTATAATAATAAGACATTATTTCAAATTCTTTCATGAATAATGGCTATAAATTGTTTTGAAACATTTCCAAAGACCAGAGAAGTCAGGAGGGCTGGGTAAATTTTTTTGCGATTTATTAAAAAGGTTCAAAGATACGAAACTCGAAAATACGAAGTGCAGATTTTTTGGTCCTGCCAACTTCATATTATCGAGTTGCTACTGTAGTCTGAGAGACAATGCCACTGGCCACCTCCTTGTTCTTCAGCTGGATGATGCTTATTCTAAGTATTGTCACTTTGTTAGTAATCCTTTCAACAGTCAAATTCAAGCTTACTTTTAACCAGAGAAATAAATGTTTATGGCCATTTCCGATTGCATAATCTTGTCATTGCAATATTTATACCCCTAAGCTTGACCCATTTCTCTTGTGATGTACTCCACTAACTTTGCAGCAGAAACTCAATTTATTGGAATGAAAGACTATTAATTATCACCAATTTAGTATTATGTATCTGTATGTATGTATAAATTAGTTCCACTTCATCAGCCTCAAGACTGCATTTTTATTAACCCTTTTAAATCACTTTAAAAGTGACCTTTATATATCGTCACACAACTAGTAATATAATGGTAAGGGTGATGGGGAGAGGTCCAGGACATTTCCTGTGGTAATTTTTTTTAATTCTAAACAAAATTGTGAGTTTTTATACCATGTAATTTTGATTTTAACCATAAAACTAGAATATAGTAACAAATTAGTGAGTAAAGTTTACCGAAAACACAGAAGAGTAATAATAACATTCTTGATCCTACCATTTGAGCTGTCTTGCATGGGTGGACCCACCAGGAGCAGTATAAATTGCTCTTGCCAGTCCAGCTCTTGGGGCCACTGGAATGCACAAGCCCTTCCACCACGTCAAGGATGTTGTATTGATGGTGTGATGTCACCAAGTAAGGCATACGTAGACTGGCTCATTGTAACGGACACATTACTTTGAATGAATCTGTCACCCTCATTACCTGTTATAGGTTTTTTGGAGACCCCCTTTCTCGTGCTCAACTATGTAGGTAGTATTGATGCCATGATGTTTCCAAGTAAGGCATTCATGCCCTCGTGGACATGGTCTTTGAGTGGTCTTGTGTTTCCTTGTCTGAGGGTGCATTCCTAAACTTTGGCGGTCACTCCACTCAACCCCGCTTTGGTTTGGATGAATTTGTATGAGCCTTTTCATTGCATTCTTGCACAACTGCTCAGTTATACTGCATTCTTGGATACTCTTTTTTTTTATTTTTTGTCTGAGGGCAAGCTTTGAGCCTACATACAAACAGGTTGACATTCGCCAAAGAGTTTTTAAAAAATTAACTGAAGTTAGTTTTGCATCAGTGTATAATTTTAATGGTAAAAAGTTGAAAGTTCCCATTTCTAAAAAGTAACAGTTAAATTGAAGATTAGTTTTAATTGTCAATTTTTAAAATTGTTAATCCCAACTATGTAGTGGAGGAATAGGAACATTATAACTTATAAAAATAAAAGGATCTATGAGATAGGAAATAGCCAAAGGATGTCATAGAAATTGTCTCATTGCCTATCCCAAAGAAGAATGAATTAGAATGCAAGGAGTATAAAACTGTGAATAAAATAATTTTTATAGCAGCAAAAGTTTGACTTTGATCCTCAAATTTTTCAATAGGAGACCAGCAGTATTAGAGACCACTGCAATTTTTAAGTTTTGAATATTTCTAATCAGGGTTTATCATACTTCTATAATACTGGTTACTTTTTGATATTTTTTAATAAGAATGCAGCATTACTGAAGCTTTTTTCTCTTTATCCTGCACTTTTATCAGAAGAAGAATTTGATGAGCAGTATGCGAGACCTCATGTCACTAACATGGGAAATCACTAGTTGTCATGCAAGATCTTAGTTTTTCCCAGTATCTATGGCAAATAAAGGACTCTCGGTTTAAAAACCAGGTTAGTAGCTCCATGTCTCCCAGCAATTTAAATTCTTCTTCCTCCTGTTCTTCATCTTCAGGGCTTTAGAATGCCATCCTCTCTGGAGTTGCATAGTGAAAACATTTGAGAGGAGGACAAGCAGAACCCCAGTAGATGAAGGATATCTTACTTTAAAAAAATCTGCAGACATGGAGCTGCTACCCTAGTGGAATACCAGAAAGATCTTTATTCACTAGTTCAAATTTACCCAGTTATTATTCTGAAAATATGAAAATAAACACTCCAATAGAATTTAACTGGTAAAAAATAGACAGTTCCTTGTTTTTGTCATTTAGTCACTGAATATACATTTTTAAATTAGAGATTGTTTTGAATATATGTTCATTGGGTTAGAATGGTTGGATGCTCACAAAATAAATCCTGCATTTTTTTGTTGTTTCAAGCCCTTACTTATACATTGTCAAAATTGTTGGTGAATTTTTAGACAATTAGCTATAAAAAAGCATTTTATTGCCTGTTTTTGTATTATTATGCTCATACCCTTTCTCAGGCTTCAAAACGATATGAAACATAAAGAGACAAACACCCAGAAATAAATTTATACATATGTAATAAATATCAAACCTATTAATTTTAAAAGCGACTGAACCTCAGACAAGCTGGCCTTAAAAATTTGGAACAATTACAGAATTTGAAAAATTCAATCAGGATGCTATTTTAATTGCCAAAATAAGGATTACCTCTCCTGTTCAGGATGGATTATCTTGAATTTTGGCCCTATTCCCTAAGAAACTGAAAAATGCAATTTATGACAGGAAAGTATGAGCTCTCCTCAGAGAAAACAATTGACGTCATCAAAGAAATTTATTTCCCCTCGCTGGTTCTCAGGTTTCTGTGGAACTGGAATGATGATCTCTGCATTATTTTCTGGGATCAACAGTTTTGTTGGCAGGACAGCCAGCGAAACTGTTGTCCCGAAAACAACTTACATGGAAGAAACCCCAGGAAATAATGCAGATATCATGTTTTCCCTTTTGAACTTCATGTGAGTGATACAAGGATTGCTATAATTAATATTACCACTGGAGTGAACATCATACCATCATTACTGACGGTGGTATTTCCTCCCAATCAACCTCTTTCAACGTCATCCAATAATGCTCGACAAGGTCAACATCATCACCTAGTGCTATCCTTAAGTTATTTAGGTGCACCATATCAAGATGGGGGAAAATACTCTCAAATACCACATCCTCTCGCGGCAGGTCTAACAGACTTATCATTTTTGGCCAATTTGGTCACCTGAAATAAATCATCATCCATCAGAGAGTGGCAATGGCTAAAAGGTCAAATATTATCAATAGTAGGTCACAAATATTTAATGATAAAGAATGCTCATCATGGATAAAATTCAAAACTTACATTTTAAAGTTTTACAGAAAACAATTCCAAGTGGAGAATATGAATACTAGCAAGGTAAAATTATAATAAGGTATATCATAATGGTTGGTTGAAGCATTCCAGATGAAATGATTCCACACAACCTACAGACAATTTCGGCTTATCAACTGAAGTGCATGCTTACTATATACACCAATAAACAAGGTTGCTACCATTAAAAAAAAAAGAATTTGATCAAAGTAACATTCAATTCGGATTAAAATTTTTTAAATGCCCCATGGTATTTGATCCCCATGACACTAGTTCTGGATGCACAAAAAAAAAGAAGATGAAGTATTATTCCTTATGGAGGGCTATAAATGTTCATGTCTCATTTAGTAGTAGTATACTTTGGACAGTTTGTATGTTGAATGTTAACTTTGTACTAAACATTTCAGAATCACATTACAGACAAGAAAATTCAGTTAATGTCAAACCTGCAAATGTTTCAAGCCCACAAAAGTAACTGCATATAGGCCTATTTCCATTCCGTGCACTACCTCTAGATGCAACTAGTTCATTGTTGAAATTCCAATGTTTCAACTTATTTTGTCCAAATTTTTCACGGACTCATAACAATCTGAATGTTGGCAGGGCTCCAGTACACAAAATAACACAAATATTGTAAATTATGACATTCAATAGGCTATTGATAACAAAACATAACTATTCTTGTTAAATTAGACTTCAGTATAGCATGGGCGATCGGAGCTTCCCCTACTTGCAAAATTCCCTCCAGGAACCTCGGTCGTCAAACTTTCCCACGGAGTGAGGCGAGATAAGAAGGAGCTAAGGGAGGGAGCCACGATATCCAGAGAGGAATGAAAGATGGGAAACGTAGGGAGTTTGAGGGAACTCCCTTTAGACTCTGTCCGCGTGCTGCAGTTGATTCCCCAC
Organism: Ceriagrion tenellum; assembly: GCA_963169105.1. Taxonomy (NCBI): domain Eukaryota; kingdom Metazoa; phylum Arthropoda; class Insecta; order Odonata; family Coenagrionidae; genus Ceriagrion; species Ceriagrion tenellum. The sequence continues at coordinate 63,681,601 of OY720638.1, forward strand.
ATGTGACCTACGCGGAGCGCAAATTTTCCCGCCGGGCTGCTAGAGATTATTGGGAGCCGCGTGCCAACGCCGGCCAATCGAATGCGGACGCCCTGCCCGGAGCCTCCACTACGCGGAACTTGGCGCGCGCGGGAAGCAATACCATTCGGTCGATTTGACCCTATAAGTTACAATCTCCAAATTAGAAATATAAAGGAGTTTCCATTTTCCAATCTGGGTAATGAAATGTCCACACATAATAAAACCATTCTCCAGATTTTTAGTTCTATGACGACTAGTGATATTCATATATTGAGATATGGGTGACTGTCAGTTTGACTTTCCATTTTAGTATCATCACTCATATCCCAAGATAAATTTCTATTATTGGTCTGCAAATCTCTCTCAGTTGTTGAGTTGAGCTCTTTCTAGAGTGTTTTCCTCAAGCAGCATTTCTCTGTTCAAAAATTTAGCTAGTTCTATATGAGTGTGTGCCACAGGGAGGCAGACAAAAAATATAGTTGAATGAAAAAGAAAAACACAAGGAAGCTCCATATTTCGGTGCGGCGTGCACCTTGTTTGTAAGAAAATAGAAGAATAATACATAACACTGATAGGTTTCATAATTTGTTTTTTAATCCACTTATACTAATTCCAAAATTCTTATTATTTCATCAATGAGGTTATGTCAATTTTAGTTTGCATAATGACATACTACATGAAGCAAAAACGAATATTGCAACTTTTAAAAGTTACAGAGGAGAAGAAGAAATTATAGGCAATATATTTGATTAGGATGATTTTGGTAATTAGCAAGATAGCTATGTAATACAATTTATATAATTCGTTAGTAAGAAAAGGTTTAACCAAAAACTTGATTTACACTCATTAAAAAACATTATCCTTGGTGCCTGAAGCCCACCAACCTAATTCTCATGTTTTAAACAGTACTATTGACAGTACTACTGAAGAGTAAATAAAACCTCAAAGAGTTCTATGAAAACTGCAGGTAAAAGTCAAATTTCTAACAGAAAAAAATTATATAATATCAATATCCACTCCCTCTGATTGATTATTATTTATTAGAGTAGACAAATTTAACAACTGTATTGAATACTACACTCTCAAGGAATATTTATTCATGCATCAGCTTTATGTACCGATGGCATAAGGACGAAAACATAACTTCACACCTCAAACTACTAAGGAGGTTTGAGGTATATAATATGGAGGAGAAAATATTTCTTGAGAGTAATTTATAGTAGGTATAGTTCCCAAAGCAAAAATACATTTCATCTCCTTTAATACGTTCATTATAAAATCCTAAGGCTCAATTCATTTCACCCCATTAAAAACAGATTTTTTATTGCAACTGCAAAATTACAAAATGTGGGACAGGTGCAGGATTCGTGTGCAACCTAAGGATCAAGAAGCAGGTGTGGATCACAGGTCAGAGTATTGCAACATGGGCGTGAGACATGGATGATAAACTTAGCCACAGGGAATAGATGGACCATCCCCTCCACTGGCTTGTTAACAGACGTCAATGAGCAATTGCAATCTAGCAAATACCCCATCCTCAATGCATTTTACCTACCCTCCAGAAAAGACCGTCTTTGCACCGATTTACCCAACAATCATTTACTCCCCACAGTCTCCCTAAACAACCAACTTTCCTCCCTTCCTGTGAACCATTCCTCATAACCCTTCACTCCATGGAGCCTCTCCCAACCCTCTCAGGGATGATGCTATGCTTGTGCTTTGAAAAATTTTGCCCATCAAGGGTCAATGAAAAACTTTTCCAAATTATTCATTTTTGGTGATTGTAATGGACTCATCAAGGTCAACAAGTCAATGAATTCATTGCTGTCAATGAGTCAATGAATTCACTCTTGTCTGTGAGTCAATGAATTCACTGTCAATGAGTCTATGAATTCTTTGCCATTGATGAGTCAATGAATTTACCTGCATCGATGAGGCAATGAATTCACCTGCGTAGATAAGTCGAAGAATTCACATACACTCATGAAATCATTGCCGTTGATGAGTCAATGAGTCTCTGAATTGATCGCCATTGATGAGTCAATAAATTGACCTACATCGATGAGTCGACAATATTCATCGCCGTTGATGAGTCAAAGAATTCACTGAAATCGATGAGTCGATAAATTCATTGCTGTTGATGAGTTGATGAATTCACCTACGTCAATGAGTTGATGAATTCACCTACATCAATGAATTCATTGCCGTTGCTGAGTCTCTGAACTCATCGCCATTGATGAGCCAATAAGTTCATCTACATCAATGAGTAGATGAATTCACCTGTGTTGATGAGTCAATGAATTCATTGCAGTTAACAAGTCGAGGAATTCACTCATGATGATAGGTCATTGAATTCACCCTCATCAATGAGTCAATGAATTCATTGCCATTGATGAGAATTATCTGAGTTCACTTGCCGCCTGCCTGCCTGTACCCATCCATACCAATATTGTTGAGATTGAAAATTTTGATTTCATCACTATTGGTTCACAATATAATTTCAATTTTATAACACACATTTCAACACTATAATTCAGATGTCGACATTTTCATGCCTCTTGTGTGTTGAACAGACCTGAAAAATATGCTGAAATTAACTATAGTTTATGATATGAAGTCTTGAGTAGCATATGATCATCAGTACCTAGGCATATTTGTGTTTTCTCAACTATAATATTAACTTCCTCAGGACTCCATTTTTCTGTTTCACCCACAATTTTGGATTGAGAGTTATGAAATGTAGATTTATTTTCCAACCCTAAACAGAATAAATAGAATATCTCAGTATTTCCTCTTTGTTTAAGCTTGCCTGCTAAAGTTTTCCAAATTTATAAAAAATATTTTGTAATAATATGACAAGTGAAAAAAATAGGATAAGCTGGTTGTTTTAATTTTAAGTCAGACTGCAACCATAATAACAATATGCGCTAAGTAACATTCTCCTCAATCCAAGGTGGTGGTAAGCCTTGCAGGTTGGAAAACAAATATCTTCCAATAAAGTTAAATTTTGTTATCATTAAACTTTTCATTTACATTATTGACATGTATACAATAAATCTTTTAAGATTAACCAATGCACGAGAATTCATATGCTACAATAACTTTGTTCTGCTCCAGATAAAAAAACAATGGTGAATTTTGAGATAATATTTTTCAAGAGTGTACAGTAGGAACAGAGAATTCAGGCAATTTTCAAAATCTTATTTGTGAAATGCTGTCTTGACTGAGCCTGGTAACTCATTCACCCAAGCACATCTCTTTCCCCATCATTATTTTTTTCGTCCCCATTTATTGCATCATTTATTTTATTTACTCTAATAAACTACAACATATACCAGCTCCTCTCATCTCTTATATGTGACAATGAATTCCAGTACAGACTCATTAGCGTTTGTATATTGTCAAGTAGCCACGCTTTTCCTTAGATGAAATTAATATGTGGTACATGAATTTAACTGTGGACACTGAAAATTTCTCTAGTAAATTTTTTTACTGCAATTTCACGAAATGATTCCACAGCTACTAGTTCATATGATGGAATGAAAAATACCTGTATAAGTTGTTTGAAATGTTTGAGCTGAAAACATGAAACCTGGCACTGTGGATGGGAATTATGATTCATTCGATAATTGCTCGAGAGAATGTTTTTTGGTGATGAGTTTATACTCACCTATGATGCATGTATAATGTGAGCATTTTGAGAAACAATTGTAAATGAAACCGAAAAATGTGTGCATGTTACTCATCAGAATTTTCTCTTCATTTAACCCTACAGTAGTGACGTAAATTATCGGGACATACATAGTGACGTCGGTCTTCTGGACCAACTATGATTTTGGAGTTTTTGAAAAGAAGACATCAGTTTTTTCTTGAATGATACCTAAACAGCAGCATTCGAACGTGAATTTAAAAATATTTACTCAAAATTTTCACCATGAAAAGAAAAGGTTCTTAGGTTTGTATTCAATCTATACTATATGGTTAAATAGGTGAACTGGAACATTATTTTTCTCCGTAAGAGAAAAATTACTGTTACAAGAAATGGGCCCATACTAAAGGATTCATGTCTATAATATGTCAGAAATCACTTATCATGATTTTTAACAATTCATATGTTATGAAACATAAAAATATGTACAATTTGAAGACACAACTGGTGTCGCACGGTCTGTGGGATTGAAAGCAGCTATAAGTAGCGATATGCTCACAATAAATGATTTTTTGGCTAATATATCGGAGGAGCAGTATAAAATAAGAACCTACAAAAAAGCATGAAAAACAAAATTTCATACTTCGCCTGAGTCACGATAAAGATTATATTGTCGGTCTGAGAGACCGGGCGTCACCGCTCTAGGGTTAAGGGTTTGTTTATATACACCATGTCTTAGTCAGAGACTCCCTACTATATTTCGGTAAATTCTCAGTCAGTATTTCGCTCTGACGATGGAAAAAAGGCACTTCATAGACGCTGAAGTCTGCAGGATTTTGGAAGTATGTGGAGAGGAGTTTGAAGAGGGAGAAGACAAATTCGAAGCTGAATCCGACAAAGTAATAGAGAATACAAGTACTCAAATACGTATATTCAAGAAATGTGAGGGTGAGAAAGGAAACAGGAACCAATCAGTATAGGTTGGGTGTAGTCAAACGTCCTCTTGTCGATATCCCCTTTGTAGCATTGGGTTCCGCCATATTCACTTTTGGATATCAGGTACACTTCTTGTATGAACATTTTGAGGGAAGCAATCAAAGTCAAGCATAGATTTCTAGCAAATGAAATTATTAAAATATTACTTTGTCTGCAAAACAATTGTACGATTGCTGAGTATGCTATGTAAGATTTTTAAACAAAAATGCTGCAGCTGTTTGAAGAATTGATTCAAACATTGCTGATTTATGAAGAATCTGAGATTGTTGATAATTAATAACAAGGTTGATCACATCCCCGTGATATAGTATAAGAGAGTTTGTAACAGTTTTTAATTTGCTTGTTTTTTTATAATTCATTCAAAAGAGGTGCTAAACATCTTCTTCTAACTCTTCTTCAGATTTTCTCATTTTCATCACTGGTCACTGTTTCAATTAAGTTTCCACCGCTCCTATCCAAATACTTGTCTGCTGTACGACCTTTGTAATTTCTTTTAAGAAACAGTCTACGCACTATGTTTTAGGCCTCCCTCAGCTTCCCTTACCTCCTAAATTCATTTCAAGTTCACCCATGTAATTGTCAAGTTCATACTATTTTAATCCAATTTTTTGGCAGTTTTCAATAGTTGCATGTAAGGATTAGTTGTGTAACTCTTCTTCATCTCAACCTTTTATTTCTGATCCAAAACTTTCCTTTGTGTCTTCCCATTTATCTTCCTCATTTTCAAAATGAGAGTAAAAAATTTTAGAGATAAGCAAGGCACAGGTATGCTTATGCTACTGATGGATTTATATCACTCCAGATTGTACACTTTTCTGAATTTTAACATATTTTCAGGAGTGATCAACACACCAGAGGCATGAAGATGTAGTCGTAATCTGAAAATTGAAACTTTACAATATCAACACTATAGGTTCTATCCATGTAGGTAAAATGCCATTTGCATGTACCTCACACCTCTCAGAACTTGATACGCAGAGTAAGTTCAGCTCACTGTTGTTACAACATGGATTTGTGTCGCTCTCTATGATAAATAGACCTCATTCTTCTGAAATTCCCTGACCTTCTAGGTTTTCCAGGGCACAATTTTCATTTTTCAGGTGAAACTATCCATTCTATCTATTAAATGCCTGAGAATTCCAACTTAAAACAAAAACATTGGCACAACTAATAATACTCACAACAGGAATAACTATGAAATATTTACATGAAAAAAGTGCAATTCAATATACCTCAACATTACATCCTTAATCATAATTCTAAGTCTGAGGCCCGGGTCAAACTTCAAATTCTATCAGCCACAGTAATACTGGTGCATGGATGGACACAGATTGAAAATAAGGCTTTCTTGTTTTCATTTTTTTCCATCAGGTTGATATATATGTTCTTCATCTAGATCCTTTTACGAGTGCGCCATTGTACTCAATTTCCCCTCTGCACAGTGCTCAATATGTACTGCCTTCATTGTGGAGGCTGAAAATTTAGCATAGTTAAAAAACTGTTTTTAGTAGTTTCCATATTTCTCGAATTTCACAAAATCTTTAATGCCAAGGTATTGGAAATCAAGTTATCTGAATCATGCAGTAAAAAGAAGTGATCATTGATCCAGGTCAGAATTTATTTGTTCCTATATTCCCTACTGTAAGAATGAAGGCTTTTTTATTAGTTTTTATGAATAAAATAATAGTCAACAAAGTTTGTATACAATTTTCCAACAGCCTAGAACACAAAAATGATTTAACTTTATAGATACAAAAACTTGAACAGTAAGGAAAAACTGTACTGTGGTGATACAGGAAAACATAAAATTAAAGTCACTCCCCAGTCCTTAACTCATTAACCCCACACCATTCATGCTGCTTGTATTTTACCATGATCATCCACTACATGGTTAAGATTAGTGATACAAATGCCTGGTTAGCACCCATCTTAGTAAAGTTACCATAGTTTTCAATCTACAATGGACTGGTAGTCATTAGGTTAAATTACTTTCCCAATAATTTTCTCTAGTATAATTAGCATTTACATCATTCGTACAGACATACCAATCACACCATTCCCTTCCGGGGTTGGCACAAACACAAAGTTTCACTCATAAATACACATTTGTATAACTAACTCTGCTTCAATAATTTCCTCCATACTGACCCATCCTTGCAAACCTCTTTTGCCTCATTTACCCCCATACACTGCTTTATACACGCCCTCCTGTTTTTAAGACTCCTAATATTCCTCCTCCTAAGAATTTCCTCAACCACAACTTTCTCGGCCTACCTCTACCTCTCGCACCATTCATTTCACTCTAATATATATGTTTCGTTATTCGACTCTCATCCCTTCTCTCAACATGGCCAAGCCAATGAAGCACACTCCTTCCATGTATGTCCATTACTAGAGCATCTAACCAACATTCATTTATTATCCACTCATTCCTGACCCTATTCATCCTACTTTTGCCACAAACACTCCTCAGATAACTCTTAAACACAGAATTAAGTCTATTGTTATGTCTATCCTGACATACCCATGTTTCACTACCATACAACAAAGTGGGGAGAAGTACACTTGTACACGGCAATTTTCGCTTCCTTAGACAGACACGTCATTCCTTGATATGCTCCACATGCTACATACCACTTTCCTTCATGTGAAAAATAATTTTCACTTGAATTAATGTGAAAAAGAATACTTAATCAACTACTTGGTTGTACATTCCTAGTCCATAGGAGTAAAATTCTTATGGAATTGGGAACTGGTAGATATCTAATCTAAGAAGATCATGACCAAATGAAAGGGCTTTGGGTGTATGTTAAAGAGAATAAGTTTGATACCTGAGGTGAAGAGTACATATTTCCATGCTTGTTTGTCAAGTGAAAGTAAAAGGTTGTGGAGTATTTCTAAGTAGCAGGTGTTTGTTGCTCACCATGTAAAATTAGAGGAAAGTGTGTTTCCATCTAAAGTAATGTGCACCAGAAAAATTAGTCAGAAGAATCTGCATTGGAGGATTTTGTATTGAATGATGATGCAAGAGGGGTAGCTGTAACCTTTGAAATAATCAATTGGGAAGACAAATGGTTAAGAGAATGATAGTGAATCTCTGACTGTAAAACATAGAGTAGAGAAGAGGGTAGTTTAGTATCCATAACAAGCACTACACGGCCAGATATTCTGTTCCATGTTGGTTACCAAAGTCAATTCAATAGTTGCAATGTTCTTTGGTTAGCGTGTGCCACTTACGTTTGGATTCCTAACCATTCTAACCAAAAATTCCGTGTAGCCTCTCATTGAGTTGTTAGAGAAATGTTACAATAACATTCGCGGCAAACCTCTGTCGGAGTCTCTGGGGACCCAATAAGCACAGAGACCCAAGCAGAATTAGAAATGCCTACCTAGGATGAGCATATCTATCACTTAATATATCTCTGACTTCCATGATTTTAAGTGCTGGTGCAATAAATTTGCACACACTTTCATTTTTAAAGTAATGTTCAAAAGAAATGCTACCCGCTGTCTCCGATCCAAACAATTATAACATTAATTGTGCAGAGATATTCAAAGTATGGCAAAATTGTTTTTAGTGTATTAATGAACTAACACATTGCTAAACAATGACTTTGGTGGTTCTTGCATAAAAGAGAGATAGGCATCCACACACAATCCACTTTCCCTTGGTCGCACAGTCTCATGCTTTAAGGGCATGCCCCAGTAGGGCATATGGGCTCGGCACTCGGCTCAGGAGTGCGTACCTCTTCCCACTAGGAAGGGGAGAGAGGGAGGGCGGGAGGGTTCAATGGTTTCCAGATGTGGAGAACAAAGCGGGAAGGACACTGGCCGGCATTCTGCCACTGTATTCTCAGAGCCCTCCGGAAGTTTTAACAGCGAAGACCACCGAATTTGTGCTTCTCGAAGCTCGTTTACTTACAATAGTGCGCGTAAGCCGGATTGTTTCCCTCCTTTTTGTCATTACAAATATTGCACTCTGGGTAAGTAACATTAGTTCAGGTAATCACCACCCTACCATGATATTGAGTGTGGATAATTTCGTCAAGAAGATTGAAAGGAATTACTGTTTTTATTTGACTAAGCTCATCCAATAAATTTTGTACAGATAAAGAACACTTTGATAGGATGTCTTATTTTTATTTTACCAGAATGTTTACCAGAAGGTTTGCCAGAAAAAGTTTACTAGAAGTTGGAAGTAGATCTTGTGTTTCAGGTTGGAGTTAAGCTGGTATTGACATGTTGGTATTTATTGAGGATAGACTTTTGAAGTTGTGTCATTTCTCACTCAACTTTGTTTTCATACTCTCCGAAGCTCTATATGTGCCATATTAGGCTTCTATTTGGTCAACTGCCCATGCCAGTATTGTAATATCACGGTCAGTGATAAAAAGTGTGGAATAGTTCTCACTTTCTGATTGACTTATTATATATCATGATGTTATCTTATCGATCTTCTTTTTATAAATTTCAACGTAAAATTGAAAAATCCGGTGGTTTAGAGTAGGCGCGTGCGTTTTGTAAAATTCACATTTTTTTTACGTTAGTTGAATGTTACATCCTAACAGTTTCTTAAAAATGACAAAAAAACATCTGAATGGTTGGACATTATAACGTGTTTCAAACCACGTTGGTTCGAACGTTATAGGAATGTTATTCTAACGTTTGTGTGCTGGTGGGGGTGTATGAATTGCATTATCATAGAGCAAACCAATAGAAGTGTGCTGTGATGCAAGTTGGAGTAAAACTGACAGTGAGTCTTGGAGCAGATTTGTGGTTAAGATAGCAAAGAAACTATTACTTGGAGGACTATGAAACAGCATCGCACAACAAGGTTCACCTTGAAACAGGATTGGATGATATGGAGGAGACAGTAAGAGAAGTACTTGGGCTTCACAAACTGTTCATGGAGTTGAACCTGGATAATTTTGAATCAGCACCAGCTTTTGACTCACCAGGACAACAACACTGACTTATGGATGAGTGAGAGGACAGCAGCCACATAAACATATTGACTCCATCAAATGTGAACTGGAGGAAAATGTTCAGAACTAAGAGGTTAAATTTGATTACATTTCATTCAAAGATAATTTTCTGGTCATTCTATTAAGAGATTATCACAACCCTTAGTGAAAATATCCTGTGCAGGAAGTGTGGGGGAAATATGCAGGAAATGTGAGAAAGCATGCACATGCTTCATGCATGCTTCCTGCACAGTTCACAATTTTTCTAAGTGCAAAGGGGACCACTGACTGGGAAATTATATGCTTCTATTGGCACGCCTGCAGTGCATTTATGGAACTAAGTATAATAAAAAATATACACTCTGACCGATTGACATAAAGTCATCAAAACCTACTTTTTGTTCACAGTCTGCTGCATAAAAAATGTTTTCAGTCACCCTGAATGCTAAGGCAGGATATTAAAAATCACCCCCAAAGATTCATATGTCATAGACATTACCACTACATTTAATGTCACATGCAATGTAACTCTCTGGTCATTAGAAAAATTTAACAAGCTGAATGTTTGATGCATGCTTTCCCCCAGTTATATGCCCAGCTCACATTCCAATGGGATCCATTAAGTAAGAAGAATATTTGTAAGCACTACATAGTTAAAATATCATTCAAGGAGGCTCAAGATATAATTTATCATGGATTTAGTAAATGGGAAGAAGATTAGATGCTCAATATAAGTAGTCATTTATTAATTTTGAAAATTTTGTAACCATGTTGCAGTAAAGTTATCATGGTATGCATTTGACCCACAATATTTAAAATGAAAAAAATTTATGGTAAATAATCAAAATATAACAGACTTCAAAGAATGGGATATATAGCACTATAAAAAAATCACCTTTTTGCAATTGCAGACTTATTCATTTTTATAAATACATTCAAACACACGTTACAGCTGCCTAATAGTACAGAATTAGAGGTATTTGATAAAATGGTACAGTTCAGGTAATACGTCAATACCATATTTACCATACCACATAAAGACATCAACATTCTAAGTATGCATATGCAATAGCATCAAATTATACATACACTAATGCATATATTGATGGTTTGTACCAAAATCCTTATATATCCATAGAAAACTATTGGTACATCAACTAAAAAATTTTGTCTTTTGATAGACATCAACATTGTCTTATTTTATTTTCTTTAGGAATTAGGAATTAATGCACACATTAGAGCTAGCTCTAATGTAATCATGTAACATTCATCAAAGAAGTTTCTGGAGGAGCTCCTTCTCCAGAAACTTCTTTGATGAATGTTACATGAATATCTTTGCTGTCTATGATACGCCTGCTATCAAGAACAAACTTCCATACATAAATAACAATTTGCACTTGATTTTCAAGAAAAATTTGGCAGATGTTTCTTATGACCCCAATTATGCCTTCATTGAGACTCACTACTGAGTCATCTGTATTTTTGGAACTAGAATAGGAGGTGCTTGTATACCTCATCCCATAGCGAATAATATTGTCATAACTAAACTTCTTTCACGCTACCTGCACTCTTCCAGCATGTCACCTGCATGCTTCCTGCACGTCACCTGCTCGCTTCCAATAAGTTACTTGCGCAGTTGAATTCACCATTCCCTCACACTTCCCGCACAGTCTCTGCATAGGGTATTTTCACTGGAGACCTTACACCACGACATCAGCCATTAGGCACAGTTTAAAGAGGAAAAAGTTGACACCTATTATATTTTTATTTTCTAAGAATTCAATCCTTTCAGGCATGACCTTGTGGAAGTTCATTATCGAATAAATAATGACAATACCAACTATGTTTAAATTCATAGAGTTCTTTATTGGTACAACTAGTTTCCGGAAGATGAACACATACACGGTGACTAAACCCCACTGCTTACACTTCCCTAGTCATTAAGGATAAGAATTTGAACACCGCTGTGTACCTTTTTCACTGACCCATCACCCTCACACCTCTCTTCCAGAATACACCAACTCCTCCCCCATCACACTACCACCCCCCCTAATCCTTCCTCCTCTCCTGCCCTCCTTTTCAGTATCACTGACTATGATTTTAAGGCTTGTACCTGGAGATGACACAGTAGCATTGAAACTAGTTGTACCAATTAACCCTTATAGTGCGGTGGGCCGATATATCGGCTTTGGCATCTCAGGCGTAAAGTGCGGAGGGCCGATATATCAGCTCATAGGCAAAATATTGTTTAACTTTTGCACACAGATATAATTACAATTATTTTTTGTACGAAGTTTAAGCGTTTTTTTATTATTACCTAATTCAATGCATACGCAATATGAAAAACTACATATGGATATTTTAAACAATAACTTTATAATATTTATTTTCCTAGAGTGATACATTTCATTCTAGTTACCCTCCGCATTTCTCACTAGAACCGCTGGCAGGGGTCAGCACTAAGAGGGTTAAGAACTATGTGGAATTAAATATAGTCAAAATTGTCATTACTTTCAAAGATGAAGCGTTTTTAAATACTTAAATTTTAATGGGTTTTGTGAAATTAATGTATTAGTATATACTTAACTAAGACCCTTCCTAGCTATGGTGAAGTATAGGTAAGTCTCCTAAAGAGTGGCACATGTTACTTAAGGTGTTAGGCTCATGGTCCTGTTTATGTTCACAATTTGCAAACATCAGTATGTTAGTTTGGATTCATTATATGGTTCTTATACAGTAATAATGCAATTTAAAAATCAAGCATATGCTTGGAATCGTAGTTAATTTGAAGTTAACATTTAAACAAGACGCATATAATCATAAATAAATTTGTGAAAAGGGATGCACATACTCACACACACTTATCATGGAATTTTACTAAAATAATCATACCTGTCAATTCCATATACAGAAAGGATTATCACGGAAGAGGGCATTCCCAGAATCATTCGGAATCTGCCATCGGAGTGTTAATACCAATAACAACTTTCTACACCAAGCATGCATTTGCCCAGACTGCAGGGCATATATTGACACATTCTAAAAATTAAATCGAGCTATATATCGGCAAGTGGCATGCAGCAAAAATTTTTCGACTACATTTAGCTCTATGACAGATCAAGTTGAGCTTCAATCTACGCTAAAATAATACGTACATAATCATGCATGTGAATTTTAATTGAGACACGTCACATACTGAAATAACAGCAACATAATGAAATTAGTTCTCTCAAAAATACGAACCTACACCTGAAAAAAAACTCCACTGATATCCAATTATAATAGACAGCGCGACAGCTTCCACCAATTGCAGGAACAATTGTTCTTCACTGATTCAGTCAAAATGTAATTGAAATAAACATTCGCACAAGTTTTCGCGCGGCGGAGAGAGAAGGCGGCGGTTGCAGGAACTACTAGGTACTGAGGAAAGCCTCATCAAGTGCTAATATTCGAAATCCGTTTGGCTTCTTGAATCGAACCTCAATGTGTTTGTAGGTGAAGTTTTTATGGATCAGTAATAGGGGATGAAGACTTCATTGCATATGTCCTGCATGTTTTTCGACCGGACATTTTCACAGGAATTTTCTCGAAATTACATTTCTTCAATTATTTCAAATGGATGGGTATGCTTACTTCTTCTAAGGAGAATCTGTCCTCAGATAGGTTTCAAGTGAACTGCTCATCTATCCTGTGTTGCCTCCCTCAGCTCTTCGTAACTCCTTCCATTCATTATACTAGTCAACATATTATTTATTCGTCTTCCTCTCTTTCCCTCGATCTTTCCGTCTAATATTCTTTCCAGCAGGTAATCTTTACTCAGGACGTGTCCCATCCAATTTGTCGACCTATTTCTTATTGATCTTAAAGTATTCCTTTTCTCATTCATCATCGCCAGCACTTCCCCGAATTTAGTAGGTACGTGAATAAAAATTTCAATACTTTTACCAAATCATGGAAAGCTAAATGATATGACAGATTGAAAAAATAACTTTTAGTAAATATGTACTTAATGCAAAAAGCCGTTCTTCGTCGGCCTATAAAATCGCATTTGCAATAATTCATTGTGGCTGTTTTTATCAATTTATTTAGTTTCCGCGCGATAGAAAGCGGCAGTTGCAGGAACTACTAGCACTAGGATCGGAAAAGCGGCAAGGAGCGTCGTCAGGCGCTAATATTCGAAATCCACCTTTTGCTAAAATCGAAGCCTCAGTGTTTATGTTTGTCAACTTTTAATGAACCTGTAATCACGAATAGATTTCATAGCATTCATTTCACATATTCTTCATTTTTCCGGCCGGACACTTTCACGAGTACTTTCTCGAAATTGCATTTCTTCAATGATGTCAAATTGATCGTCTGTACCAAAGATTACTACCCTTATGGAGGGTCTGTACCCAGTGAGAACAAGTGGGTGGAACCCACGCGGGGACCATGTTGATATGAAGGTGGATATTTGGTGGAAATCATTGTTGGAATTCACGTGAATATGGTCACTTAATCCACAAAATTTCCTCCAAGATGCTAAATTTCCTCGTGGGATCCACATTGGTCCCACATCATACCAGCATGCTTGGATTCCACAAAACCCTTTCGCCTACTAATTTCCATCAGGAATCCACATTAATATGTTTCAGGAGAAATCTCATATCTACATAACATATGCGCAATAATTATGTTGATATTAATCCTGCATTGAGAACAAGGTATTTGTTCTGAGCCAAACTAGATATTCTATAATTAAATCTGCACTAGTATTATTAAGTTCACTTTATGTATGCACATCATTAAAAATTTAATAAGGAGAGTCACCAAGCAGATAAATTGGGAAGAACTAGCTAACCTCCCAGAATATACAATTAGAATGTGATTATGATCATGATGATATGATGAACACACAAAGATTTTAGCCATTAAATGGGAGAATAAAACTGATAAAAACCTGGCAATTTCCACTGAATTTATCGTTGGTATGACACGTTGCGACGCTTATGCACCAGCATCAGGTACCTGATGATGGTGCATAAGCATCAAAACGCGTCGTACCAACAATAAATCCAGTGGACATTGTCAAGTTTTAATCAGTTTTATTCTTTTATTCTCTTAAAAAAAAAATGTCCCACAACATCTCGCCGGACTTTGTTGAGTTTATTAGCCATTAAATATTTATTTTGTGAATTTATCCAGGACAAACCTTGCTTATTAGCAATTCCTGGAAATGTGTAAAAACTTTATTAAGTATCCTTAATAAAGTTTTTACACATTTCCAGGAACTCGATTTACACATAATTTCCACAGTGGAAATTAAGAAAATCCGATAATAGATTAGGAGGAAAGCATTGAAAGAAAGGAGTTCCTACTCAGAGAGGTTTTTGCCCAGGAAGTTTGTAATAGAAAAAAAATAGTGGGTACGAGTGGAATCATATAATAAATATTAACCTATAATTTCGCTCTACCAAGTGACATGGCTGGCTAAAACATCTCCTCAAGACATCACTAGTACCTCTCCAAAACGCATCATAATGAAAATATACTGACCCAGATAGAATATAAGCTTTCACCTTACATGATTTGCCCCTGCCACATCAAGTTCGATTTTCACAAGCTTGATTCAAGCATGCCTCAAACAGTCCGTGCCAAGCTACCAACTGAGCACTTGATTCAAGCCAATTTCAAGCTTACCAACACCTTGATGCATGAACAGGCATAACTATAGTTCATCTTATGTCGAGTGAAGTCATACACTGCATTAACCCTTTGAGTGCCAACCGATTTTCTAGGTACTATGCTAAGATTGCCGAGGCATTTTTGCTGATTTTGCAGTAGTTTAGGAAAAAAATGTCTCAAATACAAGTGAAGGTAAATATTCAAAAACTCAGGGAAAACTTTATTATACGTGGTTTCACCTTTTTAATATATTATTTAGCGATTTTTTTTACAAAATCTGCATCTGTAATCTGCATTTAGGTGCCATCTGTGATCAATCAGTGAAATACCAGCATCTACGAGAGACATTGCAGGAGCGCTATCGTGCTCCTGGCACTTTTCGCAAGAGACAGGAGGAGCACGATAGCGCTCCCCGGCACTCTAAGGGTTAAAATTGTGTGAGAAACTTTTTAAAGGCCTGCAAAACTTGCATTTTAAGTTGTGAAAGATAAGTGATATTCCATTTGCCTCGAACAATTAGTTTTGGATATCTTTTTTCACATAACTATCTACTTTTGTTCATTTTCAGAATGTAGCTTTGGTAAAATAGTTGCGTGGATAACATCTTGTACAAAGATGAAATTGGTCATTTCTTGCATAGAATACAAGCAGCTTGATTGAGACTTGCTGGCAAGGGAATTCACCCTGATTCAAGATGCAACTTATGCTTCAATCAAACTGGAAAAATCAAGCTTGCTTCAAGCTACACTGTTAAGGTTGTAGAAAGCTTGGCCGGTGGAGACTAGCTTGCTTGATTCAAGCTTGAAATAAGCTTAATAGCTTGAATTGTCAAACCGGATTCAAGCTTGGTAACTTGTATTGTCAAGCCTAAATCAAGCTTCACTAAGAGCTACTTTGCTTTGGATACCACATATATCTCATAAAGGCTCTGTGTTGCTAAATCAAATTTAACATAAATTTTTAAACAAGTAGGATATAGGGACACTAATTAAACATTGAAAAGGGGTATGTTTATAGCTTAAACAAAAACATATTTCTTAAGGGTCACATAGCCTTAATAATTACATATTTAAAGTAATTAATAAAAATTCAATACTAAGAAATACCTGTGTATTTTAATAATAAAAATTAATTTTAACCTTTCAATGTTCAATACATAGAAAGCAGTTTGAATAACGTCAATTTTAAACACCTTTTTTTGGGATTACTGATAATGTTGTGTTTTCGCAACTTTGGCTGGAAATAGGTTAACTTCATTAAAAAAGATAGGATGTTGCTTTGACATGCAATGAGTCATTAATGCACATAATTATTTTCACCAGTCACTAATAATAGATTTTGGTTGCTCAATTATCTCAAAAATGGCAAAATACAGAGTGTAAGGGACATCAAGAAATATTAATTAGCATATGAGTTGAAGCATTGTATGTTAAGTACTAAATAGAGCAGTGGCTTTGCTTTAAAAATTTATATCCTATATACTTTTTAATTTACTTGAGCAGTTCAATGTGAGAAAATAAATGACAGGCAAATAGACAGTTATACTCATGGCACCTAGTAGGGTTGCTAAAAGAGAGACTGGACATAAAACCTTCCAAGGGATGGGCAGAATACCAAACTATCATGATAGAAATACCCTTAGTAATTCAAAACAATAATGGGGTAGCAGTTATATCAATGATTCTTTCAATTTTTGTCTCACAACCAACTCTTCTGATTTGTGCTGGTCTATTTTAACAGAGTATTAGGTCTAATTCATGAGGTAGAGATTTGATCTTGCCAGTGTGAGTGGAATTTCATAGGGAATAGTTTTACCTTGAAAAGGGCTGCAGGACATGATTGAAGGGAGAATGTGGAGTGAGTAGGGTAGGAGAAGAAAGGGAAATGGCTTCATTGATGGGATGAAGAGAGGTGAAACATATGCTGTGATGAAGATAGAAATCATATCAGTTAGAAAGTCCATCATCGAGTTATTAAGCTTATGATCTAAAAGCAATTTACACATAACAATCAATCCATTTATATTAACAAAACACTAATTTGACTATCATTATGCATCATAATGATCAGGTTTCAACCATTATTAGTGTGTAATATCAATAGGTAAAAATCTTTAGGCTAACTTTAGCTGGAATTGTTGGTCAAGTACATGTGACTTTACACACAGAACATAGTGATAAAAATACCGTCATTTTTATATGTCTATATATAAAAACATATATTTCTTAACTAATGAAGCATTTGTTAGCTAGCTAATGTAACCTGAAGTGATTGTTTACATACATATTTATCCTGAACTGAACAGAAAGTTTAGTGCAGCATAATAAATTCAGTCCCTTCAGCTTCATACACTCTTGGACCAAATACCTCAAAGAAATGGGAAAAAATAATGGTATTTAATTATCTGAGAACAATTTTGTGGAAATTTGCAGCAATTTAAAAAAAAAAACAAAAGAAAAGTATTCAGAACTGAAAAGACATACTAGAAGCATCATTCAAATCTAAGCCAAAATCTCACTATCAGAAGAACGCACACTAACCTAAATTAATTAGCAAGTGGAACTTGATTGTATTTTCATACAAATGGGACATCTATTGCAGCACCTGGGATACTTGAGATGTTGAAATACAAACCAAAATCAATACGCTAAGAATCTGAATCCAATGTTCAGCACTACGTAATTTTAGTAAAATGCCATAAGCCTGAAGTAATGATATGAAGAGGAGACTAAAACATTATTAACCCTACAACACTATAATGCCTTTTAAGGCATAAATTGTGATTCCTTCCCGGTGACGAAGTTCAGTTTTATGCATATTTACATTCAGCGTGATGAAATAAGACACATGTTATACAGGATTTTAATTTTTGAAGCCTATTTTGGGTAATTATAACTGTTTAAACTTTGGATGTTCTAGAACGTCCTGCGCCACCTGCTGCGTAGATTGCATGCATTCTCGGTAATTCCCCTTCATCGATTTTACATGCTATTAATGAATATCAAGTAGACCGGAGACTGACATGGCAGGAACAATTTCGCAATCTAGCCCAGAAATGTTGCCGTGGTCTAAATATTTTACGTATTTTAAGCAACACAACATGGGGCGCAGACCGCACCACCTCGATTTTATTATACCGTTCTCTGATTCGGTCTAAAATAGACTACGGGTGTTTCGTTTACTCTTGACAAGGTCATTCCCAGCGAACAACAAGACTGTTTAAACTACAGAAGTGGGCCATAAGAATTTTGGTCGGTTTAAATAAACGCACTAGCTGCAGATTATATTTTAAGGAACTTAACATCTTAACATTCCCATGTATATATATATTTTCTATACAATTATGTATGCTAAAGAGCATCATCTGGCTCTTGGATAGCCCTTGAACAAAGATGTTCATTCATAAAATACCAGAAGAAATGGTGATTTTAAAGTGGTGTCTCACAATTTAGTGTCCTTCACAAGGCAACCGTCATATGCAGGTTGCATGTTGTACAACAGTCTCCCTAGTGAGATCAAACAGACTCGTTAGTTAAAACAATAGTTAGTTAGATACACAAACCATTTAATATATGAAGAAAATATGTCAATACTTCAGTTAAATCATTGAAGGTTAAAATAAATGATAACTTTATTAAAAATCTCTTCAAATTAATGTATTTATTGGACAAAAGAGCTATTTAACGACCTATTAAAAACATTTTTGCGATTTCATTACTTTTGCCAGTTTTTATTAATGATGGATGTATTAGAAACAGAGAACCTTAGAAAAATATATTAGATTCAGAACCCTTGAGGATGGAGAACATGCCATGCTCCAAAAAGTTGGGAGATATGGAGCAGCTTACCCAGTGGAATACCCAAGAGATTTTTATTCAACATATACGCCAGAAAAATCTAGGATCATTCATGAATTAGAAACTATTTTGAAATTTTCATTAAGCCAAAAACTGGGCTTCCTCCTCAGCATTAATCTGACTACAGCAGTGAGGCAATTATAATCAGGGTCATCCATAAGGACTGAGAGGCCCTGAAGAAACAAAAGTTGGGGGTTCCCTAAAAATATAGGTACAGTTCCTTTGACATTCCTTCCTTTCAGGAACATCTTTCAGACATATTTCCTGGAATGAGGGAAATTATCTAAAAAAATGGCTATTAATTTTTAAAAATTTACATGCATATGAACATGGGCATAGCCAGGATTTATGCTAAGGGAGGTGGAGACATTGTCTTGTCTGGCTCTGTATAGCAGATTTGGTATGAAATGTCTCGTCCAGGGGAGGGGGGGCAGCTGCCCTCCTCCTGTCTCTCCCTGGCTATGCCCATGCAGATGAACTAATCATGATTAATGACTAGGGCTCAACAAAAGGTGAAGTTATAAGCCGGAATGTGTTTATTATTCTTCTAAAGTATCTCTCAGAAAGGTGTGTGATTTGCATCTTAGAGATACATACATCCATCATAGAAAATATATCATTAACCTTTAAACTCCTAGCGTGCCGGAAAAATCCCATTAAAAGTTTTTGCTCAGTGCTGTGCGTGCCCAAAACATCCCAGCTAACATCACTGCGGGGGATTTAAATTCGGCAGTCATGCCAAACACTGGGATTTAAATCCAGAGGAAAAAGGTTAATGTCTGAGGATCATTCTGCATGCTCAGACACACAACCAGGGTATCCTCAGATACACAAGGAATGATAGTGCATGACTTATGCTTCACTTCATTTTCAGGTCAGTGGAGAATATAATGGACCTCAGGATACTATGGAAAAAGTGGTGTTGCACAATGGTAAGACAGAAGATGCAACAACACCCATCTCACCACGTCAGCATCCGACGTTCTAAATACATATCCTTGCAGAAACTATGTTAATCTGAAATGGAGTGATGGCATGAAGGAGTTACCAGCTTTGGCACATACCTTAGGGGGAACAAATCAAACTAAAAAGGTACATATCAATCAGTAAAAGTATGGGCAGATTATTGGAGAATATAAAGATTCAGTATTGTGGCTGAAGCTATAACATATATATGTACATATATTCATATTTTGCAATAGAATTTTGCTCCAAGGGTGATGCCCTGAGTATATTAAATATATATTCTATTCTCCTTGAATCTTGAATTAAGCTGTGATGACCATGAGTGACTTGTATTATGAAACCCCACTGAAATATTGGGCTTGACCCAGGCTAGGGCATGAACAGACTTCATCAGCAGCAGAGTCAAGGAGAGCATAAGATATCTGGCATAATTGCAAAAGTTTGTTTCATTGGTCCAAACCAAAGCCACAGGTTAGGGAGTTAACACCCTTAGTCCTATATTTTTGAATCAAGCTAAAACTTGTGATATGAAGTTCTAACCGCTAGTTGTAGAGAGAATTTCGGCTAAGTTCAATACTATTAGGTTAGAGATGCATTGGAAAGCACACTGCTTAGCCCTTTGAGGGTGGCATGACATGGTATCAAGTAAGGTAGTGTAATCATTTTAGCTTGAAATTTTCCATTAAATAGCAGAAACTACAAGATATTACAAATGAACGTAGAGCTATCAATTAATCACCAATATCATCACAGTTATTCTTCAAGTCTACTTAGCAAAAGAAAGGACATTCAAATTTTGAGTATGCATTTCAATGATACACACGTGGTGAAAGGGCATGAAAAGCATATATAACTAAGCCAATATTGACCACATGATTCCAAAATGCAAACAACAAAGCTGGTACCCAAGTAAACTTTTCTAACAAATTTCACAAAAACTATCCAACATTTAATTATTACACACTGCAGCAAATACTATGCCACATTGAATGCTAAAATTGAAACAACACAGAAACTATGCATTCCTATTTTTTTTCTTTTATTCACCATTGAAGGAGACCTGAATGAATATTTAATATAACAGCAGCAGTCTCAAGAAATTATATCATGCAAACCCACTCTGAACGACACAATAGCAAGTCTCAGAGAAATAGCAGAAACACTGGAGCAGTAGATGTCAATGACTTCAAAGCATTATTGACTAGTTGAAATCACTGCCACATTTCAGGCCAAGAGCAATACCACTATGAAAATAAAGATCTAACTGGAACTAATGTGAAATATCCCAAAAAAAAACTTTGAAGGAGAGGAGAAACCAGCAATTTCCTGATAGCATTATCAATACAAACCATTTTCTACTCCTGAATTCCATGTAAATTTTGGGTTCCCAAAAAAGATTAGCAAGCCAAAAGAATGATGGCATAATAAGTTTAAAAAACTAAGCACTCAAACGTATCAATTAACCCTATTTTGTAAGTAGTTTTAAGGGGTTATAAAGAGATACTTATTAACTGTTGCTACTTTGAATTCTTTTTATCTTCCCAAGTTATGAAACTTAATTCAAGAGTATCAATAGTGCCT
This sequence comes from Ceriagrion tenellum, assembly GCA_963169105.1. Classification (NCBI taxonomy): domain Eukaryota; kingdom Metazoa; phylum Arthropoda; class Insecta; order Odonata; family Coenagrionidae; genus Ceriagrion; species Ceriagrion tenellum. The sequence continues at coordinate 63,703,299 of OY720638.1, forward strand.
TTAAACCTAAGTGATTGCTCACCTAACTTCTTTATTTAGGACTGCACCCCATTGCTCAGCTCATAGTCATCTATTTACAATAAAATTTTAATGTGCATAAAATAAGAAGTCCTCCAGCTGAATGCGAATAGCTGAACAAAGAATATTACCAAAATTAAAATTGGAGCATCCTATGATAAATCAACGAGGAAATAAAAATTAAATGGTGGGGTACGCGACATCATTTAGGTACATCTTCTCTTGCACGACAATGACTCAATACCTAAAATTTAGCAGTACATCAATGAGGCAGGCTAAGCATGCATTCCTTTCTGACAGGTATTCTAATTCCAAACATTCCTAAACATGAGATTCAGCAAATATCCCAACAATAACTGTAAACAAGATGCCAAGGGATTCATTTTCATAGTTTGAACACTGCAGGATATTCAGATGAAAATTATTGAAGCAGTAACTCAGGAGTGAAGCTTAACATGTCTAAATAGGTAACATATCACTCACTATCAGGGATATTAAACAAAATGGAACCAACATATATTTCTGTTCTGCGATGAAACTACAACCTTTATTTTTATTTTAGTTTCTACTCCAAATGAAACTATATATCCAGCTAGACTTCCGTTTCATTAACAGAACGAAAGTAGAAGTTGATAAAAATATAACATCCTGGAACTGTTCCTATTCTGGAATAATTCCAGTTCAAGTGAAGTTGGTAAGGGATCAGGGGTTCGCACTCATGGTTCCAGGCCTTATCGGGGCTGATCTCAGGGAATCCTTGGGGACTTGAGAAACCCAGAGGGAATGCGGCACCTACCTTTAGCCCCTGTACTGCCTCTCTTCCGTCAAGATCGCCCCGAACAATCACCTAACTTCTTTATTTAGGACTGCACCCCATTGCTCAGCACAGAGTCATCTATTTACAATGAAATTTTAATGTGCATAAAATAAGAAGTCCTCCAGCTGAATGTATTGTACCAGCTGAATACATTGTATTGAATATGTCGCGTACCCCACCATTTAAGTTTTACTTCCTCATTGATTTATCATAGGATGCTCCAATTTTAATTTTGGTAATATTCTTTGTTCAGCTATTCGCATTCAGCTGGAGGACTTATTATATGCACATTAAAATTTTATTGTAAATAGATGACTCTGTGCTGACAACAATAAAAACAATCACATCTGCCCCTCAAGAGGAGCATGTGCAGTGTCCTTCCAGTAAATGCAGACACAGAATTTGTGAAAGAATAAAAGGAAGCAAAACAGAAGACAAAGAGAGAAGAAGCAGGGAAGGGAATCAAAGTTTCCACATTGCTGCTCGAGAGCCCAGCCTGGAATCTAATTAGGCATCCATGACCTTGGCAGCTGCGTATCGGGTTAATAAGCTGCAAGTAGCCACGACCTCCTGCTTCTCCCTCCCAGCTTAGAGACTCCTCAAAACCAATTGCTCCCATTATTCCCAGGCCCTGATCACTTTCCTCCCTCTCAAGTGGCCAAATAGACTTTTTTTATCTCTCATGATTCTGAACTATTCAATAAGGCCCAAGACCTGTACCTTACAACTCAGTTCACCCACTGCAAGACCACGAGGCTCTTGCTTTATTTCCCACTAAGGCTGGCCTACCAAACACAAGCTGAAAATATCAGCTAGTAAGGGGGAGAGAGACAAAACGAGGGGGGGATTAGGAGGGGGTGGGGGGCAATAGAGTTTAGAGTTCACAATCCTAAGTTGACTGAGTCAATACATGGCAATACAAAATTTCAGAGAACATCGACTAAAAAAATTGATCAGAGTACCAATACTAATGAAAGCCATAAATACTCAGCATGTGAATAAATGTATACAGATTTATGAATATCGATTGACTGTAAGTATAAGATCACCAAAAAACACTGGTCCGAGTTGGAGTATAATAATAACTTGTCTCAATGGAGCAACTCATTGGAAATATTACACTGTGGCATCATGAGCAATTATTATATTTCACATTGTTTCTAGTTGTTACGTATTCCTGTTGCATAAGTTAGTAAGCTAGCCATTTTTAATACACTATAGTTTCATTTCGTTGATTTCAAACTTGCTCCATTCCATGATAATTCCAATTGTTTAATTTGCTGCTGATAGCATGTGAAGGGACAGACATTGACAAATCCCAGATATCTGATGCAATAAGACAGTATGACAATCCCCATTGCATTATCTTGTACAACAAACCCTACAATTACTCATTTGGCTATTATTTTCTCCCTGTCATTGAAGTAAATATACTGGTTTCATTCCATCGCCTTCCATTCTCATCTCACACATAAACAAAATGGCATCCCTGACTACAAACAATATTGAATATACACATGACTATGAGACTTACTAATCCATAGGGTTACAGTGAGAACAAAACATTTCCTCGCCGGTTTTAAAAACGTGCCTTTTCCCTTACTTGGAGCTTTCTTTCATAATGTAACCATTCCTCTTTCATTAAGTCTTTTCTTCTGCATTTGGTACAATTCCATGAACCTTAACTTTATCTGAACCCACTCTGACCCATTCCAGTATGGTAGTGATCTTCACATCACACACTCAGGCATTGGTTGAAACAATGAGAAGATCTGTGGCTCTTTCTGTGATGTGCCAAGAACATAAATGTTGCAGAGTATAAGTCACACTGACAAAAAAGAGGAAGCAATGCAAGTATGTCCATGGCCTCATGGTATAGACCTTGAGGCCAGATCCAGCCACAAAATGGCGCACGTGACCGGTATTACTATCAGCCTTACATTGTTTGAGATTACATGCCTGGGGGTTACTCTTGTAAGGTTAAAGCGTCAACCTTTCAAGCAACTAACAGCATCCCTAATTTATACATCCTCAAAAGCAAAACAGACAAGACAATCAAATATATTAAAATTCAATGCAAAATCAAAAAATACAGAGCAGAAAATAATGGCTTGGGTACTTAATAGTGATTGTTTCCATAATTCTTCATGAACAGTATCAGCTGCATTCTCTTTGGGTGCCCACTGTTACCAGCAATATTAAAATGGAAATATTTGAATGGGGAATACACAATCCAGAAGAAATGACAGAAAACCAACATTTGAAAAATAGCTCCATAACTCATTGACTAGCTCTTATGCCTGGCATGATCATGTCCAGTAGGCAGAATTGCACTGCCGATGAAAACCTTTAATTTTACCTCTTTCTTTTCAACAATGTAAATCCTGAAAATTTAACCCCCTAGACAGGTCTTTTTACATTTATGACAATTAACACCTTTATTTCCGTGAAAGCCAAGTGGTGAAAAGTACAGATAGCAGTTTTTGGTCAGGTGCAAGAGTCATTCATAGAAAAGTACAACTCACATCATATTGTAAAAATGTTTTAATAAAAAATTGAATTATAAAAGTATAATTATTCATTTTTGTGATACCCCTCAACAGGTTAAGTTTTGCTTTTATCTGACTGCATTAAATGGTGTTTTGGTAGTTAAACTGATAGAAGGCTTCAAGGGCTATATTATGCTCAATATAAAGCACTTAAATGGACTCATTTTACAAAATACATGTTCTATAATATTCTGATTGATTCCATGGATTAGACAAAATGGGTAGGAAGCCATGACAATACAAACATTAAAACAAACAAATGGGCTTCCTCCAAATATTATCGCTCTATTTTATTAAATCTTAACCCTTATAGCACACTAAATCTTATTTTTTAACATTTCATCTTCATTTTAACATACACTTTCTCTAAATTATGTTCTGGTAGCATCCAGGAAAGCCATTCCTTCTTTTTCATTAATACTATTCTACCTCCACACATGAACCCCCAACAAATCTGTGATCAGAAACTGGCATTGTTATCTGAATCATGAGTCCATCAACACAGCAACACTTGAGTACCCAACCCAAATGGAATGCCGACACATTCTTTCCCAGCCTTCCTCTCCATCTAACCACATTTACACATGTTGCACGCAGAGCCACCAATAGGTCATAGTTCTATCAACATCATCATGCCCAGTGGTTAACTCCAACAGCAGTGCTCAAATCAACATTAACCAGATGGCGAATGATAGAACCAATTTGCTTCTTAGAAATGAGAAATATGCCACTCCGAACTTGTGATAGGTTTTGAATCCTACAACAGCACTAACAAAAGCACATAATGTGGTGCACTGGTTCCACAGCTCACTAAAACCCTGTGCATTTTACCATGATTTCAGCATTAAAATATCCACTATTGTGTTTCTTACTTGATTGCAATGAGTAAAATATCCATAATTACCCAGTTTTTAGCTACATTTGCTCCACGGCCTGAAGCAATACTAGCCATGATTATGCACATGCAATGGAATAATGACACTTTTAACAGGTGTTCGAGTATTTTTGGTGCACGAATTTATTATGCAATAATGATATTTTAAGCTTACAAGAAATGCTGGAAATCCCGTAACATTTACCACCACAAGTAACATCTTCAAAAGAATTAACCTATTTCCAACAGGAATCACGGACAGACACATTCTCTGACAGGATAGGCTCCATTACAAACTTGCTTATCAGTAATTTCATTCAAGAATTTTGCTAAAGAGCATTAGCACACTCATTACAATTCATTAAAATAGACAAAACAAATTTCACATCAGCCTTATTGATACATGCCATACTCATTATAAAAGACTTTGACATTATGTATGATTTTTAAATGCATCAAATAGTTGAAATAGCTATAATTCACACAACAGACATTACCAAATTTTCCCTAACTGACATTATAAATATCGTCATTCTCACTCAAAAAAATCTTAGGTGCTTAGAAGGAGTCATAAGAGAACATTGTACTATTTCTTACCTAAAGCGCACCCCAGCCGAAGGCGGGGAGCGACGGTTAAAGAGTTCAAAGTCTGACCCACTAGGGCGGTCAAAGAAAGCCTCCCGTGATGCAGGAGAGTCCCTAAGGGGAGGCAGGGGGGCAGGAGGGCCTCTTAAGCTCATTGGAGGAGGGGGTGGTGGTGGGGGCAAGGCATCTCTAGGCCTTGGTGGCAATGGGGGTGGGGGCAGGAAGTCTCGCCCACGGAGCCCTGCAGGTCCCAGGTCCCGTGGAGAGAAATCTCTTGGTGGAGGCATGGGCAGGAATCGGCGCTCAAATAATTCCCTTGATTCATCGAATCTCCTGTCGAAGTAGCCATCAAAGTAACTATCCTATAAAAGAGAACAATCAAGCATTAAGACAGGGATTAAAACAAAAAAATATTTGTGACCCAGCACAGTTAGAAAAGACTTCCACTAAGCTCACACGCTCAATAACTTATGTCAATGTCACTATTCAATCAGCTAAGGTATGTTTCCTAATGGTATGCTAATTAACAATGGGGCAGGTGGGAGAGGGTGACATACACCCTTTCTCCCTGCTGCCTAAATATTCCAATGAGACCTTCCTCCTAGAATGACACAGGATTGGCTCAATGGGATGTGTTGAAAGGGGGATAACAGCGGTGTGCACTTTTTTCATATTTGTGAAAAATTTTTGACAAAAAGTTCACTTATTTTTTAATACTTTTCAAATAATACAGATCATAAAGGAAGAAAATGAGCTCTAGATGAACAGTCCTCTAAAATAATATCTCACCGCCTAGGAGCCAAAAAAATTACCAAGTCCTGAGTTGACATCAATGTGACGTGGGCAAACCCCAACCCATGAACAGAAAAAGACAAACTGAAGGAAATTTGACTGAACTGAAGGAAGGCCCAGGCTTCTGTTACCTAACCATGGGGGCAAGCATTAAAGAGGGATGGCTCATTTCAGTTGCTCCATTTGATTTTTTTAGTAAAAAATAATTTCTGGTACAACTGGTACCATACAAATTTCTTCATGTGCATGGAATATTGCAATAATTAGTCTTAGACATTTTAATTTGACATTTTCCCCACTTATAGCATCAAATATCCCTCTCTGAAGCTGTATTCACTCAATAAGTGGATTGAAAGAACTCTTTGTCCCATTTTCCTACTCTTGGAATTCTTTTTAACTGCATTCAATCCAGCATAAAAAAAATGATAAGATTGTTGGGTTGTTCCAGGTTTCCGTTTGATTTAAGATCCCTCTTCCAGAAGAGCTAGAAGGCTTGGAGAAGATATGCTCATCTCAGACCACCATCTTTATATTCATTTGCTATAAAAACTATCTAACAGATGACCTCAAATAATTTATTCTTTGGGATATCTGGAATACTATATCTAAGTCATTCGTTTTGCAATTCCCTTTTGTTTTATTGGCACAAGAATTGTTTCATTTTTCATGAGCTCTCCATTAATTGGCTCATTCTAGATGTATCAAAAAAATCTCTCATCACACTTCTGGAAGTGCTCAAATTTAAGTTTTTTCCCTCAATTATAAGGTAGTGCCTAAAATTTGATAAGTGAGGAATTAGAAAATCAACAATGATGATGAAGCAAGCAGGGACAAATTTTTATTCCTTTTCCCTCAGCTTATTAACATATAATCACGAGGGGATGGACACCCCTTAACATGGAAATTAAGTTAAGACAGTATGTTCTTCTCCTATGACTACAGAAAGAACATCCACAAAATTAACAACTCTGAGAAGATTGTTCACTTCAAGCAGGTACAATTTATGTGCCAACAAAAGTGCTTTAAATATGAATAACGATGTTCAAGTTGCCATCTCTGTGGACCCTTCCAATGAGGATTCCTAAGAGTGCATTTGCCTATTCCTTCCCCAATCCTCTTCAATTGATTTAAATTCTCATAGTTCGTTTACACAAAGCTGCCAGGATTTTTGGGGACTCCATAATAAAATTTACTTCACACCATTGTTGTGTGTTCTCCATTGGGATCTCAGGAGTATGTTCAAATGCCCCTTTAGGTCATAAGTATTGATGCAGGATATTCCAAAATACAGTAGAAGATCGATAATCCGGAAATCTAAATAACGGAAGCATCTAAACAACGGAAGGTTTTCCAGAATTTTGCGAATGTTTTATTTTTTAAGTTGCGACGCCGAAAATGCGGCTAAGTAAGCCGTTAAATTGCCGCGTCGGAGCTTGTGTGGCTTCGTGTCAATCCCACGAGAGCTAGCCAATGAATTCGCCCTTTTCATCCGTAGAATATCTTATTCGGTGATTTGGTATGCATCTACAGGTGATTCTACACAACAGCATCCACGGCATCAACATCCGACGTCTATTCCGCGAGCTTTCGCGACTTCACTGCGAGAGGAATGAACATGGCCTCCTTCGTACGAAGGAGGCCATGCGGATCGTATGATAAATGGGTGTCACATGAATACCACTATTTATTCCCTTCCCGTAAATACGATTACCTACCTATTTCATTCATTGTGCTGCAATCATCTTGGAGAGGAATTCTGAGTCTTTCATCTTCATGGGCGGGCGACTCCCACGGCGAAGCCCATAGTTTAGAGGGCCTTTTTCAGAATGAGTCATGCGGACTTCCCAGGTGAACGACTTGAGGACGCCGAGATCCACCCCACCCTCCTCTCAAAGACATTGTGCGCAACGCACGTCAAAATTACTCACAATGTGTAAAGACCCTTACGCCCACAAAATTTATGCTGGCCTCTCAGCCCCCACATGTTTGAAAAGGGTTCTCGTGAAACAAAATAACTCGGTGGAACTCGGTTCATTTCAGCATCAGTTGTTTGCTGGTTGCTTTCAGAGTGTGTTGAGCAGGTTGTGTCGTGAAGTGAAAACTCCAGCAATAGACGTGGGTCATGGAAGCAGTAGTAGGCTCCAAGAGAAAGAGAAAAACTCTCTCCCTTCAACAAAAAGTGGAATTACTGCGAAAATTGGACCAAGGTGTCAGTGTTTCACAGCTTCGTCAGGAGTATGGTGTTGGACAATCGACCATATACGACATCAAGGGACAAAGAGAGAAAATTTTGCTATTCGTTGCAGAGTCTGACTCTTTGGCTGGAATTTCCAAAAGAAGAAATTTACGTGGGCCAAGTAACAATGAACTGGACAAGGTGGTGTATGAGTGGTTCCGGCAGCGACAAAGTGAAGGCATCCCAATTTCTGGCGGAATCATAATGGAAAAAGCTAAATATTTCCACAAGCAACTTAATATCACCTCACCGTGCGAGTATACAACAGGGTGGCTGCAGAAATTCAAATATCGGCATGGCATTCGGTATCTGAAAGTTACCGGAGAAAAATTGTCAGCAGATCATGATGCTGCCGAAGAGTACGTCAATGAGCTGGCAAAGTTGGTGGAAGAACATAATCTTTTACCGGATCAGATTTATAACATGGATGAGACTGGTTTGTTCTGGCACTGTCTTCCTCGAAAAACTTTTGTTTGCAGTGACGAGAAGACTGCGACTGGAGCTAAAGAATCTATGGCAAGACTCACAATCGCGGCTTGTGCCAATGTGCGGCAAGTGCTAAACCACGCGTGTTTAAGGGGATCCGGCAGTTTCCTGTGATTTACAGGGCAAATAAACGAGCGTGGATAACGCAGGAATTATTTAAAGAATGGTTTCATAGTCATTTTGTGCCTGAGGTTCGGAAAAATTTCAAGGGTATAGGGCTGCCGGAAAATTCAAAAATCTTATTATTGTTGGACAACTGCCCCGCCCATCCTCCCGCAGAAACTCTCATCGAGGATAATGTAATAGTGTCATTCTTACCACCTAACTGCACATCCCTCATCCAGCCATTGGATCAGGGTATAATAAATAGCCTCAAGTGTCACTACCGAAGTGAAATCATGAAAACAATTATCCACCGTGAAAGTCCCTTCAGTTACACAGAATTTAAAAAAACATTTACCCTGAAAAATGCAGTATGGTGCATTGCTGAAGCGTGGGAGAAGGTTTTGAAAAGGTGCTGGAGTAACGTGCTGCCGGATTTTCAAAACCACTGCGAGAAAGCTGACGGCCCACAGGAATTTCATGGTTTCCATCCGCCAGGTGATAACTTTACCCATTTCTTAAATTTTGTAAAAGAGTTGAATGCCGATATGAGCGATGAAGAGATAAAAGAGTGGAATGACTGTGACAATGATGCACCTGTGTATCAAAGCCTCACCGATGGTGAGATTGTGGATGCCGTAACGGGTTCATCAATTGAAAATATCGATGAAGATGGGACGGCAAGTGATTGCAGCACTGAAGAGGAAAAAATCACGACTTCTGATGCAATTACATATGCGGAAAAACTGATAAAGTTTTATTTGTTATGGTTAGTTAACCACATATTTATTCCATGAGAGGTATCAAAAATGAGGAGGGGCGACCCCGGTCCCCGAAGAGAGGGCCTAATCCCTTGATAAGCTGTGTCTCTAAGTGTAACAGCATAACTGAGTTTATTGCTTGGGCGACAGTCACTTCCCATCCCCTCCGTCAGCTATGGCCGACATTCGTTCGTTTGTGAAGGAAAACCCCCATCGGCTTTAGCCGACATTTGTTCTTTTGTGTATGAAAAACTGCATCGGCTATAGCCGACATTCGGCAGGAAAGGGTTAAATAGATAAATATCCACATTTTTTAAAATAAAAATTTCGGTGAAGTAGACCTTGAAAAAAGAAGCACTAACATTTTTTTTCCTGCATTACTCTGATTCCTAAGGGGAAACAGTAGGTGAGGATGAACTTTCCGGAGAGCTGTTTGTACAATGTACTAAGGCAAGAGAGTAGTGCTGCTGGATATTCAGCTGGAAATGATTCAGCTGTAGTTTCGACTTGATTAATTGCAAGGGGCTCTCATTCACTTCCCCAAACTCTTCCTCATGGATGGCAATTGGCTCACAATGGATGGTCACAAACATTTTTATCGTACTTAGTTAAGCATTGTTTCTTTAAGGACACTGTTGGACACAAGAAAATTTGTTTCACGCATCTCTCGCGCATGTTTTTTTATGCTAGAAGTGGACACACAAGCAAAATGGCTATCAGGGAAAGACTAATATTTTATTTTGCTTAAAACTTGTTGCCTACAGCTACCATTAAGTACTTCCAAACACCCAAGACATTGCATAGGAAAGAACTTGCAGAAGAGTGAATGCATGAGAAAGTATGACATAACTTTACCAATTCTTTGTGTAATGTACAAATATCGACAAAAATGTTTCATGCCTCCTAAAAAAAACAAAATTTCAGAAAGTAATGAAACAAACTGGAACAGAGAAGTGCTTAACTGATACTCCTTTAACTCAAAAATAAACTCAGCATTAAAAATATTCCGCTACAAAGGAAAGGCACTTTCAGACATAGAATCTGGGATAAAGAGTAATAAGTAAATGCTCTCCAAATAACACCCAAGTAGAAACTGACTTGACACCACGACTTCCACATTTGTTGGAATTTGACCTATGGCCCAAAGCATGAAAATACTCCAGCCACCACAGCAACTCTATCCCAAGTTTAAAAATTCAATCACAGCATTCATAAAATAAAATCTTACTACTATCACTGTGGATCAATAGCGATCACTTAGGATAAACAAATAGCAAGCAATTAAGATAATAAATTTTGTTGGGCATTACAATTTCCATTTTTCCAACTCATAGACAAAAGCAACTTGTTTACTCTGTTAAAATGAAACTAGAAAAGTGCTCAAAACTTTTACTATACACTCGGTAGCTAAAGCCTCTACAAGTATTTATAACATTTATGCACCACAAACTTTATTTAGCAAACAGTACACAATTTAAGGAAGGTCTATACATCCTGAACCTAGCTCCCACACAAATTGCTGTTTGCACCATTTCCTAGGCCTATCCTTCAACATTATGACAGACTATGGCCAAGGATTGGGATGACCAGGGTATATTATAAAGGGAATATTTATTTATGGAAAATGAGCTTCAAATAGGCTGAAATGTGACTAAAATGAAAGCAAGTGCTGCAATTCTCCCAAGGTCTCAGGGAGAAATCTGTCACTAAGCATGGGTTGTTGTAGGGTCGATTGTAGGCTTAGGCCCCCCATTGAAAAAATTCTGCCACAATGACTCCTCATGCAAAATTCTCTCAGATGGAGCTGATGATGATTTCAAGCACTGTTAGATTCATCAGGCAAGATGCTCAGAAAAGCAGAGACAAACACAACCCAATTTACTACAACAACTTCAAATGCCTTGATATCAAATTTTCAACTGTACAGATTATAACAGCCAAGAATTAGGAAATTATCCTTTGAAATTGTACGTCAAGTGGAGTACCAAGAGAAAGAATCCCTCGGACATACTGCAATGACTGGGGAAAAGCACTCATTTCTTCTTCCTCTCTCAAATCTCTTCCACCTTTCAGTCAAATTTCAGCCTCCTTTGAGGGCATTTTTGGAGATTCTATGTTAAAAATTAAATATGCCCACATCATCTCTGTCTCCAGGCTATTACTGATCATATTGTTGAAGTAAAGACCCAGAAAATGGTGTAACTGGCAATTTACCTAGTGCTGCAGTTCAGAAGATAACACAGTTCCATCCAATGTTTCATAATTGCAAAACAAACCAAGATTATGGGGTAAGATTTAACAAAAAAAACTTAAAAAAAAACTTAAAATTGCCAGTTAACAAGAAATTATAATCACCTATAATGCCACATACATGTACCTGCTAAAATGATAATCCATATAAATGAGAGATTTCTCGGACACAAAGAGAGTTTACTGTTATCAGTTTGTAGAGAATTCGTTGATTAACCTTTACCTTCCTGAGTTTTTCCATAGTCGTAAGCCTTGCTGGCCGGGGTTTTTTAAATGACCAGTGTATTTTAAATGTCCATCAATGTGCCAAATGAACACGCTCGGCAGTCTAGGGACACAATTTTTGTGCCGGAGAGACACGCTCGGAAGATAAAGGTTAAGCTTCACTACCTTTTTTTATAATGTTGTACAAACCTCATTGTTATTCCTACAACTATTCGCTGCTTGTATACTAAATTAGAATTTACCATATTTCAGTGGCAAGCAGAAAGACCTATGTTCACAGTTCCTCTTTTCTTATTATTGTTTATCTTCCATACCAAACTACACCACCATTTTTTTCAAATAATTGAAAGCAAATTCACTTCTTCCCCTCTCTCTCTCTCTACATATACAAAAATTTGCTATTTCTTTACGTTGACCATGCATTTTGCAAATGAGAGTTGCACACAAAGCCACATCTCTTTCGTAGCAAAAGACATGATCCAATTCTATCATTTCTCATACACATGGCATCAAGTGTCAATGTGACATTAATATAGTCCATTAAGAAGAATTCACTTTACACACAATTTTAGAAAGAATTGGGTGTTGAAGTAGAAAGCACCTTTAATTAAAATTACTTAAAATAAAATGATACCACTAAGAAAAGACTATTACTAATCGTGTGCTGCTAGAAACACTCCCATACAACTTAATCAGCTAACTTGATGGAAACAAGAGTGGCAGTACAAACCCCATATCGAGCGATCATCCTTTCTCTCACGAATGGAGGTGGAGGGGGAAGAGGTGGGTAGGGTGGATCCCCTCGCCCGAACATACGGCTCTGGAATCCATTCCGGATTGGTCCAATTGGAGTAAATCTGTAAGATAACACAACAAAATATGATAAATCTTTCAACAGACTACAACATTGAATAGATACAAGGTACAGCTAAATTTCAATTCTTTCACCTATTTCAATCACACACCAGATTATAACACAAAAAAGTAAATTTCAAGGTAAAAGCACTGCTCACCATAAGTGCTCTGAGAATAGAGATGCAAACTCCCCTAACATTCACTAAGGAATTAGAGTACAGTAGGATCTTGTCAGGACATTCCTAAATATATTTTTCATGGTCATGATACAAATGAGACCAAATACAGGTAGACTCATTTGGTATCAACATTCCAAAGGCTGGAACTTATCTGGTTAGTAAGTGTAATAACTTGCCAAAACGCAACCCAGAGGTCCTTTTCACATAAATTTTAAGTTGTATAAACAACCACAACTCCCAAGATTATTCATTACAAATCAATCCTTGGCATTTTGATGCTTACCCATAGGCATTTCTCTAATTACATGGCGCAACATAAAACATTACACAGCAGGTTAGTGTGAGTGCAGGTCATGAGTGGGCAGTCGTTCGAAGTGTACGTGTTGTGATTATAAGGACAGTTAAAATGGAAAGTAAGCAAGTTTTAAAGTGCCAGATTAACTGCCGAAAAAATAAAAATTCTGGAAGAAGTAGACAAAAATCAACACAAAAAGAGATGACGGGCAGTAGTGCCTGACAGTCGTGGCCCTGAGTTTCCTGTTCTTCACTTTCCCTATGCTTAGCAGTCTCGAATCTTCATGATCGCAGCAGTTCTTTCTCATACATCACACTGTACGCTTTGGTTATGGTTCCGACCTTTCAATTGGAGCTGGCTGCTTTGCAACGTACATCAATTTTTTTACAAGGTAAATGTTACTAACTTTTGTTATAACCGCAATTAATATGTTGTTTACTGCCCCTTTTTGACATTTTTATTGACATATTCTTTACCTCTTGTCCTGTGTCTCAAGAGATCGAAAAAAAATTTATGGCAAAAAAAATTCATACATTCAGCAGAACTGTAAACTGTGCAATCTTTGAAAGGAAGTTCAAGGTACAAGTAAGTTCTATTAATTTGGGTTCCTAAAGAATTTTTACTCTACTCATATTCTTATTAATTACAAAGGAATGTAACATCTATTAATTTAAAAATCAAACTAACTTTTACTCCAAATTTTTAACATAAGATTGTAATGTATACTTTTCTGTAGGATGTGATATTCATTTTCTTTAAATTTAGAATGAACGCTCCATCGTGTCTGCTCAACTTTGACTCAGAGAAGCGCATCTCTGCTATGTTTAGGTAATTTTATTTTTGGCGTAAAATTTGATGTGTTACGTCTTTAATGAAAATAATTACAATTAATACTTTATTTGCTTCCATTTCTACAGTGGTGCCAGCCAAAGTGAAGAAAGAGAAGAGGGGAGCTCCATCAGGAGAACAAGGGACTATTGGAACGGACAAAAAATTTTATTTACATTTTTTTCATCTCATAATCGCGTGAAACAGGTTTCTTACCATCTTGCAAAATCTGCATTTTGCAGAAAATGTAAACCTTGGCGACCCTGTTCCAATAGATCCCTTGAACAAAATCAGGCCCCTACTTGACCTTTTTCAAAATATTTCAGAAAAAACATTCGACTTCAGACAGGATGTTATGAATTGATGAATCTATGGTATTATGGAGGGATCGCTAAACTTGGGGAAGGCAAATTACAAATGGGCCATTCCTTGTTTATGAACAACTATTACAATGATGTCAATTTAGATGGTGAACTACTCAGCAATTAGTGCTATTGCACTGGAACTGCATGGGGACCGTAAAGGGAACCCACCGGAGGTAATCCCAGCTAAATTGAAATGAGGCGAGACAATTTGTATGAGTACCGACACACAGATTAATGTCATAAAGTGGAAAGACAAAAGAGATGTCCTCTTACTTAAGACTAAATTTGGGAATGAATAGGTCAATGTGATCACTACCAGGGGTAACATTGTCCAAAAGCCCAAGGCTGTTGCTAAATACAATAGATGTATGGGGGCAATGACCGTGTCGATTAACTCATGGCATACTATCCCTGTGATCACCTAACTTTAAAATGGTACAAGAGATTAGGGATTCATGTGATGCATATAATGCTTCTGAATTCCTATCTCCTGCACCATAAGTTTAGTTCGCAAAAACAGAGCTTTTATTCATGCAGGTTGTCCATCATAGATGCCCTCGCCAAAGGCCAACCGAGAGCGAGTTTACCCATATCATGGGGCCCTTCCATGATAGCCATAGATTCACAGTTTCCGAAGAAATGCAAAAGTGGAATGATGGGTCCAAAGATGGTGCAGGTAGAGCTCAAAGCTGGGTAAGAAGACGTCGGTGACAACCTTTAGCCCCGAAGAACCTGGCCTCTGCTTGGATATTTGCTTCTAAGTCTACCACCGTTGATTCCCTCTCCATCCAAATCTTGCATGGGAATTTTTTAGTGCAAATATAATGTATTATATAATGAGTAAATATAAGTGTTATGAATATTCTGTAAAATGTTTTCCTTACTTTTTAACCCTTCACTACATTCATACAGACTAATGTATTTTTCAGATGCACTAAATATCACTGATAAACTACATCATTGAGCATTGCCAGCATTATTGTTTTTAGTCAGATTGAGTGTTTCAAAATTCAATATTTGTTGGGTATGTTCGTTTATTTGGACATGCTTCATTGACCAGGGGGGTTATTTTGTAATTCCACCTTGGTGGGGGAGCCGTTTCACTCACTGAATGGCTCACATTCAGTTCAATAAATGGATCATATTGAACGGCTTGTGAATTTTTTGGACATCATTTATGGGAGCACCATGTATTTTATGCTATTATTCAACAGTTTAATGTATTAAACAAACTTCAAACATAAAAGTACCATTGTGCATAAGATTACGATTAAGCTGTAAGATGTATTACAGTCTACATTAACGATAAATAATTTCAAGTGAAGGAAGGAAAGCCAACGTACTTTGGAATAAATTTCATGAGCGTATATTGGCATACTGTAATGATCTCTTCATTTATATAAATTCTTGCTACAGTGCAGAATATTTAGGATGGGTTAATTGTTAGTACAATAAGAATTTGATGGACCAATTTCAGTCGCACTCTCTCCATGCGGGAAGGGCCACCGTCGCAGTCTTTACAATAAATTACGATTTATAGACAAGTTTCCTTCAAAAATATAAAGTATGAGGTGACATATGACTTTAATAACTGTGTTTGCATACAAATCAAATCCTTAGACAGAGTAATAAGTACATATTTCCACAAAAAATGATTGGAACCAGCAAATGGAAGCTAGGAGGCCATGATAAAAGTAAGGAAAACAAGATCATTTTTCTTACTCGCTTACTCAGTTTCCCAATAGCCCAGTGGCTAGTGTCTTTGTCTACACATGTGAAGCATGAGAGTCTCTCAGTTCAAATCTACTGGCGGACATTTTTTTGATAATTTTTATAGCTTAATTATTTCTTCAACTCACTATTGAAAGTATACCTATTCATCCATATGTCAAGCGAGTCTCATCCCAAATAAAATTAAAACATTTGTTTAGGTATCTGGTTTCAGCTTTTAATGAAGGCGAACATTATTTCGGCGAGTGTAAGCGTAAGGTTCGAGATCCTTCGTCTGTACTACGCGAAAGAACCGAAGTATATGTGCTTGATGCCACCGGTTGTCATCGCCATTCCCGTTTCCATTTGTGACAATTTTTCCTATTAGATTTTGGCTGCAGCACTTCCATGTTTCAATGAAAAAACAACTTTAGCAACATTTACTCCAATAATGCATCTTTCGCCTCCAAAACTGTATATTTACGACCACTTCGCAATTGAACTGAATATTAATTTCGTAAACAACCCTTGAGGGAGTACATAGTTGTGGTTTGAAGAAAATTGATATTTAATCGATATTATTTAACAAGTGGGTATGACTTGTGACTATCAAGGCTTTGAAGTACTCTCCGAAAGTCGTTGATTTCCTTGGATGTCGCTTAGAAGTTTTTTCAAGCTTTATATGGCACTGTAAAAGACCGTTCAAGTTGCTTCAAGTATTCCTGAACAATTGTCATTGAATGGCCGTCTCTAATGGTTTTGAGTGGATATTCAACATTTAAGACGCCTTGTTCAACATCCTTTGTTCGAGACATCTTGAATTGTGTGAGGAGGGCTATAATAATACTTCTGTCCAAACTTTTGGTCGGTGGTATTCTCTGTGGCTGACCTCATCATTATGACGAAGACTTGAATAAACTAATACACAAGCGAGTTCTTGGCCGAATAGTGTGAACTATTACGCTGAGGAACACAGTATTTATATTTTGAACGCATAAGCCTCACCCAAAGGCAGAAATTAAAGTCAGTCAAGTGGAAAGTCTCAGAGGCTTCAATTAATATGAATGATAATCATTAGACATACATACATACCAATCACGCCGTTCCCTTCCGGGGTAAACAATGTAAATATTAGAGATTCCATCTTGATATTCTAAATATTAATAATTTCTTTCAATACCAGTTTTTACCTCTTCACTTGACAAATTTTAAGCTGTCCGGGACTAGCCACGGAGTCACCCGCAATGCACAAATGTGCGAATTTCCACAGAGAAAAAAATCATTCGCCTTGACCGGGATCACGGGACCGGGCCTTAAAAATCCACAGGGAAAGAGGACGCCTTGGTAGCTTAACTGGCTAAAGCACTCGGCCGGAAATCGAGGGATCCGGATCCCGGTCAAGGCGAATGATTTTTTTCTCTGTGGAAATTCGCACATCTTCACTTGAATTATTAATTTTCTAAAAATATGTACCCTCTTTAGAGACAACAATAGCAACACAAAGACCAAAGCATAAAAGGTAATTTGAATATATGGTTCGGGAATCACAAGTGTTTAAATAAGTCAAGGGAACAACTATGAATGTAAACGAACGGCTAACACTGTATGAAATGAATAGCAAGGTCATCTGCAACTGTGGCAGTGAGGAGACATATTTCAACAGCGAAATGACAAAGTGACGAACAAGCATATCCACTCAAATACTGTTAGCTTTCAGCATTGGCCTTTGGAATGAAACAATTGCATTGACAAAGTATTATGTAATCCTCTTATGTACAAAAGATGTTGACAGATCGTAGGTAGCCTTGCAAATGACCCAAAGGCTATCGTTACTTGCAAAATAATGTCCTCCTGTGGTTCATTACTGGGCCTATGTCAATTCAGAGAAATTGGTAATGTTTTTAAAGATGCAAACTTTGTAGTAACAAATCCCGGAGATAAAGATTTTCTTCTTTTGGACTATTTTGCATAACGGGGCAAAGATAACAGTATCACTCACTGAAAGAACAACACGAAATGTGAGCAATCACTCAATAGTTTTAACCCTTTGAATGCGGCTTGACTTGATATCAAGTCATGGTACCCTGAGTGTTCCAGCTTTCACAAGGGAACTTTCACTAGGCCCCCTAGTGAAAGATGGAACACTCACGGTACCTACGATGTGATATCACATCATCAGTACCAGCGTAAAAAAATCATGACGTGATATCACATCATGCCGCACTCAAAGGGTTAATGGAAACAGACACTTTCCACTATGTCCGGTGAATTCCTGAGGGAAATGGTTAACAAGCACGTATAGTCCTTGTTAAGCTCACGACTAAAATGATATTAATACCCAAACGCATTTTCCCATGCTCTAAGAATACATAGGCATACAGAAACATAAATAATATGACCTTTTCAAGCAAAAAAATAACTACCAGTGGCAAATATATCCAGGCACTTTAAGATTGTCACGTGCATATCACAGCCGTTTGTATGTTTATATGAACCAAATTCCCGCGCTTCCGCGGTTTTCTCCTTGAGCAAAGTGGAGCGATAGTGGCAGCAGCTCACGATCCCAATGTTTGGTGTAATGGAACTAACAAAAAGGTGAGATAAAGACACGGATCTAGAGTCAAAATATACAGATCAAGAGTCGAAGGAGCTAGTGGGTCACCAGAAAGAGTTGTGAGTCAAGTGAAAGAGACATTGACTCTTGGAAAACACCCAAAAAATCACTGCGAGGAGATCCGAAGATGGTCTCGCCACCCTGGATTTTTGGAGCTGAACTACAAAAAATGGCGTATATTCCACAACTATGATGTCAATCTCACGGAGGTGGAATAACAAAATAACCCCCCAGGCATCTCAAACAGGAAGAGGAAAGACCCACGCCAGAATGAATGGGAATTGGGGGGTGGAGAGCCATGCTCTTCTGCTGCAAACAAAAACAAAACACACTGACACCTCAGAAACTCCGCGGAAGTCTTCTAGTTCAAAGAATCCAGCTTCGATGGCATGGGAGCACAATTTCAGTTTTCCCCAAGTATGTAACGGGAGGCATGTGGATGTGGTCGACTGTTGACAAGGAAGGGGGAGGGGGTGCACGTTTGACACGTTCATAATAAACCACGTTCTTCATTCTCAAACGAATTCTCATGTACTATTTAGGATAACTAGAGATACCACAATTCAAAAACCATGCAGCTACTCATCTGAGCCAACCTAAACTTGACACACGCACTTGAAGCTCTCTTTTGGAAGAATGGAAATATAGCGATTATCTGAAAACTCACCTAAAGGCAGACATTGCATACTCATGGATAAAAATTAACATGAAAGTGTTAACATCAGATTTATATCAGTAGAGGTCAGTAAAATGAATTGTATTGTAATAAAAAAGGCCTAACAGATATATAGAAAAATAAAAAATGAATTTTGTCAAAAAAGTTTATTGCAGTACCTTTCATTTTATCTCTCTTCAAATGATAAAACATCCCCAAAAAGAAAAAATGAGGTATATTTCGAAAAATAGGGTTGAAAAAGTTGCTGTGAATGATTTACGTAAAAATACAAAGTGTGCCTGAGCTTCTTACTTCCCCCAGATCTGAGCATCATCTATAGATGATGGCAAAAATTTTTGTAAAAATACACAAAATTTTCAATGTAATGACTTATTTCACTCATCACTAGTATAATTTAACACTTTTAAGCCAAAATCCCTAAAGATTATTTTTGGATTAGGGCAAAGTTCAACGTTTTACCTTCAGGCTGAAGGTGTTGAAGGAAAAATGCTGAAGTTGACTGCAAAAAATGAGCATTGAAAATTTTAGTCCTCCAATGTTTGACTGATGATTACAAAAACAGACATTTTAGTTGTATGCATGGTACACAAGGGTGGTATACAAGGTGTATACATGGTGAAGCAGCCAGTACTAACCTCAATGTCACAGAAATCAGGAAAAAACAAGTTGCTCAAAGATTATGGCCACGATGATGCTTACCATGTTGATAGGCCTCATAGAAATGATGGGCGAGCACGACATGCCCAAATGATTACTGTACACAGAGTTGGAAGGGTTCAGGAAACTAGGAAGAGCACAAAAATAATGACTGCAGGATGTTCAAATCTGGGGACAATAGGAGATGCAAGATGGAAGGAGATGGCAAGAAGACATTGGAATCGAGGTATATAATGTTATGTTCATAGTTTGTATTAGGTTGGCAATTTTGAGCAAATTTTGGCGATAAGTAGCATGAAGAAGGTTTAAGAAGGCATAAATATGAGAACTTTCAAGAGTAATCATAATTATTTTGACTTTTCCTCTGACTGCAACTATCTGAATTGCTTTATTTACTTTCCTGGTTAGCACGGTCATTTTTGGCATCCCAATCTAACCAGGTTCCACAGTGCATTATTAAAATTGTTTAATTAATGAGATTGCTTATCTCACAATAGCTGTACCAGTAGTGTGCTGTGCTTTACCAGTAGTTACTATACAGCAGAAGTGATCACACTTTTCAAAGTTGGTTCACTAAATGTCTATATTTACCAATGACAGCCTTAATCTGATCTATCATAGATGTGACCCTGACTTAGAAAGAAATGTAGCATCATCTTGTTTGAGCTGACTGGAGGTGTGCTAACCATTGCTACTTTTGATGTAATGGCAAAAACAGCTCATGATTAAAAGTATGCCACAAAAAAATTCTGTCCATTAACATATTCATCCCAGAATGCTGAATGAACAATTACTGAGTGCTATTGATTATCGGAATGGGATATTTTAATGAACATTAGCAAAATCTGAACCCTTTAAATACCGTATTTCTCCGAATATAAGCCACACACTAATATAAGCCGCACCCCATTTTTGGGGTCTCAAACAGAGATAAAAGGTAATATGCGAATATAAGCCCCACCCTTTTCAGTGCATCCCGTCAGAAGTAATCCCACAAAAAGCAACTAAACGACGGCATGTGAGGGTCTTATTAGAGTCATCACTGTTGCAAATTGTTTACAGCCATTCAGATCGTGCCGCGAGCCGCCCTAGACGTACGACACACTGCTACCTTGCTCCCTCCTGTTCTCCTGCGCCCATCCACTGCAGACCTACTCTGGCACTACGTTTGACTTCCGTCTGCTCCCCTACGTTCTCTGTTCCGCTCAGCTAGCTCCTGCCATGCTGCAACAATCCCCCTCAGCTAGTCTGCTCTGTTCTCGCATAACAAGTGACAAGATTCGACAGGTTCTGGTTTGTAGTGTGTGGTATGCGTGATAAGTGACAAGTTTTTGAACCGAAACAATGAATGAGGAGCAAGTGGATGAGGTGGAACTCCGCAAAATCGTTGACTGCAATGAAAAAACCATACGGAAGAGGATATCATACACAGGGAAATTTAAGAATGGAGTGATTCGGTACGTTGGCCAGAACAACGTCTCAAATCGTGCTGCAGCCAAACATTTCGGCGAGGATGAAACCTTGGTGCGCCGATGACGTAAGCAAACAGATGTGCTAGTCTGCTGTGAACCCCAGCAGCGTAAGTTCTCGGGTCCTAAACAAGAGCACCATCTAGAAATCGATGATGCTGTCAAGTGTGTGAAGGACCGTCACAAGGATGCCCTGCCAGTTACCTACGACATGATGCGCCTTGATGCATACCATTTAGCCAAATCTAAGGACATACCAAGGACTAAATTTAAAGCTAGCCTTGGCTTGGTGGCACGTTTCATGAGGCTTAAGTTTGCGACGTCGCACAATGGTATGCCAAAAGCTACCCACCAACTTCAAACTCAACTGACTAATTCCAGAAGTTCGACACCGAGTGCCGAAAGCAAAAAGAGTACCTTCTTGGACAAATCGGTAACACTGACGAAATACCTGTTTGCCTCGACATGCCAATAAATTACACTGGAGGCTTCGGGTTCCAAGCAAGTTCTACTGAAGACGTGTGGCTATGAGAAGATGCAAGTGACCGTGATGCTGGGTGGAATGGCAGACGGCCAAAAGCAGCCCCAAAATTTTATATTTGTTTTTACATTGCCTATGTAACTGTGACACAATGTTAACTATATTATCCTTTAATATATGAATAAATTGTGCACCAATTTAATCTTTTTCAGCATTATTTCTTACATTCCCCGTGGCTTAGGCAGGTTTAGCTGGCGTTCCCGTAAATCCGAATGGCTGGTTTGCTCAAATCAGTCATTTTTACGATTTTTAAAGAAAGTTCTCGAATATAAGCCGCACCCCGATTTTGAGGCCCCAAATCGGGGAAAAAAGCGGCTTATAATCAGATAAATACGGTACCTAGCACACAGATTGTTCAGCAAATCCACCATAAAGCAGGGGTCTACTGAGTTAAATTTAAGTTTTTTTTTAAATATCAGCATAAAATATGAGGTGTTTTCGCACAACTTTCGCAGTCTCCATTTCAGCCATAATACATTCCATCATCCTAAGAATTGTCGATACACTTCCAGGTGATTCGAAATTCAAGCCACTCGAGATGAATTTGATGGCATGAAAGCCTTTGCAGACCAGTTCTCAGCAATCATGGCATTTCAACTGACATTGCATCTATTCGAGAAAGCTAGTTCAATGAGCCTTGCAAGGAGTTAGATGGAAATGAGATGAGTGATCTGCTGGCCAAGCTTGGAACTAAGTTACCTGAAATAAACTATAACTCCCTCAAGGAATGGCACATTTGACTTTCTGGAGCAAACGGCACACCAAATCATTAAGTCAATGTTTCCCTCCCCAGCCACACATACAATGGTACCAAGTATTTTTCAATTCTAATTCCTGAAAATTTTTTCATAGGCCCAATCCATATACTGCATTCATGGCTGAGGGGAAAATTAACTGCTACACTTTAAGTGATGGAGAGCACAAAACTTGTTTTGGCTTCAGAAATTACAATAGATTCATTGTACCTCATTAAAAATCAAGAGGCAGAAATCTCATGGTTAAAAATAACCCAAGCAGCAATTCTGGCAGATGACATTGTAAATCTACGGCTAAGATCCAAACTATTGATATAAAATGCATGGACTAGGAAATTCCACAAAAATGCTTCGGATTTAAAAAAATCACAATATTCCCTGAACTGGTTGACTGGTATCAGAGGCATGGCAAAGTCCAAGTGAACACTGAACAATGCAAACAAAACCAAAACACTGATTACACAAGAAAAAAAATATTTTTTCTACATTAAAGCACGATATGATAGAATTGTTGATAATATCCTCCAGAAACATTGCCCTAATGAATCTGAAACAACACTTACAGGAATCAAAAAAAATCAATGTCTTGACACCCAATATGCTGACGCAGTATACTATGTCTACTAAGGCTTCTACTTAAATGACAATAAAATTCTCAAAGTTGTCACAAGAAAAATTGCATTTACAAAATAATTGATTTGGATAAGTACTGATGATGAAATAAGTGAAAGCAGTAATTACCCTGGAGTTCGGGGACACTCTTTGGACCAGTGACCCCCACGACCACACCGATAACATTGTTCAGGATCCCCCATTCCAGGTCGATGCCTCACTTTGCTCGTTGACACCTGTACCTTTATTGGTTGTCCACCCACAATGAAACCATTCAGCTCTTTAATTGCTTCATTTATGTTGTCGTTGGACAATAAGTGCTGAAAAATGATACCTCAATGTTTATTAAGAACATTAATATATCTGCCAAGAATATTTATAAATTAGTTTACAAATAAAATACTTACGACAAATCCATAATTTCTCACAATATCACACTCCACCACAGTGCCAAACTTGGAAAAGAGCTGACGAACTTCTTCAGCTTTTGTTTTATCAGTTAAGTTACCTACAAATATTTTTGTAGTCGGTGTGTGTGGCCCTTTACGACTGGTTGCCGCTTCGACTTTCATGAGCTGGCTATTCAAAACAAAGCCATTTAAATTTTGAATTGCATTTCGACCTGCTTCTTCATTTTCCATATGCTGAGAAGAAAGGTATGCGATTGTTAAGTGCACATCAGAAATTACCTCCCGTAATTAATAAAATAGCACAAGTTAGTGAATAAACTAAGGGCTGCTACAAAAATGACAACAATAATAAACAATGAAATAAGCAATCCAACAAAAACAATGCACAATGAAATACGTAATCCAAGAAAACAATCTCACCACAAAACCAAAATTCTTCACGACGTCGCACTCGACTACTTTCCCATACTTTTCAAATAATGGTCTCACATCTTCAATCGTTGATTTGTCAGAAAGATTTCCCACGAAAATTTTAAATGTTCCCACACTGTTTGCACCCGGCATTGTGGCTGTTATCGGTACCTGTAAGTGTTAATCAAATATTTAGTCAGTAGCGCCAGATTTCACCCCTTCGAATCACAAGATAATCATGATTAACGCCAAGGGATAAATATTCGCCACAACATTTACCAAGCAAATTCATAAATAAGCTGAATTTCAGTTCCCGAGCATGGTACTTAATTCAAGAACTGATACCAGCCGTGAAGTGTAAATTTATCACAGAGGAGACCACAAAGACCAAACCAATGATTCGAAAATAAGGTCTTCTGATGCCCTCAAACTTCCAACATCTCCCAAACAAGAAATAGATGTCATATAGTAAACGGGCTCTAACACAGTATTTACTTCATATTACCATAAACATGCAGTTATCGCGACCCCAGACTCGACGGTGGGCATAGCAAATACTAAGAGCACAATTTACAGGGAATTGTGAAAAAAAATTACGGGGGCATGCTCACATACAAGCGAGTAAGAAACTTAGCTCCCCGGCCTGATGCCGACAACAACTTGTCGCGTAACAAGCCGCGCACTGTGTAGCCCGGCTGCCAAGTTATGCATATATGTTTACACAGAAATATGCAGAATTAACATTGGCCAATCGCTCCTAACACTACACACTTGAAAATAAAGCCTTACTTCATACAAACGTAATTAATACAAAAATGTAAGTCAAAATGGCGGCCGGCTTTCGACATCCCCCACTGGGTCCACGTTATGTTCAGATATAATTCATCGTAAAATCCATTCCACTCAAGTAGTGATTTATTAACTCTTGTTTCATCTATCGGAATAAACACCCTAGCAATATCTTGAAAGATATAAAAAGAACCAAGCAGTGTGTGAGCATAACTTCCCCGGTAAACCATAAGTAACAAGCATTCCCCATAACAACATCCTTCATATATTACTGTTTTCACGAACTCGAATTCAATTAAAATGAAGCACTAAAATAACAACTATACTCAACAGATATGACTTACTCAGTCAATTATTGGCGTTACCGGCAATAATTTCTTGATTCCCAATCGACCGAGGATGGCGTCCTCAGGTTTACGAGCTTCAGCTTAGTAACGAGGTCTAACACCAACGGCGCTAAAGTCAAAATGACTCTTATGTTTAAATTCAGTATTGTGGGGAACCCACGTTTGCGATCTGCGTTGAGATAGTTTAACTCACACGCAGGCCCCGATAATCTATCCGCAAATATCCATAGAGGTACATAACCGAAATTATGAAAATAAAAATGATATAACGCAACCGGATGTTAAAACACTCGTCCACACAAAATGGCATCACTATACCTCTCCTATGTGTAATCCCATAATTTCCATGAAGGTTGAGGCGCCGTAAGAAATATTATCCTTCGGCGACTGCAATTTATAAAGTACGACTACACAATAATTCGTAAACTTCTGAAGGTGAGAATATCTAGCAGGTAAAATCCGTCTCGGAAATCTGAGTTCCACTTAGATTGGACAGCAGGAAGACTAACTAATCTATTCTATAACTATAGTCTTCTATAGAAGATCTGGATTCCCAACCTCTCAAGTAATTTTTTCGCAGTTAATTTTCACAGACCTGAGCAATATACATTCAGAATGCATGCCTGCGAATAATGATTTTTGAAACATCCTGCAGAGAATTATTATTATATTGTCCAATAAATTGTATCAATATTATTGAGAAGCACTAATGATTTTCAAAAATACTTTCTATTTAGGTTAACTTCGAAACTTTCATCCTTGTTGGAAATTATTTTACGAACAAATTCCTTCTCCATGTGGACCTAATGTCATGGATAAATTACTTAAAACATTAAGATAGGCATTAATATATTCCCAACAAGCTTCTAATCGGTATTTTATGTTGAGGAATATTTTAGATCTTATGTTAAAAATTCAACAATACAACATAAATTAAATGGATCCGCAGTAGTTTCATGACCAAGATATATAATTTGTTGGGATGATATGCTCTAATAGAAAGTCCCTTCACAACTGACTTTCATCTCATTAAAACTGATTCCTTCTGCATTAGATTTTCTCTCTATTTACACCTCACAGCCAATGACTGACTCTTTGGAATACACTTACAGTGTAACTCCTTGATGACTACTCTGCAGTTCTTTCCCATCACATTAGCATGAGACTGCAGGTATCCACAATGATAATTTTTTTTAAATCTGCTACTATCAATCACTATATGAAACTTTCTTGCCTTTCATCCCCTTTAACTGACTTCCTACTCAAGCTCGACCAACATGCTCTTGATATTTATTATTCTTAAAAATGCCTTCTTCAGATATCCAATCTTCTGGAAACCCAGGCATAGAACTCTTTCACCTTCACTACCCACATTACCTTCCTTGTCAAGGAAATGTCCCCACCATGAAACAAATTCGTCACCTACTTACATATCATAATGACCAACTGCCAACAATAAATCCATTTTGACATCTACAATCCATAATGCTCCTCTCCATTTATCCACAGCTCCGAAAATTCTCTTGACCATCACCTAAAAATGTAAATAACTCTCTCCTAAGTCCACACATTCCACCTCTCTCCTTGATCGTCACATCCTACTCTCCACCATGCCATGTACTTCATACCCTAGAAACAACTCCTATTCATCCTTGAAACATTGCACCACTTTCATTTCAGGTCTTCAAAATGTCAGCCTCCCCTAAGTTACTTTTCCCCATTTTGCATGACTGCTTACTCACCTCCAACTTATTTCTCAACTGTCGGACCACCACCTACTGAGGATCAGCCAGCCTCAATGATATTCTAAGTACATGCCAATCCCATCCTGATTGGATCCCTCTGGAAGTCCCTGATACCTTTCCTTACCAAAGACCTCACTGTAAAACCAGCCCAGTTTAACAGGTAATGGTTTCCGTAATCCCAATAACCTGACCCCATTTCTCTGATCTCGTCTCATGGCAGTTACCTCCACTTAATTGTCAGATATTTACTTCAATGTAAGGAATACCACTCTCTTTTCATTGGTGAAATATATAACACTCCAGGCCACTTGCATCAATAACCACACAGCCTTCCCTATGGCCTTTCACATAGCCTTTTCCCTTTCCTGCTTCAATATACTTCATTAATCTCATGAACTGCCCCACACTTATCTCCCCCAGAGCTACAATTCAAAATACTACCATGGAAGATTTCTTTTATTCCCACTCCCAACATTGCTGCACTCCTTTTGCCAGCCAACTTTCCCCAAGAGCCAGCCCTAGGGTAGTGCAGTAGGTGCTGCCACACTGAAACCTGTGCCTAAGGGTGAGAGATGGCCTGTTTCTGGGAGGGTGGTCAGTCCAGTGGCGTATTCCTCCAAACATGCTGTTGGAGTAGTTTCCTTTCTCCTCGGGTGTTTGGCCCAGTCGTTCAGATTCTGCAGTGACAGGTGGTTGTGTTCAGGATGTGTTTCAAAACACAAGTCCATCCTCGCCAGTTTCCCATTGCAAGCGAGCTTGGTGGCAGCATAGCATACAAGGAGATTGCTCCTCAAGGCTTTTTTTCCCAAATCTGTTTGTTAATAATGTGGGTAATATGCATGTGTGTATATATATATATATTTATTTAAAATAAAATCTACTAGTTGCTGTAGGCAGTAATAAGAACTCAAAAAAGAAATACTCACTTGAGAAATTTTTTGAATTTTCACCATCACTCTGGTCTTCTTCAGATGCAAAAAGTAGACTGACTGTCAAGATAGGGGTTACTGGGAGGGAGAGGAAGAGGGAAAAGGGGAGGAGGGTAAGAAGGAGTGGCAAAAAGGAATCAGTAGGATCAATTGATTCCGAGAAAGGTGAGGGTTTTGAGGAGATTAATGCATGATTGCTCTATATTTTTCAGTTCCAGTGGGGAGGTGGCAGGGAGTCAAGGATGCCCATGTTGAAAAACTCATCGAACTCTAGACTGTGGGAGAAGGCATGGGCGGGGACAGGGAGAGAGGCATGTTGAGAGGAGGAGATTACAGGAGGATCTGTGGCTGTTTAGATGAAGATTGAGAGGACCTGTGATGAGCCTGACATAGAAGACCTGGCAGAGATTGCATATAAGAATGTATACGACATTAGATGTAATAAATGGGGGAGAGGAAAAGGATGGGATGAGAAAGGCACAGAATTTACAAAGGAGGGGTTTAGAGATGTTTAAGTCTCATACCTGGGACAATGATAGGGGTTGGGAGGAATTTTATTAAAACTGGTGAATTGGGATTAAGAAGGGAGGTGGGTAATTTTGAGGCAGTATCGGAAGGTGAGGGAGGGGCATTTAGGGAAGACAAGGGTGGTGGTGACATTATTGGAGAGGAGAAAAAGAAGGCTTTCAAGGATTTGATTGATAGAATGGATGCCTGGGAAGTAGGTAATGCAGAAGGAGAGGTTGTTGCTAGGGGACGATTAGGGGGATAGGAATGTTTAAGGCAGCTCTGGCATATGTGAGTCAAGGCAATTACTAATATGTAATTACCTACATGTTCATTTTTTCAGCTGAAAAAAATGCAACTCTCTCCAATAAAATGAGTTACCTGTTGAAAACCAAAATTTTGATATAAAACATGCAGATTATTCCACAAATATATTTTAATGTCAGCATTTGTCCAGCCTTGGGACATGACTACAGCACCATTTAAATGGAACCATCACATTTATATTTCAGTTATGGCAGTAATACACCAGTAACTTTAAAAAATGGGTGGTTAGATGCCAAAGTTTTATTTTAGTATATTTACCTGATTAATAATCAATGCCAGGACATATGCTTCTTATAAAGTTTCAACTAAAAGCTTGCATATGCTTTCTCATTCAAATCAGAAATGTCCCTCTGTAATCTGAGATATCTCCATAAGAGCCCATGTTAAAACCTCCACTTCCAAGGCTGAATTACAGCATAAATAGCCAGGAAACCTCATTTAATTTTCATATCAGTTTATAAAACTCACCTCAAAGATGCTATCCTAGTATCCGGAAAATCTGGAATAAGAAACCCAGAGACCAGAGCCACCTCAAGGATTTTTTTGGTTGAGGAGAGCTTAGACTTAGCCTAGTCAGAGAAGGGATAGGACAGTGAGGAATTTATTGAGGGAGTCAGGGTTATTGCAGATTCAGTGACTCCTTATCGAGAGAGAGTAGGGAAGGGTAGCCTTTTGGATCACTTGATGTGAACAGAGTTCACGTTTTGCATATCACATCAGACTCCGTTTCCTGGCATAAGCATTATTGATTAGAAAACATTTATGTGATCTGGTTTTCTTATGCAGAAAATATTCAATCAGAGATTTTATATTGGGGCCTTACATTAGAATATTTAATTTTCAGTCCGACAAAATCTTATTTCATTTATAAACCAAACAGCTGGGAGTACTCAGGCTGTCTCTAAAAAAACCAATATTAGATCAGGTGCAGAGAGGAGTTCTCCAATGAAAGGTTTCAAAACCAATCAATGGATGTATATGTCCATTGGTGTATATAAATAATAATATGTACTAAATAATACAATTACCTAATTTAATGGACTGAATTTGAAACTTAAACTGTAGATTTCATACTTGCCAACAGCACCAATAACATCAGTGAACATTTCTCGGGCTCGCCACCAGGTAAGATAGTCATAGGCAGCCAATGACTATCTTACCCGGCCAATGACTATGACATTGGCTGCCTATGACTATCTTACCCTGTGGCGAGCCCGAGAAATGTTCATTGATGTTATTCGCCGGTAAAGTGTTAAATCATACATAGCACCAATAACATCTGCAATTTAGAGGAGTTCACCTTTATCTGGCCAAAAAATGAATTAATCCCATTAGAGATTAGAGGGACACATTCATGTCTGATGAATATTCTTTCAAAAAATGAGGTTCTAGAATATAATGTCTAGAGCAGACAAGAAGAATATGTTTAGAGGAATGAAATGATACCAAATTGGGAATATTTTAAAATAATTTTATTTAAAGTTGTTGCCGATAAAAAAGAATATACGCTTCGGCAGATAAAACATCTTTCACTTGTGCTTCCTTCACATATGTATCACTCACATAATACCAGCGATCTACTAGCTTATTATTTTGCGAAACCTCTGATGTTTTCGTGTCACTCTGCGAGTTTTCTTGAGCATCATTCTTAGCTAATTGTCCACCACAAGGAATTTGGTCAACCGTATCACCCCAACTGCCAGCTTCTTCATGGACCTGGATGAAATGATGGACATATCAATAAAAATACTACAAAGAAATGAAAACTATATTTTCTTACTACTCATTTAAATAAATTTGACATACTAGTATGAAGATAAACAACAAGCAGTAAACCATTATTCCAAGGAGAGAAAATTGATTTTATTCTTGGTGTTACAAAGAAATTGGTGGCATTGTCCATTCACATAATTTCAAAGGTTGTGCACTTATCATCGCCAAATACCACACACCCATGTATCTCTCAAGTAATAACGCAACTTCAGAGCATGCAGTGTAGACATTTTACATAGTGTGCATGATATGAGTCAAGAAAATTAAAACAGTAAGCAAAAATGCAGACAATGGGATTAACCCAAAGGTTTGTCTGAGAAGTGTGATAAAGACTACAATGTACTAAACCCTAGAGTAGGTAAAAGTCACAAATTCAGCACTGTGAGTCAATTTCTTTTCCTCTAGTGGATCCTTTTAAAGTTCCATAACCCATAGAATAAGAATGCAGTAGTTTTTAGCAAGGGAAGTTCAAAGAAACTCCATCCCAGACTGCCAAGTCCAATGCCAAAAGCTCCACACACAGACTAGGTAACTATGCCACCCGAAACATGCTCATCACCAGTGAAAAGCTTGTCTCTCTATTAAGTCTATCAGCAAAACCTAACTCATATTCAATTCACGGGCTACTGAGCTAATGGTGCAAGATTTCTAGCTTCCCATACCTAAGAACTCGAATCCTGGCAGGGGGATTTTTCAGTGGAGCCCTATTCCACAAATGGGTGCCCCATTGAGAGCACAAGTGCAGTGTATATTCTGAAAGTTGAATAGGAGGGTAAAAGAGCTGATCTTATGACATATATTTTTCTGAGCAAGTGAATTCCACTGCTCCATTTCCACCCCTCTTTCGCAAAATAATTCTAACCTCAACAACCCATAAGTAGCCGCCCACAGGCCCTTAATGGGATAAATAACCTTGGTTGTTGAACACTTCCCCAAATTATGATTAAAACTATTACTCTGAAGCAACTTGTACATCCTCAAGCATCCTTTAATTCGAAGCATACATATGACTGATGTAGAAATCACCATGGGAATTGACAAATGTTTACATGGACATAAACAAATGAGAGAACAGGGTCTGCTCGGATGACTTCTTACTGTTATATGTAGAACATGCAATAACTCGTTGCTGCTAAGGTACTCCTTAGTCATACCAATTTATAAAAGAAATTATTGACATTAGGTAAAAATATTTTATAACACTGGAAGGCTCTGATGTAAAGTTGGGATTCATTTACCACAGGGTTTGTGAGGCAGTGCTCATCAACAATAGACAATTTTTAAACATTATTTAGCTAGTAAAGAACAACAAGTACTAAAGTCCAACTAGTGAGTAATATTAATGATATCTCAAAAAAAATATATTAAAAGAGATTAGACATATTTAAAGTGAACCATGCAATTTCTGGGTGATTGACCACATATATAGTATGAATGAGTAAAAATAAAGTTAAGCCTAATGATAAAAATACAGCCAAGTTCAAAATATGGGTCTACTGCATGGATCAATCAAAATATTCCCTTTCTAAGTTTTCATAAATTGATATATTTAATTCATTTTCACAATGTTTTACAATCTAAATATGAATAAAGTTACCTTGAATTGATAATTTGGATAGATTTTTTGGCTTCTGATTTTTGCAGGTTATCATTCTTTGCACATTAGGCAACAAAATATCTAAATTTCTATTCATAGTCCCAGAATTTTTTCATAAACCCATTGGCTTCATATTTTTCAAATGATCTCTTACCCAGAGTAATCTTTTATGATTTTTATCAAAATTTCTCTAACGAAAAATATATTTTGCCTCCAAATTTCATTAAGTAATTAACAAGAAATTTATATATGCTTTCATTTAAGCAATTGTCAAATATTTCTATATTTTCACTAATGCATGGACAATTTTTAGTAAAATTACAGCAACAATTGCAAAATGTACATTGTTATAACAATTGTATGATTATTGATACCAAATCATATTTCATGAAAATTGCTGATGGATTTTCAACTGAGGAGAACAGTCCCTACTGCATTTGTCTTTTCTTCAATTGGCTATTGGAAGAGTTCAGGTGAGGAGTACTAGTTAGTCACGGTTATCATGTTCCCTAAGTAGAAGTGTAAGGGTTTATTGGCTGTAATACTATTGCTTCAGGTAGTGCTTCTGGTTTCTTCCCAGTGTATATTATGAACTGCATATAACATCCCAAAGAACCTTAACAAATTTTATACCAAATTGAGTTTGCCTATTAGGATTATAGTTTGAAACATTATCTCACACAAAACTTCATTAGGCTTTCATCCACAGAGAGATTTTGTGCAAGATTATAGATGGACTGAAATTTTGGTCACATAGTTTTTAAAAGGGGAAATCTTTCTGGCTTGATGCTTTCAAGATTTATTACATTAGTAGAATGCAAAAATTTGTATGGCAAAAGAGACTATCAGTATGGCATTTCTTTACCAAATCATGGAGTTTCAGTGACTGCTAGTGGACTCTAGTATTTATGAATTTCATTTTTCTTTACTCATGCCATCAAACACATGACACAAAATGGGCCTAGATATCTTCAGCATCAGAAGTTGTTGACAATAAAACTACTTATGTTGCTCACAGTCCCATTCAAAAGTGATTTTGCAGTGTGTTTAGTCCCCTTGCTGGTCAATTCCCAAAAATCAGATTTCACAAAAGTTAAAAAAAATCAACTTTCATTTCCATGATTGGGTAAATTTTGAAGCTTCCTCATATTTACGCCTGGTATACTACAAGCATAAAATTACTTTACATTGTCAGTACTGTTAGACCACTTATAACCATCCACTTATTCCCATTCCTTGAGCAGTTGATACTGCCCCACACTGCTGGAGGGAAAACCTAGACTTAACCAAACTAGCTTAATACTTGCCTCTATCCCGCACCACTACCATTTTGTAATTCCCCTCCCCCTCCCCCTCTTGATGCATTGATTCTCTCCTCGGCAATTGTAATGCTTTTTAATCAGCGTATGTGAATTTTTACATTTTTAAATGCCTTCAGCTGTCTTACGTGTTCCGTCTCTAAATAATGATAATTGCTCTCTCCTCTTCAAGAGAACAGAGCATAAGCTTCAACCATTTTTCCACCACTGATAATGATGGCTCGACAGTCGAAATGTCCCGAGAATCTACACAAGTCCTTTCCAAGTGCTTCACTTTTTTAAGCATAAAGGTTTATGTCCATGCATGTACACTGTTACCGTGAGCTGCACTCAGGAATATGAAACAAATCAATTCTGCTAAAGTATATGCTAAAATGGTGGCAGATAAAACAATTTAAACTCCAGGGGAGACACACATTAAGTCCAATAAATTTCAATGGGAAGACGACCCATCATTCTCAAATAGGTGAGGGGGGGAGGGAGAGAGGGGGGGCAGGGAGAGGAGTAAGCAAGACAAGAATGGTAGGGGGAAGGAAAAGAATGGCGAGAGGAAACAAAAGAAGGGGAGGTGGGAAAAAATAGGACGAAAGGAAAGGGAGAGACTGATATGCTTTGTTAAGGCCAGGTGCAGGGAAGGCTGGCACGGTCCAGTAGCACGTAATTTCCAGATCCTTGAGTCGCAGGTAGCAGGGGGAGGTGAAAGGGAGGCAAGTCAACAAGCCTTTTAACTACGTTTTATCAAAAACAGAGTGGTGTGAAGAAACAAGAATGATGACTGGGATGGAAACAGATGGAAGGCTGGAGGTTGCGAGAAGAGAGGTGTCCATTTATGCTGACACTAAGAGAAGTTGTGTATAATTCTAAGTAGAAAGAATGCCAACTTTGGCAGAGAAGGAAATAAAGAGAGATGGGCCATTCTGAAAATGACTAAGTAATTCTCATACATTACCATGAAATTTTTGGTATTTACCTCAACCACTGAAAATTATGGTAATTTTCAGTAACATTCACCTACGTTTCAGGTATTTTTCTTACTGATATATTCCAAACATTCTTTTGAGCTGAGTCTATACATTTCATTCAGGCTTGATTATAAATGAATACTGGATAGATTGAATATTTGGGGAGGCGACTGGCAACTAAGGTCATTTGCATCATAGGGGAAGGTAAGGGAGGATGGGTGGAGAGAAACCCAGCATCGTTTTAAGCCTGCTCTTAACGAAAGGCACCAAGGGAACCAGAGTTGAACGTTCCATCCCACAGGCGTTTCGGCTCTCGCCGCAGGATTACAACTCCCGCCCCCGGTTTGCAAGCTCTCGCTTATACCCAGGGACTTGGAAGAGGTGGAAGGAAGGGATGGGAAGGGAAGGATAGCGGAACCGCAGCCCCTTCGAGGCCGACACTAATGAGGCGGATTGAGGTCAAAAGGACCTCACTTGGGCCTCTGCCTCCCTGAAGTGCTCGTATTAGTTTGGTTACCCCTAACAACAGAGACAAGTGACCGTCGGTTTCGCTTTCACGAAAAACCTACCACACATCTCTGTGAACCGAGAGCCGCACCGTTACCCAAATATTTGGGATAAGTGTCTCTCTGACTCACTTTACGGGTTGACGCCGTGTGGTCTGCCGAAGTACGTCCTCGAGGCGGGGATCATGGAGGGTCAATTCGGACCAATTCAGGTCAAAGCATGAGTACATCCCACCTCTCAGTAGTTCTCGTCAACCCCTAGACCCTCGCCATCCCACAGACTGCACTTGAAGTGCCTTCCACAAGACACTCAAGTAGGGATCAGATCAGGGAACAACTTCCTCTGTAGGGATTTGAACCCTGGCCGTCCGTATAGTTAGCTAGTACACCACACCAACCCAATCCCCCATTAATAAAGGCATGTATGACTCATTTGTGGAATCCTTATATGATTTTTACTTCTGAAATTTTTGTGAGGCCACTGTTTGAATGAATTGAATGAAAAATTCTCATACCAAGACAAGAGAAAGCTAAATTGGGTGTAGCCTGCCATAATTGTTTTTACATTTTCTTCTAATTCATTAATGTAGCAATAGTTATGGTTTAAATGTCATAAATCCCTCACTGTCGCTGTTTGCTTTCCTATTAAATCCTCATTTATCTATTAATTGGTGAAAATATGAATACAGGCAATCCCCGAGTTACGTATGTCTCGACTTACGTAAATCCGCACTTACGTAAGTGGGAACCTTATATGAAGAGATTCCGTTAATTTTTGAACACGACCACGAAAAAGTAAAATAATCGCTCGTAAACTTACTGACAGAGAAAATATTGAATGGTTATCAAGTTTTTAACATGATACAAAACAAATTGGCCCATTTTTATCATTCGTCTAAGGAAATTTCATTAATGTTCATTAATTTTTGTAGCAAAATCGCTTGAAAATCTTAAATCTTCTACCCAAGTCACCAATCAACGCAGCAATTTACAGTCCTAGAGATAGAAGTGGTTGCGCTCACTCCAGTATGTATCGTATAGCTTGCTACACATCATACAGACCTGAAACCTTAACTCCGACTTTAGTCTATTTTAAAATTGTATCCTTAAGTTTGACTATGCCCATATGTGGATTTAAAAGAAAATGAAGTTCTAACAGAAATGTTTATTGCGGAAAAGAATTGGTTAGTACCCACGTGATGGAAATTGGCCCAAGGTAAGGCGGCAGTTGGTTGTGCAACGGAGTATGACTTATTGCCAAGAAATTAACTCGTATTTCCTCTAACCACGAACCACATTTATTTCCAAAGAAGAAAAGTCCACACCTGGCTTTAAGGCAGCAAAAGATCGCCTGACACTCTTGCTTGGAGGTAACGCGATTGGAGATTGCAAATTGAGACCTCTTCTAATTTATCATTCGGTAAAGCCACGAGCAAAAATGTTGATAAATCCTCTCTTCCAGTCATCTGAAAATCAAACCCAAAAGCTTGGGTTACATCTGCCTTATTTGAGGACTGGTATCGCAACCGTTTTCTACCAG
The DNA here is from genome assembly GCA_963169105.1 of Ceriagrion tenellum. Classification (NCBI taxonomy): domain Eukaryota; kingdom Metazoa; phylum Arthropoda; class Insecta; order Odonata; family Coenagrionidae; genus Ceriagrion; species Ceriagrion tenellum. The sequence goes on from OY720638.1 coordinate 63,739,712, forward strand.
AGGTGAAGGAGTACTGCCTTAAGAAAAAAATTCCATTTAAAATCCTGCTCATATTTGATAATGCACCCGGCCATCCCCCACACTTGGACGATTAAAATGGATTTCTAAAGGTGATTTTTCTGCCCCCAAATACAACGTCCCTTCTACAACCAACGGATCAGGGAGTCATAGCATCCTTCAAGGCTTATTACTTACAGAAGACATTTGCTGATGCCATTGCCGCTACAGATGGGGATGATGGAATGACACTTAGGGAGTTTTGGAAGGGCTACAATGTGTATCACGCAATAAAAAACATAGCATCATCCTGGGAAGAAGTAACAAGCAAAAATATGAATGGTGTTTGGAAAAAACTTTGCCCCGGTCCCGTGCATTTCGAGGGATTTATGGCGAATGAAGTAGACGGAAGTTATTGACCGAGTTGTTGATCTTGCGCATGTTTTCGACCTTGAAGTGGAGGCGGGAGGTGTAGAGGAGCTGTTGAATTCGCACAAGGAGTGCACAAACGAAGATCTGATCGAGTTGGGCGCACTTAGGGCAGAAGTAGGGGATGAAGATGATGTTGGGGGCTCTGAAAATGATGTGTGAGGACAACCAAAATGCTTTACCACCAAAGGATTGTCTGAGGTTTTCGAGCTTGTTAATTCAGCAGTGGAAAAACTTGAACAAATGGATTCTAGCATCGATAGGTTCATGAAGGTCAGTAGGGCACTTCAAAATGCCATGTCTTGCTACGAAGAAATATATCATGAAAAAAGGAAGGCATCCATACAAACATCTCTGCACAGCTTCTTCACGTAAGTTGACTCCACATCAACCTCATCAGCAATTGATGCCAAAGGTGACGTCACCGTGCAGCCTTCGAAATGGCAGTGAGAGAATGAAAATGTGTCTCCGTGCTTGAAAGATTGAGTGTGTGTGCGTGTGAATGTAAGCATTGAAATGGACATTTCAGTGATTTATGGGCATTTTTTGTGTGTAATTTGCTCGTAAGCCTCGACACCCCTCCTACAAGTATGAACTGTGACAATGAAACCACCAGATCCATCAATCAACGCAACATATAAAAGGCAGATCATATAATGATTTAAGGTTAGTAAATTATGCAATATATGGCTCCTCCGATCATAGAATAACATAATAAATCAATATTAGTATTCAGTTTAGTTATGTAGCATTAAGATACGGCACTTTCCTGAATCCACACGATCGGTTAATTCGAGGAATGATATTACGCATTTTGATTAGCAATTCATGACATGTAACTTTCAGGCAATATTAATGTTTATTGATTCTATAATAAATTAAGAATACACGTAAAAGTTCATGAATGTTGCAGTGAATTGAATGAAACTGCCAAGAAGTTACCGTGCATTTCTCCGCCAAGAATTTACAGTGCATTTTTCAGCATCGATCGAAATCTCTGGAGCACTGACGCAGAATTTTCGACTTACGTAAATTTCAACTTACGCAGAGTCTGTCGGAATGCATCTCTTACGTAACTCGGGGACTGCCTGCATTGGATTAGTCAATTTACAAATTACATGAAAATAACAGCAATTTTAGAAAATTACCGTAACTTACCACCGTATTTTACCTCAAATAATAAAACCAAGACCCCACACTACATCTATAGGTCTGACAGAAGCGATAAAATAAGAGAGATACATTGCTGAACAGATAGGCACCAAAACTCGTTCTTTCCGCACACAATAAGTGACCACAATAAAAACTGAGCTCCACTAAATATACTCCCATAGTACATGTCACCATTGCACCTACCAAAACCTTACCCCTTACATCTTTACATGGCTGGTGTCCTAACACTCCCTGCCACATGTCCATACAGCAGCTTGCTGCAGGGTTATATGTAGCTGTACATAGATGTAGAAATGAAAATTATGGTGATTTACCCATATCTAGATATATAGAATATTTGGTGTCGTGCAGACGGGTGAGGAGTGTGATGGGAGAGGGTAAGTGAGGAAACTATCTAGCAGAAGCTGGTTATTGAAAATATAGAGCATCTTTTGTACAGCAGGCAATGGTAAAATTGTAAGGGTAGGAATAGATTTGGTAGGTTTCACTGACCGTAAGTCTGTGTCTGAAGGTGAGGGTGGGACATTAAGGAAAAATTTCTTGAGTGTTGCAGTTGTCAGATAGGATAGGGAAGAGCTTTTTGATGATTAACTTCAGTGATTCAACACCAGTAAAATGCGTGGCACAGAGGATGATTGTCACTGTTTCAAATTAGGGCGATTTACCAAAAATTTTTAGTAGATACATGTGCTTCAAGATGCCCCAAACAGAGGACATTGTAAAAGGAAGAAATTTAGACAGTAACTTACTTCCACATTTTATTTAAGAATGCACAACAGGTTTCGGCAGTTATGCTATCTTCGTTTACCTGCTGAAACCAGTAGTATATTTTAAAATAAATTGTGGAAGTAACTAAGCTCATTTTATGACCCTTCCACCAAGTTAAACCTTCAACATTAGAATTTGACATGCACTAAAGGTAAAAGGCAGTAATTCATACATGCCAGATCCAGAAAGGGATAAATACTTTCAACAGCAATACAATTTAGATTAGCGTAGAACTAAGCAATTACCATCGTTTGGAGAAAAAAATACTACAGCCGAGGGAGTTCAAAACATGTACAAATATGTGAGCACTGATTAGACATAAAAACATTATTCTTACAAAGAAGAAAACGGATGCACCAAGTAGAAGGATGTGAGCCAACATTAACATTTAAGAAACATTTCTCACACCTCTGTGAGAGAAATAAGAAGGAACCCTTCTTATACATCCCAGGTATGAAGAAACTTATCACCCACTTATACTTTAAGGACAGGAAAGATCAAACAGATAAAAATTGAAAAAGCAGAATAGATGAGAGAAACATTACATCTCAAATTATTTCAAAGATGACTATAATTATTCGCTAGATTACAGAAAAATTTTATGAGAGCCAATTGTAACCTAGCTATTTACCTTGACATAGGCCACGTAATGTCCTGCAGACATGTGGCCTGAATGTTCAATGACACCATAAAGGTGGTAACATGGAGCTGTCTGGGGCTGCTTCGCCTGGAGGGATTAAAGTTATAAACTTAGTATAGAGATATAATAGGAAATACACACTAAAAAGAAAAAGAATTGCAAATTAATCTTAAGAAAGCCATATGCCTTCCAAGAGGTACACACTGTCGAGAGGGGGGAAAAATTGGGTAATGAACACATGAAAAAATTATTTACATAATTTCTACATGATCAGCCCAAGTTCAACCACTAAAACAATGGCGCAAAATATCGGTGGCTGTAACTACAATTCATCACTTAAGTTAAAATTCAATCACCTCCTTAAATATCAATTACATGTGGTAAAAAATTCTCGAATACATTATCAACACCAGAAGTTTCAAACAAAAATCTTCAAGGAAATTTTGGACAAAGGAATACACATGCATTAAAAAAGACACCATCACTTAATTTTTAGTATTACCCAATAATACATTTACTCAACCAGCATTAGACATAGGTTTGATGTGCACAAACTGCTTTGGATGAAATGGTGTTGGTACATGCATTCCTTGTAATAATAAAGTGTCCCTCAAACCTGTTACATGGATCGTTTATAAGGTATAATATATTGATTTTAGAATATTTATGCCTATTTTTTTTAAAGTAAGTAATTTCATATCACTTAAAAAAAAGTGACACCTCAATATTTGTCTGGGCCCTTGCAGAGATAGGGACAGATTTGTCAGTATTAATAATATTAGTGGTAGGTTCCCATTAATGGACATGAACAGAGATGTTGCGCAAGACTATTGTGATCTCCAACCTCATGCATATACCGCTTTTCCCAGCCTAATAGAGTCTCACTTTTTTGCTTCAAAACTGTGATCTGAAATTGGCCTCCATCTTAAAATCAGAAGATAGATGCCTTTTTTTCTTAAGTCTAACCTGAATAATTGCAAAGCATCATATAGGCTGGGAAATACAGTACATTATCTCATCTACGGTGGGCAAATGGTCAATAACTAGCCCAATGGATTCACTTCCACACCAAGAACATGAATTAACTAATTCATTGGTGATATTGCATCGTCATTTTTATCTTGCAATGCCCAATACACCAGCTTTTCTCATCACCAGAATTACAATGCCAATTTTCACTTCAACAAAAGGTGACCAAAGCCCTTTTAGTATTCCTAGCAGAATATTTTCTTTTGATGCTACCACAAAAGTCATGTCTCACTCATTGTGTGAATCTTCAGGTGATGCCATTTTCTCAGATTATATAGCTAAGATTGAACTCATCCATTAATATTATAAAGATGCATGGTGAAAAATGTTTTACCCCAAAATTTGTGAAGATAATGAATTATCTGATAAATTCAAACTTGCTCTTCCGAAATTGAAGTCTATGTCTGAAAATATTTCCATATCACTGCAAACTCTTCTTTTACTAACAACCACCTCAAACAATGTAAGTTGCACATACAGTTTGAAAATTAAGTTTATGACCAATTCAACACACAGCAAAATAGTTATAAAGTAACTTTAATGGAGTCAAGCACTCACAAAATTGAGTTAACGATAAAATACTTCTAACTCTGTCATTTACAAATTAAATTACAAAATTTCAACCATTTTTCTTGCTTTTATATAGCTAATTAACTAATGATAATACTCAAATCTATTTTGCTTGTTAGTTTAAGTTCTCCATAAGGATATCTGATACTTAAATGCTTCCTACAGTAAAAAAGGGTTTAAATGGTTTTTAATGCAAAAATATGCCACCCCTAAAAATCATGGTCTGAGGAAGACTGCTCCATAGGCCCCTTACTAGCTACACCACCCTCCCATAAATCAAAATCCGACTGCACGGCGTGCACACTATCATTCAAATGGGCAATTGCTATCCTGCCTCTGGGAATCACCATCACTGCCAGATGAGAGGCCCACCATTGGCTCCAAATCATTAGTTTAACTGAAACTATGAGATTAGGATTCCCAGGGGCACTTTCAAGCTTTGGCATTCATGAACAAGAGTAAAATCAAACCTCTTAAGATGCAAATGGCAGAGCAATGGAGAAGAAATTTTGGGTTGGAAATAAAACAAACAAGGTAAATACCATATGAAATCATTAAGGATGCCACATAGACAACTAAGGTTTGATCTGTTCAAAAAATAAACTTACCTCTAATTTAGAAGATGTATACGGAGATACATCCAATTCCAGCGGAAAGGTGATTTTCCTTGAAATTTTACTCATCCTCGTTCCGGTAACTTCAAACCGTTTCAAATGAATGGTTAACACTTCCGGGAGCTTAGTGAATAAAAGTTGTTTCAATCCATTACAGTGAACTAGTTTCTCATCTCCTCCTGTGAAGACAAATGCAGGTATTTCGTGAAAAAATACACCCAGTTAACTTTCGTAATAATTTACTTGAACTTCTAGAAAAGAACATAACTAAAGGGTTTTAACCCTTTGTGCGGCATGACGTGATATCACGTCATGGGTACCGTGAGTGTTTCAGCTTTCATCAGGGAACTTTCACTAGGCCTCCTAGTGAAAGTTGGGATACTCATGGTACCCATGACATCATCAGCACCAGCATAAAGACAATCATGACGTGAAATCACGTCATGCCACACTCAAAGGGTTAATGAAGTGGATTTTTTCAATACTACTAATGAAGTGGTATCATGAAAATTATCCTTCAGTTAATCCTTTCAATAATAGTACACTGGTTGGGAATTAAAAACTTAGTAAATACCACATAACAGATTTTAATGATCATCATGCAAACCTAATGATGTTGCTTAAACAAGGCCATTATTAAAATCTGTCGGGTAGAACATACAATATTTTTAATTTTTAAACATGAAGCTATTCCAAAAAGTTACACTGGAAACCATCACCTTCAATGGTATGCCACCAAGTTTCTAAGGAAAGTGATCTTTTCTGGAGCATAATTACTGTTTTAAACTAGTCTATTTCATAGCAGAGCACTTAAAATCCAGAAAGTACATTGCTCTGGGATTCTTTGATGAAAAAAATGTACATATCAGAGGGACCTAGCTAAACAGATGATAAAAGTTAAACAACAAAACCAGCACAATAAAAAATGAATTTAAAAAGTTATCTTGAAATCAATAAAGGTTACGTTCCACAATAAGCAAGAAATTCAATTTTGATAAATATTATCCCTGAGATAAATCCACAGTGATAAGTTATCCCACAAAAGGTATGTACAGCCTATCTAAAACAAAACAGCAGCAGATGGAGGTCCAGGAAGAACACATCTGCATAGGAAGAACATGACAACATAAGAAATAGGTATTTGTAAATGTTTTAAATGGCACAATAATAAACAATTCGAGAGAAAAACAGGTTATAGTCATCCACATAATGGACCCAGGAATTTTCCTCATCCTCCAAGTAGAAGTCAAGAAAACAACACAAACTGAGACTGATTCCCTGAGCCTGTTCAGCGTGAGCATGACATTGTATTAACATAGAAAAAGCAAACAAGCCTGCTGAGTATCTTCCTATATGCTTTGGCTGATATTAAATGCTATGGGATACCAGCTTTAATGTTGGGAAAGGCTTTGGCTGTAAAGTAAGAGAAATTTATGAGTCATGATACTGAAAATATGGACGAGTTGTATTGTCAGAGATGAAATACTCTTGGAGATTCTCCATTCCATTGGCATTTATTTTTCCATAATGGGGATAAAAATAGTTCATTCAAATCACCACTTGTTAGAGTGTGTTTAAGTTATGCATTCCCTACGTTCTAGTGAAAAGGCCATTGAAGGAAGTACTCATTGACTCAAAGTATAATCAAGGCATACGTTCCACATTTTGCTGTTACCAAGAGGCAAACTTAGAAGAAACTGAGAAATAGGAGATAACTAAAGGCGTAGAGATGTAAATTCCACACACACTGTAGCCAGGTACACACAAACACCCTATCAACAAAGGTGACCTGGGCCCCTGAGCCATGCAAGTAAATGGGTTTCCAATAAAGGAAGGAGTAAGTTAAGATTTGACTCCAATTGAAAGCAACGTACACTTGGTGGAACAGCTGCAAGAGAGCTGGCAATAATGTTGTCACTAACATCCAATATACAGGGGGTAACAATGAAGTACAGCAAACATTCCTTGCAGATAGAAAAAGAATGCATGTCTTCTGGATATGGGTCTGGGAATTTTTTTATAGCCAAGTTAGAACTCATTTTCTACAACTAAATGGATGGATAGAGGTGGACCGATTCCCTGGCCTCTACACTCTCTACACAAAACCCACTACACATTTATTTGAAGGGGCGTTTGAAAGCTCTTGTGTATCAAATTCCCATACAAGATGCAGAGTCTTTGTGCCATATTGTGGACAGCTGCAAAATCATATGCAGCACTCCATGGATACATCAGCACATCCTGGATTCAATGCAACAGTCAGTTGATGAATGTAACAATGCCATCATTGGTCGTTCAATCGTAACATTGGTTGACTGCAGCCCTCCACCCATCCCTACTTAATCCTAGTTCCCTTACCTCCTGGTATCTCTTCCTATGTACTTTCCTCTTTATTTAGTCCATAAACTCATTCCTGGGACTTCCTCTGGGGACTTGACCCACTATTTTGCCTTCAATTATGTTCTTCACAAACCCATTCTGTCTCAGGGTGTGTTCAATCCATCTGATTCTTCTTTTCTGTATGGTGTTACATATGATACTTTCCTCTTCTACTCTTCTGTAAACTTCATTTCTTATTTTGTCCATACATATTATCTTCAGCAATCTCCTCCACCACCAGGTTTCGAAGGCTCCTAGTCTTTTCTGGTCAACTTTTCCAATGGTCCATGCTTCCGATCCATGGAGTTCCACACTCCTCACGAATGTTTTCACATAATTGTTTCTTTGTTCATAGTCCTATCCTCTTTGAGCACAGCAGTTATCTCTTTCCCATGAATGCATTCTTAGCTTGGCCTATTCTCCGCTTGATGTCTATTGCACTTCTCCTGTCCCACATGATGATACTTCTGAAATAGGTGAAGGAATCCACTAGCACCAATTTATCTCCTCTCAGAGTGACTTCTACACTCAGCTTCTCTCTTCCTCATACTAGGATTATATTTTTGTCTTACAAAATAACTTTCATATTGTATTCTTGAAGAGCTTGGTCTTATTACATTTAGTGACGTTTGAAGATCATCGCAATTTCCAGCCATGACTGCGATATCTTCTGCAAAGCAATGTTTATATCTTCTCCATTTATCTTTATTCCGCTCATCCCAATTTTTTGAGCATCTATTTTGGCCTCCTCCAAGTACACTTTGAACAGTGCTGGTGAGACGTTGCATCCTGGTCTTACTCCTATGTTAATTTTAGCTTCTATCTGACTTCTGTCTCTCATTCTCATTGTGAAAACTAACTTCCTGTACAATTGGTAGATTATTCTTCTGTTGCCGTAATCCATTCTGAGTTTTTCCAGAGGTCTTAACATCTTGTTCCGATCAACATTGTCAAAGGCTTTTTCCAGGTCGACAAATGCGACGTAAAATGGCTAATTCACATGTATTGTTTTCTCCACCATTACTTGAGGCAGAAAATCTTCCTAAATCCTAACTGGTTTTCTGAGAGGTTGTCTTCAATTTTCCTTTCCATTCTTTGGCTTATTATTCATGTGAGTATTTTTTATGCATGTGACACTAGACGCAAGGTTCTCTGCTCTGCAAGGTACTCTGCACATCTCTCACTGTCAGTCCTTGTCTTCTTTGGTATCACTATCATTATGTTCCTTTGGAAGTCCTCTGGAAGTCTTCTGCTTTGGTAGCCATTATTGATTACCTCATACAGATTATCCTTGGCTATACTTCCCAGTGCTTCGATGATTGCTCCATCACTGTTGTCTTCTCCAGGTTCTCTGTTTATCTTGAGGTTGCTCTATCAAATTCATTTCTCAGTATGAGTCGGCCCCAATCATCCTCATAAACCTCGCTTTGGTTATTTACTAGATTTTCTTCAAGCAGGGTCGGCCCTTGGTAGAGTTCTTCGATGTACTGCTTCCATCTATTCCCAATGTCTTCATCCTCTAGTTAATATATTCCCATTTGCATCCCTGATGTTGTTGCTTCTAGTTTTTCTCTCTCCAAAGTGTTTCTTCACTAGCTTGTATGCTGATTCGTTGTTCCCCTTATTAATTTTTTCTTTGACTTCCTTGCAGCAGCTTTTAATCCAATCATCCCTAGCCTTCTTGAATTCTCGATTGACTTGGTTCCTTATCTTCTTGTAGAGGGTTACCTCACCTTCATTTCAGGGGTTCTTGTGTTTTCTTCCTCCTTCAATTAGTTTCCTAATCTCTGTTGTTATCCATTACTTCTTTGTATTGGCTGTCTTACCAGTTGCTCCTCTGCAACTGTCCTCTTCAACTCATCCCATTTTTCTTCGATGCCCATTTCTGCCTCATTTTCTAGTTTCCTGTCAATGGCTGCAGCGAATCTTTCTCAGTTTCCTTCTTTGGCCAGTATTTGAGGTCCCACCTTGGTCTACACTATATCTTCTTGATTTCCTTGTATCAAAGTTGACTTTCCATGGCCATTTGGTTGCGATCACAATTTATGTCAGCACAGGGATAGCTCTTGCACTGCTTTACTTGGTTCTTGTACCTGATTCTGACAAGTATATAGTCTACTTTGTATCTGGCAGTATCACCTATCGACTTAATTATCACATGGAAGTACACATGGAATTAACTAAGAAGTTGTGCATGAAAGTATTTGACACCACTACTCAAAACCATTGCTTGAATAATCCATTAAGCCTGCAAATTGATCATATTATAGCCATTTTTCTTCTCCCAAGTGAATTTTCTCCATGTAGCTACCCTGGAAGACCGGTCAGATGTCATAAAACACTTAACCCTTTCGCTGCGGTCAAACTGCATGGACTCTCCAGTCTCTGTGCGGCGAAAAAGTGAACGATCATTTACTTCGGAACAGAAAGTATTGTTCTCGTTGCACTTGCAACTCAGTAGTCACTCACGCTCCCAGGGAGGGATTAGTACAATGTATCACAATGAACTACACAAATGGAATTTGCAGAAAAAGAGAAAGTTCGGAGGCGTGGGTAGGAACAGTAAGAATGACCACTTGCCAATGGAACGTAGGAGCTACGTTCACAGCAGTCAACCGGGTGAACGTAGCTGCTACGTTCACAGCAGCGAAAGGGTTAAAAGAAGGTATGAGTGCCATCTTTTTATGGGAAGACAATAATAGAAAGGAACACTGACTCAGTAGAGACATTCTACAAGCACCAATACCCCAAAAGCTTTACATTTTACCACATTTTTATTAAGCCGCTTTCTTGTTTATTTGTTCGTCCTTCCTGGCAAAATCTTGCAACTCAAATTTACCTCCTTTCCCAATTAGCTATCGACTTAATATTTTCAGGACAGATCAGATCCAGATAACAATGCATTCTTACACTATATCTAGCTCTTCAGAGGCAATATGAGCCGCTATTTTTGACAATTTACATTTACATTAATCGCTCAGCTGTTTGATTTGACAGCCATTTCCTCGCATTGCGAGGTGGCCCAGGGAAAGGAACTGGCCCCCCTACCCTGAATGTGTGAAACTCACACAACTTTGGCTTAGTCTGAGGTGAGCTCTACCCTCACCTACCCCAAACAAACCTTCAGGTTGAAGCACTGATTGAGTGAGTGAGCCATTTTACCATGTTTTTATTAAGTCGCTTTCTTGTTTGTTTGTCCTTCTGACTTGCCACCCGACAAAAAGATCGCGAGCGATAGGCGTCTGTGCTCGAAATCGAAATGAAAGCGATCAAATTTCTCACCTTGCTAAAGATCAAAAGCGAAAGTTCGTAGCTCGAGTGAATGAGTCTCCGGATGCCTATGTTTCTCGCCTTGCCTCGCAGCGAGAATACACTGCTGAATACGCTGTGATAATCCTTTGTACAAGGACTTGACCATCAACAACTTTGCATGCATGGACGAAGCGGATATTGTCTGCCACATTCCTCCTTTTTAGATTAAAAAATTAATCTAAAAAAACCATGTTTTTACTTAAACTAAATAGAAGAAAAATATATAATACAATAGATTAAAAAATTAATCTAAAAAAACCACATTTTTATTTTGACTAAAAAGAAGAAAATAGCCTTGCCCCAAGGTCCCACAATTAAATTTTACAGATAAAAGACTACATGTTCAAAACCAAAAAGGTGGTGTGCATCAATTTCAATATCCTGAATCAATTTCTTTCTCTGAAAATATTCATTACAATAGTACAACTAAAATCTCAAATATATGATGATGAATTTATATCACTCCACTGTCAAATGTAAAGTGTCATAAAATTTGCTTCAGAGTTGAAGTATAATTCTTATAATTATGACATTTCAAATACCTTTACAACAATACGATTTTAATAGAGACAGGAGATGAACATGAGAGAAAAAACAGACAACTCGATTCCTTAAAGCTACTTCTGGGGAAGTCACTTAATCATCAAGGCAGCTCAGGGCTCCATAATAAATAGATATTGAAAATGATGCGCACCAGGTTTTTGGTTTTGAACATGTAGTCTTTTATCTGAAAAATTTAATCGTGGGACCTTGGGCCAAGACAGGGTGGTTATTTTCTTCTTTTTAGTTTAAATAAAAACGTGGTTTTTTAGATAAATTTTTTAATCTATTGTATTATACATTATTTTTACAAATGTGCTTTCAGCATTAGTGCTTCACATTTCGATGAGAAAAAGGGATTTCTTTGCCATTGAGTGGCTGGGTGACTGAATAAGCTGCTGCAATGCCAAAATGGCTCACTTCTTTGCCTCAGTGTTCCTTTAAACGAGTGTTCTACACCTTAACGACTTTTAGCATGCCTGAAACTTGAGTCAATCTTTCGTTTCTTCATTTATGTTCCTCATTCCTCCTCAGCTTCTGGCTCAAATAGTCCCCTCATGCGATCACACTGTGTACTTTACAGGCTAGAGCTAGGGATTCTTGGAAAAACAGAAACAGGGTGTGGTGTCATTTGTCATTCAAATAGAATAATTTCCCAAAAAATGCACCCACCAGCTATTCATGCAACTAAGTAAAAAAAAACCATTCACAATCCATTACCCTCATGCAAGAATAAAACCTTACTTGGATTCCTTCCTTCCTTTAGCTGGAAACAATGAGTGCAGCCAATTTTATTTGGGCCACTTAACACCTCTTCTCCAAAAAACTTCCCCAGACAGTGTTCCAGCGTGTATTCCACCCTATCCTGTTCCGAGGGTGGAGCAAGTGTAGAACCCCAAACATAGTCTCCAGCATCTGACTGCTCTGACATGCCAGAGAAGGTCTGAAACCCAACAACATCCACTTCGGAGCCGCCATCTCCCACCACATCCACTTCAAAGGACTCATCCAAAATCTCTTTCCTATCCACTTCACAAATGTCAGACACATGATTGCTCAAAGTATTTTTCACAACATCAATTCTGTCCTTAAGTCCAACACTTGAGCTGTGGTTTACATACCCCTCTACTATACTGTCTTTCCCTGGCAGCAAATCATTACCATCAGGAAGTTTCACTATAAATGAGTTGACTTGTTCACTTGAGTTCATGTCACAGAGTACTTGTTCCTCCCTCATGCTATCACTGCTAATGAACTCAAAAGACTCAGGTTGTTCTACGTCAACCGAATCTTGCTCTGTGTTACTCTGTGCAGATGACTCAACCTCTTCGATTATAACAGAGTCGCTGAAATACTGGTCTATTTCCTTCTTCATCTCATCTTCATCCCAATCAGCCTGTTCAATACTGCTTGCAGGGGATCCTCTTCCGCCTTCACATGAACCAAAGTCTTCATTAGCAGACTGTTCAGGGCTTCCTGTAACATAGGCCTCACTGAGGTCATATATGACGGGTGAGGGCTCTGGGGTACTTGCCCTTATAAACCTTGATGCCCCTCGACCGTCAAAAGGTTCAGGATTCATTAATGGGTCACTCTCGTGTCCATGACCCCCACTTTGGAATGGGGGGAAAATCAACTCAGAGTGTGGATACCGTCTTCCATTTTCACCAATCACTTCCACAATGTTTGTCGCCTCATTATGAGTCCTGTATTCCTCACACCTACTAGATGTAACGGGGCTTGAAAGTGAAGCTGCTTCCAGGGCTTTGTGTACACCATCCTGGGTGGGGCAGGTCAAACCCTCTCCCTCCAAGTTATCTTCTATATCAGCCTCGCTGTCTTAAAATAGGAAAAAAAGATTATATTAGTATGTTATTAAATCACTAGCCATTGGACACCAAACTTCTGTCAAATGGGTAAATACTGAAAAATAAGGAAGTATCATGATCAAGTTGTGACAAGAGGGACAGCAGGGAGGTTGTTTCTTCACAGGGTAGCAACATAACTGGTAACTTACTACATGCTCCAGGGGAGAATTTTTTGCACCAAATACCAACCAAAATTACCCTAGTTTCATAATGCTTGAATGAAAAGGTCTAAAAGATAACACAGAACAGTGACAAAATTTTGTGCAAAAATTTTGTTATTCTAACTTTGGTAGTCTACTGGGGAAAAATATCATTGAAGTATCTCAACCCAAAATATTTTCACTACAATAAGACAGCTAGCTTCAACTATAAATACTCGAACTCCATACAAATTGGAATAGATTGGGTGATTTGCAGATGGAAGACTATTTACTGTGGCCACAGAGCAAAACATCAATTAGCAGGTATAAAAAATCTTTAACATGTGATGCAGACTGTGTCTGCCAGCTGGTCAAACAGTGACATAGCAACAGCATTGATACATTACCTCAGCATACTGATTACCTTACATGGACATAAAATTTGAACTTTTCATGTTAGATCAGCAACTACTGAACTTTTCCCATTTATTTCATTCAGACAATACCAATTACAGGAGATATAATCACCCTGCATTTACCAATGGAGAAGGCATAGCAAATTGCCAATAAATTAGGAAATGAGGTTTTCACTGCTATTAATTGCTGGTTTGAATGATTCCGTGTGTGGCATACCATTACTTTCCGTGGGATCTTCTGTGAACTTGGTGATGTTAGTGATGACGTGTGCTCTGATTGGAAGGTTAGAATTCCATCAATCATCAACAGCTGGAAACGGCAGCATGTATTTCATATGGACAAAAGTGTACTATATTTCCATAGTGTGCCATCTAAATCCCAGACACTAATTAGCAGGGTGAAGGTGGCAAAATATTAAACAGAGTGCTTCTGTGGAGGTACTAATGGAGAGAAAGATGAACCCCTGGTGATTTGGAAGTATCTTTGGCTGAGACGCTTCAAAAATGCCAATATGATGACATTGGTAGTGTCTTGGTTTGCAAACAGTAGGGCATGGATAAGTTCTATGATTTTAGCAGATTGGTTGAGGAGTTTCGACAGAAAGATTAGATAGAAAAATCGTAATATTATCCTATTTCTTGGCAATGCTATGTATCATGCTCATCAAATCAAACTGACCAATGCTCAATTCCAGTTTTTTCCCCCAAATTCCCCATGTATATGTACCCAATATCTTAATTGACGTGTCCTATACTATTTCCTCCGCATAGAACTCTCGCGAAAAGGTATCACACAGGCAGGTAATAATGTCTACTCTCAATTCAGTTTTTATTTGAAAAAATTAAAGCCATGGTAGAAGAGATGATGGAGCGAAACAAAATTCAAAAACAAATTTCAGATTTCTTTTAAGTGTCTCTTTCCATGGTCCATTTTTTTTTTAATGTTGTGGATTTAATTAGACAATATGTTGAATGCTTGAAAAATATAAGCTCAGAAATTATCTTGGATGTTCATTATACAAGAACTATGTTATCAATAAAGATAAAGTTCCATTTAAAATAGGTAAATTTAAAGCAAAACATATGGATTGCACGTAACATTAAGGTGGTAATGAATGATTAAATCATTAGCAAAAGTGTTATCGGTTAAAAGTTGAACGTTATGGAAATTTAAAAAAATGACAAGTTGAAAAGCTAACGAAACCTGTCTCCATTAAACTTTATTGTTAATCCCAATTATGTTAAGCAAATACACAGTTGGCCACGGGCCATGAGCAGAGATGGTACTAAGATGAAGGTCGTGATTGCCTCTGCCACATGTTCGAGAAAAAGTGTCTGGCATCCCGCTCACTTGTGCTCCAAGACAACGAGAAGCATTGGTGCCTGTGCGATACCTTTTCGCGAGAGTTCTATGTGGAGGAATATGTTCACGGCACTCATTGCAAGGGTAGAATTTTTCCCTGCATGGACCGAGCGCAAAAGGGTAAAAAAACACAGCATACCATAATATCAATTGTAATTATAATTTATTAAAAATCGTCATTCTTGTTTTGAACTACATTATGTTTGCTGTTAATACGTCCTGGCTTGGTTCTTCAATTCAATTTATTTAAGCCAAACTGTGTATCAACTTCCGCTCAACAACGCATGCCAGTAAGATGACACGCTTGCTTTTGGAGGACCCAAAAGAGAGCGTTCTCTCTTCACTCGGAAGAGGTGAGGGGGTTTATCTTTCAAGGTCAAGGTTCCAGCGCAACTGTCCGAGCGTAAATAAGTAAACACCTTGAACCCACAAATTTTTATGCTGAAAGATGGGAGAGTAAAATGATAGATTATACCATTGAAATACCACATATTACATAGGTACAGTTGATTTTCACAGTCCTATGGAATTATCATGAAGATTTTCATTAAAGACGGGCAGGAATTTGGCCGATTTCGCTGATATTTCTTTAAGTTCTGTTATTTCATTTCATAAAATCAATTTGATACCTCCACCGGGTCCCGAAACAGCCATGCGTAAAATTGTAACATTGCGTTTACGAAAAGTCAATTAATGATTTAATAATGAGGTAAAATAATGATTTCATATTGCTTAAGGAAACGGGACCACTCACTAACTTGCGAGAAATCAAATTTTCCACAAAATCAATATACTTAAATTCGGAATTCTACTGCATTAATTTGGCCGCATAGTAATTGCACAGGCAGCCGAGCTGTTTCTCCATGGAATTAATCTCCCAGCTGAATAAATTTCCTAGCTTGCGACGATTACTACAAAAAATAGCATGATGCATGATTTTCAAACAACAAATTAGACTGTTTGAGTTCACATCTTTGCGCATAATTTGATTGTTATTAACACATCAGATATCATTTCACAGATTAGCTGTAACACATGAAAGATTAAGCAGCTCAAAATAGAGCAAATGCTTACTTTTTGTGATGTTTATATAAAAACTACATTGATACGAACAACGTAATTACAAATCGCCAATTTTTTGGTCCCATGAATTAGGTAATAATGAGAGTCTACTGTATTATATCCGATGATGATGCCTTCAAAGCCACTGACACATAATGGAAGATCTTTAAAAAATACCTTCTTAATTACTCAGCTTAATCCACATATTTACAAAAATTTCAGCCAGCTAAGCAGGGAAAGCTAGAAAATTAACTCAAAATGATACATGGAAGGTATTTGAAACATCTTGATAGAAAATATCAGTTCACTGTTCTAGGAAAACGAAAAGATCTTGGTCAAACAAGAACGATCTATTACATCAACAAAAATCAATCATTCACTACTGTACACAAAGCATTCTTAATTTAGGACTTAACATATTTGTTGTGTACCTGAAATTGTAACTGTTTTACATCCATTTGAAGGCTATTTAATTTGATTTATCTTTGAGGGAAAGCCTAGAGCTACTTATTGGCAGTTTAACTTACCTATACATATAAGACTGTATCATGCACACAATGGTAATTAAAAGGAACTTGTATTCATTATTAGGTGAAACAGGACTCACATTCTCGATTTTAACTTTGACATTCAATAAAATGAAGACATTTGGACACTTCAAATTTTGGATTGGACCCATACCAAATTTATTTGGATTACTTGTGCAATCACTTGATTCATATTCGCCAAAATCAATCCATGAAACCATCACTCTGAAGTAATTAAAGAATGAAATATATTTGTATATTTTAACTTATCTAGGAATCAAAATACGTGGCATAATTGGTAATATCAAAATGCAGCTTGAGACCCTTAACTATTCATATTAAAATTTAAAAACTTGTCCCTAATTCGCGAGATTTTCTAAAAGGAAGTTTCCAATAACTAATAATAAAATGAATAACATGCATTGGAAACTAATGACAGCTCACATGCTAAGTATGCATAAAAACTGAATCTTATGCATCGTTACTCAGTAGTAAGATATCCTAAACTATAGTAATTAGATGCCAATCATCTCATCTCATGTCCTAATACCAAAGTAGCTATGGCACATTCACAACCCTAACAGTGATTGATGACAAAGGGATAGCTCTAAGCAACAACCTTAATTACCTGAGGCGCTCTCATTAGGTGATAACTTGGAGGGTATAGGAGTGGATGTCACCTCTCCACTCAATCGACCTCCCCGATTTTTTTTCTTCAGCTTACGTGCCACTCTCCTCTCCTTTTTCTGTTGATACTTGGAGATCCTCTTCTCAGATGCCAGGGTCACTTTCTCCAATGAATTTGCCTAAAACCCCAGGAAAAGAGTAAATATAACTCATCTGAATTACTGACAGTCACTGAGTTCTGTCGTACATGAATAGAGCAGACAATAATGGAAAAATAAATTTTCGTGAATGGTAGAGCTTACGTTAACATTAGTGAATATTATTAAATGCAATTAGCTTTGAGAAGCCAAGTTTGATCACTGACCGATACACCTGACAAAGAAAAACTCATGTATGACAACCTTTCCATAATGTAATTCTCTTCACTCCAAATTACATCTACAGCTAGTTTTACCTTTCTCTTTTGGTAGCAAAACAAAGTCTCTGATAAAGACACTCAATTTATCTGGACCCACAGTATTTATTGCATCCAAGTTTTGTTGTATTGCATAATTTTGATGGAAAAGGAATAAGAAATATGCAGAGAGAGGGGGATACATTACGGAAACACTAACAGTAGGTAGTGCAGACTGAGAGACGGGTGTTGAAGGGCAGAAAGTGGTCACCAATACAAGACAGAAGCAGGTGGTAGAGTGAAAGGGATGGAAGATATTTAGGATTACATGATTTACAAATGCACATCAGTTTATAATTAGGAAGTACTAAGGGAAAACTTAATAATTCATTCCTCATTTGACCATTAAGTATTTTGGCATTAACAAAAAAGTTGATTTTTAACAGTAGTTTAAATGAAACAGCATATGGTCACGCATGCGGGTGCAAAGTTCTTGTGTAACTACACTAAGTCATGAGAACAATATATAGAAATTTTGCAAGGAAGTCATATATTGGGATCTATGGGAACTGTTTCTGACCAGTTTTCCTATATTTTCAAGGCCTTCTAGCAGATGAAATGTCAGAGGAATTATGTGCTGAATTGCCTAACATAGCTTAAGTGAAGGCCAGTTCTTGTAATGTGAAGGTCTGCAATTGGTTATATTGTGAGTATTTTTGATCTCATAAACAGTCAATGCCACAATTCAAACAAGGGGTTGACTTATGATTAGTTGGGCAGTTTATAAGCAGAGGTTTGTATCAGGGGCTTCCACAAAAAACACTTGGCTTAAAAAAATGTTCAATACACTATGGTGAGAATCCCCCAGATGTAGCATTGCATTTACCTATTACGTCAGGGAAATGGCAAAGAATGATACAGTAGCAAGGATTTAAAAAAAAACAAAAGGCCAGAATAGCAAAATTTTATAAAAAATCTGTACTTTTTTACTTCCTCTATTTTTTTGTTAAAAATGTCCATGTTAGCCTTTCAATGCATCCAAAGTTTACTCTGTAATTTATATAAAACCAAAGACATGAATGAGAGAAATTGGTTAATAGTATTTCATACAGTTAAAATTTTCAAGCGAACACCAATAATTTGCAATGTTTCAAAACCATCCAAGAGCATGATAATGAACCTATTTGTCAATAAAACTTTTTTGAGGAATGACAGTCAAAATAAGTGGTACTGGTTGAATGAGGCTCACCTGTAAGAAACTAAAGAGTGATAATTAAGAGAAAGTGAGAGCAAAAATTATGAAATTTGAATGTTAAATATCTAATGACGCATGTTGGCTAACACCTTTCTTCTGTCTAATATAAGAGATCATGCAAGTATTATACGCAATTGATTTTTCAACTTGAGATTTCTTTACATGGATAGACTAGAGGAAGAGTCCCTTCTTAGGCAATGAAAGTGCATTTGATAAGAGTTCAGCCACATTGAAATGGTCCTTCTTGGTGAATGGTGGGCGGAGCTAAGACTACCTACCCCACCTCCTGGCCTTACCTCCCCTTCTTTACTCTCTCAATCACACATTGGAGGGGAGGCAGAGCATGTCGCCAGTTTTCCTCACCCCGGTGGAGAGAAATTAACCGAGCGGCGGGTCCGTATGATACATGACCTGGCACACTGTTTACAAAGTAAACTTATCAGTTTTGATTTTAAATAACACATATTTGAATACAGTTGAGCACCTTTAAGGGGGCTCACTACTTCTCAGATTCTCCTCGACTGGCTTCTCCCCTCCGAGACCTGAGTGGAATGGGAAAGTCCTAATCTTCTTGTCGAGGGGGGGAGTAGTTAGAGGAGGGGGTGACGGCAGAGGAGGTGGGGGCAGTCGGCCATATGCCGTGACTAGATCGCGAAAAAACACGAAACATGCGTTAGCATTTTAAAGTCTGAGGCCTTATAGTGACAAGCATAATAAAGTAGATGACACCAAATTAAATACCAAAGACCATTATGTGATCTTACTATGTGATATGTTTCTTTTAGTGAATAAAAAGGGCAATGAAGAGGTCTGAAAAATGACTGAAAAAGGTCACTGAAAACACTAATTATCATTAATATGTCTAGTGAAGTGAACAATGTATCTCAATGAAAGCTCAGATACATTCTTTCCTAACAAAAATGTGAAAACAAACTTCCTACACAAAAAAATAATAGGGTGACAATTAAAATAAAAGTGGTCTGCAGATGCAATTTTAGCTGAGGTAGTGAGCCCCCTTAATCCGGCACGGTCGGGACTCGAGCGATACCGGATTAGGGATTTTGCCGGACTACGGGTGTTGTGGTAGTAACCAGCATAATTATGGGGTCCGCGATATTTTTAATGCGGGAATTCGATAAATTATAACAACTTCAATTAAGTTTGAATAAATTCTGTATAATTCGACAAGTAATTCGAAAAAAAGAGAAATAAACTTCTTCTAAATTCACAAAAACAAAATCAGTCAACCGGTAGTCTCGCAAAATGACAAGACAAACAATGATGAAGTGATGCTGGTAGGGGAGGCAACGTAGGGGAAGGAAGGAGCCTGGAGTGGGGGTAGCCGAGGACAGAGAGAAGGTGCGCACAAATTCTTGCGAAGGACCATTTCAACACGGCCAGACTCTAGTTAAAATTATTCTAATAGAAACTATGGTAACACAACGAAAAATTTCAGCACCATCACTTTCAGTCAAATAACTCCCACTCTTAAAAACCCATAATTATTGATTAGTGAGGAGGTTACTGCAGCTTGCCTGAAGAAACTTAGGCCCTGTTCAGGAGGGCTGCAGAATTTTTGAGCCCAGAAAATGAAGGAATTTTGAATCTAAAACATATTAAACAATGCCACACAGAAGCTGAGCTTCATTAAACCTATGACTTCACATCTAACAGCGTAAAGTTCTTCCTGAATTTGACCCCTGTTCTGGAAGGGAAATAGAAGGATTGATGGAAATCCACAGGGATGCTGCTCATTCTCTTTTTCAACTCACACAAATTTGGAGAGACATCATCAAGACTGGGGGAAAGAATAGCTTCATAGTAGACCACCCAATGATGTAAATTCCAGATCATCAAATGATCACATACAGTAGAAACTCGATAATCCGAAGTACAAAAATATGAAGTTTTGACTTCACAAAATAAAACTGTCAGTCCTGATGAAAAGCCTATGCTAAATACATGCCTCTATTTGAAAATACAAAATTTTTGAAATTATGCACCTCAGACCCAGTCCCCACAGAAAAACTGAGTTTGTTATTAAGAACCTTGGGGGCAATCGCGTCAGAAAGGCTCTCTTCTGGCCGATGTAGACACCTAAAAATCAGAGTTGACGAATATCATCTATCAATTGTGTAAAATGCATGAATTATAGTGCATTCATCTCTCACTAGTGCCTGAGTCACACAGTTATTTATCAAATTGAAGCCATGGATAATTTAGATCTAGGATGAGGGGGAAAATGGTAGCTTGAGGCAATTTTTCCCTTATTTTTATTGTTTAAACTGTTAGCTGCATTTCCATAAAGTAAGCAATTCTCTTTTAGTCGTAACTCATGTGTGGTGCCCCACACCAACTCACGGCTATGCACTATTAGCGGCAATTATTTTGTATTGAGCACTCAAACAGAAAACGACGTAATTAAATGACGGGAAATAGGACTGGGATAACTGTTGCGGTCACTATCCCTAAAATCCATGGTTTCACTATTGCCATTGTCCATATTTCACAAGACAATAGAAAAAAAAATAGTTTCCAAGAATTTGCAAGGGTATAGCATCCCAGCAATTGATATAATTTTATATTTAAAACGGGTTATTCCAAATTTTGAAACAGATGACCCAATCAGGGAGTGGCTCAACAATATAACATTATAATGTATAAGAGCTGTGATAAACCACTAAGACACTTCAACCTGAAGAAGCCGTCGTCCGCGAAATATCATCCGACAAAGTATAGTTCATCACATGAGTAAACCAGAAAACTGAAATATTTAAAATAAAATTGCCACAAAAGCCCTCTCCTTCACTTAATTCCAAGATGTTATAGGAGTAACTCCATGAAATTTTTCTGGAACCAACTTTCATCCATGAATTACTACAGTGATCTCGTTGAGTAAACAGGCCTTGATACATAACATTTGAACTATCATCACTGCTATCCCTGATTTACATGAGATAAATGACTAATTGAATCAGATCTCATTGTGATGGCATGAGTAACTTTGAGTCCTATGCATTTAATTCATGAATATGATACAACAAGGGCAAGAATTGGATCCTGATTCGCTCTACTTCAAAATCACCTGACATTTAGAAGGATCTAAGTACAGAAATACTAATCTGTGAGAAACTTATAGCCATCATCAGGATTTTACCACAGAGAGAAGTTAGGATTCAGCCTCGGCTGCTGCAGATTTTTTTCCGTGACCCCTACCTCTTCCCAAGTTCCCCTTGAGTTTATTTTATAAAGTTAAGCTTCAACAGATGTTCTTATATAGAAGACGTAAGTTGCAGAGGGGAAAGAAAATAACTACATAAAGGAATGGAGTACGCTGAATCTGGAATATCTATGTGATGCCCATTTGGGATGAAGTACCTCTTTCTGGCTATTGTGAATAAAAAGTTCTGAAAATCGTGGAGTGATTCACTAATCACTTTTTAAATATGAGGTGCTTACTTAGGTTTTATGTTTTAGCTCACCAAAGTTGGCATATAAGGACGCCATTGGATAAAATGTTGTTCAGCATAACACCCATCATGCGAAGAGATTATGCATAGAAGGATAAAGAAAAAAATCGCTTAATTTATATACTGGAGAAATGTTTTGCAGAATAGAACTATTAGTATGTATTATCAAAGTGAAAATGGACTTGGTCATGAGTTAATGTTATTACTTGAACTTCAGTGAGCGGTGAAACTGTTTGGCTTGGAATGAAATGATATTTCTTCCCAAGTTCCTATATCCTGCAGGCGATATGGAAGAAAACACAAATAATGACCTGAGAAGGATTTTTTTAAATGGACTAAGTCCTTTGCTCTTTTTACCTCTTTTTGAGTGATAAAGAAAGGGTGATTGGAAGCACGGTCAGGCCAGCTACCTTCTTAACTGCGTAAATGTTAGAAACATCGACAAGAATTGGATTGGTGAAGCACAGTCATTGCAAGCGAAGGCATTTCCTGGGTGGCAGTTAAAGCATTTGTTCATTCTCCATGAACCATGATCTGAGGTCCTATTTTCTTCAGTATCATTCTCCATAACCTCCACATTAACACTCCATCTGTCCAAAAAATCTCACCATTTAGAACTGGAAACTTAGTATACTCCGAGCTGATAAAGATATGGAAAATGTTTGGATCGTGCCCAATTTGTCGTCAAGCGATTAGTAATTGGAACGAAATAATATTTCTTCCCATGTTCATATACCCAGCAGGCAATGTGGAAGAAACCACAAATAATGACCTGCGAAGGATTTTTTAAATGGACTGAGTCCTTTGCTCATTTTACCTATGATTGAGCAATAAAGAAAGGGTGATTGGAAGCACAGTCGGGCCAGCTACCATCTTAACTGCATAATGTTAGAAACAAATATCTGTTTTAAACACTCATACCAGTTGCACATCCTGATTAGCTGCATATTAAGAAAGCTACAGTCTCATACAAAATGCAGAATCTGTTTTGTGTATGTCTTCTAAACTGGGCGAAAATTTTGCAAAGAAAATTATCGCCAACTAAAAATCATTTGCACGGGGAACTATGAGGTGATAGTTATTTCACAAACGTTTGTGACATTTAGCTTATCATTTAAGGCATTATTTCGAATGCTTTCACAAGAAACAACTATAAATCATTTTAAAACATTTCCAAGGAAAGGAGAAGTCACAAGGGGGAAGGGGAAATATTTTTCACAATTTATTAAAAAGATAAGAAAATATGAAGTGCCGATTTTTCAGTTCCACCAACTTTGTATTATCTACTTGCTACTGTATATGTTCAGCAGAGTGATAAAAGCACACAAAAATATTAAGCCTTTGAAAATGATTGGCTTTGCATTACAATGATGGAAATGAAAGCTTACAATACCTTTTCAGACTGCACTGGCAAGCTCACATCCATGAAAGTTTCGTATGCCTTTGTTACTGTTCCACACTCCATGCATTTGAGTAGACTTACATAGGATCCACCAAAAAGTCTCTCAACTGCAAGCTTCTCCTCAATTGCTTGGCTCTTATATGCCTTTAGGCAGTCTCTTTCCTTGGGTAAGACTTCCTTAGTAGCAGCATTTATGTTCATTGCATTGAGGATTCCCCTCTGGTAACGCTAACCAAAGATAAGAGTTAAAGTGCCATAGATAGTGTACTTCAAAATTTAAGTCACCACAACAAAAGTTCAAGACACAGATGCAACATAATTTTATTTAATTTCAAATACTCCCCTCTATTAAAAATTAAATGCAAAAGAATCTTTCCTTACCTTCAGGTCCTCATTTCTGAGGCCCTCCAAGAGAAATCTCAGCAGTTCATGAGAGTCGTGTTGTTCCCCTATGTAAAATGTGTTGGTTAATTTTTTCAATATCCGTATGACTTCCCCTGGGTTTTCAGTGGTAATTCCAGTGCACCGAAGCTTAGCCCCAGTTTTAACTTGGTATAATACTTTGTGCACAGCTCTGCTCAGCTGTCCTCCTTCTCCCAAGACACCTTCCAGAGGGGGCTGGAATAATCACCACAATTATCATCAAGCCACAAAAAAAGAAAAATTTATGAAAATATACCACAGGCTATTTGTACAGAGAGATTAAAAGAAAATCTATGAAATGTTCAATACTATCATCAACTAAGACAATTGGTTATAAAAACTCATCTTCAAACCAAAATGCATACGCTTCCTAATAGGTTGATCCTATGTGCAGAAGTGTGGAGAAAGGAATGGAGAACACAAATGAACACGGCAACCTAAAACTCATTTTCATAACATGACCTTACAATGATTAAAAACTAAAGACAGATGATAAAGTCCTCAAACCAAAGAATGGTCTGCCTAGAGATGAGCTAATCTGAAAATTACCGTGGTATTTTATATAGTTTACCACAGCTCCTGAAAAGTACCATAGTTTTCAGTAATATTCACATCCATCTAAGTTATTCTCAATGCCAATATATATTATGTACTAACATATTATTTTAAGTCTATACACATTTAATACAATCTTAATTATTAATAAAGACACATCTCACTCATTTGTGGAATACTTTTACTCAAAGAATATTTGTGAGGATATCATTTTTAATTTTGGAGCATACATTCCCTGGATGTCTTATACTTGAAAAGAAAGTACTGACAAGGACTGCTCTATGAATGAAATATGAAGTATTATGTGCCCTCCCCCTAAGAGGTCATGGCTTGTATTGGTGGTAGTCTCTATAACGTATCTGACTGTATTATTGCAATGTTATTTTAATACTCCATTTCACCAACGACAATAAAGGCTGGATCAGTAGATGTATAAAACGTGAGGTACTTCTTCCCCGTTAGGTAGCGTCAGCTTCACTTTACCTATTGAGATCAGTAGGGCAACCACTTGAGTCTGAATTGGTGGAGCCTTATCAGTGCTTTGTAATGACCTGGCAAAACACTGCTTGGGTTAGTTGGAAATAAAGTGTTGTATCTGATGTTTCACCATCATGCGTTAGTTATGAACTGTGTGTGTACTGAAATTCTGGCCGCAAAATCGCTACTTGTTGCAAATTGCTTTGAAGTATCATTTCATCATAACACTTTCATTGTTTACATTATTTATACATCAAAAGTTGTAATAAAGTATTATTTTTTGGTTAGGAATGAGACCATGGTCTGTAATTTTGTGATATTCGAAGTACTGTAATATCATTTCTTATATCATACATTTAGTTACTCCTTTCATTCAGTCCTACAATTTTTCTTCATGAAAACAAAACTTGGAACATAGATTGTAATAATGAGAGTACTGTCTGTGTTTGTGGATTATTAGTGTAAAAATAGTTATCTTAATTTTTACTCACTTTGCAGGTAGAACAGGCAATCTAACCTTAAAATTCCTATTTTCATTGTGGTTACTGAATGGTGATTTTTCCAACTGTGAAGTTTTTCTGGAATTGAAATCTGCATGGTTGATGAGGATGTTGATGAGCGCCTAAGTCAGTTTGTAATTATGCTAATGAAGAAATAACAGCTCGTGGGCAGTAATGGCCCAGTACTCTCACGTAGAGTTATATTTGTATTTTAAGTAGCAGAGAGTGTAATAGAAGAGAAAAGATGTCTAATCAAACCTCAGTTAATTAGTAGACACACACTTATTGGGCACAATAAGGAACATATTAGCCTTGGAAAACAATTTTTGGAAGATGGGTGAATGGGAAGAAATTGTATGGAGACACCAAAGATGGAGTGTATCAGGCAGTTTGTTGGGGATGGTAAAATGAAGATGACCTCTGTATGAATTTTGTGACATACTGAACATGGATTGGAGAAGAGATCTGTGGCAGACCTAGAGATGCATAAATAATTGCAATTTTTACTTGAGGTAAATTATCTAGATAAATTACAGTAAGCAATACATGTACAAGCAATAAAAGTAATGTAAACAATAAAAGAGTTACGATGAAATGATACTTAAAAGCAACCTGCGACAAGTAGCGATTTTCACCATCATGTGTTTGTAGTATTCTTTGTGTGTACTGAAATTCTGGCTGCAAAATTGTTTGAAGATTTTTCCTACAGATGGGCAAAAATTTTGCTGATTTTGCAGAAGTTTCTATTAGTTCCGTTGCGTCTGATCATAAAATTGAATCACTACGTCCTCTACAGAGTTAAAAAACCATGTGTAAAATTCCTTTACCTTAAAATTACCTAGCATTCACATAAAATCAAATGATTCCATAAGAGTACTTAAGAATTGGCCAAGACCGCTCACTCACTTGTGTGAAAATAAACATTAGGCAAAATTGGTTTTCCTCGTAATAAGAATATTTTTTCTATTAATTTAGCAACAGAATGCTAGTCCAAGCAGCTGCGTTTTGCCTTTTAATTAATCTCCTACGTTAATTAATTTCCCAGCTTGTGATGGGCAATAAAAAGCACCAGTTAGGACAATGAAAGGCAAAATTTTCTAATCACAAATTAAAATATGGATTTCATATTTTTTAGCATAATTTGATCACTAAACATACCAACACATCTGAAATAATACCACAGCATGGCTACAACACAAGAAAGATTGAACAGAACAGAAGAATAGAAGGGATTTTTTTGCAATGCTTATAAAAAAATGAACATGGATACAATGTCCAATATGACGAACTGTCCACTTTTTGGATCCATAAACTTTCTACTAAAGAGTGTACTTTATATATGGGTCATTCCACCTAAATTTAACACATGATAGCCCTCATAAGTTCTCAAATATTGCTCAATCTTGGTGAATGGGTAGCATGTGACATAAAACAAAGTTATCTGAAACTGATTTGATGAAATAAATCATTTTAGATCAGAAAATAGATGTCTTTTTCAAAGATTGTAATAACATTTTATAATTTATGTTCTAAAATTTTCCAATTTTGTAATCAAAATTTTAAAGATTAAAAGATTGTTAATCAGCAATTTTCAATAGCAGAATTCCAACCAGGTCTAATTTGTCAAACAGTAAAAAACAAGAGCTTTAATTTTCAACTTGTTTCCTGGCTTATCAGCTAACTCTAAGGGGAGAGTACAATATTCATGATTACACCAAAAAGAGACCTAACATGTAAAATGAGACATTAATAGAATATTTTCAAATTTTGAAACCAAGTATACTTTAATGGCAAGGCAGAACTCTAATCAGTTAAATAACCATCCTGAAACCATTAACAGTAGAGAGAAAGGTACCATATTTTCTGGTAAATAGTGCACATGAACTAGATAATCTGTAATTAACAAAATTCCATTGCAGTCATCAGAGCTTAGATAACGTGCACCTACTAGATTATTATTTCACATTTCCTGTTCTTATAAGCAAAATTAACACAGAGGAAATTATCTTCAAAATAACTTTCTAAATGCCGATGACAAAGATTATGAGGGGCAAAAGCTATAGACTTAGGAAATTACTATTAAGTCATCCATAATTAAGTAAAGCGGTCAGAATAAAAAATAAATGAAACATGATACCAGCTACAACACAGTTCTTTCAATGTTTAGGTTTAGTATCTAAACATTATGTAAACATTTCAAAAAATTACATAACTACACACCAAATTCCAACCACTGTGTATTAGAACAATAAGATTCATGAGGTTTTCATGCAGGTTTCCCAAAAATAACACTGGGTTCTAACAACATTTATGACTCACTTCTTCAAGCTAAATAGAGAGATTTATGAAAGTAGGGCTATAAAATTTAAGCAGATATTCTACAATTTGACATTAAATCATGTTGATTTAGCAAAAAGTCCACTGCCAATGCCATGACCTAAACATCACACAGAGCCGCAATGAAGGGATTAACACTGACATACATGCACAGTCACATCCATTTCCAAATAAGGTACTTACTCATTCCTTCCACCAATTCATGTTTATAACATTAGCCAAATTAATTGTGATAGTGCAGAAATCCAATTTCTAATTGACGACAATCTCACATAAATTTACATGTATTAACAATTGATTCTTGGAAGAAATGTCCTCTCTTGATAGCTCAAGTCACAATAATCACACTAAAGTTCAATTAATGGTGCATATGAATTCACCATTAATAATTGCATGAGGTCTCTACTTTTAACTACTGCATATATTCAAAGAATTGAGTGATTTCTACACCATATTCTGCTACAAATAAATGGGAGTGTCAGAGAGAAAACCATGAAAGACAGACATGAGAAGGATATCCAGCTTTGGGAATTTGCAGCTAATAACAAATCCCAAATAACAATTTTCTGCAGAAATGGAGGACAATGAAGATGAGCAAGCCAGGATAAAAAATTTAGCAATTCATGTTGGTAATTTTCATCACTGAAGAAACGGTGAAGGTGCCACAGAAAGTCACCAGTCACCTTTCAGGGACATCTACTCTAGTGCATTTCATAGAAATATTTTTGGGAGAGACTAATTAAAACTTTAAAATCAACCTATCAAATACATCAAGGAAAACAATTCTTACCAGATAACCTCCGTGATCCTCATGAATTAGGTTATCCCCGCCAGGTAATCGGAACTGAGTTTTTGTCTGGCAGATTAATTCCAGATCCTTGACAAACCTTGGCGTTTGGGCAAGACATTGTAAAACTGAGTTCATATAGCATGTGTTCCCTAAATTTTCTAGTCCCTGGAATGAAAAAAACAATAAATTATTCAAAAAACTCATCAATTGAAGAGGAGCAGAACTTAAAATGACAATATTCAAGGCTAGCACAAAATTATCATCCTGCAGTGAACAGCATTCATGCAAAGAGCCATGAAATGCTAAAATTAGAATAGCATTAATAGCTATCTTCAACTGAGAGTAAAATTAACAGACTAGTTTCCAGTTTCTTTAAAATCAATTTCAATGAGATCTAGTCAATTAATGCATCATTTTCATGAATGTGATATGATTAAATTGTCATTTTTTAGCTTACAAACGAAGCTAGGAAGTTTGTTCCGAAAGGCTGTGCCAAATGTGTACTGTCGCCACATTGTGACATTATGGCTCTGATTAACGGGCTACATACCATGGCCAATAACACTTCTGTAGACTTCTAAGTGCTTTTTTTAAGACTTTGCCTTGCTTTTTAATACAAATCTGTTTGTGCAGTAGTCTACAATAAGAATTAATATTTGGCAAACATGTAGCAACTTTTTGCTTGTTGCTTTCTATATATTTATTTCAATCATGACTAAAATATCTTTCAATTTAATCTAAATGGCAATCCTTTATCTCTGTACAGAACTATCTTATTATTGCATAATGCATGTTATAACATCACAGTGAATATCCCTGTAAGGCAATGCAACATATTATCCACTGTACTATAAAATGGTGCAGATGTCCAGGATGGGAAATAGAGGGGAGGACGAATATCTCTCCTAGGCTGCGGCAGGAGTCAGAAACAAGAGGGCATTTACAGCCAAGGTATACCGACCGATTGAGTTCCCCATTGCAGGCGCTGTAGGTATCAGCATGCTCTGAGACATTTCCCATGGAGGGTATGGCTCACTGAACAAAGAATTATAAATGGTGTATTGCTCCTAGGTGCAATAGTAAGTAGATGGTGTTGCCACATAAGGTTTCTCTTTCATGCCCGATGTATGAAAGAAAAAGGAAAGCATGGACGGAAGCTAGCCACCAAGATAAACGTTGAAGAATAGTTACAATAGTTCATTTTCTCTTCAAAGACCATTACATGGTGTGGGTCCCTGGAAAAACTTATCAAAGCCAGAATTTGGTCCGTTGAGCGGCAACTGATAACTGAAGCTCACTATTTTCTTTTCGATTCTGTGCCAGTTGCACTGTGCATATGGTTGTGTTTTGGTTATAAGCTACAATTTTTGGGCTTTGAATCTACAGTAGGTGGTTACCGGCTTATTTGGTCAACAGTTACCTGGTAGCTCACTGCTGCTGATGGATTTAAATCTGTTAAGTAGCTTTCATGAATCAAAACATAACTTTTTTTTGTAACATTTGACATTACATAGAATACAGAAGTATCAGGAATATGCTAACATTGCCCATTGATCCCCCACTGTTTGGTGTGCCTCTAGCTGCTGACTGCAACAGGGTGTTTAAGAGAACTAATTTCATTGTGAAACATTTACTATGAAACAGCATTGCTCTTTTAGTGCCAGCACCAACTGAGGTAGTTACACAAGGCAACACCTGAAGGCCTATATTGGTTAGATGCAGACATTGCAGGTGAGAAATTGAAAATACGAAGAGCAATCATCTGAAAAAGAACAAAATATGGATGATGGCGGGTGGATTTTGTGTTTTATAAATAGAGAAGTTTCATTTGAATGGAAACCATCTGAATATTGCTGAAGTTAACGCGGATGTGGCAATTTTAATTTCTTTTCAATGATATGCTTGCTACTGTAATTCCAATATGCAATACAAGTAGTGAAATAAATATTGTTATTACCCTGGTCTGTATGGCTGCTGAGGAAAGGCATGAGTCGCCTACCCGACTGTGTTGAAGCGTTCTCTCTAGAGGCATCAGAAGTAAAAGGGATGACACTATAGGAGGTTTCTATTCTTTAGCATGGCCTAGAATACATCAGCACAAAGAAATGGCATGGAATAGAGCAACATGCACTACCAGAAGGGGGAATCCTTCCCAGTCGTAATGGTAACAGCCTAATTTTTTGTGTGCTGACATCAAATTTGTTCAGGTACTAATTTTAAAATTTGAGCTTAGGCCAAAAAGAAAGAAGTTACTTGAACCACATTTGATAGCTCTGCTGAAATTAAGCACAGATGAATACTGCAGATGCAATTATTGCATACAAAGTTATTTCATAGTCTAGCACACTCTTGAGTCTATTCCTAAATAATGCTGAAGGGCATTGCTAAGTATAGGGTCAGAGTCAAATGAAACAAAGGGTCTGCACTGTTTTGTTGTGAAGAGGGCAGGGCAATATATTGGATAGAAATGTGCTTGCTCTGTCTTGCATACAGGATTGCGGTTATGTTTTATCATCTTTCTTTTAACTATCATGTTACCAATATATAAAATTATGTTTACTTTTAATACTTTCGAAGTTTCTGAAAACTAAACCTGTCATCTCTACCGTATTGCACATTATGATACATATTCAAAACAGAATAAAATAAAGATAACATATTGGCAGATTTTAGGGGTGCTGGATCATCAAATTACATTGGCATTTAATTCACATCAGTCCCAGCAGAACCAGAACCAGCAGAATTATCGATGTATAGAAAGATATTCCTGAATACTGTATTTCCAAACCCATGGGACAAACATATTTTGATTTCAAAATACATTATAGAGATTGGTTTGTGTCTTATTCGCCAAGGATTAAACAGTTCTTCACTGCTGTCGAAAGTGCCCATGTATCTACTCTAAGCACCAACAGTGTAGCAGCCAAATGCAATCCCACTTCCTTTTGGTAACTTGTTAAAAGATGTTGATCACCATTTTTTCTTTTATCATTTCACCCAAAAAATTCACAGGTCATCTTATGGATCAATGCATTCCATGTGCTGGCAAAAACAGTCCATAACCAATTCTCATCAGTCAATTACATTTGTTTTTGGGACCTCCATACTACCTAGTAAGTCGAAATCTCGCAGGAAAGTCAAAGGAGGTACACCAAGCAAGAGAATCAGCCAAAACACTCGATTCAATTCAATGCCAAATACCATGAATTTAAAATTGGAGCAAAAGGGGAAAAAATCATATACTCACCAACATGGGATAAATCTGCAACTCTTTGATGACTCTATGTTTTGCCTTACTTTCAGGCTGGGGGTTACGATTAACGTAAATTTTTCCCATACTTGAGGTAACAGTGTTATCAAGAGTCTCCTCTATGGTAGTTGATCCCACCACTATATTGGAAAGGGAGAAAAAATTCAAAAATATTAAATGCAATAAAATGAAAATCTAGTGAACAAGAGAAAACACTGTAGTGATTGCAAACTCGAGTATTTGCGCTATACAGAGGCAAGGATGTGCATGGTACGTGGAAGGGCTTGTGGCAGGTGGCATCTAAAACAAAACTCTCACCATTAAATTCTATGTATTAAAGATAAAATGGTATTGTGGAAAAGCCATGACCTGGAAAGTCTGAAATAAAGAGATGGACTTTCCTTCCTATTTCTAAATTTGGGTATTTTTGACTCCTCTCATCAACAAGAGGAGGAGTATTGGGGGCCTCACGAATCAAAGAATAGGAAACTAATAGAAGAACAGGGTAGCTACCGATATTCAATTGGTAAATTCCCTGACATTTATCATGTGGATTTACCAATTTCCCCGACTGATTGACAAAAAGTCACCTATTATTGTAATATTTTCTTTGTTGAATTTAATTATTGTCAAAACTCTGAAAATGTTAAAGGCTGAAATCAATACATTAAAAGCTACAAGTATGTCTTAATGAAAAATTTATTTAACCTTCATAAGTTAAACTCTCGTCCAAATCATACACACTTTTAATACACATTTTAACCCTCAATTAGAGTAGGGCTATAAAATACTTATCTTATGTATAAAGTAAGCTACAGATATTATAACAACCACCAAAAATAGCTTTCAGCTAATGCTTGGTCACAGCTGAAGTAAGTGAGTCAAGGTATCCAAGCAATAAGGTCCCATTTATATACGCTGAGTGCTGCAATATCGTACATAAGGCCAGATGCCCACTCACACTGAGGAGGGTCCATTTATAACCCCTATGCTCATGCAAGGAGAAGGACACTACTGTCTAACCCCTCACACTATCCCAAAGATACTGAAGGTGCAAACACACCTCAGTCCACTAACTCAACATATTCATATTCTTGTGACTATGCTAGTCACCTCGCCGATTCTATCCGTCACCCGAGCCCTCCTTCTACCCCAAATCAGAGCTAGACTTCAGTCAGACATAGAAAAGTAAGTCCTATGTATTATGAACCATTATTTATATACATTGATTTTCTCTTGTTCAACGGCTGCATTATAGTGTGTCCCCAGAATCATTGT
Organism: Ceriagrion tenellum; assembly: GCA_963169105.1. NCBI lineage: Eukaryota > Metazoa > Arthropoda > Insecta > Odonata > Coenagrionidae > Ceriagrion > Ceriagrion tenellum. Next base: position 63,773,297 of record OY720638.1, read on the forward strand.
GAGCAAAGGCCCATGGTTTCACATGGATGCAGATGATCCGCGCTCCGCACTACGCATGCAGACTAAGTTCCATTGGCAGTAATGGAAGCTTTCACATGAATGCCGTTCACCTCCATGAACATGGACGGCTTGTGCAGACAAAGAAAGAAAGAAAGATATTTATTGTTCTAGGACTCTTGTCCTCTAAGAACAAATACAATTTACTTATACAAATTCTTAGAGTAGATTTAAACATGGAATTAATTAAACATAAAATCATGAAATCAACTCAACTTACTCATTGTGAGCGATAAACTAACAGGAAAATATAACTAAAGAGTTCCATTTTACAAAGAAATCATATCATCACTACACTACTACAACAACAACAACATTATACAGAGAAAGCATATGATACACAACGTTCCAGTGACAAATCACAGAACCAACGAGGAAGAAGTTTTAGGAATAGCAATAAGTAACATGATAACAAGAACAAACAACCAAAGAAATATAAGAGATACACATTTTTCTTCAATTTACAACCAAAGAAATATAAGAGATACACATTTTTCTTCAATTTACCAATAAGTTATTATGGGGCAGTAAGTAATAAGTTATAGACTTTTGCCTTGAACGATTTCAAAAACCGAGTATTTTTAACATCATCTGGTAGATTATTCCAGAGATTGGATGCTACAACCTGGAATGACTTCTGGAAAGAAGTTGTGCGATGAGCAGGATAGTAGATTAAGTTAGCATCTGATCTAGTAGTCATAATAGTATTTTTAGGCTTAGTTTTAAAAAGGTTATGTAAATATTCTGGATTTTTATAAAGAAACAATACGTAAAGGAACGCAGCGGGGAAATATTTTCGTCGTTTTTTAGTGGAAAGCCATCCGATTTCATTGAGGTATGGCGATATATGTACATCTCTTCGAAGGTTGAACACAAATCTTACACAGGAATTTAATTGGCGTTGAAGTTTTAAATCAAGTTCATCTGGGATATCATTATAAACTAAACAGCAGTAATCGAAATGCGGAAAAACAATAGAGGATATTAACATTTTCCTGGTTTCAACAGGTAACAGTTCTTTGCTTAGTTTTAATTGATACACAATTTTACTGACTTTGTTGGAAATGTCATGGACATGATTTAGCCATGAGAGATTATTAGACATTGTCACTCCTAGATTTTTTATTGTGCTTGAAAAAGGAACATTAAAATTTCCCAGTTTAATGTTAGGGATTGAATCGAAATCAATCTTATTTACAAGCTTTGAGGAGCCTATAATTATGGCTTTGGTTTTAGTACAGTTTAGGACAAGGTAATTATTTTCAACCCAGTTGGATATGGAGGCAATATCTTCATTCAATCTCTCAATAGTATTTCCGAGGTCATGAGGATGACAATGTTGATAAATTTGAAAATCATCCGCGTAAAGCATATATTTACAGTGCTTTAATTTTTCAGGAAGATCAAGAAGATACATGGAAAATAGCATAGGTCCCAGTACAGAACCTTGAGGAACGCCGCAGGTGACATCATTCCACTTGGATATTTTCCCATGAGAGTCTTTGACAGCTTGGCGGCGCCCAATAAGGTAGTCGTGGAACCAGTTTAGTACCGAGCAGGAAAAGTTTAGACTCTTCATTTTCATTAGACAAAGCAGGTTGTAGTTTGTCCTTTCAGCTGGGAAACCTCAACTCAACTGGGATTGCTTCCTACGTGGACACGCGGACATTCGTCGTCCACACCAATGTGCAAGGATGCAATGCACCGTGCCTGCGTCCATGTGAAATGGGCCTTATATTGCTTCCGCGGCTGTGTATCATATTTCCGTGGCTGTATATGCTTCCTTAGGTAAAATTACCAATTGAAAATGTCTTATTCTTCAAGAAAGAGGTAGCACCACAATGTGGTAGTTCTAGGAAGTTGAGAATTACTGAAAATGCATTGAAGTGAAGGTTAACAGCCAATTTACTGGCGGACTCCTGCACAGGTATCACTAAGGTGCGTGAGAATTACAAACCAAAGCCAAGTTGTAGGACTGAATTAAATTCTGATGGTGCGAGTGACCTTCAGAAACAAATAACAATTTCACTAACGTGGTTATAACCCCTTAATTGCAAGAGGGAACCAAAATGTAAAAATATTTGGATAAACAAACAAAACGTAAGCACGCCATTGTGAGTGAAGACAGGAGGCAATTAGCAACGGCAGCATCATACACAGGAATCTTATTTGAGGTGGTTTATGAACTGACTAAATTTCTTTGAAAAGGAGCTAAGGGGGCCGTTCAATAATTACATCAAGCATGAAAGGTGGAGAGGGGAGTAGGACTCTTTACTGTCTCACGAAGGGGGTATGGGAATCGATGATGATTTTGCGTAACATTTTGTATACACGTGAGATCCATTTGTATTGCCATTTTAATATTCACAGTCTCGTATTAGAGAACTGCAAGTTATGTACTTACTACGAGCTAGTGTTCTCCAGCTACCTCTTGACTGGGGTCTCAGAAATAAAAAAACAAGCAAGGTAAAATTTTCTGAACAACATGGCTTCGGATTCCTCGTGATAAGTTTATAGGCTGCTTTACAAGGTACATTTTATTGTACAAATGTATGTATCATAGAATGCACAATGAACTGAAGGGAAATAGAGCAGTTTCTATTCCCTGTTAAGTCATTCAGACAATCATACAATTTCCCGCTTTACATGGTACAATTTTCCTCATGCAAGAGTTCATACATAACTTTGTACAATAAAATGTACCATGTAAAGTGGTCATAACACACAGTGATTACGAACTTTAACACTACTAGGCAAATACAGAAACAATTTCTTAGAATTCTTTTCTACAGGGAATATAAAGTATATCCTATGTACAAAAATTATATACCTTATAAAAACCTGCTGAATTTTTATGGAATTGTTACACTTTCTGCAAGAAGGAAGGGCATAGGTTATAAGTTCTTATATGAAATAATAAAGTATGGTAAAGACAGGGCTATCCTCCATAAATTAAATTTTTACGTCCCACAATTTAACCAAAGGTACCAGCAAAAAAAAAAAAATTTTTCCGTCGAGCATCTTCTCCCTCACTCCCCCTCACCAACTGCAGGGAGGAAGGTTTTTGTCTCATACCGTTTGTTAACTGCTTTCCCATGCAGGGGGCATGGTTTGACTGTGTTGTCACATCAACGTCAACTCAGGGAATCCAACAGTTAGGGGAACAATGAAAATGAGAGTAACAACATAACACTGAATTTCTTTCACTAGGAATCCACCATGGTTGCCACCTTCACACCACCACTCTGCTTGTCCATTGGTACCATTGCTGACTAAAAAATATGTACTTAAGATTCACACTTCAATGACCTCAGTAGATTTAAGTTGAAACAAATGACTGCCACAATAGTCAATTTAGCACCAAGCATGATTAATTTCCCTTTCATTTTCAAAGATCATCCCACCTATATGGGAATCAACAACTGTGAAATAAATAAATATGCATGTAAATAAATAAATCATTACTCACAATGCTTTCTTAGAAATGCAATCGCATCAGCTGCCTTGGCATTTTGTTCCAAGTTAATGTCAATTCCACACTGCAAACACCTATCAATGAGACAGAAAAACAACATGATTGAAAAGCACAGAAGATCCATTTCTCACATGTGAACTAAAGATTATAGCTGGAGCTCCGCTCAGCCTGAAAATTATCTTGGATTTCAGAAAAAGCTCAAGAATGGCAAAAAACTGAGGGCAGTTATTTGCCTAACTTTAGTAAGGGCAAAATTCCATGGAGGATAAATCATTAGCCTTTACCAGTGCTCAATCCCATATCCCTCAATATTGCTCTACATGCTTCACCCAGTAAAGCCACTGGAGCAACTAACACTACGTTATGGGAAGTTCACCGAAACCATGTGGGAGGAGGCAAAAACCTAGCCAAGTAACTCGCCAAATCATACACTTCCCATGCGGATTCCATATCTGTGGCCTTAAACCTCATCTTCTTACTTCTCTATGCCCATGGCTTAAACTATGGGTGTAAAATGCATGTGGGGATGATAGTTGCACCAATTCAATAAACAGTATTTTCAAATGAATAATAATTAAATAAGTATTCTCTTTTTTCTAGGTCGATGAAATGAACAATCCCTTGTCCAACCTTATGAACAGCCTATGAGCCTTCCATCTCAATTTCCCAGTTGTTAAACACCTTTCCACCCACTAACTCAACTCTGACATGTTTCTAACTCATCATCTTTTACCCTCTCCTCACTGATGATTCGAACACACCTCAGGGCTCAGAAATGTCCATCACTTGATACTGCAAAGACTTCTCCTACCTAGACCTGGCCTCAATTACCTCATTAGCTCGCTATACGCCTGAGACCCCTTTCATCTTTTGCCCCTCGCCCCCTCCCAGCATTGCTACATTGTTGCTCTCCTCCTGACCAATTACTATCCTCCTTCCTAGGCAGCCAGGCCTGACACCATATGCCCATTCTAGTTTCCCCCAATAGAGTTCAACCTTCTCCCTCTTCCCCTCCTCCATCACTATCCCTCCTAACCTTGTGGAGCGGTACGTAACACTTAGTCCACTGCTGAAGAAGACCCAACAAGCCCAAAATGAACCATTAAAGATTTAACTTATATCTTGTCCCTTATTCCTCCTCTTATATTTACATTTTCAGTCCAGTATATGATACAGCTATTTTTGTTCGCTTCAGATAAAGGATGATAGATGATATAAGGACACAAACACACCTATTTTGATAATATGACACCATGCATAGCAACTTCACAGGATCGATTATGCATTATCTCCAATGGCACAACCAATACCATGATCAATGAACTTCCACCCCAACATAGCAGTGAATTGCTAAACACAAACCAATTTAGCTATCCACTTGAGGGTCATTGATTTGGTCAATTAGCGGCCCAAGCAAATAGCAGCATGGACCTCAGACTGAATGCAAGTCACTCCTCCTATATGTGACTTCACAAATCACATTTCTTGAGATGCACATGAAAAGAATCACCAGCATCTATGCAAATAATTTATAACACCAATTGCTGATGATTCCCAAATAGGAACAATTACTAGTTCTAATTTTATACTAAACAAATTACCATTACTGTCTCCGCAGGAAGTATTTGGCATTACATCATCAAATTTGAACACAAAAATTACCCACATCTTGTAAGAGTTTTCATTCAAATTTCTAGCATTGTTTCCAGTTGCTTAGCATTAAATTTCAGACTTCTGCCACTGTAATTACTTCTTTCAAGACCATTTTACACATCATTCAATTCTAACTAATTATCCATTTAACATCCCTCTCTACAAATTGAGAGAAATATTGAAACTGATCCAGCCAAAACTACCTTAGCTCACATGCAAGTTCTCTATTTTAAGGTCTAAATTTAAAAAAAAAAATACCTCGACAGCCAGGTGTCAATAGAGGCAACCAGTGAATGGCAGTCTGAGTGTGGAGTCTTGAAATGGTCGATCACGTGGTTATGATGTCCAGTGCCACAACCAAGATGGCCGCAATTCAAGCACACCCAAAGGTCGCTTTCCAACTGCAGAAAAAATATCACGATTAAAACAAAATTACAGAATCCAAAAAGGTTGCATTTAAATCAGGAAGTGTGAACCTATCAGAACTACTTGTGTAGGGATTGGATTGGATATTTGGGGAGGCGACCGACAGCTAAGGTCATTTGCACCATTGGGGACAGGTAAGGGAGGAAGGGTGGATAGAATTGCAGAACAGGCATTAGCCTGCTCTTAACGAAAGGCACCGAGGGGACCACGGTTCAACATCTCATCTAACAGAGGGAATACTGTACCTGAAGTGTCCTCCACAAGACACTCAAATAAGGATCAGGTTTCCTCTGAAAAATATCTTCCTCTGCAGGGATTTGAACCCTGGCCATCCATATGGCTAGCCAGTACTCTAGCCACCACACCAAACCGATCTCCCACTTATGTAGGGTCTGCCTTGAAAGTTATGAGACTGATTTTTCCCTGACGTACAGAAAAGCCACATGGTGGCCCTGTAAAGTGGGATAGGAGGGGGATCTCAGCAACATATCAAGTAATAAACAGTGCTCTTCTTCAGTTGCAATTAGAGATGGAGTGTATTATTAAGCAACAATACACTATAAAGTTGTGTGGTAAACTTGGGAAATCGAGTACCAAGACGATGGCCTTGATTCAGAATGCCTTCAGTACACAATTCTTGTCCAAGACACAGTTTTACCATTGGTTTAAAATGTCTGAGGGGGGCAGAGAAGACAAGAGGACAAATCACACTCTGGATGACCATCAATAAGCCAAAATGATGAAACTTTGGTCAAAGTGCACGATGCTCTAGTCACGGACCATCATTCGAGTGCCAGAATGATAGCAGAAATGTTTTAATTTTTTACAAATGAAACTTTAAAAAACTATTGTGCAAGGAGTTGGGAGTGAAAGAGAAAAGGGTCCTCAGCATCTATAAGATCACCACTACCTCTGCCCTTCACCACCACAATGGTCCAAGCCACATATTGCGGCAAGTTAGAATCCTTTTCAAATAGCTTTGTGACTGAGAGGCAGACCAAAGTTTTTTGGAGGTGAGGGTGAGGTTACTTCGCAAAAACCAACCACAATGCAGTAGGAGGAGCCTAGCCTCTCGAAAATTCAGTCACCATCAGACCTCTGTCGTGTATGCTTCACAAGTCAGTCAACTGTATTGCCAAACCTCCATCGCATTCGCTCGCTTGGCCTGGCATTGTGATCTTCCTTCAATCTAACCTTTTACCTGTATTTTGCTATTAACCTAATATCCTTCCTTCCATTCCCCATCACACCACATCTTTCCTTCACATAACTGGAATTATTTTCGCAAATATACTTTCCTTAACATTCATCAGGCATATTTTTAAATGCATCATCTATTTTAGTGGCTCCTGATTGATTTGAGACCAAATAGCATACGATTCCATCGTATTTTAGCCAAAGAGCATGGCAAGAGCTTGTAAAAAAATCTTTGTTCAATCACGGCAATATTCTCCTTCATTACTGCATGTTTGGAATTGTTTTAATTGGCTGGATTCAGACAAAATGAGCTTAATATTTCTTTGCTAGAGTAATTGAACAAATAAAAGTTATGCCTTTGGTTTTCAAAAGTTCACTTCTGAGTCACTGACCTCGCAATCACACATGATCCTTTCCACGACCCTCGAGACTGGTCGAGATAAGGAGTCCGAGAGGGGAGTTAAAGGTACAATCTACAGTTTCAGCTTCACTTAGTGGAAGTTAATAGTATCCATACTTAGAGAATACAATTTCGTACTTTTTCACAGAATTTTATTTTGTGTGGTACAACTGCTTTCTGACTTGCCTGATGATGCCGCAAGTCAGTGAAACGTATTGTACCACACCAAATAAAATTCTGAGGAAAAGTACGAAATTGTATTCTCTAAGTATGGGAGTTAAAGGGATGAGAAGGGGTTAATCCCTTCGACAGAGGTGCCAGACGAGTCCCCTGCCCTTCCCAATGATCCATGTGGTGGCTTGTGGATTGTTACAAAGAGGCGGTCTATCGATTCCATTCGCATACTAAGTCCAGACAGAAAATATGGCATCGTCCACCCCTCTCTCTCCTCACCCCACCTTCCTGGAGTCAAAGGCCCAACCTATACAAATAAATATTCAAACAGAAACGTAGAAAGAAAGTGGATAGGAACATAAAATTGACAAACACTATATACCCAATCCCTTTGATAGTTAGCCAAGGTAATTGGATGCCTGTATTAAGATTTTTTCAAGTCTTACATGACTTAATTGTATTAGTAGTCAATAGGATTTACTGCTAAGTTTTTTGATGGGAATACGAATACATTATTCACTGTCAATGATTGTGTAAGAGAGATTATGGCTACCTCATCTACCCTGTTGATCAACTCCCAAGGTTGTTGAAGAAAATATTTTTCCTAAGGCAAATGACATGAACAGGTGGATAAGTAAATGAGATTTCACATTTTATTGGCCAAAAGTTTTCTTTCACGGAAAAAAGAAAATTTTACCAGAGGTTTTAAAATACCACAAGATAATCGAGGCTACTAAGGAAGAGCACACTGCTCGTTTCACTAAACCTCGGAAAAAATAAAACGCTGTAGATAAATCAGCCAAACCGACCAACCCGATGGATGGCCCCTGTACCTCGGTACTCCATCCTCGGTACCATCGCCTTCCGTCTTCCCCTTCCTTCAGGTCTTCCCCTGCCTGGAGCAATAGACTCGCGACTTGTTGCAGCCGCCTATGCTGATGATTTAAATGTTTTTGTCAGCGATGATGAAGACTTTGAGAAGACTAATGGCATTTACAATCATTAAGCCTCAGCATCTGGAGCGATGCTGAATATTGCAAAAAGCAAAGGACTCTGGGTAGGGAGCTGGGAAAATAGATTGGATGCACCATTGAACTTTATGTGGAACAACAATGGACTTGAGTTTCTAGGAGTATAGCTATCCAATGACAGCCAAGCAGAAACTGCATTTATTTGTGAATGACTTCACACAAAACTTGATTCTGCACTGCAGTCCTGGAAACCCAGAGCTGCGCCACTATCACTGAGAGTGAGAGTACTGGCAGTGAATCAATTCATTGCTCCAAGGCTGTGGCACATTCTAAAGTGTCACACACCACCACTGCAATGTATGCGAAGACTTCAATCCAAAATAGTTCAGTTCGTCTGGGTCAAAGGCAAGCATTGGGTAAAGAGCTCTATTTTATCCACCCAACTCTCTGAGGGGGGAATCAGACTTATAGACCTCGAAAACAAAATCCTGGCCTTCAGAATGCTGTTCCTCCAAAGACTGCTCTCTGAATCACCAATGGACCCCTGGAGAGTGTTCCCTGCCAGAAGACTAATGGAGTACTGAGGATGGTACCGAGGCCAACCCTGGCCAACCCGAAGGATGGCCCACAAAATTGCCTATGGAAACAATGTAACAGTTGAAGTCTCCTTGAGTATGGCACTGGGTTGAGCTCTCCGTGGAATTAACCCAGAGCTACACGCATGCATTAAATTTTGATCTGTTACAAGTATATCATTTAGATCTTAGTTAATTACAATGTGAAGCTAATTTATTTCAGTAAAATGAGAAATTTAAGAACATTCTTCCCAAATCGGCAGATCTATTTATCTATGTTAGAGATGATATGGTCTGGAAATGTGTCCCCACCTTATGATGAAAATCTCAGCAGCCTAGTCAAGAGTTTAATCCATCAGGGCAGTGACAGAAACAAAGGCCTTAAGAGGACAGCTACACAGAATATGTTTCCAGGCACATATTCAAATAAACTGCATTAGCGAAATTATTTGATTTGTAAAATGATGGGTTTATAAAAGAAATGGATTGTTCTAAATTATCCTACATATTGTCTCTCAGGTACAAGTAGGAATTTTTCAAATATGTATCAACATTTGCATTGGGGAAAGATGTTAGTAAGCCATTGGAAAGTGGCTTAAGAATCAATTCCCAAAGAAGGAATGCCATTTATGAGGTTTAGTAGAGCATCATGAATCTAAAAAATCTTAAAACCCACTAGTGTAGAATGATTTGCAGTGTCAGAGATCCTCAGGTTTTAGCATAAACTCCCTAAACTATTTACTCCATCATGCATGTAAAAGTAATCATGAAGTAAATGAAAAATAAGGTGACTACTCTCCCAGTCTCTCAGAAGTAACAACTTTCTGGGGGTTGATCAATCAAGCCTCTTGAGGGATTCCTAGTGTCATTATGGTGCCTAAAAGAATTGTTTAAGGTATAACACCAAGGTGACTAGGTAGTGGCCTATTTTGGACGTTGGAAGGCAGTGTCTATACCCTGCCTTCAGGAATGAGCATCAAAGGCAACATAAGGAAGCAGTGTGCCTACATGGTGATTTTCTAAGCTGCATTTTATCTATAATTCCAATACCTCGGTTGGTGTCAATTTTATGCCTTTTGATGGCAGTGCCTTGCCCATTGTAAGACACCTGAAGAGTACCTTTTGGTGTTAGTGTGCTAGTTGGGTAATGTAAAGGTGCCCATATGTTTGTGTGTGTAGAAGTGATTAAACCTCACACAATCTTTCACCAGGGAATGATTTTTAGGAGGAATTAAAATTAAATCCAATATATGCCACAGGTGGCTCGTAAGTCCCCAATAAATACATGCACTGACATACAGGATAATGAAAAAAGAAATACCACAACCTAAACATTATTTAAGAAATTGAACAGTTTTGGTACTATGTGGGCCATACACATTGCCAGACATGATTCTGAGAGAAAGTTGAGAATTAATTTACGGTTGGAACTAAAGTAGATGCATATGTAATCATCAGACAAAACAGTGTTAAGGTATGTGCATATACCATTATAAATATACAGGTATTATGTCTCCATCTTGGGTGAGATACCCACAGATCTTTATAATTACAGATCTTGGCCTTCACCAAAATTTGATAAATGATAACGATTCTTTTGAATAACGACGGCCCCATGAAATTCATTAATTTAGTAGACACTATGACCAATTAAAGTTACTTGTATGTAGTCACGGAAAGCAACACCTATGCTGTAGTGGTCAATGTTTGCCAATAATATTCGACAAACTGAACAATAGAGGACTAGTTACCCCGGCAACTTTCTTGGCCGATGATGATTGCCTTTTCCTGCAAACGTGGCAGGTCACGTCCTTCTTCTTCCAAGCTTTTTTGAGGCTCCCTATGTCCACTGCTTTCACTATGTGAGGACAGTTGCCTACAAAGAATAATCAGAATTTAATCCCATTGCCACGCCGACTGCGTAGCTCCCAGAAGTTAAGTCAGAGTCTCCGAAATTACGAATCTTAGTCATCGTCTAAGTACAGGATTATGAAATAACCTTTAGCTTCGAACTTTTCAGGCGAATCATTATTTTCCGAGCCTCCATCAGCAGACCGCGTTTTCTTTCGAGCCATATTTCCTGTGGGGCTTCAACGAACAAGAAAGGCAAGAACTGGTCAACGATGTGTCGTTGACAGTATTTCTTTTCTCTGAAAAGATTTTTCAAAACGTGTTCAACATTGCGTCCAGCACAGTGCCTTCCTCAGTTACCAACATAATATAAAAGGGATTTAAATTATTAAAGGAGCTACAAACCATCTACATGTTAATAAGAGTACTATTGAAAGAAACTAATCCCTATTTACTAATATACACTTTCGTCAACTCCAAATCTTTTCCAGCATGTCAAAACTAATTTTTCGCTAGAACATATACGTTCTTCTCTTTTCAAAACAATAACATACATATGGTCGATAGGGGCAACCGCGGCAACATTCAAATCTTGAAGCGTTGACATACATTCTTTGTTGCAAAATAAGAAAGCACTAGGGTGGTTATGGAAAATAAGCGTTAAAAATCATTACTGGGAAATTTTCTAGAATCGGCGATAGTTCAATATTGAGCGAATAATCATCGGCATAATTCAGAGGTGGCAATAGGTGCCAGTCGTCCATCCCCCCGATATAATGAAGGTAATGAAGTAAAAAAATCCCGCACTGTTACAAACTCGCAAATACCTACAAGGTATAAAGTTATGCAAATTTTTCTTTACTCTGCTTGAATTATGTCAATAAAGTTAATAAATCAAATTGATTACAGTGAAAATCGGTAATATTAACAATAATTCTGCAATCGCAAATTGTTAAAAATGGGATTAAAAATATCCTATATTCCCAGATCCCCCGAAAATTTCTCCCCCTCTCCATATCAAAATGCTCAACTTATGTCCGTATTAATAACCCGATAGAAATAGCGAAGAATATTGGGGTCATTAACGGGTTTTTAGGGGGATAGCTGAAAGTCTAGCTAAGCAATTGGCTATTAAACAATCATTTACAATAAGACCAAGATTATGTGTTATGTGGTCTGAGGCTACCGAAATTTTTTGTGAAAGTGAGAACATACAATTCGGAAAAATTTTAAGGGCCCTTTCACCATTTAATATAATTTATCGCATCCGGGATATTTTTCTGCACTCATTTTTACCAAAAGCATTTAGGGTTTTAATGCACCTTACATCCCAGATTTGGAATTCAAATAATTAAATAATGTGCTCACTGTCTTGATGACCATTTTAGCAATGCAATAACTACCGAAAGTTTAGACATTATTTCATGCAATTAATACTTAGAAATGCATATCGATAAAAAGGTAAACAGAAGTACGTTGCAGCAAGAAGATATAAAATACCATTAAAATAAAGTATAACTCACTAGCAGAGCTCTTATTATTTTTTAACGTAGGGAATAATGAAAATTATGATAGACGTTATAAGAGCATGACGTAGAGTGGTGAACATCAAAACAGCTCGGGAGCAGACTTGTGTACGGCTACATTACAGCCGTACGGACCGAATTAATAACCCAAAATGTAGAGTCACAATATGCAATGCAATTAGCATGATATGCCATGATGAATACATGGCCAGGATATGAGCCATTGGTTTTAATGCAAAATAACATAACTGATATTTTTCAGAGGAGAGTAACACCAGATCAGGGACTTTGAAGATCGTACATTAAATGCCTTGACCTAGATCGAAATTCACTACTTTTGAGAACTTATACTTATTTTTCTATTCAAATTTTTTACCGATACATTCTGCACATCACTGCATTCAAGCACATTTTAGGCTTTTAAAGTGCAAGTATCATTATAACTGATGCAAATATATTTAAATCATGTCATATACGTTCTCCGGTAAAGTTTAAAATCCATTAAATAACTGAGCAAAATGAATCTGAACTGGCATTCCAAGATCAAAAGTAAATAAGCGATTATTGAGATTTTAATGAAATATATCAATGAGCCTTCAAGTTTTAGAGATTAATGTCTCATTTTCCTTACTATAGAAATTGTTTCTTCGAGCATAAAGGTACCGTACTTAGATTTACGCAAGAGGCACTAAAATAATTCTTTAATACAGGTAACCCACTAGATTTCAGATAAAAAGCAATTCGTGAAAGAGGGACTGGAATGTTTATAGGTACACTCCTCAGTTTGAATCCAGCGTCTCAGATTTTTGGCGTTAGTTTCGGGCGCATCGCGATGCCACATTGTCTACCTGCACATTGGATTATTTTGGTTATTTGGAGAAAATAAAGTTAATCAAATTGCGGGAAGTAAGTTGCTTGGAGAATGTGCTATCGTTGATGGATCGAGATTATATAACAACAAGAATAATACGGTAATATCTGCATCCTTTATGTCTCAACACAGGTTTTAGATCTTAGGTTTATGTTTACAATCCGTGAGAGAAGTAGAAAGTCCATAACTCGTTCCTTTGTTGGGTAACTGTCCGCTTCCGTCATACACCTTTCAGAAATTTTTTTCGACCCATTCCACTTAGCGTATCGCCGCGAAATTTATGAGACATAAACTAGAAAGTTTTCGTTATTTAGTGATAATTTTAATTTTGGGGAATAACTGATCTACGATAAATAGGAAATTTTCAAACTTTTAGGTGACGTTTTTTACCGGCCGCCATTGAACTGTTCCAACTTTTGACCGCAGCGTGACGCAATCGTCGCTGAGTTGCCTTTCCACACTAATCTGTGCCATGCTATTCGTAACCGCGCTATTTGTCGTCGCTTGAAAGGTGGAAACACACGATATTTGAACTATTGTTTCACTCCTGCTTTAGCCTATCGTCACAATTCATTCCACTGCCATTATTACGCCTTTATATACACTTCCCTTCCTTATTCGAGCGTTTTAAGTGCTGAAGCCATGTAAAGACATATTTTCTAGAAAAAAATCTCCCTCGTGACAATTGGTGATTTGAAGGGTAGAAATAGGAGGTGTAGGCTTGTAGAAACGTATATATTCTGGAAAAAAGTCTCGAGGGAGACTTTTTCTAGAAAATATAAGTTTATACATGCCTCCACGTACTATTTTAACCATTGAAATCACCAACCGTCGCGAGGGAATTTTTTTCTAGAAAATATACGTCTCCACATGGCTCCAGGTCCTACACTTCCCCTTCTAATCACCAACGGTCTCGGGGGAATTTTTTTCTAGAACATTTACGTCTCTACATGGATCCAGGCCCTACATTTCCCCTTCTAATCACCAACCGTCTCGAGGGAGATTTTTTTCAAGAAAATATACGTCTCTACATGGCTCCGCAAGTCCTACAATTCCCCTTCTAATCACCAACTGTCTCCAGGGAGATTTTTTTCTAGAAAATATACGTTTCTGCATGAATAAAATCTCCCTCGAGACGGTTGTTGATTAGATGGGAAATGTAACACCTGGAGCCATGTAGAGACGAATATTTTCTAGAAAAAAACTCCCTCGAGACCATTGGTGATTGGAAGGGGAAATGTAGAACTGAGAGCCATGATGTGAGACATGAAATAATTCTCCCTCGAGACGGTTGGTGATTATAAGGGGAAATGTAGGGCTTGGAGCCATGTAGAGACGTATATTTTCTATTAAAAAAATCTCCCTTGAGACGGTTGGTGATATAAGGGTAAATATAGGACCTGGAGTCATTTAGAGATACATATTCTAGAAAAAAATTCCCTCGTGATGGTTGGTGATTTCAACGGTAAAAATAGTATGTGGAGGCATGTATAAACTTATATTTTCTAGAAAAACATAAAATTATCAAACATAAAATAATTTTGGGAAGTACGTAATGACAAGAGCGTGGAAATTTCTATAATAATCTTCGCAGGAACGGCTGATAATATATTTTTTAGATAAACTGATGGATTAGCCATGGGTTCCCCAATTTCTCTTGATTTCTACTTGCTGAAATCTTTATGGTTAATTTAGAAAACAAACTCTTCAACTTGGGAAATAAACTTTAAATTCTTTAGTGTATTGGCTCCGCTATGTAGATGACATTATCGTATTATGGAAAGGCACAGACAGGCAATTAGATAATTTCACAGATTTTTTAAATGGCCTACACCCAAAAATTTCTTTCTCTTCCAAAAAATACTCAAAGCATTCCCTGAACTTTTTAGACTTGAGTACCTATTTCGATTGCCAGTGGCAGGCACCATTTTTCAATTTACAGAAAGCCGACCTATACTGACCACAGTATACCATCTGATTCAAGAGACACGTATTCTCAAAAACTCATGGCCATCCATTCCGTTATTCACAGGCTTTTCAATATTCCCCTGATGGAAGATGAGTTTAACAAAGAAAGGAGAATAATCAAACAAATAGCCCTGAATAATGGATACCCAACCAGATTAATAGATAACCTCATTCAGAAAAAAGAACGGAAAATAGCACTTAGTCAAATATTCTCTGGCAGATCGTCCTCCAACAAAAAATGGTGTTCAGTCAGATACTTAGGGCAAATCAGTCATAAAATTGCCAAGACCTTCACCAACAACAAATACAGAGTTTCCTTAAAGACCCCTTTAAACTTAAAGACCCTCTTCGTGAAGTGCAAAGACAACTAGACGCTAAGAAGAAAAGTGGTGTTTATGTGTTGAAGTGTGGGGACTGTCTATGTGAACATGTGGGGAAGACAGCTCGTAATTTTAATATAAGAACCAAGGAACATTTTAATGATTTTAAAAACAGTTGTGATTCAAAGAGCAATTTTGCTAAGCATCTTTTAACCAATGACCATCGAAATGATTTTAATGTTCATATTTTATATTTCTCAAATGTCTGATGGGAACTGGACTCTCTGGAGCAGTTGGAGATTTTAAAAAGACTGAATGACCCAGAGGTGGCTGTTTTGAATGAGTATTTGTACCCCGACCCTTCCCCAATCCTTACTGCTGCATCCCGTTTGACCCACCCTCCTCCTCAAGATATCGCCAGGCATACTGTTCCCCACCCTCACGACCTTCAACTGCCCCCCTCCCTACCACCCTTAACACAAATTACTTATAATACCCCTCCCCAAATCCTCACTTCCCCCCCTCCTCACTGGCTATTGATATATAAGAACTGGAAAACATCCTGCAATCACCTGAAGATGACGCAAAGCGTTGAAACCCGGGTCGTGAGTTTGTATTTTTTGTGGTTTGTAAAAGATGTTTCAATAAATCCATTTTGCAATGAATTACCTACCACAAAGTTACTAGAGAGTGTTTCATTCTGTCAAGAAGGCTTCGCATTTTTTGATATTTTCAAATGAGGTTTGAATGCTGATTTTGTTTATCCGTGCGCCAACTGATATAATGTCGATTAAATAAATACTTTTTCTAAATAGAGTTTATTTCACTGCAAGTTACTTTTCATTGACAAAATTATTGTAAAAATAAAACCTGGTTAGAATCATATCTCGTGGGTGGCTACATAATTCCTTCTATATTTTTTAAGCATTAGTATGTGCCAAAGTTGATTTTCTTTGGTGTTTAGAAGTTCTCCCATAAAAAAAACTAAAAACGCCTCTGAGCTGAACAATTTTCAACTACTGAGTTGATGTCAGCAATAAGTAGTCAGAATGGAGCAAGGGCTTTCCTCCCTGCAGCTGGTAAGAGAGAGAAGATGCATGAGAGAATTTTTACCTGCGAAAGGAAATTTTCTAGAGGGTGGGAGGAGGGCCCAGACTTGTTTACTTAATATGTGGGTAAGAATGAGTGGGGGATGGCTCATTTTGGTTGCTCCTTGGTTGTTTGTTGATGAAAACTGCTGGTACGCCCAGAGAGCCCTGCCTTCATCTTTTCCCCAATGCTTGTTCCAGTTTTTTGAATAATTTATTTCATATGTGTGATTATAAACGTTTAAAATTTTTTAAGAGTTGGCATATTTTTGTTATCTGGAATTCATTGTGGCTTCCAAATCCATGTGGTTACACATCCTTGCTACTTGTTCTGTTTTTTGTGAATAATTTATTTCAGATGCATTTTTTTAAACATTTGAAAATTTTAAGAGTTGATGTATTTTTGTTTTATGTGGTCCTTTGAGGAAACGTGTCATGAATGATCATGGAGTGCATTTACGTGTTAAACTCACATGCTACGCAATTACACACGTTTTTTTTAAAGCTGCGATTAGCTACTTGAATATGCCATTTTCTAAAAAAAAATCCATTGCCGGAACTACGATTCGATTTTTATTTAAAAATATTTTATAAAGCCAGTATCATACAAATTTCCTCTGCTGTGTTTGGAACAATACAACTATACATCTTTGATTTTCAAGTCCATATTTGTTTCCCATAAATAGCTCTACAGCTACTTCTTGCAAGGGGAGTGTCAGATAGCCGGGTCTCAGATTTTATTCAAACATAGTAGTTGTACAGACCGCTGTATGTGGTTCATGAATCACCCCACATATAGGGTTATATAACCAATAGTTTAAACAAAAAAGGCCTTTAAAAATTTCAAAATTCCCTTTAGATGGGCCACCCACATAACTGACAAGCTACGAAAAATTTGAATATTATTAAGAATTATGCTTGAATTGTAAGAATATGAAGACAATATTATAAAATAATTATAGAAGATGGAGATCATGTGCATGAAGGAATAATGAAAATACGTCGTGAAAAGATAAGGAAGTGACATAATTAGAAGGCTGCCTTCGACCGAAAAGAGAGACTAAGCCTGACGTCGTGTATGCAAATGAAAAATTTTCCTTGCGCAAAAATAATATTTCGAGTAAAAATTAAAAAAATCTTGAGTGCATTGTAGGATGCCGCAAAGGAAAAACTAAAAAAAAACAGCGGAAGAAACATACCCCGCATTGGAATCGAACCCGTGTCTCTAGACCGGAGACGAGCATGTCAGCCACCCGTTCAGCTTGTCAGTAATGTGGGTGGCCCGTCTAAAGGGAATTTTGAAATTTTTAAAGGCCTTTTTTGTTTAAACTATTGGTTATATAACCCTACATGTGGGGTGATTCATGAACCACATACAGCGGTCTGTACAACTACTAAGTTTGAATAAAATCTGAGACCCAGCTATCTGACACTCCCCTTATTAGAAACAATATTTACTTCAAATGTGGATTGAAATAATTCTATACCCAATTATTCTAGTGTTAGAATGCTTTTACACTGACACCCACCAACTCAACTGTAGAATTCAGCTTATACTCAATTATTGTTTCCTGATATAAATTAGTGGGGAATAATTAGACTGGGGACCGGTTTGGTCTATTGGTAGTGTGTAGACGCTGTCAAAGACTCAAACAGAAACATTTCAAAATGGAATTTGTAACCTGCGGAGTACCTCAAGGGTCGGTACTCAGAACTTTGCTTTTCTCTATATACCTACTCGATCTTCCAAAAACTGTAAAGTACTGTACACGCATGCTTTACGCAGACAATTTGCAAATTTATCATCACTGTCTCCCTCATGATCTTGGGAACACCATTGAATAAAATAAATGAAGATATTGCCTCAATATCTGACTGGGTCAAAGATAATGATTTCATCTTAAACTACGTTAGTGGTAAAGCCATTATCATATGCTCCTTAAAGCAAAGATTCTTGCACCTGCTCTCGAAGGAAGAGATTGTGATAGCTGAGCACTCCCGGAACCGGAATGGTGACGTTATTGACCTTACGCATTTTAGAAGTGCCTGGAAGCTTTGACCAATATTGTTGTGTTGATAGTGATTGCGGCAGTAGTTTAGTGACCTTGGTTGAATATTTATTGGTGTTTTTAGCGTTATCATTGTGTTTGTGAACTGGAGAATCACCAACTCTTTCTGTCCTCCTAGCTTCTGGTGTGCTGTCACAGAGAAGTGATAAGATAAGTGATACTGGATAAGTAGACGCTCCCAGCTTTTTCTTTCCCTTTATCCTTAAATTCAGATAGATTAGATTTTGATTCATATATATTCAAGATAGTTGCATAGTAGTAGCTTAAATTATGGGGTTTCTAATTATATTCTGGCAGCATTAGCTTTAAAAAAGAGCGGCAATGGGACTCTTAATTTATCATAATGGTGATATTCTTACATATCTTAACAATAATGACTCACAAGCCTAAGCTACTGGAACACGTAGTTCATACAAGTAATGTAAAATATAATAATTACTAATATGGAATCCAGAATAATATCTCAAATGAGTAGTTCCATTAAAGCGCCACTTTAAGGAAAACTGATCTGAGGAATAGGTTTCAATGAGAATGGTGATGAATGAAATGACAAAAATTATAGATAGCAATGATAGTAATGGTGAACTTACTCTACTATTCACCATTTTTTATTTCGTCTTAGTATTAATCCATCCATTTAATTATATCATTAATTTTATGTGCTGCGGCATATTCATTCATTAAAAATGAGCTTTCCTTTTGCCTACCCTCTTAGTTAAATAGAAAATTAATGCTTTTTATTTATGAGAGAGACACTGATTTTTGGATTATTCAATAGAATATCTCTATAATTCCTCCTTCTTTTTCTATTTTTAGAGACTGAGTGATCCTTTACTCTTGGCCTCCATCACAGTACTCCCTTTGTTTATTTCCTCAAAACCAATGCTTTCACGGTCTTTTTCTTATCTTCCCGGATTTAACAATTTGAACATATGTTTCCTATGCACTCTTCATTCTTTGTGAGGCACGCAAATTGCCTAAATGTTGGTTCTTGTCTACATATCCATCTCTTAAAATATGTGTGTGCTGAGTACTGTTCTAAGTCAGCTAGAGATTTAGTATTATACAGCGTTCATTTAATGAGAATTCATTCTAATAGATGTAATGTAACACAAATCTGCCAAAACTTTCCACCTTTAAAATACTCCATTGTGTATATTTTAAAAGAATTTAAATAAAAGTAATTTGATATCAATATTTTTCATTCTTCAGTCAACTCCATTCTCATTGCAACCTATTACTCAGATCAGATGTTTTCCTTAAAGTTGCCCTTTATTGGAACTACTCATTTAAAATATTATTCTGGTTTTTAAATGAGTAAAAATCATTATATAAATTTTTGTAATTGTTATCCTGTTGCTAAGATTTCAAAGTCAGATTTTGTAGCATGTGTAAGATATTTGCAATTAAGATGCACTACAGTTATATTGCTGCAACTTTTTTAAACTTACTGTCTGTGAATGCCAAAAGGAACCCTACTGCTAATGATATAACTATAATAGTAAGGGGAGGAATTGTTGTCAGGGATTCCGTAAGATAAAACCCAATCTAGGCAATTGGATAATCACTGCATTCACAGACCCGATGGCTGGCATGGGAGTTGAATCAGGCCAAAGCGCTTCCCTTTAAGTGCTGACAGGCCACGTCTGGGAGGACTCTACATGCCTGGGAGGGCTCTACTCATGCTTTCCTTCAGGGTGGGCCCATTTTGGCCTATCACTCCTCAGCCAGAGTGGGGCTCATTTGGAAATAATTGTCGGACCTGGCTTACAGGACTCTATCGTATTAATCACTTCAACTAGAGTTGCTCAACTGACATTAATAATTACAAGTAGGCATGGCTGTTTCTCCCAGGAAAACCCATGTTATAAAATATTGAATCTGTTAAAGAAACCTTTATCAATTGGTTTATATGAGGATAACTTAAGATATTCTCAATCATATTATTGATAGTTAAACCTACCTGACACAAATGCCGACTAAAATGATACAATATAATCCTTCACCTCAATTGGAGATGATGTACAGTAACAGGGACAGCAATGCTGTAAACATTTAAGGAAACAACTAGTAAATTAATGCTGAGATCACATGAAGTGAATCTGCAGCACTTTTCACCCCTGAAAAGAAATTCAAGATGAGAATTTCCATGATCGTACGTTTCAAAAGGACTGTAATATTATTATATTAACAAGGGGGCGAGGGATGTGTGATCCCAGGGCGAGCAGCTGAGCAGAACATGCTCACTGCCCACCAAGACCGTCATGCGTGGTGAAGAGCCACATCCTCCACGAGGTGCCCCTGGTTTTCGCTGAACATGACGGATCTAGACCCGGCTGGTCGATAACTAGCTCCCTTCACTACGGTGACTCCCCGTGCCAATGGTGACCGCGTCTGCGGGGCGGAGGGTAAGAAGTCATTAACGGGGAAACTCCGGATACAGGGCGACCTCCGGTTTTATTTAGCCTTACCCATGCAAGCGGGGCTCTGTGTGGGTGGACCATTTATTTCCCTAGCTACTCGTGGGATTTCTATGGAACCTAAATCAAATAAAAACCTTCCGGAGGTTGCCGCAAGGCGAACTCCATCTATGGACGCAAGTCCTATGTCTCTGGGGACGGAGGATGCACTGTTGAGGAGCCCCGTTGGGGAGCCCAACGGAATCGCCTCCTCCTCTCTTCCCATAACCCAAGGAGTCCCCTTGAGGGATCCCAAACCTTCCTGTCACCCATCTGGAGCAGTGGAGCAGGAAGAAATGCTGTCGGACTCCTCTGAGTCTACCTTGAAGGCTGCACCAGGGTCTCCTAAGTCGGACTCGGAAGCCTCCATCATTACGCTGGGGAGCATTTCCAATAAAATGGAAAAGCTCACCACCAAATCCAAGGAAAGTGGCGCAGCCAGGAGAAGACGGAGAAGAGAAAGAGACAGACTGCGCGCTAACAAGGCCACAACCTCAAGGGGTCCTGCGGTCCCTCCCACTGGGGGAAAAACCGGTGATGGCAACGTCACCGGCAGATCTCCTAGGTTTCGGGCGGGCTCCGCTGGGAACCAAAGAGGTGCGCCTCAAAAAAGAACGAGGGCCCCAGGGGACACCCCTACCAACTTGGCACAGGATGCCAAGAAACCAAGGGTATCATCCTACGCGCAGGCCGCCAAATCGGCCGACCTCAAGAAGATGGCGATTGTGCCCGTCTCCTATCCGGAGGTGATGATGAACGAGGAGTGGCACAAACTGGCCGTCGCAAGGCTCGAGGAGTTGTGAGACACAGTCCCAGCGGACCAGGAGGTCCCTCTTATTGAAGCCAACAGGCTCATAAATGGGGCAGTGGAATTTGCGTGTGCAAATGAATACACTGCCAATTGGCTGGTAGAAGCAGCAAAACGTATGGGACCCTTCGGCAAAACCAACGTCAAGGCTGTGGATGCTGATAGCCTTATAAAGAGGAGAAGGATGATGGTGTGGGTTCCTGGTCTCAGCAAACCCGACGTCAGAGCTCTCCTGGACAGAATGAGGAAGTCCAACCCGGGGCTCCAGACAGTCCTCTGGAGACCTTATGAGCGGAAGGAGGTGAGCCAAGGTACGAGGTTCATCCTTGGAGTCGATGAGCCCTCTGCCTCCTTTATATCAAGCCCAGAATTCCGGGGAAATGTCGGCATACAGAAGGCTGAGATATCTTTCCTGGGAAAGACGGGCGAACCCGAGGAACCCCAAGAGACCCCAGAGATGGAAGGGGTCGACTCCGAGGAAAAAGATCAGCATGGCGGGCATCCATTGCCTCCAAGCCAATCTTCAGCATAGTAGGGTCGCCTCGGGGGTCCTACAAAGGATCCTCTCGGAAGGTAAGGTAAAAATCGCTTTGATTCAAGAACCCTGGGCTTTCCAGGGCAGAGTCAGAGGCTTGAACATGACCAAGGGTAAAGTATTTTATTGTACCTCGGTCGACAGACCAAGAGCTTGTATCTTTGTTAATGGGTTAAATGCTATACATTTACCTGAATTTACCACCAGGGACCAAGCAGCAGCTGTGCTGAGTCTTGGGGACCATGGGAACGAAAGGAGGATGGTGATTAGTTCGACATACCTCCCATACGATGCTCCAGGACCACCACCCTCAGAGGAACTGGAGAGATTGGTAAGATTCTGTCTGGCCAAAAAATGGGACCTCCTCGTTGGGTGCGATGCCAACTCTCACCATTTTGTGTGGGGAAGCAGAGACACCAACAACAGAGGGGAGGCACTTCTTGAGTATCTCATGTCTACGGATTTAACCATCCTTAATAAAGGATCACGGCCCACTTTTTCTAACAGATCAAGGGAAGAGGTGATTGATATTACTCTTTGCACCAACTCAATGGTGAATAGCGTGGTAGGGTGGAAAGTATCGAGTGAAGATTCTCTCTCTGATCACCGGCACATACAATTCACCCTTCTGGAAGCCAGCAACAGGCTGACAACATACAGGAACCCCAGATCAACTGACTGGGGGAAGTACAGGCAAACACTGGAGGGGATGCTTTCAGAAGCCCCCACCTTTAAATTTAGGAACGCGGACGGGATAGATGCTGCCGTGGAGTTTCTCCAGGAAAGCATCATCATATCCTACGAAGCCAGTTGCCCTTTAAAAACCAGGAAAGAAGGCTGCAAGCTACCCTGGTGGGGCACAGAACTCGAACATCTCCGGAAGGAGACGCGGAAACTCTTTAACAAAGCAAAGAGAACTACCCTGACCAGGGACTGGGATAACTATAGAGCAGCCCAGCGGAAATACAGAGCGACCATCAAGCGCTCCAAAAGAGAATCTTGGAAGAACTTCTGCGAGAGCATGGAAGGTTTTCCACAGTTAGCTAGATTTCACAAAATCATTGCAAAGGACCCAGAAGCAGGGGTAGGGTCTCTTCTGCTTCCCTCTGGTGAATTCACGTCATCAGACAAGGAAGCACTAAAGTTTATGCTGGAGACCCATTTTCCAGGCTCCATGGAGGTCGAGATGCGCCTAAGGAGGCCTCCCAGCCGTCCAGCCAGGACGGAATGGAGATTGGCCTCCAGCATCATCACCTACAACGCTACTAGATGGGCGATAACAAGCTTCAGCCCTTATAAATCTGCTGGTGAAGATGGTATCTTCCCGGCACTTCTGCAAGAGGGACAGAATCTAGTGCTGCTACCGATTGTCAGAATCTTTCGATCCTGCTTGGCATATGGGTACGTCCCTAAAACATGGAGGATTACTAAAGTCGTCTTTATACCCAAACCAGGAAAGACAGACTACACCAAGGCTGACTCCTTCTGTGGCATCAGCCTCATATCCTTCATGCTGAAAGCAATGGAGAAAATAGTAGACAGACACATCAGGGAAGGACCACTGAAAGAAAATCCCCTACACCTGAACCAACATGCCTATCAAAAAGGCAAATCAGTTGAGACAGCACTCCACAACCTTGTTACCAAGGTAGAAGGGGTACTGGAACATGGGATGTATGGCTTGGGCACTTTCCTTGACGTGGAAGGAGCCTTCAACAATACATCTTTTGATCAAATCTGCCTTGCAGCCAGAAGACATGGTGTTCACGCACACATCGTCAACTGGATCAGGCTAATGCTTGAAGAAAGGATCGTCAAGGCCGCTCTTGGGGAGAGTACGATGGAGGTGGCTGTGACTCGTGGATGCCCTCAGGGGGGAGTTCTGTCCCCCCTGCTATGGAACATGGTGGTCGATGGCCTCATTTCAACATTGAATAAGACTGGAGCCTACACCCAGGGGTATGCAGATGACGTAGCAATACTCATCACTGGCAAATACCTCAATACCGTTTCGACACTTATGCAGAAAGCTCTGGACAAAACGATGAGCTGGTGCAATGAGACAGGGCTGACTGTTAACCCAGGAAAAACAAAACTCATATTGTTTACCAATAAGAGGAAAAGGGAAGGACTCATACTTCCTTCTTTACAAGGAAGGCTTCTACAACCTTCTACAACAGCAAAATACCTAGGAGTCCTCCTGGACTCCAAACTTAACTGGGGGGCACACCTTGAGGAGAAAACCAAGAAAGCATGCGCCTCCCTATGGACATGTAGGAGAGCCCTAGGTAAAACCTGGGGACTTCAACCAAAGGCCATCAGCTGGATCTATTCTGCAGTAGTAAAACCCAGCTTCCTACACTGTTCAATAGTCTGGTGGAGGAAAACGCAGCAATGTACCGCAAAGAAAAAATTGAACCACCTGCAAAGAATGGCCTGTATGGGCATCACGGGGGCAATGAAGACTACCCCTTCCTTAGCTCTGGAAACCCTACTGGGTCTCTCTCCACTGAACGTGGAAGTAGAAGCCCAAGCCAGGGTAGCAGCATATCGTCTCAAGAGACTGGGACAGTGGAACGACAGGGGAAACCCATTCGGACACAGAAAAGTATGGCAGGAGTTTAAGGAGGCAAGCCCTATCTTTGAGATGGGCTCGGACTCAATAACAGCTTCACTCACTGCACCCCCACTTTTCAAAATCCTCTTCCCAGGGAGGGAATGGTGGACAAAGGAAAGAGATAAAGACCTCCACAATGGAGCCCAACTATGGTTTACCGACGGCTCCAGAAAGGAAGGAAAAGCAGGAGCTGGCATTTATTGCCAGCGCCCACACAAAAGACTCGCCATCTCGTTGGGAGAATATGCAACGGTCTTTCAAGCAGAGGTCTATGCTCTGCTGACCTGCCTACACGTTGTCAAGGAAACAGGTCTCAAAGGTAGACCAATTCACATATGCTCGGACAGCCAAGCTGCCCTAAAGGCCCTGGTGTCACCATGGTGCAAGTCAAGACTACTTCTTGAATGCCGTAATGCGCTCAATTCATTGAACAGTCTCGGAAAGGTGGAACTTTTCTGGGTCCCAGGACACATGGGCATAACCGGAAATGAGATAGCGGACCAACTCGCTAGAGAAGGCTCAAATCACTCCCCGATAGGACCCGAGCCTTTCATCCCAATTGCACCCTCAACAGGGATAACAGAGATCAAGGAGTGGCGCCTTGCCCGCCATTCTGAGATCTGGCAGAACACACAGCGGCTTAGACAAGCCAAGCTCCTGATTGAAGGACCAAAAGTGGGACTGGCAAGAAGACTCATTTTGTTAAATAGAAGTCAACTACGCACGATAGTGGGACTCTTAACTGGACACTAATACGTCATGAGGCATCTCCACCTTCTGAAGCTGGTGGACTCTGCCAGATGCAGGTGGTGCGAAGAAGAGGACGAGACAACATCTCACATCCTCTGCGACTGCCCGGCCCTGATGAGGACTAGAATTAGGCACCTGGGATCTCCCTTTTTGGAACCAGCTGAAGTTAGGGGTATTCCCATTGAGGACATTCTGGCCTTCAGTAAGGCCATCAATCTCTTTGGGTGATACAAACAAGGTGGTCAGCACAAAGGAACAACAGGTCTAGGTGCCCCAGGTCCTCCTCAAGGAACTCCACCGAAATTCAATCTAATCTAATCTAATTATATTAACAAAGGTTTCCAGTTACTTTTTGAACATAAAAAGTACTCAATTTATAATATTTTCTATTAAATAAAGAATTTACAGTGATACGATAGTCACTCGTCTGAGTTCCGAGATAATACCTAACAATCTAATCCTATATATGATAGTTGAACTTACCTGACACAAATGTGGACAGAAATGATTCAATATTATCCTTCACCTCAATTGGTGATGGTGGACAGTAACAGAGACAGCAATCGTGTACACATTTAAAAAAACAACTAGTAAATTAACGCAGAGATCACATGAAGTGAATGTGAAGCACTCTACACCCCTGAAAAGAAATTCAAGCATGAGAATTTCCAAGATTGTACGTTTCAAAGGGACTGTACTATTATTATATTAACAAAGGATTCCAGTTAGGATTTGAACATAAAAAGTACTCAATTTATAATATTTTCTATTAAATAAAGAATTTACAGTGATACGATAGTCACTCGTCTGAGTTCCGAGATAATACCTAACAATCTAATCCTATATATGATAGTTGAACTTACCTGACACAAATGTGGACAGAAATGATACAATATTATCCTTCACCTCAATTGGTGATGGTGGACAGTGACAGGGACAGCAATCGTGTACACATTTAAATAAACAACTAGTAAATTAACGCTGAGATCACATGAAGTAAATCTGAAGCACTCTACACCCCTGAAAAGAAATTCAAGCATGAGAATTTCCAAGATTGTACGTTTCAAAGGGACTGTACTATTATTATATTAACAAAGGATTCCAGTTAGGATTTGAACATAAAAAGCACTCAAGCATGAGAATTTCCAAGATTGTACGTTTCAAAGGGACTGTACTATTATTATATTAACAAAGGATTCCAGTTAGGATTTGAACATAAAAAGTACTCAATTTATAATATTTTCTATTAAATAAAGAATTTACAGTGATACGATAGTCACTCGTCTGAGTTCCGAGATAATACCTAACAATCTAATCCTATATATGATAGTTGAACTTACCTGACACAAATGTCGACAGAAATGATTCAATATTATCCTTCACCTCAATTGGTGATGGTGGACAGTAACAGAGACAGCAATCGTGTACACATTTAAAAAAACAACTAGTAAATTAACGCAGATATCACATGAAGTGAATGTGAAGCACTCTACACCCCTGAAAAGAAATTCAAGCATGAGATTTTGCAAGATTGTACATTTCAAAGGGACTGTACTATTATTATATAAACAAAGGATTCCAGTTAGGATTTGCACATAAAAAGTACTCAATTTATAATATTTTCTATTAAATAAAGAATTTACAGTGATACGATAGTCACCCGTCTGAGTTCCGAGATAATACCTAATAATCTAATCCTATATATGATAGTTGAACTTACCTGACACAAATGTGGACAGAAATGATACAATATTATCCTTCACCTCAATTGGTGATGGTGGACAGTGACAGGGACAGCAATCGTGTACACATTTAAAAAAACAACTAGTAAATTAACGCTGTGATCACATGAAGTGAATGTGAAGCACTCTACACCCCTGAAAAGAAATTCAAGCATGAGAATTTGCAAGATTGTACGTTTCAAAGGGACTGTACTATTATTATATTAACAAAGGATTCCAGTTAGGATTTGAACATAAAAAGCACTCAAGCATGAGAATTTCCAAGATTGTACGTTTCAAAGGGACTGTACTATTATTATATTAACAAAGGATTCCAGTTAGGATTTGAACATAAAATGTACTCAATTTATAATATTTTCTATTAAATAAAGAATTTACAGTGATACGATAGTCACTCGTCTGAGTTCCGAGATAATACCTAACAATCTAATCCTATATATGATAGTTGAACTTACCTGACACAAATGTGGACAGAAATGATACAATATTATCCTTCACCTCAATTGGTGATGGTGGACAGTAACAGAGACAGCAATCGTGTACACATTTAAAAAAACAACTAGTAAATTAACGCAGAGATCACATGAAGTGAATGTGAAGCACTCTACACCCCTGAAAAGAAATTCAAGCATGAGATTTTGCAAGATTGTACATTTCAAAGGGACTGTACTATTATTATATAAACAAAGGATTCCAGTTAGGATTTGAACATAAAAAGTACTCAATTTATAATATTTTCTATTAAATAAAGAATTTACAGTGATACGATAGTCACTCGTCTGAGTTCCGAGATAATACCTAATAATCTAATCTTATATATGATAGTTGAACTTACCTGACACAAATGTGGACAGAAATGATACAATATTATCCTTCACCTCAATATGTGATGGTGGACAGTGACAGAGACAGCAATCGTGTACACATTTAAAAAAACAACTAGTAAATTAACGCAGAGATCACATGAAGTGAATGTGAAGCACTCTACACCCCTGAAAAGAAATTCAAGCATGAGAATTTGCAAGATTGTTCATTTCAAAGGGACTGTACTATTATTATATAAACAAAGGATTCCAGTTAGGATTTGAACATAAAAAGTACTCAATTTATAATATTTTCTATTAAATAAAGAATTTACAGTGATACGATAGTCACTCGTCTGAGTTCCGAGATAATACCTAATAATCTAATCCTATATATGATAGTTGAACTTACCTGACACAAATGTGGACAGAAATGATACAATATTATCCTTCACCTCAATTGGTGATGGTGGACAGTGACAGAGACAGCAATCGTGTACACATTTAAAAAAACAACTAGTAAATTAACGCTGTGATCACATGAAGTGAATGTGAATCACTCTACACCCCTGAAAAGAAATTCAAGCATGAGAATTTGCAAGATTGTTCATTTCAAAGGGACTGTACTATTATTATATAAACAAAGGATTCCAGTTAGGATTTGGACATAAAAAGTACTCAATTTATAATATTTTCTATTAAATAAAGAATTTACAGTGATACGATAGTCACTCGTCTGAGTTCCGAGATAATACCTAATAATCTAATCCTATATATGATAGTTGAACTTACCTGACACAAATGTGGACAGAAATGATACAATATTATCCTTCACCTCAATTGGTGATGGTGGACAGTTACAGGGACAGCAATCGTGTACACATTTAAAAAAACAACCAGTAAATTTACGCAGAGATCACATGAAGTGAATCTGCAGCACTTTTCACCCCTGAAAAGAAATATAAGCATGATAATTTCCATGATCGTACGTTTCCAAGGGACTATACTATTATTATATAAACAAAGGATTCCAGTTAGGATTTGAACATAAAAAGTACTTAATTTATAATATTTTCTATTAAATCAAGAATTAGCTGCGATATGAAAGTCACCTTTCTTAATTCCCAGACAATAATTTACTTGAAAGCTGATATCACCAAAATAAACCTTAATTTCTTTCAGAAAACACTATGCCAGAAAGAAAACTTTTGCAGGTGAATTTTTATTTCGGGAATAATCCATTTACATAGATGATAATGTTCTTTGGAATATCTCTTTTTCACTTGCTCTATATAAAATAGTTATTGACTCTTGACTCATGAAAAGTTAAAAGCACATAATTTATATGTTTTCCTGCCATCTAAATGTAAGGCTCTCAAGGCTTCCAGTTAACCATGCCATCAACTATCATTCCATTTTAAAACACCTCCACTCATGCGTGAGTATTGGTTCAACTTAAGCTTATGAAATCTTATTATCAATCTTTGAACCTAACTGCTATTGATGCTGAACTCTGAAGATAGTATGAAATCTCTCCCTGCAATCAGAGATGGACTCCAGCTACCTGTGTTGTTGGTATCAATCTGTGATTCAGCCCACATTTATAAATATCACAGATAGTTTCAAGTGATGTGCCTCAACAGCACTTTTGGTAGCTGAAAGGGAATGCAGGCATGAGCACGTTATTGTTAGTCGCAACTGAAAGTAGTATCAGCAAAGTGTACCTTTACCAAAATGTGTACACAATGGTGCATAAATGATCAGGGAGTGATGAAAGTCAACGAATGGGTCTGTTATTAGTACTTAGTGAGGAAACAAGTGTTTTTAGAGAAATAAGGTATCCTGTGGCATAAGATACCTATGTTGGCATTACATAAGTAGCAATCCTCCAGAGAAATTATAGAAACTGTCATAGATTTTGTTCCAATTTTTTCCTTTCTAGTCTTGCCATAAGTATCTGGGAACTATTCTGATAGGACAAGATAACAAACCTTTACTGACTTGGTATTACTAAGCATTGAGGAAATGATGTTAACCATAAAACCCTGCAATCCTTATGAATCGCCCTACATTTGTCGTCATTAAGTTTCCTTGGAGCCAACTCACTAGAGCCTGACACAAACACCAATGCCTTGGGAAAAAGCTAAGTATGACTCGAACCCACAACCAAAAAATTAATTGGGAAGGAGGTAACTATCTGTTGTTTCAACTGGCTAGATACTAAAGTAGAACTTTCCATGCTACGTTCAGGATGAAAATTTTTCAAAATATCAGCTACTGAATGTTATCCTATGTTGATTTAAACAGTTTTTGCTGAGGAATTGAGTGTAGAGGAGACATTTTGGAAATTTCTACATTATTGTTAATTTCCTCAGTATCGCTCTTTTTCCTGGTAAATCTGGGAGATGGCCTGTGTGCTTCATATGAGCAAGGAGACCAATTGTGACTGCAATATCAATAAATGACTGGGCGTGAAGCCTCCTCATGGGTGGTTTCCAGGAGGATGCAAAGATAACTGATTTCAGCCAAGAAAGAGCAACTTGCGTTTAAAACAGCATCAGAGTTTGGTTGGTTTGTGGCAAAGTCTCATTTCCCTTAGTGATTATTTGTTCTGTTAATAATCGGGTAGCATTGCTTGTATTTTTAACGTTACGATGAAGAGAAATGCTAATATTTTAATGATGACATGGAAAAAGTCAGTAAGGGACTATGCAACTTGGCCATTGTACTCAAGTTTTGAAGTATTAAATTTGGGTTTGTAAATCGTGCCTACATTTCTTAAAAAAACAATTATTATTGCTTAAAAATCGTGCACTCTTATTCAAATCCTCTGAAACTTGCTGGAAACATAATGATTTTTGATCATGTGGCTGGTAAACATACCATCAATGTGATCTGATGCCAGAAGATGCTAATAATCGTACCTAATGGTTGAGACTCAGCTTTAATTTTTGGCTCGTGATATCTTATGATTGAGGAAATACATTTATTCATCCACATCAAAAGATTCAAGGCAAAGCAGGAGCGCTTGCAGCATTGAGGGGAAAATAGTGGTGACGACGTACGTAACGTCTTCACTTCTAAAGGACGCTCAGAATGCCTCTGTTGACCGCTTGGGAACAATTCACTACACCGCACCCCATGGCCGAAATCGGTAGTATGAAAGTGTCATATGTTGAGCACATTGGCTCAAAAACCATACGGAAGATCTTCAAGAGAATGAGGACGAAGCATAACATATACATTGGATCTACGAAAGTAAAAACGTCCAAAAATATTCCTTGAAAGACAGGTTATGCTTACAAATTCTTCTTTCGGTATTGACGAGCGATCACCCGTTACCAAGCTGACATTGGTCTGTTGCTTACGCGCTTCTCCAGAAATTGCTCAACCAAAGTTATTAAAAGTGTTCATAGTGGAATAAACCATGCCGTCAACCATCATCCCGCTCGAAGACACTTCTAGACATGCGTGGGTAATAGTAATAGAAAAGATGAAGACGATTCCAATACACATGATTCCTTCATACATTTAAAAAAAATTTCATGCCTACAAGTTATTAAATCGCTGCATTTACAATATTTATTACGACCTAAACGTATCATTAGTACATCAGTATAACTACCGGAGGCATCGCGTCTAATTATTCGTGTAATAAACGACCACCAATGTAATTCACACTAAGTGTTCGATCTTGGCTGTTTTAAGTAGAGAAAACATTTTATTTTTAATGATCATGGTTCAAATAATAATCCGAAAAAGTCGCAAATCACTATAGTTTGTAATACATAGTTCGAAATTGAAGAATGAGCAAGATTTCATACCTTGCATCGTCACGGAATGTGACACTTTTGTCGAATGCTCCAACATGAGTTGCTCAGCTTAAAATCGTCCATAAAAGTTGAGGAACACGTTTCCCCGGAATAAACCATACCACTAATCGTCGTCCCACTCGAAGACATCTCCACACTTGCGCGAGTATTTTATAACTTAATCTTTGTACAATATTGTTATCGATAGTTTAACCTACCTTGAAGAGAAAACAGATTTAAGTTGTAGGCCTTAACAGCGATCCGCGTTGGACTCAAGCTAAAGCAACATGACGCTGCCGAAGGACGCCTCCAATGTGGCGGCTGTGTTCCCGTGGTGATCACGTGAAACGCCGACTAGCAATAATGGCGAGACTAAGGGAATTATGGCGTCAGCACCTTCGTTTGAGTCATGAAGATAGTATTCCTAGGAATGCGTGCCCGTGGGTAAACTTAGTGCATAAACCGTGAATTAGGTATGGAAATAAAGGAATGGGAATTTATTTTAAGTACGTAAATGGGTGACAGCATTTCCAGGGAAAGAACACACCCATAGGCATCAAAATATGTCGCATTCACGTAAACTACAACTATCCTGAGAAGATAAAGAAATTGTTAGCAGTTCATCGAGCGTTAAAACAGGAATCTTCGACGAAGGATTGAAGGATGAAAATTTATCGTTATAAATATCGCAGCGGTAATTACACTAAGGATTCTTTTGAGTAGTCTTGTATCTTTCAGGAATAACAATAATATACTAAATACAATTGCATTGACAAAGAATGTGACTGTTCCAATGTTTACAATCCCAATACGGAAGCATAATTATAATTTAAACATTTTACAACGGTTTGATTACCTACACGTTTGAAAATGTAAATTGCTCGAGGGCGCAGCTTCAGACTTTATGATTATTTAAACTTAAGGTAGTTCAATTCACTTTATTCTAAGTTATTATCGAACACACTTCAACCTAGGCTCCAAAGACGTTATATACATCTATCATGATGATAATAAACAGCGCCAATTTTTGTACATGCCTACAATCCTAAACCCAATAAATGTATCTACAGTAAAACCTGTTTTAAACTGAACTCAAACTAAACGGCATATTTTCCTATCCGGGAAAAATTGTATTGACCCCGGTATGAGTGTCAGGTTTTACTGCTTTATAAAACGGTAGCTTTCTACGAGGGTAACGAAGTCGATTTCCGCACGCTCCTGATTTATAAAATAAACAAAATTTTGAGCGCACAAAATATAAATTTCCAATATTTTTATTACTTTTAATACCTTAATGACATATTGGTACCTCAGTTAAACCTCACGAGGTATCGCGTCTAATTATAAATGTAATAGACGATCACCAATGATTCCCGCGAAGTTTCTGATTCTTCCTAAACTGTTTTAGCCTAAAGAAACCTTTTTTCCACGGAAAAACCGTTAAAGATAGATACCACTGTAGTATAAAACCTAGAAGTTTAAATTGACGAAGGATCTTCTATTTTAAAGATTAAATGCACGGAGTGTGATATTTTTTGTACGCTTCACCATGCCAGCCAAAATCAGTTGTCAAAAATTGCGGAGGATTTTAATCCCAGAATAAATCTTAGCATAACTCGTCGTCCCTCTCGAACACATCTCCACACATACGTGAGTTGTAGTATATCTAAGCTGTACACTATCTTATTACCGATAGTTGAACCTACCTTGAAGAGAAGACGGGTTTCCGTTGTAGTTTTTTACTGCGATCCGCGTGGGATACCAGCTAAAATGCAAGTGACGCTGTCGAAGGACGCCTGAAAGATGGCGGCTGAGTTCCCGTGGTGATCACGTGAAACGCCTAATTAGCGATTTTGGCGGGAGGAAGGGAATAAAGGTGTCAGCACTTTCGTGGGAGTCAGAGATAATGGTATTCCTAGGAATGTGCGCCATAATGTACACTTTAGTGCAAAAACCGTGCGGATCAAATACGAAATCCAAGGTATGGGGAATTTATTTAAAGTGCATAGAAGGATAGCAGTGGCGGAAATGTCCGTTTGCAATAATTTATGTCGGATTCACGTAAAGAAAACTATTTTCATCGGAAAAAAATTACGGTGCAATAATAATCTGTAAAAGATTAATATCACTGTAGCTTGAAATTAAGAAGTCAGAATAAACAGACGATTATCTACTGCAAAGCTGACATCGGCACGGAATGAGAAACTTTATTGAACGCCTCGCCATTATTTGATTTATCAAAATTTGTTGACAAAATTTGCGAAAGATATTTCTTCCCGAAGAAAACCTCACCATCAACCGTCGTCACGCTCTAAGACACCTCCACACATGCGTGAGTATTAATATAATTTAAGCTACGCGCAATCATACAATCGATGGTTGAACCTACTTTGAAAGGGAATACTGATGAAGTTCTAAACCATCACTACAAGCCATGTTCCATTTCACTTGAAGCTAAGGTGACCAACTATTTTTGAAGAAAATAAGGGAGATTTCTATATGTTTGACCATAAATAAGGGAGATTAAGAACACGGCAAAATTAAAAAAAGAAAAAAGCAATGCAGTCTTTGTAAAAAAATGAAAAAGAACTTTATTTCATACTTTGAGTAGACCTAAATATATTTTGCAACATATTTTGCTTCAGACAATAGTTTGCCATTACTTTTCGCAAATTCTAAAAATTCAGTGAAAGACGTGAAGTTCATGGCCACTTGCAGTTCTGATTTGATCAGCTTTGTACTGCTCCTATTCCTAACATCTGACCAATTGTAATTTATAAGAGAAAAAACTATGTATGAGCATTACTACCTGGTTGCCGCGTCGTTCTTGCCGCCATGTGAGATGCAAAACTCGCGTTTGCAGACTTTGCTATATAAACATAAGACTATGCAGGTCCAATCCATGAATATACACTTTCCTATTTCAAAAGATATGTACACATATACTTCACTTTCTTTTTTGGTGGCGTTTTGGCTTCGTCATCACTGCCCATTATTGTATTATGAACTCTTGCCCTTATACGGCTCACAGGTGATGTGCAGTAAAACCACTGAAACAAAATCTCGCCAAAGCACCACCAGCTGATCAACACAAAAAACGAAAGAAAGAAAGGAAGTTCATTGAGACGCGTTCATTGGTTTAACAGACAAGTAGATTTAAACTCATTGGTGGGTCATTTTTAAACGAGATAATCGATAGAAAAAAACTCGCTTTAGAATCAATTGCGTCTGTTCTCGAACGTTTAAACGAATTTCGACCGTGTGCGCAAAATCTAAATAAATGAAATAGAATTATTTTACTTGACGAAATAATACGGGAGAAATTCACCCAAAGAGACATAAAATACGGGAGCCGGGAGATCGTGAAAAAGTAAGGTTAAATACGGGAGATCCCGGGAAATACGGGAGAGTTGCTCACCCTACTTGAAGCAACCTGTGATGCAGCTGCGCTTCTCAAAGATGGCGGCGGGGTTCGCGTGGTGATCACGTCAAACGCCCCAGCAGCGCTTTTGGCGGCTGCAGGGAGATGTAGGTGGCAGCACTGGCATCAACTTTAAGGTTTTCGTACACCAAGGCGAATGCGAACTATCCAACACGAGTTGGGCATTGCTAATACCTTCTTAAGCTATCGAGTAGTATGTGCTTTTTAAATATTATGCTATCCACTCTATTTTCCAAAATTAATCTGTTGAGGAAACACCCTGTCAACCCCATTAATTCATTTCTGGGCAAGCAATCTCCATGAAAGAAAGTCTTCTCCACCACCCTTGCTTACAGAAGGTCTAAACTCTTCTGAAAGTGACCTAAATGGGGCTGTGGCTTCTTTCCCAATTGGAAGAGGGCATGTAGGAGTGGTGTTGTAATTGAGCTGCTCCCTTTCAGTTAGGCTGTTTTGGACTTCCATTTTTTATTATTGAAGTGGAAAGGGAAATAAGGGATCTAGCATTAGATAGGGAAGGATGGAGGGCTGCAGACAACTATTTATAGGATTGCATGACTAATGATGAAATACACTGGTTGCCGAGCACAGATAACTTTTAACATCTCAATGTAAAGACTTGGTCCAACTTAAGAAAACAACAGTAAAAAAGTGAAGTTAGACACTCAAGATGCTTCATTCACTGCAGCTAGAATGCAAGGAGAGGATATGCTTATTCAAGTTGATAGAATACTGCTTTCTCTACCTAACACCATGATGCCCATCTCTGGTCTCCATCTTCACATCTCTTTCTATGATGATTTTCTCACATTCTTAAACATTAAACAGGTAGTATTTAAGATCTGGCATAATATGTACTGTATTTAATTTTGATATCTGGTAGACCTCCACCACACCTCAAAATAACCAACAAAAGTGCTCTGAATATGGATAACATATATCAGGCTAACATCTTAGAGGAACACCTTTCCACTGAGGATTCAATCAAGTGGAGCATTGGCGTAATCCTTCCCCAGTCAAATTCTTCCATTGATTGAAACTCACATGATTCGTTAATGCAATGCTGCCACTGTTTATGAGGGATACAATCATGAAACTGATTCAGCTCCTGCATGTCATGTTCTCTGTTGAAAACTTCAGTAAACTGTGTTAATGCTGCCCTTTGTCACCTTAGCATTGATGCAGGAAGTCCAAAAGAAAAATCTGGAAATTTTGTTTACCTTTTTTAAATATATACCTCCATAAAAGTTTTTTTATCAGGACTTTGTCATGACTCTTACTATCTCAGCACTAAATGTGAAGTGTCATATTTTCCTCAGAAAATGGCAAGGACACACCCAAGGCTCTATGCAATACAGATGGTTATGAAGACAATAGAGGTATATAGCATATTTTCCCTTCTCTGCTTATCAAAAAATTCCACACCAGTAGGCCCGAGGCAGTATGGAGTACCCCTAACCTAGGTCCCCCAAGGGAACCCTCATCTTCACAAACCTTGGGTGAAAGTGCCCACCGGACCACTAGAGTGCTCCTTCTGCCCCACTCCAATCTGAAAAAAATGTCTCTGCCCCCTTCTCTTTCAAGTCTAATGCAGACCTTGCTGGGAAGATGAGGGAAGGTAGCATAGAGGCTTTGTTTTGTTTTGGAGAGTTTACAACAACTCACACAGTTGTTAAGTTGGTGAATTCGTGATTACAACCAGCAAGGGCTTCTCACAATTTGTCAGATGGTAGTGTGTGTTTGTTTTATGTTTTACCAGTGGAGGGTACCTGTTGAAATTCAGCAAGGTGGGGGGATAAAATATTTCCTCCTCCTCCTGCAGAGGAGGATGTTTTTCAGAGGAAACCCGATCCCTACTTGAGTTTCTTGTGGAGGGCACTTCAAGTACAGTACTCCATCTGTCGGATGAAATGTTAAACTGTGGTCTCCTTGGTGCCTTTTGTTATGAGCAGGCTCATGCCGATGCTGGGTTTCTATCCACCCTTCCTTCCTAACCTATCCCCAATGGTGCAAATGACCTACTCAGTTGCCTCCCCAAAAATCCAATCCAATCATAAATAAATTAAATTGAATTCATAGTTGTGTCTATTATAAGCTGCTTTATTTTAACTCAAAATATTTTGTCCTCCACAACAAAGAAAATACCTTTATATTGCCAAAATGATTTCCTTTAGGGCCTTTGTGTGGTTTACATGTTTTATTTCCTCATACATCAGGGATGTATCACAAAAAATATAAAACTCAAATATAGCTTTATTTCAAAACTTTAGAAGTGTAACTAATTAAATGATTTTTGTATCCAATTCAATACGACTCAACCCCCTCAGCGACGACAATCCAAGCTAAATGCCTACATAATGGACCACTATTGTTTATAGACAAGGACTTGTTGCTGCCAAAAATGTGAACAAAGAATATTTTGGGGCTTTGCTTGCTAACCGATCTTTCTTATCCCAAGCTTCCCCACCCTTAAGCATGCCAGCACAGACCTAATCAGACCAACACAATGGACCCAACCCACCCCTCATCCTCCACAAATAATCCCTTAGTAGGCAAAACTTTTACATCAATTCCTATATCCATATCCATCCATACAATTACATCCATATCCATACATCCATATCCATACAATTCCTACATCCATATCCATACAATTCCTTCTCATCAGGTGAGTTCCAAAGGATTCCTTTCCGTCCTGAATGGTTATTGCTATCCCATGCAAGGGGCATTGTTCAGCACTGTCACATCAACGTCAACTTGAGACTTAAAAATTTTTCAGCTCTGAGGTGGTAATATTTTTTGGGAGTACCTACACAATTGTTTCCAGTATTTGCATGAATGTTTTGAGTATCATTTACAAGTTAAGTTTGTCAGCTGATAAGGGAATAGCAGTTTGTTGACAATGGGGAAGATAGTTAGGGAGGTTGGGGAATGGGGTACAACTTCCTAACCTCTTAGAGCTGGCATTAGCATGAGTATTTTCAGTAGTATTTGCCATGTGCCATGTATCATTATTCTATTTGAAAAAATATATGTAAATTTAAATCAGAATAACTTAGAAGATGAGAACTTAAATTAAAAAATACAATTGTGATTCAATTAAAAATGCCAAATTTCAATTAAACCATTCCTTGATTTTTTCTGATTGAATGTATCCAATAGGGCCCCAAGGAGGAAGGGAAGTCTTGATGACTTCATTTTGATATCAATGTGATGGGCAAAAGGTCAGTCTTCAGTCATGAGTTTGTTGTTGACTCAAATTGACTAAGATTGACCAAAATTTGACCTTCCAAAATTTACTGTCAGAAAGTCATAAATGGTCAATATTAGTTAAGAAACAGACAAAGATTCTCACCACTCTGACAGTTTCACTTGAAAAAATACAATGTTAGGTTTATGGCGTCACTGTAATGTTACATTGACGTCACCATGACATCTACATTAACTTCCAAAATACCTTGCTTTTTGCCCCTATCGACAATCTTATCACACATATCACTTCACCTTTATAACTTAATGCCTATTTTGAGTCGAATGATGCAAATCGGAAAGCGATAAATGGCATTTTAAATTTGGCGTAATAATTAATCGTAGCTCAAACATGAACTGTCGCGCCCAACGAAATGGTGGTCTTGCAAGTTTTTTATGAGCACATATTGCCCTTTTAAATTCAGTCATTTCTATTCTCTTGAGGATTGAAAAGGGCAAACTATGCTCGACAAATAGTATTAATATAGCAAAATTCAATATACTTAATA
The DNA here is from genome assembly GCA_963169105.1 of Ceriagrion tenellum. Classification (NCBI taxonomy): domain Eukaryota; kingdom Metazoa; phylum Arthropoda; class Insecta; order Odonata; family Coenagrionidae; genus Ceriagrion; species Ceriagrion tenellum. Next base: position 63,812,641 of record OY720638.1, read on the forward strand.
AAAAAAATACATAAAAAATAAAAATGATTTCTCTTACAGCACAAAAATCAATTTCAAATCTAATTATTAACTGCTGTTACTGTTCCCAGCTGTTGCTTACCCAGCTACCACTTCCACCTTTCCCTGGTATTACACCAATACAAAAGTCAAACTATCACAAGAGTCAAAAGGAATCATTTTTATGTCAACATGACAGAGGTCATTTCAAGTCAAAGTGAGTCATAAAGGACGTCATTTTAATGCCAACTTGACAGAGGTCATTTCAAGTCAAACTGATGTCAAAGTGAGTCACGAAGGACGTCATTATGATGTCAACTTGACAGAGGTCATTTCAAGTCAAACTGATGTCAAAGTGAGTCACGAAGGACATCATTTTGTGGGACCATTTTGATGTCAAGATGACTTTTGCACTGTGACCCTGAGGTGACATCATGATGACGTCGCTGTGACTTTTCATTCCTCCTTGGGGCTGCCCATGAATTGCAGCAAACATGCAAAATTCTCACAGATCATTTAAAACCATGATAACCTATTCAATATTCAAATGGATTCAAAGCATATACAACTCCTTCTAATTTTCAAACATTATCATCTTGCCATTATCCATTTTTATTCCTTTTCTGAGTACTGCACTTCATATTTCTGGTTTCTCAGTATCAACATCAGCCACAACTCATGCTGGCCTGGCAGCACTAGGAACTACATAAGGTGATTGAGGGAGTAATTAACCATGTACCAGTAATTGACCATTTTGGAGATAAATTGTTAAAATAAGCCTTGCTCTAGTTCAAATATCAGAAAAATAGTGAGAAACAGAAGCTCCTGCCATCTGCCTGTAAAAACCACAATGTGTCACACACTGGTAGGTTTTGCAATTATAAAGGCTGACATTCAGTGTTGAGATGTAGTTCTGTGGTCATATTTTGAAGTTTCCTACAACAACTTAAAAAGAAGACAATGCTGATTTCAAATGCTAGGAACTCTATATTTAAATTTCGATCATAATACTTTAAAATAAGTATGTTTGATAGTAATACAGTGTTGTAATATCTGGTTACTGTCCTCAAGAAGTCAGTAATGCAGGTGGTCCAATAATGAATCAGGAATAAACAAATTTTGTTGATGTTAAAGTGATTCTTTCTCTTGTTTGGCCTCATAAATGAAATGTTTGTTGTTTTTATAACATATGGCTGTTTTGTATGATTCTTTAGATAACTGGTTAGGTTTATTTAACCGGAGACCTGGTGGTCGACTACTAGAACAATGGTAGGTATATCAACAAGTGAATCTATTATATTTATATTGTTGCAGAGTAATTTTGCCCACTTATAAAATATCCGTTTTGTGGTTACACAGAGGAGGTGATGAGGGAAGCAGTGCAAGATATGAGAGCCAGCAACACTTATCCAGACAGCAGAAAAATATTATGGAGTCCAAGTATTACACTTAAATATAAAGTGGAAGGCAAGCCACCAAATGAAATAAAAATGGAACCCCAAACTCTCAAGAACAAACAACATGAAACAAATCAAAATTCGTAAGCAAACATTCTTGCTAACTGGGTGTTAAAAATGGCAGAAGCAAGGTTTCCTGTAAATGTGAAGCAACTACCAGGTAGCTTTCAGTGCTTGCTAATAAACCTTTATGGAGACAATCCATTTCATGATCATCATAATCATCATGGGAGATCATCGATCATTCATCGTTAATCATCGTGGAAGAAAATTGATTCAAGTCTTTCTGTGGAGAAATAGCAATGTATCTCTATGAAGAAGCCAAAACTTAACAGTACCTTGGGCATCAGTGAAACAGGAAAATATTTTAAGCTGATGGAAGATCTAATCCTTTCCTGGCATTTAGTGATATTGAAGGTTGTTTGGGTTTCCCACCAGGTCAAACTCTACATCTCTGCTGACATTTTGATGCAAGAGTCGTCCATTGTTAACAGGGCATGTCGTGTATTGCAAATGGTCCAGAATATATTCACTTGGCTTCAGGTAATGTTTCATGTGATTGGTCCACTGATTCCTCGCTTTATCCTCTGGTCTCTTAGATGTTTCTCAGCACTAGTTTCAGGGTATAGCTGAGAGAGTATCCTGCCTCACAATTCATGGTGTTGTTTTCCATCTGTGGTATGGTCCCAGGAAATGCTGTGCTTGGCCTTGGCAGATTTTTCAGGTTTGCCAAGCCTTAAATGTTGCTGGTGTGACTTGACCCATGAGGGAATTGTCTTGCCAGTCCCTCCCTTGTGCACCTGGGAACATTCACATGGTATCTCTTAGACTCCAGGTATCAGGAAGCCATATGGGTCCTTAGCCATAACATGTAGCTAACTCACGCTGACCTCTACCTCAATGGACAAAGTCACCATCACTCTTCCCAAAGAGTGGCAGCCCTTTCTACTCTATATGTTATGGCAAAGGACTCATTTGGCCTCCTGACACCTGAGGTCATCAGGATACCATGTGAATGTGCCCAGGTGTATATGAGAGAGAAGGGTTAAACAATTGCCACAAGGGTCAAGGAACAACAGCAGCACTTCATGCTCAGCCAGCCTGAAAAACCCACGGACAATGAGCATAGTATTTCCTGGGAATATTCCATTTGCCGGAGAAGACAAAGGCTATCTATCATGTGAACAGTTTCTGGGAAACACTAAACAGGGAAGCAATTGAAATATGGATGGGAAACAACACTATGATTATTGATGCTGGATAGTCTCTCCGCAATTCCTGGAAATCAGTGCTGAGAAACATCTAAGAGTTAACAGGAAAAAGGCAGGAATGCGTGGACCAATCACATGACACCTGACTTGAAACCAAGCACACATATTCTAGGCCAGTTGTATTGGATGACATAACCCATAGATAATAGAAGACTCGTACATCAAAACGTTGGCAGTGATGGAGAGTTTGTCTCATTGAGAAATCTGGACAACCTTCAATATTTTCAGCTGGTTTGATGAAGTAGTAGCTTAATTGAAAAAAAAACTATGTTCTCCAAGTATTGATGCACCCCTCATGAATTTTTGTGCTGATACTGAGTACTTCCTTAGGTCTTAAAAAAATAAAGTCCTTGCAGGAAAGGGAGATCATACATTATACCAGTTGCACGACCTGATTAGCTGTAGATTGAGAAAGCTAGTCTTATACAAAACGCAGAATTTGCTTTATTTTCCAAGCTTCCAAGCTTCCACCCTCCAAGCTTACCACCTCACACTGGTAGGCCCCGTGACAAGGGCTGTTTGTTACTCTCTAGTCTTACCCTCTCCAACTATGGAGAAGAGTCCTGTTGTCAGGTACCTTGGACAGTGATGTACTTCATATGGAAGAGGGTAGGTACCTACTCTGGTGTCTTCAACAACATGAGGGGAATATGAAATTTAGGATGTAGGGTCTATGAACATAATCTGAGCATTATGTAGCAGCTAGGAATAGGAGAAAGAATGAGAGGCAGCATGCCCTAACTAGAGGAGGAAGTAGGGAATCCCTTGTGGCAGCTCAAGAAGTTTTTGTTCCTAGATCAGATTTGGAGCTAGAAAGAAGGGAAGGGCCATTTCCCTAGAGAAAGGGATGGAGTGAGGACAAAGAACACCAGAGATATGCCTACAGCCCAGGATCTGAAGAAAGCTAAACCCCACAATGCTAGATGGTCATATGTGGAGATGATGAGGTGTACGTAGAATATGGCCATTATCCTCTTGAAATACTTAAATTCAGCATGACACCAAGTTGGTATGAGGTAACAGACCACAGGCCTGGGATGCCATTCCCCAAGAGCAGGACATGTCCTGCATTAGGGTAGCAGATCTCCTTAATGGAGCAAGGAAAATACACCCCAACACTATCCTGTCTGTGAACTCAGACAAAGGTGTAATAAACCAACATGGAGTGATTATGGGAGTTTCCTTCCAAGCAGTAGAGTCCATCAGAAGGTTTAGGCTAAGATGGCCCTTATTAAAGTCCTGGGCTCCCAAGGACAGAATCCGAGGTCTTGATATGAGATGATATGGTTTTTCACCTGCCTGCCTGCCTCACCTGCTATGGTTTTTCATGCCTGGACTGAATCACTTTGATGTTGAACGTATATATCCAGTTGCAAATGCCAGACTTCTATCCCAAATTTGTTCCATGGAGCTAAAAGCTGGTATGCTGTCTGTCATAGATCAGGAGATGTGATATGTAGGGTGTGGCTTGTACTGCACACCTACAGCATGGCTCTCCTTACCTCTACACTCTGGTGAATGGGAGGAAGTGCTTGAAAAAGTCACTTTAGGAAAAAGGATCAGCTATGTTAGTGACAACATAAACGACCATCACACCCTGTGGAGGAAGTTGGAATGCAACACCACTGGCAGAGTCCTACTGGAATACTTATAACTACAGAGTGATAAATATTTACCTAACCAACAATGACAACAGATCTTCATTAACAGCAGTTGGAAGGAGGTGAGTCACGTCAAGCTGTACACCCAGCAGTATTCACAGCAGGAAACTCTATCTGGCCATAGAGAGATATGGACTGAGCTGTGTGGATCCAGTTAAAAATCTTTCATATGTGTAGTGACCCCTCCTCTCTAAATGCATACCCCTTCTAGAAACAATAGGAAGGGAACAATGTCTCCACAATGAATTTATGATACTCAGATGGCTTCAGGAAAAGGTGACAAAGCTGTGATGTGTGTTTGTAGAGGCTGCCCTCCTAGACTATTTCATCTCCCTTTGAGAAAATATCCTATAGTTTTCAAGACTGAATTTTTTTTAATTTTTGCCTGTGCTACATTTTTATGGATGTGGTCATTACCTATGGATTAATGCACATATACACCAACAGTCAAGCAGCCTCAAGGCTAGCTCACTGTTAGGAAGTGCACTCTTAGGATTGCAAATGGTTGGTGGATCTTTAGATAGAAAAGGTGTGAATACGGAAGTTTACTTGATGAATGAGCATCTTCAAAATTATGCTTGTAGACAAAAAGCAGTTGCATATTAAGGGTGTAGGGGGCCATCCTGTGGTAAGATCAATCGTCAAAGGGTTTACTTTGTTGAAATTCATTTTAATCAAAGATAACACTTTGTATTTTCCACACTTTAATTATGACGTTGTAAGCATTGAAACCGGTCGAGATGCAAAATAAAAGTGTGGAAAATACAAAGTGTTATCTTTGATCACCCTGGGGTAATCCAGCTATAAAATGCTATGAAAACTCATGATGATACTGTGATTTGGCAAATTGTTTTTACAATTGAGAGGTAGCCAGTTACCCGGGGTAGCAGCCCTCTTTCTTAAAGATTATAGTTTGAGAGTTAAAATAAGGAATTTCAGTAGTACATAACCAATATTCTAATCATTGTATAATACCAGGATTTAATTGCCATAGTACCTCAAGAATATATCCCTTATTTCTTGTGGACTGTGCATTTAAAAAGAGAATCTTGAGGGGTTTGTGTCTGCCCCCTTGCCAGTTGTCAGTTATCTCTACTCATGGTATATTAATTTTTGATGCTAACTCCCATTTGGCTTTAGGTGGTGACTCAAGAGGAATTTAGTGACACAGAAGAGTTTGAGGTGTTATTTGAATCCAGCGGGATATTTGACCCAGCCCAGGGGGAAACAGCATTACCAGATAATTAGGAGCAGGTTGATGATATTACCAAACGTATATTTCCCCTTTGATTTCTGCGTTAATTTAAAGTATATTTTGGGAGAAAAACCTCCTAACATGATGAACGCATCCTATATAAAAATTCTATGAAGTCAGGTAAAAAAAGACTTTAACTTGCAGCAAGAGAAATTTAAGTAGCTCAACACTTAAAAACAAAGAAAATAATGTACACTACTCTATGAAACTACAATTAAAAAAATCCTTGGTGAATTAATAGATGAAAACCCCAAGTCATTATGGTCTTACGCGAGAGAGCTCCATGACAAATCTTTGACAGTAGAGTCTTTATTGGACACAAATGGCAAAGTAGTCACCAATAGCATTGACTAAGACTACTTATTAAACCACCACTTTGACGGTTTATTCACTAAGGATAACACAATACACAATTTAGAAATTCCTGACTTTAATGAGCTAATGGCTGGCATTACAGTTCAACGTGATGGAATAATTAAACAACTACGTTCGATTTAAAGTCACAAGTCCCCAGATCCAGAAGGAATACCTCCACGCATGCTCAAGGAGTTAGCAACAGAGATTGCACCATTCTTAGAAATTATATTTATCAAATCATCATCTGAAGACAAAGACTGGAAAATAGCCAATCTCATGCTGATATTTAAAAAAAGAAAGAAATAACCTGGGAAAATACCGGCCTATATCATTAACATCACTTTTCTGTGGGATCCTTGAACACATTGTTGTTAGCAATATTATTAAATTCCTGGATAATCATATAACTTCTTACATTCCATTCAGCATGGCTTCTGTAAGGGCAGGTCCTGCAAAACACAGATAGTGCTCTTCCTTCATGATATCCTAAAATCAGGTGAATCGAAGTAGCAAGTGAATTCAATATTCCTTGATTTCAAGAAGGCATTCGACAAAGTTCCTCATAAAAATCTCGTATGTATATTAGAATCATGCAGAGGTAATAAAATAATAGTGATTTGGATAAGGGATTTTTACAGTGAACGAAAAAAAGGAGTTATTGATGGTTTTAGCTCTGATATGGTTATAATCACATCCAATGTTTTCCAAAGGAAACATGATTGGCCCTCTTTTATTCATTATTTATGTTAATGACCTAATAACTTAGTTCTCGAGTCAGCAGTAAATTAAGATTATTAACAGATGATACAGTTGTCTACCATGAAATAAGCAACGACACAGACTAATTGAAGTTCTGTTATCAGACCTTAACAACATTCATTCCTGGTGCCAGGAGTGGGGGCTAGAATTAAAGATTAGTAAATGTACCACAGTTCAATTCTTGTGAAATTCATCACAATTTGCCATACCTACACTGTGTGTGGAGTAAACATAAAATCTTATCTTTTTAAATATCTAGGCAATACCTTAACTTCTGATAAATCGTGGGAAACACACATACAAAACATAAGCAGCACAGCATTGGAGAAACTAGGTTTTGTGAAGCGTATAATCAGATGAATAATAAATCTTCATTCAAAACATCTTCAGATGAAAAAGTAAAAGAGAGAAGCTACTCTGCTCTGGTTAAGCCACACCTTGAATATGCCACAAGCATTTCGGACCCTGGTCATAAAGATCTAACCAAAAAGATTAATGAAATACAAAGAAATGCTGCAAGGCTTGGTTAAAAACTGCAACCAGCAAACATATAATGTTTCACCGCTTGTAGAGGGATTAAGTTGGGAGCCCCTGGAGACTTGGAGAATACATATTAGGCTTAGATTGCTTGAGAATATCCAGAGCTGGTGTGTATCAGAGCGACCAGGAAAATATTATAATGATGCCTCACTACATCCCTGGGTCTGACAGCATAGTAAAATAAGAGAGATAGTTTGAAATAGATAGATACAAAAAACTCATTCTTTCCGTGCACAATAAGCAGCCACAATAAAAACTGAGCTCCACTAAATACATTTCCATAATATACGTCATAATTTCACCTCCCAAAACCTTATCCCTTACATCTTTACATGACTGGTGTCTTAACACCTCCAGACACAAGCCCATGCGGCAGCTCTCAGGGTAGTATGTAGATGTAGATGATCTCAGAACATGTAGATTTTTTCAGCAGAGTTCCACTAAGGCTGGATGAAGCTCCAATGTTAACAGATGAAAACACTTTACCAGAAAGAAAGCTTTCACATGTGAAATTTTAACTAGGGAAAATACTATTTACATAGATGATAAAGTGGGTGGAGGTTGTGATTTTTTTCACTCCGCCAACATGTAACAATTATTGACAGCGGACTTCAGAAAAGTTCAAAGCACATAGTTTTGAGGTATTTTTGCAAACTTAATGCAATGCTTCCAATTCCTTTTCTAATGGAAGGCCAATTTAAAACCTTCATGGTCTGTAGTTTCATCCAAGTTATTTGGTGTAGCAAGAGTTCAGGTAACAGAATACCATTCAGAGGAAGAGAAATTGGCAGAGATTAAATCAGAGGAGATTTACTCTTCAAAAGTGATTTTTGAGAGACTGGATGCTGGTCAACAGGAGTATGGGTTAAGTTTCTTAAGTTGGCTCCCTACAAGGGATCAATCAGATTCTTTGGTAGCTATAACAAAAAACTTTGAAATGATGGAGACTCTGACCATTGATTCATGTAAGTCGACTTTTACAGCTCAAATATTAACCTTAACTATGAACAACTGCTTGCCACGTAAACACCACATGCAGAACAATAAGTATAGTCAAACTATTATGATTCACTCTCTATAACTTAAATACTCTCACATCTGATGAGTGAAAACTTCCGTTAATTATTTTAGAGGCACAAAGCTCTGGATATAAATTTGTCCTATGAATCAAATCCTTTGATGAGGGTTCAAAATTGACAGTGTCAATACTGACTGCCATTTTGAGATTGATATCTACTTTTGGACAACATCTAAAATATTGTGAATAGACAACTGCTGCCAAGGAAATCTCTAGCAAAAGATGAAAGATAATTTTGACTGAAGAGAGTAATACTAAGCTCACTCATGCAAATGATGTCTGGATTGAATGTAGATAGACCAATATTAACACAAAGATCAAATTGACAATGAAGTTTTTATTAAACAGAACATAAGCTGAAAAGAAAAAGTTTTGGACCCAGGATGGGTTAAATAATTAATATGCATAATTACCTCAGGCTAAAGTTAAGGCTTATTCATGCAGTTTATATATATCCACTCAGGTTCATGTGTACATGCACATCCTTTCAGTATTTCATTGTGTGACCACAACAACTTGAACCTCTCTATAGACATGCATCCAAAAAAGAGCCTGTTCTAAATTAAGAGAATGGGTTCGAGTTAGGGGTCACACATGAAAAAGATCATGGTCCCAAAATATTCCATTAAATACTAGCTTCACTGTTATATGAAAGCCACTAGGCTAAATTGATGGACACTCACTTCTTTGAAAGCAAACATTGACAGAATGAAGCACATCTCTTGCTCCCTTTACCATGAGTTGCTCTACTAAACTACATCACAATTTAATATGGATGTTTCTACTGGGATAAACCATGCTATCAACTATAGTTCCATTCGAAGACACCTCCACACATGCATGGTTATTAGGATAACTAAAGCTATAGATAATCTTATTATCAATCATTGAACCTACCTGGTGTTGATGCTGAATACACACGAAAGTATCAAATTCCTCTCTGCAATCCAATATGGACTCCAGCGACATCAACCTGTGATGCAGCTCACAAATATCAGAGGTAGTTAGACGTGGAGAGCACGTGAAATGCCTCAACAGCACTCTTCGTGGCTGAAAGGAAATGCAAGCATGAGAACTTTCATGGTAGTCAGGAATGAAATTAGTAGCAGCAAAGTGTGCATTTGTGTATACACAATGGTGCATAAATGGTGAGGGAGTGAGGAAAGTCAAGGCATTGGTCTTTATTTAAGTACCTATATAAAGAGGGAACAAAGATTTTAGAGAAAAAAGACATCCTTTGGCATTAATGTATGTTGGATTTACAAAAGCAGCATTCATCCTGAGAAATAATGGAAAATGTCATAGGTTGCATTCCAATTTGTGTCAATCTAATGTTGCCATAAATATCCTGGAACAATTCTGTTGGGGTAACATAGCAAACGATTATAAAATTAATATTACTAAGCCTTGAAGATAGGCTGTGATTGTGATATTTTTCGGTCTTCTCTGAGGTTTTCCCATTTGTTTGAGAATGAAAGGAAACCCACACTTGAAGTAGGAATTTCTTTTGGTCTTTTAATCGTGATGCAATCTCTTGATGTTGTCAAAGGAATAAATGGAGACTGAAATCTACTGCTTGAAAAGATAAGTTTTTCTTTTGCAGCTAACGGGAGGCATACCAATGAAAATTTAACAAAGAAAGTATCAAAGCAATACAAGAAGAGATCATGCCTTTATGGTGAGTATTTTGAGCTTAAGTAACAACCTTGGAAAGAATAAAAGCCTTGGCATAGTTCTGCCGAATAACTTAATAGGACATCATTTCATGAACCTTAACAACCATATGGTACTATACATATTAAACATCCCGAGATTAATTGCATTACGCGGAAGTGTGATCCTAGAGTGTGTCCTGTGATCATATCTGGACAGTAAATAACCAAACCTTCCAATCCATTTAGCATTTTAATATCCACCCATTCAATCATATTGGTTTCGAATATTGGATTTTCGTCCAGTTGAAATTTTCTCCAAAAGTGAAACTCTACTTTGAGTAACTCAATTTACTTTGAGCGACCTAAACATATTATTAGTACCTACTTCAGTAAAAATACCGGAGATATCGCGTATGATTATACGTGCAATAAGTATACGCCCAACAATGTAATCCCCCCGAAGTATCCGAACCTCACAAAACTGTTTTTAAACTACAAGAAATCATTTTTTATCGATCATGGACAAAAATATTCCGTAAAAAAGGTATCACTTTAACTTGAAATCCAGAATCTGGTATTAACATACGATCTCCTATTCATACAGCACATCGTCATGGAATGTTACACTTTTATTGAACGAGCCACCATGAGTTGTTAAATTGAAATTCGTCGACAAAAGTTGCGGAAGATATTTCTCCCGGAATAAACCATACCACTAATCGTCGTCCCACTCGAAGACATTTCCACACTTGTGCGAGTATTTTATAACTTAATCTTTGTACAATATTGTTATCGATAGTTTAACCTACCTTGAAGAGAAAACAGATTTAAGTTGTAGGCCTTAACAGCGATCCGCGTTGGACTCAAGCTAAAGCAACATGACGCTGCCGAAGGACGCCTCCAATGTGGCGGCTGTGTTCCCGTGGTGATCACGTGAAACGCCGACTAGCAATAATGGCGAGACTAAGGGAATTATGGCGTCAGCACCTTCGTTTGAGTCATGAAGATAGTATTCCTAGGAATGCGTGCCCGTGGGTAAACTTAGTGGATAAACCGCGAATTAGGTATGGAAATAAAGGAATGGGAATTTATTTTAAGTACGTAAATGGGTGACAGCATTTCCAGGGAAAGAACACACCCATAAGCATCAAAATATGTCGCATTCACGTAAACTACAACTACCCTGAGAAGATAAAGAAATTGTTAGCAGTTTATCGAGCGTTAAAACAGGAATCTTCGACGAAGGATTGAAGGATGAAAATTTATCGTTATAAATATCGCAGCGGTAATTACACTAAGGATTCTTTTGAGTAGTCTTGTATCTTTCAGGAATAACAATAATATACTAAATACAATTGCATTGACAAAGAATGTGACTGTTCCAATGTTTACAATCCCAATACGGAAGCATAATTATAATTTAAACATTTTACAACGGTTTGATTACCTACACGTTTGAAAATGTAAATTGCTCGAGGGCGCAGCTTCAGACTTTATGATTATTTAAACTTAAGGTAGTTCAATTCACTTTATTCTAAGTTATTATCGAACACACTTCAACCTAGGCTCCAAAGACGTTATATGCATCTATCATGATGATAATACACAGCGCCAATTTTTGTACATGCCTACAATCCTAAACCCAATAAATGTATCTACAGTAAAACCTGTTTTAAACTGAACTCAAACTAAACGGCATATTTTCCTATCCGGGAAAAATTGTATTGACCCCGGTATGAGTGTCAGGTTTTACTGCTTTATAAAACGGTAGCTTTCTACGAGGGTAACGAAGTCGATTCCCGCACGCTCCTGATTTATAAAATAAACAAAATTTTGAGCGCACAAAATATAAATTTCCAATATTTTTATTACTTTTAATACCTTAATGACATATTGGTAACTCAGTTAAACCTCACGAGGTATCGCGTCTAATTATACGTGTAATAGACGATCACCAATGATTCCCGCGAAGTTTCTGATTCTTCCTAAACTGTTTTAGCCTAAAGAAACCTTTTTTCCACGGAAAAACCGTTAAAGATAGATACCACTGTAGTATAAAACCTAGAAGTTTAAATTGACGAAGGATCTTCTATTTTAAAGATTAAATGCACGGAGTGTGATATTTTTTGTACGCTTCACCATGCCAGCCAAAATCAGTTGTCAAAAATTGCGGAGGATTTTAATCCCAGAATAAATCTTAGCATAACTCGTCGTCCCTCTCGAACACATCTCCACACATACGTGAGTTGTAGTATATCTAAGCTGTACACTATCTTATTACCGATAGTTGAACCTACCTTGAAGAGAAGACGGGTTTCCGTTGTAGTTTTTTACTGCGATCCGCGTGGGATACCAGCTAAAATGCAAGTGACGCTGTCGAAGGACGCCTGAAAGATGGCGGCTGAGTTCCCGTGGTGATCACGTGAAACGCCTAATTAGCGATTTTGGCGGGAGGAAGGGAATAAAGGTGTCAGCACTTTCGTGGGAGTCAGAGATAATGGTATTCCTGGGAATGTGCGCCATAATGGACACTTAAGCATTAAAATACGTCGCATTCACGTAAACTACAACTACCCTGAGAAGATAAAGAAATTGTTAGCAGTTTATCGAGCGTTAAAACAGGAATCTTCGACGACGGATTGAAGGATGAAAATTTATCGTTATAAATATCGCAGCGGTAACTACACTAAGGATTCTTTTGAGTAGTCTTGTATCTTTCAGGAATAACAATAATATACGAAATACAATTGCATTGACAAAGAATGTGACTGTTCCAATGTTTACACTCCCATTGCGGAAGCATTAATGTAATTTTAGCAATAAATAACACTTTGATCACACTCTTGAAATAGTAGGTACATCGCTCAAGGACGCAGCTTCAGATTTTATGATTAATTAAAGTTGAGGCAGTTCAATTCACTTCATTCTTAGTTATTAACGAACACACTTAAACCTATGATCCAAAGAAATAGGCATGCTCCCCTAATTAAAACAAACAACGCCAATTTTTGTCCATGCCTACATTTGAAGACCCAATCAATGAACAGTGAAACCAGTCCTAAACAGAATGCGAGCTAAACGGAATCTTTTCCTATTGCGAAGAAATCATTTTGGCCCCGGCATGATTTACAGGTTTTCAATGCAGTATAAAATGGTATCTCTCTACAGGGGTAATGAAATTGACCCGTGCACATTCTTGATTTTAAAATAAACACATTTTGATGATAAAAATATGAATTTCCATTATTTTTATTATTCACTACGACCTTAATGTATTATTAGTACTTCAGTAAAACTACACGTTGTATCGCGTCTGTTTATGCGTCTTATATACGCACAACAATGTAATTTCCGTACTAAACTGTTTTAACCGAAAGAAATCTCTTTTTCATCGGAAATAGATCATGGCGCAAAAATATTCCGTAGAAGAGGATGTGACTCTAGGTTGAAATCCAGAAGTCGGAATTGACGAACGTTCTCCTATTTCAAAGCTTACATTCACAGAATGTCACCTTTTCATTACACTCTTTACCATGAATGTTCAACAAAGATTCGTCGACAAAAGTTACGGTAGATTATAATCAATGAATAAACCATAACATTACTCGTCGTCCTGATCATAGACATCTACACACATGCGTGAAATGTTAGTAATTCTTAGTTATGTACACTGTTATTATCGACAGTTGAACCTACCTTGAAGAGATTGCCGAACTTGGATCAAACCCTCACTGAAATCCTTGCTGGACTAGAACTCAAGCAGCTTGTGACGCAGCCGAAGGACGCCGCAAAGATGGCAGCTGGGTTCCCGTGATGATCACGTGAAACGCGTCAGTATCGATACCTAATGGAGGGAATAAGGGAATGAAGGCGTCAGCATTTTCGTGTGAGTCATAGACGATGGTATTGCCAGGAATGTGTGCTTGTGTCCACACTTTGGTACATAAACCGTGAGGGAGATGTGAAAGTCAATGAATGGTAATTTTTAAAATATATATGTAGGGCACAGAGTTCCTCGAGAAGAAAATCATCCTTCAGCATAATAGATGTTTGTTTTTTTTGGTGGTGAATTAAATAAATAAAATAAATAAATAAATATACGAAAGCAGCAATCGTCCTGGGAAGATATGCAAATTGTTCGCCTTTTCTCGTGCATCGAAATATCAATCTTCGACAAAGGGTCGAAGTATGAGTTTTATCGTTAAAAATAATTCAGCGGTCAATACAAAATGGATTCTTTTGAGTGGTGTTGTATTTTTCAGGAATAACAATCCTATACGAAATATAAATTCGTTGATGGAAAGTATGTGATAGTTCCAATGTTTACACTCCCATTACGAAAGTATTATTATAATTTAAACAGTAGACAACGCTTTGTTACACCCTGGAAAATGTAAATCACTCAAGGATTCAGCTTAAGACTCTGTGATTATTAAAACTTAAGGTTGTTTAATTGATTATTCTAATTTATTATCGTACACACTTCAACCTTTGCTCCAAAGAGGATACATGCATGCGATCCAGATTCTAAGAAGCTGCGGCAATATTGTATTCATGCGATCATTTTAAGGCCCAATGGACTGTGCAATTTGTCATAAACAGAAACTGACCTAAGGGAATCTTTTCTTAACCGGGAAAGAAAGTATTCACCCGCGCATGATTCACAAGATATCATTGCATTACAAAACGGTTGCATACTATCGAGGTATTGAAGCCGATTTTCCCGCACATGATAAAGTTAATAAATAAAGACTTTCAAGTTTATGTAAAGACTTTTAGTTTTATATAAAGACTTTCAAGACTATGTTTTCATTATTCATTATGACCGCACCGTATGTATTGTACTTCAGTATTACTACCGTAGGTGCTTTAAAAACTACGGAATAAGACATAGTATTGCCCGCTTTCAACAATATTTGCTTAACTTGAATTCGTCGACAAAAGTCGCGGAAGATGCTTCTCCCGGAAAATACTCTATGATCACACTCTAAGACCCCTCCTCACAATCTTGAGTATTAATATAACTTAAGCTATGTGAAATATTTCTATCGATGGTGAACTTACCTTGAAGGGAATGCCGATTAAGCTCTAAACTTCACTGCAAGTTGTGTTCGATTTCACTTAAAGCAACCCGTGATGCAGCAGCTCTTCTCAAAGATGGCGGCGGGGTTCACGTAGTGATCACGTCAAACGCCTCAGCAACGCTTTTGACGGCTGTAGGGAAATGTAGTCGCAGCACTGGCACCAACTTTAAGGTTTTCGCACACCAAGGCAAATTCGAACTTGCAACGCGATGCAAGGCGAATCAAATGCAAGTTGGGCATAGCTAATGCCTTCTTAACCTGTCGAGTACTATGTGCTTTCTTAACTTAAGAAGGCATTGGCATATCTGCGACACGCAAAGGCCGGCCAGCAGTTTGCGCGGGCAGCGGAAAGTAAGAGGGAATTCGAATTGACCGCTCACGACGCACAGCGGGCTGAAATCGCATAAACCCGGCAAAATTACAATAATGATTTTTTTCAGTCTGGGAGATGACATTTGGCTTAGTGAGTCTTCTTTTGTTGGTGCAAACGACATTTGTATTGTATTATATTGTATTGTGATCTCATTTTTCATAAATCTTGCGCAATGAAAATATGAAAGGGCTTAAGGCAGTCCGAGCGAGATAATCATAATAGAGACCATGTTCGAATTATACTTTTTAATTTCTCCAGCTGTGAGACACACGAATTTAAATTACTGGTGACATAATATAGTTTTACATGACAGAAATTGTAAGTAATGTAATGAAAATATCAAAATAGTCTATAACTTGACTCATTTTTTTCGCGCAGTGCGTTTGAAACTCCTTCAAAACGGAAGGTTTTTTGTGATACCCAAGAAACTACAGCGGTGACAATATGATTAAAAATCAGCGGTGAATATGATTAATTTTCAAATATAGTTGAGAGAACATACAAACTACACGCTGTTAGTTTTTTTACGACATCTAAGAGGGATAAATTCCTCATTTTGTAAATAATGTCTCTCTGGAGTGCATACACGTACCATTTCCCATGTAAAAGGGCTGTTATATTTTAGCGAATAACTCCGAAAGTAATGTGTAAGGGGTTGAATTTTTGGTGTCATTATAAGGGTGAGATATATTTTTTTACATGAGACCAAATTCAAAGATTTCTAAGTAACATGATTTTTCGCTCGAACTACCTTAAATTTGAGCAAAATAAGCAGATAAAGCTTCAGTTCAGTTTTCGCTGAAAATATCCAATATGATGAGTTTCTATTAGCTTAATGGAATAAAAAGTTATATCATTTCAAAGAACATACCTTAAGCTTTGACCTGCCGTAATTCTAAATTATTTAGAGGGACATTTGCTCTTTTTATAGGACAATATGGTGGATCCTATTTTACACTGACTTTCTTCTAATGGGTAGAAAAGTAGTGAGGAGGGATGCGGAAGAATGGTAAGTAGCTTATATAACTAGAGTCACTGAAGCTTCAGAAATGCGATTCCTCGGAGAATGTCTGCGACGCCGAAAATGAGCTCGATTTTTGCTCGAGCCTTGCGCGTCAGCTACAGTGATGCGGCGAGTATCATCACACACTATACAGTCATGAACTTCCTTATGGCGATTTTCCAAGTGCAAGGGGGATCGGGTTGGTAAGGTTGCCAGAGTATTGGCTAACCACACGGACGGCTAGGGTTCAAATCCCTGCAGAGGAGGATATTTTTCAGAGGAAGCCCGATCCCTACTTGGAGGGCGCTTAAATACATTACTCCGTCTGTCAGATGACACGTTATACCGTGGTCCCCTTCGCGCCTTTCGTTAAGAGCAGGCTAATGCCGACGCCTGGTTTCCATCCACCCTTCCTCCCTTACTTGTCCCCTATAGCGCAAATGGCCTTAGTTGTCGGTCGCCTCCCCTAATATCAAATCCAGTCCAAATGTATATAGTGTAAAGGATCACCAATGGTGCTCTTATAGTGCTTTAGAAATATAATCCATTCTCATCCACATGGTCCGATAGCCCAAGTTGTCTCACTTCGGATGGATTCAAGCGTCTAAACCTCGCATTTCTTGTTAACATTTAAGTTTGTGGAAGATTAGTTCAGCTTCTGTGAGCAACATGCAAAGCCCATTTATCATGCCCACTTTTTACTTAGGACATCGGCTAGAATCTGGTGGAACAACCATTCCTACGCCACCCCACATCCACCAAATTCCTCCGTGCCGGCCAGTGAAAGAGGTTGCGAAACGTATGTACGTTCTTTGACACTGCTGGACCGATATTGTGGGCTGTGAGGGTTGCATGTAGAATCCTATATAGTGTTCCGTTTAGAATCCTCTACTCCTCGGGTGTAACCTTGTGTCACAACCTCGGTTGGTGGTGGCACTAAAAGAATTCGATGGTATCATTGTAACTGTATCGCAACCGAATTAGGCCTGTGAAACACCCTGTTGACTAAAACAGCTGGAGGTACACAAAAAACGGGCTATCTGTACTCTTAGTAACACGGTATCCTTCACTTAAATAAAGGTATCATTGCATTTTGATTCGTGAAAGATACTTCACAGTTTTCATTCAATCAGCAACGATGAGCGGACAGGTTAGTGTTCGCGAAATACACCGGCAACCACCTACAACAGATTCAAATCGAGCATATTGTAGCTCATGGCTGTAACACAACCATACGCCTCGTGCAACTGGAACAGAACCGGAGGCGAAATAGCTCCAGCTATTAGTTACCGCTTCGTGGGTCAGAGAGCCACGGCTCACAGCGGTTGGAAATCGAAAAATGCCGGACGAAAGTCCGATATGGGTTTTTTTGAGGTAAAGACTTGAAACTTCGCACATTCTGATCAATTATCTAGAGGAATATCGCTGGGCGGGAATTCATCATTGGCGGTTTTCCGAATCTCCCCCTGGTATCACGTTTCTTCCCACAAGGAAGGGAAGGAGAAGCGAGGGAGAGTTCTGGACCGTTGCATTAAAAAGGCTGTATGATGAAGAAATTGTGGAGATGTTGGATCCAGCGAGTGGGTCTGTAGACGCATAACTGTGGTAAACCTGTTTTTCTTCAGATTCTTTATGAAATGGTACCGCATATTATGAGCGTCTTTTAAAACTTTCTAAAAGGTATGCAGAAATGGGAAATCACATAACAAAATATTGGAAATTTGGCAGCCATATGGCGGATCTTCGTGATGGGTCCTTCCCCGTAGTCTAGTTCCAAGTCGATGTCCCACACTTTTGCGGAGTTTTGGAACGCAGAATGGCGTCTCACGGCATTCACTCAGGTCTCCGACCGACTTGAGAAGGTTTGAAGATTGGATTGCGGGGGTGTTGAGGAAGGGAGGTCAGTCTTCGCCAAACCTAGCCTTCCCCCTCCAACTCACGCATAACCGTCAATGGTAAATTGATGGTCAGCGTAAACCGTCAAGGGTTTTTGTCGATTTTGCCGAAAAGGTGGGAAATAACCTCTCCTTTCCCACCTTTATCTCCCTCCTCCGGTAATCCGTTCGCTTTAAACCTCTCCGTCGGTGCATTGCATACCTAAAAGAATATGTTTTAAAAGGTTAAGTATTAAGTACACATTATTTCATCGCCTTTAAAATAAGCGTTGGTCTTACCTTTCCGTTCATCAAACTGAAGGTGACGACATAACTTCCAAAATTCATTTTTCATAATCCATCAATAATCCTTTGTATGTAATCTTTCTCTGCCTTAGCCATTTTTTTTGTCTCTTCGCGCCACTGAAGGAAAATCGGCGGCAAAATCTGATAGACGACGGTCGAGTATTTCCAAACTAAATCTCACCTGAAATAGTTCAAGTATTATTATTTCCCATTTGTATTTTTACATATTATCCAAAGATAAATCAGCACACACAAGAATCTCATAACTTTTGTGTTCCTTCGCAAACGAAGTGGAACAAAGGAGCTCATGAAGAAATATTCATCTGGTGAATCAGCTCGTTATTTAACTAATAGTATCACTAGTCGCGATGTATATTGTAACCTTTCCCGATTGGCACCGGTATATTGTAGGGAGATTTAGAGCATATATTGTTTATTTTGGGTAGATTGTATTTGACTTTACGTGTGTGGTATGGATGCGTGACCCTGGATGAGTGTGTGAGGGTTTCCCGTCCTTTTCACCTTCCCCTTCCACTCTTACGCGCCCCTTTCTCCATAAAGGGGACATTCTCCTAAATTGAAGCTCTCGTTCACGGACTGATCTGTCCCATGATCCGCTTAATAGAAGGCTTAGCGTTACTAACACTCCTGAAAAGAAATAAACAATTTACCAGCATTGGGGTTGGATTCATTACAAAAATCCATAGATGTTATTTATAATGTTAGGATATTGCTACAAGTAATCGAAAACTAAAAGTTAAAAATAAAGCATGGTTAAATAAGATTTTATATAGAAAAAAGTTTTATTGTCTAAAAAAATGCTATAACAAATAAATGTTTTCAGCAAAAATCCGCATCGGTTCTTCGTGCAACTAAAAATAGAACCTTTTGGCGCTATGTTCGAACCCAGTCAATCAACTAATGAAACTGAATACAGAAGGAATGAAGATTTGAAATTGGTAATGTGAATTGGTATAAAAGGTAAGATGTATAAAATATGTATTCATTGCAAAAATTAACACGATGTTTAAATGCAAAAGTTTGACACAGAATATACTCGGGAAATTCTGGAAAGGAAGAGGCACCTTTCACCTTCCCTGTGGTGCACTGTGAAGTGTTTTCTCCTCTTTTTTTCAAACGTGCAGCAAAGGAATGGAATTCCCCTTACCCCTGAACTGATAAGAAACGGCCTCTAAGCAAAACGCCCAGCCGAAGACCTTTCTCCCCTTCCTTTCCCCGGACGACCTGAATACTTGAGGTGAATCATCTCCCTCCTCCCCAGCTCGTTTTGTTTTCTTCCCTCTGTTCCGGAGTGCAGTCCTGTGATCTCCCCGTCTTCACTGTAAAAAATAGTATTTAAGCTGGGGAAGGCAATGGGAAAAATCACTAGGCTTAGAAGGGGTTTGAGTACAGCGGAGGGCAGCTAGATTTGTTAATAATTGTCACGATAAACAAAGCAGCGTTTCTAAATTGTTGAGGAAATTAGGGTGGGAACCTCTATCCGATGGAAGGGGAAAAATATAGGTTAAATCTTTTACAAAAGTTTGGTATAGATTATTTTTTGCCGGACGTTCAACATATTTTGCTAGAGCCAAACTATTATGGTAGAAACAATCAAAGGCATAAGATTAAGGAAATAGAGTACAGAACCGATAGATTTAAAGTGTCCGTTTCTTCCACGTACGATGAGGGACCATATTAGCTGCGATAGAATAGCTCTAGGATACTACAACATTAAATAGGTTTTTCCAGTAGTGCAAAACATCTTAGCGTGATTATTAGCTACTAACCTTGCATGTTATCTCCGGCATGATATACTCCTGCATGATTTAGTACCTTGTAGTGGTGTATATCTTTCGCATTAATAACACTAACCAGTAGTTGTATCTTGAGAAGTGTACTGCATGGTAGCATGTGCTTCTACGTATATCTCTTCCAGTTTCTGGACTGACGGCGCACTGTTGTCTCGACTGCTTTTGGCCTGCGCCTGGAATCTGGGGGAACGTGCACGGTTCTGATTAAAACTGAGATGAGTGCTGCATGCCTGGTGTGGAATCACCCCGTGCCGCACACCCTAGTGGTAGCTTGAATGGTATTTCGTACATGTAGATGAGGTGAAAACTGCGGAGATTGACCGGCATCGGCCAGCAGAGAGAGGGTGGGAGAACCAAAATAAGTAAACAGGAGAAAAGCCAAAGTTTGGAGTCAGCGGAGGACACCGGGAGATTGTGACGAGAAGTCAGCCCTGGAGGACCCTCGCTGGCGGCGAGAATCGCCGAGGAAAAGAAAGCGAATTGGGAGATTTCGCTCTCGGCCACCGACATTGAGGAGAAGATCAACGCCGTCCCTCACCGATACCGTCACAATTTGGGGAAGCCAAGAAAGCGCGTCAGCCACTGTCATTCGCCTAGAGCAACCACCATAACCCCCAGAGAGCCCCGATAAGTAATGTCCGTTCCCCCTTTTTGTATTCTCCCTGTGAAAATATTGTTTGTTTTAGTTCGTATCATTTTTCATTCCCGTCATTCAATCTAACCTTACCTCACCACCCGAACAAATGATGTGTGAATGTGTGTGTGTGGAGAGTGGATGTTGTAGCTTATAATTAGCAATAATAGGATAAGAATTTATCACCGAGTGTTTGGATCATGTGAAGCGCCAATTGCGCCGTAAGTGTGTTTTGCTGGAGGAAAGGTGACCGAAGGACCGAACTGGCATGAAAAGCTGTTTGTTCACTTTTTCACTAAGAAGAAAAGTTTATCTGTGCAATTATAGTTATTATATTAATTAGGGATGGACCGATACCAGACATTTCCGATACCGATACCAGTTCTCCTCCCCCGATACCATTACCGATACCGATACTACTCCATTCTAGCTATAATACAAACTCAGCATTTCACCACAAGCACTTTAAGCTGGCTCGGGCAACTAAGAAACCAGATTATGGAAACAACCATTATTACACAGGCAAAACACTTAATTCACCGAAAAAGTTTTAATAATTTTTAGTTTTAAGTTTTTTACCGGACATGACTCTTTTTTTCCTTGACTGATATTGCAAATAATCACATTTTATCAAATTATTCCCACGCTACCATGAAGTAAGCATTGCGTAGCTTAAGCAAACGACATTACTTCGACACGCGATTCCATATAAGGAAGAGAAAATTGCAAAAACTGCTTTATCGTAAAAACAAAAGCATGTAGTCATAAGTTAATTTGCCTACTTATTGATTTTTAATTATCTAATGTAATTTAAAAAATATAACTTTGGTGTTCGAAAGAAACGCACTCTGAAACTGTCTCTGTCTTACAATTAGATAACCTTACTGATGGCAATTGGTACCAGAGCACTCTAGCGGTAGAAGTCGACATCTCGTTTGATTGGCCATATTGGCGGTAAAAATCTGAAATTTGAAAATATCGGAAAAGCACTGACTTGACTGCCGATATCGATGCTACCGATACAATAAATATCGGCCGATACTTTATATCGGTATCGGAATCGGTCCATCCCTAATATTAATTCAAGATAACCCTCAAGGTTTTGCACCCAAATAAATCTGTTAGTCTGCCTAAAGAATTGTTAATGTCATTCTTCCCACTCCACCGTAGCGGGTTTGCTCCCCCGCCCATCCACAATGTCTCGTACGAAAATTACTCATTCGCCTGTCAAGGGAGAAACTTGTACTCCGCGGTGTGATTTTTCCCACTTCCCCTGCCCAGAGTCTCGGGAAGTTCCATCCCCCTTTGTTGCTCCGTGCATTCTACTCCCTCCAGCCTCTTCACTTTGAGTGTAGCCCCCGCATATGGGTTAGAATATACTATAAAATCCTTGAGGTGTGGCGGTGACATATAGAAAACAAAAAAACTCACACGAGGATGTTTTGAATTTCCGACCACCTCCGTGGTCCTCCTCATCTGCAAAGGTATGCCCGACTGCAGCTGGCAATCAAAGGGGTAAACTGTTGTTTCGTCGTTCTTTCAGTGCAAACCTCCAGCTCTGCCCCGTAATACAAAGGCGACATTTTCCAAAAAAAAATCTGCAGTATAATGAACCTGCCGAAATTCAATCAAACATTTTTTAAAGTACATATTAAACTTATTTCTAAGCTATGTAATAATGTGACTGAAGTCTGTGAAGCTTTTCAACTAGAGTTTTAGGGAAGTTTTTCATTATTATTATTTTTTTAAGTATTCTATAAAGATTAATTAGGTTTCATTGAATGTTAGAGAATTTCCTCCCATTTTCTACATTTTCAGGGGCCTATCTCGCTCTAGAATATCCTTTTTCGCTTCAGCATACGATCTACCCTCCTTAATCCTGCGCATGAAACCTATCTTCCCTCTTTCTCTTCCCCCGCTAGCCAAACATTCTTCCCTCTATTTCATTCTTCAAAAATCCCTCACCCCTTATTATATCCTCCAGCCACCTACTCTGCCGGTCTCGAATTTCATTCAGAAGTTTCCCTTCCTCGCCCACCATATCAAGCACTTCCTCGTTAGTCTTCTTCTCCGTCCACCTCACCTTCTCCATCCTCCTCCACATCCACATCTCAAATGCCTGCAGCCTATTCTCGTCCTCCTTTCTGAGGGTCCACGTTTCTGCACCATACTACGCTACGTTTCATATCAAGCTTTTCAACAGCCTCTTCTTCACATCCTTAGCCAACCTCCCCGATATCAGCTCCCTCCTATCACCAAACGCCTCCTTAACTAGCGCTATTCTCTTCCGTATGTCTTTGCTACTATGTCCGTTCTCTTCCAGCGAAGGTGTATACTACCTAAGTAATTAAAATGCTCTACTTGCTCGAACTTGTGTCCTCTAACTTAATCACCAGCCTCGCTTTCTTTGTCGTAAATAATCTCATTACTTTTGTTTTCATGTGGTTTATCTTCATTCCGAATATCCCGCACAGCCTTTTTAAAGCATCTACCAATGCTTGCAGTCCCTTCGACGATCTACTAACCAACGCCTGATAGTCCGCGAATCTAACAGTTTTTATCAGATGCCCTCCCACTTTGATTCCAACCTTAAGTTCTTCCCATGCCTGTCTTACTATTTCCTCAGCATAAATGTTGAAAAGCAATGGCGACAACGGGCACCTTTGCCTTACCCCGCGACCATAGTTGCCCTCACTGATTCACCGCCATCCACCCTTACCCAGGGATGCTAAACGAAACCGGAACCAAGAATATAGTTTCGTTCCAGAATGGAACTATAGGCTTCCTTTATGACTATAGTTTTGGTTCGGAATAAAACTTTGCGCACAGCTTGACTTAAGTTTTGTTAACGGAACTAAAGTAGAATTTTGAACGAAATATAACGTTCCGGAACCGTTCCTTCTTTTGAATAATTTCAGTTCAAGCGAAGTGGCGGATGGACTTTTGATTCGCTCTCACGGTTCCTGGTCAAATCGGGACTTTTCTCAGGGTATCGTCGTCGTTCCTCGCACAGCACCAGCATATATGATGGGAACCCTTATGGTATACCTAAAAAGTAGTCTTGGAAACAGCGCAACAATGAAACTATCGGAATACCATAACTGCGAACGTTTTACGCGCATCAAAAATTGATTACTTACTAACGACAGCATCAGGAACGCGTTCCAACTAGAAACAATGTAAAATATAATAATTTCAGAGATGGAAACGAGTGTAATAATTGAAATTAAAACGTTTTGGATTATTCGTATTCGGAGAAATATAGGATATTTTAAAATAACACCTTTTAACTGAAAATAATTAATTCTGTTAATAATATCACGATTTCAAGAAATCCATCAATCATATATGTGAACCCCAGAAGTCAAGGGGTTTAAGTGACATTTTTGAAAAAAATTAGTTAGGTACAGGAATGTGATGTGAAAATATAAATCTTTTAGGTGGTAAAGGGATCCAAGTGATTTTTTGACAGGTGCTGCTATCTAGGGTAATGCCTCTTAACTACTTAGTGGGATGTACCAAACATTTTCAACTTTGACTTCAGTTTTCTCTAAACAATGGTTTTGTTACTTAGACCCCTTGACTTCTGGGGTCCTCATATCTAGCCTGCTTTGTAATTCGTTTATCATCTACTTCTAACAAAGGAAATAGTTCCAGGCTTGACTTTGTGGAAGTAATTCATAGTAACTTAAATAAAACTTTGTATACTCCACTATAGGTTTAATAACACGACCCGGGTTTCGCCACTTCGTGTCATCTTCAGGTGCAAATACAGCATCTATCACTCTATATATACAGGTTCGTGGTAGGGGAGGGGATGGAATCTGGGAGAGGAGGGTGAGGGGGTGTGGGAGGCGGGCGTGGGGGGGGGGGGGAATGCTTGGAGGTGGGAAAGGGTTAGGGGATGGAGAGGGGAAAACATCTTAGTTTGTGTTCTGGGAAAGTCAACTACAATTTACACTGTGAAAGGTATGGTTTGGGTATATGGTGAGGAGCCATGATCACATTTACAAAGTAAATCACATTTACTTTGTAAATACTTAATGTACTTACAATCACATCATGATCACATTTACTTTGTAAATGTGATCATGGCTCCTCACCATATACCCAAACCATACCTTCCACAGTGTAAATTGTAGTTGACTTTCCCAGAACACAAACTAAGATGTTTTCCCCTCTCCACCCCCTAACCCTTTCCCACCCCCAAGCATTTCCCCTCCACACGCCCGCCTCCCACACCCCCTCACCCCTCCTCTCCCAGATTCCTTCCCCTCCCCTACCACGAACCTGTATATACAGAGTGATAGATGTTGTATTTGCACCTGAAGATGACATGAAGTGTCGAAACCCGGGTCGTGTTATTAAACCTATAGTGGAGTATACAAAGTTTTATTTAAGTTATCTACTTCTAATGTAAAATAGTTCGCTCTCCGCCCACTTGTGTCGGGCAGACCTATAAAATTTTAGTACTAATCCCCCATATACAAGTGAATACTGCTTGGAAATTATTTGGCTTGGAAACTCCTATTGAGGGAAAAGAGATTGAACCCCGATAATGTTTTATTGTAGCGTCTTAAGTTTGTTAACTTAATTTAACGTTAGTTTTTTAAACACGGTCTTGAGTTGGGGACGGGGAGGTGGGGGTTGGGCGGCGCTGTGGCTAACGGTAGGCGCCGCAGGCCCTCCGGACACTCTTCCCTACCTCCAACCCTCCCCACCTTCTCTCCTTCCCCCGGTTAGGGGAATGGAGGAGGAAGAAAGGGATCCCCCTCTCACCCTCGTCCCCCACCGGCTGGGATTCCCTGGCAGGGGTTTGGCGGTTAGTCTTGTTGGGTTATAAACCGAGAGCGTGAGGGATATTCTCAGTCGGATGAGCCGAATTGTAAGGACAGGACACTGACCTTATTGAAACATTTAAGAAGGGTGTATGGCGGAAGGGTTATAAAACAAAATGGGGGGAAAAGTGTTCGCGGCGCAGATACTAAAGCTGTGTCCCAATTCGCCATTTAGGCAGCGAAATCGGCAGATTTAGGGAGGACGCCATCTTGAAGTGTGTCCCAATTCGTTAGGCATCATGGGGGAGCGGATTTAGCTGCCTTTCTCGGGGGTGAAATTTAGGGTAGATGGAGTTTATCCTAAATCCGCCTCCATATTGAATTTCCCATCATGCAAAGCGATGCATGCGCCAGAGAAAACATTCGTCGTAACCATTTCCTCCCCCACCTACAAAAATAACACATGACTGTTGTGTGATCCGAGAGAAAAAGTTACCTACACTTCAATTTGAAAATGTCCACATGTAGCAAAATTCAGGAGAACTATCTGACACCTTAATGAAAACACAATTGAGACTTGAAATAGAAGCGGGCTTGTTATATTATGAATACACATGCCTCACTCAAAATGTTAATACGTAAATAAATAATTTTTAAAATGTTAACCATAAAAATAAAAAAATACAAAAAGCTGTCAAACCTTTTACGAATACTTAAACGAGTCTCTATCTACTATTAAAAAAATACATTAAAAATAATTAAGTAATTAGCATGTGTATCTGATGAAAACTCGTCATATATTACTCAGCAGCCCCGGCTAATTTACGTTTTCGATAAAGGAAATAATTGATGTAAAAGCACACTTCCCGTAGTCATAATCAGTGTTACCTATCTGTCTTTTTATAAAAAGAAAAATCCCTTTGAGGAATGATAAAATTAAGGGCTGAATAATAAATATCAGCAGGTAGAAGTGGATTGACATCAATTCAAGAGGTTACCTCTGTTTTGTCACAGAAAGTCAGGTCCAATCTCATGCATGGAGTTAGAGGATTTGTTAATTTGTAATAACTCAAGATAATTAACTGTATCAAGTAAGAATTTGCTGTGGGATGATTTTAGCTGACTTCATATAATAAGTAAATATTTATAAATGACTGAGCAATTACAGTTAAAATCAGCAATATTATAATCACCAAGTTATAGATCATCTCTTTATTAATATACAGTTTTGATACCTTAAATTGTATTGCAATGATTCTCACAAGCAGAACTATTGGAATTTGAAGGGAGATACATAGCACCAAGTGGGTGAATAGCATGCATATGTGATAAAAAAATGATTAATAAATGAACACTAGACCACTCATACAAACTGAGGAACTCCTACACACTACGACAATCCCTTTTTAAGTATTCTACCGGTGAAAAGAAGGTTTGTTGAAAGTCAGAGAAACTCCTGGAATTCAACACTTTCTGTGTCCTATCAGCCTAGTATAAAAAATACCAAATTTAGCTTACCACTGAGAATTCAGTAGTACACTATACAAAACACAACTTAGAATTTAATGGTTAACAACTAAGAATTCCCCAAAACTAATAAACTTGAAGTAATTACTGCTGAAAATGCTTACTAGTAGTGGTGATAGTTGATGCTTGAAATGCCTACCAACCTGCCTTGAACAATATCTTCTAGGATTTTCAATAGCAATTATTACACGACCGAAATAACTTCTCGTTTTAAACGGTATTTTTCCCCAAGCAAATGACAAAAGCTATACCTTTAGTTTAAAAAAATACGAATTTACCACCCAGCAAACCTACACTAGCAGTATCACGGTATCACTACCAATGACAACTTAAGATTCTTAAAAATTGGAAAATAATTACCAAGATTATTCCCAAATTGCAGCCAAAAATAGCCGAAGGGGCCTATAGTATTATAAATATCATCATAAAAACAGACCATCGAGAATACTTCTACTATCCGCGATTACATGTATCACGGATATAATGTTTATTTACCTCAGATCCTTTTCATAATTCCTTTGTTTCTCATTTCTTCCCAGCTCAGTAGATGGTGTTACTTGCGAAGGTTGTCCCAACTCGAGCTCACTTAGCCCAAGGTAGCCAAATATTTAGCTAGCTAACCGCATCCTCCCTAATGCCTAACGAATTGGGACACAGCTTAAAGCTGTGTCCCAATTCGCCATTTAGGCAGCGAAATCGGCAGATTTAGGGAGGACGCCATCTTGAAGTGTGTCTCAATTCGTTAGGCATCATGGGGGAGCGGATTTAGGAGCCTTTCTCTGGGGTGAAATTTAGGGTAGATGGAGTTTATCCTAAATCCGCATCCATATTGAATTTCCCATCATGCAAAGCGCTGCATGCGTCGTACAAGGAAAATCGTACACAAGGAAGTAGTTGAAAAGTGGCAAACATGGCCGGCAAGTATTTTGTCAGTAAGTGAAAGAATTCTCTAATATTTCGCAACCCAACACCCGACTACAAAAGAAAAATTCTACTTAGTACGCTTAAAAAAAAACGAATTTAAATCCCAGAACACCTACACAAACTTAAATACCCCAAAAACTAAAAACTAACGAATCTCCAAACAACGAAATGGATGAAAAAAATGTTATTTCACTTTCCAAATCTCACAACGCATACGAAGGTAGACACAGGCGCCAAAAATGTCTCAATTTCAGGTTTCATTTGTTTCATTCAGTCCTTTATTAATTTTATTAATCACTCATATGTTTTTCATTCGTTTCCAGCTCGGTAGACGGCAACACTAGCGAAGGATGTCCCAAATCAAGCTCCCCTAGCGAAAGGCCTCTAAATATTTAGGTAGCTAACCGCATCCTCCCTAATGCCTAACGAATTGGGACACGGCTAGTCTGAGTATACATTGGTGACTACTGGTGCACAGGGATGGAGATCTCTTTCGAAGAAGGGAGGAAGACGGAAAAAACCCTGACCCTTTGTAATTTGTTAATCCGATATGCGGCAGTCAAGGAGGAGGACAAGGGTGCCCCATAGACTCCAGGCCGGGCTCTCAAACAGTGATGGGGAAACAAAAATTCCCATTCCCTATTCTTCTCTCCTTGTCTTTTGCTTTGCGTGAAGTATTTTACAAATAATCCGTCCGCATGTACTTAGAGGACGATAACCTCTGCATTTCCCCCGGTAATCCTCAGGCCGCGATCTTGACAGTGAGGGACGGGGAGGTGGGGGGATGCGCATTGGCTTATAGTAGGCGCCGCATTTCCACCGGTCACATGCTGAGACGCATAGCGTGTTAGCTGTTGAGATATCCGAGAGTTACATTTTTTCGCTGATTTCATGATTAATCTGCTGGTACACCATAAGGGTTCCTATTGTATACGCTGTTGCTGTGCGAGTACGTGAAGGGATATTCGTCAACGATACCTTGAAATCAACTCCGAGCTAGTCGTCGTACATCCATTCCATACTGTTTGAGAGATTGTATTGTTTGTCACAGAATATATTATAACCTACAATTTCTCCTTAGGCTAAAATTTTTCGCCATTAATTGCATTAAAAATACTGGTTTCTTTTCATTGTTACCAAACATGATGAAACGCCTTGACTAGCACCCCAAACTATATCGAAAGTGGAATACATGAAATGACGGCAGTTCATTTTGAAAATTCAATCTACACTTTTAAAATTCCTTGGAACAAAAGTCGGATCCATATGGGGAAGGTGGGAACAAAACTTTCCTCCGCCCGAACTGAAATCGAAACGGTTCCTCTTTTGTTCCTATGGGTTTCCGTTCAAAATATTTTCGTTTCACTTTCGTTCCGGAACCACTTTCGTTCCGAGATTTACGTTCCTGCTTTCGGTTCAGTTCCGTGAAACGAAACTATAACTGAACCCACTCTGAACCGTTCCGGGGCCATGACTTTAGTTTTGTTAAACACCCCTGCCCTTACCTGCGCTTAAATGGCGGACTTCCTTCGGAGGATTACCCCGCATTACTGATAAATAGCCCTTATAATACACTAGCGACAGCATGCCTTCCCTTACGTGCAATGCCGACAACTTTTCTCCTATGAGTTGCAACTTAAGATTTTCATTCACTGGTAGATAAACACCTTCCAAGCGGGTTTGTGAAACTCCAAAAACAACGTATTCTTATAATCCTAATTTGGCTAAGTTTTAAAATAGAACTCCATCTTCGAAATATATTTCAATCAAATTATGGAAAATGTCTTCAAAGTCTTCTGAAATTTGTCTTCTCTGGTCACTTATTTGGTTTTCATTTCCAATTACGCTTACGTAAACTTTAGCGCCAGGTATTTCTCGGTGTTGCATCAGTAACATGAAAAATGAAATACGACGAAGGGAGTCCAGAGGGAATTGGCAGAAGAAAGTCTTCGGTCTTTCGACTTTTTCCCCATGGATCATGCAGAGAGAGATAAGCTTTCTCATGAACTTCTCGTTACAGTGTCTTCTGATTTACAATTTTCTCTTCATTATGTGGGATATCCTGATCTCGAATAATTCCGGATAATTTTTTCTAGGACTGATTTCGGCAGTGAATACGAGGCAACATCGCTCTCTTCTTCGAGGCCGTTTACACAACCGGCGCTGATTGAGGATGGGAACACCTGAGCCTTCAAAATTACAAATCAGAGTTAAGAATGTGACAAAATACGATAATGTCTGCAGCTACGAGCTAGTTAGAAATGATTCCTTCGGTAATGCAGAGATATGTGATAATTTAATAGCAAATCTCTAAAATAATGCAAAAGTTTTGAGCTGAAGATACGACGAGATTCCTCGAGTTGATAAAAATACAGCGTCATCTTCAGTGGTGCGTAATCTGAAATATTATAGGTTCTCATAAAAAGTCTAGTAGCTAATATGGAAAATAGTATTTGTTTATGAAGAGGAAATATAAACAAGTCGTTGTTAATTTTATAGTTTTCAATACTTAATCCAATGAGCTGGAGCTTTCCTTGTGCCAATATGCACGTATTACATGTCTGCTACATGCTAACTCTAACGCTGACCCCGCGGAGGCAGTTTTTAAAACAAAATATCTTTTTCTTTCATGGATATCGTACAGATATGGCATTGATATTTAAATTTACATATCCCAATGTTTTCTCTTTATCTTTCTTCCAGATGAAAAGTGGCGACGTCCTATTACTTTCAAAAATATGTATAAACCCACCAGCCCATTTTACGGGCTAGATTAAATGGAGCTGAGTGGAAAAAATCTTGTATATGGCACAGAGGGCTGGTTGCAGTCACTCCTAGAAAAGCTTTACGTCGCCGAGAGATGACGAGGAATGGCAAGGAACATCAGTGCTAGCGACACTGGTGTCACATATAAACTGGAATAAATGTCCCAGCGGAAGGAATGCCTTCAAGAAAATCAAGTTTACGCATCGGAACCGATCGCAGTGTTTTCTATCGGGCTCCGCCTCGACTTTTCAGTTCATTATATTTTCATTTTAGTACCTACCATGTCTTGGATATGGAAGACTACCCAAGTAGCCGCGGTGGTTTAATCAATGATTGCTGTGTAAGGAGCGAAGAAGGCGGAGTTCAAATCTACATTTGGGAGTTTTTTGCACAGAGTAATTTCATGCGGAACGGTTGTGGGAGGAATCCAAAGATGCACTATTCAAATCAACGCAATACTTAAGGTTGGCATGACATAAAACGCATTTTGCAGATAGTTATTTTAATTTTAATCTACAGAAATTATGAATATTTAGCTACTCAGTCACTTTTTTTCTCAACTGTTTTCAATCTCGGAAAGAAATTAAGCATTAAGAAATTAGCAGTGGTTTGATTGTTTTCGGCTGGTAATGAATTACTATAATATCACCTTTGAATGAAATACCCGCCCATAGAATTATACTCTTGATAGCCGAATGGCCACCACAGCTTTCGATTGTATCCATCTTCCAGAGTCCTGCAACCCAGGCCCGACACCCATTTTCGACCGAGCCCGACTCTGTCCGACGAGTGAAGGGTCCGAATGGGCCCGACCCGACCGAAGGCATGTCCGACAGAGCCCGTCCCAACTTGGCCCAGGAGCACGAGTAGGGAAGCGCTTCGGCCCAATTCAACTCCCATGCCAGCCATCGGGCCTGGGAAAGCAGGGAGTGCCCGACGGGCACGATTGCGGATTATGTAAGAGAATCACCGACTATTCCTCCACATACCAGAATAGTAACAGAGTTGGAAATGAAGTTCCTTACCTACAGTATTTCCGGACAGTAAGCTATAAAAAATAGCAACAATGTGGCTGTCGTGCATCTTAAGAGCAAATATCATACGCGCGCTAACAATATATGCCTTACAAGCCTTAGCAAAAGGAACGCGTAACAATCACAAATAATGTACATTTTAATAATTTATATTAGGGAAACCAGAATAATATTTCAAATGAATAGTTCCATTAAAGCGCAACTATAAGGCAAACCTCTGATGAGTGATGGGTTGTAATGAGAATGGAGTTGAATGAAAGACAAAAAATATTCACAGCCCATTAATTTTACTTGCTGAGTTCTTTGAAATTTACTTAATGAAGTATTTTACAGCCGGAAAGTTCTCACATGTGTGCGATACAAGATATCTATAAAAATGAATTATCATTACATGAACGCTGTAAAACTAAATCTCCAGTCGATTTAGATCAATATTCAACACAAATATTGCAAGAGATGGATATGAAGACGAAATCGATACTTAGGCGAATTACGTGGCTCACAAAGAATGAAGAAAACATAGGAAAAATATGTACAAATCATATACTCAGGTGGGAAAAGAAACGAGGAAGACCACAAAGGCGTTGGTCTAGAGGAATAAAAAAAATTGGAAGCACTGTGATGGTGGCCGAGAGCAAAGGATCACTCAGTCTTTAAAATTAGGAAAATTAATAAAGAATATGAGAGACATATTATTAAATAATCCCAAAATTAGTATCTATCTCATAAATAAACAGCAGAAACTTTCGATTTAACTTAGAGGGTAGGCGTAAAGGAAACCTCATTAGAAAGGGATGAATATGCTGAAGCCCAAGAAGTTACTGAGATTAAAAAAAGGCTCGTTTATCACCATGGCAAAATAAAAAATAGTGAATAACAGAATTCACTTCTCTTTACTATAAATTCAACCCATGGGATGTTATTGTCATCAATGTAAAAAATAATAAATAAATCTCAAAAGAATTCATGTAAAAATAATGGGCTATCTACATTTTTGACCTTTCAGTCAACACCATTCTCATGATAATCCATAACTCAGGTAAGGAGTTTTCCTTAAAGTTGCGCTTAAATGGAACAACTCGTTGGTGATATTTTTCTGGTTTAAATATAAGTAATAATTATATTTTATATTATCTATGTTTGCTATGTGTTCCTTTAGATAAGGCTTGTAAGTCATATATATTTAGGGTACGGAAGAATTTCGTCATTAAGATATACGAGAGTCCCATTCTTGCTCTTTTTTTAAAGCTCATTCTGTAGGAACACAATTAGTAACTCCATTGTTAAAGCTGCCAATTTGCTATTCATACCTTTCTAATAACCCATGAGCCACAATCTTCTAGATCCATATCTTATGACAATTTTGACAAACGATTAGTTTGCTCCAGGCGGAAGCGATAGAAAAATTTCGCGGGGTAAAATGAAATCGTCTGAATTTCTCTCCGGTTTACAAGCCTGGGTAGGGCGTCTCGTGAACATGGGCTGGGCTTTGGGGAAGTCGGGCCGGTGTTTAAGGGTGTCGGGTCGTTTGTCACATCGGGTAAAATAGGCCCCAGTCCTTTCGGGCTCATTCATAATCGGGTCGGGCTTCCTTTAACAATCGGGCCTGGGTTGCAGGTCTCTGCCATCTTCTCTTAAACGTGAGTTCGAGTATTAAAAGTAGTTCAATTGACTTGATTGTTATTAACTATTGATCCCTCGTCATCTGACGATTTTAAATAACTATATACACAAGAAAAGGCACCAACTATTAACAGTTTAAAAAGTGATTCAAATATAATTCAACTTCATGCGCTAGCTTCTTTCACATGGTTAGGTAAATAATTGGGAAGTTAACGAAAAAGCTTCAGGGCTTTCCACGTAATGGGTGTGTTAACGATATTATATTATTAGGGCCTGACAGAAATAAGAATACTAACTATTTATTCGCACTTTATCTGAGGAGTATTATTATCATAAATTTACGGCGGAAAGCGGTGTCACTTATCGAAAAACACCTTTTAGCATGCCAAGGAATACGCACGCTATGCATTCGAAATATATACCTCCAGGAAGAGGATGTTAAAAAGTAAAACTATAAGCAATCCTTGCCTTTTTTTAATACTTTGCTGGGTCCCCACCCGAGTCTATTACTTGCGGCAAACGATGAGGCATTGATGCGACACATTTTTCGCATATCTGAGGCCGCTGACGAAATGAGTCCCACAACCCACGCACCTGCGCCACTACTGCCACAGCTGTTGTCACGCCCCTTGGTTCCCACTCCTGTGTCATTATGCCCCATAAGTTCTCTAAGGTGAATGAGCGGGCAATGGTAGAACCAAAATCTCACCGTTCCAATGAAAGAAGTCATGAACAATAGCGGCTGTATGCAGTGGGCAGTTGCCATGGATGAATGTCACCTCTTCCTCTGGAACGACCTCTCTGACAAACGGCTTAAGTAATTTTCAAAAATGCCGACATAGTCCAATGAATCTAATCTTAGCGTGATCCGTACAAGAGGTCCTGGGCCGGCAGCAATCATTCACCCCCAAAAGCTTAGCGATACTCGACCTGATCCTCTATTCCATCGGTCAAAGATTCGTACCTAATAAGAGAGAACCCATCAAAATTGCGCTAAGAGTAATTAAAAAGAGATAAGTATTTAATTTCTCTTCGGTACAATTTTTTCACGTTTTCTGTTTTCAAACATGTAATGTTCTACTCCTATTACTTCCTTGCTTCCATGGCTACTCAGACCGCAAGTTCCTGGCCTCACAAATGATTTTACGCTATCTTACTTGGTTTTTCATTGCCGCTGTTGAGCTCCCGATCTTTTTACGTCTTTTTGAACTTGATCCCACCACCTCAGTCTGGGTCTTCCCAAGGGTCTTTTTCCTGTAGGCCTTCCTGTGAAAATTTCTCTCAGCATCGTATCTTCTTCTCGTCTGTAGACATGGCCGGTTCATCTTAGACGTCTTGATTTAATTAGAGCTATCATATCCAGCTGTGGAAATAGTTTCCTTAGTTCTTCGTTTGTTCTGATGCGCCATCTTTCATTTTCTTTTGCTGGTCCCATTATTGTCACAGAACTATATTTTCAGATGTAATCAGTTTCCTCTCCATGTATCTGCTCAAGGCCAAAATTTCTTCGTCGAAGAGGAAAAGTGGTCGTATTACAGTCTTGTAAATATTTAACTTTGGTTTTCTGGATAGTATTTTGCTTTTGAGGAGTTTTTTTCAGAGCCCAGTAGCATTTGATTGCCCTTTATACATTTTTCATTAATAACCCTTAATTCTACTTATTTTCCTTCTTCATTTTCTTGATTAATCACTGCCCCCAGACAATTGAATTCCGTACATATTTCAAATATTTTGTCTCCTCCTCTTAGCGGATTGTTATTTTGATTAACTATTCTTCACTCAATCTCTCCCTACACTCAGGATCTTCGTTTTTTCTTCACCAACTACTCGTCCTACTCGTTCGGTCTGGGTTATCAGTACCTCTGCAAGATGCCTTTGGTCATTTTACTTTCTGCTATTGGGACGGCATCATCGGCAAAAACTAATGACTTAAGTTTTAACCTTACTTTCAAGACTGGTAGCAGTTCTTCTCCGTTCTTTTCAAAGCTTCTTTTAAAGCCAGGTTGAATAGTATAGTAGACACACCATCACCTTATCTCACAACTGTTGCAATGTCAAATACTTCTGAATACTCGTTATAATTCTAACCTTACTCTCTGATCCTTTCATGCACATTTATACAACAGTATTACTTATTTATTTATTTATAAATTTAGAGAAAACAGTCCATTTTCAGCAAAATGCCCAATTTAAAGAGTACTTAAAGCAATTTATTAGTTTCTCAGGTATTCCTAGGTTTTTCAAAAGTTTCTCTTCTTTTCCTATTAAATACAGTAATAGAAGTAAACTTGAAATTTGAGAGGAGTATATGGAAAGAAGCATGAGCTGTTAAGTGAAATGAAAGTGAGACGAATGGATGTTTTGTGTGTATGTGAAACTAAGCGCAAGGGGCGAGATGTTGTTCTTGTAGATGGCGGTGGTCTGGCACTGTGATCAGGAGCTGACGATAATGTACACGGCAGTCAAGGAGTAGGATTCATTCTGGATTAGAGAGCTAAGTAACTAGTAAGGAAGTACGAGTTAGTAAACCCTGGATTGCTCTGGGTTCGCATGAAAATAAGTATTAGGAGAGTTGTGATTGTGGCGTGCTATGCACCAGTGGATAGGGAGAGTGACTATGTGAAAGATAAGTTTTGGGAAAAACTGAGAGAGGTTTTGAATGAATGTGACCCTGGTAAAAGAACAATTGTACTGGGTGACATAAATGACTGGGTTGGTGTGAGGCGGGATGGTGAAAACTTGGTGAGTGTGTGCTTGGAAAAAGTATTGTTTGTACCGAATACATGG
Organism: Ceriagrion tenellum; assembly: GCA_963169105.1. Taxonomy (NCBI): domain Eukaryota; kingdom Metazoa; phylum Arthropoda; class Insecta; order Odonata; family Coenagrionidae; genus Ceriagrion; species Ceriagrion tenellum. The sequence continues at coordinate 63,849,198 of OY720638.1, forward strand.
TTTAAACATAAGAGAATACATATGTATACCTGGGAAAGGGACGACTGTAAAAGCATGGTTGATTTCATTGCGCATGATGAGAGATTAAGGGAGTGTTAAGGGTGTGGGTCACGAGAGTGATGAGGGGTGCTGAATGTGGAACAGACCACTATCGGGTTCTCTCCAAAGTGAACCTGGGCAGAAAGTGGGTGCCAAGGAAGAATGTTGCGCGTAAGCAGTTGAGAGTAACAGTGGAGAGGATGCTAGACAGTGAGGTAAGAATGCAGTATGGTTGCATGCTTGAGGATGCTTTATCCTTGAAGCTAAGAGAATGGAACGAGTATGTATGAGAAACGAGAATGTGAATGATGCGTGGGAGTGTTTAAAAGAAGTGAGTGTAGGATGTGCTGAAAGTGTATGTGGAAAAGGAGTGGTAGGAAGAATGAAAGGTGATGATTGGCGGAATGAAGAAGTGAACATTGCAGTCAGGGAAAAGAAAGAGGAGTACAAGAATATGACTGATGCCAAATCTGAGAAAGAGCGGACTAAGGCATGTGAGATTGACAGAAAGAAAAGGAATGAATGCAAAATCGTTGTGAAAGAGAGCAAGGAAAGAATACGTGCGGATGAAGCTAGCAAGATGCAGAGTAACTTTGAAGGCAATAAAAAGCTGTTTTGGAAGTGGGAAAAAGGACTAAGTTTGGTGAAAGCAGGGGAATGAATGCGGTAAAGAACAAAAGTGGAGAGATCGTGTGGGATGAGAGCAATATCAGTGACTGCTGGAGGGAGTATTTTGAGGAATTATACAATAATGTTACAGGCGCTGAGGATGAGCCTTGCAAAGCAGTATGCGAGAATGTAACGATGGAAAAGGAGATCAGTGAGAATGAGGTCATAACCCGGACAAATGCAGTGTGATGTCTATCTCCCTAAAGAAGGCCCCTCTAGAATTAAATTATACTGTGACTAATCACCCGCTAAAACGTGTTTCAACATCTATGGACCTTGATATTCTTACTGACAATAAATTGAACTTTTCTCCAAAATACAAACAATCAAGTCTAAAGCAATGTCCTTCTTAGGCTTCCTCTATCGTTTTGCCGAAATTAATGAGCCCCGAGCACTTAGAACTTTCTTCTCTTCCATTATTTTTCCAATTCTTACCTATTCCTGCCCCATCTGGTCTAGCTCTTCTCAAACTAATCTTTCATCGCTGGACTGTGTCTGCAACTTCCTTGCTAAAATAGTTAAGAATAGATGACCACAATGTCGTAATATGTCCACCAAGGCTATTCTATCATATCTCTCCATCCCTAATCTCCCCACTCATAAACTCACAGCAGACTTAATATTTATTTATAATATTCTTAATTCCACCATCGACTGCCCTGAATTGCTCTCTTTTATCAATTTCAAAGTTCCCTCCCGCCCCACCCGTTCTCACCCTTTACTCCACATGCCCATTCCTAGACTTTCGATCACTAAACGTTCTCTTTTCTTCCGCCTCTCCTCTCTATTGAATTCCCTCCCTTCCCATATTGATCCTTTTGCACTTTCGCCGAAATCCTTTATAAGCATTTCCCTTTCGTATCTTTCACCTAAGTAGTTACTCCCTCATTTTTTTAAAATATATATTTACAAAATTTCTGCTTTTAACCTGTTGTTAAGTTTACTTGTATATGTCCTTAACTGTGCGTATAGTTACATGGCCACTATTAAATGGCACCATAGCTGTATGTGCCTTTCTTACTTTAAATAAATAAATAAATAACGGAATTGAGAGTATTGGAAAATGGGAAGGCTGCGGGCGTAGATGGGATATCCAATGAAATGTTGAAGTGGGTGTAATATACTCATTTGTAGGCCGTGTGAACTATATAATTTATGCTTACAGGCTTCTGTTGTTCCAGTGGATTGGAAGAACGAAATCATCGTTCCATTGTGCAAAGGGAAGGTAGGAAAGACAATATAATAATTGTCAGGCCATTAGTTTATTGAGCAATCCGGGAAAAGTGTTCAGCAAAATTTTAATCGGCAGAGTGAGGAATATCACTTTCGACAGTATATGGGGTGTACAGTGTGGGTTTATGTCTGGTAGAGGATGTATTTACCAGCTTTTCGCGCTTTAACAAGTGATAGAATCATGAATGAAGAATGTGCGGGCGTCCGAAAAAAAAGTGTATTGTGCGTTTGTTGATTTGGAGAAGGCATATGACAGGGTAAGTAGAAAGAATTTGTGGACGGTTTTGAAGGACTATGAAGTAAATGGGCTGTTATTGAATGTTATGATGGCGATGTATGATTATAATAAGGCAAGTGTGAGAGTTAATGGGGTTCTGAATGATTGGTTAGCGATAAAACAGGGCGTAAAGCAAGGATGCGTAATTTCACCATGGCTGTTTGATGTAGTTATGGATGAATGGGTTAGACATGCATGTAGTGAAAACGACGGTGTTTTGATTAGAAATGCAAGCATGAGAGTTCTACCATATGCGGATAATGCTGTTTTGATCTCAGAGAGCCAACAGGGATTACATAAGTTCCTAGATAAGTTTCGTGAATCAACGGAGATAATAGAATTAAGGGTAAATGCGGGAAAACTGAAGTATTTGTTTTGGATAAGGAGACTGGGGAGAATAACTGTATGACGAGGGCGAATGGTGAAGTAATTGAACAAGTGGACGATTTAGTGTGCATAGGTAAGATGTTCGCGAAAGAATGACGGATAGATGAGGAGATAAAGAGACATGCGAATGCTGGAAGGAAAGTGGTAGGTAGCACATGAGCATAACAAGGAATGAGTGCCTGTCTAAGAAAGCGAAAATCGCCGTGTACATAAGTGTGCTTCTCCCCACTTTGTTGTATGGTAGTGAAACATGGGTACGTCAGGATAGACATAAGAGTAGACTAAACTCCGTGGGTATGAGTTATCTGAGGAGTGTTTGTGGCAAAAGTAGGATGAAAGGGGGCAGGATTGAGTGGGTAATTAATGAATGTGGGTTATATGCTCCAGCAATGGACATATATAAAAGGAGTGTGCTTCGTTGGCTTGGCCATGTTGAGAGAATGGATGAGAGTCGAAGAACGAAACAGATATATAAGAATGAAATGAATGGTGCGAGAGGTAGAGGTAGGCCGAGAAAATTGTGGTTGAATGTGGTTGAGGAAGTTCTTAGGAGGAGGATTATTAGGAGTCTTAAAAACAGGAGGGCATTAATAAAAGAATGTATGGGGGTGAATGAGACAAAAGAGGTCTGCAAGGATAGGTCATAATGGAGGAAATTATTGAAGCAGAGTAACGTGTACAAATATGTATTTATGAGTGACACTTTGTGACTGTGCCTACCCCGGAAGGGAACGGCGTGATTGGTATGTATGTATGTATAAATAATAAGATATCTACTAAATGTAATTCAAGTTATATCATTAGAAATGGTGAGAGTTTAAATCGTCCTATTTTTGCAGTTAATGAGAGTAAGAAGTTTGGCGATTAAGTTCTCTTGAATCTTAGTCATTACATAAAGATCTACTCGCGATTACCAATCGGCTTTTCCTTTTGGGAAAAAAGCTAATCCTGGCCAAATCCAAGAAATGAATGAGTACATTTTTGATTTAATGCACGTGAACTGATGTAACTTACCGATAATTGCGAGGACGCCACAAGTCCACCCTACCCTCGCGGTCACTTCTGACTGTCTTCTCGTCCGCAAAAATAGTAAGATCTCAAACTTCCTGCTGACTACTTAAAAATCGTTCGGCGGCGAACTGCACCCTTGCTACTTTACGCTGCTCATATATAGGCGTCTTATGTGCTGGCTGATGGAATTTTAGGCTTGCCTTGTAGAGGTGCTGTTAAATGGTTAATAGCTGCACTCCAGATGTAAACTTTGACTAACTCCCTCCCCCTTCGCTGTTTAAAGGGTTCTTTCTGCCTACTAAGCAATGTCGGTATCAACTGCTGCTGTTATGCAACGTAGTTTCCCCGATTATGGCCTGCTCCTTGTCGTTTTGTTGTTGTCGCCATCCGCGAAACGCCGAGCCCATCTCTGTACGGCGATCCGGCTAATTCCCATTCTTCTTGCCACCTCAGAGATGGGCGTTCCTGCGGCTACCATCTCAGCGATGACACCTTTATCGGCGACAGAGAGCTCAGAAGTCGGAGTACGTTCCATAACAACGGTCTGACATTAACCGTTTCAGTGCTTCTCAGTGAATGCCTTCGGAAATACGCCTTGCCAAATATATGTTTAATGGGTCGTTTTAAAGCGCGATAGATTGGAATTAAGTTTACTTTAAATGAGGAACAGGCCACCAGGTTTATTCTCTTATTTCTTTAGAGAGGAAAAACGGAAACTAACCCAAAATTGGTGGGTAGGCTTTTGCACCTACGTGACTTACCTCGAGGTGTTAAATCAGGCAGTTTCACAGTAAATTGCAAAAATGTTTCGCAAAGAAGCATTTTTGCAATTTTATGTATAGGTGATATATATAAAATACGTCACTTTCTGTCGTGCATAGGTCTATTATTAAGAATCGTCGGATGACGAGGGGTAAACAAGTACTATCAATTAGATCCATTGAACTAATATAAATGCTCTTACTCACTGCTTAAGAGAAGATGGCAACTATGGAAAGCTATGGTGGCCATTCGGCTATAAAGTGAATATAATTCTATGAGTGGATATTTCATTCCAAGTGAATATTTCAGTAATTCATTACAATGTCAAAACAATCCAACCACCACTACTTTGGATGCTTAATTTCTTTCAGTGGCTGAAATTAGTTGAGAAAAACGTGTGGCAGAGTGGCTAGATATTGATCATTCATGTAGATTAAAATGTAAATAACTCACTGCCAAATGCGTTTTATCTCATGCCAGCCTGATATTGCGTTAATGTAAAGAGCACATCTTTGGAGTTTTCACACACCCGTTCCACTGAAAATTACACTTTGTAAAAAGTTCCCTGATGTAGATTTTAACTTCGCCTCCTTCGCTCCTTATACAGCGATCGTGGATATTACCACCTGACTTTATTTGGCTAATTTAAAGCTATCCGGGACTAGCCACGGAGTTCCACTTTAACGGAGTCACCCGCAATGCACACATGTGCGAAATACCACAGAGAAAAAAAAATCATCCGCCTTGACCGGGATTCGAACCAGTATCCCTCGATTTCCGACCGAGTGCTTAAGCCAGTTAAGCTACGATTCATATATGTTTATTCTTTAATCATTTACATTGGTTCATAAATGTATATACTTCATCCAAACAAGTCAACAATCATCCGTGAGGTGGTCTCCGCTATTCAGCTGATGGCGAGGACAGGGAGACGGTGCTCGATGTGGTTTCGCTGGTGGGTGCTGCATCCGGCGGTCTTGTATGTGCAGGCAGCCGTTCGGTCAGGTGAGCAGAAGTTCCAGGGTAGGGTGTAGACTCCTGGAACTGTTCAATCGACCAGGGGCGCATGGTGGGTGGCGCCCCAGCGAGATGAGCAGACCTCACATAAGAGATCAGTCCCTGTTCGACATTTCCCCCATTGAGCCTTGTCTCTATATATCGAGCAATCATCCTGGATAAGATAATTGATTTAACGAAAGGAAAGAGCCGGAAATTTAGGGATAATAACTTGGCGTCGGGGATGACACCATTCCCGAAGGAATCCCAAGTGCGAAAGGTCCGACGTATTGCATACCATGCCGCCTGACCCTCGTTGCAACCAAGGAGATGATGTGTGAGTGTGTCAACTTTCCACCAAAGAGCGCACCGATCAGAAGCGACGAGTCCGAAACGCTTTTGGGTCTCAAGGGTGGGAATCAGGCCATTTATGACGAAAAACATGAGTGACCCCTGCCGCGAATTGAAATTTGCTGCACACCAATTTTTTATTGAGTTAGGTGCGGCCGGGACGGAAGATGGGAGTTCCTTTAGGATTAATTTAGCGTAAACTCTTTTTGTCACGAGTGACTCACCGGAGGCCAGCGTTTCAACGATCCTTTGAATTGATCGCTCTGCGGAACGAAACGTTGGGTTCGAGGAAGCCCCGGCGAGGGCGGCCTTGACTAAATCCCTCCACGCGGGCCTGTCATCGGAGAGGGCGCGGACGTGGAGTTTGGAGATGAGAATGTCATATTTCAATTGGATATTCGTTAAGGAATGTCCACTTTTTTGCGGGGGGGGCATACAATTGCTTCCTCGAGACCTTCTTAGCGTGTCCTGTCCAAACAAAACGGTTTGTGCACATAATGAGTTCGGCATTCGCACGGGAAGGTAATGGCCATATATGCGCTACGTTCCATATCTTGGGCATAATCAATTGTTCCAAGAAGCGAACGCGAGCAAGGAGGGGGAGTGACGGGAGAGCATATCTCCCACACACCGCCCGCATCTGCTGCACCATCTCCCCCCAGTTCCGATCGAGGGTCCGGTCGAGACAGGTGTCCCACCAAAAGCCCAAGATCTTAATGGGGGGAGTAGCAATGGTCCAATTACATACAGACTCCGACAGCAAATTCGCTCCCCCCGTAAGAGGAAGGCATTTGGACTTGGCACGATTCACGAAGAGACCGCCGGTCTCAAAAGACCTGAGAATCTTGTCCGCGATTTCTAACTGGTCGAAGCAGCCAGCGAAGATCGTCAAGTCATCGGCATAAAGCACACCCGTGTAAACTTCGCCAAAGAGCCAAGCCCCGACACCTCCCTCCGCCATCGCGCGGATCACTGGGTCCATCGCGAATGCGAAGAGAAGCATCGAGAGCGGGCATCCCTGGCGAACTGAATTCAGTATGGCAAACGAAGAGGAAATTTCACGATTTTATTTAATTTTTGCCGAAATGTCGGTGTAAAAGATTTTGATCGTACGAATGAAGGCTTCCGGGAAAGCCATTCTGCGAAGTACGGTTAAAATATAATCAATACGTATGTACATAATCGAAAGCCTTAGCCAGGTCCACGGCCAATATAGCAGAAATATTACAGTTCGCGGATTGATTTGCAGTTAAGACCACATTACGAATTAGGAAAGAAGCGTCTAAAATAGTGCGCTCCTCCGCGATCGCATATTGGGATTTCGATAAAACCAGGTTTGAAACGGCATGAAGTCGACGTTTAAAAACATGAGATAAAATTTTAAAATCGCAATTTAGTAGCGCGATCGGCCGAAGGTCATCAAACGTCCTCGACCGACGTTTCTTAAGGCCGTTTTACACGGGGCACGTAATTGTACATTCTAATGTATATGCAATCGTGAATTTCAAATTGCATCGTGTAAAGCGGCGAATTTCAAGAACGCATGCACGAATGCATGAACGCGAGACGTCAAAATAGCCCCTGCTCTAATTCCGAGCTCGCATTCTCGCAATTTGTACGAATAGCACTCCATCTAGCCGTCGCAGAAGTAACGACATCCAAGTTGACTGATGAAAAGTGTTCAGTGACATTCGGAGCTATGTGTTTACAGTTATTCTTCGTGTGGGAGGATATTTACAGTTATTCTTCGCGTGGGAGGATATTTACAGTTATTCAGAAAGCGTTGACTGCGCGGTGGAGAGTCGGAGAGAGAGTTGGAGAGTATACAGAGAAGAAAATGAGTTAGTCACAAAATGACGTTTTCGCCCTTATTAACTTAGTAAGGGACAGGCCGTATTTATACGACCCTACCAGTGCCCTTTACAAAAATAAAGGGAAGAGGATGCAGGCGATGAGAGACGTAGCTGCCCAGCTATCGGCAACGAGGTTAGAATATTGATCAATTTGTGTTTAAAATTATGTTTTCATCTTACTATGGTTAATGGATGGTAAAACTGACGTGGAGAACCCCGGAGAAGTATAATTACAATTCATCTTCCATTATGAGCGAGTACTGTAAATACAGCAGTACTGCAAATAAAGTTTACGGTTAGTTGCCTCTGCAAAAGACGTCATGATGTTCTTCAGAAGTTTTCAACGTTAGTTTTACCAATATTATGGTGTTGAATAATGTGCTGAACTCACCCCCGCTAATGCGATATCGATTAACAAATGCATTGCTTCGCAGGCCAAATACATCGGCCGATGAGTGTCGGAGGAAATGACACTCCCTCCGAACTAACTACCTGTCGGAAAGGAGGAAAATTACAAATTCGAAGAAGAGCGGGGCTGGAGTAGATTCCGTAAGAACACAACGCATATAAATATTGGCATGCCAAACAAAGTCCGTATTGTATGTTTCGTCCGTAAATAAAAAATTGTACTATTTCAGATCTACGTAGCCTCCTTATTTTATTTTGACGAAATGGCTTTCATTGAGGGGCATGTCAGTGCAAGGGGGAGTTCTTCCTCCATCGATGATGAAACCGAGGTAATTAATGACCCTTTGTGACATCGCGTTCTTTTTTTGAGCCTGCATGGCACTTCATCTTGTTTAAACGTTCTTCCCATAATTAAATGTAAGCAGTGTACTAACAGGACTTGATGGACGCAGTGGGTAACATTCCATTTTCATTGGATAACCTAGTTTAAATATGACTCATCATCCATTCACTTTCTGTTAACGGAAAACATCAGAGGGTTTACGCACAAGCTATATTCCAGAGTACCAGTGGTGGTGGAAGTATAGTTGGATATGATGGATTGTTTTTGAATAGTAAAGTGAAGACCTAGTTGGGTTTTGCATAAATCACATAGTGTTCTTATTTAAGTTCTGACGCCCAAGTATGACAAATTAATGATGCCTAAATATTCTTTTAGTTATTCCTTAAGTAATATGTCGGAATGGCATTGGCTGCCATCACATTGCACTTAACTGGAACAATCTCTTTTTTAGCATGCAGTGTTACTTCCAGTGGAGGTTGAATTAGAGGAGGAGATACCAGTGTTTGAGGAGGGGGAGCTGGGAACCATCAATCTTGCGGGGCCGTCCACCCAAGTGGACATCATTTTCTCGGAGGACTCCCCACGCCCGTCCAGTGCCCCTCCGCTGAGGACTATCATGCAAAACCAACCAAATGTGGACGCACCACAAACTGCCCTTCCACCAAAGAGGCGGCGGTTGGCATCTCCACAGGAATCTACGCCTCTGTTAACTGCAGCAGCTGAAGCCTTGGGGGGTATCAGCCGCCGCTTCGAAAATGTCCAGGCAGAGGACATGGAGGGGACATTTGGCAGATATATAGCCAACCGGCTGAGGCAGGTGAAAGATGAAAACATTAAAAAAAATAATAATTTTTGAAATAGAAAATTTTTTTTATGAAAATGCATAATAATTACAATAAAATACATTAAGGACAACTTATTCGCTGTTAAAGTAATTTTTAAACTCATCCCTTATTTGGAGAGCTGAGTTGGTAGGCCTATTCCTAGCCTGGGGAGGCATTTCAATTAAGGGACAACTTTCCTCTTGGTCGTTTTTTAAATACCTAGCACCATTTTTTGTGCAAAGGAAATTGTGTAGGGCAACTGCAGCAAGTGTAATGGTGTCCACCTTATGTGGGCTGAGATTAATAGGAGAGACGAAAACTCGGAATCTGTTGCTTAAAATCCCGAAGGCATTCTCAACCACCCTTCTTGCCCGAGAAAGTCTGTAATTAAAGTTCCCCTGCTCCTCTGTTAATCCCCTGTTTGGGTAGGGCTTCAAAATACGGTTTGACAGAGGAAAGGCATCATCTGCCACAAACACATATGGCACCTGTAGATGCCTGTTTGGCAGTGATTTGTCGGGAGGGAAGTTGAGGGAATTGGAGGCGATTGCTCTATTCAGGGAGCTCTCGCGAAAAACGCCCCCATCACTTATTCTCCCATTAACCCCAACATCGACGTAGAGAAATTTATACTCTGCGTCCACCACAGCCAGTAAAACAATGGAATGACTTCCCTTATAGTTATAAAAAAAGGAGCCAGCACTTGAAGGGGGCCGAAAGACAATGTGCTTGCCGTCCATGGCTCCCAAGCACATGGGGAAATTCCACAATGCATCAAATTTCCTGGCTACATCTTCCCACTCCTGCTGTGACCGTGGAATCTACAAGAGGTAAGGAGAAGAAGTAAACTGGGTATCATGAGTGTTCACAATTCTGACATAACTTGGCATTAAATATATAGTGCAAGCATCCATTAACCTATTTTCCAACAGTGGATAAAACTAACAAGTGTCAGCTTTCACAATGGAAATTTGGCCAGCCACTATATGTTATTTTGGTAAAAAAACTCAAACCCTCAATCAGTAGGGATAGTTTTGGGTTATCCAATAACCTTATAAAACAATGGTTGCAATTGACAGTTCTCTTGGTACCAATTGTGAATTTTGTATTTTTTTAGGAATGTGTATGTTAGAAAACAGACAAGATCTATTCCGATGTACATTTGGCTAATGATCTAATAAATATTATTACATGGGTAAAATTACCTTAATGTAGCGGGCCTTCAAGTGCCTGTATATGCTTCGGCAAACTTCCGGTACAATATTACTTATTGTACTCTCATGGATTCTCGAAGAGTACATAAGTGACCGGTAACTTTCCCCAGTCGCCAGAAATCGCAACGTGAGGGCCAATCTGCAACAGCAGGAATACGAAAATATAACTGAATTCCAAGGGACAGAAATGAGAAAATATAGTTCAACTTAACTACGAATCGAACTGAATAGGTACATTAAATACACTCACCGCTTCTCCGGAGATATCGCTTCCCTCATCAGTGTATTTTGTCGGCCGATGTCATGCCTCACAAGATTTAACAGCTCGTTAAATTGCTCCTCCGTCATCCGCATAAAATTGCGGTAGTCATTCCTGTCTTCTACAGCCAGCTCCTGTTGGACCATATGGAGAATGCCCGTTCCCTCCTCTCGCCTACGGATCCACTCCCGCATCCAAAGTGCTCTTCTGGCTCTTCTCCTGCGGTTACGCCTTTCTATGAGCTCTGCGGCCCCGATCAAGATCCCCACTACTGCTAGCTCTGCAGCAATCAACGCAGCCTCCTCCTGGTCCATTACTTTTCTCCAAGGATAATAGAAATCTTTATAGTCCGTGCTTTTCTCACAGAGAAAGAGTGACTCACTGTCAATACCACAGGATCCCACAATCACTTCAACTGTATTTTTCACCTATGTCAACAACGTCGTGTACAGAATATCGTATCTCTCCTGTTTGAACAAAACACTCGCTCTTACCGCACTTATCAGAGGACTGGAATTCACGAATGAATGCATGCTTACGACCACCGTGTAAAGCAGTCACACATTCGTTTTCGCAATCATTATTGCACGGTAGATTGCGGAATTAATGCAGTGTTAAGTTGTGCAATTACGTGCCCCGTGTAAAACGGCCTTTAGGCAATAATGTAAGCAAGGCGGCTCGCTGGCTGGGAGTCAGCATGTCGCGGTCTAAGATCGAGTTAAATACACGAGCCATAAATGGGCCTAGAATATCCAAATACGCGAGGTAGAACTCGTACGGTAGGCCGTCGGGACCAGGCGCTTTTCCGCGGGGGAGTGAGCTGGCAACGGAGTCCAACTCCCCCTCCTCGATTTCACATGTCAACCTATCATGGGCATCGGGGGGTAGGGTGGGAAGAGAGTCGGGAAGCGGGGGCGCTTCCTCCTCCCTCCAGAGCCCATATCGCTGAAACCTGGACTTATAATGTGCCACGGCGTCCTTTATGAGGTCGCTTCGAGGGTCTTCCCTATTCGACGGCGGTATAGCATCATCACTCATCCGTAGTGTGCGTCTGAGTTCAGCTAGCGTGAGTGGACCCCAAATCTCGGGATCCAACTCCATTTGCCATCGTTTCGGGTGGAACCTATCTAATTCCAAATCCAAGATTCTTTTTTTAAGGGCTGCGACTTCTTCAAAAAAAGTGGCCGATCATGAAGGGATTGCGAGGAGTTCCCTGAGAGCGGAGCGGAGGAACCCGATGCTCTCATCGAGCTCTCGTATTCACTCATCAGTACACCTTAAGAGTGAGGCGATGCGTCTTTTAAATACACCGTCCCACCAGGCACTAATATCTAGATCCAGGCGAACGCTAACGATGAAGTCGATCACGGAGGCCCGAAGCACGCCACGGAAGTATTCGTCGTCCAACAATTTGCAGTTTAAACGCCAAAGATACGGACAAAACGGGCGCTTAGTGGGAGGGGGGGGCGTCTCGAGGGTGGTTCAAACAAACGAGGATCGCACAATGATCGGACAAGGAAACGGGAAGGGTATCGCAGGAAAGGAGAGAGGGAGCAAGATGAGGGGAAAGGAAAATGTAGTCGATCCTCGTGCGGGAGCCGAGTCCGACACGTGAGTACGGAGTCGAATTTGACGCCGAAAGATGAAGTGCGGTGTCTAGGCAGCGAATGGAGTCTATTAACAGACTCCGGCTTGGACGATAGTTCAAACGATCTCGATTAGATCCGGAATCCTCCCGACGGTAAATAGCATTAAAGTCCCGTCCAAGGATGGCCTTCCCTGAAAAGCAGCCCAAATATGGAACTAACGCAGAGTCGAAAGGAGACTCGCGCTCTACTCGACGCTTTACACCAGAAGGCGCATAAACATTAATGAGGTGAATACCATTTGCAACGAGAGTCATAATACGGCCAAAAGGATGGCGCCGCAGTCCGGTCACGCACATCCGCCGGTGCACTGAGGTGGTGACGCCTCCCTGATGACAGGAGGAGAAATTATCAAAGGATTGAAGGAGGGAATCTTGCCCGACAACTCCCTCTACAGTCTCCTGAAGGAAGACTATGTCGACTTTCAAAGAATGCAAGAAATTGCGAATTGTATTTACTTTAACTGGGCTTGATATCCCAGCGACATTCAGAGACATGACTCTCAAGGAGGCGTGGCGGGGACTGCCTACTACCCTGCAACCCGCCATCATGAGCTCGTTCCAACCCTGGTCTCTCGGCTACCTCTCCTGTTAGAACGGCGATTCCGGGAGCGGTTCCCGGTCCTCGGCCGACCGACACCAGTGCTGCTTGTTGATTGACTCGTCTCCTCGGCCGATTCCAGGTCGGATGAACGGCTTAAGTTATTATACCTGTTCATGGCCAAAAGAGTGGGGCTGAGAGAAGGAGAAGATGACGGAGTACGAGGGGGGGTACGGTGGTGAGGGCCAAGGTCTTCTTCCGGTAGTTATAAGGAATGCATAGTGGTGGGCGAAGACTCGAACAAGCCCTCGCCGTCCGCGTTCGTCGCAAGGGACCTGTCGCTAGGGGAGGGGATAGACGCGATGTTTTGCGTCCCCGATGAACCGGCCCACGGCGAATCCCTGTCCAAAGCCTCCGCCTCCTCCTCCTTGTGGCGACCTTCCGTTGTTTCGTCCGGAGCAACCGGGGATGAGCGGTGGGGGGAGGAAGGTGCGGACCGCATCCTCTCCTCACTCCCGATCCCGTGCGTGCAGTTTCGTTGGAAGGGTGAATCATGCTTAGCAGAGAGGAGGGGAGGGGAGGGTTTGGGTAAGATTGGCAAGGGGAGGGAGAGAGTGTAGAGAGGGGAAGGAGGGGTCCTCAGCGCCCAGCAAGTCAGAGGTGATAGTTTCTAATGAGACGACGCAGTTTTGTTTCCAGACGCGCTGCGGCATCGGCGTTGGCTTCTTGGCATTCGAATGCTCTGGTGTTTCTTCTATCCTCTGCTTCTTCGGCGGCTCTCCGTCATTGGAACCCGTTCCCCTCTTCATTCCGCCCTCTTCTTGGGCGGGGGTCGGGGGGAAAGGAGGGGAAACGAGCGAGGGGACCGCCTCCGGTCCACGTGCCGACGGAACCTCCGCGGGTGCTGGGGTCGAAAGTACCGGTGGGATAGCCTCAGCTTGCAATTCAACGAGCTCCCGGGCCTGCCGCTCGACCGTCGCCTCATCCATGTGTTTGGCAGCCGGCACCGTTGTGACGTCGGCGTAGCTCCTGGAGTTATTTCGTGGGCAATTCCTTCTTTCATGCACCTCTTGACTGCAGCGGGCACAGGTTCAGCGCCGACTATCGTAAATAATGATGAACCTATTCCCTTCAATGGTTAAGTAGGAGGGGATATTTTTCTCAACGATCATCCTGACGATTCTGGTGCCCGTCAAGATATGTGTCATCCCAGGAATGTTCCATTTGCCGTCCCAAATACGGACGAATTTACCGTACCGGGAGAGCTCATTCGTGATCGCCGCGTGCGGCACCTCAATAGGGAGGCACATCACGCGGACATTAACAGGGGATCCCGTGGCAGCCTCTACGTGGACCTCCATTCTTCTATTTGTCGCGGTCGGAAACGGCACCCGAGGGAGCATCATTTCCATTACTCTCTTATAGACCTCTTCAAACTTCACAAAAATCTGTCTTCTCGATAATCCATACTGTATCAGGTACTTTTCGTCTTCCGCGAGGCGCATCGTCTCGGTGACAAACGCGAGCGCCTCAAGGTGCTTCGCAGTCCGCATCCGCCTGGATGAGAACTTGATGCTGCCGATGAATCACCATGGCAGCAGGGAAAAGGGAAATAAAGGAAAAAAAGGACACTTCACAAATCAGATAAGGGGGCGTTGTTGCCGTGGTGCAGGAAAGTTACTGGTCCCGGGAGGAGGGGAACCCCCAGGACTAAACGGCACTGCGTCGTCTGACACCTCTAGGCGACGGCTAATGCACATAACATGTAATTACACTGGTGAGTATACCAAGAACGGCAACGCTAAGGGTAAATAACCATTCAGTAGGTGCTTTCTCTACCCTGACTCTGTGGGATGAACTATACTGGGCACTTGTTCACCATTGTTTGAAGCGAGATGCACCATTCACCACTGCTTGTAGGGAAGGGAGAACGCAAAACGAAACGCACAAAGGAAAATAAAATGGCACTCCGCCGTGAAACATAACGAAACCAGCCAGTCACTGCACTACTAAAAATAAGTACAGAAGGCTCTTCGCTGTATTCAGGGCCGCCCCCGCGGCCCAGTTAAAACACGAAAACAAGCACCTTTAGCGGGTCTTTCAGCTTTCTCAGTGTCACTCTAGGTGGGGATGTCCGCCCGAAATCCGCCGGCGGGGCAGCTTGCACTCGCCGGGACGACCGAAAGCCACGTCGGTGAAGTTGGAGCGCAACCGAGACACGTCTTATCACCGAGGCTTCCTCTTCCCCTATGGATTTTTGTGACCTTTACGGGATCAGATGACCAGATGCGGGTCTCCAAAGAAATAATTCAGAACGCATAGGAGGCAGTTGAAGACACCATGGAAGAGGAGAAAGCGGAAAGGGGTGAGATTCCGGCATTGAATGGGACCCCGGAGAGTACATCGAAGACGACGGAGGAAGAGAATGAGGCGGCCCCAGCTAATTCCTGCCATCGTGCGGAAAGGAGTTTGGGTCAAGGGAGCTCTGGCGAAAGCCAAACGGAAAGAAAAGGCGGACAAGAGGGGACAACGTATAACTCAAAGAGAAGGAAACGGCAGATAACAGCCGCGAGAGCTGAGAAGTTCAGATGTGAGATGGAGAGAGGGGCGGGGGACGTGACAGTGCATAGTTTTCCCCCTGTTTCTTCCGCTATCTTAAAAGGGGAATTGGAAAAAAATCAAATTGGGGAGGAGGAAGGGGCAGCCCTCCCTCCGAAAGAAATAGACAGTCAAGGGCTTAGTGAAGGGGAGGATAGGGAAATAAGGGAACAAACATCGAAACCCAATTAACGTCCTCTTTTTGCAGTACTAGACCACTTTTCCGACCTTGACACCTTTCAAATCCAGAGGCCGGCGCCTGGGAATACGGATGACGTTAACCTTCTCCGAGACGCGGCTGGGCCGTTCACTGACGTCTTCAGAGAAAGATAGGGGGATAGTGACGAAGAAACAATCGGATCTCCACCCCGAAAGAAAAGCACGAGGAGAGGTCTCCGCCGAGGCTCCAGGCGACGAGGAGCCGGACATGGTTCGGAGTAAAAGCGGAACAAGTCTGGCCCAGCAACCTGCAGCCGCGGACCCTCTACCACCCGAACAAAAGACAGTAAGTGTCTCTACCTACGTGCCTTGTCAACCGAAGATCTAATTCATGAACTTGTTTGTCACTCTTGCAAAATCTAAATATGAAAGTCCTAAGTATTAATATCCCAGGACAATACAATGTCCTGAAAATTAAAACTATTATATCCTTCTTAAATTCACAAGAACCAGAAATAGTTTTACTACAAGAGGTCAAAGAGGAAGCGCTCCTCGATCATCCAAGCTTCAAGGTCATACGACATATTGGAAACAACGGACTAGGCACAGCAATGCTAATTAAAAAAGGCATTAACGCTTCCCATATCCGCCGGCACCCCTCCGGACGAATACTTGCCCTTATGGTAGGCGATTTACGTGTCATCAATTTCTACGCTCCTTCAGGGGAACAAAAAAGAACTGAGAGGGAATTATTCCTTATGGATCACCTGACCCCTTACCCTCATACATTTAAGGGAAAAGCACTCCTGGGGGGTGACTTCAATACAATCTACCGAAAGGAAGATAGCGATAGTAATATCATGCGTTCAACCTACCGGACAAGTCGAGGTTGAAAAATGCTAATTGAGTCACTTTATGCTACCGATGTCGCCCTAGCCCTCTTTCAAGGTCAACCGCCTTTCACCCACCACCAGTTTAACAGCAGGACTAGAATTGACTACATTTTCATTTCCCACGACATAAAAAAAATAGAGGCACTCCGGGAGTGCCGAAAGAAGTGAAAACTTGAAATAACGTGAGCATTTTTGAATGTAGGGAATAATTTCTAATGAAGTGTTTTATTAATCAGTAGAAAGTAGTTTCATGTATATAATAAATTAAATATTCATTTATTGCGCTATTGTACACAATTATTTTACATAAAAATTGTACACTTCAGAATAATCAACTTTCATCCATTATTTCAGCAACTCTTTCATCATCACCGCCATTATCATCGGCAATATCTAAAACTGATACAATAGGCTTATGGTAACTAAAGTAAGAAACGAATAATTTTGATTCGAATTTGCTTAAATGTCTTGTAAATACTGCATAAATAGTAGTTTTATATTTCGTTGTGCCAAGATTGCGATCATTAGACATCGTTAAACCAAACTCACTATTTAAAAATTCAATCAATGGTAGATTTTTATCGTCTGCAAAGTTTATGTTGAAATCTCCACTCAAAATCATTGGCAAATCATCAAATCTTTTCCCAATTTTTTGTTCAAGCAATGCAGATGCATCATGAGAATAAATGAATAAATTTTCATACAAGAAGTCTCGTATCGCCCTCAATGACTTATCCGGAGAAATATAAATGGCAACCATAATAATGAACTGATTATTCTCAGAGTGGCAACGACATATACACATATCGCCAATATCAGAAGCAGTAGTATTAAACATGCTGGTGAATTTCGCATGCACATCCATATAATTTGAGCAATAATGAACTGTGTTCATATTTTGATAAATAGCTACTCCTCCTGCTGGACGATTATTTCTTCTGAAACTTGCAACAAAGTTAAAATTTGGAATGTCAATTATTTCATCATTACCCATATGAGTGACGCGAGTCACTCATATGGGTATGGGTGACGGTGACGCGAGTCCAATGGTTTTTACCCATCCACAAGTACTGTGTATATAGCGAGTATACTGTGTATATACAGAATATACAATTATACATATATTTAGCAGCAGTGACGGTGACGGTGACGCGAGTCCAATGGCTTTTACCCATCCACAAAAGTGTATATACAGAATATACAATTACACCTATATTTAGTAGCGGTTATGGTGACGGTGGCGGTGACGCGAGTCCAATGGTTTGTACCCATCCACAAGTACTGAGTATATGGCGAGTATACTGTGTATATACAGAATATACATAATTATACATATATGTAGTAGCGGTGACGGTGACGGTGACGCGAGTCCAATGTCTTTTACCCATCTACAAAAGTGCTCAACGCGACATAAGAAGTTTTCACTTCAAAAACTGCCTCATCCTACTCCACCATACCTGTTTCCTTCTCCGACCATTGCGTCATTATTCTAAACCTAGACTTGAAAATATCCAAATGCCAACCTCTCAGAAAACACACAAGCCCTCCCTCTCTCTGCAGAATGGACACACAAACAATAAATAACGATGAATTCCAAGAAAAAATCCGCGATAAAATTCAAACACTAGTTAATCACCCAATTGCTAGACAAAACATAATTCGGTGGTGGGAGAAAATTTTTAAACCACAAAGTACCCGAAGAATAAAACTAGAGACAAAAAATATATTAAAAGAACAGAATCACACCATTACTTTCTACCGGAATGTACTTGAAGACATGCTTACAATAAAAGAAAAAACATCAGGTCTCGCAAACGAAATATCCTCCATTAAGGAACATATCCTGACATTAGGAATCAAAAAATACTCCCCCCACCAATGGATGAAGGAGGTTCTATCAGAAATATGGGGCCCCCTAACCATTTCCGAACTAAGCAAAATAATAAAAGCAAACCGCGACTTCACCTGCAATGTTAGGAATGAAAATACTCCCTACAGTACAATAAACGACTACTTAACAGACCACTTCAAAAATACCTTCTCGAGATACCCCCCTTGGAGGGAGGACGATTGTCCCCGGCTTAGCACTCTTCCCACCCTCACTGACGATCAAAAGGTAATACTGGACGAAGAAATAAAAATTGAAGAGGTGGAGCGAGTAATGAAAAGTTTACCAAAAGGGAAAGCACCGGGGTCAGATGGCCTGCCATACGAATTCTACTCAACCTTCTCTGATTTACTAAACTCAATTCTGACGAAACTATCCAACCAAATACTGAAAGAAGGGAGCTTAACGGAAGGTCAGAAGGACGCCATTATAACGCTTATGCCAAAATGTAAACAACCGAAAACACCAATTGACTTCCGACCAATAGCACTCCTCAACTCAGAATACAAAATATTAGCTCATATTTTCAAAAACAGGCTCCATGAAATCTGAGACCAAATGTTAGCACCCGTACAGTACGCAATCTCCAAACAGCGAAATATGATCGATGCAGCGCTACTAATTACGAGGGTCGTTCCGAAAGTAATGCCTCCTATTTTTATGTTGGAAGTGTTCCAAAATGGAGTCTGATATGGACGCGCGTATAAAACAGCGATGTGTGGTTGAATTCCTCACTGCTGAAGAAATTGCGCCAATTGAAGTGCCTCGACGCTTGCTAAAGGTGTATGGAGATGATACAATAGACGGGAGCAACGTGAGACGATGGGTACGGCATTTTCAAGGTGGTGAAAAGGGTGTGCATGACAAGCCACGGCCCGGTCGACCCTGCACAGCTGTCATCCCTCGCAATGAAGAGCGTCTTGATCAACTCATCCGTGCTGATCGGTGGATAACGACCAGAGAATTGTGTGCAAACCTGAATATCGGCTGTAATGCCTTTGAAACAATGTTGGAACATTGTTTCCAAGGCATTGTTTCCATTCAAGACTCGGATGCTGTTGTCAAAGCTGTAAGGAAGTAGTTACCCTCAGCTGGTTCCGATTTTTACCAGCGCGGCATGCAGGCTCTGGTTCATCGTTGGCAAAAGTGCATAACAAATGGTTGTGACTAAGTGGAAAAATGACAGTCTTTAGCTGAAATATTGCTCTATTTAGCTGTGCTGTTGTGACTTATGTATCTCCTGTAGTTTCCATGAATAAAAATAGGAGGCATTACTTTAGGAATGACCCTCGTAGAGATGTAATATTATCACACCCATCACAAAGAAATGAATTTCAAGCGATTTTAGCAATCGATCTACGAAAAGCGTTTGATTTCATCAGAATAGAGTGGATTCAAACTATATTAAATGAAATGGCTTTCCCAAAATTCATAACCAATGCAATAAATGTATTATACAAAAATATAACGGCTAGAATAAAAAAAAAATAGAATCTCCACTCCCTTTAGCTATAAAAACTGTGTAAGGCAAGGGTGCCCGTTGTCCATGATCTTTTTCGCATTCGCGATTGACCCTGTACTCCGAAATCTAATAGCAGAAAATATTGGCCTAGCAATAGGGGTTAATCACGTTCTCGGCGTAACATACGCCGACGACATCACCCTTTTTATAGAGGATAAAAACCAAATACCTAAAGAAAAAAAATAATCAAAGAGTTTGAACCAGCGGGAATATACTTAAATGAAAAAAACCTAAACTCTTACAAATCAAGGGGGAAGTGGAGACGTCAGATACTAGCTGGACCACCACAGATGAAATCAAAATTCTAGGACACATGTGGAAAAGTAACAGCCAAGAGACCGTAGAAAAAAACTGGGAAATAGTGCAAAACAAAGCCCTATGGATCATAAAAAAATACCTGCCCTGCCATTCCTCTCATAACCCGGGCAAAAATTATCAACCAACTTGTCTACCCCCATATATGATTCTTGGCACACGTATGGCCGTTACCAGGAAAAACCAATGAAAAGATAATAAAAGAAACCAACAATATGCTTTGGAAAGGTTATTTGAAAAAAATAGCGCGCAAAAAATTATACGAACCACCAACGCAAGGTGATCTAAATTTGACCGATTGCGAATTGAATGCCAATATTCTTTTTGCGAAGCAGAACCTCCGTATCCTCGGTAGTAACGGGAATGGCGCAAGACCTTGCCTAAAGCTGCATGGCATGACGCTCCACACAACACGGGATTCCCGAAAGCAATACGCAGAACACAAGAAATAACACAACTCCTCTTTGAAGGAGAAACGATTCGAACTAAGAGGTTATACCAAAGGGCAATGAAGGCCGGAGGGGGGTGGGGGAGGGGAACACATCCTGGAAAAACTCTTGGAAAAATTGGGCCGCCAGTACAGGGACAACATTTCAAAAGAATGTCGTTTTTGAAATAATCGCGTAACTGCTTCCCACAAGAGAACTCAAAACAAAAATGGGCCTACTTGACAATCCTTATTGCGGATTATGTGGTCGAGTTGACACGTTCGCCCACTACGTAATAGGATGTGACGATAAGATCAAAGAATGGGAAACGCTAAAAATGATATACAAAAAACTGAACAAATTCGGTAGAGGGACAATCGAGAGCGCTTACCTTCTGAAATGAACTTTAAACTCTTCCCCAATTTTAAAAACAATGTACTAACCTCCCTGATATAAAAATTTGCGAATTGCAGAAAAAGACAAATAAATGCAAAATATGATGTGCTTAACCACGCCAAAAGATGGTTGACAAGTGCAACGAAGACACTGAAAGATTGGCTACTTGAAACCCTATCGAATATATAAAAGGGAAATTGTGATAAATGTATACTTAAAAAAACTCTGAACTTGATGTAAACCAATAGTTAACAGAAAATAAATGTATTGAAACGTAGCTTAACTAGCTAAAGCACTCGGCCGGAAATAGAGGGATACGGGTTCGAATCCCGGTCAAGGCGGATGATTTTTTCTCTGTGGAATTTCGCGCATTTATTTGGCTAGTCCACCATATCCCAAAAATGGTAGATCCTAAAATTAAAATAATGCGCACTGAAAAGTCAAGGGGAGCCCGATTAAAATACTACTATCGGTTCCAATGCGTGAACGTGAGTTTCTTGATGGCATTCCTTCCGCTGGAGAATTTACTCAGGACTATAGTTCTACATCTACATACTACCCTCCGAGCCGCCACATGGGCGAGATGCAGGGGGTGGTAGGACACCTGCTATTCGACTCCAGTTTTTTCCTTTTTCCAGATTTCCTCGCCCTTCCTCATCGTCTCTCGGCGACGCGAAGCTTTCCCGGCAGAGGCTGCAGCCAGCCCTGTACGCCAAAAAGATTTTTTCCCACACGGCCCCATTTAGTCAAGCCCTTAAATGGGGCTGGTGGGATTCTACATATTTTTGAAAGAAATAGTACGTCGCCACTTTTGATCTGGTGCCTGAAAGAGGACAATCGTCTCAGAGATAATCCTCCCTCCTTGATGAGATACGAACCAATCTCACAAATATATTGAACACAGGGCTTTAATTCGATAAAGCAATCATTATGATACCAGCAATCATAGCCCCATTCAATCTAGCTCGTAAAATGGGACTGGTTGATATACATCATTTTTGGGTATGCATATGTTTGCAATCAATAGCACATTACAACACACGGCGTTCGGGATTCCTAAATAAAATTTCGCGGAGTAGGCCTAAAACCGCCGAAACGTATTGTTAATGTCGCTTCAGTCTCCCCTAGAAATCGGGTGGAGGATGCGGACAGTTACATTAAATGGCGCCCAAACTGGGACCCGATGCTTTCAGTTAAATAGGTGTTAACGTCTAGGAGAATATTACGTTTGGCTAGATTACGATCTTGTGTCTTGTGAAGGCGACCACGAATTCAGGGTAGTTTTTTCCGCAGTGGACCTTACGTAAAGCATAGAGAAGTCGTTACCGATAAAGTTAGCAATCATTCATTTCCATGTCAAATTTGCTTGGGAGTGGTGTTATTTGGGATCACGCCGGAACTCGCCTACGATAATCAAAAGTGGTCAGGAGGAGGGGATATTTCGTATGCCTTTTGACTTCATCAAAGACATAGGCGCACGCGACCGTCATAGTAAACGATCGAGGAAAATGGTGCTCGAGGGCAAAGAGGAAAAGTGGAAGGAGGAAATAACGTTTACGGACTGAGACGTCTGCGTCAACTCCCTCGGCATGGGAACGAGACGTGTATAAAATGGGCCTCTCTTCGTCTTAGGCTAAGGAGTCGGAGAACATTGGGTCGCCAGACGTTCCATTAAAATGGTTGGTTACGAAGGAGGAGGGGGAGAGAGAGCAGCTGGGAGAGAAGGAAAAGAGAAGGAGGGAGAAGGAGGAAGCTCGGAGGGACGAGCAAGGGAAAGGAGACGAATAATTTAGCCAAATGATGATTGCCTTAGATGGAGAATCCCTTCGCCCTCATTGTCAATTGGTGGCCAAGAGAAATAGTGGCAGGAGAAATATACGTTGCTCAACGCTCAAAAACGAAGAAAATAATGCACGCTACCCTACAAAACTTCAAGAAAAAAATCCTCGGTGAATTACTAAATGAAAACCCCAAGTCATTCTGGTCTTACGCGAGAGAGCTCCAGGGCGAATCTTCGACAGTAGAGTCTTTACTGGATACAAACGGCTAAGTGGTCACCAACAGCATCGACAAAGCCATTTTATTAAACCACTACTTCGAAAGTGTATTTACTAAGGATGACCAAAAAACACCATTTTGACATTTCTGACTTTAAGAAGCCGATGGCTGACATAACATTTCAACTTGATGGAGTAACTAAACAACTGCGTTCGATTAAAAGTTACAAATCCCCAGGTCCAGAGGGAATACCAGCTCGCGTGCTGAAGGAGTTAGCGCCACAGATAGCACCATTCTTAGAAATGATATGAAAAAAAACATTATCCGAAGGCAAGGTGCCCCAAGACTGGAAAACAGCCAACGTCATTCCGATATTCAAAAGAGGAAATAAAAGTGACCCAGGATTTTACCGGCCTATATCGCTAACATCACTTTTATGCAAGATCGTCGAAAACATTGTCGTTAGTAATATTACGACATTCTTGGATAATGGTAACTTCCAACATAGCAGTCAGCATGGCTTCCGTTAGGGCAGATCCTGCGAAACACAGCTTGCGCTCTTCCTTCATGATGTCCTAAAATCAGGTGAATCGATTAAGCAAGTCGACGTGATATGCCTTGATTTCAAGAAGGTATTCGACCATGTTCCTCACAAAAAACTCATTTATATATTGAAATCATGCGGAGTCAATAGGAAAATAGTGCATTGGATAAGTGGCTTTCTCCGTGATCGAAAACAATAAGTAGTTATTCATGGTTAAAGCTCTGGTATATGATAGATACGGTCGAAGTCACATCCGGTGTTCCTCAAGGAAGCGTGATTGGCCCTATTTTATTCATTATTTATATTAATGATCTAAGTTCTCAAGTCGTCAGTAAATTTTGTTAACCATATAATAGGACGGTCCTCGGATGAAAAAGTCAAAGAGAGATGCTACTTCGCGCTGGTTAGGTCACATCTCGAATACGTCGCGAGCATTTGGGACCCTGGTCAAATAGAATTAACCAAAAAATAAATAAAATACAAAGAAAAGCAACGCGCTTCGTTAAGACTGCTACGACCGTAAATATAGTGTCTCACAACTTCTAGAGGGATTAAGGAGGGAGCCCCTAGAGACTCAAAGGCTACACACCAGGCTTAGGTTGCTTGAGAAATTCAGAACTGATATTTTTCAGAGCGACATAGATAATATAATCAAGACTCCTCACCACATTTCTAGGTCTGACATGCGATAAAATAAGAGAGATACACTGCCGAACAAATAGGTACAAAAACCCGTTCTTTCCGCGAGCAATAAGCGATCACAGTAAATATTGACCTCCACTAAATAGACTTCTATAATTCATATCACCATTTCATCTCCAAAAACTTACACCTTGACGCGGCTGGTGACTTAACACCCCCGGCCAACCGTCCATGCGGCGGCTCGCAGGGTTTTATATAGATGTAGACAATTTTATGCTTTTTCATGTATATATACCTGTATTTGCGATATAGCTACAGCAGACGTTGGCCCGCATTGACACGGGAACATGTGATCAGGCGCTTTCGTTATATTCTACTAAATATTCTAGTTTCCCAAAACGCCTGTGTTTTATCGTCATTGTACTCCACGCTTCGAGAATTTACTCTGTCTTCTAACACCCGTAGGAATGCTCAAGTTGGGAGTAAAAGCACTGCGCTCCCGACCTTACCTTTGTTTAACACTCATGATCACAATACTCCCAGTAATACTCATTGTCAGTCACAAGGAGTCACCCATCTACGGAGTGAACCCCACCAGAAAATAGCCTAGGGCGGACGTATGTTTGATCACCCACCTCCTTCGAATTCCTCACCGGGATTATAACTGCTAGCGTCCGCGCCGATAGATCCCTGGGGTTTGAACAAAATATGTTGCGAAGCGACAAGTACGTCAGCTACGTACATGTTAGAAGGGAGGCCACTTGATGGTTCAATCAAAGAGGATGATGAGAGAGTAATAGTTAAAAGAACGCTGTCGGAGATATGCATTTGGTGTCTTGGGGATGTGATACCGACCTTGATCGACACCGGCAGTGAAGTTTCTGCCATAGAGGAGGAGTTTTTTTGAGACGATCTATGCTAGGAAACCTAGAATCCCAACCTTACCGATGAATAAATGTTTCATTATCTGTGAGAATAGGAGGAGGTCCAATCCTATTACCCGACGGGCTTTAATCCCGATATAGATAAGCGGTCGAAGCATGGAAGAGGTATACTTAATAGTGAAAAATTTGGTGAGAAAATTCATTTTAGGAACAGACTAGTTGTCCGAGAGGGATCAATGATAGCTGGTTGTACGAACATAAACGTGTTTGGAAATATGTAGAATTTCACTTTCTCCCGGCGAATGACTGCTATCAATTCTTCTCGGGTATCCGTCCGGGTAAGATGCTCCATCTTCTCTAACGCCGACGTTTCGATGAATGACTTATTCATCGTCATCAGGGCCGTTGACCCTGGCCCTGATGGCAATGGCCCTGATGACGATGAATAAGTCATTCCTCGAAACGTCGGCGTTTGAGAAGATGGAGCATCTTAACCGGACGGAAACCCGAGAAGAATTCACAGCAGTGTTTGGAAATAATCAGAGGAGTGTGGAGGAATCCTTTTCCGCCCATGGCACGGTGAGTGCGTCGGACGGAGGGTAAGGAAACTCCGCCGCGATTGGCATTACTGTGGCTGAATCGATACGTGGTTTGGACCACTCAACTAGCTTACAAAAAGGGGATCTAATTAACGCATTAGAAAAGCGCCGGGAAGTGTCTTTCCGATAGGCCAGGCACTTCCCACGAATTCAAACATATAATTAAATTTTTCGATAATGATGATGACTTATAACTTTTTTTTTCCACACGTTTTTATTTGGAACGACTCGGGTTTCGGCGTTCAACGTCATGTTCAAGAAAATCGAAACGCGGATCGTTCCAAATATAAACACGTGTAAAAAAAGTTATAAGTCATCATCATTATGTTAACAAATTCCATAAAGTTATGCCTGAAACCACCAATTATACCAATAAATTGTTCGATGAAACGCAGGTGGACTCCCAAATCCAGGCTATGTTGGAGGGAGGAATCTTTAAGAAAGCACCTAGCCCGTTCGGGAATCCCTTTGTGATAGTGAAGCGAAAGGACGGACACGTCCGCTTGAGTCTGGAAGCGAGAAAATTGAATAGAGTGACGATGCCTGAAAGAGACGATCCCCTGCGAATGGATGAAATGCTTAATAAATTCGATGGGAAGAAATGGTTCACAACCACAGATTTCACGTCCGCGTATTGCCAGATCTGACTCTATCCCGATGGCTAGAAATATACGGCTTTTTCATACAAGTCGATGTTTTACGTATTTCAAAGGGTTCCATATTGGCTGAAGAATAATGGTGCGGTACTGATTTGTTGTTTGGTGGCTATACTTGAGATGGAAGTTGCTACATTCTCGACGATTTATCGATTGCGTCTTCTCACGTTAAGGAGCACTTGGGACTTCTAGGAATGTTTTGAAGAAATTTGTGAAGTCAGAGTTAACCTTGAACTCGTCAAAATTCAAGTTCTGCTGTTTGCAGCTCCCGTTCCTGGGATACATTTTAACCCCTGAGGGATTGGAGGCGGGCCCCGGAAGAATGCGCGTTATGCAGGATGCAAAAGCGCCACGGAACGTTCGTCAATTACGATGACTTTTGGGTGTGTGATTATACATACTTATATATATACATACCAATCACGCCGTTTCCTTCCGGGGTAGGCACAGCCGCAGAGTTTCACACATAAACACACATTTGTGCACCTAACTCGGCTTCAATAATTTCCTCCATAATGACCTACCCTTGCAGAACTCTTTTGCCTCATTTACCCCCATACAATCTTTTATTAATGCCCCTAGTTTTCAATCTACAATGGACTGGTAGTCATTAGGTTAAATTACTTTCCCAATGATTTTCTCTAGTATAATTAGCATTTACATCATTCGTACATGCATACCAATCACGCTGTTCCCTTCCAGGGTAGGCACAAACACAAAGTTTCACTCATAAATACACATTTGTATAACTAACGCTGCTTCAATAATTTCCTCCATATTGACCCATCCTTGACAAATTCTTTTGCCTCATTTACCCCCATAAACCGCTTCATACACGTCCTCCTGTTTTTAAGACTCCTAATATTCCTCCTCCTAAGAACTTCCTCAACCACATTCGACCACAATTTTCTCGGCCTACCTATCCCTCTCGCACCATTCATTTCATTCTTATATATCTGTTTGGTTCTTTGACTCCCATTCATTCTCTCAACATAGCCAAGCCAACGAAGCACACTCCTTTCATATATGTCCATTGCTGGAGCATCTAACCCACATTCATTAATTACCCACTCAATCATGACCCTATCCATCCTACTTTTGCCACAAACACTCCTCAGATAACTCATACCCACGGCGTTTAGTCTACTCTTATGTCTATCCTGACGTACCCATGTTTCACTACCATACAACAAAGTGGGGAGAAGTATACTTATGTACTTCGCTTTCTTAGACAGGCCCTCATTCCTTGATATGCTCTACATACTACCTACCACTTTCCTTTCAGCATTCGCATGTCTCTTTATCTCCTCATCTATCCGTCAATCTTTCGTAAACATCTTACCTAAGGTCACAAAATCATCCACATGTTCAATTACTTTGCCATTTGCCCTCATCATGCAGTTATTCTTCCCATTCTCCTAATTCAAAACTACTACTTCAGTTTTTCCCGCATTTACCCTTAATTCTATTCTCTCCGTTGATTCACGAAACTTATCTAGGAACTTATGTAATCCCTGTTGGCTCTCTGAGATCAAAACAGCATTACCCGCATATAGTAGAACTCGCATGTTTGCATTTCCAACCAAAACACCGTCGTTTTCACTACATGCATGTCTAGCACATTTATCCATAACTGCATCAAACAGCCATGGTGACATTACGCATCCTTGCTATAAGTCGTGTTTTATCGCTATCCAATCAGTCAGAACCCAATTAACTCTCACACTTGCCTTACTATAATCATACATCGCCATCATAACATTCAATAACAGCCCACTGACTTCATAGTCCTTCAAAACCTTCCACAACTTCTTTCTATGTACCCTGTCATATGCCTCCTCCAAATCAACAAACGCACAATACACTTTTTTGGGACGCGCAAACATTTTTCATTTTCTCCCAGGCATAAACCCACAATATATATCCCATATTCTGTCAGAAGTAGTATTCCTCGCTCTGTCGGCTAAAATTTTGCTGAACACTTTTCCCGGAATGCTCAGTAAACTAATGGCCTGATAATTATTATATTCTGTCTTTCCTCCCTTCCCTTTGTGCAATGGAACGATGATTGCATTTTCCAAAACCACTGGAACAACAAAGGCCTGTAAGCATTAATTATATAGTTCACACCACCAACACATGAGTCAATTACACCCACACTTCAATATTTCACTGGATATCCCATCTACGCCTGCAGCCTTCCCATTTTTCAATACTCTCACAGCCGTTATGACGTCCTCCTCAATGGTCTCCTTTTCCATCATTACATTCTTAATAATTACTTCACAAGGCTCATCCTCAGCGCCTACAACATTATTGTATAATTCTTCAAAATACTCCCTCCAGCCGTCACTGACATTGCTCTCATCCCACATTATCTCTCCACTTTTGTTCTTTACCGCATTCATTACCCTGCCTTCACCAATCTTAGCCCTCTTTACCCACTTACAAAACAGCTTTTTATTGCCTTCAAAGTTACTCTGCATCTTGCTAGCTTCATCCGCACGTATTCTTTCCTTGCTCTCTTTCACAACGATTTTGCATTCATTCTTTTTCTTTCTGTCAATCTCACATGCCTTAGTCCGCTCTTTCTTAGATTTGGCATCAATCATATTCTTGTACGCCTCTTTCTTTTCCCTGACTGCAATTTTCACTTCTTCATTCCGCCAATCATCACCTTTCATTCTTCCTACCACTCCTTTTCCACATACACTTTCAGCACATCCTACATTCACTTCTTTTAATCACTCCCACACATCATTCACATTCTCGTTTTTCATACATACTTGTTCCATTCTCTTAGCTTCAAGGATAGAGCATCCTCAAGCATGCAACCATACTGTATTCTTACCTCACTGTCTAGCATCCTCTCCACTGTTACTCTCAACTGCTTACGCGCAACATTCTTCCTTGGCACCCAATTTCTGCCCAGGTTCACTTTGGAGAGAACCAAATAGTGGTCTGTTCCACATTCAGCACCCCTCATCACTCTCGTGACCCACACCCTTAACACTCCCTTAATCTCTCATCATGCGCAATGAAATCAACCATGCTTTTACAGTCGTCCCTTTCCCAGGTATACATATGTATTCTCTTATGTTTTAACCATGTATTCGACACAAAAAATCCTTTTTCCATGCACACACTCACTAAGTTTTCACCATTATCATTCACTCGAGGGTCACCAAATGGCCCAACCACTCTCTCAGATGAATCCCGCCTCACACTAACCCAGCCATTCATGTCACTCAGCAGAATTGTTCTTTCACCAGGGTCACATTCATTCAAAATCTCCCTGTTTTTCCCAAAACTCATCTTTCACACAGTCACTCTCGCCATCTACTGGTGCTAGACCTGTGCGCCGCCGCGCCGTCATAGGTGGTCATTTACCGATTATTGCCCCCGATGCGTCGGAACTCTACTTAGGCCGTTTCCGAACTTGGCAAATCTAGCATCTTGCCTTGAAACCTAGTACGCATCGAAAGCTATGACGTCATGGACGCGTCATCACCATGCGCTTGTTCACTAGCTATCGAGGAAAGATACCAAGTCAACGAAAAAGCAGACTTGTTATGCTTGCTAGGTTTCAAGTTAGAACTCGGGGTGTGATAATATGGGCTTGTATGGCAAATAGAAGTGAAGAAACTCTCAAATGGATACTATTTTATCATTTCCTGATGGTATTTCTCTGCATTAGATTTGGCTAGCGGTTACCACCAGATTCACTTGAGGAAAGAGAATCGATACAAAACCGCCTTTAGCACGCCAAAAGGGCACTATGAGTTCACCAGAATGCTCCTCGCGTTGAAAGAAACTCCGGCCACCTTTCAGCGCTTGATGAACTCCGTGTTAGCCGGTCTGTAAGGAATGAAATGTTACGTGTATCTGAATGACATAGTGATACACGCGGATTCGTTGGTCAATCACAATACAAAGCTTAAGGAGATTTTGGAACGTTTAAGAGAAAACAAACTCCAACTACACCTTGAGAATTGCAAATTCCTGAGGCGTGAAGTCAACTACCTGGAACGCGTTATTACGGAGGAAAGTGTGAAAACTGACCGTGAAAAGGTGAGGAGAGTGAAGGAGTTCCCGCCGCCGACGACCACAAGAGAGCTGAAGGCTTTCCTAGGACTCGCAGGCTACTATGGCCATTTCATACCTGCATTCAGTACGATAGCTAAGCCCCTTCATGAGCTTTTAAAGAAGAATGTCCGCTTCGTGTGAAAAATGGAGCAGCAGGAGGCATTTGAGGGATTGAAGCTCCTCCTGACAAGTGAACCCGTGTTGCATGATCCGGATTTCACTCGGGAGTTCATCATAACGACTGATGCGAGCAACTTTGCCCTAGGCTGCGTATTCTTGCGAGGTGCTATAGGAGAGGATCGCCCAATCGCCTATGCCAGTAGGACGCTGAACGGTGCAGAAAGAAATTATTAAACCACTAAAAAGGAGCTGTTGGCCATTATTTGGGGGACAAAATATTTCCGCCCCTACCTCTACGGAAGACCATTCTGCATTGTAACCGATCACAAGCCAGTGACGCGGATATTCAATGTAAAGGATTCCAGATCCAGACTCATGAGATGGCGAATCAAACTAGAAGAGTTCGAGTATCGCGTAGTATTTAAAAAGGGTCTCTTTAACTCCAATGCCAATGCGCTCAGCCGGATCTAAGCTCTCACCGGTGCGGAGGATGAAGGCGAAGACGGGCTTGACGAAAGAAAAGACGAGGAAGAGATTGCAGGCAAAGAGATAGATGTAGAAGGTCAGAAGGAGATTCTGGATGAAGGCGAAGACGGACGCGACGAAAGAAAGGACGAAGGAGCTGCAGGCGAAGATATGAGTGTGTAGAAAGAAAGATGAAGATTCTCGACGAGTTCCCTGATGGCTTGTCGGAGGCCATCAGGGAATGAAGAGAACACTTCAGAGAATCCACATATACATCACTTGGAAGGGGAAGAAGAAGAATGTAGAAAATTACATTAGGAGATGTGAATCCTGCCAGAGAAACAAAACGAGGCAAAGAAAAATAAAAATGTCGATAGAAATTACTGACTCTCAGAAGGCAGTTTTTGAAAAGTGTGCGCTGGATATCGTGAGACTGCTACCCGTGACTCACCGAGGAAATAGGTACCTGTTAACCTTTCAAGACGACCTATCATCAGAGGGCGAGAGAGAACCTTCTTCAAAGAAAGGAGAGAAACAAAGTGGACTATGATAAGGGAGTTATTGCTAAATTGTTTAGAAATGGTGACAAGGTTCTCCCATTCGATCAGAGTGTTAGACGCGGAAGATCGAGAAAACTCTCCTCCCAATGAATAGGACCATTCATAGTTATTAAGGTAGACGGTGTGAATGTGACCACCAAGAGAAAACGACGAATTACGAAGGTCCATGCGAATAGACTCAAAGTGTTTCTTTGACTATTTCAGGGTTCTACCAAGGGGCATGGGATGAAGGTACTCGCCTTACTCCTACTCCTGCACCTGAGTTCAGGGCGGACCTTAGATGTCACCCTAACTTCCATCACGAATGACCCGGGACTATACTATGACTAAGAGGGTGAAGCGCAATTGTACGCATCCGAGTGGAAGTTAGTCACCGATGTGAGTTTACAGGAACTAGATGATAAGTACAACCAAATGCTCAAGTATGTGGAAATAACCAAGGCTATATGCGTAAAACAAGGTAACAAATCTTGGGCCAATATGACGGATATTGCCTCTTTGCTCCTTTAGGCCCCGCAAAAATTAATGGAAATTGATGCAGTGCGGTTGATAGTTCACCAACTAGTCCGGAAATACGAACCACCCCTACGGTCGAAAAGAGGGGTATTTGTCTTTGTCGGAAAAGTTGGAAAGATCCTTTTCGGTACCATAGACAACAATGACGCGCTTTACTATTCCGGAAAGATAGAAAAATTGGAGGGAAAGCAAGGGGATATGCTGCAGCTTGCCAAGGAATAAATGACGGTTGTCAAATCGACCCTGCGACCTGTAAATGTAACAATAAATGAAATTCATCAAAGCGAAGATAAGTTATGGGAAAACCTGAGAGAGATTGCAATCCATGTTAATGAAGATGTAGAATTTCAGAGGGAACTTGACAGAGTAAGCCGTGAAATAGTGATAACCAAGCATATGGTTCCGTTAAATAGGGCCCTCGGGGATTTACGAAGTTAATATGACATTCTGGTAAATGCTGTATTTAATGGGCAAAAGAGCATCCTACAACCTCAGGTCATCAATCCCGCAAAAATATTTGAGATAATAAAAGCAAACCACAACCAGTTTCTTAGGGACTTACCCTTACCTTTCCCCATGAGTGTGACGGCTGGGAGTGCCTTGCTTTAATATTATGGACATCGACGTATTCATGCCGTCCAAAGTGTTGCCCTATGTGATTCGACTTCCTTTGACGGATCGTGTGAAGTACAATGTTTATCATGTGATCCCCTTCCCCAGGGCTTTAAATAACAAATTCGTCTTCATCCATCCGGAAAAGCCTTACGTGTTCTTGGATGTGACAAAACAATATTACATAAAACTCTCACAATATGACATTGACAGGTGTAAATATGTAAGTGATTATTGGTTAATATGTAAGCAAAGGTATCCTGTGAAATTGACCCATTTCAGTGTAGACTGCGAAGCGAGAATGCTTCAATCTGTTGACAATATTCCGCACGATTTCTCACGGAGGATTTCTCAACTGAATCAAACTATTTGGGTCCAACTGGACAATAACGAGTGGTTGTATGTGGAACCCATTCCTGAGCGCATGACCCAATTCTGTAACGATCAGGAAGCTGTCGACATAGTGTTATCAGGATCAGGGCAAATTAAATTCCATAAAAACTGTAAAATGTATATAGATAAGTTTGTAATCCAATTGAAGATTGCCACCAACTATACCAATAGAGACGTGATTCCCCCTATCAATATGACTTATGACTGCTGCGGAGAGACAGACTTTAGGCTAAAGTCAAACCTCCGAAAATTCCAATCTCCATTGAAACCTGTGACCAATAACATTGAGGACTTAAAGTATGCCAGCCATGAGGTGGAAGAAGCGGAAAAACTCATTAACGAGCAAGAATGGCAGATGACACATGCCAGTAGGGTGACTCATTTATCTTTTCTTACATACGTTGTCCTTGTTATCATTGGTATATTAATATGTTATCATTGTTGCAAATGTTGTAAAAAGTATGTACCCAAATACTTTAGGGCATGTCGAGACGCTGATTCTTCCACCACTATCATATTCAAGCCCAGAATAATCAATATTGTCCACACCTCCAATGACGAGCTCCCCCTACGGGAGGCTGAGACCGCCGAGAGCACCCGTCTGCATATCGCCTCAGCGGCGCACCAAGGCAGCGTAGACCGGCGCTCGGGTGCAAACAATTCCGCGGAAAACGCTAAAAGGTATAATTGTAATCAGAGGAAGCACTATTGCTTTCTCTTCAATTAGGGGGGAGGTGTCGTACGCGAGAGCAAGATACGTATGAATCACCGTGAATTACTTAAGATACCGGTGCTGTGATGCTGAGTCACTGGGCGTATTATTGAAGATGAATCACTCAGATACCAGTGCAAGTAATCTATGATTCAAGCTGCCCTTCGGCGATATCGGTCGGGAGGGACCAAGACATTGACCGCGATATCAGAATGATAGAAGAGGGTGGGAGGCCGTTGGCCCCCTCCCGACTGCTATATTACAACCCGAAGCCGATTGCTCGGAGGAATATCTTGTCAAACGCCGGAGGCGAATGTCCTCCGAATAAACCTTTCCAATAAGATTACACCGGAATTTTAGTTCTTTATTGCACCCACCCAATCCTTGAACGGGGCCCGATCGTCGGTAAGATACCGCCCCGAATCCGCCGTGTCCCTAGACCGCTTGAGCACGACAATGTGACGGTTTCGTTGCTTTCTCTATTAAGATAGGGATGTAAATGGGAATGGTCGGCGCACAATCAATAGACTTTCGACGCGATAAGAAGAGCATTCTTTAATCTCGTTGTCATAGAATACCCTGATTTCACGCGTCCTATGTTCTTGCACGCTGATAGTTCAAACCACGCCTTAGGAGCGGTTCCCTTTCAGAGAGATGAAGCGGAAGGTGAACATGTGATAGCATTTATAGGCCGTACGATGAAGGGATTGGAGTTTTTCTACACCACTAATGAAAACGAGGCGCTTGCCTTCGTTTGAGCCTTCCAAAATTTTCGACAAAATCTTTTAGGCGATATCGGGTGAAGTCGGCATTGGAATCGATTCACTTTTATGAAGAGAAGAGCCACTGATGGACAAGAGTCCAAACATACTCCTCCTCGAGGTACCCGATGGTTACGGAGTCATTTACCCTTTCGCGGCGGGAGTCGCTTGCCCCAGCGATCCAGCCAACTCTTGTGGCAGGGGGTGACCGGCGGAAACGAGCTTCTTTCATTGTTCGTATGAGGGGGGTACGAATGGTTTTTGGCGATGTGCGTGGGTGGTGAACGTGGGCACAAATTTAGGCTCGGAATTGCTTCCTTCAATGAAGCAGAATTCGAGCTTCTGATGCCAAAAAGCAAAAAAAATCAGGTATCTTGGTCACTACATGGTCAAATTAATTGTGGCCGGGTTTTGAATCTACCCTTCATAAAATCTCGTCCTCACCCTTTTCCCCAATGGTTCGGAACCAATCCGACTTTCGCCTATGGGCTGTCCCACGGGATTAAGTACTCCTCACAGGTTCCCGGGTGTTCGTCCGGTGAATCAATCCTCCCCCATACTAATAATCTTTTAGGCAGGAGGTGATCGTAAAAACGGACCACTAACCCTTGATATTTCTGAGAGGATGAAAATTAAACAATAGTCGGTTGACGCGTTGGGTGTTGGATCTGCTCCTGCTATTCTATGGGGAAGGAGGAGTTCTCCTTCCCCATAGAATAATGCCCGGGAAAACGTAATGTAGTCCCGGGCTGGATGAGTCGGAATTGCGCCGAGGGAAAAGGCGACAGAGGATATCGAAATTATAGTGCTAGAGTGAAGCATAACGGCATTCCCAGAGGAGGAAATCAAAAATATTAGTGTCTCGCAGGAGAACGATCCGAATTTGAGAGTAATGCGTCAGGTAGTGAATGGACAATTGCGTTAGGCGGAAGCGACTGACGCGCGTACTAATAAAAAAGCCGCAAGATGTCGATTTTATAAAGGCATATTGTTCCGTAATACAGGAGCAGCCCAGCCAAATTACGAATCTTTGCTCCCGAATGTCGTAGGACACAAGTTACTGTGGCACGCGCATACGTAGTATAGACATTACGGGGCGCTAGAGGTTGTAAATTGGCATGGGGAAATTTTTTAAAATTTAATTAATTATTAAACATTCATATTTTTTCTCTCTCTGACCACTCACCTCATCGTCGTCGACCCCTTGTCTTTCCTACAAAAATAGGAAATACGAAATAATAGCTCAGCTCAAATACCTCGGACCAACATACAATAGATGCCTCCCTCTGACAGTTTTCAATCTACTAAAGACATAGGCATGGAAAGTATAAATATCATCACCCTAAACACCAGATAGCTGCGGAGTCTACGGAAATGGGAAATCCTAAGACCTAAAGAGTACAATTAAAGACTACACAATAATATAAAAAACTGGATCTGTGCACCATTTTCAAGTCTCTACACCGAAGAGAAATATAGGCTAGATGCAGAACAAATACTTACCGCCGAAGGATGGACACCTCTAGTGGAAGCAGACATACCCACACCCACAGCAATAAAACTACCCACACATGCCACCAAAAGGAAACTCAACACAGTAAACGAGCTAAGCATAGAAGGACGCACCACGAAAGACCAAGCGGAAATAGTAAAACACAACAAATACCTTCATTAACACCTAAAAAAGCACTCCCGCAACCAATTCTGAAAATATCAACAGAATCCTAAATGGGAATACACTTCCGAAAGAGAGGAAATCACTACACCTAGATGAAGATCTCACGGAGGAAGATTACACGGCAGCACTTAAATCCTTGCAAAATAATAAATATCCCGGGATAGATGGGCTAACAAGTTAGTTCTATAGGAAATTTTGGAGCACCCTACAAACCTGTCATGAGTATGGTCTACCACTCACTCAAAAACAAAATACTCCCAAGAACAAGTAGAACCGCCATTATCTCTCTTCTGCCCCAAGGAGGTAACTGAAGCAACCTACATAATTGGAGGCCCATATCACTTCTAAATACAGATAAAAAATAGTAGCCAAAGCCATCTCCCTGAAACTATCGCACACCCTAGACCACATCATCTCTGAAAACCAGACCTACTGTGTCCCGAATCGATCCATCATGGACAACATCTCAACTATCAGAGACCTCATCAAGATCGCAAACGTTGATAGACACCCTTTGGCTGTAATCGTCCAAGACCAAAGAAAAGCTTTTGGCCAAGTCGATAACAGCTACCTCTTCCATACAATCCACAATTAGGGAATAGAACAAAAAACAGCAAATATGCTGAAGACTGTATACAAAGAATCCAATGTCACGTCAAGGTTAACAACTCACTGCATCAATACCCTTCGGAAAAGGAATTAGACAAGGTTGTCCACTATCTGGCCCACTCTATTCCATAGCCATAGAATCACTCCTGCGATTGCTCCAGATAAAAATCACCGGTGCCAAAATTTCATCAGAACCAAATTGCACTCTCTCTGTCTCCGCCTATGCCGAAGACGTGGAAGTTTTCGTGAGCTGCAACGAGGACTTAAGTGAAATATTTTACACCTTTCAAACATACTCAACTGCCTCGGGTGCTGAAATCAACATGGAAAATAAACAAAGGACTCTAGGTGGGCTCATGATGGTCGAGGACTGACACACCATTCCCCATCAAGTGGAACAGTGAAGGAGTCAAAGTACTACGAGTCTATATCGACAACAACGACGAGAGAGAGGGAAAAATAACCGAACAACTAAAACTAAACAAAACCAAAGCAGCCATTGGTGCATAGACACAAAGAGTGAAGCCCCTCTCGCTCCTGGACAGGGCAAGAATTTGCAATAAATACATCACCCCATAGCTATGGCACACCCTCCAAAACTATTCACCGTCATCACCAAATATAAAACAAATTCAAACCTTAATTCTTAACTTCGTCTGGCAAACAGAAAACACTGGCTAAACAAAAAAAGACTGACCACACCAGTCTGATCAGTGTTCAAGAGAGGGTAAAGGACTTTCGTTTCCACAGAGCCCAATCCCTCATCTCAGACAACCATCTAACACCCTGGCGCTTACTCGCATGGAAGGCGATAGCACAAGCTGAAACAAGAACTTCCCGGGAATCATACACCACTAACAACATCCATCACTACTACAGCAGTCTCATCAAAGGCTGGAACGAGCTAGAAGTAATAGATGATCAAAGCAGGAAATCCATGCTGCCAAACTTACTAACCAACTACTTAACAACCGCACAATATATAAAAAGCTCCATCAAGACTAAGACACTGAAACTGCCATTAAAGAAATCCCAAAATTATAAAGAAATTCTATACTATCAAAGCAAACAAAGACTGGCCTATACTAGGACCCCTCACAGGAGATATGGTGAACTGGAGGACCTTCCGCACGTGGCCATGCATTGGCTGTGAGGCGGACTCAATGTGGAGGTTTTCCCACAATGCCTTAGCCAACGGCCCCTTTCTACTGGCGTCTGAAGGAAACAAGTGAGTGCCAGTAGTGCCCAGAAGTAGCCGACACCTGGCACATGTTCTCTTCCTGCTGGAAAACCAAGCAATTGTGGAAGCTCATCTGCAGGAATTTACTTTTTTTTTTAGAAATTACTAAACATCACTTCAATAAAAAGGAATGACTTATGTGCCAGTTTTCCTAAGAAGTCGTCCTTCAGTAATAAAAGAATTAAGACTTACCAACTTCAACCTGATGGCAGAGAAAACCACCATATATGATGTAATCAACCTGGTCAATAGACAGAAGAAAACAGATGCGAAATACATAGAGGAAATGAAGAGAAGACTGCGATAGTGAATTGAAAAAGAAAAAGCATATCACAAAATAAAAAATACATTGAAAATTTTTTACAACACATGGGGAGAAAGTAACATCTTACTAACGTAAGAAGGAAATTTCAATGATGAAAATTGGAGACAACAGTGACATGGACTACCCCTGATCCAGGCGGACGAGTGGGGCAGCTTTTTCGGCGGCAGGGCTCAGGATCGAGAGATTATGGTATCTAGCCCCTTTGGATTGATCACCCTGATGCCTGTCAACCCACGAGACCGTCTCGGATTGAGACGGAGAATTCTGGAGCCCATGGGCATTCACTTATGTCACGCTCAATTTACCATCACCAATGATCAAAATGTAACAGCATTGTCATTCAAATATTCACTTAATACTTTTTTGATTTACTTTCAAGAACTAGAACCTTCACACCATGTACTTAAACCCTTGGGTTACTGCTTCCCACTGTCAAATTCAATTACATTGTGTAGTAAGGCTAGAAGACATGGAACCTTGGAAGGGAAACAAAGAAGAAATAGAAGTTCTTGAGATGTGAGTACGGAGAAGGAAGGAGAGAAAGCCATAGATGGAGGGGCTTCCAGGAATTTTACAAGGTTGGTGAGCATGCATAGGAAATCTGTGGATATTACATGTCTTAATTATGCATAGTTTTTAGAACTGGAGAACTAAGTAAACCCGGAACATATCTTGTCAATTATGCAGCCTCTAATATCATCATTACAATCTCTTACGTCATAAGATTGATGAACACGGCATCAAGCGAGAAACCGAAGATAGCACGCCTGTGCAGCACTCAAGGCTTGAGCCGAGTTAAATCCACACCGAGGACACACACACACATGGCCACAAAGAATTGGTGGCCTCGTTATTTTCAATTGCACAGATTTGTTTGAAAGACCATTTTCATCAGTACATCAAATTTAGCCAGGGCACCTCTTTTTCATTAGTTATTACCTTTAAAAATATATAAACAAAGCTGAAACATATCCAAGGAGGTCACCCTCTACCTGCTGGGAGGGGTTGGACTAGAGGGACTGAGAGCAACAAAGGGTCCAAAACTCGAAGCTTGGAGATGATCAAAACCCTGGCCCACTCTGGCAGGTGGCCCTTAATAAGCATGTAGCAGATATAAATTCTCTGCAGTCCCCATTCAGTACCCTCAAGCCTCAACTTTGGCTGAAATAAAGAGGGGTCCAACTTTCAAAAGAGGAGAAAAACAAGTTTTTTTCTGAGTATTATTAACCCTTTTAGTGCTTCTGCCAGCCGTACAAGTGAGAAATGTGGATGGTAATTTAATGAAATGTATCATCTCAGTAAAAAAATATCATGAAGTTATTGCATAAGATATCTGTATGCAGTTTTTTTATTGAATATAAATTGAATTAGATCATAATTTAAAAAAAACTTTGACATCATCTAAAAAATAATTGTAAATATATATTAGTGTACTAAAGTTGCACAATATTTGCATATGAGCCGATATATCGGCCTGCCACTTTTCTTCTAAGATGCAAAATCAATATATCTGCCTGCTGCACTACGAGGGCTAAGATTTTGACCTAACCTACAAATTTTACAATTCCAATAAGAGGGGATATAAAATAACGCTTGTGACAAAGCATAAAATGCAAATTTTTTGCATTAATACCCCTTGCATGCTCATCTTCACTGTTTCCATCATCACTGTCTACAGCCTAAGGGCGTGCAAACTGGTGTACCAGCTTGAAAGGCTATTGAGAGAATTGGCAGTATCAGACTAACTTAGTGGAATGTATTAACATTATAATGATAACTCGTAACTTTGTGATTCCACATATCTTTATTTGGAATGACCCGGGTTTTGACGTTCAATGTCATCTTCAGGTAAAGCTCTACAACATCCATCAATACATATACACAACTCAGGTAGGGCAGGGATGCAGGAGAGGTGAGGATGGAGGTATGTTTGGGAGAGGATCAGAGGTGAGGTGTGAGGTAGAGAGTAGAGGAGGGTAAGAGAATGCCATTGGATTGGAAGGAAAGGGTAGAGGAGGGGAAGGAACTCCATAGGATGCACTCACTCGAACATTGAAGGGGAGGATAAGCTCTATAATGACAACCAGGAACACTCGAAGGTCAAGGGAGAGGGTGAAGGGAAAGGGAGGAAGCTTAAGGAGGAATGAGAGGTCATGCATGATCCTTCCCTCCCTTAATGCACTGATTAATGCCACTACAAAGGGGAGACTGTATACTGCTGCACGGATATCAGTGTTAATGTGATGAGTAATGTTAGACAAAATTATAAAGCACAATGATGAAAAGTCAGCAATAATAAGTGCTTACAAATACAATATCCATGCACTAGAAGCAATGGTTTGTAAATGGCCACATATGATGGCCATGTGCTGCACTGCCAACATAGGAGACCAGTGGCACTATTGGCTGTACATAATCCATTGGCGGCACACAGGTCATGGGTGACCCACAAAAAATTCTAAAATTCAAGTGAGAGTTCTTTGAGTATACATGTATGAAACTAATTAATTATCAATCATATATCCCTATCCTCAAATGCCCAGCATACTTTGCCAGAACAAACAAATGATTCCAAATTGAGACAAAGGATAGTAAATAATAATAAGAGAATGTATTTTGTCAACTTGTATTTTGATTCATCAAGAAGGTACACAATGCTAGGCCAATTGCAGTGGTATGGAGTACCTTGGCCCCTTCGCTTAAAATTAAGACAGTATTGCCATCACTTAGTGTTTTCAGAGTAATCAGTTTTTACCTTAAAAGTAACTCAGGTCAATTAAAATTCAGGCCTATGACAGGACTTGAACCGACAATGTTTGCGTAAACTAGTAAGTGACTTGCACATAAGGATAGCCTATGAGGAGGGTTTACGGGCCATCAAAGTTTTCCCTTTTCAAAGTGATTCCTGGCGAGCTTCTTAGGGGAAGAACTTCAACAAAATTTTAAAAAATCTTCACATATAATGATTTCACCATCTCCATCTCTGCATGCAGTTTTATGGGGAAGTTAATCCTTATTTCATTCCTATATATTTTGATAGGATTTGACACTTCAGTGGGGAATCCAAATGTATAAATATAACTAAGATGGAGGAAGGAATGCCCATGAAAAGTTCATGAATTTTTACCACAAAGGAATAAGAGATCATAAAAAGGAATATAAAATTTGACCGCCTATTAAATTTTGTCCCACCACTACAATCCTGGGAAGAAATTAAATAGAAGCAACAGCAGGAGGTTAAAATTATATTTCATGGGCTATAAATAGAAAACACAAACATTGCGGAGATAAATGATAACACTGCCAAAAAAGTCATTCCATTTGGCATACAATTAGTTTGTAAGGGTACAAACAAAAGTGAAAGGATTTTAAATTACTATGATGCCTCTGGATAGCCCCTCTCAAACTCAGGTTTGGTAATTTAAATATACCAACTTCAACAGGGTAACCACAGAGGCTACATGAGGGCAATTGACCCCCACACAAAGAACATTAAAGCTGATTTATGGCTAAGATGAGCTCTATAATCTCAGCCGACCAATCAAAATTTACATTTTATCTGATGACAATCATATAACTGGAATGAACAATGAGATGCACAACATGTGCACAAATATGAGCAAGAAAAGGATAATCGAATATATTTGACACAGTTGCTGTGACATTTCTAACCAGGATGCTACCTCCTTGGGTAACTTACTGGCATAATTCAGACAATCAAAGCAGAGGAATTAAACCACTTTGCACCACATAGCAATGAAATATTTCAACCACGGCTAAATCGTTGGTCCTCTGTTTTTGTTTTCCAGTAGCACCTGAATCACATAAACCACAAATAGAACACATCACTTTTCCTTGAAATCCAGAGCAAGACATTTCTTTCATGCCATAAAATAAATGCACAATGAAATCAGACGAAAGCCATAATTCAGCAACATGAACCCCAATGAAATCATACAGAACTGAGTCATCGGAATCTGAACATGTATAGTCCAGTGAAACTGTAAATTCAAGGAAAAATATCCACCAAGTAAATGAACAATAGATATGAAACTGTTTGCCAAGAATCTAACCAAGGATTATTGCAGAAATAACATTAATACTCCCATATTTTCGACGGTTACTGAGGACTCTTTTGAACAAGAAGTCCAAAACTCTGCTCTAGCTTTTGGGAGGCTAATATCAGTGTGTACTTAGCTGCCCTTGTGACCATATGATTTTGTAACAAGTAATTCATACTGCCACAAATTTTACAAATGTACCCGGCTATTGCCTATGGTATATTTATTAAGTAACTTGTCATTATCACTGTACTACATAATAATACTGCCTTATCACCAGCACAATTCAGCCAGTCATCTTCAAAATGAACTTGTGTGTACGCCTAAACTTTTACACCCATTCTAAAGGATAACCGACATTTGACAAAAATCCAAATTTTTCCATAAAATAATAATTATCGTGCATAACCATCTTGAAATCATTAGTTCTTTAAAACACACCTAAGAATTAAAATAGGGAAAAATTGGACAAATGCCAATTACATTAAGACAACCATTGACTGAATATTTCTAGGCTGGCATACATGACATGATGTAGGATTCATATACCACAGAAAGGTTTCAGACTTTCATGGAGAGGTATTTAATGCTGAGGTGTTGTGTCCCATTTGGGGTCCTAAAATGCTAAGATTTGCTGGACTATTGTACCATATACACTGACGTGATCACTCACAGAGGCCAAACAATTGGCCAAAAATTTACAACCTAGGAGTGCATTCATGATATCCTTGCTTACCAGGCAATGTATTTCTAGGTGTAGCAGCATGTAGTTTACTCTCACCATTGTCACAATACCTTGCAAGAATTCATCATAAATATGGTACAATATCAATTTATAAAATTGCTGAACTCATTTACTTTTCAATTTTGATTCAATCCACAATGTTCATCAACATCCTCTTCAAATGCTGTAAATGCAAACACTGACATTGAATGCAGCATGTGGAGGATAACAGGATGATGGGTTCACCAATGGACAACGCTCTCCACTGCCATCTCCCTTGGCTCCAATATTTTTCCAGTCTTCTTGGAACTGCCACAGAGCACGCAAAAAGGCATACTGACCATCAAGTAGGTATTTAACACCTGTTACATCAGAATGCCATTGGATATTGCCAAGAGAACTGTATAAATGGGCTCATACTACTAGCAGGACTCCAGACCAAAGGCCATCTTTGATAGATCTGACAATTACGATCATCAATGCCTCTGAAGTCTTCCCTCGGCCCTGTAACTATGAGGCTCATCTGGACTCATCAACCAAAGGAACAGAAACTTAATCCATCGTGCTACAAGAGCATGAAGGCTTATTGTGACCACCTCTCATACTTTGAATAATCTCCAACTGTGTCTTCAGGTTCCTAAGTAGCTGCACCAGGCTCTCCTGTCAATCAAAGAAATAAATAAATTACAAAATTGGATTGATTGGAAGTTACAAACAGCTAGTACTTAACAACTTACTCATTACTCCAAGCAACAGACGTAGCTCAACAGAAAGCTTTGAAGTAATTCACATTCTATTTGGACCTTTAACAGTTCAGGATACAGAGAAACTTAGCTGAAAATTAGGTTATCACTTAGCAATTAGGTCAGCGGATAGGAATGAGTCAGAGGAATAATTAAACTCTGAGGAATGAGAGAGTTCTCTTCCCAGGTGGATAAAAAATACATCTTTTTGGCAGTTTTTCAATAATTATGATGCATTATGAGTATTTTTCTAAAAAAGATTTCCCAACAATTACTCCAGAACCTTTTGATAAAAACTTTCAAGCTATCAAGAATATTGAAAATTTTGAGGTGCATTCAAATTTTAAACTATGTCATATCTTATTTCATAGGTCTCTCTCTCTTTATGTGTACCAAGTGTAGCAATAACTTGAAATCATGTTCACTGAACTGAGAAAATACAAAAAGCCTCAATGCCTAGAATATCACAGTGGAATCAATGATGCACATATAGAGGAATTTAAATTTAACTTTAATCAGTTAACTTTTTTAGTTAACTTTCCCAAGCATGTGGATGGCAGGGGAAGGGTGAAAGGGAAAAAGAATAGTCCTTATCTTTCCTTTCTCTTCTTTCACCCCTCCTCAATCCCTCATGCTTCAATAGTCCCTCTGAAGTTCACTAATCCAATGGGAGCTCTGTACCCTCAACTAGAGACCTGCAGGCAGTTGGAAAAGCCAAGTGACTCCCACCTGTCTCTGTCCTTGTGTCCGCCCATGTGACGTAGATGCCTGTCTGTGCCTGTTTGCCCAGTCACTTATACTTCAGTCAGATGCTCCCCTCCCACAATGATACCATGAGAGAAGGGAGAGGGATCCTTTGGAGAGAGGTATGCATAGTTGGCAGAATAGCCTCAAGAAAACAGTTTTGAATGGGTTGATTCAAAAATTTAGAAGATGGTCGCCTGGCAAGGGGACAGTCGCTCGTCCGCCCATGGAGCA
Source organism: Ceriagrion tenellum (assembly GCA_963169105.1). Classification (NCBI taxonomy): domain Eukaryota; kingdom Metazoa; phylum Arthropoda; class Insecta; order Odonata; family Coenagrionidae; genus Ceriagrion; species Ceriagrion tenellum. The sequence continues at coordinate 63,894,115 of OY720638.1, forward strand.
ATTGGCTCAAGAGTGGTGCACGCTCCTTTCCCTTTCCTCTGCATAGAGGAGGAGAGGGAAGATATCATATCTCTATCTCTTGCATGCACTTGGACGAGGCTAGCTCAGATTTTCCACCTCCGAGCAAACCTTCACCCTCAACCCAGCTAAATAACATCTGCAAAGTATCCACTGTTTATATGGTATTTCTCCTCTATAATCTCAGCTGACCAATCAAAGTTCCTCCTAAGTTCTTGGGCACAGTACATGTGGCTAAGTTTCAAGATTTATAATGCTACACTGTGGATACTTGCAAGAATGCCATTGTTTATCAGTCATAATTTGCAATACAGTATTTTTTATTTGCATGGGAACCAGAACTATGGTTTGTAATTTCATGATATTGGAAATTTAATAATAGTTTCTTCAACCACATACGTAGATACCACTTTGATCGGTGTCAATGATTTGATTCATAAAAATGATAACTTAGCATCAACATGGTTTATAATAATGAGAGACTACTATACATAGTTTGGTTTGCTGGGGTATTTTTTATAGGTTTCGATCTCTCACAAAACATAATAAGAACGACCTTGGAGAAAAGAGCATAAAATAAACCATCACCCTATGCTCTGTTAAGCATGTAATATGTTTGTAAAAAAACCATGTGAATTTGAATCAGCAAGGGAGGAAGTGGTCACTATGCCACCATACTCCTAAACCCAAGCAGAAGAAACTGTGTTTTTGAGAACAGCACATGACCCCATCATTCTCTGACACCATATAATGTAAGTCAAAAAACAAACTTGAACTGGTTAGAGGATGTCTCACCAAGTTAATCTGTCCCACACAGTATTAAGGAGAAGAGATATTTTGCATTATACTTAACAAAAAATTTTTAAAGGGAAAAATAAATGCATGGGCTATCACTTTAGAATTGAATACCATCCCAGCAATGGTTAAATAAAAAAAAACGACATTTAAAAACGAAAAAAATAAGCAACATTTTTGGTTAAATGTTGTAAAAAATTACATCAATTTATTTTATTCCAGTAAAGTGTCAATTATTCATGGTAATGGAGGGGAAAGCCCAATGGAATCACCAAAGGTGAAAAATAATCCACCTTTGTTCAATTTCCTTACAGTTGTCACTCAGGTTTCATTGCTATGCTTTCCCCTAGTCTTTCGTGCATGTTTTAATGAAATACTTGCATGTTCCCTAAATTTCATTAACCAGCTAATCAATTCCATGAACTTATTAGAAACATAACACCAATTAAAACTAGTGCACATAAATTGAGAGGATTTCGGACGCCCCAATAATTCATAGATTTAATTTGCAGATGTGCAATGCATCACCACTCAAGGTATTTGCATGGCAATGATGATATTAATTATCACAACATGTTACGCTCAACTCAAGGAACTGAGGCTATGTTGGTAAGGAAACATTTGCCACACTTTTTCAACTTTTGAGACTCAGGTCTAGTTATCTGATGCACACTTCCACGACTGCAGCTTGTTTGAGTTTGATTTGAGTCCATCACCAGTTATAACTACCCTAGGCACAAAACTTTAAGGGGTTGATAACAAATCACAGAATTTCAGAAATCAGATCAGAAATCTGATCAAAACAGATCAGAAATCTGATGGCTAGATGATGAAACTACAGATAATAAGTGCTCCTCAGTAGTGATTCAAAGCACCACTGGCAGCACATATTTTTTCACTCATATTTTCATTCATAAGTCTTGAACTCACAATTCTATTCCCAAATAAATAATAAATAAATTATAATAATAAATAAACTTATTTACAAATAATTTACATTCTGTAATTTCCCTTTGGATGGGTGTTAGGTTTTTTTTTTGTTATTTTTTTTGGTCAATGTTAGGTCAAATAGGATAAAGTGTTGGAAAGACAGCCTTATATGCCTCCATAATTCTATGCTGATGGACTAAAATAGAGTGTTTCTGAGGAACATACCAGCCAAAGGGCAATTATTCTTTTGTAGCATTCTTCTCAATCTATTGAAACATTGCAGATCTCATGAAGACCTTTGGGGGCCATAAAATGCCCTATCAATTCGATTTTAAGTACCCAATCAAGCTGTTAAGAATCTACAAGTACCCATCTTACTATAAATTTAGGTCATCTCAAAAAAGAAGAGATGTTTTAGTCTCTCTTACATTAACATTGTTCTGGTAATTTTTTGAAGGCAACATACATACAGCCATGAGATACAAAGAATAACTGAAATCTCTACCTTTTCATTTTCAAGCTTCCGCAACTCTACTTCATAGTGCTCCGTATCCTGCTGATCTAGTTGGTGCAGACCTTCAACCTCACTCAATTTTTCTGCTAATTGGTGCTTATAACTAGATAAATATGCTATTTCTGTCTCCACCTTCAAGTAATCCTGGGCTAACTGAAATGACAACAAAAATCACAAATAAGGCAAACAAAAAAATTTAAAAACCAAGATATGCATTTTCGTGACTGGCCTTTTCTCAAAATAATTACAAAGCTATTCTTTTCACATCCCACAATTTTAAAATAGGATAAAAATTTTCTGCTGCCAAATGTCTCACAATACTTACAAAAAACAAAGTTTTCTCCTAAAGAATTTTTAAAAGGGATGTTTGTGAGGCTTGGTTTGCATGATGCTTTACAGGTATGCAGCTAGTGTGCTACATAAATCAACAAAGAGGGTATAAATCGAGGTAAAATGAAAACATAAAGAGTAAATTTTAAAATATGTAAATGTTTCTCTATGAGTTACAAAGCATGAGTCCTAAGCATAATAAATTTTTAAGTATCTATTTATTTTTATTTTTGTTCTTGAAAAAAAAATTTTTTTAACAACAAAAATTTGCTACAAATAAGAATTTGTAAAAATGAAGGCAGCAGATGATGCAAAATTATTTTATGTGTGTGTATTTCATGTGCAAAATTATTTTATTGTTTATAAAAGTTTATAAACATTTAATTAGTGAAATATTATCAAATATTATGCATTAAGTAAATGCAATTTGAATATACATCTAAGTTTATAAACAACTACCACCTCTTTACAACAACTAAGAAAAAAGTGAAATAACTCTGATTGAATATCATTTACGAAGTTGATATTATTTCATAAAAATAAGATAGGAAACTTAGAAGAGTTATATATTTGCAATCTAAGATCTGTGCCCAACTTATATCAATGATAAAAAAAATGACTTTTCCTTGACCAGATAATAAAAAAAAATTACCCGCCTAGAGGGTTAACCACAGCTAGTTCACAGCTCAATAAAAACAGATATTTGGGAGATAAAAATAAGATAATGTACCAGATTTCTACTTTAAACAAGAGCTATGGAGTAAATGCTAAATTCTGCCTACTTATCAGCAAGAGTCAAGCTAATAATTATTTTGCAGCTAACCCAAGTATAAATGCATGTAAATGGCCAAGTGCTAACAATGTAGATAATTGAGCAAAATAAACTAGCTACATTCATTGTAACCTTTTTATGCTGCTCAAATATTTTCACTGACTCTTCACATGTCGTGTCCGGAGCAATGGGATGGAATTGAGGATCCAGCATCAAGTAAACGTTGTCCAGCTCCTCCTTCGAGGTATCCTCTCTGCTGGTATTTTTACCACTGTTTTCACTGGCTCCTGCAAATAAATTCAAAATGTCAGTTTTATGTATTTACATGTGAATATGTGGTTGAATTCTAAGAAATAAATGCCCTTGTAATACACCAGCATTTGGTTACAAGCCATTACATTTAAGGTGGATGTCATACATACCGCAATATATTACCAATTGCATATGTAATATATATTAAAAATGGATTTGAGAAAGAGCTGCTGGGTGAGGAAGAAGTTCAAGTCTAATTTCTGAATGTGTTTATGACATGTACCCTTCTAATAATAAATTGCCAACGGCTTTGAAGTAAACCTAATGCCAAAATAAGTTATACCGAGCACACAAAGATTTAACTAGTCTTACATCAACTTTCAGTTGTCAGTTCAGAGTCACCTCAACACATTTAGTGCAGAGGGCTTATTTGAAATTTGATTCAGATCTAAATTTATACATGGCAGATTAATTAATGAGGTGTATCAAGGAGGAAACTTGCTGAAGCTGATGGAGACCCCTTACTTCACTGCAAGTGAGGGGTGTCCATCAGAAGTGTCAGCACCAGCCATTGGTGGCGACAGCACCAACAATGTTCATGAAAATGAGGTATTATTTCATCAATAGAATGAAACTTTATGGGAACTTCAATATTTTCCATGATCAGCTGGGAGACTCGCTCACTTTGTGCTTGAACATTCTATCTAACTCACCATCTCATCCTATAATTTTTTCATGCCAATGCTGTCCCTATAGTAGCATTTCGATTGAACGAATCTAAAAAAATATTACTATACCATTACCCACAAAAAATACTCTAGGTCTGTAACCTTAAATAGCTGTGATATGAGTTAGAAGAGAAAATTGTGAAACACCTATCTTGAAGTGAAACAAATAAATCCAGCACCTGAAATGAGCTAAATAACATGGAAATTTTCATCTGCTTCAAGAACAAGCCAATAGTTACATATTTTAACATGACATCCCCTCATTTATATAGTCTCCATACACAAACAAATGGGCAGACAAAACAACTTATTGAAAGGGATGATATTATTTGTTGACACCATAATTATTCGAGACATCTGAAAAAATATAACAGCAAACAAAGGGATATTGTGTACACAGATGAGACAAGATCAATGTCGGCCACATGGTAAAAATGGCTTGGCACAACAAATAAATAAGAAGTGGTTTTTCTCACTCAAAAATCCCCTATTGTATCATAGACAAATTCTGCCTCTTTCAGACATGGCTATGCACCATGCCCCTGGCCTCCATAGAATAAAAATCAAGCCATGCCTCTCATATTGACATGACTGGCTGTGCATTCAAAACCTACACACTTAATAATAACATAAAATATCAATGTGTGCCATAAATGACACTTAACATATAACAAAGAATTGAAAATTTTCCATTTCATTATTCAACTTAAGCACATTATTTTTTGTTAATAATACTACAAGACTGAGATAAAATGTTTTACTCAATACTTCAGTGAAGCAAGGGTTCTCCACCTCTCAAATTCTTATTCCCAGAAGTCTCCTAATGAGCAACTTTAAACCAACTTTGGGACTAAATCATATTATGCATGTATTGTGTGACACCCTGGTTGCTAAGACCCATCCATGGAGTGGAAGAGTAGTCACAGCCTTCTACATTAGGTCCATTCTGTCAACTAAATAGGGAACTCTCCACAGGCAGTCAATCAGGAGGATGTGGTGTCACTTGATGAGAATTGTGACAGTGAACTTCAGATTCGATCATAAATCACAGTTACAGACAATGGTGATGGTGAGGATGAGGAAGTTGATGAGGTATTGAATCTATACAGGAGGATATGGTTAATTATACCAAACAATCATTTTGATTGATATTTGTGGGCCACACACATTTTGACATATTTTTGGTTTTTCATTACTGTTCTGTTCTGCAGTTCGGAAAAAACAAAAACCATATAATTATAACAATTCGTGTGCCTGTAGTGCTTTTATTTAACACTAGATTAGCAGTATGTAAAATGCTCCAACAAAGTGATGCCTTCAGTCAAGTTTATTCAACAACAGAATCCTAGAAACAAGTAAAATAGATTGATATGTTGTTAGAGCATGAGTTCAGCTGAGAAACTACCACCAATAATGATATTTTTTTGAGGTCTTGGATCAGGCAGGTACAATGTTGAGCTGTAGATACATGAAAATGAAAAATTACTTCCAGACGTTCAATGAACACACAATTCAGAAATATTGGAATCAATATAAGACTATCAAACCCCACAGCATTAAAAATCTAGTTTTTTGCTGGTGTGATTGAGCCTAAAATTGTACACTTTAATTTCATTTTCATGTAGGATCAAACAAACCTCCATTCTCACTCAGCAACCAACAAAAGCTGTCAGACTCATTTTAAATCCCTGAAAATGTTTTACCTGCCCACTTTAAAATTATTTTTCACTACACTGGTTTGTTTGCCAACATTAATCGATGTTCAGAGTTGAAACTATTGGAGATGCGAACAGTTACAACACTAGAGCCTCCAAATTTTTTAAGGATTACGTTTCATAATTTAACCCTTCACAGAAAAAATCCAACTTATTTTGGAGATAAATCCTTTGTTTACCTTTGATACTAATGAAAAGTTTCTAGATTTTCAGTATCCAAAAGTAAACCAAGTTATCTGGTAATTATTTCCTGTTATTCTATTGACAATTTCTAATTCATTAGTAGAACTTACTGATTGCATAATTTTTTCGTACCGGTGTCTTTATTTTAGCAGGAGATATTTCAACACTGTTTGGAGATGTTTTACCATGAACAGGAATATTAATATTGTTCAATTATTGTCATTTTGCAAGGGTAATTCATTCTTCAAAGAGTGAATTCCCCATAAGGAGGAATAATTAGAGAAAAACTTTAGAGGTTTGTGAAGCAAGCTGTCTCTATTAGTGGTCATTTTTTAGGCACACAGGTAGGAACAAAATCATCAAGTCGAACCTTACCGCGACTGATACGATATAGCTTTTAAAATAGTTGTGATTTCATTTCTAACACCTTGACTGCAGTAAAATGCGAAAAAACTTCCGCAATATCGAACAGGAAATACGCGGAAAGTGGGAATCGAAGGACTAGTCGACTTCTTCCCACTGCTCGAGTAGTTCATGACGTTATGCGTCGCATGCGACTTCATCTCGAGGGCTTCCCATTGGCTAGAGCATACCAAATCCGTCGAGGGCTCGACTCCGTACCACGTAACTCTCACTCGACTACGAAGTCGTATGGGTCTGAAATTTCGACCATTACCCCTCTGGTCCGACGTGGCGAGGAACCCCTAGTATTTACGAATTACATATACGGCCTTAATTTTTATTCTTTGGAAAAATTAATCTAGGACGACAAGAACGTCATCTTTCGATACTCCATGCGTGACACCGCCTCGGGAACTGCGCAGGATTCCCTCGGAAAACAGTCGAGCGACGTAAACACGGCTCACGGCAGGCGAAGGTCCGACTGGGTGCAATGGACTGGCCGCGTGGGTCGGCCCGTCCACCGCGCGCTAAACATTCCGTCTAATTCGGTCGGCGATGAGTCAGCGGTGGGAGCTATAAATGGCGGGCGGAGGACAGGGGAGGAGAGGGGGAGGTCCGCGCTCTGCTGCTGCCGAGGCTGATGAGGCTGCGAGGCCACCGTGATCCAGAGGAGACCGCTCGTCGCGCGCAATCCTCTCCACCCCTCCCCCCGGAGTTGCTCTCATGACGCGTGATTCTCTAGCTGGAAGACGAATGACACTCCAAACCGACGGTGTATACCTCCTGGCAATCCCCGTGCCACCCGGTCGAATGGCAGGGGCCTCATACAGGAAGGACTCGGGACGGTCGAGGCACGACAACTGCATTTGACGCCAAAGCCACGAAAAATCTCGAATGTCAAAACAAATTAAGATTTATTTGGGAATATGACTCAAACCTCAATATTTTACAGATGTGATGTTTATGGGCCTTTTCTGAATAAGACCCCAGGAAGGGGTGTTGCTGGAAACCATTGGGAATGACTTCGAGCACGTAACTATGGAGTCAAGTGGTACAACCACGAAGGTTTCGAGATTTTGATGCATTCAAAACACACTTAAAAATCTCGCGCAGCCCTCCCTATCGAATTTTTCTCGCGGAAATATTGTCGATGGCGTTGATTATCGCGATTACATATATATCAGACACCTATGCTATCCATCCATGATGGTGAAACAATAAAATCTCAAAGAGTTCGTTGTTGTACCACGTGAATCCATTGTTACGTGCTCTGAATCACACCGGTTTCAAAAACATTCCCCCATGGCACGAAAGAAATTTTTGGCCACTTCAAACCCATTGCTGCTAACAACTACGCAAATTTTTCCAAACGATATACCAACGAACTTTCCCCCGTTGCCAAATATTTTGACATTCGGTAGCTGTTGAAAGGGGATTGGAAGTGGGGGTGCTCCAAATGCTATGACTACACCGCAGCATCTAACCCTGGGCCGAGCGGAGAGAAACACAACACGGGGGAGCCCGAGGCGGGATTCGTGCGCGCGATATTCATCGTGTGTTCCCAGGCCGGCGCTTCGACTACCCGGCGACCACGGACGCACGCCACCAACCGCCACCAACCGTCACCAAAGAACGTGCGCACCACGGATGCCTAGAATTTGGACGCTTTATCCGTTTGCTAAAATAGACGACGACGCAATACTATAGGTTTCGCATTTACCAGCACACGGCGTTTTCTTTCGGCCCTTATGTTGTTCCACATAATGGGGTCGTCTGATCTATAAATGATGCTAATACTTTTGAAATAATATTAATAAATCACACTCACCCCTCTACGACATGGACGATGAGAGTAGCACTTGACGTTAACCGAGGGCAGCAAAACACAAATTAAATAAAATAGTTCCGATGCACAGCCGCATGAAATGTGAAAGGAATGCCCCTATAAATTTTATTCTACATCAAGGATTATTCACAACATTTATAGTAGAACATCTCCTATCGTGAGAAGTCCATATAGTCGAGCGATTATTTCATAGCTAATTTCACCCCTTGGTGTATATCCACCCATGTGAGTCAGTTGGTACCATTCATTCGTACATGTAATGATTGAAAATCTAATAAACAGGTCCAGTAAACCGGGTCGCGGGTACTAGTCCCGCCAGGCTTGATTTCCCCCAGCCTGGGCATGGTTCTTCGTGTGATATCATATTAGTTTTATGTAAGAGAAGGCTTGGAAGTCCAAATTGCTCCATTAAGACGGCATTTTTATTAGTATGTTGTAATATAAATGATTCAAGAATATCATTTTATTTCGTCTCTATGAAATCAGCGCCATGGCTTACGTCTCGTATGGGTTTACAGCACAGAATACGTAAGGGAAAATCGTACGTAATTACGTGTTTTTTAATACCTTAACAATTATTGGGAACCCTTATAGTAACATGATTTTCGCGCTTAGGAAAAAACCTGTACATATACCATCGAATTACTTCGAAATATATGTCTAGTGCAATGCGGCAACGTGTTAAAATAGCATCAAATCGCAAATAAATCAAATCAGTAACCTTACGATTTGTTGCTTTTATCTTCACATATTACTTAGAAGTACACGAATACAAAGATTCATGCAAATTTTAACCTACATGAAAATCGCTCCAACCACCTTCGGCGCAGATAAGGATATGAAAAAATTCTAAATAAGCGTAGCAATGGTCACTCCATCACCAATTTTTACCCAGTTAAAATCGATCGACCCGACTTGAAGATACAACAGCCTAAACACGACGTACTTAACCTTTTAATGGACAGTAGTCTGTATCCCGCGTCTCCTTTGAAATTCGGTTTTTCCACCCGGCTCTCAATGGCCTCCTCGGTCAATCAGTACCAATATTCGTTGTTCCTGCCCATCGCTTTGGCATCGTCAAAGATGATAACGTGGTCGCGAGAAAGGCTGCGCTCTGCAACCGCTGATTTGTCGGGGTGGCCTAACCACATGCACCGTCTGTGTTCTATTATTCTAGTCTCGTCATTTCTCTTTCCCTTAGTCTACAATGCCCAACCTCTTTCCCACTTCTTCCTTCTTCACCCACAACTAGATACACGTAATTTTACCGCAAACCCATAAAAATACCGTAGTTTTCGGTAATGTTAACCAACTTTTCAGATATTTTTAATACTGATATACATTTGAAATGTATTCTTTCAAGCCAACGCTACATATATTTAATATAGGTTTAATTATAAATTAATTTCTTCCCCTCCAATTTAATCACCCAGTGATTTAATCCTCCACTGGCAATAAATTTCCGAAAATTGAACACCACTGGAAAATTACGACGTTTTTCGAAAATTACCGTAATTAATCACAGTATTTTACCTGAAATGATAATTTCGGTAATTTAACCATCTCCATCAACTACCGCATTACGACCCCAATTAGGGCCAAAAACCACCAGATACGAGACTATCGATTACAATAGTTAGTCGGATTCACTACCCACACCTTCCCATTTAATTTCAGAGGTATTTGGCAAATACACCATTAACTCATTGGAACAACCCTTAAGTTGAATAAATACGAGTATTATCCGATCACTCGCCTGCTTTTCATTCACTACTCTTCCACAAATGTTGTGATTTATCATAATGGCCCTGGCTGAATCTCATTCGCTTCGCATTATATTACTCTATAATTATCGCTCCAGTGGCACCAATATTTCCCACCTCACTTTGCAAGGACCAATCGTTCTTACCTACCTCCTCAACTTCTTGTTTCGTATTTACTTATCTTTTTAGCTTAATAGACCTTATCACTGTCCTACAGTTCCACTAGCCTATTATGACAGTAGTCGCTCCCCCGAGTTTTCTTTCGCGCAAGCGTCATATACCGAGCAAGGACTTCGTGCGATAACGACTTTCGGCGGGGTCATTTTGACTAATGCCCCGTTCACACTAATAACGTTCGTACGATGGTCCGTACCACGGTTGGCTGAATTTGTTATGTGAATACACGTCCGTGCCACGGCAATCCATAGTTCCTACTGGTGCCACTTCACAACGGTAGCGCTGGTATCGCGGAAAGGAACTTGAAATAATGCGCAACGATAACGAAAAAAAGACAATCATTAAGGTAAAGCAGATGATGTTACTTTGATGACTGGGTATAGAAATGTTTCATTTGATTGAAAATAATACATCAAAACCTTTACAACGCCACAGGAATACGAAATTCTTATTTCGTTCGCTGGCTCTTTACTTGTTCGTCGCGATGCTCTGGTGAGGGTAACGCTGTGCCCCGTTCTCACTACAATCGTGCGTACTTTTGTCTGGGCGATGGTAGTCTGAACGCGAAAAACGCTACGGTCAAGGTACACGACCTGAGGAAGGGGAATGAGGGGCGTCCTGTAGTTTCGTGAATTTAATTCCAAATAAGAGCAGTCTATGATTTCACGAGGGTGGTTCCCCGTTGCCTTCCTCAAAAGTTATTTTTTTACGCAACACCATCACTTGAGAGGCAGAACCACTGGTGTTGGGGGCCTAAAAGGGCGACCACACAGATTTAGACGCTGAGCGGACAAACATTCCTAACCTAGCCTTCCTCGCTATTGAGCGATCTGGCATGGGTGGCCCTAGCGTGAGCAATCATCCTTGCTCTCGTTAGTTCACCACCAGAGATCATCAGGGTGCGCTAACTTTTCCTACACGAAAATTTTGTAGGTCTTAAAAAGGAAATGATATTTTAGAGTCCATGGAGAAAGTACAGTTTTTAGAAAAATATAGTAACTCATTCCGAAAGTACTAACTAAGATTGATACAAACAAATTTTGAGAGCACCACGGCTGGCCACGATATTAACGTAACAGAGTTACTTGAAAAGCACACATGTGCGGAATTCCAGAGAGGAAAAATCATCTACCTTGACCGGGACTCGAACCCCGATCCCTCGGTTTCCGACCGAGTGCTTTAGCCATGGAGGCAGTTTCCCGCATTGAGGGATCCGGGCTCGAGTCCCGGTCGAGGCGCATGATTTTTTTCCTCCGCGAAATTTCGCACAACCAAGGATACGGACATTAAACCTAAGGCCCTCAACTGAGACCAATTGAGAGTGATGCCAATGGTTGGTTGACGTAATTCTTGGTGAGGATAGGTACAGGGGAACAATACAGGACAGTTAAAAAAATATCATGCAAGGGATAATAAGGCAGGGAGAAAAGGTGAAGGAGAAATTATGAATTAGAAATGGTGGCGAGGAGAAAAATTCTTCGGAAAATGGAAGAAAGGAGGATATGAAAAACAAAATTGAGAAAGGCGAGCGAAATAATATGCCAGGAAGAGATACAATCCAGGCAGAGGAAGCTTAGTCGAAAGGGAAATATGACGAACTGGCGGTAATTAGGTAGCTAATAAGGCTACAACTTATGTTAAGGTGGCTCTTGCTGGACTAGTAACCAAGTAACCAAGTCCAGCAAGTAACGTGCTGGGCTATGTAAGTAGCAAGTAACAGACAAATACTAACATAAGTGACACATTATTATTTATTCAGTTTAAAAAATCCAACTTTCGCTGATGACATGAGACACCCATTGAAAACCAAAATTAAGGATAAAAATAAGCAGATTATTCCACGAATATATTTTTAACGACCACGTTTGTCCCGCCATCAGAGCCGACTGCAGCGCCATATGCATGGAACTACCGCATTTCGACTTCAATTGTCAGTAATTAAAACATAAAATTGGTGGTAAGATGACTATTTTTTATTTTAATTCAGTTTCTCCGGACTTTTCGCTTCATATGAACAGTTTCAGTTCAAAGCTGGTACGTGCATCCTCGTACACACTGATGTTTTTTTCTGATGCAATTTGAGCAATCTCCATAAGAGCCCATGTTAATATCTCCAAATTTAAGGCTGAATTACGATTGAAATAGCCTGGAAACATTTTTTTCTCAGCTATTACAATGAATTTCGAAGATGCCACATTCATGTTTTCAGAACACCTGGAATGATTGACCCTGAGGCCAGAGGTGCCTTAAGGTGAACGAACAGCTAGGAAAGAAGTATGCCGTAACTACATACATCATCAGGGACACATAAGTAAAAATAATCATCGAGTTTTTCACTTGCGCGCTGAAATTCCTGAAGAGAAGAGATTCTTGAAACAGTGACGACAGCTCTTCCGAACAGAGGGCACGTGTGCGGGTTGTTTGGCTGGAAAGCACAGTGGTAGAAGAAACGGGGCATTAACAAATACGAGGGCACAGCAAACCGATCTTCGAGGATTTATGACACTATCACAATAGCCTGCAGCAATAATTTATTTGTCCGGTTATACGTAGTCGCAGACAGCTTAGCCAATCGAGAGTCGATATTGCCAATACTGCTTGCCCCGCCATCAGACTCGCCTATGACTAGGTTTACAGCTACATCTACACATTACACTTCAAGCGACCTCAAGGGAGTTTGGCAGGGGGCAATCTCTCACCAACATGCACTACAAACTGAGCTACCAACGCTACAGAAACTTATGAATGAATACACAGTACAACTACATAAACGAGATACAAGATTCATGTAGGAATGATACGAAAAGTGATGTTTGCACAACGTGGTAGATAAAAAAACAAGCACTAGGGAGCTAATCAACTAATCAGCTGCGCTACCTGTCGACTGACCAGATCCAAAGTCTCATCGACCGCCTTTATGGTCTCTTGTCGATCGCGGGAAAAAAGACAGTTTCAAACCAGTCTGTTCTTGAGTCAATTTCGCTTATTTTATTATCATGATCTGATTTACCGGATTAGGTTGGAGATCGTAAGATATTAACAACTTCGTCGGAGAATAACCTGGTTTTGATTTTACATAAAAGATTAAGTTTAATTTTTAATCGGCAGCCTAAAAGAGTTTCCCAGTTGCTGCAAGAGGTCAGTAACACTAACGAGACTATCATAACGGCCGTTTACGTACATTGCTCACCTTATCTGCATGCGTTCAAACTCTGTTTTTACGTCGACCTCATGCGGATGGAGAACAAATACTGCCAGCTTTTTAACTATTGACGGGGAGTATACTGCAAACCGAGATGGAACAAACGCTCTCCAACGGTCATAATCGTGAATTTGATTCATCACGTGAAAGAAATATACGCCAAATCTGGACATAATCTTAATGTAGATTGAGCGAAATTATTCCCTAGTCATAATAGAGACCATATTCAAATTATAAGTTTTAATTTCTGCAGCTGTAGGAAGCATGAATTATATCGCTTTTACCACGCTTTCCACGCGGCACTTTTAAAACTTCTTCACGATGGAAGGTCTGTTGCGATTGTTGCAAACTAGCGATTTTACGAAAGTGCCTTAGGTGACAACCTTACGTTTCCTAAAATTTTATATCAAGTCCCTCTGGAGTGCTTACACGTACTGTTTCCCCTGTAAAAGGGCTGGCATTTTTCGCCAAAAATTTCGGAAAGGCGTTCGGTAAGGGGCTGACATTTTGGTACAGTGTAACCTCCCTTAACGACCACTCCTCACCATTCTCAACGACCATTTTTCAGCGGAACCGACAGTGATCGCTTAATTCAGGTTTCACTAAATGTACATATCAGATTAATACGCGTTGAAATTTCCCAGGAGCAACTAAATGATGAGGAAATAAACGCCATATGTATAGGTTTAAAAAAAAACCGTCGCGTTAAGAAATTTTTCCATTTATTTTTCAAATCAGCCGCCCGTTCGTTTGCATAATTCTCCGAGAAACTGAACTCCTGGCGAACGACCATTTTTCAGCGGAACCGTAGGTGGTCGCTCAAGTTTCACTGTATCTCTGGAAGAGTGGGATAATTTTCTCCAAAATGTGACCAAATGTATTGCTTTCTCGGTGAAATGATATTTCGCTCAAATTACCTTAATGAGAATTGCAAGGAGGCTAATCGACAGGACGTGCACCCGATTGGTAGATTTGCTCCCTATTGCTTATTTCTCTATCTGCCACGTTGTTCTAGTATCACATTTTGCATGATACCTGCATGAGCCTTGTACCTCGTATACGATATTCAAATATGCAGTAATAATAAAAGTTTCAGCAGTATTGGTAGCATACCTATAGTGTGGAGCATGTTGGCGAAAGTTACCGGAGTATTATAGTGTACGTCGGTGAAAACTGATCCCCCGCCACACACCCTTGAGGTGGCTTGCAGGGTAATATGTAGATGTAGACAGCCTTTGTACGACGTACAAAATTTGCGCAGGGTTTAACTAAAGAGAGCGTGTAAGAGGATGTACTAAATGCTCTGGTGCCTTATTCTGTAACTCGAAGCTCCGAAGCTAACTCGCGAAAAGAGCTTAAATAAGCTTCAATTATCCGAAAGAGCTAGCGGCTAGCTTCAGGAGCCTATTTGGCTACTCTAGCTCCAATTAATACTCTGTAGAGCGTACGAAGCGCCTTGCGGCGCTCCACTTGTCTCCAACAGGAGCCTCGCGAAGATCCACGTCGGATGCCCGCGCTAGAGCTCTCTCCCATGGAGCTAGTAGGGCATATTGCAAGTGTTTTGTCGATTTTACGTGAAGTGTGTACGTCGTTGTGAATCAGCTGATAATATTTTCTCATTGATTACGGTTTTTACTGGGGAAATGGTACTTTCTACTGCGGCGGACGAATCGAGATACGCTAAGGATTGATAAAAAACATATTTTCATCAATAAATACCTTATCCGCACGTAATATGGAAAAGGAATTTAGTAGTCAACCTGCTGGTATACTTGACCTTCCCAGTTCAATTCATTGGTATAAATCGATAATAACGTGTTTGGTATTTTCATAAGGTTATTCAAATGATTTAAAATGATTTACTTTGTCCAATAAACTCATAAGAGAATGGTTTTTAGATGGATAAAACCGTAGGAAATGGTCAAGTCGATAGGAGAACTTCCCGCGTCACAACATAAGTTGTGATGTTTTAGCGTGCCTCGGCAGTAAGGATGTAGTTAAACCGCAAGTATAGTAAATTCCTTTTTGTCAACCATTACAGATTATTATTTGTTAAGTCCTTAGTGTGCCGTATCGTACGATTATTTCGCTAACTTACCGCGATAGACTAATTTATCCACTGCAGTTCGAGGTAATATCCTTTAAATTGATAATTATTACGAAGAGAAACGGAAATTACACAATATAATTAATAGAGGCACGTTTAAGGTAATTATAAGTGATGCACCCGCAACATGATTGTTCATCCAAATAATTGCAAATAAATGGTATACTGGTTAGGTCTGTGTCCTATTAAGCGTACAAGGCCCATTGCAGACCAATCTTATAACTCTTTTCATATAAACTGTCCCCTGGGTTTGAATTTATACTTTGTTATATTTGTAAAAAGTAATATCTCTATTTCCTTCTAATGATGTTAAACATGCCAATACGGCAAATGATCTGTGTGTAGCATCAGTCAATATGCGACTATAATGTCCAAATGACCTCGCTGTATTTGCATCAAATTATGTAACCGCAATCATCGCACGGAATTAAAAATGTTAACACTCATTCGTTTTAAAAAGAAAATTTTAAAGTATCTAAATGAAAAATGTTATTACACTATCAGTGTAATTATTTCGTAGTGATGTCATATCTTTATCACAATCTTTTTTGACGTACCCTATGAAATTGTATAATTCACGATACCTTATGAACTGCACTTTGAACATCGTCGATTGGGAGAAAATAAATTATTATGAATATTGTTACATAAATTAAATTAGCTAGTAAGTTTCATATCGGAAAAAGGAACATAAATGTTTCATAATCTTCGATCAAAAGCGGTCTTCAACTTCGCTATCACACCCATGGGTAGACAGTTTTGATTCTGTGTGTTTACTCAAATTTTTCAACTCGAGAATTAAACGCTACTCGGTCAAAATTCTAAGAAATTCTAGCTATTCCGATGTACTATCATCACTGAACAATCTACTGCAAGCTTCTACTTCCTTTGAAGCTGATGACTAAAATTTCTCGCCACTAGCGGTGCGGCTAAACTCCTCCACAGATTCATTCCACAGGGTAAAACACATAATCAAGCACACGACCATAGTTTAAATAATCAGTAGCTGTGAAAACTTATACTCTTTGGAGAGCATAAAATATGGGCGAACAGCAGTGCACCACAGTGGAACACACGATGATTCCTAAATAATACTCATCAACAGGCATCGTAAATATTATTGGAAGATTTAATTGTTGTTCGTCTCAGAAAATATATCAGTACATCAAATATATTATCACCCATGTACTGCATTTAGCATTATGCACTACATCTCCAGCGATTAACTGACCAACCATCTAAATGAACTTACCTGCGAATGATTAACGAATGCTACAGGTAATTAAGTTTGCATTTTAATCATACATGATCGTACGGTAACCATCAAGAATTTGAAAATATAGCAAAACATTAAAGGAAGCCTTTTTATTGCCTTAATTTTCATACATCGCACACGAAAGCACAGCAGTTTAGGAGGAGAACAACTTTGACACGAAAACTTCAATATTTGGTCCTCTGTAGTGAATGACCAATTACTACAGGTAATAATATTTGCGAATAAGGTAATGAATTATTGCTTCATTCGTCCTCTCGATAAGAACGAACCAGTAAAATCACGTAATTGTACACAGTGAGATGACGCCTACCAAGGCTCCCAACTACAAAAACGTTTAACTCTGAAAGGTGTGCCCCAGAATAGTCGTAATTGAGGTTCTCAAATTGTCGGCATATTCGTTAAAGGTACTTTGGTTAAATTTTAAGATTTATAATCATTAAAACATTAATATGAATACTTGTCGGTATTAACGAAGGCTGTCTGCTCTTTCCGGGCATTATGGCCCCGGAAAATAGCAATTCGTCATGCAACGAACAATTCTATTGGCTCGCTGAATGACACCACAAAAACAAGGATTTGGTCGAAAAAAATTTCATGATCAAGTAATGCCAGAATAAGCTCCGCTTCAGCCGAAGTTTCCAGGTCCGGAGCTTCGATTAACAGAATAGGGCCCCATGGAGCTCTGTACAGGAAGTGAAGAAAGCATAAGAAATAAGGGCGCCTCGAGTGATGTGACGGAAATAGACACGTCGTAAAAATGAGTAAGGTCACCGAGCAGTGGAAAACCGTTTTTTTACGAGCTAAAACTGCTAAGGATATTCTGCACAGTCTAACCAGCAACGCTAACCTGCAGACTAGCACAAAGTGACCTTTGCGCCGCCTGGCTGGCAAGTGACCAACATGGCTGCTGCGGTGAAAACTACTCAATTCCGGGTAAATTATTAGCCAGCACTTACATTTCACAGAGCAAAAATCTATTCAACGGTATTCGGCGAGATATTGTGGAATACCATCTTAAATTCTGAAGAAAAAAGAAAAAACCTTGTAATGCCCACTCCGTTGTTTAATTGCACAAATTAACAACCGAGTGGACATTACAAAGATTTTTCTTCTACAATTCAGAGCAAAAATCATTGACAATATATGATTATTGCTTATAAATTTGAGATACAGGATGCTATTACATATTGCAAGACGAGGAGGAAAACTGTTTGATTTTATTGGTTTGGAGACGTTTTCCGCCACGGACATGACGTTTATTTTACAGCTTCTAGATCAAAAATGAAAAATAAAACTGCTGTTGTAGTATACAATTTCGTGTTTATAATAACGTTCGAAGAAAGTTAACCTATTACCATGCGATCGCTGTTGACAAACAAAGATTGCGGACTTCAGTCCACACAAAAATCTTTTCGATTGCGCTTTTAGTTTTTCAGCTAGACCAATACATCATCATTGGTCGTTCAATCCTCAGTTTGGTTTACTGCAGGCTCCATCCTTCTATTCTAGTATATTCTATCCTGCAGCCTCCATCCTATCTATGCTAGTTTTCTTCAAGATACAAAGTTCCTTGTTCCTATCCCACCATTTGCCTTTTCTGACTGATGAATCCACCCAGTAATCCCAAACCCGATTGGGGGACTATTCTCCCTCCAGAATATTACACCGGGAGGAATTATTCATGCAGCTTTGTACCGTTTTTGTTTTGTACAGTAACCATTGTATCATTCATACAGTTTTGAATGCAGGGCTGCACCTTCAAGGGAGGCTAATGTGGTGGTTTCTCGTTGCCTTCCGCATCGCAGTACCTCCGCGAACTTCACATTCGCACAAAGCTGTGAATGTCGATCCCGGACCGATCTTCTTGATCTGCGCCATCAACGCCTTCCGCTGAGATTGCTGCCTCTCAGTAGAGGGCTCAGTTCGCGTAGCATCTAAAAGTTAGTTTCCTTTTCTAGGAAAATATTTTCCGCCATTTGGTCTCGAACCGGTGACCCTCTGAATGGGATTCGAGCACTCTGCCACCCACAGGACCATCCCTGCCCCAGGTCAATACACTGCAAGCTATAATTTCAGCACAAGAGGAGAGAGAGGTGATGCCAAGGCGACCAGTGCGCGACAAGAGCGCCTCTCCGAAGTAGAGTGCATCACTGCCGGCGCAGAGCTCGCAATGTGCGCGAACACGGGTTTCAGGATAATAGTCAGCGCGGCAAGAGAGATTGAACTTGAGGGGAACTACGTCCGAAACCAACGCAGTTGTGGCCCACACGAAAATTGGGAGGATTAATGCATTATGCCCTGACCCTCACTGGGTGGACTCTGAACTTATGGTTAATGACTCACCATAATCCTTATGTCCCTGGTCATAAAGACTTAACCAACAAATAATAAAATACAAAGAAAACCTGCACGCTTCGTTCAAAACTGCCACGAGGGAACATATAGTGTTTCACAAATTTTAGAGGAATTGAGGTGGGAGCCTCTACAGACTCGGGAGGCTACACGCAAGGCTTAGCTTGCTTGAGAAGTTCAGAAGCGTTGTGTTTGAGAGCGACACAGAGAATATTATCATGACTCTTCACTACATCTCTAGGTCTGACAGAAACGATAAAATAAGAGAGATACATTGCCGAACAGATAGGTACAAAAACTCATTCTTTCCGCGAACCATAAACGATCGCGATAAAAACGGTGCTCCACTAAATACACTCCCATAATTTACGTCACCATTTCACCTTCCAAAGCCTCATCTCTTACATCTTTACAGGGCTGGTGGCCTAACACCCCCTACCACACGCCCATGCGACGGCTCGCAGGGTAGCGCATGATGGTGATAGCTCCTCTACTGCCAAACACTCTTGAGGTGGCATATAGGGTCATATGAAGATGTAGATGAAATTTCCGGCACGATTTACCTTTCTTCATGATTTAGTATCTTGAAGTACTATATAACAATCGCATGTATAATACAAACTAATAGTTACATCTTCACTGGTGTACTCCATTTTAGCATATTCGTCCACGTAACACTCTCCTAGCTTCTAGTTTGACCGCGCAATTTTCGCCTGACTGCTTTTTGGCCTGCGCCTAGCGACCGGGGGAACGTGCGGGATTCTGATTTGGATTGGGACGAGTGCTGCATGCCTTGTGTGCAATAATCACCCCGCGCCCCACACTCTCGTGGTGGCTGGCACGGTACTTCGTATATGTCGACTATGGGCTTAATACTCAAATTAGTCGGTCGAGTGGATACCTGGTGAGAATATCTGCGTAAAACGATTCAGTCTATTTCCACACGATTGGTAGAACCTCGTTTCCATACTCTCTAAAAGTCTTCGAGTGAAATCTGTCACTCGAGCTTCGAGTGAACGCCTTTTTCACTCGTACTCGAGTGAAATTAGCCGTCGAATCATTCCGTTCGAGTCAAACATTTTCACTCGTGCCCTTTGAGTGAACATTTCACTCAAACGGCACGAGTGAACTACCACAACCTACCAGCAAAGCGAACTTGGCCCACTTATTTTTTCCCCACTAAATGAAATCGGCAGTGCTGCCAACAGTAACGGTTACGCACTAATAAAAACATTAACATCTCCTAATCCATCATTCATTTCTTTATGAAACTTCCCAAAGTTATGAAATATACATTTACCAATTCAATGAACTAGTCGACACCTGTAAGCACATCCTAGTTTAGGAATTATTGTATTACGAACATAGGAAGAATAATCGTGGAAAACACCACATTTAAAACGTTAATTTCCCATAATCCCAGCTTACGATTTCATTAAAACTAACACAAAATGTTAATAATACCATTACCAAAGAGAAGTGATACATCGCATTTCTAAAAACGACCTCGTTTAGGAACTGTACTATAACAAACATAGGCTAAATCCTCTTCGAAAACACTAAGGTTATAACGTTTATTTCTCCATATCCACGAGTACAACTTTAATGAAACTATCACATTTTCTTAAAAATACTATTGCCAAAACAACCTAATACACAACATCTCTAAGCACGATCTCATTTAGGCACTGCACTGTTACGAACATAAGATAAATCATAAATGAAAACACTTAAGTTTAAACGTTAATTTCTCCATATCCACTCCTACATTTTTCGAAACTATCACATTTTGTTAAAAATACTATTCCCAATACAACGTAATACAAAGCATCTATAAGCTCGACCTCGTTTAGGAACTGTACCGCTACAAACATGGGACAAATTAGTGGGGAAACGCGCCTTTGGAGGAGACCAATCTCAACGGAGACTAATTTTTAAAAATTTATTTTTCCCAAATGGAAGTATGTGATTTAAATGAAACTACTGCAGCTCGTTCATATAATCGTTATCAATGCCAAGCTATAATCAGCATCTCTATGCACAGCTACGTCATCAAAGATGGCAGGTCGGCGATATTAGGGAAATATAAACATGATAACACAACGAATGATAATTGAAACGAAATATTCCACAGATTATTCGTTCCTGTTGAAAAATATATAATGTGTGTTTGTATATCTTAGAGGTTAATTTTTTGTTACATCCCCAGTGTATTTTTTTCCTGGAATCAGAGTTGTATTCAACCCTGGCCACACCATTAAATTGTGCGGATGATTTCCATTCCCAACCTTTAAGAATAGATGTTAAAGATGTATAAATACATGTATTGATCAAATATGTATCTTGATATTTATACTTTATGTGTATTTTGTTCAATTTCGACGCTGCCTTTGCATTGTAATCTGTAATTTTTATATTTGTGTGTTGCAAATAAATTCACTCTAAACCTCACTCTGAATCGATCGGCCCCGGTGGCGGCGGGGTAAAGTCCTCGCCTGCCGACCCGAGGGTAGCGTGTTCGAGACTGCGTGGGTAGAACATTTTCTGCCCAGAATATAGGTGATTGTGTTTCGTCCGTTGTTACTGTTACTCACCCGACGTAAATTGACCCATTGTGCTGTATTCGGGGTAGTAAAGATAGATAAATAAATAAATAATATCTCTCTCTAAATGAGAGAACAATTACTCGACGCTTCGAGTGAATCTTTTACTTAAAACAACGAGAGAACAATCACTCGATACGAGGGGTGCACTTTTCACTCGAAGCTGGAGGGAAACCTCACTCTATTGGAGTGATACTTCACTCGAAGACTTTTAGAGAGTATTTTCAAGGTGATCTACATCTACATAATACCATTCAAGCCACCGTGCGGGCGTGTAGCAGGGGGTGTTAGGTCACCAACCGTGTGAAGATGTAAGTTTTTGGGAGATGAAATGGTGACATGGATTATAGGAGTGTATTTATAGAAGCTCAATTTTTATTGTGGTCGCTTATAGTTCGCCGAAAGAACGAGTTTTGTTCCTATCTGTTCGACAGTGTATCTTTCTTATTTTATCGCATGCGTCAGACCTAGAGATGTAGTGAGGAGTCATGATAATTTTCTCTGTGTCGCTCTGAAAAATATCACTTCTGAATTTCTCAAGCAACCTAAGCCTAGCGTGTAGCCTCAGAAGTTATGGGACACTATATGTACGCTCGTAGCAGTTTTTAACGAAGCGCGCTGCTTTCCTTTGTATTTTATTCATTTTTTTGGTTAAATTTTGATGACCAGGGTCCCAAATGCTCCCGTCTTATTCGAGGTGTGGCCTAACCAGAGCGAAGTAGTATCTCTCTTTCACTTTTTCATCCGAGGACCTTCCTATCATACGATTAACAATCGTGATCGTGAAATCCTTGCACCGATTTTTCCGCATTAACCTGAGACCCGACCATTTGGCCCGTGGGTATACGTGGACTTCTGCGCAGTCATATGCCGCGCTCGGACCAGGTACGTGCGACGGTCCAAACGACGATAGGCTGAAGCGGTCATGTAAATGCACGGGACGTGTACCATGGTAATCCATAGGTCCCTAACGTCACTTTACAGAGGTAGTGCTGATATCGCGAGCAGAAACGGGAAATGATGCATAGGATAATGAAATAAAAAGACAATCATTGACGTGGAATCTATGATGTTACTTCAAATGAATACGCATAGAAGTGTTTCACTTCCTTGAAAATAACAGTAGGAAATCCTCAAAACGCCAGAGGAATAAGATATTCCTTATTTTGCTCGCTGGCTCTTTACTTATTCGTCGCGATTCCCTAGTGAGGGGGGATGTGGGTAAAGCTGTACCCCGTTCACACTGAAATCGTACGTAAATACGTACGATTTCAGTACGTTGGACCGTGCGATGGATACCTGAACGAGGCAATACTCACGGAAGTCTAATAAGGCCGACCTTGAAATTTAATAACGGGAATGGACCGCGACAGACGGTCGGCGATGTATTCTGGGATGCACAGGTATCTCTGTGATTTCCAGTTTACTTTGCGCGACACATCCTTCACTACGTATCAGAAAATGCTACAATATTCACCAAAAGAGTTCAATAAACCTTGCCACGTCTGATGGTCCAGCCTTATTGTCAGTATACAGTAACTGCGTATACCATTCAGGTACATCTTCGAGTAACTAGTTATAAAGCACCCTGAGATGCTACTGCTACTTCCGTGTAGAAAACAGGGAGATGGTACTCGGATTTCCCCATGTTTTCGAATCCTAGATTCGGGCACACAGCAGTCTATTGCCACAGAGTCAGGGCCGTCCTTGGGCATTGAGCGGACCGGAGCGAACGGAACTCGGAGGCCCATTCAATTAGCATTCCCTTATCGACGTAGAAACATCTTTCGTGGATATTTCGTAGAAATAAGAACATTATCCAACACGTTGGCCTACAATTTCAATTCATTTACACATGTAATTGCTATATTAAATTACGTAAGGATAATGAAAACATATCGATTTTAATTTGATGAAAGTTATACAGGTACCCACATTTTTAGTATGATCCGCAATGCTTTGTAAGTATTTGGTGTAGATAATGTTTTAAGGCATGAAATAAAGATTTTCTGGCTGATAGGTTCACCCATTTAAAATGATATTTTCGCGGGGCTGCGGGGGGGGGGGGGCGCAGTAAGTTAATAACGCATGGAAGAGGCGTGGGATACCAGGTAAACCGAGAGAAACAATCTCTGGTTTCAGGCTTCATTGAGTGGAATCGAAACGTAACTAAGAATGAACAAATACGTATGAACAAATACGTAACATACAAAACTAAGTATGAAAAAATAGGCAACTTTAACTGTGATAAATTTATTACGACCGGTTTCGCTTTTTACAGCATCTCCAGGTCACCTGATTCCATTTGTTTAAAGCGAAACCGGTGGGAATAAATTTATGACAGTGGAAGTTGCCTATTTTTTCATACTTAGTTTGAGAGAAACAGTCCCAAAAGAATAGAGGAAATCCTTTCTCCAATATAATCCGATAAATGCAGAGAAGAAACTTAACTAACATATTTTATTGGGTGGTATGGGATACGTTCCGCATTACGTTTCTCATCGAAAACTTGAAAGAGCCGAATCCCACACTGCGACTGGGGCCAACAAGCACGGGGGGCAGTCAGCTCCTTTCTGACGGTGCGGGAAAGATCCAAAAGCAATGCATCTATCAAGGGTCTGATGGAATTGCGATATCTCGTATGGCTTACAACCAGCGTCAATCGTTTCCGCCGCACCTAAACAAATGTGTGAAAAAAATAAAGATTTTATGCTTCCGCAATAAATATTTTATTTTGTGTGAAGAAATGCAGTCATGATTCCATTTGTTGTGAAGCGTTTATCGGCGTCCATCTCAATTATCCAGGGACCACGTGACACATCGCCATCGCAACCGTAAGTAACCAAGGCAGATTGCCTAAGAACGCGCACAGCGAAAACGCGAGGAATAGCATTGGACGGTATTATTGCGCTGCTAGCTTCTGCCAGATGTTTTCCATACTGCAAAGTTGACTATGGAATCGCCATCTTCACTTCCTCTGAGAAATAAATGCAATTTCTCACTTATGTTAAGGTAGTTTGAGCGAGACAGTTTCTTAATCATAATGGAGACCACATTCGAATTATACGTTTTAATGTCAGCAGCTGTAGGACGCATGAATTAAACATTGCATTGTAAGTGGTATATACAATGGTATATTTTCATATGACTTAAATTATAAGTAATTAAATAAAAATGTCTATTTAAGCTTTGATTTGACACTCTTTTCTCGCGCGGTACATTAAAAACTCTTCCACAACGGAAGATTTTTTGTGATTCTGAAAAAATTACTGCAGTGACAATATGCTTTATTTTCAAAAATAGTCGAGAAAAAATTTACACAACTCGCAGTTAATTGTTTTCACGAGATCTACGTGTTATAAATTCCTCATTTTGTAGATAAGGTCTCTCGCGAGTGCACTCAGGAACCATTCGTATTTTAAAGTGCAGGTATCTTTTCGTCAAAAATCTCGGAAGGTAGTTTGATAAGGGCCTGAAATTAAATATTTTTTGATTGATGAGATATTTTTAAAAATGAGATATTCATTGATTTCTAGGTGAAACGAAAGTTCGCTTTAACTACCTTAATTCAGTCAGATATTCAAATAAAGAGTTCATGACACACAGTGGTCGCTAGCAGTTAGCCCGTGATCCTCTTGAGCACTCGGGGTTAATTGTATAACAACTGTCGCAGTGTGTCAGAACCTTGGTATCCATAAGATCGGCGGGATCGGGCCCGCCCACCCCTTTGATTTGACGCCCACACCTAAGATTGTCGGAGCGCGGATCGTGAGTCTTTTGAGGTCACATTTTAATAACTTTCCAAGTTAGTCGAAGAAAATTATTGGATCGCAAAACGTAACTAACGTAAATTAGTTATACGTAGGAAATAAACGTGTGTTGAGTCATTAATGATGCAAGAATTATGTTTTTTAAATTCGCCTCATTTAAGGTAATGCGAGCGAGATAGTTCCCTAATCATACTGAGGCTATATTCCAATTATACGCTTTAATTTCACCCGCTGTGAGACACACGAATGAAATATTGCATTATTAATGGTCCAATTATATAATTTTACATGACAGAAATTGTGAGTAATCAAATGACAATATCTAAATAAATCTTTCACTTGACTCATTTTTTCCACGCGGTACGTTTGAAACTCATCAAAACGGAAGATTTATTGTGATCCCGAAGAATTTACTGAGGTGACAATGCGATTAATTTTCAAAAATATTTGAGAAAACATAAAAACTACACACCGTCGACTTTTTGACGAGATCTAGGCGTTATAAATTCCTCATTTGTTAAATAAGGTCTGTCAGGAGTGCATACACGTACCATTTCCCATTTAAAAGGGCTGGTGTTTTCTGGCAAATACCTCGAAAAGTAAGGCGGAAAGGGGTTGAATTTTTGGTGTCAATGGAAGGGTGATATATTTTTCTTTAAAACGAGACCAAATTCTTCGATTTCTAGTTAAAATGACGTT
The DNA here is from genome assembly GCA_963169105.1 of Ceriagrion tenellum. Taxonomy (NCBI): domain Eukaryota; kingdom Metazoa; phylum Arthropoda; class Insecta; order Odonata; family Coenagrionidae; genus Ceriagrion; species Ceriagrion tenellum. Next base: position 63,920,549 of record OY720638.1, read on the forward strand.
TCACTCAAACTACCTTAAAGAACTGTTATGACTTGGGTACACGTTAGGCAAAATCATATGTAAATACGTATTTTATAAACGGCAATATACCTTGATATTTACTAGGAACCGTTACAATAGTATGAGGCTTATGTTTACGCATTCATGATAAAACCTGTACATATGCCATAGAATTATTTCGAAATACATGCGGTTTACCTGGTATCCCACGCCTCTTCCATGCGTTATTAACTTACTGCGCTCCCCCCTAACCCCGCGAAAAAGTCATTAAAATTGGGTGAACCTATCAGCCAGAAAATCTTTATTTCATGCCTTAAAACATTATCTACACCAAATATTTACAAAGCGTTGCGGATCATACTAAAATTGTGGGTACCTATATAACTTTCATCAAATTAAAATGGATACGTTTTCATTATCCTTACGTAATTTAATATAGCAATCACATGTGTAAATTAATTGAAATTGTAGGCCAACGTGTTGGATAATGTTCTTATTTCTACGAAATATCCGCGAAAGATGTTTCTACGTCGATAAGGGAATGCTAATTGAATGGGCCTCCGAGTTCCGTTCGCTCCGGTCCGCTCAATGCCCAAGGACGGCCCTCACTCTGTGGCAATAGACTGTTGTGTGCCCGAATCTAGGATTCGAAAACATGGGGAAATCGGAGTACCATCTCCCTGATTTCTACACGGAAGTAGCAGTAGCATCTCAGGATGCTTTATAACTAGTTACTCGAAGATGTACCTGAATGGTATACGCAGTTACTGTATACTGACAATAAGGCTGGACCATCAGACGTGGGGCAAGGTTTATTGAGCTCTTTTGGTGAATATTGTAGCATTTTCTGATACGTAATGAAGGATGTGTCGCGCAAAGTAAACTGGAAATCACAGAGATACCTGTGCATCCCAGAATACATCGCCGACCGTCTGTCGCGGTCCATTCCCATTAGGCTACGTGTAAAATTGCATCAAACCGCCAAGAAACTAACTCTGTAACGTGCAATTTATTTCACTTTCATCCGTACATACTACTAATAAGTACACGTACCTTAAGTTTCACGCAAATTTATCCATAAACTTAAATCGCTACAACCACCTTGACACGCGAGCGCGGCTTATACCGCGCCGTCTAAGGCGCAAGGCAAACCCATGAGGGGCCCCGAAGGCGCGAGGCCCAGTGCAGCGGTAGCTGTCTGTGCAATAAAAAAGTCTAGTCCGTTGAGTTTAGGACGCTGTATCTTCAAGTAGGGTCAACTGATTTTTAAAAAATTTAAATGCATATGATATAATGATTACTTGTCCGTTTGCTGATGGGTGTAAACATTTTCTCCAATCCTTATCTACACTCTTACGATATTTGTTTTGAAAAAAGGCCCAGTTTTCGGCGCTTAAAACCCGATGGCCTGGCTTTATGTTACAGCCATTCTCTTAATATTTATCTTAGGGATGAGAGATTTCGACATAATCTAGCCAAACAAGTTTACAATATACCAAAGGAAAAAAATTGTTTCTATGTTGAGTTTAGTAGTAGGGTCAACTACACGAGGGACGGCACTGCACTGAGTCACATGCTCGTACCGGAAAGGAGTAGGAGCCTACAACTCGAAGATCGTCCTCTCAGCATCGCTGAAGAAACTATCCTAGAACGCAGAGACAAGGTTGACAGAAAAATAAGGCTATTGTAAGGCGTATCAAGGAAGAAGTTACCCGAAACAAGTATGAACAACTATAAGTAGCTTTATAAATATTTTTTATAAGTGTTGATTTTATCCTGCCCCTTAAGGTGGCTCTGGCTCGACTACGTGAGTCAAGACATCAATTTGCACATTTTTACTCATTAAATTTTGAAAAAAATCCTACTTTCGCTGGTGATATGGGTTAACCAAAATTAAGATATAATTATGCAGATTATTCCACGAATATACTATAAACGACCACATCTGCCCAGCCATAGGAGCCGACTGCAGCGCCATTTGCATGGAACTACCGCATTTTGACTTCAATTTCGGCAGTAATTCGCTAGTAACTTTAAAACGTAGGCGGTATGATGTCTTCATTTCATTTTTATACAATTTCCCAGGACTTATTGATACTTATAAACAGTTTCAATAAAAGTTTGGACTGCTCCCTCGTTCAAATTGAATGTTTTCTACCGCAATCTGAGTAATCTCCTTAAGAGCCCATATAAAAATCTACACTTTCAAGGCTGAATTACAATAGAACTAACCAGGAAACTTTTTATGTTCACCATAGTTTATAAAATGCATTTCGAAGATGATAAATTCAAGCTTTCAGTACATTTGGATTAAATGACTCTGACGGCACCTTAAATCTCGTCACGTCAATTAGGGGCAAGGCATGTAGTTTCCTTGAGGAGGGAGCAACAGATTAATTACTAAGATAAAAATATGCGAAGCTCCACTAAAGTTTCGGAATTTCGAAAAGCAATCGTAGGGAGGGGTTAATTCGTATTTATTCCTATTTCGTATCCGCTAGAATATGGCTTATGAACAGAATAAGCTCCAGCCTGAAGTTAACTTCAGGGAACGCTCAAAATGTTGGGAACGTCAGAATCGAAAGACGTAGCTTGCCATGGTTCTGACGTGTTTCTTATTTCTGTCATATACTTACAGGTAACATTATAAAATTAACGACTCATTACATAATTCATTTTGAGGCTAAATAAATTGCAGTAACTTGTGGACCAAAAGCCCATTAGAACCCCAACCTAACCTTATGAGCTCTAGGACTGAATTAAACAGGGGTTGTGCATACATGGGTCTCCATGTAGTGTGCCAAATTCTACATGCGAGTTAATTGATAATATTGACCATAAAATTTTGATGGGCACATTAAAAGGTCCGGGTAAATATTCTCATTCACAGTTATTGCTCAGGTTGCAAAGGAAATACATATGCCTGCTTATTGACAAAAAAATGCATGTTATTCATGAACTTCATCATAGATGCCAATCGCCAATATTGCAGATAGATATCGCCAACATTGGCCTAGATAACAATTCAAAAATCTTTCAAATCCACGCAGGTTTTCGATAAAATTAATTTTCAAAAATAACGAACAGCAACTTTCCCCGGAAGAATGGCGAATGACTTCCACGGTCTTCCAGATAAAATATTGGGACGGATTAGAGCGCATACAGAAGAACTCGATGAACTAAGAGAACCCAAGTGTATAATTGAAGAGATAATGGCCATTCAACACATCTGTACAGCAGAGACAATATCTTTTCTGAGAGGTATGAAACACCACAATTTACTCATAATGGCAAGGTAAGTAATGGAAATCATGGACGAACAATCAGCGCCCCAACAGCTTAGGGACAGGAAAAATTCTGGACAATACAATATCCCGAACAAACTTTTCAAACATGAAGGAGAGCCTCTCACCCAACATAAACATTAACCCATTAACAAAACAAATCATCACTATTCTCGCCCATTGTACGGTACCGGATGAAAACAGAACGAGGATCGCCATTTTTATGTTGATGAAGGGAGACAATAAAAATGTCACACAACAATATAGGTACAAACTTACTCAGTACATGTTTTTGTCGAAGGTTTTCGCGGCGATTAAATATTCCATTAGGCAGGTTTCCGGGATTCGTCCGCGTTGACATCTTGAAAGATGGCGACGTTTCGCCTACAGCAGAGTAGGCGAAACGTCGCCATCTTTCAAGATGTCAACGCGGACGAATCCCAGAAACCTGCCTGATGGAATTACTCAGTACATGCCTAAAAATAACGACCCGAATCATAACATAAAATAAACAGTAAAACAACTCTCTCAGGTGAACATAAAGGGTTTGGAACAGTAAGACATTTCTACATCTACATCTACATACTGCCCCGCAAGCCGCCTCAAAAGGCGTGTGGCGGGGGGTGTTAGGACACCAGCCGTCAACAAAAAAAAAATCAAAGTTCCGCCTAGCATTTATTAAAGTCCTTAATTGTTCGGGGGAAAAACGAATTCCCATACCTATCCGTTCGGCAAAATATCTCCCTTAATTTATCGATTCTGTCGGACCTGGAAATATAATGTGGTTCTAATATGATGTTCTCCGTGTCGCTCTGAAATATATTCATTCTCAATTGCTCAAGCAATCTAAGCCTAGCGCGTAGCCTCCGAGTCTCTAGCAGCTCCCACCCTAAATCTTTCAAAATCTGTGTAACGCTTTCTGTACGGCCGTAGCAGTTTTTCACGAATCGCGCAGCTTTCCTTTGTATTTTATCAAGTTCATGGACTAGGTCTTTCTCCGCCGGATCCCATATGCTCGCTGCATATTCAAGGTGTGGCCGGACGAGTGCGAAATAGCACCTCTCTTTCACTTTATCATCCGATAATCTTCCCACAACACGCTTGACAAATCCTAACTTCTTCAGGGCTCTGCCACAAATATTTCTTATATGTGTCCCCCACGATAGGTTCGAAGTTATCGTAACTCCCAGGTATTTCACTTCATCTGTCGCATTTATGCTAACGCCATCCACAACATATACATGGGGATAGTTGGACGACCTACGCAAGAAATGCACCGCCGTGCATTTGCTCAGATTAAGTTCTAGTCCCCACTCTTTGCTACACGCATGAACGTTGTTTAAGTCCGATGACAGAATTTCAAAGTCAGATTGATCACTAATTTCGCGGTATATGACAGCGTCGTCGGCAAATAAACGTATTTTACTGCTAATTCGGGAGCAAAGGTCGTTTATATATATAATGAACAAAAGTGGGCCAATAACGCTTCCTTGCGGGACACCTGATGTCACTTTAACTATATCAGAGCTAATTCCGTCAAGAACTACTTTTTGCTTACGATCACTCAGAAAGTCACGTATCCAGTTTACTACTTGTTCGTTTAACCCGCATGACTGTAATTTGTATAATAGTTTTCTGTGAGGTACCGTGTCGAAAGCTTTCTTAAAGTCTAGAAATAGTGCGTCAACTTGTTTTTTCGATTCACCAGATTTGAGAACGTCGTGAAGAAAGAGCGCGAGCTGTGTTTCGCATGATCTACCTTTCCGGAACCCATGCTGACAATTATGACATTGCACAGATGCAGCCTTTGTTATAAATTCGATCGTTGAAAAATGTGTCGACCACAATAAACCTGCATAGATGTTTAAAAGACCTAAACATTCCAATGGTTCATTACGTGATGAATTACACCAACTACATGAGAGGCCATAGAGGATACATTCACTGCCAATAAAGTACGAGCGAAACTTGATGGTGACCTAACCGACACTATCCAAGAAAAGAGAGGATTACGGCGAGTAATTAAGGTAGTCCGAGCGAAAAATCATTTTACTTAGAAATCAATGCATTTGGCCTCATTTTAATGAAAAATATCTCACCTATCCAATGACACCAAAAATTCCCACATCACTTTCGGAGATATTTGCCAAAAAATACAAGCCCTTTTACATCGGGAAATGGTACGTGTACGCACTCCAGAGAGACATTATTTACATAATGAGGTATTTCGACACTTAGATGTCGTAAAAAACTAACAGCGTGTAGTTCGTACGTTTCGTCAACTATTTTTCAAAATTAATCATATTGTCACCACAGTAGGCTTTTGGGTATCACAAAAAAACCTCCTGTTTTGAAGGAGTTTCAAACGCACCGCGCGAAAAAAATGAGTCAAGTTAAAGACTTATTTAGATGTTTTCATTTAATTACTAACAATTTCAGTCATATGAAACTTCATTATTACACCATTAATAATTCAATAATTAATTGATGCGTCCTAAGGCTGGTGAAATTAAAACATATAATTCAAATATGGTCTCTATAATGACTAGGGAACTACCTCGCTCGGACTACCTTGAGCCCGCTTCTGTTCAACATCTTACGAAACGAAGATGGGATAATAAACGCAGTGCGCGGTCTAAATGACAACCGGATGGGAGACCGTAACACCACACACTGCCGTAAAGCGTTGGGTTAAAAATACAGGGTTTGACAATAAGGTACGGAGAACTTTCTGGATACTCGTCACAAGCCGAAGAAGAAAATGTCACATGGATCAGGGTCCGGAGACGCTTTACTTTCATGTTGAAACTCATTTTTACAACTGTTTATAGTACATTAATCATGATACAAAATCACATGGGAATAAAATGTCTCATCGAACCACATGAAACTCTTTCTTACAAAAAATATTCAAAATGCATTCTTGGATACGTCCAGTTGAGTAGCAATTCTTAGTTTCACCGCCCGTGTTTCGCATTCCATTTCACCGAAGGTAATTTCGACATGAGACTCACTTCATTGCCTTACATTGATATATCAACTGTTTAAGTGATCATCACGGACTTCGTTACCGGTACAGTGCAATGGAAGAGTACACAATGCGGAGTGGGCAGATGATAAGGATAGTTGTATAAAATGAGTTCTAACATGGAAATGAAGCGTCTCCGGACCAATAACTGTATAATATATTTTATTCTTCTACACTTAAAGAACTGGCCCTGAAAATTTGGTCCCACCTTATCGTTACACACTTTATTTGGATGAGTTATACTTCACTTCCTCTTTATGCAGCCCAGTTTCACTTAACAACCCTTTAAAAGAGGCGAGTTCGAGGTCGTGGTCTAAATCCACGTCAATTTTCAAACATAATCCTTTCAATAAACTGAAGAAGTATATAAGTAAATGGTTTCATCTTAATCGGAGCGTTCTTCTCGGCGTTCCTAAGAGTAAGTCAGTCATAGTAGGCTACGCTCTCTCCTCCTGAAATTGCCTCTCACCCTACTGGTGATGAGATATGACTAGATTTAAGTACACAACGATTTCATTGAAACTGTTTTAGATCAAAAACGGTTTCAAAACGAAGCAGTTCCGTAAAACACCCAATAGCGGACAACAAATAGAGGCACACCAAACAACGGGCGATCGATGCACACCACCATGCACTTCCTCTCCACTCAAACGTCATCTTTCCCCCACCCCACCCCCCCAAGCATAAAAAATTCTCCCATCCTTCGTTGTTGAGTGTGACAGTCGCGGTCGAATTGAAGGACAACAGCGGGGGTGCCCAGACGAAAAAGATTTTGCTTTCCAACTGCTTACCAATTGCTTTCCGAAGGTTAGGTACTTTCCAATCGCCTTCCATTGGAGCAAATGGAAAGGAAAGGGAAAGCAACCGGATAGAGGAAAAGAAATGGAAAGCAAACGGAAAACAAACCCTCCACAACGCAAGACAACCGGAAAGCAATGGAAGGCGATAGGAAAGTAAAGTTGCTTTCCGTTACCTTTCCAAAGTGATTTCTTGTTGTTTGAGTTGAAAAGTTGCTTTCCGTTTGCTTTCCAATCACTTTGGAAAGGACACGGAAAGCAAAAATATTTATCTGGGTGGGCCACGCGATCTCAATTCTGAACCAGTGTTTTCCAAACTGCGCTCCGCGGAACCCTTGAGCTAGTTTAATGGATATTTAATCCCTTATTTAAGGGATATCGCAGGACGCATATAGGACATAGATAGAATGAAACAAAATATTCCGTGGGGCTCCACCATGCTTCACACTTCATGCTTCCTACAGCTACTGAAATAAAAAATAAAAAATTGAATTTGGCCTCTATTATGGCTACGGAAAAATCTTGCTTGTACCACCTTAAGATTCGAAGCATGAGTCGTAGATCGGCCCGTTTAGGGTGAGAATGGCACGTCGGGTCAAATTTCGCATCTCATCACTCATAACAACTGGACCCACGTGAAAACCCACCAGGCAATGCTTAGCCGCATTGACGACAATCATGATAGTCATGGAATACAACCCCTTAGACGTGAAACAATTAATAAACGCTTCACTGCAGAGATTATTATTCGGAGGGATTGTCGTTTCTCCTCTTTCATTCCCGCAGCCCACCAAATGTGACAACACAACTTGGAAGACTTAGATGGCAACAATTATCGACTTACTAAAGTCTCCGGTCCTACAGTCGGTCGGCGAGGGGTTCGACTCCCGCGAACTAAGCCTTTAAGGTAGTTTGAGGGAAATGCCATTTAACATAGAAATCAATGAATTTTGTCTCATTTAAAAGAAAAATATCTCACCCTTCAAAATATACCGAATATCAGCCCTTTACCCAACAATTTTCCGACATTTATCACAAAAATACCAGCCCGTTTACATTTAAAATGGTACGAGTATGCACTTCAAAGAGACCTTTATTTAAAAAAAAATGAAAATACTATAACACCTACATCTCGTTAAAAAAAATAACAACAGTTTGTATATTTTCACAACTGTATTTGAAAATAAATCATATAGTCACCGCAGTAAATTTTTCAAGATCACTAAAATAACCTTTCGTTGAGGTGTTTTTAACGAGGCCGGGGAAAAAGGGTCATATTAAAGACTTCCATAGAGATTTGTATCCCTGAGAATTTTAGTCATATAAAAGTATATTATTGAACCATTAATAAATCAATATTTAATTTATGCTTCCCAAGGCTGCTGAAATTAAAACGTATAATTCGGATATGATCTCCATTATGACTAGGCAACTATCTCGCTCACAAAACCTTAAATGGCGGGTGAAACTAGCGCATCGTGGAAGATGGTCGGGGTCCCTCGCCCCTTCGCCTCTGCCCTCGCCCCTCTGTGCTTCCAATCGGTACCCCAGACAAATGACGCAAACAGAAAATCACGCGAACCTGCTCAGCGTTCACATTTCTTGGTCTAAGGATAAATATATACCGATGAATAAAATCCGAAGATTTTTGCGGAATCGAATTTGTACATAAGGAACAAATAAAACGTACAATTTTCTACAAAAATAAAATTCCATCCGACCTAGGTTTCAGAGTTAATGCATTTTCTCCTGTTGAATGTTTCCTGAAGATGTATTTACCAAGAACTGCACTATGAAATAATGAGCAACTTCCACTGTGATAATATATATTACGACCGGTTTCGTTTACAGCATCTTCAAGGCCTGAAGATGCTGTGAAAAGAGAAACCGGTCGTAATAAATATTATCACAGTGGAAGTAGCTCATTTTTTTCATAGTGCAGTTGTGTTCCATCTCCACTCTATCAGGCCTAAAATCACAGGTTATGACCGTAAGTAAATTTTATTTTCATGGAAAATTACATGTTTTATTTATTCATTATACACCGACAAAGATTGGGCAACTGGTAAATATAAACATTGCCAAAGCGTTATTTTTGATGGAAGCGTAAGCCACGCATTGCTTCAACGAGAAACGAACAGCAGCACCAATTAAGGTATTCCGCACGAATATCAGAAAGTACAATTCAATTAAATCAATAAACGCGAGAGTATTGCATATCTGCCCAACAAGCTTAAGTCGAGAAGACTCATCTTAACAAACACCAATTTACAGCAACACTGCCTTTCATTAAATTTTATAAGAATGCGATAAAAATAAAATATTTCACTCGGCATAATTCCGTATTTTAACGTCACCTATAATTTTCTGGATTTCACCGTCGTCGCTTATTACTCCCACCCACCTCCTCGTCCACTAACTGCTTTAAAGAGGCATTTACGGCCGACAATTGTCGACCCCGGTGCCGACAACTTAGTCCTCACCTGCCAATCCGAGGGTGTCGTGTACCGCCCGGGTGGATTTTTCATCAAACAAGACATGGACGTTTTCGTTCGTCCATAGCTAATATACCAGTTGTAAGTGGCCAATTGTAATGCTTTCGGGGTGGTGGAAGTCAATATAAATAAAATAAATAAATAGATGCATTCCACACGCCCACGCGGCGGTAGGCAGGGTAGTACGTAGATGTGAATGCCGAGCGCGAGGCAAATGACTCGACGAGCACAGTAGGACGATTTTCACGCGGATAAAATCACTTGTTTAACTAGCGGGTGTTTTTGCACACCTTGGCCGATTGTCCAATGAGGTCCTATCTTCCAATTCGCAGATTATTCATGAGACATATTTACTACCATAAAATTCCAGAGAATCCTTTATTATACGATACGCGGAAGAAGTTTTCCCAGGTAGCCGACCAGGTGGGTGACTGCATAGCTGCCGACGTTTCGAGGTCCGACACGATCCTTGTCTATAGGGAAATGATATTAGTGCTATTATTATTACCATAACATATCTTCGGCACAAAAAGAACTGATACAATATATGTTGAGTATTCGCATTATGTGCTTTCGTTAGTATTCATATTTTTACCAATTGCAGTGACAAAGAAAACAGGATTTTTGTAGCTTTTTTTCTCGTAGCAGAGAGAGAAGTTTGATCTTAAGCAACAATATATATACTTCAGATGGGACCACGGACAAGAAATGCAAAGTCGTAAAAGTACTTATTTGATGAATATATAATTCTCGGGCTACTAGCCGAGTAAGAATTTTTGTGGCTGACGTTTCGATGGATAACACTTCCATCGTCCTCAGAGATTACTGCTCTGAGGACGATGGAAGTGTTATCCATCGAAATGTCAGCCACAAAAATTCTTACTCGGCTAGAAGCCCGAGGATTATTTATTCATATGATTCGCCGAGAAAAGACAAGATCGTACATTACTTATTTGATATTCTCCTCGCAACAATCGCAAAATAATTATGAATAGAACGTTGTTGGCCCAGGTGGCGGCGGGGTAAAGTCCTCGCCTACTAACCCGAGGGTCGCGGGTTCGACTCCCACCTGGGTAGGATATTATCTGACCAGGACATGGGTGTCTGTGTATATAAACTGGATTAGGGGAAGAGGGGACGGTTCAATCCCATGTAACCCAGGATAAATAAAATACAAGTAATAATAATAAAAGAAGAATTTTGTGGTTTCCCATTCACATTTTATTCTTGCAATAACCCGACAGAACAAGCTGGTACAAAAGAACGAGTGGACATGGGGACTGACTTAAATACGCTGAACGGATTAAACCGCCAAATTCGAGGTAATTTCCAGGATCATCTTCTGATTCAGCTGAATAACGTCAGACTACGTTCATCTCAAAGTATCTACTTGAAACTCTAACTGGTTTTCAACGTATTTATTTCGAAAGCTTCGAGCTAAAATGGCTAAGTCATTTTGCCCAAATAAATACATCAACAATGGCACCATATTTTTCATAAAAGCACTATTATTTTTATGGCAAATAATTCTAACAAGCAGTGCTACAATATAGCCAGTAAAGCCGAGAAAATAGTGGGGAAAACAATGCTTATGTGCACTGAGAGTGAAGCCGACTTCCACGGGAGCCCCTAATGCACCGAGGCGTTATTAATCCACGTGGTAAAAGGAAAGGTGCGCGCTTCATTAAACACTGCTACTGACGAATAAATAGTGTCTCACATTTTTCAGAGGGATAAGGAGCCGCTAGAGATACGGGAGCTACAAGCTAGGCTTAGGTTGCTTGAGTAATTCAGAACAAGTGTGTTTTAAAGCGACACAGAGAATATCACTTTGACGCCACACTACATCTCTTGGTCCGACGGAAGTGACAAAACAAAGATATATAGCCAAAAACATAGGTCCAGAAATACGTTCTCTCCACGGACAATAAATCACCAAAATAAAAACTGATCTCCACTCAAAACACTCCAAATACACTTTACCTTCTCACCTCCCTGTAACCTCTTCCTTTACACCTTTGAGGGGCTGGTGTCCTGACACCCCGTGCCACACGCCCATGTGGCGGCTCGCCGGGTAGTATGCTGATAAACTGACAGTCACCCGCCCGTAGTCAAAGACCGAGAAACCTGTCGAACGCAACCGTCAAACGAGTCCAAGTACGCCGTACATATTTCGTTCGCCCATATTTCGTAATTTTTCCTAGCATGCTGAGCGCAAGGCATATAAATCGACGAGCACATCAGGACGATATTCACGTGATTCAAATACTAATTTAACAAACGGGTGGTTCTGCCCACCTTCGCCGATGGTTCACGAAAGATGGGAGGAAAGAAGAGGCGAACAAATTCCGTGAGGAAAGGCAGGAACACATGTGGTGGAACGTCTGTCAAAGGAAGCAAAGACGGCTTAGAAGGTACTGCTCCCCACTTGTTTCTATGGCACTGAAACTTGGGTAAGCACAACAGTTCGCTGAGTGCAGCGGGTACGGAGGATTGGAGAACAATTTGCAACAAGAGTATGTGATGAATGGATGTGGGCTTGGGCTGTGACCATGTCGAAGGAAGGATTAAAGGAGAATAATTGAACACACTTGTGATAGAGGAGTGAACGGCGCGAAAGGGAGTGGGAGAGTGAGTCACGGGTGAATGTAGCAGAGAAGACACGGGGAATAATATGAGGAGTCATGGTGAATCAGGACAATTATAAGTCGATGATAAAAGAAAGTAGATTAAGGTAGTTTGTGCACGTTGAAAGAAGGAAAGAGGTGGGAAGGGAAGAGCAAACCTCAGAGGTACGTGGGAAGATAAGAGTAGATAGATCCAGAATTATAAGGAAAGACATGGTAACAGAAGACCCAAAAGAGAAAGGGTGAAGGAAGGGGGACGCTCAAAACAGAGAGGAGCGAAGGAAAAGATCAAAGACAGGATCTTCCGACCCCACATAGGAGGCGGGCATATTATTATTATTTTTGTTTATTTATCCTGGGTTGGATGAGACGGAACCGTCCCCTCTTCCCCCAACCCAGTACATACACAAACACCCATGCCCTGGGCAGATAATATTCTACCCAAGCGGGACTCGAACCCGCGACCCTCGGGTTAGCAGGCGAGGACTTTATCCTGCCGCCACCTGGGTTGTGGGGCAAAGGAAAAGAAGAATACATATTTGTATAAAGCAATGAACGACTGTGGCGGAAGCGTAGTACGCTCGCAAGGATAGGATTGGATTGGATATTTGAGGAGGCGACGGACGGCTAAGGTTATTTGCGCCATAGGGGACAGGTGAGGGAGGAAGGGTGGATAGAAACCCGGCGTCGGTATTAGCCTGCTCTTAACGAAAGACGCCAAGGGGACCACGGTTTTGCGTATAATCCGACAGACGGAGTACTGTACTTGAAGTGCCCTCTACAAGACACTCAAGTAGGGATCGGGTTTCCTCTGAAACGACAGGCGCCAAGGGGAACACGGCTTAACGTCTCGTCCTACAGACAGAGTACTATACTTGAAGTGCCATCCACAAGACACCCCAGTAGGGATCGGATTTCCTCTGAAAAACATCCGCATCTGCAGGGATTTGAACCCTGGCCGCCCGTGTGGTAGACGAGTACTCAAGCCACCACACCAAACCGATCCCCCAGCAAGGATAGGGCAGTACGAAAGAAATTATTACAACTTATAGGCCTAGTATACAGAATTAAACTCTTCTGACAGCGCCTACATTAAAATGTCATTGCGTGATCATTACGCACATACTTAAACTTACCCCTTGGGCTGTAACTATGAAGTTTGCATTAGGAGAGTTACTCTGCAATCTATCATACCAAACGTGGTGAACGCAACGAGTTTACAACACCAATGAAATAGGAACGTAAAATGGACTATAAATACTTTCGAGAACAGATTTCGAGGAAAATGAGACTAGACGACAGTATGAGACGAAAAAAGCATTATATAGAAGTTGGGAAGTACGTATTTCTAAAGTCTATGAATCCCTGAATGGTTATTTTCATAATGAGTTTACGAAATTAACTTTCTCTAGATTAGAAATAAACTTCTTTTAGACAGAGAAGTTAAGTTGACGACAGCAATTCTTTGAAATACAATTTAGACAATGATTTCACATGAGATAAAACACGAGTATTTCTTTGACCTGAAGATGCTGTAAAAAGCGAAACCGGACGTAATAAATTTATTACAGTGGAAGTTGCCTATTTTTTCATACTTAGTTATGTTCTGATTGCACTCCACCAAGCCTGAAACCACAGAGTATATTCTGTAAAGGCGTTAACGGCGCGGCAGATCTCAGCCATGATACTCGCTGAAGCTAAAAATCTAATTTATGCACCGCGCATTATTTCGAACAAATGCTGAAAATATATTCATGGAAGACTGACCAGAGTAGTCGCCTGTACCTCTTAAGTCACTTATCACAAATCGCCGCCATGCTCACTGGCCCCGAAAAAAAAATTTCAGGCTAACGTCATTTCTTCAACTTTCTCCTTGGAATATCGGAACGGAATACTCTACAGAATACGGCTCGGATTAATGGTTAATAAACTAGTCTTGGAATTGCAGACGATACGAAGTACCAACAAAACTTATTCGAACGGGGTACATCAGTTTGCCGCGAGAATTCGTTCCATTTTGGAGAAGTTCACCGAAATGAACTTAAATGAAATCTTAGACTAAACGTGTATTTTCCAAATCATCTTAGAACCAGGCCTAAAAAATTAATTCACTCACGAATTTGTTCCCTTCAAGTGCCTTTCAACTCATTAAAATATATAAAATTTTACACATAATTACTAGCATTCTACTAGAGAAAGATCAATCTCTTTCTTATTTTCATTCAGCTTAAGCAATATTACAGCTAAGACCGATTAAGTACGGTATGAAGCTCAAAAGAGAGTAAAAGCTGCCTAAGCTTCTCCCATTTGACGTATCAAAGATGGTCAAAGCTACAGTGCACTGACGCTCTGGGCGGCTGGGCATATGCGCAGTTAAATCAGTAAGTGTGTGCCCAGATACTGTAGAAAATGTTGCATCGCTTTCCAAACATTGAATATAAGCAGGGTAAATTACATACGCTTTAAATGCACCACGTAATTTTTATTTATTCCAGCTTTATACGGCTGAATCAGAAGCGAACATCCACGAAAGCAGAATCGGTTTCATTAGCAAATAATCTAAATGGAATTCCGGCGGAAGTAAGACTTGCCTCTCCGAGCAGGGCAATCAAAGTGTTCCCTCTGTCGAGTGTAATAGCGAACGAAGCGGAATGCACTTGATAGCACTCGCACCCATCTACGAGAAGAGCTCCATGCACGCGCCGAACAATGCGCATCTTATTGCATTGCACTCCCTCAGAAAGGAGTGGGCTGCGTCCTGTTTCACACGCGGCACATTTCTGGGATCAGCCTCTACCTTCAAATCATCCATGGTGGAATTTGTATTTAAATTTGTTTGATTATGAAATTTGTACGCCGGAACTCATTTGTCATGATGACCAAATAATATTCGTGAGCTTTTCGTCCAAAAGCCATTTAAGTGGGCTCCCACTGAACCAGTACTCGCAGGGAAGTGTTCTTTCATGCATTTTCTTAAAATGATGGTTGGCCTATAATTCATCCACACTTAAAGTCACATCAGGACAGGAGCTGCAAAAGAACCGCTAATGGTTGAATACAGAATTTGAAATGATCTACACTGCGTAATAAATTCAGAAAGTTCCGCTTTTGTTTTGTGAATACAAACAAGTCACAACGCGAAATGGTGTCATAATAGCTTTCAGTAATTGAAAATGAAATAAATTAAATTATACCGGTGTTGAAGGTTACTGGAACTAAAGCTCAAAGAGGTTTCGGCAATATGTTCGAATAAAATAATACACGATATCCAGCGCCACAATGAATTCAATTCATAAGCTTAATTTCTAGGAATTAAGGCGGTGGCGAGCACGGTAAAGGAGATGAAACCTAGGAAAAATATGAACAATACGAGATTAATTTTGTTCCAGCATTCGACTTATAAATTTGTAAATGCGAGTCTCTAATGTATTCCCATTCACGATTCACTCAAGATCCCTTAAAATCTCTTATCTATGAGTGAAAGAAATTAAATTATAGCACGTTATGCCTTCGCGATGCACTCTAACGTCACACGAGATTACTACCGTTCCAGCATACGACTTAAAAATGTGTGAAGGCGAGTCGCTGATCTATTTCCATTCATGCACCGAACAAGAGCCCTTAAAGTCTCTCATCTGTGAGCGAAAGAACTGAAATAATAACTCTTCTGCGTTCGCATTGCGTAATAACGTCAGCATTGATATATTGGCCCATTGAAACTAATTATCATACTGGAGAACTTGTGTGATGGGAGTGATTTACTTCCTCGGGGTGCAGAGCTAATTCGTTCCGTTCCGCGTAGTTATCTCGGCAACGGTTATACGCTCCTCTGATGGGAGCACAGCCAGAGGAAACGTGAAAACGCTCAATGTATCAACCTATGGTTAACAATCAGAACAGATTAGAATTAATAACTAAAAACAAGATAAAACTAAAACTCCCTACACCTCAATTTCAAGAAACGATTCGGGTCGAGATGTACGATCTTTCCTTCGTAGAATTTCACCCATATGTGTATTGCGGGTGACTGCATATAAGTAAATACGGTGGCAAGTCACGGTGCACTGAAAATTGGTCAAAAAGAACGAACACACCAAGTGTTCCATGTTCGGCTTTACCTAACGGGCTGTGGTGCTTAGCGCACGCTCTGGACTGCGTGTTGCGAAGTACGCCTAGCAGTCTGGAACATGTTTTCCCTTAAAGACCACAAAAATCCATAGGGGAGGAGGACGCCTCGGCTGCTTCACTGGATTACGCACTCGGCCGGAATTCGATGGATTCGGGTTCAATCCCGGTCAGGGCGGAGCATTTCTCTTCTCTGGAATTTCGAACATCCGTATACTTCCATTAAACGTGTTTTACAACAGGAATCCAAGCATTTATTGTAAAAATATTAAAAAAATAAATACGCCGAGAATCGAGCGCGATAATGGTCCGCTTTCGGACTTAGCCGATAAAATTTATTTGAGCCAAAAACAGCAACATATGTTGGTCTCAAAAAAATAGTTAACAGGCCACCCGGTGAAAATGTAGGTGCGCATTTCGCCTCTGACATTGCCATGGATACTGTGGCAAAGAACTGTAATAAACACTTGAAGCACTATAATGAAGAGGTCGGGTAGAATGATAGCACTTTTTTTCCATCACATGTCCACTATAATGAATTGTTTAAATGACTACTCCAACCAGAAAATGGTCGAGATTCAGAGATACGGCAAAAATGACTTCTAGAAAGGATTTAGGGGTCAATAAACCCAAAATACATTGATATTATACAGTATGCGCGCTAATTTTACAACGATACTTATGTCTCCTAGTGTCTTTTTCGAATTTGTGGCCAAACGCGCCGTCGACAATCCTTTTTGCCGTGTATTCAGACAATATGCAACGCATATGTGTAGCGCAAGGAGTATAACTCCCAGGATCATTTTCAGAAAGTGTTCCCGTACAGGCGACCTCAAGAGGGCATTCGATTTTTATCGAACAAGGAGTTGTAGCGAAAACAGACGATTCGCAGAGATCTATTTTTAATAAAAATGAACGATTTCAAATGGTGCATTTTTATGTACAGCCAACACAACACGATCCACTCGTAGAGAATTTGGTCCGTGCGTGGTGTACGCCTATTATTTCCAATTGAAGAAGAGAAAGATATGGGTCGTACATGCCGACAATTGTGCTCGATATGTAGACGGAGCGTTGCGTAACTTGAATAGTTTATTAAGGGAAGA
The DNA here is from genome assembly GCA_963169105.1 of Ceriagrion tenellum. Classification (NCBI taxonomy): domain Eukaryota; kingdom Metazoa; phylum Arthropoda; class Insecta; order Odonata; family Coenagrionidae; genus Ceriagrion; species Ceriagrion tenellum. Next base: position 63,938,011 of record OY720638.1, read on the forward strand.
CAACGATAAAGTTTTTCATTACTGTCGACTGTCCATTAACTGGTTTTATGAGTTCGTAGTTCAGTTCCAGAGTGCCATTGACAATCGCTAATTGACAGCCAGACAACAAAGTGTAGACCGCACATAACGATCACGCCAGTCAAATACCGGAAGGTACAGGTGGCGGCACTGCCCGAACAAAACGAATGACTCGCAAAGTCGTCCGTTACCATAATCTGATCCATTGCGCGCAATTTTTAGTCAAGTCGGACGACTTGTTAAATCGTGTGATTCTTGGGAGAATACGACATGACTCAGAAAACGCACGAGAGACAAAATCGGACGTTTTCAAATCGCATGCACGAAAGTAATCATTTATTCAACAGCACTAATAAAACGCACGACTCCGTGTTGTTAGACATAAATCGGATGCATAAATGCGGCCGAAGGAAAGCCGAAGGAAACACTTACAGTCCACCACGCGTATGCTCACGTATTAAGTGAACTACTGGGAATTTCATTCACGTAAAACAGCGTTGCTGCGTCATTAATTTACAAAAAATATTTGATTCATGCTTCGTCCAGCTGCTAGAATAAAAAATAAAATTCGTAAATTGTCTCTACTATGGTAAGGGAAAAATCTCGCTAAAACAACCGTAAGTACACCGATGGAGTGTCATCCTCACTCTCGCAGTTCCAAAGAAAGGGGGGGGGGGTTCGCGGGCTGGCTGCTCTCACCCCCTCCACATCACGCACACTCCCCTCCCCACGAATCCCAACGTCGGAGGGGGAAGGGCGAGGATGAGGGGCGGGAAGAAAACGGGTCGCGAGAGAGGGAGCCTTCTTCCCAAAGAGACCGGCACTCGACTGCCAAAACCTTACAACCGGAATGTGTGAAGGCCGGTTTAGAGAATATAAATAATGACGAATGAAGAAGATAGCGTGGCCTTGATGGTGCGAGAGACTACCTTTGTTGATGGATACACCCACGGTATAACCAATCGAGAAACTCATTTCAAAACTCGTGTTTTCTATGGGAACAACACCGCGTATTGTTGGAAAGAACCAGTTTACCCCCTCAGTGCCGGAAGCTTCATATAAAAACATTACTCCGAATCATCTTCCGGCAGGGATGATTACCTTTAGTTTTTTGAACGTTGATGTGGAATTACTACAATTAAGAGAGTTTTAACGTCGTGTCATGGACCACTAAAGTTTAAAAGACTTAGAGGGGCTCAAGTCAACTGATAGGCCTCACTGCCTCACTTGAAATGGAACCAGCAAGGAAAGTGCATGAGGGCAGCATGCAAAACGAAATGAGTGTACATATTCTTTTGCAATTATAATATGAAATGTATTCAAACACACGCGTTACTCTACTTTCCCACAGAAATCTTTCTATTTCATTGTTTGGTGAATCGAAGAATCGCCAAAGGTCACCAGCACAAGCATTCAATTGAGTACCACGGCGATAAAATATCACTTTACATAAACATTAAATACTGCCTCCACGTTTCAAAATATCACAGAAACTTATCAATAACCCGGCGTGATTTTAATCACTCGCTCAGAGTAGACAGTTCTGTAGAAGGCAAACCAAACACTAATCCAGTGAAAATATTGTCACGACGGAGGCATCAATCATGAACACAAGACGTCGAGAGATGGAGAGAAATTAAGTATTAGGCAGTAAGAAGTACAACTACCGAATTACTCTTTCACTGGAACGATGCGAATGGAACGGGAGAGAAGAAAACGAACCTGAAGTAACACGGAAACGTCACCAGGGAATTAAGGAGTCAATAAATTGTACTAGAAGCGAGAAAATGAGTTGACAGACTTAAAACTATAATGCGATCATTTTTAATGACAGCGACAATTATAGGGATACCTCTTCTTTTTTATTATTTTAGCACATCCTTGATCCGTGCAAAAACAGGTACGAGAATCGGAAACGGAGCCAATCACAGCAGCAAATAGCGAGTGAGTAGCCACAAGTGACATTTCATCAAATGAAGATTGTAACCACTACGGACGTGATAATGGTGAAATATAACAAAAATGATGCAGGTACGGCAAAAATGACGGCCGGGCCGGGAAAAAGATGGTTAGGGCTATCACTTCCTCCATCACCGAAAAGACGCATCTCAACAATTTCCCGGTCTTGTAGGCGAAAAAAACGACCGCGCGAATCAGGCTTACACACAAAGGAGATGAACATCGACTGTAGAAATCATAAGCAGTGTGGGGAGAGAGAATTTTATTCCTTACCCATAACGGGCAGTATCCTCCACCACAGGGACCAGCGGCGGAAGTTGAGTCAGGTGTGAGAAGAGATGGTCTCCGATGCACATGGGGGGGGGAGCGGGAGATTCACTGGGGGAGGGCGCGGGGAGGAGCGCGCGAGAGAGGGGCTAGGCGGCGAGGAGGCCTTCCACTCACCGGGTGGTTCCCGGATATGAATAAAGCGACCGTGAGTCAGCCGCGAGGGCCGGCTGAAGCCCGCTCTGGCACGGGACAGATACTTGGGACGGAATGGACAGTAAAGCCGAGAGGGGAATTGGACGCGAGCCCAAAGGGACGGTGTAAATGAACACAATGACGAGGAGTTCACGGATCGCCTCTAGGCAACCCCGGATCGCGCACTGCGCAAGTTTTCGAGCCGTCGGCGTCGCTCGAGCTCTCCTGCACATTTCGACCCGCGGCCTCACGCAACAGAATCCTCCGACTACAACACTGACCCACTACACCAACTACATTCACTGAAATATGTAAGAAATACTGAAGAGGTATATTGCGGACCGGCTAACGACCAATGCAGGATCGCGATCTTGGTTCTCCGTAATGCGTGCGCTAGGATGATCGCAATTCTTCAAATTCGCTCACGGGACCGAAAACGTATTCGTCAATTTTTTTCAGATTCTTTAAATCAGTAACTTCACTCTAACGAGTGCGTTACCGGGACTGAAACTTTGAGCATTGCCCTTCAAAAGCGGACTGCAATTCAGGTAATTATAACGACAATGCGAAAGATGGGAAAGTATCATATTTTATTTATCAAACATCAGGACATATTTTATTTATCAAATCCAATGCTATTAAATACAATTATAGCCAATGATACTTACAGCGACATACACCGCTGCTTCTCTGCTAATAGGTTCGATGTACGCGGCCGCAGCGCTGCTTGTGGAGTGACATAGCGCAGCAATACAGCCGCTACATGATCGGCACGAAATTTTCGGTGGACTGGCAGGAAATTTCCCAAGACCAGAACAATCTGCAGATGACTGTTCGAAGAAAACTTCCCTTTAGGAAAGACTTGAAATTATCAAATCTCAACGACGCTGAGGTTGTGATCTTGCCCCGACGTAGCTCACTTAAAGCAACAATCGAGATTTCTCGAGGCTCGAAGATTCTGAGTCCTTACCGAATAAGGCTCCTGGGGCCGGAAAAATGGGGTCTGGTTCGGCCACTGTCAAGATTGGCAACACGACAAAGGCCGCGGGTTAGAATCCAGCCGTGGGCATGGATGTGGCCTTAATAGCGCCTACGTCATATGATCATAAGGTTGGGGGTTCGATTCTCACCCGCGGCATTTCTCTGCAGCACACCTGATGGGAGGAGTAGATGGGGAATCACTAGAGATGCTGAGTGTACACGTTAGGCTTAGATTTCTTTCTTGTGGGTTTCAGGATCATTCAGTGGATATTATTCCAACCCTTTATATTATCCGACGAAATGATATACACTGCCTAACTGATGGATAAAAAGTTCTTTCTTACCAAGCACCGTTAGCGAGTACAATATAGCAGCGATACTAAAGGATACTCCCGTAAGGATACTCCCGCACGTTTGTTTTTTTCCCAGAACTTTAGCCTTTGCTTCGACGGTGCGGAGTGATCGAAATGGATGGAGTACTCGGAAGGCAAGCACCATCACCCGACACTTCCGCCTTCTGAGTGACGGCGGCTTCGAGCGGCGATGAACCCCGACGCTAACTGGGAGGCGCCTCCGCCCTCACGGCGAGGAGGCACTCGCAGAGCGAGCTGAGGAGCTGACTCCTGACCATCAGACCTTCAAGTTTCGCGCCTCACGACGCTCGGGTCAAAGAGGCTGGTCGGCGTTGAAGGCAGAAATGCTAAGTGAGGGGACTCAAACGCAGTCGCTAGGTTCCCAACACAGAATTCACGCTCGAATAACCTTTTAAGTGGTCCCGCCATTAAATGACCTACATGCCCTTTCATCCATAATCTGACCAATAGCTGAAAAAACATACCCTGTTCGATTTGGGCCAGAAAATCCTACCTTCCCACACTATTATTTTGCCCACTGAACTAAGATCAAACACAGGCGTCATGCACGAGAATGTGTAACGAGAAAAAAATACAATTTTTCCACGTAGCATCTATACTCTTTCTGGGAAAAACTGTCCATAAGGAGCGAATTATCCACGGGAATCGACTGAGGGATTTGCCATAAGCCCATCGTATATTTTCAGTAGTTAGAAAATGGCAAAAATTTAAGTGAACATACGATCGGCTCTTTTGGATATGAAGTGTCCACATCTGTCGATTAATTAGCATATTTCGTAGCCATTGCATTATTTTTTCAACGACACCAAAATGAAGGAATTTAGCACATTCAGTACATAGCTTTGTTTCTGTTTATTGCTAAATCATACCATAAGTGAAAGCAGAATTTTATATAAACAATGCAAACAAAAAGGTGGGATTCAGCACTAGTCTTGAATCACATAGCAGCAGTAGAACTTCTTGAAGTGATGTTCTCTTCCACTCCTCAACGTAGTTGGGATTGAGAGCTGGTTCAAAAAAACATAAAAGTAAGGACCTCAAGAAGAGAGTGAATCACCACGGATTGTCTGGAAATTTTCGCCCCGGGGCAGGCAAACTTTAGCGGGAGCAGAGGAGCGGGGTGAGGACGGGTTGGGGGACGGGGAGCGACCGCCGGGGAGAGGGACCCGAACCGCTCCCGATCATCACCTGAGCGCGTCAACCTTAAGCGCGCACTACTTTGGGGGGAGGAGAAACGGGTATCCCGGCTATGCGGGAAGCGATTTGAATCCGGCCCGATGCTGCCCCGCTCACCCAACCAGCCGAAACTTTCACGGCGAAAAAATTCAAGTTCCAACCTTTCAATTTATACCAAAATATCTGTCACATTAACCCATAATTTTCGAGTTATTTGACGAATGAAAATATAATTTTCCATTCCGTTTACCACTTGATTTTCAAAGGCTGCGCTCCAGAGAGACATTTAAAAAAATAACAGAACCGCACGCATAGATTGCGATGGAAGGGAAGGGGTACGTACTTTCCCAACTGATTGAAAAAAATAAATTAACTGTTATTTTTGTCATAAATTTGCAAATAACTTTCGATAATGAAGGTGTTTTCTGTGCGCAGCGCGGTACAAATAAATTAAGTTTGTAAGTTCGTAATTTTTGAGAAGTTCAGAAATAAAAACAAATTTTCTGCCTACATAAATAGTATGTTTTTTAAAACTTACAAGAGCTTAAATTTTACAATAAAATTTAAACGTTCTATACTATGGCTGGTGATAAATCTTGCACGAATTACCTCAAGTGACACTTTTTTATATTTAACAGAACGTTTATTGAAGTTACAGGCGGAGAATAAGCGTGAACGACAATAACTGATCCCACTACTTCGGTCGCGAGAAATCTACACGCTAGCAGGTTTGCAACGAGGTGAGCTCCGTCTAAACTCATGAAAATCATCTCCCGGCCACTCACTTGATGAATTTTGATCGCCGCCAGCCCTCGGGGAGTTCCGTGCCTCCCCCCCGTCCCCCTGTTGTCACGCGGGGGCGAGCCCAGTCCTCGCGTGCGGGCACGCCTCTCGGGGCGCGCCCAACCGAACCAGATCATTCGGGGAAAACCACAGACGGGACGGAGATGACTGCCTCCCCTCCTTCCAGTCCTGAAGTGGGAACTGCTCAAACTTAGGCGCTCGTGAACTCATCGAGCCATAAAAGTTAAATGCGAAGTCACCAATGGAAGATTTGATACTTCCCCACCGAGTTATCGAAATGAACTCATCTGGGTATTCCCACTGGGTCACGATCTCTATACTGGCTAACGTTCCCGTAAGTGACTTTCCTATCATCCTCCAGGCTGTTGATGACAGTCCTGAAAACGATGGAAAAGTCTCCGATCGAAACGTTGGTCAAGATAAGAAGCCCGAGAAGTGTTTACTTTGCGAAGCCACTAAAATATTCAACCAATGAAACTTTCACAGATTGCCACTCTCAAACCTCTTATATAACTTTTTTGAATCGTCAAAGCACCAAATTCTTTCACAACATAGCACGCCATCACTCCCAGTGGCATTCATTACAATGACTACCCGCAACTACCTGCAATTGAGCCTAAACTGTAACTAAATCGTCAAGGGGCCGAAAACTTCACGTATCTGCTGAGAAAAAAGTGTACTGCCCTTGAAAAGCATTTCACACGACATGTTCGCGGGCTCTGATAGATATCCCAGGTCCAATTCGCTAAAACTGAAGCTTGTAGCCCATGTTTTTCGGACGAAGGACTAACACGCAAATATTCCACCATTCTATACACAACAATGCCTACCATTGATCTCCACGTCACATCCACTGAAGAATGTCTCTTCAACGGGCCAACATGCTGATTAGCCAAATAGTATTCTTTACGAAAATAGGAAACGAGACAAGGACCCATGAAATAATGCACCCGACTCCTATTACTGTATCCGAACAAATTCTAGACATTCAGGAGCCGTGAAACGTTTCTGATCGATGAGACCTGATAAGACCTGCGCCGGAAAATCGCAAACATTATTCAAATCGAGCTAATGTCAACTTTTCTCTCTCAAAAGACCCGAAATAGGACCTTTGATTCCCGTTTCATCGGTCACACAAAAGTAATCAAACGTACGAGAGGCACAGAGTCTAAATATATTCATTTTTCACACTCTCGTCGGACATGATTCACCAAAAGGGACTGCTGCCGCTGGGAATGAAACATGGAGCGAGCTGCTCGCTGGACCCTGGCAATGGCACGGCCGTGACACCACAGGCGGCTGCGGGGGGAGGAAGCCACGGATCTCCTAGGGGGGGCCGCTGTGAGGGAAGCGAAATGATGCACGCGGCTGAGGGGAGCATAAATAAGACCCGAGAGAATGAGTCACGTCGAAGGGGGGCGGGCGTTAGGGGGGGCGGGGATGAAGGGGGGCCGGGCGCCGCCGTTCGCTGCAAAGCGACGCCGCCGCTCACTTACGTGCGTCTCCGGGCCGGCGGGGCCAGCGGCCCTCGCGCCACTCCCACGCGTAGCCCTTGACGGCCACCGTGACCTCCGTGATGCGGTAAATGCCGTCGCGGCAGTACGCGGGCTGCGCCGTGCTCATGGTGGCTCCGCTGCCGGCCGCCTCTGCGCCCCTTCTGCGCGACGGACGCCTCTCTGGGGCAGCCCCTCCCCGCCGCCTCCCCCGAAATAGCCCCCGCCCCCCTCCCGCGCCGCCTCCGGAAGCGCTCGGGCAGCCATCGCTCGCCATGTGCGACGCTTACGTCACCCCCGCACGGCGGCGACGCGAGAGCCACCACCACACGCTAAACGACTTCTTGCGATGGACACACAACGCAAGTGCGGCATTTTGCAATGTGCAAGAGCGCAAGGCAGCGTTTCCTCAACTCGGCCCCACTGAGCCCTTGGGGAATCGCAAGTGATTCTCAGGGTCGCGGCAGCAATGAAGATGACAAAAATAAAAAAAATTAAGGGCTGCTTCCATCTACCATATATTTACTATTTTTTTTAAATATACACACACTATATTATTCGTACTTCCACATACGCGTAACCATGGACCTAATTTGACCATTAAGATTGGGGGCAGAGATTACCGGGGGGTCTAGGAAGACAGATTTCAAAGCCTTTCGAGAGTAATTTGCGACCGCAGAATTAGTGCTACTAATCTATTTTCCCATCATCATTCCATATCTTCACATTAAATTTAACAGTTTCATTGAGCTACATTACGTAGGGCAATGTAAAATGTCTCCGCAAACTTTGTACTTCCGCGTTCTGAACATCACGAAAATGTTTTTTCTCCAAAAAATTGTCACCCCTTGCCACCCCCGAATTACACAGATCGCTAAGGAAATTTATTTTTCCTTTTATTGGGGGGGGAACATCACCCCTTGCCTCCCTCGCTTCACGCCAATCCTATCGTGAGTAACATACTTCATTGAGCGCAGAATTTAGCACTAGATATTCCTTGGTGCTCCACGAGAAACCTTTGCTTGGAAAAGGGCTCCGTGGTTGAAAAAGTTTGGGAACCGCTGGCGTTAAGGTAAGCAGTAAGAAAGAGAAGTGCGTCGCGAATGCATCACTGGACCGTGAAACGCAAATATTAATACCACGACGGCGTTACATGGTTCAGCTACCAAGCACATTTTTCATCTCACTGCAATATTTGATTCCCCGAATCGCTTGGTCCCACGCGAATAAGACAACAGACATGGATTCCAGACAGAGAGAGGAGTCCCTCGCATTACGGCCAATTAAACGCTTTCTCAGATCCACGGCATCGTTCCGCATGAACATGGATATAAGCGCGACGAACATCGGCGAAAACTAACAAGTTCAGCGTGTACGCTCCTTAAAAGCAAGACACAGCAAGTAAAGGTCATCTCTTTCATTTTCCTCCCGAAGACAATACGAATGTCACCATTCTGGAGATCCTTCAATAGAGTTCCCCCGGTGTATTGCTTAAATCAAAGACATACCGAAATGATCGCTAAAAAAAACGTCGAAAAATAGGTAAAAAAAAAGACTATTTACAAATTAAAAAATGAAATCATCACACATGTCGCACTTTATATAAAATGCTGATATCGGCATTAATTAACATAACATGCACGCGAAAAAAATAACAATCACAAAGATTGGCGCTGAGAAAAATGTTTATCATATTGATGGACCAGTTCAAGTTTCAATAGATAGAGGTACTAAACTCTGGAATGCATTTATGCGTCCTTTACTTCACAAAAGAGCACTAAAATTAGAACTTCTGGAATATATTTGGAAATATGATATGGGAATGGCAAGTGTAAGAGGGGGTGAAGAAAAAGCCCCTTTTTCCTTTCCCCTTCCCTGCAGTCTTGTGCATAACACAGAAAGAAACCATCCAAAAATCCATCCAAGATGATGATGCTCAAGTGTTGAAACCTGGGTCATGTGCATTATTCTATTTGTTACTTAAAGCTGTCAGTAATATTTCCACAATGAAATGTAAACTGAAAAAAAATCCTAATGGGCAAACTCTATCATTCTGCCAATAACAATCTTAATGATAGTAACTTGTGATATATTGCGTTCAATTTTTTTTGAGTGAGTTCTTTTACTATTTTATATTACCTGACTTATCCCATCATGTTTGTATACGATGACTTGGGACAAATACATACCATGAAGAAACATCCCCTTCCTCCTCCCACCCTACACTGCAGTCTTGTGTATAGCACAGATTGAAAATGTCCAAAATTGGCAGAATAATGATGCTCAAGCATTGGAACCTGGGTTGCATGCATTATTCTATTTGTTGCTTTGTAAAAGTTACTTATACTCTTTGCTCATCATGTTGACCCATTTTTAAATCCCTCAACCTTCTGCCTTTACCATGTATGTAATTCTTGTGTACCATAACACTTATAAGGGAAAACAGAGACTCTCTCATAAAAACTATGCATAATTATGCAACCCGATTAAAGACAATCTACATCTTTTTCCTATTTATTTGAAAAAGACAGCACTTGGCCCACAGGAAATGGGCATGCAACTTTTTAATACACTTCCGCAGACACTTAAAGATGTTAGTAATATTTCCTCAATGGCATGTAAACTGAAAGAAATGCTATTGGACAAACTCTATTGCTCTGTCAATGACAATCTTAATGATAGTACCTTGTGATATATTGTGTTGAATTTTTTCATGTGCTCTTTCACTATTTTTATAATATTTGACTTATCCCATCACGTTTGTATAAAATGACTTGGGACAAATAAATGTTACAATTATCATAAAATACTTTTTCATCATTTCAGTGTACTAACAGACATTTAGAAAGTAATATTCTCTCACTGCCATGGTTGAGTTCTCATAATTTGCAACCTTCAATATCCTAATATTGTACCACATTTTTCTATTCTCAGATACAATGCATATTTGGTGGGCATATGAGTACACTTCTGCAACATCCCTGAACTCTCGAGAATGCCTTGTAAAACCAATGGACAATGATAAGCAGGTTGGCGCCCCACCATCAATGTCATCTACATCTACTTACTACCCTGTGAGCTGCCACATGGACGTGTGGCAGGAGGTGTTAGGACTACAACCGTAGTAGGGAGGTGAAATGGTGATTGTATTGTGAGCATGCTTTAAGAAGAGCTAAGTTTTTATTATGGTCACTTATTGTGCGTGGAAAGACCAAATTTTTGTACTCATCCGCTCGGCAAAGTATCTCTCCTACTTTATCCCTTCTATTAGACCTAGAAATGTTGTGCAGCATCTAAATGACATTCCCTGTGTTGCTTTGAAACACAATCTCAAGAAGAGCTAGTCTTTCTCATGAAATCCCCTTACTAAAGGAGAATTTTAGCAATTGCACAGTCTTTCACAATAGCTACAATACCAAAGTTTCTTTCGACTCCTGCTTTGCGCTAGTCACACTGTATTTCAGGGGTAAACTTGCAATTAACCCAGTTTCAACAGCTAACTTCACCTACTTGTTGAGTAAATGGGTGCTTGCAATTTGCAAGCAGGGGGGGAAGTGTTATATGATGATACTCTTTAAATAAGGAAAAAAACAATGAAAGCTCTCAAGTCTGCGTGCTACATGCAAGGAAAGAAAAGTATAATTCTCGGAAATGAAATATGAGCCCCATGAGGTATGGATACCAGACAGTTCTAGTACACACTTATATTGTATGTCATCCGGTTGTTAATGACTTTTCAAAATAATATAATAAATATACCGAAACGAACATCGAACCACTGGAAGATCATCACAACCTCATTTGACGGCATATAAGATGCTCTTCTACGTTAGATATTTTATTTCAGTACAGCATACATAATAAGAGCACACATGAAGAACTTTACTATATAAATTTCATCGGAATCATGATTTTTATTATACTAATTTTCACATTCAATTTTTCTCATCCAATCTTCTATATGGACTGCATGTTATTTTAATGATAACCACAATATCATGAAGCTTGGTTGCTTGAAATTGGCCATAAAAGCTACGGTAGAGGTTAGGAAAAAGTTTGGTTTCAACTTGGCCTAAAGGTTAGACATTTATTTCTACCAATCATCGAGAAGCTACATGTTTTAAATTAGGGATGAATCGATTCCACTTTTTTTTAATCCCGATTCCAATTCCGATTCTTTCAAATCGATTCCCAATTCCATCGATTCTTATTCCTAATAACAGGTGGGATATTGCTTTACCAGTAGCGTACAACTATTACTTAAATTCAAGTATTGGCTGAAATAAAATGACAAAGACAATTAAGTAGCTCAAAAATTATACTTATTAACAAATAGCAAATACATCCTCAGCTAATTGAGGCATATAAAAAGTACAAATTGATAGCCTACACCCAAAATTATTGAGACAAATATGATGTGATAAATGAAATTTGATTTAAATATTTATCTATCCGGATGATGAAATCGGAATCGACTTTAGGTGATCGATTCTCGATACTGATTCTAATCCTTAGAATCCGTGGAATCGAGAATCGACATTTGGATTCGGCTCATCCTTATTTTAAATATTTGTCTGATGTCAACTTTCTTTATCAGAGATATTAAGAAGACGACATATGAATCTACTCTTGCCAAGTCACATGTTAAATTTAATTTGCCTTTATGTGCCCGACACTAACAAGCATTCATCTCTTACTCAAGCAACACTCAGCTAAATACCTCAATGGAACCAGATGTTTTAATATGGGCTCTTATGGGTCATGCTCCATGAAAGACACCCAGTTAAACTATCTCTTCAAACAAATTCATCTCCCTTGTAGCAGTATCATAACTGTCTGGTTATAGATTAGAAAGGAGTCACTATTACCATACAGAAATAATGCCATTACAAGGAGTTCCATTTCTGATCCATTACCAGAGGCACTTGAGTCAATTTTTTGGCCTCAATCATATCAAGTCTATGTCTTTGCCGACTAATCCTGAGGGTTCAGGCAGGAGTCCCACCTCAGTGGGTTTTTCCTCACCGTAAGCAAGTGTGTTTGTGCTACCGTATGTACAAAATGATTGGAAGAAACGAGTCTGATTACCTTTGCTCACTCTAGGATAAAACGACAACAAAAAGACCAAATAAATCTGCATTTTCTTGGCCTCAACTAGACATTCATTTCCTTTCACAGCACAGCGGCCTCATTCATTCAGATAATGCTCTTCAAACCTTCCTCGCCTATTGTCACAGGTCAATTTTCTTTAACTCACAGCAATTTTAATCCATTCATTCTTTTCATCCTCTTGTACCGAATGGTGCACATCGATGATGAGAATTTTCCACGCAAAAGAATGAATGACTACCATATGTGACTCAGGATGAAGCAAAGTGACCACCACTAAAACATTAAACTCGGCTATACAGTTGCCCTTGAGACCCAGTTTAGCAAGAGTTCAGGCCCTTTCCTCAGCTGCTCCACTTGACCTTTCGTTTCATTAGCTATCCTCTCCTCAAGGCAAAGTCTACTACTGCTATTTGCAGAGTTTTTCCAACAAATATTTGTTGCATACTCTAATAATGTAAAATTTGAAATGAATTTCATACTCTAATAACGTAAAATTTGAAATGAATTTTTCTTTTAATGGCCTAATACAGTAGATTCCGGTTAATTGGGACACATCGGGACTGGCACACTTTGCCCCAATTAAGCAGCTGTGCCAATTAAGCAAAGTATCCCGTAAGTATGCATAAACAAATGTATAAATTAATGAAATAAGACTAAATAAGCATATGAAATCGTTTCAGGCTTTACTTGGTGGAAATGCGATATATCCATGATAAAATATAACACAACAATAGTAATATCCACACTTTCCACTTGACATATCCACTTGACCTTGAAAATGACATAGTATGTCGAAACCATGGTCGGTTTTGAAGTAGTATATTAAAGTGTGGATATTACTATTGTTGTGCTATATTTTATCATGGATAAGACTAAATAAGGTTTATAAAGCAAAAAGTTTATGAAATTATCAATTGGTTTCATAAATCTGCAAAAATTATTTATACACATTTTTCAGGAATACTGTAAGTCTCGTCGAAAACATTTCTCTCAGCCTCAGATGCTGCTGGATGAATGCCTTTTACGAAGTCCTATTAAAGAACAATGCACGGTTTATTAGTTAAGAATACATGATCCGCTCCTACCTGCTCCCTCACCGCGGGTGTCCCACTCCTCTCTCATTATCCCCTAAACTGGCACTAAGCCAAAACTGAAGGCCGTTGCCCGCACCCTTCTATCCTCAAAACACTTATCTCTCTTGACCCATCGCCTACAGCCCAACCACTGCCTCCACAGTCCACTCCCCTAAAAAATGAAATGACACTGGATGAAGTCTCATGGTCCAGAAACGGAATCTGGATCCCTTACAGGCTGGTCTAAGAGCTTTAAATTCTGGAATAGGTACCCATATGTAAAATAAGGTTAAATGAAAGAAGTACAATGTTAAAAAACCATTTCCTGGTATGAAAAAATTTGCATTTCCTTGCAAGTCAATGTCACCAATGCATGGCCCAATTAAGCACCATGATGTCCCTATTAAGTGGAGAAAACACTGGGATACTCTTCAATTGGGTTCTGTTCCTCAAGACTTGCCCCAATTAAGCGGCAGCCCCAAATAGCTGGAGGCCAAATTAACCGGAATCTACTGCATAAAAATTTCAAACAAAACTCTAGCGTTAATACAAATAGAGTTCTGGAATGGAAACAACACAGATTAAAAGCACATTATTAATGAGCATTAACAATTGCACTGCCAGTCGAAAGCTCAGATGAAATAGGAGGTTGGGGAATATGTTTTTGCATTTTAAGCACGAGAAAATTGTTTTTAAAAAATTAGTGGCATCAGAAGATTAATACACTACATCCATCAACATAAACAGAATTTCTTTTAAAGCTTATACACGCTCAGAAAAACAAGGAATTCATTTTAAAATTCAAATATTTTCTGTATATCACAAATATTTCTTTAAAAAAATACTGCAATTTCAGTCAGTTGACTCATGCTGCCAAAGGGGCTTTTAATCATAGGCCAGTGTCTGAGGAAAGGGACTTGTGTCCCACTGAGTTTGGTCCCAAGATGGAAGGGGAGCTTAGCTCTACCTTTTGTTTTCAAGACAGAGCTTTGCACAGGGGAGTAGGGAAATGTTCATGAGACTCATAGTGGGGAAGAATTTCCCTCCGTGAGGCTTTGGTGCAAAAGGCATCACCTTTTAATCTTCCGATTGCCACTTCCCCAGTACATCTTCTGGGTAGTCAACAATAACCACAATGACTTAATCTCCAAAAAACTTACTCACTGAATCACTGAATACATAGAGTGAAACCTTGTTCTATGTTATTTGATGGACTGAAAAATAGGCAGTGACAGGGTTGATACACATTGCCAGTTTGGATTTTCCCTGACTTTTTCCTGACTTTCCAGACCAAAACACAGATTTTACCCTGACTTTTAAAAATCACCTCATTTCAAGAAAAGTAAAGAAAAAATGAGCATTGTGGTGTAAGACAGCTTCTTTTATTATCGTATTTCACCGCTTAATCGTCGCCATTGCATAATCGTCACACCCTACTTTTTCAGTCCAGAAATTGGCTCATAACTTTTCATCGCATAATTATCGTATGTTAATTCTGTTCATCACGACACTTGCTGTCAAAGGAAAAATTTGTCTAACTTTGCACTCTACCTAACATACATTTCAACCTGCCATTCACAAATACAGAGTAGGGGAGATCGGGGCTAGTGGGGTACACTTTTGTCTTATGAATTTTCTATTTTTATCTATTAATGTTATCGATGAAATAACTATGCTAGCGCATTGAAACAAAGGCAGCTGGCGCAATAGAGGCAGTTAAGTATGTAATAAATGATCTATATAAAACTAATACCGGCGCAATTATATTTTTTTATTTCCCCTCATAATGGTCGCACCATACTTTTTAGCAAAAAAAATTGGCATAAAATCTGTGACGATTATGCAGTGACATATTAGCTCCATTGTTAACTTGTGTTGCGGTGAAGTTTACTCAAACCTTATAAATAGGATGACATGAAAACATTGTGACCAGTGTGGAGTCAATGCTCGAGATCATACGTCATCCGAAACCTATGCTAGTGGCAGATAACTGCCCACACATCTCAGCAAACACAATCTTCTACTTATAAAATAAACCTTGTCTATAGTGTGTATTAAAAAATAAATGTTAAATGCAGTTTTGAAAAAAAACAACACTTGCTTTCTTTTCGGTTTTAGTTCATTAGAATTAATGATTATATATCTTAAACTTCATTATCATATTTTTCATCATTCTATTAATAACTGGAAGAATTATTAGAATATGTAAAATTAACAATACATAGGGTCGGTCACACGCCGGCCAGCTAACCCAAAGACGGCTGGTTCTCCCTATGGTAGAGTGTTTCAAATCTTTGAACAGTGATATTTCATTGCATACTTAAGGGAGCTCCCTACCTCATCAAAAAAAAGCTGCTGCACACCATCTACAATTCCCAGGCTACGCTTACGCAGTGATATTTTTTTATTTTGATTTGAACAAAGGTTAAATCTTTGCTTTCCTCGGGGCATTTTTTTCTACGTAATTCCCAAGTTAAGAAAACTCTCGTTAAAATTGATGAATTTTGGCTTTTTTTCGACATGTATCGCCACGGCGCAAAATCAATCAACTAATACTTAGAAAATTCATCCAAACAAAGACTAAAAGAATCCTTCATCTACAAACGGAGACTATTACATCATGCACATATCCTACTACTAGGCTACAATTTGGGTAATCCTGAGCCCTAGCACGCAGTTTCACGAGGTTCGCTCACGCCAAAGCATTTGAAATCGGCGGCAATGCCTTCCCCTCCACCAGAATTTCCCCCAGTGCCTCCCCTCGGGCGACTCGACATTTCCTGAAGCATACACGAAATGAGTGGATCAGTTTCACTGTTGTCCCTGGGGGAATTTTCGAATATGAGGTCGGCGAAGCACTCGGGTGTTTTAGAAACAACTGCTGAGTCCAGATCTTTGGAGATCTTTCAGATATGTTCTGTGAAGCAAGGAGAGGGTGGCGATTTACGAGCTTCAAATCCCAGGATTACTCTTTCTTACTTTTTTGAAATTATCTTTCTCAGTAGATATTCTGCAAATTTGGTCTTTTTGACGCTGTATCCCTGTCCCCTTACCCAGTTATTCAGCGCAAGGCTCACGCCTCAGCACAATGAAGTATGGGATCTGTAGTGCAGATGAACAAGTCACATGCAGAGTTAAATTCATATGTGGGTAATTTTTTCCTAACCAACCATAAAATTCCCTAACTTCCAGACCAATTTTTCAGTTCCCTGACTTTTCCTGACTTTCATGATGCGTACCAACCTTGAGTGAGTAAAAACAAAGAAAGAAAACTTGAGGGAGGATAACAGTGCATAATGTTTCACATTCAGCACATATCTTCTGCGCATTTAAAGTTCCGCAGGTCACATGCAAAGTTTCAATAAATAATTAAAATATAGAAAAGACGTGCATCTTTTGAATCAAATCTTAGGTAAACTCTTTTAATAGTATTGGGGGTATAAGGGTAGGCTAATTCCCATGGAATGGATAGCTCCTAAAACATTGGTTCTTAAGTTTTTAATGGCACGATAAAAGAAAAAATTGTGATGAATTACCTCCATGACTAACTTGACAGTTAATCTGAGGGTAAATTAGTGAGGCATTAGAAGTATCAGCTGTCTCAGTACTCAATATTTAGTACCTCTTAAACACTAGCCTTATGTATCAGCAAAAATATCAGAATCCCAGATTAATTAATACATTAATACAGAGTTAAAATTGCACTTCATTGAAGTCTGACAGTCTTCACTGTCCTTATCAATGAAATGATAAAAGTAATGACTCATTTAACTAAGTGCAATTCTTGTGGCACATGAACTATTAAATATCATTACTGGCATGGAGGTATGGAAGAGAGCCAATTATCACAAGTTCAAATGTAAGATTGGCAATTTACAATTTCCATGAACGGCGGCATGCAAAATATCATTGTAATAATGAATTGAGAAATGGTGGAAACTAACTACTATCAAATGATTGGAATTTACATGTCTCCATAAATCACAAAACGAAATCTACAGCCTTAATATGAGAGACAAAACCTGATCAGCAATCTAACAACAAAGGCCTTCCTCTTTAAAGGGTCATTTGGCAATACCATATATGTTTTAATGCTGAATATTCCAAGTAGGGAGCAGAAAAATTCGGAGATAGCATATGAGTGCTGATATGTTATGGTTGGCAGTTGTATTTAACAGTTTGGCTGGAAAGGCCTAAATAATACTCAAAAATACTGCCAAAACAATGGTATAATTGGCCCCCTTAAGCTGAAGCATGACTGCATGAATACATAGAATCAAGAAAATGAGAAAAAATTAAGAGATCTTCACAAGAATTCTATTTCCTCGTCATCTGCGAAAGTCACCACTCAAAGCTGCAAGTGATGTACATTTATATCACATAAAAAAGAGGGTTTACTCCACTCCATGTATGCTAGAATTCCTCTGTACAGTGCAACTTGAATAACACATCATTGCTTAGACTGCACTATAAGGAGTATACCAGAAGACATGCAGTTTGCAGACTCAAAGAATCTTGGCTAACGATAGAAGATATGTAATGAGATTGAGCATGGAAATGTTAATGATTTATACTGTCTTTAACAAGCCTTTAATGACAATTAATACTTGGACCACATCTCAGAAATTGAACAACCTTGACCAATTAATTTCTTTATAATTTCACTATGGTTATGCCTACTGACCAGCTGCCTTTTAATTGATGTCATGTGGAATAATAAATCACAGTGCAAGGCATTTTGTGCCATACTATCATGTAATGGTAAATAAATACATATGTGAGTACGTTACCATGAGGCAGAAAGTCCTTGTTCTCTTTCGTCATCAGTTCTTCATTTGGATGCCACTTGCGGTAAGTATCATTGGAAAACTTGGCTGGAAATTCCCTACGAGGGGATGAGTGCACTGGATCCAAACATGGTATTTTAGTGTTGCCAACAATGTGGTTGAGCTGACAAGGGTTACAGCCATTCCTCTTACAGTGGCTCAGCTCTTCCGTGAATGGAGTCAATCCCAGTTTTTTCCCATTACACCAATTGGGTGTGTTAGCATTATTGGCTGGTGTAAACAACTGGTGATTATCAGTTTTTCCCGACAAAGGGCAGAACTCACTTGAGCACTCACTATTGCATTTAAGGGGCTGAAGAACGCGACTAGACGTATTAGAGGAAACACTGGGAGTCAAAGTCCATCCATTTGAAATGCCCTCACACTCTGGATCAGTATGAATGAAGTTCTCTTTGTTATCTGGCAATGTCCAAGAATTCTACAAAATAAAATGTTAAAACATTGATAAACGCACTTCTTCCATAAGACTTTTGTACGACACAAAATAACAAATCAAGGAATTAGTTTTTAGCAGGAGTAGGTAACTGCTTAAAAATACCAACACTAACTGTTACAAATGGGGGAAGGATAGAGGGAATGGAAAAAGAAAAGATATGAAAGGAGTTGCCCAAATATAAGAGGTATCACTCACTCACCTCATCTACTTGAATGTGAAGGGGATGTGTCAACCTGCTCTCAGGGACCTGTGGCTTCAGTGTTTTCCCTTCATCACTGATGCACTGGTTAGCATCATTTGGAATAAATGACTCTGTAACTGAATACATATTATATTTTAATAAAATCATTCAGCTGCCTCATTACCAACATCAGTAATCTCATCATAAGTGAAACAGGAAAATATTTCCACATACTTTCTTCCTGAGTGTCAACAAAGTCATCACTCATTGTTTGGCTGTACGTGTCACCATCATCTTCACCTGGAAAAAGAGGGATTTAGGAGCGGAGTGTTTTTCGATGAATTAAATTTCTAAGTACGAATCACAACATAGATACTTAATGAATGAGGGCAAGAAATAACAGAGGCATGATCCAGGTGCAATCCTAGGTTTCACAAAACAACAACATATAATTGCTTCAGTTAAAATTAATGACTAGCTTTTCTACTTTATTTGTTCAAGATTAAAACATCCATGTGCCTTTCCACACAAATTTTAATTCCAGCCAACAAGAGGCATAAGTTGTGTGTTCAGTGCCTGGAGCCCCCCTCCTGGCTTCATTGCAACATGGTGAGAGCTTCTCATAATCATGATCACTCACACCTTGTGACAAAGCCATCATACTTCTGCAGAAAATTGTAAGTTTTAGACCTTGCATTTTGTGGCAAATATCAAGGGTAGAAAGGGGATGATAAAAAAATTATAAACACATATTAAGGTATTTTGAAGATATAACTGAATAACCGAGAACAGAATCATAATACAAAACAGAGCTTAAAATATGCATGCAAAATTATTTTATGATAAAATATAAGTTAAATATAATATAGGAAACACTTAAATATCACTAATGGTATAATAACCAGAAAATTTAAAATAAAGGAGAAGAAATAGTTAGATGCAATGCTTCACATGCCATTGAGTAACTTAAAAGAAAAATTCTGCTTGTTTCGGCTATGGCAAATTAGACGATTAGTTCTTCAAAATTTATGCTGTCTGTAACCTCCTGCTCCACACTCAGCAAATCAGAGGCTGAGAATCTTAACTGAGACACAGATGATCTCAGGTAGGACAAAATAACTTTTAACTCACTAAAAGACCTCTAACAACTGGCAATGGATGTAGCAACAGTCACGAAAATCTGAACACAAGCTCTTCAATTGGGAAAAACATCATCTCGACACTGCACAATGAAGTGAAGCAGATGCTGAAAGCTTAATATCAGTTCTTGTCTTCAATAACACTCAGCAATCAAATGTTTCACTGAACATCTCAATCCCATTCAAGTCCATATTTTAAAAGTTTCACATTAAAATGCATCTCCATTTGAAGATATTTTTATCAGTTGTACACATCAGTTCCTTTAAGTCTATATGATAGCTAAAAAATATAGTCCAGTTTGTTCAAGCTGATGAATCTGTCTCCTGTTTCTGTGTTTACTTAGCAGTAATTTTTGTCAACATACTTTACATTAGTTGTAGCATGTCATTGTTTGCAAAGAACTCCACATCCTCAGCCATTTCTCCAGGCATTTTCCTCTTCCTCAGCCACCTCTAAAGTGGCATCACAAGCTGGTTTGATTTTTTGAGAGAATTCAAGAAAAAGATACCAATTTCCTATGAAATACACTCGTGAAGTCTGGATATCTTGAGCAACATTATGGAAATTCATGGCATGGTACAAAAGCCTTTTCTGAATCCAGTAAAATTTTGCTAGTATATTCTAGAGCTGAAGAAGAACCAAAAGCTCAAATGTTGAAATCTAATATAACATCGGATTTGAATCATTTCTTGTATCAGCATTTTCATTCATATCATCTTTAACATTTCCAAGAGTTCTACCAAATGTTCCAGTTGATCATAAATCAGTTAACCCTTTGAGTGCGGATGGCATAGCATTGATGCCCAGCGTAGGTCCCGCCTACAGGCGGGTGGCATCACACTGATGCCACGCCGGCCTATGTCTTTCAATCGCTTCCGACGTAACTCCGCTCAGTCCCGTCTTCTCTTGTGATGGTTTCCCGCATATGCACGGGATTTAGCGACCTTGACATGCTTTCCGTTTTTGAATGCACCGTTTACATTTTTCACAATAGTGTACATTTATAGATAACGTTTTTATTTGAATTATTTTTTGCCTTTTCAAAATGTATTCACTGTGATTTCTTCTTTTATTCTATCTAATATCTCCATTAAATTGTATCCTATTTGAAGGTTATTCATTCGGTTTTCTATTCTATTCTTATTCTTTGAATCAATATTTTGTCAAAATCTTTATTCTATTTCTTCGACGAAAAATATTTTCGTATTAAAAAATACGTTACTAGAGTTACGTTAGACATTGGTATTTGAATAACCTATAAGTGTTTTCTAGTTAGTTTTTCAATTTCATATTTACATTACGTTGTTATATCTTAGGATACTTTACCAGAATATTTTTTCAGCACATTTATGAAGCCATTCCCTGCATCTTTTCTTAGCAGGGGAATGTTTTTAATGGTTATATAAGGGGACATACATTTATTCACATTTTTCTCATTTATACTGTAGGTTGTTGTAAATGTAACAAGGGAGGAATAATAAAGACCACCATTTCCCTATCAACGGGTGATAATGGTTGAGTAGCTCAGAAAGCCTTCCTATTTGTCCTTTTTGGAAGAAGTTGGAATTGAAAAAATTGTTGCAGTAGATAATCGAATTTCGGGACCCTCATTTCTGAGACTTCATTGGGCTTCTCTTTAAAGAATGTTACAGTACAGTAATAAATATTTAGACTTGTACGTAACTAATGTGGCGAATCTTTCGAACTTTCAAAGGCGGGAGACGCTGGGCAACAACGGTACTTGTCCCCTTCAGCAACCCTTGCAACCCAAACGTTTGTGTGACCGCAACACCCCCGCCAGGAGGGCGGGGCTCTTGGGAGGGATTTTTCCATAGGGCTTAGACTGTGGCTACAGGAAGTATATTGGCAGATTTACACTTTAGGCATATGCATTATCGAAACCTCTTCCAACAGAACTTGCCTGGAAGCAGCTGGTTTATTACATTGTCGCTCCCTTTCCCAAGTGGTAAGCTAAGCGAAAAGGGTCGTTTTATGGCACCGAGGAATAGACTGCAGGTCGCTGTGTCGCCTGCCATGGCTATTTTTATAAGCATGTTTCACATTCTTACGAGAAATGCATGCAAGCATTTAGTTGTGTGCCTGCAGTGGAGAAGGACAGTTTCTTTGCACTTTTTGTGAATCTCGCCCTTCGTACAGTCTCCACTGGGGACGTCTTTCGATTGCATCCGCATACTTTCCTGCTGGCGTTGTTCGTATCTCCAGGTTATCTGCACTTTTGAAGGTATGTACTTCAATAAATTTTTATTTAGTATTTAAATTAGAAGTTGCATGTATTTTCTCTCCACAATCGAAATTTGATTTTACCAAATGTACCGTAGGGCCTTGTTCTATTTAATATTTCAGTATTGTGCATTTATTTAGCTACTTACACGGCAGATGAGAGAAACATATGTATTTAATTGCTGTTTTCAAAATAATAGGACCGTTTTTGTATGAGTCTTTGTTAAATTAGGGCTTTAAATATTATCTCGCATCATAAAACATACAACTACTGCCGCCTAAAAAGTACTCAAGTATATCTGTGTAATGAAGCATTGCCACTCAATGGGTCATCTCGCCGAAGGTTGGTTTGAGCTATGAGGCAACGTACATATTTCATTTCGACCAAATGGAGCTATTTTAATCAGAAAAGAAAGTAAGCAAACCCTGTCTGCATAAATAAAATATTATTCGTTCGAGCCATATCCATTGTATAAACCTTGTATAAAAGTTTGTACATTTTGTTTCCGTTAAATCTAGAACAGACGCATTTACGCATTTCCTGTACTAATGTCGGTTCAACTGGTGATTGCATACAGCTTTTTCTGACTGCAGAAGAGCTTACAATTTATTATATACGCGTTAGTTGAGGCTTACGCTGATGTGGCAAGTATATGCTAACTGAAGGAAATATTTTCCGCTGCAATTATTAGGTCAAGTTTGTCAAAGCGTATCATATTGTCCTTCTGCTTCCAAGGTTACTTCGTAACACTATTTCACATGCATATAATGGTATGGATTTCTATTCACGTATCAAAATTACAATTTGTTTGTGCATTGTGTGGTTCAATATTTCTGGTTGTTTTCCGGAGAGACACTCGTGCACCTGAGGATTTATAGTTGCATGATTTTTATCATAAGTCATTGTTAATCATTATTTTGTCGCTACTTAAAAGCTAAATAACTTTTAAACCTTTAATAATTATTACAGAATGTCTGATGAACAAAGTCCCTCAACTTCGGGGACACAGAAAAAGAGAAAGTTAGACGATATCGGGAGAAAACCGCTAACGGACGATGAAATGCTGAGGCATTTGTTAGAATCAGACGAGGAAAATGCAGATAGTCCAGATGACGAGAGCTGGTATCCTCCGGATGAAGACGACGAGACTGAGTCGTCTGATGACAGTTGGGATGACGCCGGTAGGGAAACTCTGGTGGAACAGCTGCCTGCTGAAGAGCATCGCGGGAGTGCTCTTCCAGCTCCAGCGGCACTAACCCCCATTGTTTATGTGGACCACGTACCCGATCGCCGCGAAATCCCCTTTTTAAAAAATTCAGGGCTCTCTGTAGGCAATATTGGAAGCGATCCATTTGACTATTTTTCCTTATTAGCAAACGATGATTTTTTTGACCTTGTCATCCAACAAACTAACCTGCATGCCAACGACTTGCTAAATAAAAATCGGTACCCTAGGGCTAGGATAACTGAGTATCGGGATCTCACTCGTGGGGAATTGGAGACATTTTTAGGTCTTATATACCTAATGGGGATTGTGAGATTGCCATCCCTCCCAGATTATTGGAGAAGGTTGGAAAATATCTTTGATTTTCCTTGCTTTTACGGCACTATGTCCCGAGACCGATTTCAACTCATTTTCCGGTGCATGCATTTTGGCAGGAACCCTGGAGAAGGAGATCCAAAACCAAGTGATCCCTTATATAAAATTCGACCCCTTTTGAATTTATTTAGTCAAAGGATGAAAGAGGTTTATTATCCAGGCAAGGAGCTCTGCCTTGATGAGTCCATGTTGCTATGGCGAGGAAGGTTATCTTTTCGCCAGTATATACAAAACAAGCGTCATAAACATGGCATCAAATTATATATGCTTTCCGAGCCGAATGGACTAGTCCAAGATGTTTTAATTTACACTGGGGCAAAGGATCCTGATGTAGGAGGGAGGGGACATGCAAACAAAGTTGTCCGAAAATTAATGGATAGATTTCTTTTCTGTGGGCACAGTCTATACATGGACAATTATTATAGCTCCGTGGAATTATCTAGTGAGTTACTCAAAAAAGACACTTACACCACAGGGACACTAAGGAGAAACAGAAGAAATAATCCTCCTCACGTGCTAAGTAAGAAGCTAAAGAGGGGCGAATCAGTACTCCAATATACCTCTGATGGTGTATGTGTGCTTAAGTGGACCGACAAACGAGATGTCCTCATGGTGTCGTCAGAATTCAATGGTGACCCCTTCCATGTCAATTTGAGAGGAGGAAAAACCACCAGCAGACCACAAATGGTTATCAAGTACAACACGTACATGGGGGGCGTGGATAGGGCTGATCAACTAATGGCATATTATCCTTTAGAAAGAAAATCTCTCAGATGGTACTTTAAAGTTGCTTTACATATTTTCCATGTAATTCAAGTTAATAGTTATCTCATGTACAATAACTATTCAGAGAAAAAAATGTCTTTAAAAGATTTCAGAATTGCGGTCATTAGAACGTTAATTTTAAGAAATAAAAAGATTCAGCCACCACAACCAAGCATCCCCAGATCTACTGTTCACCTTCCTGACAACCTTAGCAAAGAAGGGGCTAAACAAAAAAGGTGTAGGGTTTGCTATGGTAAAGGAATAAGGAAGATGGTAAGAACTGTTTGCCCAAGTTGTGCAGACGTTCCAGGGTTGTGTTTGAACCCTTGTTTCAAGGAATTTCATAATTATTGATCCATTGTTCTTGATATAAAAATGCTTTAAAAAACTAAAAAAGTTAA
Source organism: Ceriagrion tenellum (assembly GCA_963169105.1). Lineage (NCBI taxonomy): Eukaryota > Metazoa > Arthropoda > Insecta > Odonata > Coenagrionidae > Ceriagrion > Ceriagrion tenellum. The sequence goes on from OY720638.1 coordinate 63,963,075, forward strand.
AATTATTTAAATATGTTTGTGTGCATATTTATGTTACTAGTAAATAAATTTCAGTATGTAAATTGAAATTCGAAAGCTTTTATTTTCCCAAAATTTACCGTATGTGTAATCGATGACGTCCGCGGGTATATTTTACCTTATATTATAGTTCTGTAGTAAATAGCAATTCTGTCAACATTTCATTGAAATTTTTCATAGCTACTTGGTTGCATAAGCTACTCATGTGTTGTTGGAAAATTAATTAAAAAATGCGCGTCGAACATAAAACGTTCGTGCAGCGGGTTGCATAAGTACCCGTAGCATTCATCGTACTGGTGCGGATGGCATCACTGTGATGCCATCAACAAATTCCATGATTAATGACCAAATTTATATGCAAATACATTTTAAATGCCAAATGAGTTCATATTATCGTAAAACAATGCAAATGAAGTAAAAAAAATTCACCGCCAATATGAGACAATTTAAAAAAAATGCCCCGCACTCAAAGGGTTAAGGAGCTTTTTTCTCTGGCTCTTCAATGAGTTTCTGCCTCTTGACTTCTCTGATACATCAAGGGCAGTTTCCAGCCTCTCCCACCAAAGAGCTGACAGCAAAAAATACACAGAGATAGCTTTCACTGCACTATAAATGTCCCACAAGCCACCTTACAACTAATAGCATGAACCTCTACTAAATAAATTGTGAGGTTATCACAGTTAACAAATGTGAATAAAGTACAGCAAGTCTCAGTGGCACTCCTGATTTATATGTAACCAGACATAACTGATGCAATGCTGTAGCACTGATTGAGTCTTTAGATGATAATCTATCCTTTACCAATTTTCGGAATATCAGGCCAGCAATACTTGCTGCATCATTTTATGGGCTTGAATGAATACTAAGAAAGATTCCTTCACAACTAGTTTTTTAATAAGTTTAAACCTACATATCTAATTGTCTTCAACATTTTTTCTTTGTGAGTAACATCAGGAGGTACAATCCAATATACTCCAATCCAATATCCTCATAGTACTTGGCTCTGTAGACGCTATACACAAGTTTTTCTCAAGCTATAGAAGCTAAAAGCTGGAAAAATTCATTTTGTATTTCTGTAGAAAGATAAGTACTTGATCCTGGATTTTGCTGTGCTTATAACTGGAGACCCTTCAGGACTGGAATGCACTATGCAAAAGCTCAGAGGTTCTATAAAATTTCCAATGCTTCTGTGATTTTCCCATTTTTCATTGTTTGCAGTACATTCTCGGAGGCCTCTTAAGACCAAATTTCGTTCAGCTAAAAATTTTACGCAGCATAACCTCTCTAAGTATGTTCAGTGGCAGCAAACATTAACACAAAACTCATTGGCATCTGAAAGCAGCGTATGCAAAAAATAATGGAAGACTCTTTTCCTTTGACAGCTAAGCAACACAAGAGACAGCCAATAGCACCCAGGACTATTTGAACTCTGTATCAATGGAAATCAATTTTACACATGACAAAAATAAGTTTACTAATGAGGTCCACATTCTTTATGGAGTTAAAAACGTGACGACAGCTTGCTTTGCTCCACAGCCGGATAAGGTTCTGTAGCTGTAGTCAATTATGTAATGATACCTTTCATATCTTTTAGAAGTGTGAATCCTTTGGAAATATTTTTTCTCAAAACAAAACGTAAGACTCTATAATATAAAAGAAAGATTTCTGGGTATGGAAAATACTTTTTCTCTCTAGATCATACCTACCAACAGAAAAAAGTTTTCTGCATTTAGGAAGTATCTGTAGGTGAATGTCATTTTAATAAGCCTCCAACTACTTTGGAGAATTATTAAGCATTACAATTATCATGTTAGCACATGGGTTTCACGTCTAAACACAGGAAACATGGTAGCATAGAATGATTTCAAAGAGGAGAAAATTTTTCTTTTCAAATATTTCTGATACTTCAATACCCTAGGTAAGTTTTGGCACTGGCACATTCGAGATAGTAGGCGTGAAATACTTGAATTTTTAAATTATTACTAGTACACTATTCCTTTACTGATAACTACTTTCAAAAGTCCAGGACGTCTAATTATGTTAGGTTTTAAAATGAATCAAGTGAATTTCCTTTATTTAGGAGAATAGTAAGAAACACTTCATGCGGATTCTCTCAGTTGTTGCAGTAGCCCAGGGGGAAGAGCATTCATCTGTGGCCTAGAAGGTCTAGGGTTCAAATCTTGGAGAGGCCTTTTCAATGCCTCCACATTTAATGTACGTGATGGGACTTCATTGTAGCCAAAACTTTGCAGGAATCCCCACAATGTCAAGGGAATGGATACTGACATCAACCATGAGCTTGTGAGTTTGACAAACATTTGGACTATGTTAAGGGAGAGCTGTCTCCTTGATGGACAAATGAGATAGTTTAATTCCCTATCCTCGGGTACTCGGCCCCACTTCCTGTATCTGCACAAATCTAAGACGAGGTTTTTTTCCCTCCCAACTCCTGCAGAAATGAGGGTTCGTCTTACAATTGGATATAAAATTCTCGACTTCAATTGGGTTGCATAATCTAGCACAGTCGGAATAAAAATTATGGATATGGATATGATTATGACATGATAGCTATACAACGGAAAACCAACGCTAAAAATAGCTGTGCCATAATTTAGCTTATTTAATTTTGCGTTTACGTATCAAAACAAAAACATATCTTCCATTTTTTGGCAGCAGGCAAAGATTCGGCCAGCGCCGATCAGTCGCCGGGTGCACTTCTGCTGTGTCCGCAAGTTTGCTTGCTTTACCCTGAGTTTGGCTCCGTTCGAGTTAAAGCTTGATCAACTCACAAAATGCTTGTGTGACTGGTTACAATTTACCTAAATTGTAATGTTAAAAGCCTCAATGCCGTCGTGGACTAAACTGCTACAATGTCGGTGCATTTGTCTCAGAGCAGCGGTAAGAAGGCAACATGATTTGCCTCTGATAAGAGAGATCAATTCAGTTGTGATCTCACTCTTCAGAGTATTAAGATGGCAGAGAAAAGAAGTCCTTATACTTCATCAGAGAACTTTGATTTGTCAAAAACTCACACCGAATTTTGAAGAGAAGCTTGTTGAATTCCAGTGTTTTGTGTTAAGAAAACGACAAGAAAAAGGATATCTTCTTGGCCAAATTGGTAATGCTGACCAGACACCAGTTTACTTTGATATGCTCAGTGCATACACAGTGACAAAGAAAGGGGATAAGGAAGTGAAGATACTTTCGGCCGCCGCTGAAAAACAAAGACTAACAGTGATGCTGTGCTGTACCGCTGATGAGTTTAAATTGCCACCATACATAGTGCTCAAACGTAAGAATGTGCCCAAGGGTGAGAATTTTCCTTCAGGAGTGATTGTAAGAGCAAATGAGAAAGGGTGGATGACGAGTGAAATGGTAGTTGAATGGCTGAAATTGGTATGGTTCCGACAGCCTGGGCACCTTCTCAAATTAAAGTCTCTACTTGTTCTGGATTCTTATCGAGGGCACATTACTCCGGCTTTAAAGGATGCAATGAAAGAAGCAGATAGTGACTTGGCTATAATTGCAGGAGGTATGACATCCCAGCTGCAGCCTTTGGACGTTTGCATAAATAAGCCTTTTAAAAATCAATTGAAAAGGTTTTATACAGATTGGTTGGCATCTAAAGAATGAGAGCTTGCGCCATCTGGACGCGTAAAGAGGGCTCATACCTCTCAGTTAGTCCATTGGATTCTAGCTGCATGGAAGAAATGCAGTATTTCTAATCTCATGGATGGAAGTGAGGACGATGAACTTTGGTAATAAAGATTCAAGTGGAAATTAATGTGATAGTGACTGTAACTAAAATGATTTTTTGTGAATTATTTTGAGCATGTAAATTAGGTAAGTCACCTAATGAAAGTATTTCAATTAAAAATTCATATTTTAAAGTTTATCTTGTTGATCAATCCATAGTTTTACATTATAGTAAGGACTTGGGAATACAACTTAATATGTTTGCATTTCCTATTTTTCTGCTTACGTGCACAATTGTAGATAAACTTAATCCTAAAGAATTTTATCATTTATTGCTTTTGAAGGGAGTATTGGTTTATGGCCACTTTGGAATAAAACAACGAGAACTATCGTGGGCCACTTTTATTCATCGCCCAATTACAACACAGGCAGTGAATATGACTCTCCGGTCTGTAGCTCTCTCTCACGATGACCGTGGTGGCAGGGTGTATATAATCTTTTGCTGACTCCTGACTTTCATATCCCCTCCAAGCTCTTAGTTGCATCGAGCAATAATGTAAAAGGTGATGGACCCTTGTGGCAGTGCTCGCAACTGTGAGAAATGGGAGTAGCATTCCGCTATATAATATTAATTCCTCAATATTTCCAGAGGTAATGAAATAATACAGAAATTTACTATATTTATTGGAAAAAATTTAAGATGTCAACTTTTACAAAAACCACTCGATTTATTAAAACAACGACCCAGGTTTCAATGTGCATTCACATCATCTTCAGGTAAATGGAGGCCGATGTGCAGGCCTTATATAGTAAACATTACCATGTGGGGAAAGGGGGGGGGAAGAACAATGCAGGAAGAGGGTGGTCACGGGAGGGAAGGGAGGGGGGCTAGGAGGACGAAGTGGAGGGGATTAAAGCTTTGAGGATGGGGGAATAGGCAGGGAGCATACATTCATTAACAAGAAATTTATCACAGTAAGCTTGATTTTTAAAAATTTCTAGTTGTTCTAAAGCATTCAGCTTACGTCTGTCAGTTGCAAAATGGAGAGGTGTCATAGTAAAATCACTTTTATGTCCGTGGATTAAAAGATGTCGGGCGAAGTTGCTTCCGTTAAAATTAAAATTTCTAAAATCCCTTTTATGCTCCTTTTGTCTAATTTCAAAATTTCTACAGGTCTGTCCAACATACTGTCCACCACATTCATTACATTTCATTAAGTATACACCACTTAATTTCTGAGGTTCAATGGGGTCCTTGCAGTTCGCTTTACCCCCTGTTCAACAATGGCGTTCAATTATTTACTTCGGGGAGATTTCCTCTCGAGTGACGCAATTGTTTCCAAAGGACCGTTACAAAGTGGCATTTAATACACCATACAGTGTGAAAAAACTGTTAGCGAACTGCAAGGACCCCATTGAACCTCAGAAATTAAGTGGTGTATACTTAATGAAATGTAATGAATGTGGTGGACAGTATGTTGGACAGACCTGTAGAAATTTTGAAATTAGACAAAAGGAGCATAAAAGGGATTTTAGAAATTTTAATTTTAACGGAAGCAACTTCGCCCGACATCTTTTAATCCACGGACATAAAAGTGATTTTACTATGACACCTCTCCATTTTGCAACTGACAGATGTAAGCTGAATGCTTTAGAACAACTAGAAATTTTTAAAAATCAAGCTTACTGTGATAAATTTCTTGTTAATGAATGTATGCTCCCAGCCTATTCCCCCATCCTCAAAGCTTTAATCCCCTCCACTTCGTCCTCCTAGCCCCCCTCCCTTCCCTCCCGTGACCACCCTCTTCCTGCATTGTTCTTCCCCCCCCCTTTCCCCACATGGTAATGTTTACTATATAAGGCCTGCACATCGGCCTCCATTTACCTGAAGATGATGTGAATGCACATTGAAACCTGGGTCGTTGTTTTAATAAATCGAGTGGTTTTTGTAAAAGTTGACATCTTAAATTTTTTAATGATGGAATACCACCAAGTCAGACTGACGAAAGTGAGTGATATATTTATTGGAGTTGCAAACTCAAAACTCCCATTGCGGATATTCAAAGCAAACAACAATCAGAAGATAAACAAAAAATGATGAATGTAAACATAATTCAAAACATGAAATTGGGAAAAATAATGAAATCAATGGAGCAGTGGACCCTTGGCACTCAAGACAACTCCACAAGATGCTAATCATCAGATCAACTGGGCAGGAGAGCATCATATATCTAGGTTTGCCTTGTCCAAAACCACTGAATTTTTAGGAGACACTAAGGACTCTTCAATGATATCCCACACAGGGTTTAGACAAACCGAATCTTCAGCATTAAACAGGAAATTTCATTTCTTGAATGAATTTATCTCACCTCAGTCAGAAGAGTGAAGAATGTGGTCCCCCATCAAGAATCAGACATAATTTTATACAAGCAAGCTAGAGCAACTCCCTAAAAGACTTTTTTTCAAAGAGAAGAAAAAAAGAAGACAAAAAACTGAAGGAATGCTTCAGGTTGAACTTACCCATCGGAGAGCCTTCTGATAACTCAACATATTGAACTGGTTCATCATGGCCACTAAAAAAGGGAAACAATTCAGACATGATATGGACTACTTCTCCCATTGATGGCCGGTTGGCTGGGTCTTTGGCCCAACAACTGTAAATTTGAGAAGAATCAGCACAATTAGAGCAGGAATGATGAAATGAGGGTCTCCTTGAGTGTCTAAATGTTACAGCAAGTGCTCTCACCTTGTCATAAGCTGCTCCAGAGGAGGTGGGCAGTTCTGGATGAGAGGAGGGCGCTCTCCTGTGTGTACTGCCCACAATATACGGAATGCTGACATCCCAATCTCATCAAAAGGCTTTTTCCGAGCTAAAACCTCCCAAAGGATAATACCCCAGCTGAACACATCACATTTTTCAGTGTAGTTGGACCCTGGAGAGTAGCAAAAGATAGTGCCCTTAAAAAAGTCCAAATAATGAAGCTAATGACTACTTGGCTATATCAGAAAACATAAAACACATCAATAAAGATTCAGTACCCAGGGTATTCATCATATAAAATAAATCAATGTTTCATAGTTGGTGGACTGTGGGAATATAGAAGTGGCCATATTCGGACTCAATGTTCTTCATGTAAAGTTTGCGCAGTGTCTTCTCTGGTGGGTTGACAGTGAGTGCTGTAAGCTTCCCGGGTCCCACAGTATCATGCTCTTTTGGTTACTACAGTTTTTCCCATTTTCCAGGAGACTTCTTCAGATTTGACGATCCTGTCAAACCTAGGAGCATGCAGCCCTCACCCTCAGAGTGAGCAAAATAAAGTGCTCAGTTTAGCAGATGAAATTTGAGTCATGGCTAGGAGACCCAAAGACTTGCTAGATTTTCTAGAACACAATGGACCAAGAACTATAAGAATACAATATGAAGATGAATGAGAAGAAAATAAAGTCCTTGAATGTTGAAAGGATACACTAAAAATGGATGCCAAGTAACAAGAATATGAATTAAGGGCAAGTAGAATCCCTAACCTACCTAGGAAGGTGTATAGCTTGGGATGGACCACGTCCAAAGTTCAATAATTTCCAATAAAAATATCTAAGGATTAACCAAGCATAGTAAACAGAAGCCATCAGGCATATGATATAAAAAATATGTATGACTAATTTATGTTTTTAATTAATTAAATTAGTTTTTCTCCTACCTTCTTCGTATTTCTTAGAGTGGATTCATTAACATCACTCTGCCATGTTAATGAAACAGTTGAATTTTCATAGCAAAATTCATGTCGCACAATTAACAAGTCCAATGAGAGAAATCCTTCCTATGTTTATTACTGGGACCCTATAGTAATGATTCCATTTCTAATTATTATATTCATCTGGAGTTATGAAAAAGTGGCACTTATTTTGCACCATAAGCTAGCTAAAAAAAATGCATTAAGTCACAGATAAGACAGTGTTAGCTAAGATGTGGGAATTATTTTTTGCTGAGCTGCAATCTTTTCCAGGAGAAAAATCAAAATGGCTTCAATAAAAACTGCTCAAAATTTGAATCTCTTGCGGCAAAGTTTCACAGAACTTTCAAATATGAGGGGAAGATAAAACAAACGGACAATTCTCGTCCTATGAAAGGAGAATATAAGTACAAACAAAGCTAGAGAAGAATACAGAGTGCAGCAGACACTTTTTACTAAAGCAGGAAATACTTCAGCAGAATGGCATGGATGCAGATCACCTATTGCATTCTCTTCTACACAAGAAAATCCCAGCGGATGACATGTTATGCAGGCACTTCAGTGTGCTTCTTCATGTTTAGTTCAAGCCAGACCAGATAAATCGGGCCAGGGAAACATGCCCTATACCAAGATGGTCCTACCTGGGAAAGAACCTGGATGGTCTTTCTCAACGTTTACTCATATCTAAAACATGTAACTTTCTCCCATAGCCACTGACAATGAAATACCTGATCCAAACAGGTCAGTTCACAATTAACGAGATAATATAAAACCACATTGTGGTATGTCAGTACACTGTATAGACCTCTTCCTGGAGGGTCAATGGCAACAGTTAGCTGGCTCTCAAGGAATTCCTATGAAAGGGGATTCTAGCTGAAGTAGAGGAGTGAAAGTGGACTTAAGTGTATTATTAGTCTTTGGTTGCTCTTGTTGGCATACTGGCAAAAATGAGGCAAAACTGACTGGTAAAAGAGCTGTAACTGAAAGCAGGGAAAACCACATGTGGCTCAGGTACTGCAAAGGCTAGTAACCTTGCATACTCTATTCAAATTTGTGCCAAAAGTCAGACAATAGCCGCTATTGGCCAAAACCACAATGGACCACAGAAGCTGAATAAGGTAGACCCATTAGGAGACGGACAGGTTAAACAAACTGGGTGATTGGTACTTAGAACGTGAGAGAAGTTTATCAACAAAGGAATGAATTGATAGATAATATGGCATTGAGAATAGATGCTTTGTGTGTTCATGAAAACAAGAGCAATTGGAAGGACTAGAGAAGGATGAATTACTGTAATTTTCATTTGAAGCAATTTACCGGGGTATATTACGGTAATTTTTAAAAGATTATAGTGCTTTTACAGAAATTATAAATGTGCAGATATTAATCAGCAAATAAGTATATAATAGGAAAGGCAGTAGCAATAGTAAGGGAATAAGCAACATTTAAACCATTATTACTGCTACATTAATGCACTGGAAATTAATAAAAATGTCGAGTCAAATACAGCAGTACACTCACATTTGGCTTTCCATTGTCATGGTATGAAAAATTCTTTGTTCTAACAGTTAAAACAGTAGCCCTACAAATATTCCACAAGTGAAAAAATTCCACAAATGAGTTTTTCATGCCTTAATTTAAAATTAAACTTGCATTAAATACACATGGACTTGCTTGAAAAGAATATGCTTGGAATATATCAGTACGAAAAATATCTGAAATATATGTGTATTTTCCTGAAAATTACAGAAAATTATGGTAATTTTGAGAGACTGCAGTATATTATGGAAAACACCATGGTAATTTATGAAAATTGCCGTGGTTATTTTCAGAATGGCCCATCACTTGGATGGACATTGTTACAACTGATGGTGGTAGGTTGGTACTGTGATTAGGATTTAAAATAAAACGCTTTCAGTGATTATTCGAAAATGTATTTCTATCAGTTTTCATTCTGAGGACGAACATGTACTCAGATTTTTTCCTAAAAAGCAGGAAACTATACCATTTTAAATGGTTTACAATCGTATTGCAAGTCTCAGACTTCTCAGAAATGATCTCGAGTACCTTGTGACCCCTGATAGTATCTCAGAAAAATCATTATTGAATGTTGTGGGGAATTATAAGCTGCTGCCTGATGGTGAGTGAACGTCAAACCAAATTTTGAGAACCAAGCACCAAGAGATATTTTTATCGTGGATCACATAGCAATACAGAGGTCTCACCCTATTGGGAGAAATGCTACGCCCTTTTATTCCTTCTACTATTCTCCACTAGATGGCATTGGTGCTCCTAACTCTTCCACCGATTCTCTAAAAGACAAATGCCCCTCCCTCCAATCCTCCTATAAGGCACTAAAGTTTGTCGCATTGGTGGCTTTGCGAGAAGGGATACAGTGAGAGTCCATGGACCTATGGGCAAGTATATGTAAAATAGGCCTGAAGAAACTGTCTTCCACCTCCCTCTCAGTGTCTCGAATAATTCTGTCATCATCTGAGATGGAATGCAGGTGCTAGTGCAACAGCCAAGAGATGACTTTAGTTCCTCTTCCACATTCACTTCATATATTATTTTGACGATCGACGACTCTTACATGGAAATGTCGTCAGAGATGGAGTTTGACCTGGTGAGAAACCCGAAGAACCTTCAACATCAGCATACACCAGGAAAGCCTTAACTCTTTATTCAATATCAAAACTGCAAATTTTGATCGGAAAATCTAAGTTTAGCAACTGAAGTTTGGTAAAAAAACTATGAATCAAGGGAAGCTTTCATTTTTACCCAGACGCAGGTGAGCCATAGAATTGGAAGCTCATGGAGAAAGGAGGTGCAGAATTTCACATTATATCTGTAGTTCAAATTGCCAACCACCTACCTATTTCTCCTCCAGAAATTGACCCTTCCTGCTGTGTGTTTAAGGAAGTGGATCAGTGGTTCATCAAAGCACACGACAGAGTTTGAAAACATTTCTCCCAACAGATGATGCTCAAAGTGTCTGTGATGTCAGGTAGACGTGTGGATTGCAGTATTCTTTTTGATGAGATGTCCCTGATGGACAATTTAGAACACTCTTGTTTGTTGGACATGATAGAAGGTTATGAAACTTTAGGAGATTTAATCAAGAAGAGAAAAGTTGGAAAATGTGCATCTGAGCTCCTGATAAGAGGAATTCACCTTAATTGGAAATAACACGTAGGATACTTCATTTCTGAGCATGGGTTCAGTGAATAATATTTTCTCTGGTTGAAAATCTACTTGCAGCTTACTACTCCAGGGTTCATTTGTGATCGAGCAAGCTGAAAAAGAAGAGCAATTAAAGATATTTGGGTCTCATTGGAAAAGCTTTTCTTTAAAATCAATGGGAATTAAATTCACTGCATTGTTGACATTTTCAATCTCATTAGGTAGTAAAGAAATAATTTTCTCAGCAGTGAATTTGTACTGGATGGAAAATTCCTTTCCTATGAAAATATTCACAAGACTTATCAGAGTGGATCATACAGCTGAGCACCTAAAGCATTGTGGAAACTAACTCTGGCTCATTTACGGCCCAATTCATCTTTTGAAATTGTCAGTGAAGCTGGCTACTCAAGTATTCAGCCATTCTGTAGCAGCAGCTATCTGTGCAAGCTACTAAACCAGAGATCTCAAAATGCCATCCGCCCTCCCAAAATCTAACTTAATAGAATTCATTTACGATCTCTTTGATGTACTGAACAGCAGATATAACTTTTCCAACAGGTCAAGTCATGTTTCCCTTGATGTGAAAAACATACAATCAATCAAGCTGCTTCAAGAAGGACTACATACTTAATATCCGAAAGAAAGATGGTGTACTAGGATTGTTTCACATGACGGTTGACAGTGGCATTTGCACCAGTAGATTAAACCAGGACCCTAATGAAAATGTTTCTCTGTTATAAGGCAGAAAAGAGGATTCTATCACAATCCAACAAAAAAGTTAGTGGTTTCCAGTGATACTTTGTGGAATTTACTAAACATTTTGAATGAATAGGGTAAACTTTATTTTTCCACAATGATTTTGACAATTAACGTCATCATCAGGTCACCTTAATAGTCAAAACCATGGTTGTAAGTCATTAAATTCACTGTGGAAATACAAAGTTTACCATATTCACAATCCAACAGTTTAGAGATTTAGGACAAGTCTTCCACTGGTGGCTTTACAAAATTTATTGGAGCCTCTTAAATCATTGAGTTATGATTTAGATAAGGATCAGGTCCTTAAGTAGTGCACTGAAGAGGATATAGACTCCAGTGGTAATGCATAGTTCCAGGAGAGAATGGATAAACTTGAAGAAGATACTGAGATGACTGAGTCTTCAAAGGAACAAGTGGAAATTCCTCATGTTGTAAAAGCAAAAACAGTCACCCTCCAGTATTGCTCAGATGTGTACTTTTCAGGCTACTCAATGAAAGGTTTTCCTGTCATATGTGTAAAGAGACCTTCTCTGGTGATAGGGACCTAAACAATAGATCCCAATTCCTCATTCTTTACAAGACCTACCTTCCTTCAGTAGAAATTTACCAGTGTTTAGCAGCATATCATCATTACTAACACTTCACCCCACTGCAAATGTCTGGTATGAGTTCCTTTTCTGCACCATTACAATTTCTAAGATCATTGCACTAAGCACTCTATTGAAGCAGACTATCTCTTGGAAATGAAGACTAAAGCAAACTTCATCCTATGTCAAGTTCCCCAGCATTTTAAAACACTACATTGAACTCATGAGCTATAGCATTGAAAGCATATAAGCCACCAATTTCAACTGTCATACAATCCAGAATACTCAGCTCTTACCTTGAGAGTGAAATCTTTTTTTTTGTATCGCCAACCCAAATATTTAAAAAAATACCATGTTATATTAACTAATATGTTACCTAAGATACAGTTGTTTACTGTTTTTTAGACTTTGAGAATGAAGAGAAGTATACGTTATGATTAAGAGTTTATTGGAATTATAATAGATAAGAAAGTTCATATTAATGTCAGGCAAAGGTTTAATTTAAAAAAGCTTCCACCATAGTTTTCATCAGGGTTATGGGCCTTCACTGAGCACTGAAGAAGAGAAATGGAACTAGAAAAATCCAAGATGCTTCCAAAGGACAATTTAATATTTAACCCTTGGCTGGGAATAATTCCAATACTTGGGAGTTAAGAATAAGAAGTAATTTGAAAGAAAGTGGTATAGAAGCTGCAATAAATGTCAAAGAATTCAGTGAAAAGATAGAAAATCAAACCAAAGAAAGCAAGGCTCAAGCTCTATTGATAAGGGCCATAGAAGATAGTCATCTTGAGTACTTGAAAAATAGAAGGACCACCTTTCTGATTTTTCTGAATTTAGCCAACACATTCAAAAGCCACATTACAAGAAGCAAGCTTTTCTTGTAAAGAAAGATGTTAGAGATAAAGTATGATGAAAGGAAGCCACTGCTAGAACATTTCACAAAGATTAGTGAAATGTTTACGGAGCTGCAAGAGGCTGATTCTGAGATAACTGAGGAAGAAAAAGTAAACTACATCATACTAACCAGGCCTAAAATATATGATGATATCATAACAGATTTATATACATGTAACACACAAACTTTCAGTTTCGTAAAGGAGAAATTACTAGGAAAGGAAAAGAAAGAATTTTAAACAAGAAGACCACAGACAAGGAGCATCAGCATCCAGTGCTGCATTTGCTTGTTTCTCTTGTGGAAAGCCTGGACATAAATATCAGTGCTACAACCGAGGAAGACGCTACAATCACAACCATACACGAGGACGAGGCCAGGGATTTGGACAAGGACGCAGAATTGAAAATAGACAGATGCATAGATATGGACGAGGCTGTGGACATGCAATAACATGAAAGAAAGTGACTCTAATAGTAAACTGTGGCGTATGAGATTTGGCCATTTAGGTATATAAAATTTGAAGCTTTTGGCAAAGAAAGGGATGGTATAAGGCTTAGGAAAACATGATATTACTAACAAAGAGGAGCTACGTGAGCCTTGCATCTTAGAAAAAACAAGCAGGCAGCCTTTTCATAAGAAAGGATGTAGGGCCAGAGGACCTTTAGAAATTGTTCATAGCAACGTTTGCAGACCAATACACCCGACTACATGGGAAAGATTCAATTATTTCGTGACATTTATAGATGATTTTACACATTTCACTATGGTGTTTCTATTAAAAACAAAGGGGGAGGTTACTGAAAACTTTGAACAATACTAAGCCAGAGTAAATAACTATTTCAATTTAAATATAGTGAATTTAAGAAGTGACAATGAAGAAAGGTATAGAAAATATTGAATAAAATATATGTAAATAGAGTATATATCAAGGGAAATATGAAAATTTTGTGATGAGAAAGGTGTGTTGATACAATACACAGTTCCATACAACCCTGAAATGAATGGAGTCGCAGAAAGACTAAATAGAACATTGACGGATAAAGCAAGAAAAATGCTGATAGAATCAAAGATGGACAAATGTTATGGAGAGATGCTATATTGTGTTCAGCGTACTTGACAAAGAGAAACCCAATTGTAGGCAATGATAAAACTTTTGTAAACTGTGGACAGGAATAAAACTGGACGTGACAAATCTTAGAACATTTGGATGAGTGGCATACAACCACATGCCACAAGAACTGCAACATAAATTGAACAACAAGAAAGAAAACTGATTATGATTGGATATAATGTGGGAGGATATAAGCTGCAGGATCCTGAAACCTGTAAATCTGCGACAGGCAGGAATGTTATTTTTGATAAAAAAATTAAAAGGGGAGATCAAGATGAGACAACGTACATACCATTTGATGATCAAGATGATGATGGGGAAAAGCAACAAGAGGAAAACAAAAAGGAAAAATAAATGATAAAAGAGAAAGGGAAAATTGTTAGTAAGACTAAAGAATATGAGAAAAGTATGAAGTATGGATTTAGAGATCAAAATGGAAAACAAAGAGAAAATCAGAAAAACAGGATGGAAAAGAAACAAGAAACAAGGAGAGAAAAAGGAAGTTGTAAAAAACCTGAGAGAAAATATGATTATGTGATGAACTTTGATCAAACACGATTAAAACATATATGGAAGGAAAATTTAACTTATTTAAACAGAAAGTGGAGGAAGAATTTATTAAGTTGGAATATGTTTCAACTGTAAACCAATTCGCTGATGGGTTGACAGGCATTTCGGCTCTCGCCACAGGATTACAACTCCCGCCCCCAGTTTGCAAGCTCTCGCTTATACCCCGGGACTTTGAAGAGGTGGAAGGAAGGGATGGGAAGGGAAGGATAGCGGAACCGCAGCCCCTTTGAGGCTGACACCAATGAGGCGGATTGAGGTCAAAAGGACCACAATTGGGCCTCCGCCTCCCTGAAGTACTCGTATTAGTTTGGTTACCCAAACAACAGAGACGAGTAGCCGTCGGTTTTGCTTTTGCTAAAACCTACTGCACTTCTTTGCGAACCGAGAGAGCCCGTTACCCAAATATTTGGGATTAGGTGTCTCTCTGATTCACTTTATGGGTTGGCGTCGTGCGGTCTGCCGAAGTACATCCACGACAAGTCAGGGATCACCGGACCCATGGAGGGTCAATTCGGACCAATTCTGGTCAAAGCATGAGTACAACCTTTCTCTCAGTAGCTCCCGCCAACCCATTGATGGGTTGACAGAATCATTGCATAAGAATTTATTTAAGAGATATGTAACTAATTTGGGTTAGTCAATTGTTGGTCTTAAGGGAGTGTTGAATATTAGCCACCGAAATATTTAAGAAATACTACGTTATGTTAATAGATATGCTACCTGAGATACCGTTGTTTACTGTCTAGTGGACTTTGAGAATGAAGAGAAATACCTGCTATGATTACAAGTAAAATGGAAAAATAATAGATAAGAAAGATCACATTAACAATAAGGAGTGTAAACCACTCCTTGTCGTTAATGTGATTAGTTAAACAAGCTTTCACAATAGTTTTTATCATCTTCAGCCAAATGTTTCAGTAAAATTACTACATAATATTACTATGCAAGCTATATAAAAAGCACGAAAGCTTCATTCATCAACATAAGCCTGAACATCAATTTTAGAGATGTTTGTCATCTAGAAACACGGCTCTTATTGCCTCTATCATGGCATGGCCAAACCCTTATGGCAAAGTTTTTACAAAATACAATACTCAGAGTCTTTTGACAAGAATAGTGAAAAAGTTTATACTGTGCTGCTATATTCAGTATTTGGAAAGTGTAAAATACAGTGGAGTTTACATTTCCTCCCCTGCTGAGTAGTCAAGCTTTGTAGTTGGCCAAGGTTAAACTATGAGTATGATTATGAGGGTCGAAAGGCTGGGGTCAAAGTGACCATCGGTAACTCCTAAGAAAATCAACACTAACCATTGTGTTCATTCAACAAGGGACATCTTACAGTCCAGTCATGGATAGCAAATTGATTGAAAAGGTTAATAAAGATGAAGGAAGAAAAATTTGCCCCTCATACAGCAATGTCAATTTCGACAAAATTGGCTAAAAGCTACCTAAAAGCATGGGGAGTTTGCTCGGAGGCGCCGATCTTCTTTGTGGTAGCCCTTCTCAAGGTAGATCAATATTGGCAACTGACTCAAACTGGCTGAAATTTTAAGTCCAAGGAAGAGGGAACACCACTAGGAAGAATCTTTTGATCTGCTGGGATATTTTCAGAGGGTATGGGTTAGGTTTTGGTCTCTCATAGTCAATTACACATTTGCAGATGTAGACATCTAACATATCAGCATTGCTGAATATGATGCATGAAACGAGTGAAATGCATGAGCAATAGTTCACTTTTTTCATACATGCCCGAGTCACCCAGTCATTTTCCACACATGAGCCCTCAAATTATTAAGACCATGAGTGGTGGAGAAAATGGTAGTTTAAAGACCTTAATTCTCCTGTCATGCAGCTATATTTGCTTAGACTGTTATCATCATTTCATCGCATGGGCATGTGGCAGGGGGTGTTAGGTCACCAGCCATGTAAAGGTGTAAGTTTTTGGAGATGGAATGTATGCGTCCAACATATGTGGTGCAGCATTAAAGAAACTAGGTTTTGCTAAACATATTCTGTATAAACTCGTGTAAGAGGTGCACCTTTTTTCCCAGAAATCGCAGCCGAAAATGAGGGTGCGCCTCTTACATGAATTTTTCATCTGCCTGCCTTACTCTCAAGTCCCCTGAGAGCTGAATGACCTTGGTTCTCAGCGTGAGTCATCAAGGGGGAGGGGGTCGTTCGCTCGCTTGTTTAGGGGGGATGCAGTAGCCTATAACTTGAAATGGCGAGGGTGTGGGGTGCCATTTGGGGACAGCGATTGGCCGTGCGACAAGTGGAAGCACTGGAATTTTCTACCCCCATCTATCCCCCTACTATCCGTTGCAAAATCTAGCCCCTACTATCCGTTGCAAAATTCCATCACCCGAGTTTGAAGACTAATATCTCAAAGACGGCTCAATCGATATTGAAGGACATCAAATCAAAGCTAGTTTACTTCTGCATTGAGTGATGGTATACAAAACATATTACCATTCATATTGATTTCAGCGTGTGCCTAAAAACAGAATTTTAGCGCATTTTTCCAGGTGCCTGACGGATGCATCGTATTTACAGCTTTGTAATATCAACACGGATCAAGATATCAGAATTTTCTTTACAAATATTGTAGCAAAGACATTTCTTAATAATCATACAAAGTTTCATATCATTTAGTGCATTAGTATTTTAGTTATTGATGAAATTGCAAGACTACATTATTTTCCGTTCCGCACATCCCTGAAAACCTCCATTTCGACCTGCTTCAGACTATCGAGTTCATCATCATGAATCCACTGGTAAAATCTTAAATGAATTCATTGGTTAATCAATATCGATTAACATTCATTTTGGAAAAAGAGCGTGCTGAATTGCCAGGAACATGCCCGGAAGAGAAAGTGAGAAGCGCATGCTGTTGGGTTGAGGGGGCCAGTCAGAGGGTTGTCCGTAAGACGCGCTAAGAGCATTATATTAGAAATGCTACTCACCGTTTAAGGCGTTATAGTAGTGACAGCCGAGGCGAGCATTTCAGGCCTCATTTTCACTCTACCCGTGTTTACGTATCACTCAATTACGGGTTAACTATTGAAGATATTAACTTTGGGTTTTCTTAATTTGATTTGAAAGATATCAATCCAAAAGAGGATGCAAAAGAAAATTTTTTATCCCTCTGGATTAGTGAGGTAACTTACCTGAACTTTGGCTAACAAAAACTCGCTCATCAGCCAGAAATTTTAAAATAGGAGACGGTCAACCTCTGGCGACATCTTTCTTCTATACGATACGTAAATAACATCCATCATTACTCGTTTTTGAGGTTTCAATCATTAAAACGATGGACCCTTGCTCACTTTAAATCTATTTTCCATCACCATGGAGGCAAACCACCGGTTTGCCTCCATGGTGATGGAAAGGCACCATATGGAGGCAAACCCCCGGTTTGCCTTCATATGGTGCCATCATGCATTTCGTTCCCCCCTGAGGAACCTCTTTCACTCCCTCTCCCGCAATGATGGGTCACTCTTCTTTCGCAATTCTAGTATAATGTTTCAACCTGCCCCCCCCCTTTCCTAAGAGAATGTAAGATGATCCCAACCTCCTCCCCCAAAAATTACGCAATACTTGAATGGCCACTTGGAACTCCGACTAGAGTGATCTAGGGAGTAGATAACAAAGTGTCCCTGTGCATAAGACGGATAAGCCCTCACAACCTTGATTATCTAAGCTTTTGATGTCATATCTACGCCTTATCCTTTGTTTTTTAGGTGGCTGACGCTTGGATATTTTGCATTTAACATGTTCGCATTCCCGCTCATCATCGCTTAGAGCAAAATATAATTTGTACAAGTTAAATACAGTTAAAAAGACCCATACTCACAGTGACTATGACTTGTGCATTAGGATAATGGTGGGGGAAAACGGCATTAAAAATCAGAGCTTAGTGTGACTGTCCGGAAGGATTTGATATTGGCCGAAAGTTCGAAGTTAGGTCCACAAAACATCGCAATAGGAGAAAAAAAGCCCAAACATTTTTTCTTCAACTTCGACGCTTAAAAAGAGGGGTGCGCCTCTTACACACGTTGGTACTGTAATAGGAAGGTCCTCGGATGAAAATGTCAAAGAGTGATACTACTTTGTTCTACTTAGGCCACATATCGAATACGCCACAAGCATTTGGGACCCTGGTCAAAGAGATTTAACCAAAATCATTAATAAAATACAAAGGAAAGGTGTGTGTTTCGTTAAAAACTGCTACGAGTGTACATATAGATATAGTGTCTCACAACTTTTAAAGGGATTAAGGTGAGAGCCTTTAGAGACTCGGAGGCTACACGCTAAGCTTAGGTTGCTTGAGAAATTCAAAACTGATATTTTTCAGAGCGACATGGAGAATATTATCATGACTCCTCACTACGTCTCTAGGTCTGACAGATGCGATAAAATAAGAGAGATACACTGCCAAACAGATAGATACAAAACTCGTTCTTTCCACGAACAATAAGCAACCACAATAAATATTAAGCTCCACTAAATACACTCCTATAACATATGTCACCATTCCATCTCCAAAAACTTACACCTTTACATGGCTAGCGACCCAACACCCCCTGCCACACACCCATGCGGCGGCTCGCAGGGTATTATGAAGATGTAGATTTCCCTTGCATAAACAATTCTTTTTTGGTTAACACTCAACTGTGGCATCAAAAACTGTGTGTGCTGCTTACGCCCTTTACAAACCTTGTTCACTGCTGTGCACTCAGATTGGTAGCAGTTCAAAGTCTCAAGCGTTAATGACAGAAATTAGGATGGGTATGGTGTAGAAACAAGTTCAAGGAAGGTGATATAAGCCAGGCCTTACTCAATACCCTTTCAAACCACTCTCCTACTCAAGTAAAAAACAAACCTATGAGAGGAAATAAAAATACTAAACCTGTTAGCTATCAATTATCCAGCAATGATTAAACACATTGATATTCTCAAAGGAATCAGTGAATCAGGTGATATAAGCCAGGCAAAGCAGTCACCAACAGTACCAATAAGGCCAGCCTATTAAACCATTACTTCGAAAGTGTATTCACAAAGGACGACACAGAACACAATTCAGACATTCCTAACATTAAAGAACCAATGGCTGACATCATCATTCAACATGATGGAATAACTAAAAAACAGTGCTCCATCAAAAGCAACATATCCCCAGGTCCAGAAGGAATACCTGCAGGCATGCTTAAAGAGTT
Organism: Ceriagrion tenellum; assembly: GCA_963169105.1. Lineage (NCBI taxonomy): Eukaryota > Metazoa > Arthropoda > Insecta > Odonata > Coenagrionidae > Ceriagrion > Ceriagrion tenellum. The sequence goes on from OY720638.1 coordinate 63,982,844, forward strand.
AACAATTTCGCTGTATCTGTTGCATTCAATTATCCCATTGGGCTTTCCCCTACATTAGCACATACAATTGGCACTCAATGGTAGCATTGGAGAAAAATACGAACTAGATGAAAAGAGAATATGGAATATTTTATGAAACAAGAGAGAAACTGAATTATATCAAAATAGAAAATAACAATCAGACAGAAGATGAGGAGAAAAATCCTAAAATACTTGGTATGAAAAGGTATGAAAAATGACACAACAGCAGGAATTGATGACCTACCTATTGAATTCTTTGAACATTTAAAAGAAGAGGGAACTAAGGAAATAGTGGACATTAGCAATAAAATATAGGACACTGGCTTTAGGCCAGAGGACTTCCTTCAGTCAGTAAGGACATTAATTCCAAAATAAGAGGGTACCTGAAAGAGTGAGGAATACAGAAAAATAAGCATAATATCACATTCTACTATGATATATGTACATAAGAGAATTAAATTGCAGACAGATTAAAAGCAGGGAATGATGAATAGGATTTGGAAACAGAAGGGGTACCTAAGAGGCTTTTTGCTCAATAAAGGGGAATGGTATTGAGAGAGGCAAAGGAATGAGCTTGTTCTTTATACATGCGGAAACCATTTGAATGGGATAAGTGTGAAAAGCTAAAAGTACCATTAAAGAAAGAGAGGTTAGACTGGAAGGACAGAAGACTAATTACAGAGTTGAACATCACACATTAAAGCAGCCGCAACAGTTAAAAATAAATTGACAAGATGTGAGCCAAAATTTCAGCATAGCCTCCTCATGACTCAGCCTTCTAAGTAAACCATAGTCTATAAGTCACAAACTGCCGTAAGTCACAAACTGCCGTAAGTCACAAATTGCCAGGATCTGTTTCCCTCATTGTTCCGCCATGGCTGACCCAGTGGATCATTTTTATACCCTGAATGATAGTAAGGCCCCCTAAAACTTCAGTGTGAATCGTGAACTACTGTCTAAAAAAAAGCAAGATACCTGAGTTTGAGATTCTCTATCGTCCAAACGAGGAAACCAATTTCAATGCAGCAAAATTTATAAGAGAGCTTATTCATTTCTACGTTGGGTAATGTACTTTTTTTAAATCCTTCGCTCGTTAGTATTTCCTGTACTTAATTTTTTCTCAAAAAAGTACCCGTTTTTTGAGTGTAAAATCCAGTTGTCCAACTTTGAGTGCTTGGGATACCCATAATTTTCATTCCAATAACTTGCAATTTTGATATAAGAAATCCTAATCTATTCCTAACTGTTTACAGAAAACAAATTGTTTATACCTCTCAAATAGAACATGTTATTGTAAACAATGCAAACCTCTGCTAACTTCGAAACTAATGGCTCAATTGAAAATTGATTGAGACTGTTGTGTGCTCTATAATGTTAGTAACTCGAGTGCTTAGATCATGTAGAGTTAATATCATTATTTTAGCTAATTTTGTCTGTTATTTATCGGCATGTTTCGCATAGCGTACCGGTAGCACTGCTGCGGTGGCGCAGTTTTCTATCAGTTGATGAATTGAATAGAATACTAGATTATTATAGTTAACAAATCCAATGATAATTTCAAATGAAAGTATACTTTGAAGATAATGCTGGATCATGCACGTCTCATGTATCCAAACGTCGTCCGCTCCCTCGAATAAATTGTAAAAGTTAAAATATTAAAAAATTAACCTAAAAGATACATGAAAACAATATGCTTTTTTACGATGGTGAGGTGAACTATCATTATAGAAATTAAAACTGTTTTCCCAGCTCAGGTAGCTGATATATGTTCATATAGGTATGCATAACAAACATCGCCAGACTTTCGTAAACTGAAATCCCGTTCACAAAATCTAAAATTATCAGAGAGTTATCTATCAGCTGATGAATGCAGAAATAAATAAAGTATAATAATAGTATCCGAAGACAGCATTGAATGAATTTAGTTGGATCATTTATTGAAAACATTCTTTCATGCACCAGACTCACGGCATCCATGGCGAAGGTCTCAGCTGTTTGTGAAAAACGTAAACATCGCTCGTCATTGGCAGCCTGAATTTCCAATTACTGTACCAGAAGGTTTTCATACCCAAAGGGGCGGGATTAATAATAGCATTACGGAACCGATGCCTTGGATAACTGCATCGTATTCAGAATCGCTTCTGACGCTATTCTGGAGCAAGGAATAGCATTAGCCAGAAATAGCATCGCTCAATTCAGAATAGCAGCCTAAGACTGACGCTAATCACCAAAAAAGCCCGGAAAGTTAGCAAATTGTTAGTGATATCTTTATAGATGTATTGAAAGCTTTTGATGACCTTAACTGGAATATTATGTTCTGGGCTGAAAAAAGCCTTGAAGTAGATTAAAGAAATCAAAGAATAATACACCAGTCATACACAAACTAGATAGCATTGAAGGGGAAACAGAAACTTGAAGCCAAAATCTTGAGAGGAGTTAGACAGAGATGTAGCTTATCACCAATACTAATCAATGAAAGTTCCATGATTTCAGGCTCAACTATGGAAAAGTTCATTTTCACAAATGTTAGGATGACTTGGTTATATCCCACTAATTTTTCTGATTCCTCTGGAGTTAATGGGAAAATTAGTGGAGTAAAACTAAGCTTTTTAACTATATGTGAATATTCAACATCTATTCGGAATCCTGAAACTTGGAAAACCCAAAATTTGGAACATTTGAAATTTTGCAATTCTTAATTTGAAAACACCATTGTGCAGTTTATTTGACTTGCCGCCAGGTGGCACCACCAACATCCATGCAGGCCTTTTTCATGCATAGTTTAAGCCACAGACTTAGAGAAGTAAGATGAGGTTGTAGACCTTCGCTTCTTTTAGGAATCAGAGACTGTCGCTACAGTATATTGGCAGTTCTTGGTTAGCATACTTCATATCCCCATGAGTACAATACAGACATTCAGCTTTTCCCACTTCTTTGATTGATGTTTGGCTGAGCCTGTACGTCTGGATTCAAAGACAAACTTTGCTGTGCTGCATACGGTGATTGGCAAATGGCCACCATTCAGCGAAGGCCTCATGTGGGGTGCCAGCTTACCGAGTGAAAAGTTCACATTCAAGCATTTGAGATGTTACCATGCGCAACAACTTCATGCACATGCATTTATTGGCTAATGAATATAGAAGTAAAAGAATTTTGAGGCTTTGTGTGCTCATAGCATACTTTTTTGCTCAAGCTATTTCATGGACGCATCAGCAGCATATGAAAGCAACCAGACATGTCTGTCTTTCGTAATGATGAAGTTAACAATTTGCGATGCCTGCATTAACTTTATGATTTACTGAAATTAACCCTCTTAGTGCTGACCCCTGCCAGCGGTTCTAGTGAGAAATACAGAGGGTAACTAGAATGAAATGTATCACTCTAGGAAAATAAATATTATAAAGTTATTGTTTAAAATATCCATATGCAGTTTTTCTTATTGCGTATGCATTGAATTAGGTAATAATAAAAAAAATGCTTATACTTTGTACAAAAAATAATTGTAATTATATTTGTCTGCAAAAGTTAAACAATAATTTGCCTATGAGCCGATATATCGGCCCTCCGCACTTTATGCCTGAGATGCCAAAGCCGATATATCGGCCCGCCGCACTAAAAGGGTTAAATATTCATGAGTGTGTGATGATAAAATCCAGTGAATCTTGGGAATGAAAATACAAACTGACTAAACATATCCACCAGTTGTTCTATGCATCATGGCGTCCCGTGCACTCAATGCGTGAAATGAATGGCAGGGTGACGTGCTGGCTACAGTGAGAAAATGGAGCAAAACTCAACTTTCTCACCAGGTGAAAGGAGCTAAGCACCTGACTGGCTGGTCGCAAAACGCTTCACTTCATACACCTGTATGTCAGCCCAATATGAGACAAACATCAGTATTTTCAGCAATTTATGCAAGATAACTTGTGCCAAGAAAACTGGGCAGTTTTTCGTGCCATATCTAAAACACCAGGAATCAATTTTCTCAGTGGAATTTCCAAGGAGAAGCAATTAACCATGAGCATTAAATTATGTGGATGTATTGAGGTAGTTGGACAGGTGGGCGCAAGTAAAGAGGTTAAGTGAGCAGTTTGGTGAGGGAATTTTAATGACATAAAGGAACAAAAGGATCCATTTTTTATGACATTTGTAAATGCTGAATGCTTTAGAACAACTAGAAATTTTTAAAAATCAAGCTTACTGTGATAAATTTCTTGTTAATGAATGTATGCTCCCTGCCTATTCCCCCATCCTCAAAGCTTTAATCCCCTTCCTCCTCCTCCTAGCCCCCCTCCCTTCCCTCCCGTGACCACCCTTCCTGCATTGTTCTTCCCCCCCCCTTTCCCCACCTGGTAATGTTTACTATATAAGGCCTGCACATCGGCCTCCATTTACCTGAAGATGATGTGAATGCACATTGAAACCTGGGTCGTTGTTTAAATAAATCGAGTGGTTTTGTAAAAGTTGATATCTTAAATTTTTTAATGATGGAATACCACCAAGTGAGACTGACGAAAGTGAGTGACATTTGTAGTAAAGAGTGATGTCCCTAGTTTAATGGCCAACAAGAAAACATGGAATCAATCCAGACTGCCAATGTGGACAAAGTATTAATGGAGTGGATTTGACAGCAGCAAAGTGAAAACTTTCCTATGGAATGATTAGTATTGTATAAATACATTCAATTATACTTACTACAGGATGGCTAAACATTTCATAATAATTTTCCATATCTTGGTAATTGCAAACTTATGGTTTAATCATGTACACAGCCTAAAAATAGAAGAATGTTTTTCCCCAACTTGAGACTCAAAATCCAGAAAAACCTAAAATCCAGAAGTCTTGTTGTCTCAAGCATTCTGGATTTGAGGTCATGTACTTTAAATGAAAGATCTCAAAACCTCATCATGTACACCAACTAAATTCTGGTGACTATGACCTGAGCCATTTGATTGCCAAATGATATTTTTCTCATGATAAGTGGTACAAATGACCTTGATTATCTCACACCATAAACAAAACAAAAAAAATTTCCATCTCTGAGAACTGATCTGGCAAGCCAGGCCCATGATATATTGGATTTCCAGCTTTTCCCAGATTTCTCATGAATTTTTAAATATTTGCCTGTTTCTCAAGTTTTCAAGAGTAAATAGCCCTCTGATATGAACTGCAAAGTTTACAGATATGAACTGCAACTTTGAAGTTTTACCTTAGATCTTTCTTTAAAACTATCCTAGCCCATTCCAGTCAGAAGTTTACAAGGATATTTTGCATGATATTAATGTTGCACTACACATGGTCACGGCTAAATAATCTTCTTTTATGAAATAAAATAACTCTCTCCAACAGAACAGCTAAACAGAAAAAGTCTCCGTAAATGTCACGGACAACGAAGAAGAAAAACATAGGACATGGCACCTGTGTGGATATATGGCATAACTGGCATTTTTTTATAATGATAGATACCATTAATGCAATAAATTTAAGCTTGAGTTTCTCATAACCACATAACACTTCTCCACATATCACATTCTCAAGTAGAGATCTTGGCACAGTGGTCAGATCTCACTGAGGCCTCTGCTACCACCACTAATACTGCACACCTGTTTATGGCCACCTCTATGAGGCCTACAGCCTTGGACATGGACAAATGATGTCACAAGGCATATTTCAATATATAGTCATTCAAAATGTAGTGTTGGCGCAGAAAGCTCCAAATACCATGGACAAGTAAAGTAACCAATGAATAAGTTTAGGAAAGAGTGAAGGAAAAACATAAAATGATATTAATGATAGAGAGCAGGGGAGAACTGCAGGTAGGACACCTTCTAAGACATTCGGACAGGCACAAGAATCTGAAACAATCAAGGATGGAGGCCAAAAGGAAAAGAGGAAGGACAAGGAAAGAATTTTTGGCAGACATAAAAGATGGATGACCATAGAGAGAGGCAAAGGACATAGCACTGGAAAGACTACCTCCACCAAGAAGAAGATTAATGCTGTCCACCAACCCAATGGTTGATGAGATAAAGAAGAGGAAGGGAGAGACGTGTGTTAGGTTATCATCTTCGTAATGGTAGGAGACAAATGTGTCAGCTCTAATGTACGCAGATGATACAGTGCTGCTCTCTTAAGGCTGCTTTACAGGGTACATTTTCAGGGTGTCCAGCAGCAGGACATTTGAAAATTCCCTGAGATTTCCAGGTTTTCCAGACTTAATTTTTATTTTTCCAAAGGAAATATTGATTTTTTTCTCGTTAATTACAAGAGACTGGTCAGTACGTTTTTTAGGTGATTAAACATAAGGATTATTTTTAAACTTGCATATTTGGAGGAAAATAAACAGAAAATTTTAAAATAGTTTGACAGAAAATCACATTACTACCATTTCTTAGATTTAAACATTGTCATGCTGGTGCTCAGGAACAAGGTTATATTACAGCCAGACTTTGCTATAAATAGCATTGATATAAAATGATCAACAACTTAAAAAACTCAAGGAATTGACTTTTTTTCTTATTTTGCTAAATGCGACAACGCAAGGGAAATTTGACTTCGCAACTTGCACATAAAGGCACGTCCTTTACGCCACTGATTTACAGCCTAAGACCAATAAGAACAAAATATACCTATATAGAAAACATTGTACCTACTTTTGGTATTTACAGGAATGCAAAATGCGATAACGCAAGGAAAATTTGACTAAGCAACTTGCCAAAAGAGGCACATTGCTCCCATTGCTGTTTTATATATTCACACCACAAAAAATTCCCGAGTCAATTCGGTATTTCCCTGATATTTCCAGTGAAAATAAAATTCCCTGAGATTTCCCGGTCTTCCCAGTTTTCCAGAGTGCTGGACACCCTGATTTTATAGTAAAAACAAATGAATGAACTCCTGCATGAGGAAAATTGTGCCGTGTAAAATGAAAATTGTATGATTGTCTGAATGACATAATGGGAAATAGAACCTGCTCTATTTCCATTCAGTTTCTTGTACATTCTATGACACATTCATTTGTACAATAAAATGTACCATGTAAAGCAGCCTTTAGAGCCAATTGGCACTGCAGGGGCTCTGGGGTAATTTATACTCAGCAATAAGGATAGTAAATAGTAAGATAATGCATTTATGACCAATGTGGTAGTTGCTGAGAGGAAAAAAATGATTGGTCAAGGGTAAATGATGAACTAATTGGATGAGTCCACAATTTTGCTGATATCGCCGAATGTTTGTGAAAGATGGAAGGACAGATGAAGAAATTATAAGGCATACAAATATCAATTAGAAAGTAATAGGTAGTATGTGGGGCATACCTAAGAATGAGCGTTTGTCTAGAGAAGCAAAAATAGCAGAATGAATTTAAGTTCTCCTCCGGACATTATAAAATGGCAGTGAAGCCAGGGTATGTAAGGATAAGAGTGGCATAAATGAAGAGGGAATGGGGAACCTGAAGAGTATTGGTGGGAAAATTAGAATGGACTGATTTGGAAATGTCCTGAGGTCTGTTAAAATAACCAAAATCTTTGACTTTGCTTATACCAAAAGGGATTGACATGATGGGTATGTATGCATAGAAATTTTCAATCCACTTGACCCAGAAGACAATAAAATCCAATGTAACACCAAGTAATGCATCTGCATTAACAAAATTAGGGTCATAAAATAAAACATACCCTCAAACACCTCAGGGGCCATCCATGCAGCACTGCCTTTGTTGTTGGTCATGTATGTCTTCTGGTCGCAGGCTGTACCAAAGTCGCATATCTTCAGAATTTTCCCTCCCATTATCAGCAACAAGTTGGGAGGCTTCAGGTCCCTGAAATGAGTATTTATTAATGTACTAGAGTCTTGTGCTTTACATTTGAATTTCAAACAAAGGGAGAATAATATCACAATGATAGCATTCCATGACCCAACGATAATAATTAGAGGGATGCAATGTCTGATAATTTGCCAGAGGATAGAGAACTAGAATCAATGTAACATTTATGCGCAAAGTAATTATTTGTAAATAAATTACACAATATTCAATATATTGGAGCTAAATATATTTATCCTTGCAGTAGACTGAAATGAACTCTTTTGAGAATATGTAAATTCACCAACATAATTCATGATCAGCAGTGACTGATGACAAGAGTCTTTGTGGACCACATTGAAGTGTCAAGCGGGCCAGATTTGGCTCAAGGGCAGTGATTTGGGCACCACTGAACAAACAAATCCAATCTACATACTACCCTGTGAGCAATCACATGGATAAATCACAGGGGGTTTTAGGTTGCCAGCCGTGAAAAGACGTGAGGTTTTGGGAGGAGAAATGGTGAAGTGAAATTATAGGAGTGTATTTAGGGGAGCTCAGTATTTATTGTGGTTGCTTATTATGTGCAGAAAGAACGAGCTTTTGTACCTATCTTTTGGCAGTGTATCTCTCTTATTTCATCACATCTGTCAGACCTAGAGATGTAGTGAGGCATCATTACAATATTCTGCATGTCGCTCTGAAAAACATCAGTCTCTAGTCTCTAGGGGCTTCCACCTTACTCCCTCTAAAAGCTGTGAAACACTACATGTTACGGAGTCCCAAACACTCCAAATGTATTCGAGGTCAACATCTGGAGCAATGATAGGTGACTGAAGAATGGAATTGTGGCAGACAACCAAGTGGAAGGAACCATTACTCAAGATCTTCCCTCATTTTGTTTAGGCTGCAGGTGACTTCAAACCTCATCTATAATGGTGGCATCTTTCATACAAAAGCTACATTCCATAATTAGCTTCGGCAAGGTAAAGCTCAATGGAGATGGAAAGGATGCGTTAATTTCAGCTGGGATATGAGATCAATAATAATAACAATTACTTAAAATATCACTTTTAGCTCGCCAATTGATAGAGACGGTTCCACTTTTTTGAATGTACATGACTTTCTAATCTGTCGAACACACAATAAACAGGATTCGCTTACAGGGGAATGTAAATGCCAAGGCATGTACTTCCTGCAAGCAAATTGAATGATAGATACATTAATTAATTTCATTTCCTACAGTCAATACAGACATGGGATGGCATCAAAGATATGAAGAAAATTACATTGCTCAACACTCAAAAGATATGTGAAAAAAATAAACAACATGTTAATTTCAAATACTTTTCCTTCATGGAGAAAGTATTCCCGAAAAGGCATGTAGAGCAGAGCAGGTTAGAGATGACCACTTGAGTTAACTTAATGGAATAGTAACTGAACTTTAGTTCACCTAATGCAACTCTTCAAATGAACTAATCAATGTTGTGTCAGTTGCCTAAATTCAAGGGCAAATATATTCCAAGGAGTTAAAGGAAAATAGAGTCCCAGTCTGTCTTCATCACTTAATTGAGTTAGAAACTTTATAAAAATATGCTATTGAGAATTATTTTCCCTTTCAAATCACTCTCAATGACAATCCAAGAATTAATAATGGCAATACCGTATTTTCCCATCGATAACACCCACCTTATGTATAACGCGCACCCAGAACTTTGTAGTTATCATGAATTAGTAGAGATACCGCACGCCCAGGGCTTCATAGTTATCTTGAACATGGTAACAACCAATGAATACATGGAATCATAATTGCCTGTGGCTATATCTACCTTAAATATACAGAAGATTAGAGCCAGGTGATTGAAATTAACTCCAAACAACAGATGGATCAAAAAATAAACAATATTTACAAGCCAACACAATATGCCGCCTTACTGCTTTTTCGCTATGATTCGTAAGTCAAAACGAGACATAGGTTTGTGTGCCCTTTTATTTGCTACATAAATTAACTTTCAGCAAATCAAATATTAAAAAATATAAGAGAATGAATGAAATGGAATTTTCTTGTTTTGTTTGCTTTACTTCGCTTTGTTAGTATCGGCGCTCAGCTGTTCTAGACACCCTCCAAGTTCTATGAAAGTGCCGCCTACATGGTGATTGTTTCAAACCTGAATTGAGTTAAGCTTTTGTAATTTAGAATTTTCTCATTGTCATTTAATTTTTAATCATTTAATTGTGATTCAGGTGACGAATTTCTTGGATTCGAGTGATCTACCTATCCTATCATATATTTACATGTACGTGTATATAATACGGCGTACTCTACGTATACGTGAAGTACTATGTATTAGAATAAAGAAGTACTACATATTAGAATAAATGAAGTATATAAATTATGTTTCTTCTTTTTCTAATGGATTTATGAGATGAAATAACTGTAACAGTAGCAGATCTGTATAAAATAGAATGCAATTAGAAAGGCATGCTTCCAGACTAATTTCTTTTTGCGAGACTCTTCTTTAAATTATTGTGTACATAGGTATGTAAATGTTTGGATTTTTTCAATTTTCATTACATAACGCACATCATCATTTTTTTCGATCATCTGAACATTTTTGTATAGATAATGCATGCGTTATCGATGGGAAAATATGGTTATTTGCAAATAAATTAGGGTACCTCATTTGATTAGTATTTTATACTTCTTAGCAACTAAATGGTATTTTGAGCCTTTCCTTAAGTTGTAACTTTTCACACAAACTTAAAGCATCATCACATGGAGATTGAGATGCCCCACGGAACAGGACACATGCCTCTATCAGAGTAAGATTGAGATCCATCAGAATATAGAACCATTAGACAAGGGAAGGTGCACAATTGGAGACACAGGAAAATGCCACAGGCAATGCTCATTCCAGAGGGCAGGCAGGTCAAACCCGAATGCAATGCTTGAATATGCCATTCCGTATGACAATGTAGGAGGGAAAGGCGGGATGGTGCATACATACATTTCCACTTTCTGAATCCAAGGGTGACAGTGAGGAGGAAGGAGGGCTGCTGTCACTGAAGTGTGACAGTTTGGGATAAGGAATTTTTATTATTGCACTAAATAATGATGCTAACCATGAAAGCAATGGCCTATTAACTGTGTCTTCAGCAGACTTATTTTTACAGCAGGTTACTCAGGAAAAAGTATCTCTCTAGTAAATAATGCTAAATAAATTCTCTTTTGCCTGGGTCTGACTTTTTCATCAATAACTGCTGATATTTATAGTTCGGTTAAAATCTGACAGCTTTAAGAATTTAAAATGTCAACTCAACATGTCATACACTCCCTCCTCAAATACTTCTGATTTTCTGACATATCCATCCATTATTACTGGCATTCACCTTAGCTATAAAATGCCAATACTGTACTTACTGAGGGAAGTTCCTTACAAACAATTGACATCAGAGGGAAAATGTAACTTTCCTAAATCTAGATTCCACCCAAATTTCACCGAAAACTATTCAACTAATGGTAATTCCAAATTATGTGGATGCAACAGGTGATACTGGAATCAATGCCCTTCAATAGTGCCAGCCAAATTTCATGTAGCAAACCTTAAAAATAACATAATATTTAAATATGGAATTATATTATGTTAATTGAAAATACAAGGCTTACCTATGTATTAAGGCTTTGGGGGTCATTCCATGCAGATAAGCAACTCCTTTCGCACACTGCAGAGCCCAACTAATAGCATGCCCAGCATTATAATGATGCAATGGCTTACAGTGAAGAACTGAAATGAGATATAACACTTAATTACATATCTGCTATACCTTCAAAACAAAATAAGTCTATTGTTCTAAGAAAAGAGCTTCAAAGTTCTCATCCAAATCACACAATGTGACATTTCTTCATCAGAAATGTTGACTTTGACCACCTCATTTTCACAACAGCAATAGCTTTACAGTGACTCAATTAATGAAATTGCATACTTTAATGCTTAGCACTATAGAAAATTATAACTATTAATTCAATTAAGGACATTATATAGAGTTAAAAAATATATCTCATTGATGAAATGACCAGATGTACAACATCTACATTCAAAAATAATTACATCAGATTAACATTTCAAAGACGCAGAAAAATTGCAAAAACATTCCATAGACAAATTGCCATTTCAGTTACATCTATCCTGTTCCATTATGATGCTCTAATGGAATGGTGGCCATAAACCTAACTCTCCCACACCATTCCTAAATATCACTCCACATTCAACCTGTTTACATTAAAGCATTACAGAATATGAGATGCCATAAACGTTCAAACTCCAATAAATGATATCCCATCTTCTTCTGGGATAACAGTCACGTGGTTGTTCATTGCACATCAACGCGACTGCAATCCTGGAAGAAGACAGAATATATACCCACTCATCGAGGAATTCTTCAAGAGATCCAATAAATGATGCATTGCACAGGTGATTCTGGTTCGACAACGCCTCACTCAAAGCCAGGTTGATGAAGCCACACCTGAAAATCACCTCCGTTAGCAGCATATTGCATTTCAGTGACATACTGAGAATAAAAATCATAGTTCATGAAAACTGTAGTAGCACGCAGCTAGGGCCATATTGAAACAATTATATCATTAAGTATAAACTTAAGACTATTGGAAGCATAAAATCAATCAGTACAGAATGTTACAACACTGAGAGTAAGATTTTAAAGCATACAACTTAAATTAAACATTGTCACCAGGATGACGGGCAATGGTTTGATGTGATGCAGATCAATGTAGCATGTCATGTCTAGGTGTGAGATAACTTTTAACAATCATAAAAGCTAATAGGAGAGGTCGAATAACTACAAATGAACTTTTCGACGAAGAATTACACTAAATAAAGTCATAGAAACAATTATTATAGGAGAAATTACCAATCATATAAGCCAAAGCATACAAGCAGGGCATTATCTTCTTGAGAAGATTTATCAAAATCCTTATAAAATCAATAATAACAACCATTGTTTGCAGGTTTTCACAGCAATACGAATAACCACTATCAACCACTTTCTGGCTCCTGTGCGTAGAGTAGAACTCTCGAAAATGGTTGACAGTGGTAGTCACTATTAATAATTTATGTTCCATCAGGATGTCCTAGGAATCAATATTAACCTCCCCTACGATCAATAAATAAATGGAATTACAACTTATTCGTACAATTTCTTCAATCAATCCACGTCAATTATAACAGGTTACATACTTCTTTGGTGCTTTGGAATAGAGACTCTCAGGGGACAATATAAGATTCCATATGGCTACTAACGCACGAAATTTTACTTTGGAGGGAATGCTTTACCACATGATATACATTTATCCATTCCAGGAAAGCAAGCAATCGATAAAGTCATACGCAAAACTTACGCAGTTAAAAAACAACTCGTAATAATACCTACCATTATACAGGGAACCACCTTCCGCATACTCCATCACAAGGCAAACGGGGTTTTTCGTACAAGCACCATACAATTTCACAATGTTTGGATGATTTACCCTGGATAACTGCCTTACTTCTACAGTAAATGCTTTCTTCTCGTTCTCCGATTCAATGTGCTTCACGGCAACAAATTTATCCCTCCATTTACCTTTCCAAACAACTCCAAATGAGCCTTTCCCGACAACCTATAATGAGGAATAAAACTAAACACAACATGATTCCAGTAAATGAACAATAATAAGTATAGGAACGTAAATATCATCACTTAGGAGAAAGATAGCCCGCTTGTGTTGTTTCTACAATGCGTATACCTATTTCAGGTTAGTATCGCACAATATAATGTACAATGAAATTTGATAAATGCTGATTTCAAAGCACAATGAAACCATAAACATCACCTAATCTGCTTTTCTTCTGTCAACGACAGAAGAATAAAAACAACGCCCATAACAAACATGGTAAACACACACACAGCTACCTATGAAATGACGGAAACTCAGTTCGAGAGGCTTTCGATCGCATAAAATTATAAAAGTATAACGTAGACCTTATGCAGAATATTCTCAGTACGCATATATTAACACCAGCCATATATATAAATTAACAAAAAACATGAAAGAAAAGCACTGCTATACTCGCCTCTAATTCCACTATTTCATTGAAGTTTATTTCTTCAACAAAGTTTTGAGTATGAATCGTCCCTTCCTTGAACGCCATGTGTTAAATTAAACATGTCACTGGTAAACAATATTGTAAAACAGACTTCAATTTGTTTACTACTCCCTTAAATTCCCAACAAATTCGCCATCTTTCTCCACCTTCTTGTACATAAACTTCTGCGATCGCCGCGACCGCGACCACCCCATCGTAAAACAAAACGCACGAGGCGCATTTTCGTAATATCGTCTGGTCTGGCTTCGTCCGCTCTCTGTCGCATATTTCCGATATAACATGTGAAATCGTTGCCATCCGTTCAGCATAGTTTTTTGGCTCCCCAGTGTTGTATTTTAAGCATTTTTCATCCGATGATTGAAACAGGAATGCTAAGCTTGTAATGTGTAATTAGTAACATGACTAGAATAATCATTATCTTTACAATGCATTACTTCAAGAGACAATCTTCCTAACCTGACGAAGTCAAAACAACCTACGATTTGCGAAATGAAAATTTCAGCATTTATTAATCTTATTTATAATGCCAAATAGGAAGCAAAAAGATATTGTCATGTAAAACGAACGTTGGTTAATTATCTTTCGTATTTCTTTTTTGGTGGCAATTCAAATTCTATGTTTATGTGTCATTACTTGCCTGCAGCTTCATATCAACTATTCAACCTAACCTGTGGCATTTTAATTCCATTAAAACTCGGTTATTGGTGTAGTATTGCAGCAAGCTCGTTCATTCCATAATCGAAAAGCTCCTTCCAATTTCTTAATTAGGATTTTAAAAAATGCGAATGATCGGCAGATTCTAGTTACGTGTGTACTCCATGAATATTTACGGCACTTATTCAAGTTGGATGCCCCCTTGTTCTTTTTGTGGGAACGATAAGGAAATAACCATTCAGGGGTTTTACCTACGCAAGGCGTAGACTAGATTTTGTGCATGTTTTATTGCGCAATTTTTTGTAAGACTTCCACCTAGCGTATCTGATAAAATATAAAATAGTCGCAGACGGAGCCGTTGCCTTAGCTGCTGATGAAACCTTAAAAAAATAAATATTTCTATAATACTCTAAAGAAACCATCACCAAATCTTTTGATATTAGCTGTTGCCGTTAACAAAAATGGTTGTTCTATATAAGCTATGGGATATTAATGATGATTCTAATATCGAGATGATACCGGCTGGTGAAAGGTAAGGAAGTTCCACCATGCAGTTAAGTAGCGCATATCATTCCTGCTATGGGCTTCAAACCCACGACCTACGAGAGAGGACAGTTTATTCTTTATGTTTATTCCAGGTTAAAAATTTTCCGTTGATATCCAAACTGAACTTCATCTTAATCCTCAATACAAGAGCGATAAAACAACCTAGAAATTGAAACAAATCACAGGGAGTTTAGCTGAGGCATTTTATCGGAGAAGCTGTACAGAAAATGCCTTGCCGCTGCAAGGGTATAAGGCTCTAGTTTTCAATCCTTGTTTCGCATAGTTCTACATACCCTTATGGTCCCGTGAAACCACAGTTACACGCAATCTTTCCAAGGATATCTCGAACTGTCGTTCATTTAAAGATTATGTGGGTAAAAATAAAATGAAGGATTAGTCTGGAGGTTTAAAATTAAATGCGTTTGCCAATTACACCAATTGTACGATATTGAGTGATAATTATGTGATAATTTTGTAAAATTATCATATTTCGCTCTGTTGAATTTCATTTTTATAAATTGTTGAATTCAAGATAAAAATAATAACTTACGTATTACAAAAGAATTTTGATGGGCGTTTTTATCGCTTTCCAATTACCCCCTATAGCTAGACTAGTAGCCCCACTGATACCGAATAGGCCGTAGGGTAGGAGCCAGATGACAGGTCGCTCACGTGATGGTGTCAATTTAAAAAATACCGAAGTGAAGCGGGGAACTCTTTCAAATATCAGTTACCATGAATATCAAACTCAATCATAAATAATTCAATCCTGGCAACTTCGGAACACCGCCCACTATAGCAGTGTCGTGCGCGGAAGCATGATGGGTCCTCCGAGTTCGTCATCACACGAATTCATTGCACAATAACGTCATCAGAGGACACCAGGATTAGGAGAGAGAGGAATAAGAAAAGGAGGAGGAAGAAAGTAGAGGTAACAACAGAAACTTGGAACGTAAGAACAATGAAGAGATCTGGGAAGCTAAAAATTATTGAACAGGAAATTAAGAAAGGGAAAATCAATGCTTTAGAGCTGTGCGAGGAGAGATGGAAGGATAGCGGGGACTATAAGAGAGATAATCACTGGGTAATCTACAGTGGGAGTGATGAGAGTCAATGTGGGATAGCTACGGTACCGAATTCCCAACTAGGGAAGAGGGTTGTACTCGTTGAACAGGAGTGCGACAGGATAATTAAGGTAGAATATAAGCACGACCGACGAATTTCGTATTGTTCCGTGTGCAAATGCCTTAAACAATCATAGGGTGTATGGCACATTAAAGCAACTAATAGAGACGATGGAAGTCCAGGGCAAAAGGAAGCTGATACTGATGAGCGACCAGAAGTTGGTGATGGGAGACGGAAGGGATAGAGTTGAAGAAGACTACGGGCTAGGGGCAAGAAATAAACGTAGTGAGAACGCTGCAGAATATTTAGGGGGAAGAATTAGTTGTTGAAAATACTTGGTTTAAACATCACCTCTGGTGTAAGTGCTTAAGAGGAAATGCTAGGGGACATGGAGAAGTATAAAAATTGATTATGTCATGGCTTGGCAGAGGTCAAGGAACCATGTAAAATAATCGTGAAGATATCTGGAGACAGGCGTGGACTCATGGTCGGACAATAAATCGGTTATGATCAACTGTACATCAGACGGATAGAGTTTGAGATAAGGATGAAGGTACGAAATGTGAGAGCATTGAAATGGCTGAAAAGGAGAGAATTCTAGGAGCTAGCGGGAAGTAATATCGGGGCAGCATAGGAAATGGGACGGTTTTAGGAAAGATGGTGGAGAGTAAAAGAAGGCTCACTAAGAGCGGCAGAGAATATTGGGATATGTGGAAACGAGGAGGGTGAAGGAACCGGGGTTGCGAAATAAATGATTAGGAATAGGGAGGAGTGTCGAGAAACGTAAACACCGGCCTGGGCAAGGGGAAGAATAAGGAATTAAATAATACACTCCGGCGAGTAACCATTCGGGGAAGAAAAACCGGCGGAAATTATGTTGCAAGGACTTGGAAAAGCTTCAGTTAGGAGTAGGTAGGTAAGCCCTACGCTAAAGTGAAAATATTATTGGGTGGCGAGAGAGGGCCAGCGATTCCAAAGAGGATGAAACAAGGAACATATCAATCGAACAGGAAGACATACTGGATAGATGAAGAGAATTCGTGACGGAGCCATATGACAGCGTTATAGACCTGTGAGCCTGGATTTAGGGTGTGAGAGAGCAATAGAGAAAGATTACCTCGGCCAGTAGGTATTCGATGGTGAAATATAGAGGGTATTATGGGAGAATATGGCTATAAAAGCTCTGGGAGTTGAAAACATTCCTTCCTAATTACTGGAGAGTTTAAGTAATACGGGAATATAGTTTTTCCGAGCATATTTGAATTATCAGTAAGGTTTAATAATGGCCATAGGACTTCGTTAAATATTCTTTATACCTATCCCTAAGAAGAATAAAGCGTCAGAATGTGAAGAGTTTCGAACAGTCACTTTGATTTTTCACGCTGCAAGAGTTTTTCTTTGAATAACAACTAAGAGATTGGAGAGTATTAGAGAAAATTACCATTTGCAGGAAATCAGTGTGGATTAGGGAAGGGAAGGGCATTACGGGATACGTTTACGGTGATAAGGACACTTAACAGAAGGAAATGAAGAAAAAATAAGGATGCCTTTGCTTGCTTTGACGGTTTAGAAAAGGCGTTTGACAGATTGGATTTGGGAAAACTAATGCGGATATCCGGGAAAATATTGAGTGCTATTGACGTAATCTTACGTCCTCTTATACTTTATGAGAAGGGCTATGGGTGTGTTAGCACGTCCATGAAATATCATTAATGAACGGCAGCTGGACTTCGTGGTGTGGCTGAAGTCTTTATGATAGACCAGGGCTGAAATTCGCTATGAAAAAATCATTTGACTTGACCGGGATTCGAACCCGGATCTCCCAATGCCGGTCAGATGTGTTAGCCAGTTGCACACTGTAACTGGCTAACACACCTGACCGGCATTGGGAGATCCGGGTTCGAATCCCGGTCAAGTCAAATGATTTTTTCAAAGCGAATTTCAACCCTGGTGTACATGCACCCGTGCGAGTGACTTCGTACCTCATCATTTGTTACATGCAATGTTTGGAAATTCTTTCTGATAGGCACAAGCATGACCACAAAGTGACAAAATAAATTTTTATGGTAAATAAAAGTTCATTAACCTAGATTTAAGAGGGTCTTCTTTCACAATCCAGGTAAGTGCGTAAAGTCCTCAGTTTTTCTGAGAGGACTTTCAATTTAAAGCCCAGCACGCAATGTGCTAAGAGACTAACGTGATAGAAGATTCATAAAAAACTTAAACGTGGCCCGTGGATCACACACAAGTAAGGGTTGCTGACGGCGAATCAGAGAGGGTAGTCTGACAGAGGTCGCGGGGAGAGGCAAAGGCACCCGTTTTCGCCATTGCTCTTTTTTAAGAGGATTTAATGGTAATATTTTCAAAACCACATACTTAAAAACACACACGACCCGGGTTTCAACGCTTAAGCGTCATCTTCAGGTGCTTTTTCCGGGTTTACAAAGTCTTATACAGGGTGTCCCATAAATGTCACGCCACAGTGACACTGGAGCTAGGGCAGCCTAAGAGGAACCGAACCAGCCTAATATGACCTCAGTAAAAGTTGCACGGTTTTCGAGATATTGCCAAGTTAAAGCTTTTTCAAAAATTTCACTTTTTTTACATTTCTAGTCCCAGAATTCACTTGAATAGCTCTCAATTTGGCTCTCTGATGGGGCTACTGCCACAAATTAACAAACAAAGTACTCTATCCATCCCATTTTTTGAAAGCCGATAAAGTTAGACAGGTATAGCGGCTTTCGCGTTTCTTTTGTTTGTTCGGAGTGTTCGGACCCCATGACCCCCCTACTTGTCACTACTAGGATATTTGGCACTACTGAAAAAACCTATTTAACCTGGTCAGTATCCTAGAACTGATCTATCACAACTATTATGGTCCCTTATTGTACACGGAAAAAATGACATTCTAAGTCTATCGGTTCTGCAGTCTATTTCCTTAATCTTATTCCTATGATCGTTCCTACCATAATAGTTTGGCTTAAGCAAAATATTTTCAACGTCGGGCAAAAAATAGCCTACATCAAACTTTCGTAAAATATTTAACCTATATTTCTTCCTTGGATTGGATAGAGGTTCCCACCCTAATTCCCTCAAAAAATTAGTAACGCTACTATGTTTATCATAACAATTTTTAACAAATCTAGCTGTCCCCCGCTGTACGCGATCTATATTTGAAACTAGTCCTACTACATAAGGGTCCCATATACTGGCGGTGTACTCCAAGTGGGGTCTTACGAGAGAAAAATAACATCGCTCCTTTACCTTCTCGTCACACTTTCCTAGTATTATTTTAATAAATCCTAATTTACGACTCGCCTGTCCACAAATTTCTCGTACATGCTTCCCCCACGACAAGTGCTGAGTAAGGGTCACTCCTAAGTACTTTACTGCTTCCCCCATGGCAAGTCTTAATGGGATAGATGATCATTCTGTGGCAGAGTTATTTAAAGGATTGTTGGATGATCCTCCCGTTGTCTTTCAAGTAATGCAAAATTTGCCCATCAATATGAATATTAGTATCGTCAGCTTTGCGATGTCATCGATTAAATCAGCTAGAAGCTAAGAGCTGTTTGCAGTGCCCCATATTTACGCATATCTACCATTTACATCCGCTGCTCTGATGCATAATTGACGGAAACCGTTCCTGTTTTCGCCGCAACACCTCATCCCGCTTCCTCCGCAGAACATTATCCTAAAACCTCTTCGGACATTCGAATATGTCGAAGGCTCTCAACACATCCAGCCGTCCAGTCACGCCCCACTCCGCCTCTGAAGGCCTGGTTACACGATACATTAACCCGTACGTGTTCATGTACAAGTTCATGTACGAATGCATGGACCAAATAGAGCAGGTTCTATTTTCCGGCTCATGCGTTCATGCATTCATACAAGTTGGTGTGGTTACACGGTGAAGTTTCGCGTTCATTCGCGCACTCATGCATTCTCACATTAACCTGTGCGGGTTAATGTATCTTGTAACCAGGGCTTAAGATTCCAATGTGTGATTACCATGCAATACAGAGTTGTGAAAAATGATCCTGGGGAAGCCTGAAGAATACAAAATCCATGGAACCCACCGGGTATTCTCATTTTCTTAGTTTACATTCCTCCTCGACGACAGTTTCCAGAGTATCGAGCGCCACTTGCGATGTAGCATTATGCCTGCTGATTATGAAAGTTTTAATCCTCAGATTAAATCTGTTTAGGGTGGTTGGAGTGACTTTCATTCATGTACAAAGTTGCGTAAAATTTGGCATGTGTGTACTTATTAGTAATATGCATTGATAAAAGCGAAAAGATTTCATGTTACCGATTTAGTTTCTTGTCAATTTAATGGTATTTTTATACTCAGCCTTATGGCATGGTTATTTACGAGTAGATAGATTTGTTTAAGTGAAGAGTGGTCCAACGATTTTTTTACTTCCTTGAAAAGTTATAAAATGGGCACTCAATGGCTCACGAGTTGCGTTCCAACCACCTAAAAATTGACGCCATAACTAATGATAATTTTTATGAAGTAAGATGCAAACGTTCTCGTGGCTACTGGGACCGCCTCGTAAAAGAAGCCGTTGGAAACAGACTTGAAGAAATGAATTTAAACCGCGACACTGGCTTCTTACTGAGTAATCTGTGCAGATCAATGCTAAAAATTACGAAACAAAACAGGAGGGAATAAGCTGACCAATCACGTGACATCTGACCCGGCAGGAACCAAATATGATGAGGACCACAATCGTGCAACGACATCCAGCCCAGAAGATTCTAGTCTCCCTCCAGGCTCTTCTTTTTCAGTGTATTCACCTCTGACTTTTCTTAATTGCCTCACACAAACCCTTACCTTCACGTCGACGACCTCGTCATTGCATCCAACGTCCGTCCCGTCCCGCCCCGTCACCACGCATCGCCAGAGGGGATTAAAACCGACACAAATCAAACACGAAGTATTTGGAAGTCACTCCTGATAAAAAACTAAATTTGTAAGATCATAACGTTCTGCGACGTTATCTGATGCCTAACCACCATTGTTCATCCTCAGGCCTTTTGATAACTTCTTTTCTCCGATTGCATTTGCTACCCCTTCTCTACAACTTATTCTGGGCCTTCCTATTTTTTTCTACCTTGTGGACTCCAAGCTAAAATTTGCTTAGACAATCTCCAGTTCGTCATTTATTGAAAGCGACCATGCCACGCAGACTTTATTAATGTTATCGACTATTGTGGGAGTGACTCCCATTGAGTGAGTCCCATTATATTTCTTATTTTCTCATTGGTAATTCCCTCCCGTCTTGATATCACCACAGATCGTCTCCATTAATCTATCTCTGTAAGATTAAGTATTTTTGTTGTTTTCTCCTTCTTCTGCCATATCTCAATCCCCTATTCGATAATGATTCTTATAATTTCATTATATATTATTTTTTGTTTGTTTTTGATATACTTGGATCCCATTAAATGTGATTCAAAATAGATAATGACCATTTTCCTTGTAAATTTGTCTCTAATTGCACCATAATCCACCTCTGTAAGATAATAATCCATTCTGAGTTTTTTTTCACATCCAGGAAGCTGTATTCTCGGCAGTAATATATTTCCTGTCCAGCACTACGTTAACTTGTGCTCTTGCAATGCGCATAACTAAAATCTTTCAGATGTTTATTTCCAGAGGCCAACTTTTGTATTCTTCAATTAGCTTACGTGAGGTGTATAATAATTCATCGTGGTCCTGGGTTGTTGGCGTCTGATCACCCACAAAACAAAAGGAATATAAGGTATTTGTACTATCCATTGGGAAGATACGAGACACATAGCCAGCAACACGTTTGCCCGATTAGCCCCATTGTTACAAAACCTCCCCTCTAACCCTCAAAGAAAAACTACTTATCTTCAGAGCCACAATTGCTCTGTTCTATACAGCGTCAACCCGAGCTTTTCGTAATAAGTAACCATTGAAGATCATCTTCGGGATCTGCATACTCCCCTCAGGAAGTTTTTAAGTACTTAAACACGCTACCCTGCTCTAAATCCACTGGGTCGGATAATGTGGGGTCTCTCTTCCTCAACCGCACTGCTACATCACTCTATATACCTATTTCCATCTTGTTTAACAGATTTTTCTCGAGTGGCTGCTTCCCTTCGCAATGGAAATACTCTAATGTCACTCCAATTTTGAAATCTGGCGCAAAAGGCGTAGTTGAGAACTACAGACCTATCTCTATACTACCCGTGTTGTCAATTATTTTCGAACGCATCATCCATGACCGTCTTCTTCACTTCACCCTACCCTTCATCTCCCCCAATCAGCATGGCTTTCTCCCAGGTGGATCTTGTCTTACCAACCTCGCTGTTTTGCACCACCATATCATACGCGCTTTTGAATCTAATTCACGACTTGATGTTTGTTACGTTGACTTCTCTAAGGCCTTTGACTCAGTTAGACAACGGTCTGCTGATACATAAACTTAATCTCAGATACAACATCCATGGTACTTTCTTATCCTCAATCCATAGTTTACTTAACTATCGGGTTGAGCGTGTTTTAATTGATGGCATGTCGTCTAATCACCTTCCTGTCTCTTCAGGGGTTCCTCAAGGCAGCGTCCTTGGCCCCCTTCTGTTCACACTTTACATTGATGATATCATTGACTGTGTCCTCCCGTTTGGATGTGATATTTTACTTTACGCGGACGACTGCAAAATTTTCAGGCAGGTAACTGGTGCTCCCTTTGGCAGCTTCGTATTAACCCCTCAAAATCAGCTGTTATGACCTTCTCCTTGAAACGCAAAATCCTATCATATTCTAACACTCTATCACAGAACCCAATCCCTTATGTAAGCTCCCACTGTGATCTAGGCATAGTGTTTGACTCAAAACTAACTTTCTCGAGTAACAAAATTAACTTTCACGAGCATATTAATAACATTACGAGGATGGCAATGTCAGTTGTCGGCCTTCTTTACCGCCAAACCGACATTCACGATCCCCTTGCTCTCCGGACTGAATTCTTTGGCTGTGTCCTCCCCATTTTAGAATACTGGGCCCCGATTTGGTTAACCGCCTGCCCAACAACCTTGAGACTTCTTAATCGGCCTATTAACTTCTTTCTCGGCATTGTCCGTCATCGAATTCCTCTTCAGAAATTGTACTCAAGAACTTATCATGTCTTCACTTGGAATCACCCACCTCTCTCTCCGTCATGTGCTCTCTGACATGAAGTTCCTTCATTGCATCTGGAGGGGCTCTCTCCGCACCAATATCCTTCTTCCTCTCTTTCCACTTCATGTTCCTTCACGTACCACACGCAATGGCTGTCTTATTAACATCCCCAAAATTCGTCTTTCAATATTCCAGCGTTCACTATTCTACCGCATTCAAAAAACTCCCTGGCTTCGCATTCACCCTCCCTTGACCTCTTCTCGTCACCCTCCGCTTTCAAATCCTTCCTTACTAACCAGGTCTGCACATTAGTCCCATCTCCCCTGTCAACTTATCGCTAAGTTCCGGTCCAATTTCCCATGTTCTTTTGTATCTATTCTAATTTCTGTTATTATATCTGTTATTATTTTATATTTTGTTAATGCTTATAATTTATCTGTTTGGTAGTCATCCAATGTTAAAAGCCTTAGTGCCGTTTTTGGGACTTTTTCAAATAAATAAATAAATCATTAGTGGATCACCTCGGAAAATGTTGAGGGACCCCTGGTTCGTGCACTACGATCTAATTTTTCATAATCTTCACTTTCTTCCCCGTTCAACCACAATCCATAGAATATTCAAAATATTTAAATTTTCGCTTAAGTTAACCAAACATTCCCTCCAAACAGGCCTATCAATTGTTACTTTATTTATCTATATTGCAATAAATGGAAGTATATATGCATGACAATTAAATATCCGCTGGAACTCCCTTCTACATTTTGCAACCCTATTTAGATAACTTAATTTAAAAAACAAAGGAATACCAGGGATAAAAAAGTAATTGTACCCTGGATACACACATCACACGACCATAATGTATCATACACGCTTCTATTCAAAATCCTGTCGTATATGGGATTCGATTCCTCAAGATTTTAAGAGCATAAAAACAGAATAGAGATTAAAATAATGTTTGTTTTCGTTTTATCTCAATCAAATGTGATATTTAAGAGAGCATTCTGAATTAAACGAATTAATTGGTATATTCTTTTGATGTAATCACTCCCATGTACAGAACTTGTATTTGAAATCATTTGTTGCAAGTTGTGAGCAATTATCTTGAATGTGAATACTTCAAATGTGATTGATTGACATATTTTTTATTTTGAGTGCGATTGTTTACTATTTTCTCGGTTCTATCTGAGTTTCATACTCGTACTTCAAAGGAAATTATTCCTAGAGCAAATAAAGTGTTACTATTACATTACCTAACCTTATTTAAGTTTGCCACAAGAATAACTGTTAGGCCTTTTACATCGAGCTACCTCATATAAATAAATTAATTCAAGCAAATTGCAAACAGACAAAACGTGGAGGTAACATAAGAAACAACGAAGTAAAGAGTACACAGGTTTTCATGGGATGAATTAGTGTGTCAAAGGTAGCGTTTTAGTGAGGAGGTAAAGATTTTGCTTGGAAAGAAGAGGTCAAGAATCCTTGCTGAAGTGGGAGTTGAAATAGGTTGGAATTTGGTGGGAAAGGGTTCTTTTGGAAATGGATAGGTGGAACCGGAGTGTGTGAAGAAGACTCTCGTATCGAGTGGTATGAGGGACTACGATTTCAACGCTCCTTCCAAAACCCCTTTCCTGGACCCAAATCACTATTCCATAATCCCATAAGTCATGGACAGCGACTTACTTCACCAAAAACCATTAAATATGAAATACTCAGTCAGCGGCCAAAGGGAGATAAAATAAGGCTGTCACCAACCGCTGCGATCAGCTGATATTCGACAAAAATGCACCTAGCCTTGAAGACATCTAACACGGTGTAAACCACGAGAAGATTTTCACAGGCAAATCACCGGGAAAGCAATAAGTTTAACACTCTTTGTTTGCATAAAGCATACCACTAGTTAATCAGAGACAGTCGCGAATTTTTATACTTCCCTCTCCCGAGGTTAGCGTTTCAACATCGGTATAAAAACCCAAGGTGACGGTAAAGATCCTTCCCGGAGATATCAAGAATTGATACGGAAATATTCTTTAGCTCGGCATTGTATAACCGAGACTTCGCGCATGATATCCACTGTCCTTGAATTATACGATAACGCAAGATGAGATTTTTATCTCTAATTCCCCGCGGATACGGATATCACCTTGTAAAACTAATTCAAATGTAACTAATGCTTGATTCAATTTTTCACCATTCCATTGAAATTAACATTTTATATCAAGTACGAAAAATGATTTTCCTCATAATTTTGCAATAGCTTTCCTTAAAAGTATATCAAATTAGATTTAATTAGAGTGCTTTACTATAGATTTAACACCCACGTTATTACAATGCATATACAAATATTTTTTAAATACTACGTAAAGGAATCGATGAATATATTCCATACAAATTCAAACGCGAGAATAAAGAACCTAATTGGTATAACCACGAAATAAGGCGGCAGCTCAGGAGACAAAGGCAACTACACAATCTATATAAAAATTCCATTAAGTCAGGTAACAGAACAACGGAGATTGCGGCGAGAGAAATATCCGTTGCTCATCGCTAAAAAAAGAAGAAAATAATGTGTGCTACTCTACGAAACTTCAAGAAAAAAATCCTCGGTGAATTGCTGGATGAAAACCCCAAGTCATTCTGGTCTTACGCGAGAGTTCTCCAGGGCGAATCTTCGACAGTAGAGTCTTTACTGGATACAAACGGCAAAGTGGTCACCAACAGTATCGACAAAGCCATTTTACTAAACCACTACTTCGAAAAAGTATTCAGGAAATATACTTTCGAAGTAGAGCCCCAAGACTGGAAAATTTCAACGTCACTCCGATGTTTAATAAAGGAAAATGAAGTGACCCAGGAAATTACCGGCCTATATCGTAAACATCACTTTTTTGCAAGATCCTCGAAAACATTGTCGTTTACAATATTATGACATTCCTGGATAATCGTAACTTTTTACATAGCAGTCAGCACTGCTTCCGTAAGGGCCGGTCCTACGAAACACAGCTTGCGCTCTTCCTTCATGAGATCCTAAAATCAGGTGAATTGATTAAGCAAGTCGACGCGACATTCCTTGATTACAAGAAGGCATTCGACAAGGTTCCTCACAAAAAACTCATTTATAAATTGCAATCATGCGGAGTTAATAGAAAAATAGTGCATTGGCTAAGTGGCTTTCTCAGCGATCGAAAACAAAGAGTATTGATGGCTTTAGCTCTGATATGGTCGAAGTCACATCCGGTGTTCCTCAAGGAATTGTGATCGGCCCTCTTTTATTCATTATTTATATTAATGGCCTCCCGAGTTAGCAGTAAATTAAGATTATTTGCATACGATCTACCGTGAAATTAGCAATGACGCGGACCTTGGAGCTCTGTCATCGGACCTTAACAACATTCATTCGTGGTGCCAGGAGTGGGGGTTAGAATTGAATATCAATAAATGCACCACAGTTCACTTCTTGCGGAAGTCATCACAAAAATGCCATATCTCTACTGTGGCTGGAGTAAACATAAAATCTTCAGATACAGTAAAATATCTTGTAATTACCTTGACATCTGATATATCGTGGGGATTACACATACAGACCATATGTGGCCCAGCATTAAAGAAACTAGGTTTTGTTAAACGTATGATAGGAAGGTCCTCGGATGAAAAAGTCAAAGAGAGATGCTACTTCGCTCTGGTTAGGTCACACCTCTAATACGCCGCGAGCATTTGGGACCCTGGTCATAAAGAACAGCATTTGAAATTATGCACAAAGGATATCGTACTTTCTACTTTATTTTCAACCTGTACAACACATGTTTCAACTGACTTGCAGTCGTCATCAGGTACAACTTCAATTGCTTTTGTTGTAGTTGTACCTGATGAAGCTGGGAGGGTGACAACACCGTTACAAGATAATTTTTTAAAGCGATTCTTATCTCCAGAAACAACCGGGAGCGATCCAAAAATGAGAATCACGTTGAGCCTCGGTTTTAAAATATCTCTATGGAAGTCATGGGCTGAATGCGCAATAAATTCAGCCCATAACTTCCATAAAAATTGTAACTTCAGCCCTGTGACTTAAAAAGAATCATTAGTATCAAAATTAACGTAAACGCAGCAAATAACACACAAAGGATATCGTACTGTCTACTTTATTTTCAACTTGTACAACACGTGTTTCAACTGACTTGCAGTAAAAATAATTCTGTGCCACGGTTGCCGTCTTTCAAAATTACGCATCTATCTCCTATATTATTTCTACTGTATAGATACCCTTTTCTCAACTTATACGCAACCAAACTCTACAAATGAGGTACCAAAATGCACAGAATTTATCAGAGAACATGCGACGGCATATCTTACTTCCTAAATATTGCTATTGTTTCCTAAAATTGGTTTTAAAAAATGGCCCTTGATATTTCTCTTAGGGGATGAGGCGATCCGCCATCTTGACGTCACGCACTTGCTCCATGGTGCAGAGCAAACCTTTATTTCAGGATATTTAATTGATACCAATTTAGTTTCAGATACATATTATTATATTTTTTTCAATATAACGCGCTTTCAACATATTATTTCAAGTTAACACAGAAAGGTCTTGGACTCAACACATACTCAGTCTATGGCGAACCATTTTCTGTCTCTATTTCTCTGGCACCCTCTTTTCTTTGTTTTCGTGTCTTGGTTATAGTGGAATGTTCGAGAGGTAAACCGGTAAATATTCCTGACGTTAACGGCGCACAAACTGATACATTTGTTCATTTGCAACAATATCTCGCATTCTTTAAATAACTTTTATCAAAATGCGGCTGATTCCACATTCAAGTCTCCTGTTGATACGTAAGTATGAGTCATCATGTGCGTCTAACCTTGGTGTTTCAACGGTCTAAATGTTTCCTTTACTTTGACAGGGCCGCCATGAAGTACTATTTCACTTAAATATTTCCACGGAGGAAGCCCGCTGGGAGCGGGCGCATCACGCTCGTACATTACGTAATTCAAATTGAGGCGGCCATTTATCTAGCTTGACTCAATGGATGACGGGTGTCGAATTAGAATGTCAAGTTCTGATTCACTTGGGTACTTCACGGAAAATTTAGTGGAAATTCATAGTAAATTATAAATTGAACACTTGGCATTTTTCCACTGGTTTACTTCTAAATGACACGATTAACTTCAACGCTAGGACGTCATCTTCAGGTACCAGAAGATTGTACATTAGCGTTAAAACTAGTCGTACCATTTTAAAGTCAACCTTTGGAAAAACACTAAGTGTTCTTTTCACTATTAGCTAAGATTCGAGCTTGACTCTTGACCTATTTACGTAGAGCGTAATAATGCTGGTATGTGGATGACATATAGAGGTGAGTTGCTTACGCGTCTATTAAGTTGTGAAATGGTTAATTACCTGTTCGATTGGTGAATTAGCATCAAGAATGCGTCTGATATCGCCAATGTGGCAAGGAAGCATTTCTTGGGCATATACGACCCAATTATTTCTATTTGGAAAATTTACTGATGACCTCTGGGTTTTTCTGATGCGCGTAAGAGCCAAGGAGTCCCCTCTAGGCCACCTCAGCCAGAAGAACATACGTAACGTCAGCCTACGACTGGGTTTTTCACGCACGAACGTGCTAAACGTGCTGAGAATCATGGTACTAATACATTATATCTACCATGTTGTATCAGTACCATGCTGAGAATGACGGAGAATCCCGTAACCATCACAACTGAGGACAATACAGACTTTTGTAAAGCATATTTCCTCGACGACAGTTTCCCATTATTCACATATCCAGCGTCGCGTGCGATGTAGTATAAGTGCCAACAGGTTATGGAAGCTTTAATCCTTAAGATGAAATCTGTTTAAAGGTGATGCCATGACTAATGTCAATTTAAATTAAGTATTTAGTAGTAAGACATAACCTCTTAAAATCATGGATGCGTAAACCATGGAGAAGATTCCGAGGGTTAGTGTATGATCCATAACCAACTCGGAATTATTAGAGGCCATTTGTATGCTCCGAATCCACACTAACGGTCGTTTTTAGCGAGAGCCCTACGAAGCGCATTCCGGAATGGCCTAGCAGATCTTTTGATTCACAGTCGGTACCAAGAAAAATATTAGTCCCCTTTTCGGAGAAGGTACTATAATGCCTTTTAATGTGATTGGTGTCAAACTAGACCAAGTATTTGAGTTTCTCGAAAAAGGCTTCGCCTAACTCATTTTGTCATAAGCGGAACATATAGAGGTTTTCCGCAGTCGGAATTTCTTCTTCTAAGGTGAATCTGTCCTCAGACAGGTTTCAATTACACTACACTGCTCCCTCTGTGCTCATCTATCCTGTGCTGCCTCCATCAGCTCTTTGTAACTCCTTCCATTCATAGTATCTGTCAACATATTATTTCTTCGCCTTCCTCTCCCCATCTTTCCCTCGATCTTTCCTTCCAATATTCTTTTCAGCAGGCAATCTTTCCTCAGGACGTGTCCCATCCAGTTTGTTTTCTTTCAATTCTTCATGTGCCGTCTCCTCTCAGAAGGTTGGAAGTCATCATGGCCACACTAGATCTTGACTGCGCCGATCTCGGCAGCTCTATGGCTGAGCAACAGTACCATGATTTTAAGCTGTCCAGCCAGGATGTACGTCTTCTTCCTCAGTTTCTTCTGCCACAAATCATCTCCTGTAGAATTATTTGCAACAGGTTACATTTTTCTACTCTCATAATGTGCCCTAAGTATTCTTTCTAATTGATCTTAAAATATTCCTTTTCTCATTTATCCTTGCTAGCACTTCCTCGTTTTTCTCTTCATCACTACATTTTAAACTGTCCATTCTTTTCCACAGCCACATTTCAAAAATCTCAACATATGTCTCCTCTTTCCTTCGGACTGTCCATATTTCTGCTCCATAAAGCACATTTTTCTAACGCCCACTACTTCGCCATTTTAGTTAATTTTGGATGAAACAAAGATTTTGTATTATTAATCTATTTTTATTCTTCATTATCTTTCCCTCTGTCCCACTCCTATGTGGGGTGGGCATTTACTTCTTAATCTTTTCCGCCATTCCTATCCGTTTTGGTCAGCTTCCTCCTTACAGCTTTTCTCTCTTAGGTCTTTTGCAGCCTTGTATTACCATCTAATTTTGCGTCTTTCAACCCCTCCCTTATTCCGCACCTCCAATCTTTGCACATTCTTTCCCATGTAGTCACAACTCCTCCTTTCGACATGCTCAAACCACCGCACTCGGCCTTCTTTTATCTTCTTACTCACTGGTCTCATTTAGGTGTCCCTCTAACATATTCATTTCTCATTCTATCCTATCTCGTGATTCCAATCGTCCACCGCAGTATTTTCCTTTATGTCACCTCCAGTTTACTTCCTATTCTCTGGTGGTTGCCCAAGTCTCCATGCTAATCTATTGAGATTCAATTATTATGAATACCCCTAAAATTGACGGAGTTGCTTCCACTCTGGGTATGGGACAGTTTCACTGAAGGTTCATCGGTCAATTATGCAAAGGCCGAATCCTTTTTCTCTCCAAATAAACAAAAGAGTCCGCGCCAACGTAGCGACGTCCAGAGTAACATTTGTGGAAATATCCTCCGCCGAATTATACAAAGCGCTAACATTTGCATTTAGTAGGTCATGGACGGATTGGTAGCGATCCATATCAGCATCACAGTGGAGACCTAACAAGAGAGTTACACTTCTCTAGTAAAATAGGTTAATTGTACAACTCTTCCACGTAAGGTAGACGAGCAACACTGGGCACGGATATCGAGTCTCATAAGAGTTACTGTCTTCATCGATACTGCTATTGAAGCCAGGAGACTCATTGCATATTTAATTTCTCTCTGTCTTGAGAGGTGTGCGCCGTAACTTGATTCTGAAGTGTCACGAATTCATGCTGCGTAAATACCAGTTCCGCAACTATTCGAAAGATACGTTTCTATTTAAGATGCTGCAATGATAGATAACGATATCTTAGTATTTAATGCAGATCTGTTGGGAAGGAATCATACTATTTCTTATTCATGAACCCAAGCGGTTACTGTAATCGAGTTACCTTTGGAATGATTGGTCCGATTATGCCTAATAGGCCAAGAATTTCCAAGTGGGGGTTTCAGCGAATGTAAAAAATGTTGCACTAACAATGCCTATTTGCTTGTTGGTAATTTAGGTACTTTACATATTAGGGGTTGGAATTATCGACAGAATTGTAAAATTCAGAGTAGATGCATATTCAATATCAGATATCATTTGTAGTGAAGGACCACATCTATTGGTAAATTTCAGTGATTCAACGATTAGCTATTCTCGTGTACAGCTTAATAAGATCAGTAAATTCTTGTTAACGTACTGCGTTTACATTCCACTTTCTTTGGCGAGATGTTATAGAACTGCATTTGAAATCATCCACAAAGGATATCGTACTTGCTACTTTATTTTCAACCCGTACAGCACGTGTTTCAACTGACTAGCAGTCACTAATAAATTCAGGTTTGACTTTGTAGAACCTCTCCATATCGGAAATTATAAAATTCTAGTAATGGTCCACTAAACAGATTTATTCTTTACAACCCGGATTTCGTCACATCATGACATCTTCAGGTAACAAATATTGTTCCACCTGCGTATATATACAACCATGCGTATATATATGTTGATGCTCACTGTTAGTTCAATACTGAACCAACAGTGAGCATCAAAAAAGAGCCATCCCCTCCATTTGAACTGCACCCTCATCAATAGCCTGGACTTGCTAATCTCCGTCGACCTTTGTACACATTGAATTTAAAATTTCTCAGAAAAATGTATGTGTTACCTTCTTCCTTTTTCCGCCTCCCACTCCGCCCCCCTCCACCCCTCCAGCCATTACTCAGCCCAACGCTCCCCCTCCCCACACCCCTTCCTTCCTGCCCCTTACCCATAACACCCCTCTCCAACGCCTTTCCCTTCTCCCTCCCCTCCTTCCTCTGCACCTGATTTTGTATATATACGCATGTGGAATAATATTGTTACCTGAATATGTCATTATGTAGCGAAACCCGGGTCGTAAAGAATAAATCTATTTAGTGGACCACTACTATAATATTTTAATTTCTGACTAGCAGTCGTCATCAGATACAACTTCAATCGTTGTTGTTGTAGTTGTACCTGATGATGACTGCTAGTCAGTTGAAACACGCGTTGTACAAGTTGAAAATAAAGTAGATCGTACGATATCCTCTGTGTATCATTTACTGCGTTTACGCTAGTTTTGATGATAATGATTCTTTTGAAGTCACTGGGTTGGAGTTACTGCGCATTCAGCCCATAATTTTGAGATATTTTTAAACCGAAGCTCAATGTGAATCTCATTTTTGGATCGCTCTCGGTTGTTTCTGGAGATAAGAATCACTTTAAAAAATTATCTTGTAACGGTGTTGTCACCCTCCCAGCTTCGCATTCCAAATAATGGTGATTAAGCCAATCGAGGCGAATATAGATTAGAACACGAAATCAGTTTAGGTTTTCAAAACGAACCATTATCAATAGCAAAATAATTGCCGATATATTGGAAGCTAAATTCCAGTAATGAACCTGATGGCGATTGGCCAGGAAAGGGCTAACTATTCGCTGCAGCGTGTACCATGAAATCAGCTGCTCAGAAGACATTTCTTTGAATGCCAAATTCCATTCATAACAGCGAATTCGTTCCTTCCTAGCCATACGTTATGTGCGCATCAATGTGAAAAGGTACCTATGTTTTCGTTATGCGATCTTTGAGTTTGAGTTCTCGCCCTCTACGACTAAGGGGCATTTGAGGGTTAGATGTGTATTCAACGTAACCCCTGTAATACTCGCCTGCCCTTATACGTTCACTTTCAGGTGGCTGAAGCGCTTTTCCTTTATGTACAGATTTGCGCGAAACTTTGCATATGAGTACTTATAAGTGATATATATATATATATATATATATATATATATATATATATATGTATATAAATATGTATAAAAAATAAATAAACATATATATATATATGTATATAAATAAAAGTGGAAAAATTGCAAGTAACTGATTTGGCATCTTGTCAATTTAATGCTATTTTAACACGTAGCCTTAAGGCACTTGACATATTTTTCGAAATAGTTCGATGACATGCGAACAGGTTTTCTTCTACGCGCGAAAAATGCGTTTTATAATATTATAATGGTCCCTAATGAATATCAGTTGAATTTCTAATAAATAACGCGTAATTATATAAAATTCTCGCTTTAATTTCGAACTCCGCGCCGTGAACCCAAGCATAACAATGCTTGAGACGAAAATTTTAAATTGTAATTCTTGCATGAGTTTTTTACAATGAGTCTATTTCGAACGAGTAAATCGATGTACTAAAGTGATGGGTGATCCAACAATTATTTTCGACTTACTTGAAAAGTTATAAAAATGTGCACTTGTTAAATTTAAACTTAAAAGTTATTAAGATGACTCACGATTCGTGCTCCAACCACTTTAATGCGAGCAGATTTTGACCACTTTCATGCATAAAAGATATCTCTGAAGGGCTGGCCCTCAAATGTACAGCTTAGTTACCTCTTGCGGACGTTGAGTATTTTTGTTGGTCTCCATGTATTGTACTTTGTAACCATGAATGATTGTTTCCATTTCTCGGTACATACATTGTAATTCGCCTTCACTGTCCGTGCACTCATGCTAATATTTCAATCTCAAGATAAAAATACTGTTTCCATTTTGAAATACTTTTAAAAATTTTATTTGACTACGCTTGTTGCACGTTAAAGCACCTCTTCGCCCTAATGATGCAAAAATAAAATTGCATGGCTTCGGCAAGAGACAATTAAATTGCTTCTTTGAAGACCAACCCCCAGAAGAATTGTCTTATATGTTCAGTAACGAATTATGGTTAAGTGTATTTTTCTACTCAGTTTATTCTTATTCATTCAAAAGCAAGGCAAGCAACTATATATTTTTCAACATGCTGATGGGGTTTCCCTTCCCAGGTGACCAATAATCTTCGGAGAGACGGCCGATAAGTATGTCGGGATGAATTCTGGTGTCGGGGCTAGATCATAGTTACCGAGTGCGTCCACCAGGTAGAGGATGGTAGGCTGGAGATCTCTGGATATAGAGATTTATTGCTTAATAAACAAGTTTATTCGACTAATGAGTAGTTCTGAACAACAGATGTCTAAATGCTGAGGGCGTCACCCTTGAAAAATATGCTATAAATGCTACGATAATTCCCAAAGGTGCCGTGATGCATGCCTACAGTAAGGAAGCGACGTCGGAATTCTGTGGGAGGGGGTGGGAAGGAGGTGATCGAGGGTATGGTTAGTATCACAGATGCAGAATACAGGAAGAAACTATTAGTCTGCTCGGGTTGAAGAGTTTATGGATATAAAGACCGTTTGACACAGGGCGCGAACTTGCACAATTTTAAACTGCATGTTTTTTTCTCAATCTGGCGTGTAATGACATTTGAGTTGGAGTTGGGGCTATTTTGACATCTCGCGTTCATGAATTCGCGCATACATTCTTGGAATTCACTGCTTTACACGATGCGATTTGAAACGCACGTCCGTACATACATCAGATTGTGAAATTACGTGCCCCATTAAAAATAGGCTTTAGGAAGGATTGAACAGTGATGAGTGCGGGAATGAGGTGGAGAGAGTTCGGAGTTACCATTGTCTGTATGGCCTCCCAGGGGGAAATTTGTCCAGCATGAAAGATGAATTCTTGATGGAATTAAGAGTTGGAGACATAGAATAGGGGGGTGAGGGAGGAGGGATCAAAGAGTTGACTATGGGCTTCGTTTACGCGGTCAGAGGAGTCCAGTACTACCGCAGTAGAACCTCGATCAGAGGGCGTCATCACTATACTAGGATTGTGTGAGAGATTTTTAAGCATTGCCAATCCGTCGCGGATAGGTTGGAGTTGGGATTGATGGAATTAAGGAATGAGGGATGGGATACTTTGGAGAGGAGGAGTTTGGAGAACATTTCTTAGGATTCATTGGAAGGTAGGTTTTGGGGTTCATGAGACGAAGTTGGTTTGAATTTGATGAGGGCAGGGGGAGGTTATGAAAAGGCTTTTTGGGAAGTGATTGGTGGGAGGGCTGAGAATCTCGTTAGAAACTCTAAAATAAACCAACCTCTCCTTCCCCGTACTGGCCCCGCTGTATTTTCCGATGCGCCGGGCCTTCCTCGGACGTCGCGACGTGTCCTAAACTTTCTATGGAATATTTTTTTTCATCCTTTCACTGAGAACATATTCTTATTTTCACGCTCACGCTAACAGTTTTATTATTAATAAGCTCAAAGCGCTTTCACTGCGAAGGTCATTTCAGATCGTTATCATAAAAATAATCGTGCATGTTATTCTTTCCTAACGGGCCAATGATATCAGCATCCTAATCCAAGATATGGATCAGCTAGTGAGGCAATCTTTGACACTTATCGTGAGTAGTATAAAGAGCGATAGAGTGGGTCTTCGGACATGTAGACCCATCAAGATGTTTCCCAGAACAGCGGTCGTCTGCCACGTGCTGGTCCTATGGCTCTCCGCGGTGAAGGCCCAGGGTGACGCCCCGATTGTGACCATCGCTGGCTTGGGAGATGTCCAAGGAACCGTGTCTGCGTCTCTCAACAACAACTACGCCATCTCCTCCTTCTTGAGCATACCATACGGCATTGCCCCCTCCGGGGATAATCGCTTCAAGGTACACAAGCACAGGATCTCCGTGGAAACCCTTCAATCGTGGGTTCTACCTTCTTCACACCTCGCTCCGTGTGCGTGCACCAGGGCAGACAACCGCCATCACTTTTCGGTCGTTCACTCATGCGGTATAGTGTTGGAAAGGACTTAAAACCTGTACGAAATTCTGATGTTCAACATTTCAACAATCCTCAATCAAACTGGGAAACCGCGGTAGTAGAATTGGCCACGACAGGCATAGTGATCGCCATGAGGATGTACTGTCCTTGAATCCTGAGGGTCTTTATTTCGGGTTCCACCTCGGGCGTATCGGTAACGTTTTTATTAGGATAAAGAACATCGGTTAGATGATGCTATGTAAACGTTAAGCCCGTATTACATAGGGCAAGAGATTGTACTATTTAAAATTGGATGTTTTCTCAATTGGGCGCGTAATAATTATAGAATTAGAGCCGGAGCTATTTTTCCGGCTAGCGTTCACGCATTCGCACATGCGTTCTGGCAATCCACCGCTTTACACGACGCAATTTGAAATGTGCGTTCGTACATTAATCAGATTACGTGTACGATGTAACATGCTTAATTACTGCATGCTTCAATTTGTAGAAGCTCCGCGAAATATTCTAAAAAAGTGCAAGGTATTTCACTTCACAATGAATAGGGATGACGCTACGTAACCTTGGTAGACAGGCCACCTAAGATAAAAAAATCTGCCGTAACTGTTTGGATTCAGGCATATAAAGCAAACAAATTACAAGAGACAAAGACGATTTATGATTTGTTATCGGTGCCCTGAAAGGTCCTCATATTTTGGCCCAAGTATCCTCATTTCAAAGAGAGAGAGAGTTGGCAGCCTAAATTCGCAAACCGCTACCCCGCATTTAAGAGACACCGATCTACAAAATGAAAGGGGCATGTTTCTTTATTTCTTTGTCTAGTTTTTTTCTTTAAAGAATAGATTTTAAGAGCACCTATGTCGAGGAATTTTTTCAAATTGCTGATTCCTTGAGAGTGCTGATCATTTAATCAATGGTCCCAAAGCATATCGCCAAAGTCGAACGTAGTAAAGATTTATTTTTTCAATTCAAATTGGAAATTGATTCCATTTACAGTTGCCTTTTCAAATAAGTGAAAGTACGGATTTTTTCTATGGAATTGCAGCAATTTTCGAACGAGCCTAAATTTGGTGCGATAGTCTTTTTTTTCGAATGGACTCTTCAAGTTGAAAATTAAATATAAAATACGAGAAGACAAGGTAGACCAAATACAATTAAATGCCGATGATTCTCAAAGAATTAAAAGTAAAAGCAAACTATTTACATTCAATCTACAATATTTATGAACAAGGCTGTGAATGCAGATCCAAAAATATGGAATAATATATGTCCAGGCCGGAGTTTGGGGAAATGATGCACGTTAAGGGATTTTTTTTGCAATTTTTTCGGAAGAAATTTCCATGGAAATTTCGTATCACGGCATCCAGGATTTTGTGTGAATAGTCAATAGTCAATTACATTTACAAATATCTTTGAGAGGTAACTATTCGAGGACAGCCTACTATTCCGTTCAAATCCCTCCGTCAGTGTTCCCCGCGAATCATCCATAAAGTGCACCATATTCACTTAATTTTTCAAGCAGTAAAGGTTGAGCTGAGGCTTGGAAGTTTTGTAAAGAACCTTGTCTCTTCCCAATCGTTGATTTTCCTCTCCCGCGCGGAAGCGTGAAGCAGAAGCGTGGTCATTGGAAATTTCGCCCCGAAGGGTGGAAGCTTTTTCAAACGGCGCAGTATTAGTTTGTGGCATTATTTAATATTGCAATATGCTATTAATGCATAGGGATCAGTTGCCTCAATTGTTACCAATTGTATTTGAATTGAAGTAAATTAAACTTGGAATTTACTGTAAACACAGAAACAAAAGCAAGACTTTTGTTTACGACATAACATTCATTAACCCTTTGAGTGCCAAGCGGTACTCAAAAACTCTAGGTACTATGCTAAAATTGCCGTAGCATTTTTGCTTTAAGCTTCATAAGCAATCTGTATTTAGGTGCCATCTGTGAACAATCAGTGAAATACCAGCATCTAAGAGTGACATTGCAGGAGGGGCGCTACCTCGCTCCTGGCACTTTTCGCGAGACAGGAGGAGCGCGATAGCGCTCCCCGGCACTCTACGGGTTAAACTTACGATCTAGTTTCCTAATAGATTCACGACGATATCGTCGTAAGGCGATGATGAAGTAATAAATCTTCGTTCACGTTCCCATATCAAATGAGCAATAGAAGTGTTTTTTTTTAAATATCTAATTCCCTATTAGGTATTAGGCCCTCGGGCTACTCCGCATTCCTCCACTTTCGGTTCCAATTTTTTCCAGCATTCTCCGTCATATCTTTAGCCGAGTGAGGCAGGGGAAGTCACGGTTCAAGTCTACTGTAAGAAGCGAATCCCATTCTATTTTACTCACTAGTCATCAAATAACTAATGGTATAATAATGTTACATCGCGAACCAAGGCCAAGATTAGCCGTGCAAAAAGAAATTCTGTAATGATACATAAGACACTACCATGGCAAGAAATACCGTGAAATGAGAAGTATTGCTGAGACGGATATGCAGATAGATATACGCATGGCTATGGTCAATTATTGAACTACCCGTTAAGTATTTCTAAAGGGGATATTTTCTCGCGTCGAGCCGTCACGGGCAAGGCTGAAAGGTTATAAATCACCTTGGCATCCTTTCAGTCGGTTTGGGGTACATTTGCAGACCACTGCCGGGAATCTCTATAGTGCCGCCCTCTACCATCTGCAGCTCTGGGAAGTAAATCAGATGCGGTTGCCACATATGTCGTCAAACGAGAGGATATTCAACATAGGTGACATGCGCGAATCCTAGAAACTAATTGATAATCCTCGATCAAATCATAGTATTACAAGGAGAGAATAGAATGAAAATGGCAGATATGAAAATATGGCACCACTTTCACGATCCCATTTAATTGAAATAAAATTGATATTAGAAGTCAACTAACAAAAATTAGTTGCTTGACTTAATAATATTTAGTAACGATTTTTATAATCATAATTAATAGCACGACTTTTTGAGTCACAAAGAAACCAATTTGACCAAAAATCATTCAATGAGAAAAATTATTCCTGTAATTCACATTGCCTGATAAGGTCTCATCTCAGTCTTCAATGCACCATTCCCGTGTATAATATCTACCAGTAGCGCCTGGTGAT
Organism: Ceriagrion tenellum; assembly: GCA_963169105.1. Lineage (NCBI taxonomy): Eukaryota > Metazoa > Arthropoda > Insecta > Odonata > Coenagrionidae > Ceriagrion > Ceriagrion tenellum. The sequence continues at coordinate 64,022,261 of OY720638.1, forward strand.
GGAGGTAAAAGATTTTCAGCACAGCGGACATCTATTTTAGTTTAAGGTAGTTTTTTAAATTAATTAAATATGCAGTTAAGCTTTTGTTGTCCTCGTTAAAATGACACATGTATGTAATAAAACACTTTGAGGCAATCACAGTTCGTATTTTGTCAGATGAAACACCAATCATTAAGTCCACTCGAAATTCTCTCCTAGATATTATTAAAGCTGTATATACTCTGAAAATAACTGCCTTCGATGAAAAAATGCTTGAAAACTGATGTTTAAAAAAAATATGCTTCGTACTTAACATACGTGATAAGAATGCGTTAAAAATGCGAAATCATCCTCTAGCTGTAAATATGACTTTTTACTTCCGCGTTTTATCTTGAGTAGCAGATAACATCATTTCTCTCGCATTCTTCTATAAGATTAAACTTTATTTTCGTATTGGTAAAAAGGTCCAAAATATTTCTGCAACCTAACATCGTTTATCTAGCTCATTCCAGTTAATATTTTGTGATCGAGCCACTAAATCTAAAACATAAAAAATAACCTCAGATAAATCGTAATTTTGGCTACTAGTTCTTCAAAAAAGAGTTCTCTCTCTATGAAAACATCAATAAGAACTACATTTTCTGCTTGTCTGTCAGTAAAGTGGTTTCTAATTCCTCACCTTGATCTCGTGGGAACGGAGGTTGAAAGGTTATTTTGCTCATGTTCCAAGTGAACTGTGTAGACTCCTCAGCACTCATGCCCGAGGGTGAGGTGTTGTCGAGAGAAAATCACACAGCGGGTCCCCCTCAGGCTCAACGGCAGTATCCGAGTGACCATTAAGACGTTTTCAAAATCCATTTATACTACTTGTGGGGGAGGGATGGTTGAAAATAAAATATAAAATAAATTAAGGAGGGTGGAGCGCGCTTCTTGAGTCATTGAGTGCAAATTTTAATAAATTTTCCATTAAGTCGGAAATAATTTCTTCGGCCGCCCTTCACTTAAGTACACCAATCTAAACGTTGAAAATAACCATACATGTTGTGATATAAATGGTGCAAGAATTATATATTTTTTTAAATTTCTTTTCTATTTAAGCATTGTAATGACTTGTGTTCATGGTGCGAAAATCGTATATAATTACGTGTTATTTATTCGACATGATAGCTGGATATTTATTTGGAACCATTATAAAATTAGAATGGTCCAAAAAATAATAACCGCTAATAACATATGTTTTTATTACTTAGAAAAAAGAAGAGATTTCATCTATTTCGAAACATATGTCAAGTGCCTTACGGCTGCGTGTTAAAATAGCATTAAATTGACAAGATACCAAATCTGTAACATGCAATTTTTTTTCTTTAGCAGTACAAATTACTAAAAAGTACGCAAAGGCAAGGTTTCATTCAAATATGTACGTAAACGAATTTCGCTTCAATCACCTTAATACGTTGCATCGATTGGCTGAAGAGAATAGAGAGAGGCGAAGGACACTAGAGGTCATTCGCACCAATGAGGTCGTGTGGGTGAGTTATGCCACGTCTACACCGTATGTGCACTCAAGAAGGGTTTTCTGAAAAGCAGCACTTACATGCAGACTAGAGTCTGCACGCAGATCTACCTTACTTACTTACCACTAATAAAATCTACCTTAGCCCGTGCTAGTGTTAACGGGAAGAACTTCGCGTCGCGCGAGTGTTTTAGTTTATTTAGATGATATCTAAATACGCATTACAACACAAACTAATGAATTAGAAGAATAGCACGAAAATATAATTAACTCCCCATATAAATAATTTAAACACAGCTATGGTGTATAGATAGTATAGATGACGTATATATGTATAAATAACGAGGCCTCGACCACCTCGATGGAACATTATCGATATCACCACTTAAGACTACTTAATCAGGGGTTCCCAGGTCCACTTACGTGGACCCGTCACTTAAGCGATGAGAGGGTGTCTATAAGGTGAACTTAAGTGAAAGTGCAATTAAATACTCCCTTACGTGGTCTGCGTAGACGCGGCATAATGAATCATTTGGGGAACGTAGGAAGGGTGTGGAGAAAGGTGGCCTCGGCATTAGCCGACTCGTAACGAAATGTTGTCAAATTTAGCATACCACCCCACGCATCGGGTACCATCCTTGAAATGACCTTCACACTTACTCGAGCAGCGAATGGAATTCCTCTGAATAATCTCTGCCATTGCCAGGGTACGAACCTGGGCACTCGGGGTGGGATACCAATACTCTCGCCATCACATCGGCCTATACCTCCCCTTAAGGTCGTTGTAGCGGTAATCGTGAGCCGTTGAGTGCACATTTTAATAACTTTTCAAGCAAGTCAAAAAAAATTCCTGGATCGCATTACACTCCAGTATATCTATTTATACGGTGGAAATAACCATAAATATAGCATCAGATGACATATTTAGCCGGTAATAATCCATCACCGGCGACGGAGAGTCAGCAAACCTCTAACCAATCTTGCATAATGCAAAAATATAGTTGACATCTTGGGATATTTTGGAGATTTTAGAAAATACCATATACAGGCCGTGGAAAACGTGGTGGAGGAGGTTTTCAGGAATGCGTCAAGGATGACTAGAGCGTAGAGGTTGCGCATTGTCCTGGAAAGCCAACCGCCCATAGTTTGATTCGCCATCCAGGGGATAATTTTCCTCATTACAATTCCAACATTACGCACCTCTTGTAAATATTTCATGATACGTCTCCTAAAGAATCGTTTACCCTAAACAGTAAACTACGAAATGAGTAGGGAAGGGTTGCAGATTTGCAGCATCTTCAGTTAAACAGCATAATTAATTAATTTTTACAGTTTAATTAAGTTTCCATATCTTAACGTAGGCAAATTTGCCAATGCCTAAATAAATTTTCCCCGCAGGGAATTGATTGGAGCAAACTTAAAGAGTTAATATGTTTGGACAGTTGTAGAACTCTCAAGCACTATATTGTGAGATCATGCGAAATAAATGTTTCCAGACACTCGAGATGAAACACGGAAGCAAAAAGTGATATCTGGGGCTTGAAGAAGACTTTGCGTAATTTGAGCATAACCATATGTTAATTTTATGACACATTAAAGGATATTAATTATATGTATTTGTTTTCAAAATATGCTTTCGGAATATTGCTAGTATTTACAAAGAGTGGATAGATATTTGTAACACTGAGAGAACGATGATTATAAAAAATTGTCTGTATGTAAAAAAAAACGTATGTAAAAAATGAATACCTCAGATATGCATTTTAAGATAATAATAGTATTGCATTACTCAACTATATGTATTTCAAGAGAAATTGGGTTTCAATTACCGGTGAATAAAGTTTATTATTATTATTAACTCATTATTCTGATACACTAGAAGCCTAAATTTCGAATTAAATTTTGAAGAGAAAGGTTCACCGAAAGTATATTTTCCAAAAAATATGACCATCGTCGAATCGATAACCTAGGATCTACTGGTGAACAATGCGATTCTTGCTCACATCATTTAATACCGACACAAATGACTGAGGACTCCAACTATATCAGCGCTAAGTATACCATAAAATAATACATTCCTTCATTCAGATTCAGGGGATCCAAAAACGATACAACTTAGGTCGATGGGAACTCGTAAGAGAATATAATTATGGAAAACAAATCAGACTTTCTATGATATGATGTTGATTGCACTTTGGCAAAGCAAAAAGTCATTAACAGTGTCTAAATTTTTTTAAGAAGATAAAAAATACAGATATATGGAATAATTTTTCTGAATAATTCGTAGTTGTTCTTGTACCTGAAATAAATATTCGTCCACAGCTTGCACGGCAAGTTCTCGCTCTGTTACTTCACCAAAGCTTAACATTTTTCTCTCTATTGTAGCTTTCAATGTTGCAGGCTAAATTTACCTCTCAGTGCTCTTCAAATTAATATAAGTCATATTTTGAAAGAAATCATCTTTCTTCAGGCGTAGCGATGAAAACGTCATTTTCCACTCTTCACTTCGATTTCTTCCAGCACCATTGGTGCACCTTCCTACCTGTATTATATTATTTTGTTTTTCTTCAATGAGGTATTCAATAAATCGAAGTAGTTTCCTCTGGGTCATGTGGAAGAACTTTATATTTAAGTTATATCTAAATAAACTTTTTACATCTACTCTAAATATTCCTAGTTTCTTCCCATAGTTTCGAGTTTTGTCAAATGACGCCTTGTATTGTTTTCCCATGGTCCCAGGAAAGATTTTTACATTTCTGTTTTCACCCCTATCTTCCTGTCTTACATTTGACCTATATTCTACACTAGCAAGATTATGGTACGGATCATCCCCCGGGAAACTATGTGAATCAACGATACTTTTAATGGTCCACCGCAAATCATGATAAAATCAAACACAAACCTGTCTGAAGTCATCCGGCGAGAGGAGGTGGAATATCATTTTCCAAAAATAAAAATTTATAGATATTGCACCGCCCACTTTATTTACGTACGCAACACGTGCTTCGGCGTATTACATGAAATACGATTCAATTGTACGAAATTATTGAAATACAATCGGATCGTACCTGATGATTGCGATGTAATACGCCGAAACACGTGTCTTTTATGTAAATAAAGTGGACAGTAATATATTCATTGCTTTTCATTCTTGGAAACCTCTGTGTCCCATGGCTTTTCCGATTGTACTGACCTGAAATGATGCTTTGCAGACGCAAATAATTCTGGTAATAAGTACATTATCATGGTTAACTGATCATCTCATTTTCACTGTAATTTTCGTGGGAATGTGAAAAAAATACTGGCCGAGATTCTAATGTAGAGTGTAGCGTTGAATAGCGCGGAAACGTGCAATCTGCGGAAAGAGGACGAGCAGAGATTACTGGCGTTTGAGGCCAACAAATGGATGGAAAGGAAGACGAACGAGGAATCACTCGGGGCGGCGGGGGAGTAGAGGAAATTGCTTCCCCTATGTCGGCATGAGGAAGGGTCGGTGGTTGGAACAGGTAACGATGGACAAGCGGATGCTGAAGGCCGTAATAAGAGGAGAGGATGTTGGGTGAGCCGGGATGGGAAGGAAATACTTGATGGAATGAACGAAGGTGGGACGTATACCAATCTGGAGAGTGAAATTGTGCTAGGAGGCAAGGGCAGGTGCATGTAAAATGGTGGGGCAGGTCTTCTATAGTATAAAACTACCATATGTGGACTATACCGCGGCCGAAAACGCTTCCGTTGACGTCTTACCGCTTTTCTTTTACAATTTTGCGTTGCTCCTTAAAGCAAACCTGTTTGCGCAGACTTCTGGAATCAGGATTAATATTTAGCATAAGTGTTGTAGCTCGTGGCTTGCTGCTTTCTTCATAATTATTTCAACCGCAGAAGAAACGTAAATTTATCGAACATCAGATGATCAACTTGAGGGGTGTAACATTATTTCGTAAAAATCCTTGCGTAAATTCTAAATGATAATTCTTCATCTCCAAGTAGGGCCATCATATTGTAGAAAATTGTGTATTCTAACGTCACATTAAACATCCTCGTGAACATGCAATACATTTTCCACTGTTCCATCAGTGGCGCTGTTGTCCGGCGCTGTGCATGAATGGGAAGGCGAAGAGCTCTCCAAGGCTGCAGCAGAAGCCAGAACTAAAATGGCTTATTTGGACAGCCATATTAACTGGAGGATCATCTATTATATTAATATGGTTAGATGTGCGTGGTAGGCATATATACTCGAGATTTTATAGACATTTTAAAGATGAGAATTTTAGAGATGAGGGTGGAGATGAATGGAGAGAGTGAGCTAGGCAGTGGGGAGGAACAGCCGGAGGGATAAGTCAAGCGAAGTAAGGGAATGTTAGGCTATGCTATTAAAAGCCAGAATTTACTTTTCCACACAATCTTCATTGTTACGACGCGCTTCACCGAGATACGGCATCGTCAGGTACGTAGGACGTACGAGTACACACGGGTACAAAACTATCCACGTGGGTGAGGGGTGGCATCATTTCTGTAGAAAAGTATGTTACGCCTCATAATGATTTGGATGCTTAGAAATTCCACGCAATGAAGCCCGAATTGATTATGTACGTGAGAAATGTTTGGCGAAGAATTCGAGGAGGAAGCAAAAGCGGATGGAGGGCGCATTGAGAGAGAATGGCATGTTGAAGAGGGTGACAAGGGGAGAATGTTGGGTAAAAGCGGAAGAGGAATGAAGAATGCAGTAACCTTGGACAGCTTATAGGGGCCATAAATACGAGGAGTTAAAGAGAGAGCTGACTCAATGTACCGTAATTTTCCGTATATAGTACATATGCATCTTTTCCACGAAAATCCGTCAAAAAAGTAGGGTGAGTATTATACATGGTTACAAACTTATCGCGTTTTTATTCGGGTCGTAGATAACATTTGAAGTAATCTCAACGTACTTCTAGGTATTCGATTTCATAATTTTGCATTAAAAAATGCAATGAATCAATTTAATTTATTTATTAAAACGAAAATTCACACGCAGTCCCTCTCGTCTTTAACACTGTTAGCACTGAATCCTTCAAATTCAAAATCTCTATCCTCGCTTGATTCGAACAGTTCGTGCGAAGCACTGGCATCACGCTCGCTGGCAGCATATATTGCGTCACCAAGGATATCATCTTCGTCCTCCTCATTTTCCTCTACGCATTCTTCATCCCAAAGCAAATCGTCGTCCGACCCATCTATTGCATTCGCGAGGCAGCATTTTTTAAAACCTCGCTAAATCACAGATGAATCGATGGCATCCCAAGACTCTTTAATCCACTAATTAGCGATAGCTCCGGTTTCTTTGACTTTCCTGAAGTTTTCAAAGGTAGTGGTCCGGAATAAAGCCACTCATTCCAATTTTTACGCATCTGTGTCTTAAACAGGCAGTTGCAACTGACATCCATCACCTGCGACTGGCTTGTCATCCCTCCGGGAATAATGACGAGTTCTGTGTCATTCTCGTACAATATATTCTTGATGCATGGCATTCGATGGCACCTAAATGCATCTAGAACCAACATACGACGTCTACAAACAGCATCTTTGAACCACACATTTCGCAGCAAATCTTTGGTTGAATTTTCATCCATCCAGTCTTTCTATTTGCGCGTACGAGCATATTCTGCGGCCAAATAACATTCGAAGGGAGATTCTTTTAAATGGTACAGAGAAATGTAATATCTTAAAAATAACAGAGCAACGTATCTTCCTCCAGTAGATCGGACGGAATCCGACACGAACGGACAAAGTGAGGCGAATTGAATACAGACATAGGTACTTTTTAGCGACAGTGTAGCAATTCTATCATTTTTTGACAAATATTTCCATAGGCACGCATGGAAGTTGTGAAGGGGAAGAACCTACAACAATTAGATCGTCATATTGAGAAACCAAAGGGGTATGTAATAGCAAGGGAAAAAGCCATCCATAGGCAGCGTTATCGTGATCGCTATCACAGCGTAGATTAAATTATAGGCTTAACCTCCTAAATAAATTTCAGGAAAATCATTTTACTGACGACGTAAAAAACATACTATTAACCCCTTCGTACTACGGCAGATTAGATCGCGCCAATAAAATTAGAGAGCTAGAATGTAGAACCGATAGGTATAAAATGTCATTTTTTCCGCGTACCATTCGGGACCATAACAGCTGTGATCGTCGTCATGAATAGTTCGAGTATTGACAATAGGCAGGCAGTAAATCTTTCTCATTATATATTCTACTCTCTTATTTATGCATGATGTAAATATTGATGTTCTTATTTATGCATGATATTTTGAATCTGTAGTAGTAGTCTTTGTATCCCTTGCATGTTGGAACGATTGAAGATTGTTTTTTGGGTATTAGATTTCTAATTGTCGCCTTGCATGTGTGGCACGCGGGTTTTAATGTAATGTCGGTGTTCTACCATATCATTCATGCATGCCTGGTGCGAGAGCACCCCCTGCCACACACCCTTTGGTTGGCTTGCAGGGTATGACGTAGATGTAGATGTACCGCATGCGCAGTGATCTTTCGAGCGCTGAACAGCGCGGCGGGCAATGGCGTAGAATGCCGTTCTCTAAAAGCCGACTGCGTGTTATATATGGTGATAAATAAATTCTTACATTGCGTTAGCCTTAGAGTGGGTGCGTATTATAACCGGAAAATTATGGTATTATAATTTTTTTCGGAAAATTGGTAAGATGCGCCCACCTTATGCTAAATTAGGGTTGATCATAAAACCAACCAAACAATTGATAGAGTGACAACCAAGCATAACAAAGCCTTTCCGTACAGGGTGCGTTGAACTGGTTCTCTGTGCCGCCGAGTTTTCTGCCCATGTGGTCATTTAACGTCCCTCCAGCGCACCTATATACATAGTCCTTGCATTTAATTTACTCATAACTTGCCATTATTTCTTGAAATAATACTTTTCTGGTTGTGCGGATTCAAATTGATCATATCAATATCTGTTTCAATCTTTGTAGGTAGCACAGTGTTGTCATAAAATTGCTTTTTTCCCAACACAGTCAGTACTTCCTTGTTCTTTGTCATTTAATTTGTTTACTTCCTCTTCTTTCAACAGCCAGCAGAGCCAGCTACCGGTTGGGAAGGTGTCCTCGATGGCACTAAAAATGGCCCTGTCTGCCCGCAGCCAGCTCAATTCATGTCGGCATTTACACCAAATGGCGAGGGAGACGGAACACAGTATTCGGAAGACTGCTTGCGGCTTGATGTGCACGTGAGACAGGTAACTTGGGGGTGAGAAGACTTAGGGGCATCCAAAAAAATTCTTTCCAGGATGCCAGCCGGGTGAGCTAAACGGGGTTGAGACTGCAGCTCAGTTTACAGCCCGAAAAGTTTAGCATACAAAATTCACCCCGAGAGAATCAGAGTTTTCCTGAACATTGCACAATGATGGATGTGAATATGACATGAAAGAATTCAACTTGTGCCCCTACATTTTTATAGACAATGATACTCAAACGATATCGTAATGTCTACCAAATTTATTTCAAACTCTTACAACACGTGTTTCAACTGTCTAGTAGTCATCATCAGGTAAGGCTAATCTAATATAAATAGACATGAGCTTATATATTGGGAGTTACATTGCCCAAACACAGTAATGGGGGGGGGGGTTGGGGATGGTTGTGGTACGGGTAAGGGGGGGGGGGTTGGATGTTTGTCATTCTCCTATTTTTGACACCATTGAAACATAACTTTACCTCCTCCAACAAACCACCCTCTCTCCTCCCCCCCCCTTTCCATTTTCTCCCACCTGTCCTTCTATCCTTTTCCCAGTGTGACACAAATCTGGTGTTTGACGTAATCTTATTTTTTGGAAGAACAAAGGATCATTTCCCATTCATGATTTTAGTCTTCCCTCCTATCCAACTCCCCCCCCCCCCTTACCCGTACCACAACCATCCCCAACCCCCCCCCCCCTACTACTGTGTTTGGGCAATGTAACTCCTAATATATAAGCTCATGTCTGTTTATATTAGATTAGTCTTACCTGATGATTACTGCTAGACGGTTGAAACACGTGTTGTAAGAGTTTGAAATAAATTTGGTGGACAGTACGATATCGTTTGAGTATCAATGTTCAATATGCTGTTCTACAACATCTCGCCGGAGAAAGTGGAGTTTACTTTTTATAGACAATGACCATCTATTTTCGTTAATTTTATTATTTATCTCATAATAATGTTATTTAATAGTTTTATTTGGTTAACGAAGATAACATCCCCATTGTAAAAATATTTCAACCAGTAGGGAAGCCTGTAACGAGTTGTAAGTAAGTCTGTAATGTAAGAAGTCGCTGGAGAAAGAAATTACAATTCTACATTTGCACCCACATTGTATTCGTCAAGCTTCCATAGGGATGTATGGGAGGGAGTGCCACGACACCAACCATGTAAAAGTGAGGGAATCAGAAAAAAATAATTTGAGGATGGAAAGGACTAAGCTGAATTATAAGGCTAACAGTGTACCTTTGGTCTCCCTTTGATTTTGTAGTACTCATGAAGTTGGAAGTTTTCCATCTAACGAATGTATATCAGGCGAAAGAAGTTCGGGATTATTCGGAAAGTTTATTTCTTTCAAATGATCTTATAATTTGATCACATTTCAATAATGTACTTGGGGTTGAATTTGAGATTAGGTGGTAGAGGTGATTGACTTAGTGCGCCAGTTTGTGAGCTAGTGATCCAACAATGAAAGTCGCATGGAGGATTCGAATTACGGGTTAGTGAATTTTTGGTAGCCCATAGAGTCTGGGAGGGAGGGAATTCGTTTGAATTAAGTAACACTGCTCTCATTGGGCGAGTAAAACGTGACAAAAATTGATCGCCTCCAGCACCTTAGTGTGGAACGCACGAGCGAGGTTCCCGTGCAGGATTGTGAATGAATTCTCGCGGAAGAAATTGAGGTATTTATAGACATAGTCACGCCCTTCGAATATCACTATACCAATGTCATTGTCTGACTTGTTTACTAGCACCTCTTTCTGAGTAATGATTTCAGAGATAGACTGAAAGATAGAATCGATTTTCGCCTTGTTACCAGCCTTTTGTCGGGACTCGTTTCAAACACAGTTCAGTTGGCACAAAGTTATTTGATGCTCATTGGTTCTATATTTAGGGAAACTTCCCAATCTATAGCCATTTTTTTTCAGAGAGAAAAATTGTTTTTGCTGAGGCAAACTTCAGACCTTTTTCCAGTACCTTCTGTTACGGTCGTGAAAAAGTAAGACAGATCGGCGGGTTGGGGATGAAACTGGGAGTTGCACTTCACTGACGGGACTGGGGCGGCGACATGGATTGACGGCTCCGAACGCTGGAATAGGCTGATGAGCTTACAGTTGATGATGTCCCTCTTCTTCTGATTTATGACTAGAGAAGGGTAAATTGCCGTAATTTTCCTGTAATTTTAAATTTGAGGCTACCAATAGTTAATTAGGGATGTAATAGAAAACTCAATAGGAAAAGCAAGGGGTTAATGACATTTAAACCATTGATACTACTACATCAATATACTAGAAATTATTAAAAATGAAAAAAACATAGCAGCCACACGTAACTTGACTTTCTTTTGTCATTGTATGAGAAGTTTACGTTCAAACGATCGCCCTACTGATATTCCGCAAATGAGCTGTACGTGCCTTAATTTATAATAAAATCTGTAAGAAATAAATGTAGACTCGTTTTGAAAGAAAATGTCTAGCATATATCAGTATGAAAAATATCTAATATTAAGGCGAAATTTCTGGAATATTTCTCAAAGATAGGTTAATTTCTCTGGGATTGCGGTATATTACGAAAAATTAATGAAAATATCATGAATTATTAATCATACGCTTATGCCATGAAAATACCGTGGATTATTGACGATAGGTATATAACGATTATAACGAGAATACCATGAATAATGAAAAATTAACGAAAACACCACCACCAATATTTAAATTACCATGGTAATTAACGAAAATTACCATGATAATTTTAAAAAGGTCTCTAGTTTTATCTCTAGTTATAAGGCTGGAATGGTGTCCGACATCCTCAAGCATGGAGAATTCGAGGGAATGTGGAATGGTGGTTAGTCAGCTATGCAGGTTATGAGAAAAAGCTACTCATTTCCTGTACCAAATATCCATCTCTTGTTGGATCCGTGTCCAGGGGCGCAACAATGGGGGGGGGGGGGGCAAGGGGGGCATTGCCCCCCAAGGCTCAATTGTGTGGGGGACTAGCCCCCCCCAGAAATCAGAGGTTGTGGCTCACTTTTTAAAGGACATTGCCCGATTTGCAAAATAATTTGTGCCTTCATCCCTTAGTGGGTTGAAATTTGCAGACCCATTAGGGTGAAAAATTATTTGCAGACTCTCTTCCCCCCACCACTCCCCACTTAGCTAGCTTATACAGATTTTTCAAGGAGTTTCCCCCCCCCCCCCCCACGATTCTGGGGGTTGTTGTGCCCCTGGCACTGTCTTAGATAATTGGACCACATGCCTGGCCCTCGGTGACTTTAAGGTGGCTACATCAGTTGGTGGCAACGATGGGGTAAGGTTCTCCATTGAAAAGCGGGCTGGTGTAACATTGTGGGTCCGAACACCACATACAAAGGTTTTTTACAGTCCAAGAAGAGGTAGAGTGATTTTTACTATATATGCTGTACTGCGTGATACCAGGTGCACATAACTGGCAAATATAGCATAAAATAAAGTATTTACCCATCCCAGTACAAATAAGAGAGATATCGCTTTTTACAGTCCAAGAAGAAGTAGCGTTTTTTGCCAGATATTCTATATGTACTGAGTGATACCAGGTGCACATAACTGGCAAATATAGCATAAAATAAATTTCTTACCTATCCTAGAACAAAAAAGAGTAAATGTTTAAGATACTGAAAAAACTTATGTTAACAATAAAGTTTAAGTGAATGGATGGAGATAAAATGATTTTTTCATTATTGAATATGAATTATTGAATTTTTTCCTTTCACAGGCAGAAGCTGGAAAATTGCTGCCAGTCTTATTTTTCTTGCATGGAGGTGCATTTGCAATTGGTGGATCGCACGAAATTAAACCAGAAATTCTCCTGGATCAGGAAATGATTCTTGTAGTACCTCAGTTTAGATTGGGTCCTCTTGGTATGTATTCATGTGATAAGACTTGATTTTGTTTCCCCAGTTATTAAAAGATGGAGATAATAGCCATATTTTTCTTCCCTTCTACAGGCTTCCTGAACTTAAACACACCAAATATACCTGGAAATGCTGCACTTTATGACCAGAATTTGGCTTTGAAGTGGGTGCAGGAGCACATAAAAGATTTTGGAGGTGATCCTACTAAAGTGACTTTAGGAGGTCACAGTACGGGTGCAGCATTGGCTTCACACCACATGTTTAGCACACTCTCTACAGGTATGCACAAAATTTGGACATTATTTTGCACAGGTATTAAGCCTGTTTGCATTGGTGTTGGCTAGTTTTATCCTTTACGGTTTTAAAGGAAGGAAGCTGCACTCCCCAATAGAAGCTCTCAAGTGAAACCTAGAAAAGTACTGAGAATCACTTCCATCCCCCTCATGCAACATGAGCTCCCGCTCCCTAATGCAGATCTTGGTTACAAGCTTGTGAGGAGGAAATTTAAATTCCTGGCATTGGAAAATTTTTAATGTGTTGAAAAATCAAGACTGCCATTTTGTGCAAGCCAAATGCTAATTGGATCATACGACCATAGGCATTATTCAAGGGTGACAAGGGGTGGTAGTTGTCCCCCTAAAATATTTTGAAGGAAAGCAAATTTTCATAGTATTACAAGCTTGAAAATATAATTTTACAAGCTCGTTTTCCCTCCCTTTGCTCAATTAAGCTCAATGAAATTCTGAATTTAAATTGGTTAACATAGAATATTGGCAATAATTATGTGGTTGCAAATGGATCTCTAAAGACAATTTACCATTTCAACTTTAACTTTTCTTTTAATTTTCGAAGGGGATCCCAGAAGCTAACCCTGTGGACCTGGTGGACATACTATACATGCCCCTGGTAGTTCCCACCCCCAATCAAAATGCTCTAATTACACCCATGTATGCGACCTAGGTAGGAACCCAAATTTTTTAGATAATTTTGAAATTTGCACCCATGCTAGAAAAAAAACATGTAGCTTATCCACAGTGTTTCATTACATCCATTACTACTTTTCACTATCCCTATTTCCCATGCTCCTTCTGAAATCCCCCTTCCCAATTACAAACACACATAGAAAGTTGACTATTCTCGTTATGAGCTAATTCTCAGAAAGAATTTCGTCTGCAAATTGCTTTTGTTTTTGGGAGAAGAGGAGGCAAAGTGAGAGGAAATGGGGAAGAAATTCTGGAAGAAGGAGAAGAAAAAATGACTTGCTCTCTATTTTAATGCCAATCAAATTGTTTTTATGCTGAAGATGGTAACTTACAGATGCAATTGATTTATGAGTATTAAAACTATTAGTGTGGTGAAGCAGTTAAGTGTAGAATGTAGGAAAGATAAAAACAAAGGCATTCCTAGAATATTATGCACTAAATATGGGTTACTCTTTCATCAACATGCATTAAACTTTATATTACATACAAGCACCTATTTTCAAGAGGAAAACAAGACTTTTGCTCATCAATGATGGTGTGATCTTTAATGACTTCAAATGCTTTGCAAGCCCAAAGAAATTAGTGGCTATGGTTGTTGTTATCAGCATTTGCCTCAAATTTTGAAGTGTGAGCTTGCAAAAAACCCCAAGCAGACCATCTTCGGTGGACATGTAGGTATCTAACACTGACCTCAAATGATTTTGTTTTGCATTTCCCTCGTTATTTGTCATCAGCCTTCCTATTACTGTTCCTCCATCACCCCTTCCCCACCATCCAGATGACCTACACAACATCCATTGGAGGCATGGAAATAAACTGCACTCTCAGCTAGGAGCTGTTCTCATATTTGAGAGAGATGCCACATTGCTCCAATGATAACATAAATTCCTGCATGAAATTAGAATTAAAAGTCTCTAAAATAAATGTGAAATACTTGAGGAGGAAGAATAATTCATTTAAACATGTGTCTTATTCAGGCCTATTCCAGAGAATCATAGCCCATGGTGGTTCTGCAACTTCGCACTGGGGAGTTACGCCAGATCCTATGCCATCTGCCACAACCTTTGCCAAAACCTTGAACTGCGACACGAATGGGTCTCCAGATGAAATTGCTTCATGTATTTTGGGGAAAAGCACTGATGAGCTGGTGAATGCATACACAGTAAGTCATTTCTCCTCATATTGTACATTATATATGCCATGAACCAAAGGCACAATATAATTCTTTCTGGTCTAGTGCTTTAGGTTTCAGTCATAATACTTAAGAATCGACCAGAAATAACCTGCAAGCTAGCCAAAAATCGTATGATCCTTCACCTCTTGTTTGCATGTACAGCAACAATTTACAACAGATAATAATGCTGGTACAGCTGTCTTACTTAGCAGACAAATTTCAAGCTATCCGGGACTAGCCACAGAGTTCCACTTTTACGGAGTCACCCGCAATGCACACATGTGCGAATTGGGCAGTGAGCAGTGACGCTAAGCACTTAGTAGCAACTGATTGTTACATTGTACGTCCGGTAGTCGAGAACATCTAGTCCCGTAAAGGTCACAAAAATCCACAAGGGAAGAGGATGCCTCGGTAGCTTAACTGGCTAAAGCACTCGGCCAGAAATCGAGGGATCTGGGTTTGAATCCCGGTCAAGACAGATGATTTTTTCTCTGTGGAAATTCGCACATGTCTTACTTAGCCTTAAAACTACAAAGAATAAGTGTGCCATACTTAGATATGTGAATCCAGAATATTCTCAGGAGAATATTTTTCTAGAACAATGATATTCAACAAACATCTCTAATAATATGACCTTAACGGGATTACTTACTATAGTTTAGTCATAGCTCACTCATCATAGCATTATTCTGGCATAGCAGTGTACTGCTCCAGTAATAATAGAGAGTAAATTTATTCATGCTAATGACTGTAGGATGAAATTAATACCTCCTGGAACACTTGGTACTAAATATTCTCTTATTACAGGGCGCAGATGGACTACTCTTGTCACCGTCAGTTCAAAATTCAACAAGTGGTTCTTTGCCAAATGAAATGATATTCATTCGAGAGCACACTTTCGATGTTCTTGCCTCTTACAATTACAATTCAGTTCCTCTCCTAGCTGGCTCGAACAAGCATGAAGGGCTGCTCTACCTTGAATGTACGTACATATAATATTTTTCCCTGAACTATCTGATTTATCGATATGCATATATTGTAATTAGCAACAACTCTCCCCATCACAATAACAGAGTACATAACAGAAAGGAATTGACTGTAAGTGTTCTAAATCAGCTCATGCTAGCACATTATTGTGAGTATCATTAGAGATTAAACAACAAAAGCTGGGCTTTTAATGGATAAATTATTTACTCTGTAAATATGAAGAGACTTGCAGTAGTTGGGGATTCACTTTTTCATGAGTTCACTTTAATTATATTAAAATTTTCAGCTGATTGGGCACATTGCATGGATCTCAATTAAGTTTTTTTCCCAGCCCATACGCCAGAATTTTCTAATTATTACATACCTGGTAGAAGGTATATCAAATTTAAAATAAATTTTTATGTCTATGGTAAGAAAATAATTGCAAATTTTTTGCATAATTTATTAAAATGTGATAACAGGATTGAAAAACACAAATAAAGAGAGTGTTCATGTTATTTTGCCTTTTCACATTGGCTTGAAAAGGTAGAGCACAAGGGGAAATTCACCAGATAAAAATAATCTTCCAATCAGATTTCCAGAACTGCCAATTTAACCCATATTAATATCTCACCATTTACAGCAATCCATCTTCAAAGAGATCATGAGAATGAATGGTTAGAGTGCAGAAAAAGTCCCTAATTTATTTCAAAAAAGCCACCTAAAAAGTCTCAATTAATTTTGAAAAAATCTTGAAAAAGTCCAAAGTATTTCTGTGAGTATAGGTTCCAATTAAAAAAAATAATTAGGAGTAAGAACTCCAAATTAGTTTCATAGATTGTTCGCTAATATTCCAGAATTTTTTTCACAAATTAAGGAGTTTCTTATAGATTTGACTAATTATGTGGAATCAGGATTTTAGCGAGAAAAATTCCTGTGATATTTTCTTATGAAAGACTTATTTTTCAGATTTTTATAATACCTGGCTGCTACCCAATGACTATTTAAATGATGAGGTGTACCTAAGGTACTATTTGGTCAACCACATTGCAGATTTATACGGTAAATGTTCTAAAAATTTGCTACTTAATACACCACATTGTTCTTATCTTGCCACAAGAACATAATTAATTATGTCATTTAATACATTAATGCTGGTATGTCTGAAATACTGTTTATAGATGTACCTGACAGCTCCGGTGTTCTTGCTGAGGCACTTTCAAAGAGATACCTAGACCAAGCCACTCTAGGGAACTTTGCAGACATGTTTGATGGACTAGTTGATGTGAGTTGTTTAATGTTTTATGTACATTTAAAACATGTGTATTCTCCCATAATTTCTGAGTAAAAGTTATGATACTGTGAGTACAGACAATATTTAGCATCAATGAAGGAATTTTTGGAATTGAAAAATAACATCAACACAGTTAAAATAGTCATGGATTGTTACTCTGAATATTATTGGTCTATCTTTAAAAATAAACTCATGGAAATTAGTACCTCTGCTTCGGAAAATTAATGGTAGCAGTTTAACTAAATTTTTGTTATTAATTGATGAATATATTTTAATGGAAATATCTGTTATTCATTCCGAATCTCGAGAGTTTATAAAACCTAACCTTTAATAGTGTGTGTAATTATCACAATTAAGACTACAAAACTAGCTTTTTCCCAGGTTTGCCTTTTTCTTTAAGTGGAGGTAGAGCCAATGGCTGTATCGCCGTATCAGCAAGTTCTGGCTCCTTGATAAACCAAAGCTAATTTTTGAGTGAAGTTTACCTGAACCATCGGTGACATTAGTCCTCAAAGATTCTAATCAATAGCACTACTCAATCCAAATTTCAACATAAGGTTTCAATCAAAGCAGAAGCACTAAGGTGGTTGGAGCAAGTTTTATGGGCAAATTTGCATAAAACTTTTCATAAAGTAAATATAAGTGATAAAAAAATCACATTACCAATTTGGTTTCTTGACAATTTTGTGCTTTTTTGAGCAAGTATCCTTATAGGTATTGTCATGTATTTCAAAATCATTCAGTTTATGTGGGCATATGTCCCTATAAACATGAAATAATACATTTATTATTTTTTGAGTGCTCGCTAGCAAATATCAAACTATATAATGCAGAGCAGAATTTTCATTTTTTTTGGCTTCAATTTTGAACTCCATGCCTTTGAACCAAGTCATACTTATGTTTTAATTTGACAAAAAATTTAAAATTGTATCACTTATGCTACTACATGTATGGTTATTTCCACTGTAAGAACCGATGCATTTAAGCAAAGTGTGGTCCAAAAATTTATTTTGACTTACATGAAAAGTTATTAAAACGTGCACTAACTGCCTCACAATTACCACTCCAGCCACCACAAGGGCTGATCCTTGAGGGCACAAGCCAATTCTCTTTTATCACTGGTATCAGCCCTGGAACACCTGCTCTTCATCTGTACCCACTGTCATTCAACAAAAGACTGACAAGGGACTGCTGGAGATCCTCTGGGAAAACTTAGGAATGTTCCACTCTTGTTTGAACTGTATAACTCCAAAGAGTAGCATTGAAATCATCACCTCCATCATTATTGTTACCATGAGGCTATTATACTTGAATTATAGTCAACGTTCTACGATGAAATTCATAAAATTAAAAAAATTTTTTTTTCAAGTTTTGCTTCATTCACTTGGAAACTTTGTATCTATGGCAGGAAATCTCATTTTTTTTGTAAGAGGTGAAGGAAAAATTTATTAAGTAATTGGATTCCATCTCATTCAAAAGAAATGTTGAACAAAATTCTGTAACAGTGTACCCATCAAAGTAAACGGGCAGATTTACACTTAAGTCAGATACTCAACAATTTTGACGCTGTGGTTACTGAGGAACTAGATTGCAGAATAATTTGCACGTTTACCATGTAATATTTGACACTGTAATTTCACTATATTGTTAAAATATTGTTTTTAACATTTTCATGAGCAGTCTGATTAACTTACATGGAGCTGAAAGATAAATTAGTGTGAGGTACTTGATGTTTGAAATTTAAGAAAAATTTGTACGCGAAAAGCTACAGGGAAGAAAATATATTGTCCATGTTGAAAAGATAGAAAAATAATTCAATTGAATGGTTGAAGATATTAATAAGTCCATTATTAGAGATTTAATATGGATTTTAGTGTTCCACCCATTAGTAAATTTCAAAATACTGCAAGTGTTTTTTATTTATATATCAAGGGTTTTCCATTCTTTTAGGGTTGGTTAAAATTGACACATATCTAAGCATATTTCATATATGCTCTGCATCTTACTTAGACACATATTTTGACGTACAATATATTAGTTTGGTATTAATGTGAGTTGGAATTAGGCTGCTGAGTAAAGACAAATTTAATTTTGAAGCATGTAAAAATAAGGCCTTTATGCAATAAAAGGGCAACTTTGCATCAATAATACATAATAACTCTGATAGCTCCTGGAAATAATGTGACAAGGCAAACTTCCCAGTTATATCCATGGATAAGGTGCAATAAAATTGCACCAAATGGCCCTTGTAGAAAGGGAATGATTATATATTGAAAAGATATTGTTCCAGTTATAAAGGGAAGTCCAATAACCAGTTGCACCAAATGGCCCTTGTAGAAAGGGAATGATTATATATTAAAAAGATATTGTTCCAGTTATAAAGGGAAGTCCCGTAATGTTCTAACTGGATGTATATGAAACCCAGTGCATCTCCATTTCTCTGTATTACAATTGCAAACAAATAATCCTCTGAAATCAGTAACTAAGCTCAATAGCATGTTTCACAATGATAGCATAATCTCTGGGAATGTAATTTTCCTAATATCTCTATTTATCACTTACAGCTATGTGGGTCCTCCTTTGTGAAGGGAAATGTATATAGATTGGTACAGTTTAATTCAGTAAATAGCAGCAGCTATTTATATACATTCAACTTCTTTGGGAAGGATCATCTTCTGCACCATGCACATACAACGCCTTCAAAAGTTGGTAAGCATATTTACATAGATCGTTGAAAGAGAGTATTAAACCTGTTAATCTTAAAATACTATCATGTATGTGATGTTTTCATTTTCACAATCTAATGTCTTGAACACAAAAATGTGCCTGCAATTTTACAAATCTTGAATTCATCACAACTGTTCAAACTTGGAAAAATACAGTATTTAACTGTTAAATTATTGAAGAGCCTTCATATCGCACTGAACCACTGACACTCATTGGAAGGAAATAAAAAACAAGCTCTTCCATTTTGCATAAAAATCAGGCCAAACATTACATCTCTTCCAGAACAATGATCTTTTACTTCAATTAAAACTAAGTTTTGAATAATTGGTGATTAAGAAAGCGCACCTTGCACCCTTCCAGTCATCCATGATTCTGGCTTCTTTTTGCTGACACCAACTCCTGTGATACCATTACCTCTCGGCTGGCTTCCGTTTCTGCTGGATATTCTTTAACAACCTCTTCCTAATCCATCACAACCTCTCCCACCCTCAAACCCACTGAAGCATCTGCAGATGCCCTCACGAATGATTTCACAACACTCTGAGTGGCTGGATAGTTCACTAATTTTGAAAGAAAGTGCCTGATTGTATTTCCTCTCTGTCTTCCTTTAATTTTATTTACATATTTTCTCAATCTTCCATCATTCTACCCATCCAACGTTTCCTTAATACATTTTTTGTATCCCTCAATAGATCGACTTCATTATGCATTCAATATTATGGATTGATTAAGGGATGTCAAGGCTCCTTTTCAAGGGTTAAATTAATTTTTTCTTTTCCCCTTTTCTTATAGTCACCTTTAATGATTCCCTTCCCAGTTTCTCCTCCTTAATCATTTATTTTGGGCAGATAATTCTGCTCTGTTTGTAAAGAATCCTAATACTTTTCCATAAAATATATTATCCCAATAGGTATGTAAATTGCTCACCCTGATAAATTGAGGAGGATGACGGTTAAAATTTTACTAATGAAAAATGTTTTTCCTTATAAGTATGCTTATTTCCTACATGAGAGCATGGGCATTTCATGGCGAGAAGACCAGTTAAAAAATTAGTCCACCTATTGATGGCTTAAGAACAACAGAACTTAACCTTTATTGATGTGTGAATGGCATATTCTATGGATTTGTAGAATATCATATGGCATGAATGCATAAACAAAAGACATGGACATATTCCTCTGAATCCTTGCTTGCAATCTTTCAAGTTATGTTCTCAAAACTGGGACATGTTATTGTCTCACATAATAGACCTTTAGAAATGTAATTCATATGCATACCTTCATGCTTATGTTCTTGAAATAATATTAACCTGTCTTCCAGAATGCCACCTATGACCTCAGAATAATCCAGTTTTTCTTCCACCATTCAGGTGTAATCCATGGAGATGAACTACTTTACCTGTTTCCACATAAAGATGTGCAATTTGACGATGAACAGAAAAAAGTGTCAGAAATTATGGTCTCCTTGTGGGCAAATTTCATAATTTCAGGGTAAGCCAGTTACTCTAAACAGATCTATTTAGCACTGTTTCCAACATTTTCTGTTTCAAATGTTAATGGTATTTACCCTATTGCAATATCATGAACTTTTAATTCCTATTTTCAGCAATCCAACTCCAGAGGAATCATTAGGAAGAGCGATTCCTCAACTGTCACCATTTACTAAAGACCAGGACAACTACTTAGTTATTGCACAGAATGCTACGGCAGTCCTGGCACAAAATTACCGGCCACAATACACCGTTGCACGAGATGATGGGTTGGCAGAAACTCATTCATAAAAATTAGGAAAAACACTCTCTCGGTAGTTCTAAGCATCAACAAATTGCAACTCCAGTTAGGAATATGACACAACAACCTTTATGTGTAAGCAAGTGCTCATTTCTCAAAGCTTTTTGTGCTTACTTAAATTTATCCAGCAACACTTGATTGTACTCGCGCCAAACACAATGAATGGAACTATGATGTAAATCATGTTGCAAAAAATAAAAGTAAGAAATATATTAAATTTCATGTAGGATAATACATATAAAACCTTCTATTTATCCATAATCAACACTTAAAATTAGAAGAGATAGTTTAAAGTAATGTGCCAGATGCAAATTCATTCCGTAAATATACTCCTTAGGAACATTTTTTAATTGTTTTTTGTTTAATAACTGCAGTAAATTTTTTCCCCAAGACATTGAATTACAGGAGAAATTTGGGAGAATCGGCTTCTTGCATGAGACTTGGGAAACTATCGTGCTTAGGTTTTCAAAGAATAATATGCAGCAGTATGTCATATATTGTCTCTTTTATATTGTATTCATTAGCATCTGATCGTTAATAAATATAAAAAATGGGAAATGAAATTTATAGGGGCATATAGCTTCAACATTTTAACAAACTAGCCTAATTTTTATTAATAGTCTCCATGGTTTCTGAATGTAATCTTGTCAAAAAAATCAATTAACAGCTTATTACACAGTTTTGATTTGAATTGTGAATCCCTCAGATGCTTCACAACTAAGTCTCAAAGACTAACCAAGAAATCACAGAGAGGTAACCTTCTTACCTCAGTCTGCGTTGACTTCGGTTACCATCTGATTCGGTTTTCATCAATTATTCCTCGAAAATTCGTCTTTTTTTGTCGGTTGACTCAAATTTCATTGGTGCCACCAAGTGGCCTCGCTGCCAATGTTATGAAAATGCAGGGTGACCAACTCTCTCTCCTGCTCAGAGTGGCATCATTTCTCGTCACGTGAGCAGTTTGCCGGCCCCGGTTGGCGGCGGGGTAAAGTCGTCGCCTGCCAACCCTAGGGTCGCGGGTTCGAGTCCCGCCTGGGTAAAATATTTTCTGCCCAGGACATGGGTGTCTGTGTCTCGTACGTTGTTACTGTTATTCACCCGACGTAAATTGGCCAATTGTGCTGTATTCGGGGTAGTGAAGGTAAATAAATAAATAAATAAAAATCACTCTGGCAGAAACAGACCTCTTTGGACAGCTTTCTTGGGCTATACGGGTCAACAGACTCCGAAACTGGTCCTACAGCCAAAAGACCAAGAAGTGAATTTCTCAATAAAATCCTCGGATATCAATGGTAGGCCCTATTTCTTTAAATTATGGAATTTGAAATAAATTGGTTTAACTAGACTAAAATCGATTGAAAAAAATCATGATTCCCAAATTACGAAAACTATCAAGTACGAGAAATTGCAAAGAAAAGAGTAGCACTAAAACAAGAATTTTCACTGCTGCTGTAAAATGAGGGTGATGCAAAATTGTTAGTACCGCCACTGATTCATAATAGCAAACTTATCGAGATGACAAAATATCATTTGATAGCAGAGAAGTACATACTTAGATTATTCAGTTTATAGGATTGCTCATTGCCTACAGCAAACAATATCATTATTTCAACCCACCACATTGACATCGCTGGGATTATTATTGGAGCCTCGACTACCTTTGACGTGAAATGGAATTCCAGTGTGAGCACTATGTAACATAACTCTATGCAATGAACTACAGCCAATATCGCAAATTTGTATGTACAATCCTTAGAATGATACAATTTTACAATATCGACTGTAGGTATTAAGCTGAAGCTTTTGAAGCAGTGCCAATCAAAACTGCTCTCCTTAAAACTTACCAAAGATAGGTTTGAAAGTGTGATGATGTTCAGATGATGGCATAAAGAGGGGTCAAGGATATCAGAAATGATGTCACAAAAGAATGGAAGACAAATTTATAGTCATTAAACCTCGACGTCGTGATTCATGTCATTTATTACACAGGACCCAATGTATTGAGAAAATATACATGTGAAAGGAATATTTCATTAATTTTGCCCTGAAGTCCTTGAATGATCATGAAGTCACAACTGCAGAACCATTCATCTGTCAGTACCCACGTGCTGATATCAGGGGCTCCATACCTTTAGGGTCGAGCACCATGCCATGAATATTGCATGCACGGTATATTACAAATATCTAGTGCTATCCTTTGCATTATAGAGGTAATTCCAAGGCCAAATGGATGTGATAAAGTGGAGAGGTAGATAGATTGATCACTGGTAAAAGTATAGATATCAGAGAAGCATGGATGAAGGTTGGACGCATTAAGACACGTCATCGTCATTCGGCATTAAATTTGTTACTCAGGGAACAAAATAATGATACAGATTCCAAGTTAATGGCACAGATCATCAGTTTTGAGAAACACATTGTAGAACTAAGTCGATTCATTCATCAGGTACTCGTCTTTTTTGGAGAAACATGCCACAAATGGATTTCTTGTCGCTCTTATTTAAATGATTAATGTTTACGTTTAAATAAGTAGGTTATCATGTCTTTCATGCACTCAATTTTAGCGCCGGAGTAAAAAATTTATTTAGGCTGTCCTTAACTTTCCCCATTTAACTAAAATTGTGGATAAAACTTTACGAGAAAAACAATGAAACCTATCGAATCCCATATTTGATAGGTTACATTGTTTTGTATCTCGTAACGAAGCGTGCATCTATCATCACAGTCCACAAGTTCTCAAATCACCCCACCATTCATTTCACGCATCTGGCGCACGCGACGCAGCAACACATGGAACAAATGGTAGACACGTGAAGTCATTTCGTACTTTCATTTAAGATTCACTTGTTTACAATAGCATTTATGGTGCGATGTGGGTGAAGTTAAACAACACCATGCCGGAGGAGGTGAACACCTCGTCGAGCAACTCACCTAATCATATACTTCCCGTGCGGTCACCATACGCACAGCCTTTAACTTCCTCTTTTTAATTCTCTACGCCCGTGGCTTATAATGTGTACTAAACGCCTTGGCGGTAGTGGCGTGACGTGGAGTCAAGTCAAAAAACCTTACAACAGTATTTTCGAAAGGAGAATAGCTAAATTAAAAATGTTCCGGATACTGGGTTTTCGGAATTTTGAGATTCCGGATTTGGGGTCTTGTTGTGTAGTAGCTACGAACGGAATAGCACAGGTGAGTGGATGCAACCCGCAAAATGGTAACGCATTGATGGTAACAGGTTACCTAGGATGAATGGATCACTGCATTTCCTAAAAATGAAAGCAGGCGTAATCAAATTGGATCTTTCTGCGAACCAAGAGATAACTTAAATCAGAATTAAATATACGTTTAGTAAATTTAAGAATCCTTTTGAAGAAAAAATGCTGGAAATAAGAAAAATCACTAGTTTTAAGCAGAATTATACATGAATGGCCGAGCATACATGTACAGACTAATTGGCAATATAGGTACATTTGCATCCTTCACACCAATCAATAGGCATTATTCTAAAGCATGTATTTACCATGAGCTTTGTCTTCAAACTTTGTTGCTCCCAGTGGACTACTGAATATGAATCCTCAAGTAAAATTTAAAATACAATTTATTATACATAAAAATGTAAGTCAACGTGTGATAATATTCAATATAATTCTAAGCACTTTTAGTAGCTGACTAAGTAAGTCTCCTCTCATGTTCATTCTAGAGGATATCTATGATTTCGGCTGTAAAACTAAATATTTTAAGCATGGCTGTGATCGGAAGGCATATTGTGAGAATTAAAAAATGTATAAATAGTGGTATCGGTAGTAACTTGGTGGAATGCCTTCATACTGAAATGATGAAATACTTAATTTTCCTTAAAGATTTATTTCGTTCTAACGACCCTGAGGTCAACACATGATTTCGCGTAGAGTACTACTATAAGATAAGGTGAGACGATGAAACCCAGGTCGTGAGAACGAAATAAATCCTTCATGTAGAACTAAGAAATTCATCATTTCATTAAAAATGCAAATCATTTTTACAAGTTAGTATTGAAATAGAGGCCTAAACTATTGCAATACTTAATCGTAGAAATTACACAGTGCTCATTATGAATATACTCTGTTATAGACATAAAAAAATTGAAGAAGAGAAGTCAGAGCATGGCCGATTAATAAGATCTACTTATAAGACAATTCCAACTATGTCATGTAAAATCAATTCTACATCTCATACCTCCATTTTGAATTTTGTAGAGCAAAAAGAATATTCAAATGACCAAAAGTAAAAACAAGAAAGCAGGAGTAATAGTCCAGAGAGTAAAAATCTTTCACCCGCATCGAGACTTGAACCCGAAAACTGTCATCTCTCGCTGAGTGCCACCGATAGTTATGTTACCAATTGGAGTTGCCCGAGGAACCAGCTAGGACCTCGTGTCTGTGGGGTTAAATTTAAAATATTGTAAAAAGAACTGCTTGGTTACCAGCGAAGTATCATCCGTACAGTGTAGTGCGCCTGCAGAATAATTTGGCAGTGCACAATTAAATGATTTTAATTGATATAAATTAACTGTGAACACCTTTGCCGGGGACTAAAACCTGTACGTGGTGGAAGTGCTTGCATGTTCCAATGACCCTTAGAGCTGGACTGGTGGTAGCAATTTATATTGCTCCCGGTAGGACCATCCATAGGTCAAAGGAAAGGAGCCAGACAAAAGGTAGTCCTGAAATAGTGTCACGTGAAACACATTGTTGGGAAGTGGGGGGAGAGTCCTCTCTCAACTATTATACTACCCAGAGAAATGAATGTCACTCAAAGAGAAATGAGTCCTGAAACTACAGGACACCGCTCAATGGGGCGGGTGTCATGCCCGGCATCTGGGGAGGCAAGACCCCTGAGTTCGTCACCTTACAACATCCTTGCATTACAGAGTCATCACAGGATACAAGAACCAAGAAAAGGAAAATACCGATAAAAAAAAGGGACTTGGAACATTAGGACAATTATGAGGGTAGGGAAGCTGGAAAATATTAAACGGGAAATGGATAGAGGCAAAAATGGATGCCTTGGGGCTGTGCGAGGTGAGATGGAAGGACTACTAGAGTTGTAGTTACAGGGTAATCTATTGTGGTGGGGTTGAGAGTCAACATGGGGTAGCAAAAGTATTGAATGCAAAATTGTGGAGGGTAGTAAATATTGAAAAGGTGAGCGACAGGATACTAGCGGTAGAAATAAAAAAAGCGGTTTCCAAGAGACTAATTGTAATGTCTAACCATCTTATTAAATCCACGGACTATTTAGAATAATAAATTTCAAATATCCGTGATGAAATTATTGTAATTCACCATCACATCACTTTCCTTGAAACACTTATACATAAATATTCTCAATTTGTATGCATCCGAAAGTCATCTGCTAAGTGGTGAAAATAAACAATCCAACTGATACATGAAAACAATATGCTTTTTACGATGTTGAGGTGAACTATCATTATAGGAATTAAAATTGTCTTCCCAGCTTGGGTAGCTGTTATTTGTTCATATAGGTATGCATAACAAACATTGCCAGACTTGCCTAAACTGAAATCCCGTTCACAAGATCTAAAATAATCAGAGAGTTATCTATCAGCTGATGAGTGCAGAGCAAAATAAAGTATAATAATAGTATCCGAAGACAGCATTGAATAAAATTTAGTTGGATTATTCATTGAAAACAATCATTCATGCACCAGACTCACAGCATCCATGGCAAGGGTCTCAGCTGTTTGTGAAAAACATAAACATTGCTCGTCACGGGCAGCCTGAATTACCGATTACTGAACTGGAAGGCTTTCATACTGTAAGGGGCATGGCATTATTAATATAATAAGGGGCATTATTAATAGCGTTACAGAACCGACATCTTAAGTTTCTGCACCATATTCAGAATCACTTCTGACTAGGGATGACACATCGACATCGATGTATTAGTCTACTTGATGTTTTATGGCTGAGACATCTAAAACAGAGTAGTAAAATAGTCAGATGAAAATAGGGTGAGCACTTTTACAACCATTGACAATGCGACTACTAGCAGTTTTTTAGTAGATGTGACATCTCCACTTCTGATGCTGTTCTGGAGAGAGGAATAGCATTAGTCGAAAGTAGTGTCACCCGATCTGTTATCGCCATAATCTTTTTTTTTTAATTTTTTTTTAGAATTTTATCCGAGTTGGCAACTTAAACTATACAGACCAAAGTCTCGAGTTTGAACTTCGTGAGGCGTTACAGCATAGAATAGAATAGGTTTAATTATGCTCTAGGTTTCCCCATATGAGCAAAAAATAGATAATCCATATAAAATTCTGCTATGAGCAACAAATAACACAAAAATATATACAACTGGCCAACATTTCACAGTGATGAAAAACAAAAAAAATTCACAATTACAGATAATTAACTCTAAAAACAATGGAAAATATAATATATAACAAAGGAAAATATAATCTCAATCACAAAGAGATAACAAAAAACAATTATTTCTCCGATCACTTCGAAACATATAATCAATAACAGGTTAAATATTTCTATTATTGGCAATTATGCTGCTTAAGGTAATAATTAAAAAGTTTTTCCTTCAAAACAGACAGCGAGGAAGAATTTTTTATGGATAATGGCAAGGAATTCCAGGGATTAGAACCAGAGATGAGAAATGATTTTAGGTATGTATTTGTCCGAGGTAAGAGGTAGGAGGCATACGGTAGTAAGAGCATATGGCGAGAAGTAAATATATTATTATTCTCACTGTCGGTGCACTTGATATTATATTTGTAATTCAAAACAAAATTTGTTAACTACAACATTATTCCCTTCAAATATGACCTATGAGATTCCAAAATTACTCCATCTGTGACTAAATTGGTTTGATAAACGTTATTTATTTTGGCGTTCTTCTCGTGTTGCAGGTCACATAAGTGCTCTGAAATTTCGTGACCCAGGTAGCATATTTCTCCCAAGAAGATATTCATACAAAGCGGCTATGTCATTTTTCTATCATGACACCCTGTAGGTATTTGTTAGGAGATGTTCCATAAACTTAGGAAATTATCATAAGACCTACGTATCTTTATTTATATGTATTATGTACCTACATCAATCCAATTCTCACATCATGCATTGAAAATACATATTTATGCATCCATTTTTATGATTCCAAATACTGGCAGCGGGTCAAAGTGAGGTCTTATGAGGGAAAAGCATCAAAGCTAACATACGTGTACGATAAAGAATCAATACAATTCTTAGACATTCAACAAATTTTACGATAGCTAATTCACTCAGCTGTATGAAAGAAAGTGAGTGGTTATGAAATTTGGAAGGATAGGAACCTTTTTTGAGAGATGGGACTATTGGAAATAAAACGTCAATTCAATTGAATTTGTGATGTCAAATGAATCTTGAATTGAATTTGTGATGTCAAATCAAAATTCAATTGAAATACCCAATTTTACACAACGACTTCATTGAATTTGCGAAATTTAATTGAATATTTCAAGCTCTTTTGAAATTTCCAATTGAGTTTGGTAAATTCGTCAGAATTTGAAAAACAGATAGCACCCACAAGATGATCCACAATGTCCGTCAGCATAGAACGTGTTAAACACTTTGCCAGCCTCTTCCTTAAATCTTTACTCAAGGATGTACTTACTCACATAATCAGCTCCATTCTTTTATCAAATGCTTTAAAGCGCTAGCTTTTTCTGTAGTGCTATTTTATTCTGTTGTCTTAGTTACTATACCCATCATCGTCCAGCATTCTACCCAAGTAACAAAACTGCTTTACCAGCTTCATTTTGTGCCCTCTCACGTTTATGTCAAGCCTCACTTCCATTATCCTAGAATCTCATTTCTTTTCTTTTTAGTGTATTTTGATTTTGGTGCATTTCCTTTGAGTATCCTCATTCTCTTTTTCCTGCACTGAAATTTTATTCCATTACCTAGGCTTGCAATTCTTTTATTCAGTGAATAACCGGCGTCTGCTCATCAGTGAATCTATAAGGTTTTATTGGCTGGCCTCCTGCTTTGATTTTATATCAAGCTCTTCCTATGACTCTCTTATTGTTAGCTTGGTGTAAATATTTTAGAGCAAAGTGAGCAGTGGGCTCTCTGGTCTTATCCTACGACCTGTGCATATCTGTTAATTTGAATCTCTGTTAGCTGCCATCATCTATGTCCCGAGCCATACATAAGTTTTCCATGACTCTCTTTTCTCTCGAATCTATTCCTATTTTCCTGGATATATGTTTACTCCTGTCCAAAAAAACCTTACCACCTTGGAGCCGAAAAATTTCAAAGTCCCTAGTTGGTGTCGCTGTGGCAACACAGTCAAACCACAGTATACAGTACAGTTTATATTAGTGAGAAGTATTCAAAACTACTCATGTGGCAAAGAAGATTTTCAAGGAAACACCGATGAAGAAAACAGATCAGCTTGACCACCTTACTGTGGAATGTCCCATCGTCGGACAAATACTAGTGGCCTATCTCATCCACGGTACTGGCTGCCCAACAGCCATAAAAAGAATCTAAGTTCGCCACATTGGAAACAATGCCCAAATACCAAATTCATCCTTCAAAGGACTGAGACAGAACAAAGTGGAATGGGACCTTTCAATGGATCTTAAAAACCTCAGATTATATCAAGCCTTATATCAAGACACCAGGCAAAAGGTTCCCAACAATGGAGTTTAAGAATGCACACCATCATCACAGAAACAAAGGATATAATGGTTCTCAATGAGAATCAAACTTCTTTAAATGTTAGGAAAATGTTCCCTGGGATTGACATCTTTCGATGCTGTAAGCTAAGATGCTCAGAAAATATTGGTGAAGGATCCTTCAAGTGACAAGTTGCTTATGCTGGCAACGAATTTCCAATGCTTTATTAGCATAGGTGAGGTCGGAGAAGTTGTAATGATCTCATTTGTCAATGCAAGTTTCCAATTAAATTTGAAGTCATTATGAAAGTCAAGGAATGCAACAAATTTTGGAGCTGGCCAATACTCCCGTTTGTATGAATATCTTCCTGGGAAAAATCACGTTACAAGGACGTGCGCTTGCTGTCATTTGGAAAACCAATGGGTTTCATAATGATGGATGCAATCTACCTGATGTTACAGTGGTCGCCTGTCTTGCGCTTTTCCCTCAATACGTGATTAGCTTTAGATCTACAATTACTATCAGGAACAATTAATTCCATATGGTCATGCTGCTTTCTATTTCATTTTGTAAGGATCAAATGTCACTGCAATCTCCCTCATTTCTCCTTCTACATCTGAGGTGAGTATTTCTAAATGTTGGTCATATCCGATAAACTTGTTATGAATTATACTGTTCATTTTTTTAATTTTTCTTGAGTGTCCTTTCTCTGCTTCCTTCTTTCCTACGATAATGCTTCCTCTATACTTTACGCCGTTAGAGATGAGCCATTCAGAAAATTACCATGGTATATATGGTAAAGTACCATGGTATTTTACGCAATTTACCTCAGCCCCTCAAAATTACTGTAATTTTTGGCAATATTTGTCTCAGATCTTTTTCATACCGATGTATTCCTCACATATTATTTTAAGACAGTTCTATATATATATATCTCATACAATCTTAATTACAAATTAATGCACATCCAATCATTTGTGGAACATCTTTACTAGCGAAATATTTGAGAGGCTATCAATTTAAAGGTTTCACCAAAAATTTCTCATGCCAAACAAAAGAATGCCACATTACATGTGGGCTACCCTATATGTTTTTACATTTTCTTTATTTTTAAAACATTAATGTAGCAATATTAATGGTTTATAAGCTGTTAACTATTTGCTATAGCTATTAGCTTTCCTCTTATATCCTCTATTATCTATCAACAGCAGAAAATTGAAAATTACCAGATAGTTATCATAATTTTCGAAAATTAATGTAATTTACCATGGTAATTTACCTCAAATGAATATACAGAAAAATACTCATCTCTAAAGGTACTTCACACTATTTGTTCACCTGTCTGTTTCCTTACTAGAAGATTCTATCAGCTTTCCCAAATTTCTCTCACAGTGCTTTCATTCATCTGTCTTAATAGGAACCTTAATAGGAACACTAGCCAAACAGCACACGCTGCTGTTCTGGATTGTGTATCAAAATCGATAATAATAGGATAAAGAGAGAGGCAGAGTTTTTCCAAATTCTCTTGTATTATTTCAGGAAAAGTCATGAAAGAAGTATGGCTGGAGCCAGGGGTAGAAATTGCTGATGGCAGGGAATGATCTGACAAAGTCAGACTGATAGATAACTAAATATTGGTTAACTTGTAAGTCAATGGAAAGCAGTCCATGTAGAGTTTGCAATGGAGACAGTGCTGTGATGTGGATGACTAACCTAAAGATCAATATATGGAGGTTTTAAAGTAATAGGATGAATAAGCTTGGTGAAAATTTGGTGGAGCATGTATCATAAATGAGGTGGAAGGGCATAAAACATGGGGATCACTACATAGGAGAAAGTATTAAGGAGCAGTGACTTCAGAAGTAATTAGAATGGATTCGGTCATTTTACCATTTTTCTAGTTCTTGCTGGTACCACTCAGGGATATGGTCACTTACCAGGGATGAGGCGAAGTTCTCAACAGCTGAGATTACAGAGCAAGTGGGTCAGTTCTGGGTACCATACAGAAGAGGTAGCCCTCCAACTGAAGTTGGTGAGGGTGAAACCCACTACCTTAAGGATGAAGTGGGAGCCTCAAAGATTTAGGTAGACAGCTCTGACAGAAAATAAGGAAAGGAAACCTTTAACCGGTCTGAATTTGGCTAATCACACGTGTAAGTGCTTCATTGATTCAAAGTAATATTGGATGCCTTGTAATGGATGAATATACACAAAAACAAAGAGACTTGAAGAGAACCACCAGGAGAATTTCACCGTGGAGTGTCAAAATTTTTAACAGGCAAGGAACCAAAATTAGCACAATAAATGTGCATCTACAAATATATACTACCCTGTGAGACACTGCATGGGTATGTGGTGGGGAGTGTTAGGATGCCAGCCTTGAAAAGGATAAGTTTTTGGGAGGTGAAATGGTGAAACTTATTATGGGAGTGTTTTAAGAAGAGTTCAGTTTTTAACATGGTCACTTATTGTGTGAGGATAGAATGAATCTTTGTACCTGTCTGCTCAGCAATGTATCTCTCTTATTTATCCCCAGGAAGAACAGGTCGGTGGATCCACATGGGTCCCACATGAAATCCACCTGAATGCGTGGATATTTAGTGGAGGTGGAAATTTTCTTAATTTTCACCAATTACCCTTCGTGGAAATTATGTGGAAATAGAAATTCCTGAAACTGCATAAATACTCAATATAGTAAGCATGGTGTGTTCTTCTGGATAATTATAGGGTACAAAATAAACATTTAATGCCCAAAATAAAAAATTTTTACAGTGGAATTGATGTGAGACCCACGTAGAGATTAAGTGGATCCCTGGTGGATATTAGTAGGTTAAAGAATTTTGGTGGCATCCATGGGGGTATGATTCGGAATCCATGCAGGACCAATGTGGATCCTACGTGGAAATTTGGTATATACCTTGATGGAAATTTTGTGGATCTGGTGACAATATTCACATGAATTCCACCAAAGATTTCACCTAATTTCCACCTCAATACCCATGTGGTACCTAGAAATGTAGTGTGGCATCAAATGGATATTCTGTGTGTCGCTGAGAAACACACCTATTCTGAATAACTCAAACAAACTAAGCCTAGCACATAGCCTCAGTCTCTAACAGCCCTAATCCTAATCCCTCAAAAGGCTGATAAATACTATATGTTTGCTTATAGAAATATTTAACAAAGCATGTAGCTTTCATTTGTACTTAATTTATTTTTTTGGTTAAATAAATCCAGGGCCCTAAATGCTTGCAGCAATGCAAAGGAAGGCCCTCAATCAAATTGCCCAGCGACTAAGTATATTTTGCATGGGAAATAGATTACAGATAAGAAAATACTTCTTCCAACATTAAAAATTCATAACACTATTTTAGGGGCTGAGGGTTGCTTCTGCAAAATAGTGTTTTGAGCACAAAAATTACAAGACAAAACATACAAGAACACAGTAAAAGCAACAATGAAGATATAAATCATTAGACTGAAGTAAAACAACTGAAATACGATAGGAAAAGAAGACACTGCAGGAATTCCGACAACATTAACCATAAGTGTGCCATCAATAGAGGATATGTGGAACCTAAGTGGATAAGGCTAAAAATTATACTCCTAGGAACAGCCAAGATTATTGAGAGAAGGCAACACTTAACACTTGACAAAAGGAAACATCAAAGATAATAAATTATTGAGGAAAGGGTATACAGCAGGTGATCACAGCACTTTTTCATGAGGTTGACTTAGTAATTAGATACCAATTAAATGAATAAAGAACATAATTACAACAATACACAAAGAGCCAATATCACATCAAATGATCCATACACTAATTGTCGGGACATAATATTACGGCAGGATTATCTGAATGCCTCATTATTGTAAATTGGTAATACAGGGTCTGGTGCTCCCCTATTTATGTTGTAGAAATCGTAGGAGAAAGACTAGTTGTATGATGTCATTCCATAGTTAACAATCTGCACTCCAGTGTCAAGAGAGGCTGAACAGGCCTACCTGAGCCAGCAACTTGTGCGTCGCGTATCAATTAACAATCAATTCTTAACTTCTGGGGTATTTAAAATTAAATTCTGAGTGCAGAGGATTAAGCGATACTTCCAATTTAATCTTCGTGAAGAGTTGTGATCATGACATTGTATCACATGTATTTCAACTATGAGGTGTATGAGGAAAAAGATGATTACTCTTTGTTCTTCTTTCACTTTTACCTTAGTGGATAGTTAACTTCCACTGCACATATCTTTTGAAATTTGAAGTTATAAGTTCAATGGTATCAGGCTCAACTATGTGGAAGTTGATATTCACAAATGAAAAAACGACTTCGTTTTCTTCCACTGATTTATTTTTTTGGTACATGTTTCGACACACAGAGGTCATTTTCAAGTACTTGAAAATGACCTCTATGTGTCGAAACATGTTGTACCAAAAAAATAAATCAGTGGAAGAAAACGAAGTCGTTTTTTCATTTGTGGATTTTTGAAGTTATAACTTCATATTCCTCTCTTTTACCTTTATCTTTGGCATGAGTGACGATCACTCCAGATTTTGTTCATATTTTTACGAAAAGATCAATTGCCTATTTTCTTTATCATTTGTGGTTACTTTTGTACACTGCCGAGCAATATTTGAGGATTTGTAAGTTTGCATTATAAGTACAATATTACATGTATTACCATGTGTGTTATTCCGGCAATATGCATTTTGTTTCCATGATATCCTTAGTATTTCATAGAGGTGAATGCATGCACTCTCCTTTCAGTGGAAACCCAGAGAACAGTTCCCTCTTTTAAATTGGTGGGAAAGAACCAAATTCTACTTCCCTCCTCACCAGATTTCCTGATAATATATGAAGTTTTTCCATCACACATATCCTATTAATATACTGCAATGGTAGTTATCTAAGACTATTGAATGGCCACGTGTTCGGCTATGTTTCCTCAGAAACTGAATGTGTTATGGCCTATACCACTGGATATTTAAGATTGTACATAGAAATTAAACTCGCCTCAAATCCACCTCTTTTTACATCATTTTTGTCGACTTATGGCTGGTTGCAAGAACATTTAGTTATGGAATCAATGGTTATGAGATCCATAATGTTATAGATGTCATAAAACTATTCAGATTGAAGGAACACATCTACCAGTTACTTATTCATCAATAGTCAATAGCTTCGAAAATTCCATCAAATCTTCTATTGCCGGATAAAATTTATGAAAGTAGCCCATGAATAACTGCTAAAGCACATAATTTGTCAGTAAGAGTAAATTAACTGGTCACTTGTCTAAAAAAAACTCTTTTATCAAGTAATTAAGTTTCCAAGTGGTTCATTGCACATCTGCCATCTTGCCTACTTATGGAACTCATAACTCCATGCCATAAATTATGAAACCAATATATTTATTGAATGTTTCTGCAACACTTATTCAATGGTTGCCATGGCTTATGGGTCTCATGACTTTATAAATACATGTGTCATTCCTGCAACCATTCATAAGGCAACAAACATTTCTCATTTACAGCATGCCCTAAGATAGTAAGAATTAACTCAACATCAGACATCTTATGGTCACAACCATTCCTAATAATCCCTCCATGAATTTGTCTTCTTTACTATCCTCACAAAATTCATGTCATAAGGTGCACGCAACCCAAATCACTCTTTTCTATCGGGACTGTATTTAAGATTATATCAATGCTTCCAAAACCTTATACAGGTGAAAGAAAAGGAGGCAAGAGACCAACCATCAAGGAATCCCAAAATGATCAAAAACCAACAAATTGAACATGAATTATGTTTATTTGCAAAAATACAAAAATTAGTTAAAAACATTTTTAGTAAAATATGTTCACTTGCCTTTACAACTATGATAATAACACATCTTTGGCATTATTCATACAATTTGTATGATATGACTAGCTTTATTCTAACATTGAAAAAATATCTTGAAAAGATTTTCATAAGTTATATCATTGCCCATTTTGATGTATGCTACTAGGCATGAATAACATCACGAGGGCAATAATATTCACAGATATAAATTTCCACACATTTCCTGGCATAGAGCCACTGACTTGGAACCAAGTGGTAAGTACCACTCCACAGTCTACCTCTTAATTGACATTAGTGTCATTTGTACCATGAAAATATCAGTTCCACTCTCAAATGCGGATTTTTTTTGGGCTCCATCAAATTGCATTAAAGTTATTCCAACATTCTTGAGTAAATTAGCATCAGAAAATAATTTCCCACATCAATTCCCTCACAGAATCCTTCATCTTTCACCATACCCTCCATAAGAAAATTTACATAAAAATAGGCAGTTTCAACATTCAGATTTCAAACCATAGGGCTTGTAATCATGAGATCATATATACTCTAATCCAGGCCCAACAATCACTAAAACAATGGATGATGAATATATGTCTTTTATAGTTACACTGATGGTTTTGGTCCCGGGGGAGAAAACATTTTACCAATCCAACAAATTAAATAGCTAGCATGTGGAAACACTTCCAGATGCAAACATTTCACAATATCTAACTACAGATTTAAAACACATGGTAGAACAAATTTTAAAGCAAATACTTTTTGTTTCTCATTTTAAAACCAGCTTCTCCATTCATTTTAATGAGTACCACCATTTGGGGTATGTTTTGCACAATTGGAAAATGAAGTGTTTGTTCTGCTTTTAGTCAAATAATAAAGCAATTGACTTAGTTCTTGGACTGAAAGTGGGTATCAGTACTGGCCTACCTACTCCCATATTCCCATGCCTAGAGTGCTGTATTATGGCCTTTCAAATTCTAAATCATTTCTTCATGAATTTCTCACAATAAGCGTATAATCAGTTTCCAATGATACATTTTTATCCTTCCAAGGACTCTTAAATGGGGACGAACTTCTTCAGGTAGTTCACTATATCAATATCTCGGCCTTTTATTCGCAGTAAATGCATTATATCCTTAGCTAATAGGGCTTTCATTTTAGGCCGGCTGAGAGTCAACGCTTTGAAAAGAAAAACCTTCTGATGGATGCCAGCAAACACAGATTGTAAATACAGCACCAAAGCTTCAGCAGAGAGAAAGTTTTGATCGAAGTTCTCCCGGACGTCAGCCAAAAGAACTCCTGAATATGCAGGTCCAAGTATTTTCTTTGAGTTTACATCAAGTATGGTCACAGAATTCTGCCAAAGAGATTAATCAGTTAGCCACATGAACCTCAAATAATATATTATAGCAAAAGAAAAAAAAACAAACCTACCTTATCACGTGGACTGATCATGTCATGCACTGTCAAGCGCTCTGGTACACAAAGCCCAATAATTTTATACTTTTCAATGTGAGCAGATACCAGAATACCCCTGTGCCACCTAGGGAGAAAATATTTGTTTACATGAAATAAATACAAGAGCAAAAATTACTGCAATTCAGAGAGTAATGATGATGAAAATGAATAAAGTTATTACCTCTGAGGTCCAATTGCATGTATGTGCAGGAGAAGCACTTGCCACTGAATTACTCTCAATAATCTATATACGTTCAAAACAAAGTCACTGTCTTTTCATTTTCCTACATTAAGTTCTAAAGAAGTTTAAGAGACTATTTCTCTGCAAGAGTGTGGACACTGTTTTCATGAATGAGAAGTACAACAAGCAGTGCCTGATTGTGCTGCATGAGAGATTCTCACAATTCAGATAAAAATTTAAGTGGCAGGCAAAAAATTACCAAAACTTCTCCAAATGTGGCTTATAGTCACTTTTACATTGTTGTAATCATTGGCCATTTAAACAACCTGAATGATCAAAAGCAGATCATAAAACTAACCTATCCCTAATTCTCATCATTGTTCACCACAGAGATTAGCCATGCTTTTGGTTCAGTTGTTCAGTACACTGTGCAAGAACTGACCAGTGAATGCCATTACTGTAGCCCTGGTTACACGATACATTAACCCATATGAGCTAATGTATGAATGCATGAACGCGTGAATGAATGTGAAAATTCATCGTGTAACCACATCAACTTATATGAATGCATGAATGGGTGAACAGGGAAATGGAACCTGTTCTATTTCGTTCATGCATTCATCCATGAACTTGTACATGATCACGTGCAGGCTAATGTATCATATAACCAGGTCTTAAGATGCCATTCTTCCTGGCATCTACCTCATGAACCTATGATTAGTTCCAACAGAATGCTCTCAACTATTCCACAGCTGGGTCCAAATCACAAAAATATTGTGCCACACTGTACCAAACAGTGCAGCACCACATGATTTTTCTCGAGATGTACCCTACGTATTGCAACACATGGACAGAGCACCAACATCTGGTCAAGGAAAGAAAACCCTCCAACAGCCAACAAGTACACATTAGGGCATATGTGGGTGCTGCAAAGCAAGTTCCCTGATCAGTGGCAGTTTCTGTAGATATAATCTGTGGCAGGTAAGTTTTTGCACATTGGAATGGCATGTATCCCACATGACAGAGTTGAAATGCTCGCCAACAGACAATTCAAAGTTAATTAACCCAAGTGAGAAACAGTCGTGTTCCATCACAAGCAAACTAAGTACCATGTAAGTACTAAGTAACATCTGGCCAGACCACCAGACTTAATTGTTGAACGGGCCCAGGACAAAAGTAAAAGTCATTGCCTCCAATAAACATGATAACCAACTCACAACTGCCAAGTCTTTCATTATCCTTCAAAATATATTCAAATTGGTACACTGAATGCTATTCAAATTTCATAATGTAAATCGAATTAATACCTATGCCTCATTAACTTTTCATACGTCTTTCTTCAGAATAAATGCCATAGAACGACATACACAATACAAAAATCTGAAGCAAACACTGAAAATGTCACATTCCTTTACGAGGCTTAGTGATGAATGTGACAACTGGAGACTATATTTATGAAGTATACAAATATTGTGACCTGTATTTGTTTAAAGAAGTGTTTTCCATGGGTTACATGGCAGCTATATCATGAATTAAGATTCGTAAGCACAATGTATCACAGCCTACCACAACATATTACCCATGCTATATCTTAACGCCATTGGTGGCAATTGCATCATAATCCTCAGCAAACCTGGGGTCCGTTTCTCAGAGCTACAAGACGCATGACTATTTCACAGGGCAGATGTGTTACTCAGATACACCAAACCGAAGACTTTACCAGTCCAAATAACTGGCAGGCCTAATTAAGACAATATATGACTCGCATTTTGATGTTTACAATGTGTTTCCTGTGTGTTCCTTGCAATATTTCCAATTCAAAAGTTGGTACAACATTTTTGGGTAGGTACAAATGATTGAAAATGCACTGAAAAATATTTTGATGCCATCACTCACCTTAAAGGTTCCCAAGCGAATGCAATTTTTCAGGTAAACCAAACATCTTACTATTTATTTTAATTTATTAATTAGAACTTAAACAAGTATAACTGCTCTTAATTACATATTTCTTACAATCAACTCTTTTTTTACATACACAAAAGCACATGTCCTGGGCAGATAATATTCTACCCAGCCGGGACTTGAACCCACAACACTCGGGTTAGCAGGCGAGGACTTTACCCCGTCGCCGAAAAAGATATGTTAAGATAAAATCGTTTATTTTGCCGAATTTTTAGAAGAATGAGCTCTAAATGGTAATTATTTATAAATCTAATGTGTCAAGATACCAGGTTAAGTTGGTTTTATCTTTATTGAACCACTATTAATGGCTTTATAACATGATAATATTACTAAACTTCATGGTAATATACTATAAGTTGACGTTAAGAATATTTATCAGAACTTAAAGTTCGCATGTCTAGGGATTAGTGATCATATTACTTAATGGAAATGTATTGATAAGTAGTTGTTTAATACTAATACATTAAGGATTGTGAAACATCAGGATATTTAATTATTTTCCCTCGACTGCTGTGTCGCCCTGAATTTCGCTCAAAAACCAAGTTACCAAGCTCAACAAAGTCGTGAGTTGACTTTCATTTGAATAACAACTGAAAAATTACCTGTGACATATAAGAGTCATGGTTAACTTATCATTGTTCAATGGTGAAGGACATGGGCATGGTGGAGGGAATAACTAAACATCCCGATGTTTCACTCTTTCATTTATTAGTAATAAACAACTACTTATCAATTCATTTCCATTAAGTAATAAGATAATTGAACTGTTAGTAATGGTAGCGGGCGTGACTTCATGGAAATCCTTCATAGTAGGAGCGTCTGAAGAAATTACAACTTGACTGTTTCCACATGAGGTTTTATTGTTACCGACCATGGTTTCGTTACAGAGTAACATTATCAAGGTGCCTTCCAAGGTCCTTGATAATGTTACTCTGTAACGAAACCATGGTCGGTAACAATAAAACCTCATGTGGAAACAGCCAAGTTGTAATTTCTTCAG
Source organism: Ceriagrion tenellum (assembly GCA_963169105.1). Classification (NCBI taxonomy): domain Eukaryota; kingdom Metazoa; phylum Arthropoda; class Insecta; order Odonata; family Coenagrionidae; genus Ceriagrion; species Ceriagrion tenellum. Next base: position 64,062,956 of record OY720638.1, read on the forward strand.
ACACTCCTACTGAACTGTTAGTTCTGATAAATATTCTTAGCCTCAATATACACCATATTACCATGAAAGTTTTGTTGAAATATTAAGTTGTAATGCTGCAGCATTGTAACACATCCACCTTGTGAAATAGTCACATGACTTTTAGCTCTAAGAAACAGCCCCCTGGTCGTACAGAGGGAGCAAGGGTGATTTTAACTCACTGAGCCCTGACTGGCAGAACCAGAGATATATCTATAAAATAATTTTGTGGGATTACTGATGGTTTCCATTTCATCTGGCATACAATGTCATCTCTAAATATATGTTGCTGCTGCCAGTGTTGTAGACTACTACAATGAGTGCATAAATGTGGCTCAAATTTAACACCCCTTTATGGTTAACCTTTGACAGTTTAATTCGACCATAAATCAATTTCTTCCCCAAGACAAAAATTTATTTTGGCCCGCCATCTGATCGAATAAAAGAATCAAGGAAACGGTAAACTGAAATTTCTAACTTCAAATGAAGTTGAGGTTCACAGAGGACATTTTACCCAGGTCACTTCGCTCATAGTAATGAAATGACAGCAAATCAGGTCTTTCTGATAATTTCAATTTTGAGTAAATGACTTAATTAAAAGAACAGAATTAACAAATATTAATTACCTCAAATATCTTGAATCTGCTTCCACTGGCACAAAGTAGACAAGGGCAGATATTATCTGCCATACTTTTGGACGTAGGGCATTACTCCCAGCAATCACAACTGTGCGTCCCGTCAGTAAGGAAAACAGAATATGTTGAGCCACTTTCGAAAAAGTCTTGAAGAAGTGCAGTATTTTATTGCCTAGAAAAAAAAATTTTTTAGTAGAAAATAAACCCATTTCACTTCTCGGAAGGCATAAATCACCTGCATGCCAATGAATACGTAAGGAACGGAGAGATTAGATTTCTATACTCATGGATACCAGCACCCAGCCATTTGTCAAGTTAACTACATACAACATTTATTGTTTGATAAACAGCACTTAAATATTCCACTAATGCTAACGTATCATAAAAAATCATTGAATATTCCTTATTTTGGTAACAAAATCCTTAAAAAAAACCTCTTTATCATAGGATGATCCACATTAATTTTCCACCAGCAACTGTGGAAATTTTCAATTCTCAACTGCTACAAAAATATCAAATTTTAGCATCAGAATATTCCTATTGTCACCCAGTCTTAGTCTTCAGCCAACATCAACTTTTGTTTCAAAGTTAAAACACCGTATTCCTACTTCTGTCCTTGATGGCAACTCTGGATCACAGCATTCCTTGGTTTCAGGCTTGAGGGGTCGAAAATACCCAAAACAACCATTACCTACTATTTGAACAGAAATATAACACTATCATAATCTGCTGTACATGTGATGTTAAAGTCATGACAATTTGCAAACTAGGCCACCTACCACTGAGCGTTTGAATGCATTACAAATCATTCTAAATGGAAACTTCCAAGAAATTTGAAATGCTAGTTCAAAGTCTTGCAGCTGAAAGTTATTGCACACATTACATAATGATTCCCGATGCTCGAGTACTTGATAACTGAGAATTTACAGTTTACAGTTGAGCAGCATTTTGAAACAAACAAAAATGGATGCTGTGCAGTCATATTATTTCAACTAATAATACTTCTCATAATTTGCAATAGTGAGTATCAATCGAACCAGCTAGCTCAGGGTGCTTAGCCAACTTTCAGCACTTACCACTTTGCAATGAAAAATGGAGCAAGGCAGAGAGCACATGAGGTTAATATAGTTTGACATTAAATATATCTCAAAAAAGTATATCTTAGCATGTTTACTAAATATGAAGGCATTTACAATAAACAGTAAGCACAAACTATAAGAGTAAAATAACACTACTCAGGAAATCAACGGGAGTCTAAATTACCAACATTTACCTCAAATCAAAGCTCAAAATTTTGCCTTGCATTTACAAAAACAAAGGTGTGTCACTACCTTCGGCTATCATGGATTGATGAGTGAGAGCAGCAGCCACAAGCTCAAACCCTACATTTAAATCTTGTCTCTGTTTTTCAACAAAAATCAGATTTATTTGATTGGGATTTAACTACCTTGAGATCACTCTTCATGAACCCTGGCCAGCCCTTCAGGCCGGGAGACTCCTTGAACTCATTTAATTTTTTACCCCTGTGAACACACTAATGCAACCTTCATCTTGTCACCCAGCCCAGTAGGCTGTTAGTTTCAATTGTTTTGAGAAACTTTTACTCCAGAAGAGCAACTGCCCGCCTAATTCATCATCTGTTTAGAAAAATTAGAAACATCAATTTTTTCCAGATGGCAGAAAGCAAAATATGCTCTTCTGAGGTTTGACACTTCCCTAATCCCATATCAATAGCCTAACTACCATAGTAAAATGCATGTAAGAATGCGCATGGTACGCAGAAAAGGTGGAATAATTTGGCTGCAAAGGCTCAAAGACTCAAGGCTCAGTATGTTCAAAAATGTTTCATTACTATGCCGGCCCGGGTTGCAGGAAGTGTGTAACACTGGGCAGAAGTGATACATCTATTTTTCACTCATCACCAGAAATAATGCAACTAACCTGGATAGGCCACATGATTTTCAGCATACCCAGTCCAAATGCATCGGCACCACAATTCATCAGCTGGGAATGCAAAACTTTCCGAGACTTGTGCATCTTGGAACTCCAACCCATCACTGCTGGATTCATCATCTGAAGAGTTAAACTCAGTGTTTCTAGCAAGTTGCACTGAAACTTCATGGTTGTCACCAGAAGAGATGTCCGATTGCGTGGGAATATTTTTAGACTTCACATTTTGTTTTGTGGAGCTCCTCATGTTAACAGAGCTTGGACCAAGGGAGTCATTAGTTGAGTCTACAGCAGAGTAATAGCTGCTACTGGCATCATTCCAACTTGCAATCTGGAAACAATCATTCAAAGAGCTCAAAAATCTTAGCTAAAGAATGAATTTGAAGATTTTACATTGGTAGTTTGGAAATCAAGCCTAGCTGGATTATGAAAACAAATTAGGTACAATGCAAATAGGAGCTTTTATATTCAACATTATCATAACTCACAAATACTTTCCCATGTAACTTCCTGCAAGAGTATGGCATTTGTATGACCAATGAACAAACCTATCAATCCACTCATCAGAGAACTCAGCTGCCAAGGACTGAAGTCACATACTGACATGAGCACACTTCAACTCCTAATCATTTAACCAAAGCAACATTTTATAACCCTCAAACCGTGACGTCGGTCTCCAAGACCACTACCCCTTAAATACTGTTATGTATTCCTCTTATCTTTTTGTGTGCGGCCTGGTTTCTCTCAGTAGCTTCCTAACTTCACTCAGAGAACATACTTCCAAAGCAACGAGAATCTGCGGGGCAAAGAAGTATTTTATTTTTTACTTTTCTGGAAAACCCGGTCTAACCGACCGATGTCACAGTTAATGTGATTTTTTTTTAAATACCAGCCCCTTCAAAGGTAAGGTAAAATAATATTTCTTTGTGGAAATAATGTAATTAACTACGTGAATATTTATTTTGGTTTATAATACCATTTTGATGACAATAAATCCTCATTTAGGTCATACAATCAAAGCCTGGACCTTCAAGAAGATCATCTGTTGACCTAGAAAAATTCTCGGATGCAGACTTTGACCAAAAAATCAGGAAATGTCTCCAAGAGCTCAGCAATGAATCAGATGCGGATAGTGAATTAGAGGAGTCCGAGAGCAGCATAGATGGTGAAGAAGTTTCTAGTGAACACAGCACGGATTCCTCAATTGAGGGCGATTCTGAGGACACAGATAGTGAGGTTAGTGATGGCATTTGTGATACGAGTGACAATTTTTTTTACGGGAAAAGCAGTTATACCTGGAGTAAAAAAAAGAGCCAAAAAGAGTCATCAGAACAGCTCAGGGGAACATTATTGGGCAAAAGCCAGGGCTGAAAGGGTCGGCATTATCCATCGGTTACAATCCTTCAGTGGTTGAAGTTTTCCATTTGATTTTTAATAACAAAATGCTTCGTGTGATACTAGAATTAACGAATGCAAAAATTGTAAGTGCTAGGAATCTGTAAGCCGAAAGGATCGTCCTGAATATTCCAATGTTGATATTACAGAATTGAAGGCTTTCTTTGGCCTTCTTTCGCTTACGTCAGTTTTGAAATCTATAGGGAAAATGCCCAGAGACTTTTTTCCACAGGTTGTACTGGACGACCGATTTTCCGATCAATAATTTCGAGCAAAAGATTTGAAGAGTTAGTGCAATGCCTTCGCTTTCACGATCCAAATACTCGTGAGTTCAGAAAGAAAACAGACCCTACTGCAGCCATTAACTAGATATTTGGCCATTTTATTGAAAATTCTCAGAAATGTTTCTCGTTGAGTCCTGAAGTTTGTGTTGACAAAATGTTGATACCCTTTAGAAGCAGATGCTCCTTCAAAATGTACATGCCAAAAAAACCTGCGAAATATGGCATCAAAGTGATATGTTTAGTAGATGTCCAACACAGTTACTTGTACGATGCGTATTTTGACTGTGGTAAAGATTCTGATGGCAATGGACTACTAGCAACAGAGAGAAAACTCCAAAGACCTTCTCAGGCTATTCTCAGAGTTTGTGAATCCATTTACACAACAAACATAAATGTGACAGCAGATAATTGGTTTTCATCAGTAGAGTTCCAGTATGTATGGATTTGCAAAAGATAAAACTCTTCTCTCATATGTTCCAAAGAAGAAGAGAGCTGTATTGTTAGTCTCCTACATGCACACAACAATTGAGCAGGATGAAAAAGGATTACTGGACATAATTTCTTTCTATAATCGCACAAAAGGAGGCATGGACACACAGGACCAAAAGTGTTCTATTGATAGTTGCATTAGAAAAACAAAGTGGTCCCTGGTAATATTTTATAGAATGTTGGACATTATTGGAGTACGCATTGTGCATTCATTACAAAGGTACATGACTAACGAAAAGGGCCAGTTTTGTCGAGGAACTTTGTGCGCAACTTGCAGAACCGTATATTAGGAGGCGGTTTGCCAATCCCAGAAATGGAAAATCACTGAAGAGCTGCATTGAGCAGGCGATAGTGTCAGGAGAAGAGGAGGATACCTCCGAAAAAGGACCATCAAAGGAGGATAAAATGGGAAAACGCGAACCTGTTGCCCTTGCCCATATAAACTAAAAGGAAAAACACAATATAAATGTGTAAGTTGAGATCAGCCTGTCTGCCTTGAGTGCAGAAAAAAAGTTTGCATTCAGTGCTTAAAAGATATTTTAAAAAATTCTAATTCTAGATATTCAGAAAATGAAAATTATTACCAATATTGTTACTATGTCATCAATTCTTTTCATAAAAACTGTAATACATGGCTGTACATCTACATGTTTTATAAAACAATATGGGACACGAAATAACTTATTTTTCATTTCTACAAATATTTCCTTATCCTCTCCACGTGCAAAACATACTCTGACTAAATCAATCGTCTCCCAGTGGAGACTCTCACCTGGTTGTTTTGAGCTTCATGTTAAGTCATTTATCTCCTTTTGTTGCCATTGGTAAGTGGATATGAATTTCAGTAGGGGTTGCAGAGCTTGAGTGAGGTTGAGGTGGTGCAAGGAATCAGATCAACTAAAGCAGCATCAACTTCACGGATGGTACATCAAATATTTACTCTATGGGATATTTGTATTGTATGCAGCCCTTAAAGATGCAATGCCAATTGAGAATTGTCTTGCCGATTACATTGGTCAAAAAGACCTTGTTCGAAAGTGTTTTATACGCATAACTTACAGCTCCCATTAGCATGAATGCAAGTAAATCTTGAATGGAAAGTGTGTACTGCAAAAATAAGCCAATTTCACAGTAACAAAAATCAGTAATACATATTCAAGTGTAGGATGAATTGCACATCAAAAAATCGTTAAGAAAAAATCAAAAGTAATTAACTTCGGTAATGGAAATTTATGTGAATGAGAAAGAAAAGATTACGGCACAAACCCCACAAAGAACCGCAGATAATACTTCAAAAACAGAAGAAGGAGAAAGATAGATCAGAGATGACAGTTTGAGAGACCGATGTCACTGTTTGCATGACTTTTTTCATGTCAAAGTTTGAGTTTTGAAGTATACATCTGATTAACCCATAGAAAAAATTACAATTAAAGGGCTCAAATGATGGAATTTTATACAATCGAGGTGGAAAGGATTACAGCACACATCCCCAAAAAAACATGAGCAATTATTCAAAAACATAAGAAGGAGAAGAATATTTACAAAATGGCAGACTGAGAGACCGGCGTCACAGCTTACGTAACTATTTTCACATCAGGGTTAAGCTAGAAAAAATAAAATAGTCACTGAGAGGTTAACCAGCACTGCCCAACTACTATTGGAAATTGGCAAGAAGGCTTTGTGTGCTTGATGTGAAAATGCGAGGAGGGAACTACGGAATTGAGCACTGCCATGCAAAAAAAACAATGCAAGGATTCAACATGCCCTGCCATTTGTTACGAAATGCTCCACTCAGCCTCCTGTCTAAGTTTTAAATTATGCTTCAGAGCCCATTGCAGTACCCTGTTCCACGAAATCCTTCAACAACTTTCAGCACAAAACAACCTCAGGAAATTTCAAAAAGACATCCATGGGTGGTGTTTGGGAATTATTTGGCTTAGTTCCTTCATCTGGAACTTATCTGCTTGCACTCACTTATTAATGGAAATTGGCACTGTCTTCCTCGGGATTTCCCACTGAATCTGATACCCAATACCGAGTTGATCGGATGAATTTTGCATGCCATTTAAGGTGATAAAGCCTCACAAGCCAAGTTTACCAATAAAATAAATAAGTAAATGTAATGAGGAGGGTCCATAAACTGTTTGTGAAGAAAAGAACACACCAGAGGACTGAAAAAGGCTAAACTTCTATGCACATTCCTAGTCTTAAATAGGGGCCTCGAAGGGCAGGAAGAAACATGGACATAATGTATACTCATCCCCTGAAAGAACAGCAGTTTGGAATAGTATGGAGATTATTGTCTGGGAATAGTGCATAGCTCTTTCATTTAAATTCATACACATGCGTTCTCAGCAGACAGAAGTTCAGAAGTTTTTCTTCGATTCTCTGAATCAGACTACCAAAAATCACAATTACAAGGTAAAAACCCTTAGGAAATTTTAATCATAAGGCCCTTGTCAAAATAAGGAGATTACATGAACCCTAGTTATGGATTCGAAGATTTTACATCAATGCAAAAAATTTGAGACAGAATCACTCCAGTTTTGTGTCTAATGGGATTGCTAAAAGCGTCCATAAATGAGCTAAGACCAAGCCTTCTCATGAAACACAGGCACTAAGGGTTGTTCCATGCCTAAATCAAAATATTCCACCAGGAACATAATTAAAGAAAGGTCCACATGGTGAAAAAGTGATGGAATAGAAATTGCTCGAGTTAGGAAGACAGAATGTGTTTTATAGAAGGATTAGATAATGGAGGACCAGAAATAAGTCTAAGAAAGCTATTCAAATTAGGGAAGACCCTTATAAATGGGATTTTAAAATCAATGATTGGAGTGATATTAAGATGGAAAGGAACAATAGCAACTTTATCATGATACAGATATAGACTTCAGTCATAATGAATGCGTTAATAAGCTGACATACAACAGATAAGTTGTATGTTAACATGAATTGTTAAGTTGAATTATAAGTAACAGTTAATAAGCTGACAGATGGACATATTCCTTAGATACATGAGTGCCAAAAATGGAAGTTAATTGATAGAATAGATAGAACTTGATAGAATAGATAGAAATTGATGGAAGTGAATTAATAGATTAATTTGACTGACTTCCCTTGACTATGATTGGAATAGTTTCACTCACTACACAGTTAACAGCATTCCAGTTATTCACGTGGATAATAAGAGTAATATTATTAGGGCTACTGTCACAAGATAAAAATCTTACCTTAACAGGTGCTTCATTTTCACTGGCATCTGATACATGCTCCAGATTGCCACCATATGGTAAAGCCAAACTTGCAGGTAACAACTGAAGCAGGAGCTTCCGGTACACATCACATTCCAATGCCAGCTGTACATCTGTTTTGGTGGACTCCTGAGACCCCAGGGTAACTCTGTCCCCAGCATAACCATCACCTCCACCCAATCCCCAGAAGCACCCACCCCTCAATTCCAGGTCACAGCTATCAAACTGTGATTGAATTTGGCACAAGAACCATACACTGATGGCCACCCCAAATGGACTAAGAGCTGCAATGGGTCGAAGCTCAGCTGCTGCATCACCCCTTCTTTGGTTTGAAATTAAGGGCCCATGATGACCAACCATCAACTTGACGTATGCCATATAGTGCTCGACCTCCAGGATTTCAGATGATGAGAATGAATCCTTCCATGGAGATAAAGTTTCGAATAAATGTGTGTTTTCCTGGGATAGAGAGAAACAGTCAAAAATTATGTCCTTATCAGTCATTTAGTACCCAGAATAGATATAAAATACTTAGCATGGACATTTCTACACTTATATCTCTAAATTGCGTATGGTTTTTTAGTAACTAGCAGCATCATTAGATATAAACTCATTATATACATTTATATATAGATATATACATTTAATGACCACATTATGCAAAGGAGAGGGGGCTAAGTGTGATATACAAGAAATTAGAGGGCAAACGCGAAGGAGAAGTGGGGAGAAGGGAAAAACACATCGCAAAGTATGTTCGTTTGCTGTTGTGGTGAGGAGAACACAATTTACAAATGTTTTATAATACTATGCAACACTAATTGACATAACTCATACAATGTACATGGCTCTGATTACATTAAAGATTACTACAGTAATAAGCTAAAGTAAATACATATAAGACACTTAAATTCAAACCACATTGCATACAAACTTACAAGCACACTCCTTGCGGACTGAAGTATTCTGTTATACTCAGTTTGCTGTTCAACAAGCTGATCCAAATTAATGGAGGATATGTACGTATTAGTATCCCCATCCTTCTCTATATCTTCATCTTCCAGTCTCTGCAAGAGTTTATTTTAAGAGAGGCTATTTTATAATACAGAATACATACATGGAAAAATATAGAAAGCATGAAACATCAGTCTACATAAAAATAAACTTTACAGTTCAATCCAATCATAGGAATGACCAACACATGATCTGATGATGTGCCTGAGGACCTGACAAGGTCTCATTACCATACATAAGAAACCCTTCATAAAAAAAACAAATTACTGCAAAGAGTCTCATGGCAATGGGTTCAAAAATGTTTAATTCCTCCCAACTAGTATACATTCTATTCAGTCTTTGAGAGAATTTAAATGTACTCTAAGGAAATTTCTAATTGAAAAATGTTATAATAATGTAAAAGAACTGTTCAGAGAATAACTAATGGTATGATCAATGTAACAATTTTTCTGTATGATGTGTCTTACATCTATGTTGAGCTAAACATGTAAGATCTTTGGACAAATCAAGTTATCATTATTATCTATTATCAATAAAAGTAGGCAATTCAGAGAGGGAAGGATTCACTGGTGACCCCTTACTATGTATTATCACCTAGATACAAAAACCTTCTAAGCTTTGGCTGATAGATAGGACTTCACTATAAGGAGCAAGATCTGAAACTCTTAATCCAGCTAATCCCTAGTCACATGGGAGAGAATCATACAAACAATGCAAATAGAAAGTATTTGTGAACAATTTTGTCCATAAAACTTTGTGCAAGTATGCACTTAATGTTAAGGACTAAAGATAAGTATGATTCCAATACTACGGACAGGATTTTAGAACAGCAGTTTGAACACTCATTAATAGCTGCCATTAAAAATGTCACTGATCATCACATTCGAATCAACAAACATACACATTGAGCTGTATACTAAGAAATCAAAGTAGTGATGACTGTGAGAAGAAATAAGTCTATAGCATACAAAATTTAACACAGAGCTCTTGCTGTCACATTTCACCAGTGAAGGAGCCATGGGGACTTGGGGGGAGGATGGTAAGGGGTAAGTCCATGGGATCCAGAACCTTGGAGATCTTAAGGAAATGCTCGACTTATGAAAGTTATGCTTGTTTTTTTATTAAAAAAAGATAAGACTTCATTAATCCTTTCCATCTCTTGAACCACATTTTCAACTGATATGAGTAAAATTTCAAGCATGTTAAAAAAGTAAAATACAATAAAAATAATAAAATAAAAATGAAATTACAATTCTCACACTTTGGTGCTTGGAGTATTCTTTCAGAAATTTTCAGAGCAACATTTAAACATTTAAAAATCCACCACTACACAGGGAACTACACCAATTTTAAAAAAATGTTCACCCCCCCTCAACATGAACCCCCTGAAACGAACTTCTCGCTACATCCCTGCCTTCACCTTCTTAAAATATATGTCATCAAGGAAGATTTCATATCATTATTTAACCCTTTGAGTGCCACCAATTTTTTGGTGGGCACCCCCAGAAGTGCCATGGATATTCTGATATATTTGCAGGCCTTTATTTGTAAAATTATTATTTGTTTATTACGGCGAATTAATTATTATTTTTTACCATTGTTACATGATCATTTCTGTATTTGAAAGAGGATGCTTTTTTGCTACTAAATACGAAAAAACTAAATTTTTTTTAGCAATGACTCATTGTTTAAACAGGTCTCCTCATAGACAACGATATATCGTCGTTGGCACTTCTGGCACATTCTGCAAACAACGATATATCGTCGAGTGGCACTCAAAGGGTTCAATAACATATTCAGGGAAATAAATCAAATCTTCATGTATACAAGATATTCTTTATTTAGATACTATTTTTAGGTATTGTATCAGAGTGAATAATAACTTAGTATCAGGATTATTGCATGCATACCACATTTTAAAAGACATTTTCAGTCCTCTCAAATATTGCAAACTTTAAGTGGTATTTATTAAAAATAGACTCTTGGACCATACAAACATCCTAAGCAGCCCAGATATAATTTCCTGTTTTTGAATACTCCAACAAACAAACTAATTTTCTTGGGTGCAAATTTTCCTGTTCTTAACTACCAGTGCCTAATGAATATACAAAACTATCACAATCCATCACTATCAATTAAAGTAGTACTTTTAATTTGGAAATATTAGCAGAGAATGTGTGTACAATTCTTTATTTTATTATTGATCTTTGGTCTCTGACTGCACAAAATATGAGTAACAGTGTCAGAAGCAATATCAAGGCCACAGTACATTATTCCAAGGATTCAGGTAAAGTAGTGTAAACCATGGGCGACGTGTTAATGCAAGTGCTTTCAGAGGAAGGCAAAAGTTAACATTATTAATATAATCCCCAACCATCACATTCAAAACAACCAATTTTGAAAAGAATTTGTCTATATAAGCTATCATGCAACAATTTTAAAGCTGAAGGGCAAGATTCAAAATGATAATCACCTGTTTCCACTGAAAGTATTTATACTGTATATCTTTCAGTTTCTGCATACCAAGTGATACCTCCTCAAGGAATAAGTATCGATTCTCCTCCTTCATTGTGTCTGACACCTGTAAAGAACTCTTAATGATTCCATTTCCAAACCAAATACTAATATTTTGTTCCTGTAAGCAAACTTACCTGCAGAAAACTTTCTCTCAGCCGAGAAAGCTTGAGCTCTAGACGACTCTTATTCCTAGTAATATAGGCAAGGCATAGAGGCCGCACAAAGCCTCTTGCCGATATGTCGTTAAGGGTAAAATAGTGCACATATGCATGTACACCTTCAATGACTTCCGTTTGGAGCACTTGAGTATCCATTGAGAACCTGAAGGATCCACTGAAAAGATTAACGAAGAAATTGAAAAAAAAACAAACTAAAAACAAAAAGCACAATTTGTCAAAAATCAAATTCATGCACAAACATGCTAATTTCTACAATTTAAAAATATGTATAAAAAACTTTAGTTTGAAATTGATCCTAATAATCGGAAGGAAATTCCTCCTGATGACTCAATCAAAGGAGATATTTTCACATAATCATAGATAGAATTCTTGGCAGGGCTATCCAAAGAACCTACTTCCAACATGGCATTAGCCAAAACTTGTTCCATCGAAAAAAATTGAGGAACTTCATGCAAGAGACTAAGTCCTATCAACGAAATGAGTGAATGATCTTAAAAGGATGGAAAATAATCTATTTCAATCTATTAAGGACCCTCTTTGAGTATTCAGCAGCTAGGGATGCACCACAAAAATATCAAACAAAAAGAATGCAACACAATCCAAAGAAACCCAATCACCATTGAAGCTAGATTGGCTGCTTCTATAATAGCTTCCAACGATAAAACTACCCACACAAATAGGTCAAAGGGTGGCTGCAAGATGAAAGATAGTCCATTAAAAGATTTCACCTCAGTCAGCTGATGGCATTATCTTTCAGAGAGTTGGCTGCATGTGACGCCATGAACTGGACTACCTTTTGTCAGGCTCCTATCCGTTCAACTTGCTGACATGGGTAGCCCAACCATGAGCAATTTTAAATATTCAGGCCCAACCTTGGTGCTCACTGACCCAAACACGCTATTGTGGTAAACTGATCAAACCCATTGGGGGGGCTCTCCTACTCATCACATGACTTCAACGGGTACAAATATTCTGGCTTGTTGTCCCTATTCTTCACTACTAGAGGACTAACATATGCTACCTCACTCATTTTCTCATTCTCACCATCATGTATGGTACACAATGTCTACTTGAAATGCCTCTTCATCAAGTCCACAGGAACTGCCTCAACATTAAGTCAACAGGATTGACTAACTTAAGTGCTCTGGCTAAGGCTAGATGCTCGGAAATGCACTGGTCTTTAGAAACAAAAATTGCAACCGATCAAAATCATGCAGACGAAGTAAATGCTGTCTCAGAAAAGCATATATTTGCACACTAAGCATGAATACCATAAAGCACATAACTAAGTACAAGCTATTAGTAACTTTACGAGAAACTTTCACTGACACCAATGTCCAAATCAAACTCATAACTACAACTCCCATTTACTTTTCCCAATGAATAAACTGAATGCCTACGCTTCTTTATATATTGGTGGCAAATAGTCATGTATTTCGCACATAGAATCAGCAGATGGCATGAATATGCAATCACAATATTTTTAGCCAAACTGGAAAATCTGACAGATTACGCTGGATTGACGTATCAGCAATTTTCTGTTCTTATTATGCAACTGACTATTACATTACTGGCTCACAAACATTGCACACTTGTGCTCTTCTCTTCGACGTCATACCTGTTGGGTGCACATTTACTTCATAGAGGAAAGGCTTCTCTTACTTTAAGAAAATTTCTTTATGTATTACGTCTCTTAAGGGACCACCGACCGTAAGCAAAATGCTGAGGCAGTAGCCAATTTACCACTGACCTTGCATTAGCCTGGTAATCAACTGACATTATCTTGAGGATGAAATCATCTAAGTCCACGCCGAACGCACTAATATCCATTGGGACCGTTATGAGAGGAATCGGTCCCTTAACTTCTGAGAATTCAGCCAACACAATGACGTCCTGCATTGTGCACATGCATTCCTAAAACGAGTTCCAAAAACGATGCATGGTAAGGGTTACAACCTATTTCCCTGCATGAGCAATCCACATTCATCATGGCGCATGTTAAGCAAAATTTAAAACAAAAGTGCGAAAAATAAAATACATTACCATGAAAGTTGAAATGCTTGACGTTTTCCTAGATTCTGGTTCTTGAGAGACTCTAATCTCACTTGAAATATCAGTGTAGCTCATTCCAAGAGCAGCCACTTCGGCGAAAATTGAGGCCATTTTTCTTTAAAAGAAAAACCGTTACAATTCGGCAAGCGTTAACAATTAATGGCATTAACAGGATTAATCGCAGCCCACGTAACAATAACAACAGTGGGCCGTCCCGTCCTAAGCAGTCCGATGTTAGCCGGCGTTAATCGAATTAATCAACCGGGAGTAGTTCTGCATTGGCCGCTACGAGCGCTATTTAGAGAAGAGTATTTGTATTTTAAGCGGCAAATATGACGACTGGGACAAATTGTTCAGAATTACTACTTTTTGCAATAATTCTAGGGATGACTAACTGATAATTATCCACCTTTGGTCAATTATAATGGATTCATAGATATTTTATTCTCATTTTCCCAATATAGAGAGTGCGATTTATTGATATTGAGGAACAAAGTTATTCTGACACCAGTTATTAATTAGATTGGTAGCTATTTAATCAGTGCTAAAAAGTCCTGTACTTTTGGAAAAGAAAAAAAATGCAATTAGCATCATCAGCTTATGGCACATTACTAGTCCCAGTACACTTTTAATGCTAAATAGAAGATTGTTAACCTTGTACATGTGTAGCAACAAAGAATAGGGCCCAGGACTAAGCCTTCTGAGTTACCTACATAGTGCCTCGTATTTCTTGTGGCATTATGAAAATCCATGTTACAGTAATTGTTTTTGCACTTTCAGCCTACTCTGTACTTGAATGGATTTCATCAAAGCTATGACCCTTATAATTAGACCAAATACACATTGATATAATTGGAATATCATCATGTTTTAGCAATTATACCTCAAACAGAGCTAGCCATGAGCCTATCTGATGGTAGGTGAATTTAGTCACTTTCAGAATTTTAGTTTAGTAAAGGGGCAGAAAGAAAGCTTCATTGGTCTCTATTTTTCTATGTGAGGATTTGAATATAAAAATAAATGGATTTAATGCTAAAACAAAAAGTCTGGCACATAAACTGTGCCTCAAGACAGATATGTGGTCCCTTCTTTAGTTGTTTTGAGATCCTTCAGGCTCTGGCAGATGCATTATTTGATCCATTCAAGATAGACTCCACTGATGATATATCGACCTAGTCACGGGCGTCGCCGCCATAGGGGACATGGGGGACGCGTCCCCCCCAATATTTGAAAAGTCAGTTTTGTCCCCCCCCTAAATTGTATAAAAAAATTTAATATAAATCGTAATATTTTTGTTTAATTGCATACATAACACAGCAAGCCCGCCCGATCGGCCGCTGTCAGCAAGCACGGTGCTGGCCTTTCTCCTCGCCGCTCCACACTACCCCTACCTCCCCTCTCACCGCCACCCTACCGCCCCTACTGCTCATGCGTTGGTTATTTTTGTCTCAGAGACACGAGTCATCGGTCACTGCACCTGCAGTTCCAGCGGCCACGTGGCTCGGTCTTCTTGTGTGTGTTTAGTCGACAATGGTTCATACTATTTAGATGTATGTTAAACTGTTTTTCATTATGTGTTGTATCCAACGGTTATAGTTGTTTTAGTTGATACTTTTTGGAAGTACGTTGAAGTGTTTCTTGACAAAATGAAGCGAGCAGAGGGACAACAAAATTTGTTGTCATTTTTTAAAAAACAAAAAAAGGACAATGGTAAGTAAAGCTTATATATTTTTGTGAGAGATAAAGCGAATTTGTAGATAGTAATTGATTTCATGTGGGGGGAGTAAAAGAAACAAATTGTCCCCTCGATGATGATGGGTTTACTGACCTGAAATGGCCATAGTGTCTTAAAGTTTATTTTAAAAGAGATCTTAGTGTTGTTATTTGTTATTCTAACAATTATTAAACAATTGAACGCGTTGGTATGTATAAGTCGCACATTATAAATCCAACTCTGACCTTGCAGCTATTAACCGCCTTGCATACTATGCTAAGACAATCTATAAACTCGCGACTTATATTATCTTATTACCAAACAGCTACATTTAATTTGAGTTATAATATAGGCTAAATGTTTTCGGATGAGCATTTTTTCAATCCCCGCTTCCCCTCTCGCCTTCACTCCCAGCTCTTAGACCAGAGCCAGATTTATAATGCGCGACTTATTTAATAATCCCGAGTTCTGAAGCTGTATCATCATCGGTTTGCTCACCTTCAACTGAAGCACAGCAAGATGGAAGAAACAACCAAGACGTAGTGGCATCAGGGGACTGCTCTGTTCGTCACACTTCTCCTCATCAACCTCAGATTCTACCAGGGGATTTTCCGGTGCAAAAACTTCCAGGCAGAGTGCTGAAATTCCAGACCAGTTGGTACGAGAGATTTCCTTGGCTACATGTGGCTGGAGCTGTAGGGGTAAGCTGTTTTTACTGTGCAAGATATGCTCAATTGTGCCCAGGCAAAACGCTAGCTACCAAATCAGATAAGGCTTTTAGTGAAAAAGGGTTCAACAACTGGAAAAAAGCTATTGAAAAGTTTGGAAACCACCAAACGAGTGATGCGCATTCCCAAGCTGTTTTAAGCTACTCTCAGTTACAAGCACCTATTGAGTCACAACTGTCACATGTTAAACTCGAACAACAAGAACTTGCTTTAGAATCTCTTATGACTATAATAAGTAGTGTAAAGTATCTCGTTAGACAAGGTCTGGCAGTAAGAGGTCACCAAAATGATGAAGGTAACCTAATGGAACTATTGAAAGTTCGGTGTGAGGACAAGCCGTCTTTGAAACGGTGGCTAGAAAAAGATGTTACCTATACTCACCCTATCATACAAAACGAAATCATACAGATATTGGGAAACGAAATTGTGTCCAGTATAGTTCAGAGCATTAAGTTAAGCAACCCTTTGATGTACTCTGTCATTTGTGATGGGACGCAAGATATTGCTGGCATTGAACAGGTCAGTGTTTGTGTCAGGTGGGTTGATGCTGATCTCCAGCCTTATGAAAGTTTTTTGGGCTTTTATGAATCGGCAAATACTTGTGGAACAGATATAGCAGCTCTTATTTTTGACGTGTTGCTTAGTTTGCAGCTCCCTTTGTCCAATCTTCATGGGCAAACTTACGATGGAGCTGGTAACATGAGTGGTATCCATAAGGGAACTCAGTCAGTAGTGATAGACAAACAACCACTCGCTGACTACATTCATTGTGGTGCTCACTGTGTCAATCTAGTAATGAAAGCAAGCTGTGAGACTTCAAGAACTGTCAAAAACGCCATGGATTGGGCTCATCAGCTAGGAGTATTGTTTCTGAACACAAAAGCTAAAGATGAATAAAAACATATAGTTGAAGATGCAGCTCAAGGTCCAGTCAGTAACATTGCAAAAATAAAACCTCTTTGTCCCACAAGATGGATACACCGGAAAGGACAAATCAATGAAATTTTGCACAAGTATCCATTGATTTTGAAAACTTTGAATGAACTCACAGAACGCAAGTACGAAGGAGCCAGTGGCTTGTTGAGTGTGTTTGAAGATGGGACCACATACTTAGGCCTGATTATGGGTAGGAAAGTTGTTGAACTTTTGGAACTACTGAACAAAAGTTTTCAAGGCGAGAATAAAACAGTGGCTGGGTTATGTGAATCTGTTAAACACATTGTTGATGGCCTACAAAATCTCAGAACCAACCAGCAGTTTTCTTCTGTGTTCGAAGAGTGAAACAAGTACATAGCTGAGTTGGGCCTAGAAGAGCTAAGACTCCCAAGACAAAAAAAGTGCCTAAAAAGATATCTGAGGGAAATGCTGATGGCTACGAGTTTACTTCAACAGAAGAACACTTTAGACGGGAGTATTTTGAAGTCATTGACACGGCTGTGCATGGTCTCAAAACTCGTATACTTGAACAGGCTGGTATGAAAAAACAAATACAGCTCGAGAAAGTCCTGCTAAAAAGAGAAGGTTATGATGTCAATGTGCTAGCGCCATATCTGGAAATCAACGGTCAAATGTTGAAGTCAGAACTTGAGCTTTTCCATCAAAGATACAAGATAAAGAATTTAAAAGACGCCAAGGACGTGTTGACCTCTATGATGAAAGAGGTCAGGGAGCTGTTCTCCAATGTTGAAGTCCTGGTGAGACTAATGCTTGTATGTCCAGCTTCAAGTTGTGAAGCAGAGCGAAGTTTTAGTGCTCTGCCTAAACTGAAGACCTACCTAAGATCAACCATGACTCAAAAAAGGTTGAATCATGTTGCTGTTTGTTACGTTCACAAAGAAATATTGGACAAGGTAGAAGCAAAAAATGTTGCAAAACTGTTTATTTCAAAATGTGAAACTAGGAGAGGTGATTTTGGTTACGTAAAGGATAATAAATAAACCACTTTGGGGTTGTTTCAGTTCCAGTATACATCCGTTTAGCAAGTGGTCAATTTGAATTTTTATAATGTACTGTAAAGAGAAACAAGTCTAAGATTTTAAAGTTAATGTTTACGTTGTAATGTGATAGACCGTATGTAATAACAGTAGTGTGTGTAAAATAAAGCATATTAAACCTGACCTGATAATGAGTTTTTATTTGATACCTATATACTATATACATTTTAGAATGAGTTTTCAATTGTATGTTTATAGTTTGTTTTTTGAACGATTGGACTTGGAATCAAGCGTGTGGTATAGGGCGTTCCATTGTTGTCAAGTCCAATGGTTCAAAAAACGAACTATAGACATGTTTACAGGTTAAATACAAATTGTTTCAATGAAAAACCTGCTTGTACAAATGTAAGATTTTGGGTTTAAATTAGTGTTCAAACGTCATTTCAAGGTCACAATTTTTCTAAAATTCCTCCCGTCCTGTCCCGGGGGGGTGCCCCCGGACCCCCCATTTGTCCCCCCCAAAGTGTTGATGCTGACGACGCCAATGGACCTAGTACATGCACAGAAGTAGTTGGTGGTGCACAGAGTCAGAAGCAGGAGTAAAACTGAATGAGATTTAGCTTTACTGTCAAGAATGGAGACGCCAAGGTTGATATGCTCAAAAACCTTTTATGTACACAGATAGTTTACTAATTTAGTGAGTAATTGAAGGTTTACGGGAATTCGCTTGGTCCTTTGATCTGGTCCCATTCAGTCAGATGAAAGGATTATTCCCCAAAAACTCTACAGAGAACCCTTACACTTCTGGCTTGCTCCAGCTTTGACTCACATGATTTGTGGACAGAGGAGGTTTATTTTACAACTAGACATTTGGAAAAATATTAGCCCTCGATATAAATAACTGTAAATGATAGGATAATTTGAACCTCTTCTTCATAGCAAAATGACATATTGCAGCTTCAAATGTGGCTTAAATAAATGTCAGTCTAATGGGTGAACTTAGAATGAAATGGCCGTTCAGTGATTGAGAGATAACAGCCCAACTGTTTTATTAACTTTTGGACAGATAAATATCTGTTGTCATCACTAAGCACAGTTAAACTCCACCCATTTCTCAAAATTCAATCCATGCCTGAGACCTATTAAAATGTACCTGTCCATGGTGGACTCTGTATAGAATGCATGACATTATTATTGTGGAGCAAAACCATGGTGCCATAGAGCAACAAAACTGAAAAGGTGAAAAATTTGCAATGATTGTGTCCTGAAAAAAAAAACAATGTTTGGCAAGACATACTAGGTGGGGCGTGTATTATTCAGTAGCTCAATACTTCCATATTTGAAAAACAGAAAAGTAAATATTGCAGCCTACTAGTCAATTATAACATAAAAAAGCATGTGTATGTCATACGCACATTTGGTGGTCATGAGGGTGTTGTGCAAATGTGCTACATGCTGAACATCTAAGTGATTTGCTATGTGATAATAATTACATAGAATAAAGAGCTTTTTATCCAAGCTATTGGTGGGGAAGCCCAATCATATAATCAAAAGTGAGGGATAAGCAATTCATGCTCAATTGAGAGCTAGTGGCAGCCTTAATTTCACCACCATGTCTTCTCTAAGTCTTTGGTCCATATTCTGATGATATACTCTCCTTCTTTTTACATAATTTTCCTTATCAGGTGGTCATTCATTCACTCTACTTCTTTGAATGCTTCGCCATTTACAATTGGTTCCTGTTGGTTGTGTGCAAAAAATACGTTCTATCAATTCATAGAACATTTGGAGGTGAATCTTATTTTCAGGTGTACAATGAGTTCCGTTGGTATAAAACTAATTGTGATATTTGCTCATAACAAAGAATTTAAAATTAATGATTGCAACATAAGAAGGCATTCGACAAAGTTCCTCACAAAAAACTCATATATAGGTAAATAGCATTTATGTGGAGTTAATAGAAAAACAGTGAATTGAATTGGATGAGTGACTTTCTCAGTGATAAAAAACAAAAAGTAGTTATTGATGGTTTTAGCTCTGATATGGTTGAAGTCACATCAGGTGTTCCTCAAGGAAGTGTGATCGGCCCTCTTTTATTCATTATTTATATTAATGACCTAAGTTCTAGAGTTAGCAGTAATATAAGATTATTTGCAGTTCTGTCATCGGACCTTAACAACGTTCATTTTTGGTGCAAAGAGTGGGGATTAGAAAATATCAACAAATGCACCACAGTTCACTTCCTGCAACGGTCATCACAAAAATTCCCCACCTATACTGTGGGTGGAGTAAACATAAAATCTTCAGATACGGTAATATATCTTGGGATTCCCTTAACTTCAGATATATCGTGAGGATTACACATACAGAACATATGTGGTGAAGCATTAAAGAAACTAGGTTTTGTTACACGTATAATAGGAAGGTCCTCAGGTGAAAAAGTCGAAGAAAGATACTACTTTGCTTTGGTTAGGCCACATCTCGAATACACCGTGAGCATTTGGGACCCTGGTCAAATAGATTTAACCAAAATAATTAATAAAACACAAAGGAAAGCAGCGCGCTTCATTAAAAACTGCTACAAGCGTACATATACTGTCTCACAACTTTTGGATGGATTAAGGCGGGAGCCCCTAGAGACTCAGAGGCTACATGCTAGGCTTAGGTTGCTTGAGAAATTCAGAACTGATATTTTTCAGAGCGACATAGAGAATATTATCATGACTCCTCACTACATCTCTAGGTATGACAGATGCGATAAAATAAGAGATACACTGCCGAAAAGATAGGTACAAAAACTCTTTCTTTACGTGAACAATAAGTGACCACAATAATAATTGAGCCCCACTAAATACACTCCTATAATTCATGTCAACATTTCATCTCCAAAAACTTACACATTTACATGGCTGGTGACCTAATACCCCCTGCCAAATGCCCATGTGGTAGCTTGTAGGGTATTATGTAGATGTAGATATAATAGTGATTGCGAGAAGTCTGATAATACTGATCAACAAAATTTGCTACAAGTTTTTTCAACTTTTGACTCATGTCAAGGTAGCTGAGGCACACTTGCATGACTACAACTCCTTGGAGTCTGATTTCTCTTCCTCAAGTCATAGCTCACCCAGCACATGCCTCTCATGTGGCAACTAGTGATCGCAACTTGAAAGTTCTTAGTGAGCGAGTCATGAATCTTCATGCTTATTCATTTTGTTCACCAAGTAAACAAGTAAAGGTCACCAAGTCACCCCAATTCAGGGACGTGCTTACTCAGGGTTGGTACGCATCTTGAAAGTCAGAAAAAGTCAGGGAAAGTCAGGGAACTGAGAAAATGGTCTGGAAGTCAGGGAATTTTGTTGTTGGTCAGGAAAAAATTACCCACACTCGAATTCGATTCGGCATGCGACTTGTTCATTTGCACTACAGATCCCATAGTTCATTGTGCTGAGGCGTGAGTCTTGCGCCGAATAACTCGGTAAGGGGACGGGGATACAGCATCAAAAAGACCAAAAATGCGGAATATCAACGGAGAAAGATAATTTCAAAAAAGTAAGAAAGAGTAATCCCGGGATTGGAAGCTTGAAACACGTGACCCTCTCCTTGCTTCACAGAACATATCTGAAAGATCCCCAAAGCTCTGGACTCAACAGTTGTTTCTAAAACACCATAGTGCTTTGCCAACCTCATATTCGAAAATTCCCCTAGGGGCAACAGTGAAACTGATCCACTCATTTTGAGTATGCTTCACGAAATGTCGAGTCGCCCGAGGGGAGGCACTGGAGGGAAATTCTGGTGGAGGGGAAGGGAAGCATAGGAGGGGAGGCGTTGCTGCCGATTTCGAATGTTTTGGCACGTGCAAACCTCGTGAAACTGTGTGCTAGGGCTCAGGATTACCCAAATTGTAACTTAGAAGTAGGATATGTGCATAATGTAAGTGTCTCCATTTGTAGATGAAGGATTCTTTTAGTCTTTGTTCGGATGAATTTTCCAAATAAGATTTTGCGCCGTGGCGATACACATAAAAAATAGCCAAAATTCATCAACTTTGACGAGAGTTTTCTTCACTAGGGAATTTTTAGAAAAAATTGCCCTGAGGAAAGCATAGATTGGACTTTTGTTCAAATCTATTTTTAAAAATATCACTGCGTAAGCGTAGCCCAGGAATTAGAGATGGTGTGCAGCGGCTCTTTTGGTGAGAGGTAGCTCCCTTAAGTATATGATTCACAATCACTGTTCAAAGATTTGAAACACTTTCTACCATAGCAAGTACCACCTGTCTTTGGGTTAGCTGGCCAGTGCGTGACTGACCCTATTTATTGCTAATTTTACATATTCTAATAATACTTCCAGTTATTAATAAAATGATGAAAAATATGATAGTTAAGTTTAAGATATATATGCATTAATTCTAATGAATGAAAACTGAAAAGAAAGTAAGTGTTGTTTTCTTTCAAAACTGCATTTTACATTTATTTTTTAATACACTCTATAGACAAGGTTTATTGTAAAAGTTGAAGGTTGTGTTCGCTGAGATGTGAGGGCAGTTATCTGCTATTAGCAGAGGTTTCGGATGACATATGATCTTGAGCATTGACTCCACACTGGTCACATTGTTTTCATGTCATCCTATTTGTAAGATTTTAGTAACTTAACCAAAATACAAGTTAACAATGGAGCTAGTATGTCACCGATTAATTTTTCTTTCGCAAAAGAAAGGCATGCCCGGAGCTGTATTGGTTCGTATCACATTAACATTTACCAGAGGAATGATATTAAATATATTGTATTGTATAAAAGATAATATGAAAACTCATCAAATATCCGGGATCAGTGTTATATTCCACACAGCCTCTAAAATTTCCTTCCCATTGTCTCGAATTCGAAATATGATCCCTTTTCCTGCACTTTTACTATCAAGATAAATTTGTATGTGATGCTTTATTTATGCTCTATTTTATGTACAAGAACTGATGTGCCTATACTTCACATTTTTCCTTGAAAAGAAGGGAATAAAAGAAGCTGTCTTAAACCATAATCCTCATTATTTCTTTACTTTTCCTGAAATGAGGAGATTTTTAAAAGTCAGGGAAAAAATCTGTGTTTTGGTCAGGAAAAAGTCAGGGAAAATCAAAACTGGCAATGCGTATCAACCCTGTTACTAGGTGCCACTGCAATCAAAGATCACCCTTGGATGCATGTTCAACTATCTTCAACTTCTCAGAAATGTCTAACACATAGCACATTCTCTTTACCAAAGAATTGGACATTATATATTAATTATATTGCAGGTGGAAATAATTAGTTACAAAAAAGATGTGAAAGCAAAACAAGCTGGCTCACCTGGATCACGCAAACATTGAGCAGTGATTCATAAGACTCTATAATGCAACATCTCCCATCCAGGTAATTGAAAAGCCTGCTGCAGGAAAACTAGGGATGGTCGGATCAGATCTGCAGATCCAAAGATCTGCAGATCTTTGTATGGGATGAGATACTGATATCGGATCCAAATACTACAGTAAATCAGATATGCATCAGGGAGTTTTAAGCGATTGAAGTGCCGGCTGTCATCGGCTATAAGCAACTTTCTGCCGAACAAATAGAATGCTGCTGATGTACTTCATTCGACAACTGGCTTTTGCTGAATGTAAATCAAATTCACCCCTTATTATCCATCTCATTATTCTCAAGAATGAAATCTCAAGATGTGGTATGACAACAGTCATTGCATCAACGTGACAACAATCAAGGATTAGTATTATTGTGGCATCGACATTGTCTTTATTTTAATATTTAAGTTTAACATTTTTAAACTCTAAGTTGTTTATTTTCAATAAAGTCTCCAAGGCTTAAATTCTGTTATCATTTGTGAATTGTATATACCTTTGAATACATCCAAGGATCCGAAAATAAGAACTGAGATCCGGGATCCGAAATGAAGGATCCGGATCCGGATTTGGATCCGAAAAAAAACCTGGATCTGCCCATCCCTAAGGAAAACCTTATGTGAGGACAAAAATCAGCCATTCTATTGACTTGAATGTGGCCATTGGCTATGAGCATGAGCAAAAGCGGTAGTAGGAGGGGAGCGAGGGAAGGGAATGGAAAGGAATAAGGGAGGAGGCTGTTACAAGAAGATCGTACTTGCATTTGGTAATATTAATGCAATCAACAAGGCCAGATGTATCCTAAAAATATCACATATCAAACCCGGAAACACTAGGATTTCCTGATTAGCTACAGGCAACACTGGAGCCATTAATGTCAATGAATTTACAAATCAAAGTGTTGCACATTATTTTTACATGCCATTGGTGAAAATAAGTCAGGGAAAAATGAGATCATTAAGTATTTTGAATGTTGAACTAAATTTTTTTTCATTTCCCATCACAAAATCAGACAGTACCAGGCTCCTATGCTTCCTACATTCACCACACACACTTAGATGGCCAACAGAGTCAGTTAAGACTCACCACTATCCTTATCAAATCTTTTATACACCTTTCTTTCTGAGATCTGATCTGACAACAGCTCACACTTCCATTACCATCTGATCCTAGGGAATATTAACTATGAGCAGGAGTAATGATGTCTGATCATACACAAAACCATAGAGTAATGAAGTATATTATATTTACTCTATGACATAACCATGGGTATATTTAGAGATGGGCCATTTTGAAAACACCATGGTAACTTTCAGTAATATTCACCTCCGTCTCATGTATTATTCATACCAAAATTTTCCAAAAATCATTTTAAGCCAAGACTATAGCTATTTCATACAAGCTGAATTATAAATTACAGCACGTATTACTAATTTGTGGAAAATTTTAATGTGTGAAATTTTTATAGGGCTATCATTTTGACCGTTTGAGCAAATATTTTTCATTCCATTCAAAAGAATGCCAAATTGTGTATGGGCTGCCGTGCGTGTTTTCAAATTTTCTTCATTTCTAAGGAATTCATGTAGCAATAGTGACTGTTTAAATACCGTAAACCCCTTGCAATTGATATTGGCTTTTCTATTGAATCCTCTCGACATTCAATGCAGGAAGTTAAAAATTACCAGAAAAGTATGGTAATTTTTGAAAATTGATGCAATTTCCCAGGTAATTTACTGCATGAGAGGACTGTGAGCATCACCAAAATGCTGCAAGTACTAGGATGGGATTCTCTGGGACGGAGAAGAAAAACAAATAGACTTTGTGCACTGTTCCACACATTTGAGGGGGAGAATGCATGGGGGGAACTGCGACAGAAGGTTGAAAACCCGAACTACATTGGTCGAAATGATCACCAATGCAAGGTGAAATGTCAGTCACAAAGGACCAATGCAAAAAAGTTTTCATTCCTCAACAGGACGATTGTAGCTTGGAATAGTCTTCCAGAACTGTTGGAGCCCTTTCCTGACAATATAAATGTTTTTAAGAATACGTGCAGAGAATTTATTTTGGACAGTTTATTCATTGTTAATTTCAATTTTTTTCTATTGATGTCTGATTTTACTTTATTTCTGGTGATTAGTTAAATGTCTGCGGTACATAATTTTACTGTTACCACCTGGCTAATAGCAAACTTGTCACTCTTTTGGTTAATAATGATAATAAAATGAAAATTATGATTTCCAAACATTGCATGTAACAAATGATGTGGTACGAAGTCACTCGCACGGGTGCATATACACCAGGGTTGAAATTCGCTATGAAAAAATCATTTGACTTGACCGGGATTCGTACCCGGATCTCCCAATTGCCGGTCAGGTGTGTTAGCCATGTAACTGGCTAACACACCTGACTGGCAATTGGGAGATCCGGGTTCGAATCCCGGTCAAGTCAAATGATTTTTTCATAGCGAATTTCAACCCTGGTGAAAATTATGATGATTAACCCATCTCCAGGTATATTACACATTGGAGTAAATACTCAATTTCAAGGTAACATTTTACCCTGCAAGCATTCATCACATCTCTTGTTACCAACCCATCCTTCTTCCCCCAGTGCTCCAAACCTTTGGCACTTTTATCCCAATGAGAGCAATAACCATGGCAAGTGGTGTGGATGATTATGACACCCTCAACCAAGATGTTGACAATGATGTAAATGTGTTATCATGCAGTAACACTGGCAATCACTTTAAAGACTGCCATAAAAATCCAAACAGCGAATTTTTACCAGCCAAAGCTATCATGGATAAATTAACTGAGACTTTTTAATATTGCTCTTTTCAGGTATTCTCATCGCGTGTTTAGTTTTTCTGACAACAGTTTCTCCCCTCTTCCTGGGGGCGTCTTCAGATTCGTTGGACATTTTGTAATTATTGTCACTCTTTTGGTTAATAATGATAATAAAATGAAAATTATAATGATTAACTCATCTCCAGGTATATTACACACTGGAGTAAATATTCAATTTCAAGGCTACATTTTACCCTGCAAGCATTCATCACATCTCTTGTTACCAACCCATCCTTCTTCCCCCAGTGCTCCAAACCTTTGGCACTATTAACCCAATTAGAGCAATAACCATGGCAGGTGGTGTGGATGATTATGACACCCTCAACCAAGATGTTGACGATGATGTAAATGCATCATCATGCAGTAACACTGACAATCACTTTAAAGACTGCCATAAAAATCCAAACAGCGAATTTTTACCAGCCAATGCTATCATGGATATATTAACTGAGACTTTGTCTTAATTTTTTCCATCTTTGTTACTCATTATTTAATATTCATCATTGCCACTTTTACAGTATGCTTTATTGAATCATAATATGAAGAAATTAATTATTTCCCCTGATGCAAACTCCAGTCTTGCATTTTAGTCAGAGCAGCCCTACACTCTGGGCAAGCTGGGAAACTGCCCTGAGCCCACCATTTAGGAGGATCTCGGTAATCACAGTACGGGAAAATATATAAATAAGATTATAGTGTGACCACTGCATAACCATGTCTGATATTGGTTGCAGTATGCATTAACTACCACTTTTAATATCTAGACATGGATATTTGAGGACTATTTATCCTCCATTTTTGGAATCCAAAATGTATTAGTTTCTATTAAAATGTAAGGTACACATAAAGTTAGCATATAACTTGAAAATAATAATAAATCATGCTACAAATTGATTTTCTATCAGAGGACTCGAATAACTATGTTTTAATGGCCTGTAAACCAAAATTAGTCACCTGGGGCCCCGCAAGATGTTGTTTGGGGTCCCACAGGACATTACTTGTACAGGGCAAGCCCTTGAGGTGGTCCAGACATCAATCAATACTTTTCACCTGAAAAAAGATGCCACCTTACATTCTAATAGACATACAATAGAAGATATATGTCGGTTCATAGGCTACACCCTCACTACCAAGAGTTGAACATTAATGGAGGGTCTTGATTTAATCTTGACATCATGTAAGTATGCCATAATATTTTACTGAACCTGGATCACAAAGCTTATCACTTTGTAAAGTTGGAATTTACTGAAATACCCGTCCAAGAATATCTCATTGATATAAAGAGCTCCTTAACCCTTTCAACGCTGACCCTATATTTGTGTACCCTTCCCCCTGGCTGAACCTATTTTTTTATGTTTTCGGTAAGTTAACTGGCAACAAATTTGACCCCTTTTATTTATTCAATAAAAAATTTAATTTTTTTTTTTTATAAAATTTTTAAAATTGGACGGGAATTCCAGTCCTCAGTCACCCAAAAGGGTCTTTTGTGAGCTGTACAGGGTTGCATCATTTCCCCTGCAATTTAAATTTTTAAGATGTCTTGAATATATTTATTTCCCAGTCAAATATAATTCAAATATACTATTGAACGCTTATTGATAGCATCCTACATAATGACCTTATTATAGCATAGCCTATCAGTTAATTAAATATCGATTTAACTGTTTTATTGAATGTTTATTTTCGTTTTTTGTAATTATTTTCTACTTTCTGTTGTGCCGATGGCATGAATGGCGTATTTTTCTCTTACATCCATAAATATATCCGACCAAGGCTTTGCTAGAGTACATAAAAGGTATAAATATTTCCGTATTGACGATTTTTGTAACGAAATGTGCAAAAATTACAATTATCCTTGTTTAGCATAATTATGGAAGAATAAATATAATGAGAATTCAATATCATAAAGCAATTTAATTTACGTAAAATAATTATAAATCTGTGAAATACATTTTAAATGAATTGAAATACAATACTAAAATGGAAAAATACATAAAAAACTATTTCATCACTTCAAATACAATACCATGAATAGAAAACTATACATAAAAATACATTACATGAATTGAAATTTAATACATAAAATGAAGATAAAAAATACACACGCTGTCAATTATAAAATGCAATTTTATTTCACAAAAAGACATTTATGTTCTAATATTTCTGTGATAATTCACAAAACAGGGGTGGAGGCAGAGGGGGGGATGGTCCTCACAGGCAGGGCAAAAAAAACTTTTCTCCCTCCGCAAACCCTGTTTCGTGCACTCCCGACACCTTCTTTGCACTGTCCTCTTTCTTTTTCCTTTGTCGTCAACAGGATTTGTCTGCGGAAAATGCTTAGATAAGCCTAAGCCTCTGGAGGGGAGGGAAGGAGTAGGTCGAGTAAAGACAGGTTGTAACATAGATTTGATTACCGAGAGCCGAAAGTCATAGAGAGAAATTTTGGGGTGCGTTTTTTTGTAAAGAAAAAAGCTATTTAATAGAAGGAGGTGGAAGATGTGAATGCCCACCTTTTTGTACCACTTAAGCGTTTTCCGCTCAATCGGGTAATAAGCCATCATCTGATCAGCATGATCGATGCCACCCATTGCCTCATTGTATTTCACCACTGCCTCAGGCTTGGGGATGGGTTCCCCTCCCCTTCGGCGGGGAACATCGACCATATCACCAGTGAACTGGGAGCTAATCATCAGTACATCTCTCTTGTCCTTCCACTTCAAGACGCACACACCATCTTCAGTGAAGGCATTCACAACTTCCCCCTTTTTTAATTTGGAAGAAATGACTTGGGGAGGATTACCCTTCCGGTTACTTCTCAGAGTACCGGTACAATAAGTCTTCCGCTCAAGTAGTTGGTGGGCCAAGCTGACACTGTTGTAGTAATTATCCATGTATAATGAATGGCCGGAATCTAACCGACCTTCCATCAGTTTACTAACAACAGTGTCAACATGTCCTCTGCCTCCTACATCAGCATCTCTAGACCCAGTGTACACGATGAATCTGAGAACTAAACCGGAAGTTTCGGTGAGCATATAAATTTTAATACCATATTTATGTTTCTTCCCCTTGAGAAACATTCGAAAAACTAATCTGCCCCTCCAGAGAAGCATAGACTCATCTATGCAAAGTTGCCACGTTGCGGTCACTGTTCTGTCCATGGAGCTGTGGAAAAGGTCAATAAGGGGGCGTATCTTAAATAGTCTGTCAGTAGGCTGAGGCTGACGAGGTTCTGGGTTTTTTGCAAAGTGTAAACATTGCAAAATACCCGAGAACCTGTCACGACTCATGCAGCCCCGAAAGCAGGGAAAGTTAAATAGAAAGTCCGTGCTCCAGAAATCGGATATCCTGCTCACAGGAATAGTTCCCATGTGAAACAGGATTCCGAGGAAGACCAGCAGTTCTTCTTTGGTCAACGGTTTCCATTTAACTATCCTCACTTTCGGGGCTACATTCTGTGCCTTCAGCTGTTCAGCGAACCTGTTCGTTTCAGTAACAGTCAAGTTTAGGATGTCGTCAGTCAAAAGAAGGTCAAAATAATGTCGGGGCTCGTCTCCTTGAGGGGGAACAGTCAGTCCAGGGGTCTTTGTAAAGGGAAGGGGGGGAGCCATTGGTCTCTCTGAGGTCCAAGAGTAGGATTCTTTTGTCCGTCTGGCAGTGGTCATTTGCAAAGAAGGGCCAGGGATGCAGATCTCCAGGGTTGACTCTAAATCATCTTGTGAGGGATCCCCTTCCTCATCGGATTCCTCATCGCCACTCTCCCCCCACTCAGTCTCTCCAGAGAAATCACTCCCGTCGCTATCTCTTCCACTTTCATCTTCTTCCTCGATGAATCTCTGGAGTTCTGCGACATTTTTTATAACCCTGGAGTCCTCCACCCTCCGGGTTTTTTGTGGAGGAAGGCCAAGCGGAACTTCCTGGGACTCTTGAGGAGATAGCGACGGGGGAATTTCTCGCGAGGTAGAGGGTTGAGGGCTTTCCACCATCCTCGGCTGCTCCACAGCCCCTTTTCTTCCACCACGAGTTTTGACCATTCTAAAGAAAAGTCATGAGTTAGAAAAAAAATATTAACTTTATGGATTTTATCTTCAAATTTTAGGATTCGGCCATTTGTTATACCTGATATGATCCTAAGATCTCTGTCTGTGCTCAACTCCTTCCTTCTAGTGACTCCTAATATTGTGTCAGAGAAAGAAATTCAACAATTAGTATTATGGAAAGAACATTTGCACCACTGTTTAAACCTTAAGTGTATGAATAAAATGATACTTCCTTACCAAACCGATACTCAATAGAAGACAAAATGAAAGTTAACATGATATCTTGTTAAAAAATTATTACTAAAGCTTGAGAGATTAAACATTTTATGGTAATAATACTACAGCCTAATAACACTGAGATAATCCGCTAGAGTTTGAAACTGTATCATTTCTATGCCCTTTCATTCATTGAGTCTTTGACAAATAACCAATTTCACTTATAATATGTCCAACTTTGGGATAATGAATTATGTATGCCAACGATATAATCAAATATTTTACACCATTTTGTTTGTGGTTTCTAAATGCAAATTAAACTTAACCATTTCCCGTTGAGCGTCATCTATAGACAACATGGAGATACCCTCTCAAACGAATGAATGTCGGCTTTATATCATCATGCCAATATTTAAATAAATAATTGCTTTAAAGTCCAATATATATAACATCTGAAATGATTAACTTGTGTTTTGATAAACTTTTGCAAAATGTATACGACTCCATGCTGTCTCCTTGGTAAAAGCGGATATTGAGGAGAAAAAATTCTAGAGTAAATAGGTTGAAATTAGGGTTAGAACTTCTTTTAAAATGAAATGCTCAGTTTCAAACAAGAAATACATTAAAAAGAGCATATTTTCTACTGCACAACAAATGTTGGTTCTGAAAAATTGCTGCGAATATAATCAGTTGCCCGTAACCACACACCGTGAGAGGGCCCAGTAATGATGGAAAGGGTCGAGACGGGTACCAAAGAAAGTGTCCCCTTGAGAGGGGGAGACATATCGGAGAGGATTGCCGATTTGAAAGTACTCTGTTCAGGACCGCATAAAAATATCAAAAGGCTCAGACTACTGAAGATATTTCCATGTAAATATCGCTGGCGTGAAAGGGTTGGGATTTCACAAGTGGCCAAGTTATCGGATGGCATTGACCATAGGCTGTAGATCTGCGAAGGGAAAAATTCCACAGCTGGTCGGACTTCCGTGCACACCATCTTTCTGTTTCTTACAATGAACCCCCTCCCTGTGGAAAGTTCCCACTTCCACCCATTCCTGCCAAGTGTTGTTTTGCCCACCGCCTACATTCATTTTATTTTTCACAATTGAGAAAACCCCACTCCACTACCCTCCGGCTTGTCGGTGTTTTTGACGGTCCCTTTACCCTTATTCCCTCCCCTAATCCTAGTCCTTTTCACACAGCAATAAAACCTGCCCGCCTCTGTGACCACCCAACCCGGGCATTTACTGCCTCTGTGCCCGCCAACTCGAGGATTTGCCGTTACAAGTGGCAGAACACAGGCCAGCAGCTGTGAATAAAATGAAAACCAAATATTTTTTCCTCTAAGATATGTTAAATATATGAGAATAACTGACACGCTTGTCTTCCACTATTGTCATCTGTTCCATGCTTCATGCTAAATGGATTCCTTTTTATAGAATTATTGGTATATTTCGTACAGACACAAATATATACATCCACATAATTCATATACGATAATTACAATTAAAGTACATAAACTTTGTCAAAATAACGCTTCTACATTTACATGATACATATATTATACTTGCAAATGATTTACTTAGCATTCCTATTTACAGACCCTGTTAATCGAATTCACTTTAAAAATTTGTTATTTGCTGCTAATATAAATGGCAGTTGAGGACCCTGAGATGAATTAAAAACGTAAAAACAGTTGTTATTCACTGACATTCTTTTACAATCCCTATTGCATTTTTATAGCTGGAGTTTTATTGCAAACGGTGTAAGAGTAAGATAATCTAATAGAATTTTCTTCATCACAATTAAAAATAGATATTTGCGCTATTTTTTCGCATTTGTCACAATATACAAAACTGTGGTGTAAAAACAAAATAACGATAGCCAACAAAAAAAACAGGAATATGCTCCACTAAACAGATGAAATACATTTAAATTTAACCAGCACAAAAATATACGGAATTGTTTTTGGAAGGAATTGAAGATGGTACAGTGATGATGCATAGGAAAAACTGGAAACATTATAAAAAATGTACTCTATGAAATATTTTCAAAATTAAAAAAATAGAAACAAATTAAATGACTAAAATATGCATATAAAAAAACGCGACGTGATAAATCAATGACAATTACATTATTCCATTTTCCGTTGCGTCAAAAAGAAAAAAATGCTAAGGGAATTAGAAAATATCAACAAAGTAACGAAAACAAGGGAACTAATTATAACTATAAAATAAAATAAAAATATAGTTTGCATATATTATCGATATTCATGTATAATTAAGAAAAATATGCTAACTACCAAATGAAAAATTAAAAAGTATGCACAGAAAAGCATTTGCGGCATACCTAAAATTTATGATTTTTATTCCAAGATAATAAACAAAATTGTCACTGAAAAAATGTAAAACATTAAAAGTACTCACCAGCACAGGATAGGATCAGGAAGGAATATTAATGGAAAGAGATGACGTTATTGCAAGTAGAACTGAAAAAAGGACAAGGTAATCAATTTTACGAAATAGAACCTAAATTTAAAAAATACAAAAAATTTATTTGCCTACAGCATATGTACTAATTAAAGGCGATAAAATTAGTCCGTTTTTACCCTGTGCCGTAAAGATACAAGAACGCAGTAAAGGAAACAGGAATTATCAGATAAGAAACAAAAAAAAGTGAGGAATGGTGATTAACTTAACTATCTATTTTAAAAAATTTATGTATATATATTACCGAATTAAAAAAATAATATTGGCTAAAACTATTATTATTTAAAAATAAATGAAATATATTTTAATTGTCAATTGAAATATTAAAAATAATGCAAACAACATAAACATATATCGAAAAAAGTGAAAAATGGCAAGATTTACCTCGAGAAAAAAGGTTCGGAAGCCGCAAAAACACCCGGGCGAGAAGAACTGACCTTCCCCAACCGAAGAGCAGTCACTTACTGATGACTGCAAGGCAGCGGAAGCTTCCCCGAGTGACTACGACGCAGTGGTACCGTTATATAGGGAAAGGAGCGCTGAACTGGAATTCCAGTCGTGCCGCCATTGGCAAGGGTGCCTCATGACTGGAATTCCAGTACTGCCGCGCTGAATGGGTTAATCCAGCATCTTCTAATTCACAGGAATAATTTCAAATTTGAAACACAATTCACCTTAATTTTCTTTTCCCTCCTCCAAGCTCTCAACACCATTTGTCATCTGACTCTTCACCAGAGAGCTATGCTCTCATTGTAAGGCTGGCATGAGAAATATCGATGGTTTATCCATATTCCCACCCTAAATCTTTTGAGCACCCAACAAATAATACTCCAAAAAATGCTATGCTCTCATTGTAAGGCTGGCATGAGAAATATCGATGGTTTATCCATATTCCCACCCTAAATCTTTTGAGCACCCAACAAATAATACTCCAAAAAATTAAGTGACTCAACATTATGTACAGCTAGATGAAATTCCAGAATTAATTCATAATTAATACAAAAATTTACAAGAAATGGAGGTAAACCAGCATACTTTACCACTGCATACAAATCTCTAACACGGACTTATCCTGAAACAAAGAAATTCCCTATTTTATCTAGAAATGAGAATGGATTTTTAGTGTTGATTTTATTTGTATAAAAAATGATTATACATTATTTTATAAATACTTTTCAATCAAACTCAATCATGGAATTATGGTTAATTTACGATGAAATTAACTGACATTCCGCCCTTTTTAAACTTTTTTTTAGAAATGGTTTTCTTATAACTGCTTCAGTTAAATAATTTAATTCCATGCAATGCTTATGTGACAATGAAAAATGGAAAAGCTGAGCAGCTTCCTTGTAGGAACATGGAAATAGGTCAAAAGGGGAATAAACAATTTTAGATGATAGAAACATTTATATCACACCATGAATATAGCTTGAGTCCTAGTTGGGTCACATTTATTTCAGTCCTGTTATGGTATCATCCAAGCAGATTTGAACACAATATGTGAAGCTGAGATGCACATCAGGAATTTGGAACAAACATAGGCAGCAATTGCTCTCAACTTATTTTTTGAATGGTATCTAATGAATAACCTGAAATACATACCTGCTTCTCATTGATGCATCTAATAAATACTGCTAATTATTTAAATATCAAACAAATGCAAGACTCCAAGTACAACTGAAGTAACAGGTACCACCAGACAAAATATGTCTCATAAAACATGCTGAATGCAAACATATAAACAGAGCATACTATGAAACTTTTGAACAAATGTCTATAACAGTCACTACTCAGTAAAAATCAGTTGCTCATATGATATAAAACATAAAGTAAAAAATTTCCATCCATGTCTTTCCATTAAATCTTCATAAATCTAGCTATATATATAGATTCACCAAAACATCCATTTACTAATAAATATTGGCAGAAAACAGAAGGGGACAATGGAATGCTAAAAAAATAAGTTCAAAACTTATAAAAGTTTGATGTCAAAGCAGTGAATTTCACTTCAAAATGAAACAATCTCATTAAAAAATTCAAAGATTCATTCAATCTGGAAAACAATCCAATTTATACGGTCATGTATGTACATATGAATTTATCCAACAGCAATAATCAAAGTTCATATTTTGGCACGTCAAATATTTCAGCAAGTGAATGGATGAGCTTCAGTGTCCAAGAATGTATAAAAGTACTACAGAATAGCCTAATGAACTCACTCATTTAGCAGCACTGATTCTCTTTTATATATTAATTGATGTTTTCACAGTTGTATCACTATCACACTTTTATTTTGTGCACACATGCATGCTCAATATGGCACCAAGAAAGTAATTGACAAATTTTATTCTTCTGAAATACTTCTCCACTAGAACCATTGAAGCCAAATATAGACCTGATATTAAGAAACACAGGTTCGGTAGTATTCAGATTTTCCGTTTATCTCATTGAGGTGGGTAACCATTGCTTTGTTTAATTCCTCAACATCTTTTGCTAAGCTCTTCATGGAAGCATCATGATCATTGTTCTCCATACCTGAAAAAGAGTGTGCTGTCAAAAGGCTGAATACTCAAAAATTGAATGACTAAGATAGCCATTTCGATATTTCACATAGTTACTTCTACATACTACTGATTCATGCTTACGGGCATCCTTTCTCTATTCCACAGACACTTCTTGAAATAGCCCACCTTTGCTTCGTTAATCATGCCTTTAGAGTTAGGTTTATGACCTGAGCCAGATTCACTCAAAGTAGCAGCCCAAGTAAAATATTTGGTTTGCAACTGCTCTGAAAGACTAATATCTAATCAGGAAGTTGTCTGTAGCTGGACTGCACTGGTGTGGGTTTTAGAGATGGCTGAAATTCAAACCAGTAACAGACCACTTCAGATCAGATATTAGTCTTTCAGAGCAGTTACAGACCAAATCTTTTTAACTGGAAGGTGACTAGAAGATATAAATCTGCTATAAAACCAGTTGTGATAGTAAATTTATGTGGAATTCGCCAATTTCATTACTTCATTGTGTCATAATGGAACAATTTTATCAAGAAGAGCCAGTAGACAGTATTTATACACAGGGGATACCATCTGAATTGAGAGACAGGGAGTAAGAAGATGTGTGCCCCAAGGCACATGGTGCCATCAGAGAATGTAACAAAAGTAGTCACCACCTAAACATCAGGAACAGGATTTTGCATTTCTCACACGAACCGAGACAATTCCAGAGAGAAGAGGCTTCACATACGAGATTCATATCCTGGGACAATATTTCTAATGTTCTTCACACAGATAATTCAATTGCTTGAGGAGGATACTGACAAGTACTAAATTCAGCACATGGATTCAGTAGGTGAGGACAAAGGGCCTTCCCCAGTCCTGACATGTTCACTGACAACATGCTTTATTTTCTGGCACTCATCATTCAAATTGGGTATGACTTGCATGACACATTGAAAGATTAATAGTCAAAATAGGCAGAATTTCATGCACAATTTGTAGAAATAAAATGTCACGTGACAGATTCATGAATATATACTGATTTAATATTGAAAAGGAAGCTTTCACTTGGTGGAAGGACATCATAATGATCAAGATTAAGTTTGTGACTTCCACAATTTATGTAAAAGTTACCGACCGGTTTCAGCTGTCAAGCCATTTATGGTTTGATGATGGCCACTAAGATTGCTTGACAGCCAAAAGCAGTCGGTAACTTTTACATGAATTGAGGAAGTCACAAACTTTATCTTGATCATTATACTCTGATTTCTCCATTTTAGGGATAATTGCAATCAGCCTGGCAAAAATGACAACTGTGACCGATTTATGTGACATATTTATGAAACATTCAATGATTCATATGTAAAATTTTATCAGCCAAGAAAAATTTGGCATTCAATGAAATAATCATTTTATTCAGAGGTAGAGTTATTTAAGAGCAAAACAAACTGAAATTCATAAGCGATTTGGAGTGAAAATGAATGGAATTTGTGACTGCACTAGCTATACTCAAGGGCATTTACTTAGAAAATTACAAAAAAAAGGCTACTGTAATGTTTGAACAGATTCAGGCGAGATATCGTGGAAGTTATTCATAATTTAAGAGAAACAATTGCACTTTACCACAAAATTGTTTTAATGCGTACAACGTGTTTCGGCTCACAGAGCCAAAACGCGTTGTACGCATTAAAACAATTTTGTGGAAAAGTGCAATTGTTTCTCTTAAATTACTGTAATGTTGCCCACAATCCATTCCATTGAAGCATCAGACAGGATCAGTGGAAGGTGTTGGGTATAAACTTCATATGGACAATTGTTTCTCTGCTCTGCACTTATTCAGAGACATAAAGACTAGGAATATCTTTTGCTGTGGGACAGTAAGACCCAACAGAAAGGGAATGCTAAAGAATCTCAGCAGAAAATAAGAACTAAAAAGAGGTGACTTGTGCGTTGGAGTACAAGATAATTTGACAACATTGCATGGAGGGAAAAATGAGATGTAACTCGCTTCAGAAATATGGAAATCCACCAGTTGATTTACCAGAACCACCAGAACATTTACTCAATCTGCAGGACCTGAAAATGGACAAAAAAGTGTTTTTCCATTTAATGTAGGGCACTATGTTGAACTCTATCATTATTTCTACATCCCTAGGTAAAGAAGTATCCCCACATCTGTTTAGACTGACTCTGGTATGTGATCTTCTGGTAGAGGTCGGAAATTGATCAGAGGCTACACTTGGAGGGAGACCAAGCCCATATAACATGGACATCAACAGATTAGATGCAAAACAGATTGAGGGAGCACAGGCCTGAAAAAATGTGCAAGTTGTGGTGTCATATGTGTTGAAGATGGTCATCAAGCATTTGAATATATATACTGCGTGAAGGGTGATGTTGAACTCCATATCGATCCCTATTTTTCTGATAAATATGCTAATAAGATCGATGCATTTATAAATTTATTGAAAAACAATAAATAGTATAAATTTCGAGTAAAGCTTAATGATGCATTGTAAAATAAACTGTATAGCAAAAAATTATAATTCACTAAGTTCTTTTACAGCAAAAAATATAAAAAAGTATACTTAAAAATACAAATTTAAGCACTGTGTTGTTGTCAATAAATTTAATTTTGTTTGATCAAATCATCATTTATACTTTTTGAGTCATTAAACTTTTACCACAGATCTGTTAAAAATTTCTAATATTGGATATTTAAAAGCCCGGCCACTCAAAGATGCATGTAGGTTTTGAACCAGTCCTTTTAAGGTTTAGAAAGAGAACTAAATGTACAGCTATATTTATAACTATAATCTACCCTGCGAGCCACTGCTTGGGTGTGTGGCAGGGGGTGTTAAGACGCCAGCTGTGTAACTGTGAAAAGATTTGGGAGGTGAAATGGTGAAGAGTACATGATGTAGTATACAAAATAATCAGGAATATATTTACCTCTTAATTCCTTCAACTTCCCCATTGTACTGACAGAAAGTTGGCTGGCCTTCTGGAGAAGAACCATTGCCCTCTTCTGGGCTTGATCTGATTGGCTTTTTCGCTGGCCCAGTGAGTTGTTGGCCTTCATATACTCATCGTGCAGGCGGTTTGCCCCGTCATACGCTCTCTTTGCCGCTGAAGCAGCAGCTTTCCCTTCTAAAGCCACATCTTCAGCATCACGCTCACTTTTCAATGCCTGAGTTTGCAATTTTTTAAGTCTCTCTTGAAGAATGTCAACCTCCTGGACAGTTTCATTTGCCTTCTGATATGCTGTAGTGGTTTCACTGTTGATCTACAGGTTTAACACAGAATAAGCAACAAATAATTGTCATACAATAAGGGTAATCTTAGGCTCAGAATTGTGATAAAATTAAATAAATGAAACCCATGCATTGCTATTCAGTAACTAGCAGCAAAATTAGCTATTTCTATCTACACTATCATGATTACAACCTGGGTCAAATCCCTGTTGGCAGCATCAATATCATCATTAGCTTTTTGGATTGCACGCTCCGCTTTGTCCTGAGCTTCTTTGGCTTCATCCAATGCCTCGACTACTTTCTGTGCTGTGTCCAGGATTCTTTCAGCTGCTTCCCTTCAAGTTATTTTCATATAATTAGTCAATATTCATCTTTACACTAGCCTGAAACACAGTTTTTTACTCAAATTTGCTCAAAGAACTTCACCTTGATAGCATTTAAACAGTGTGAAACTTACCTGTATTAGAGCATTGTACATTTTTATGCCATACTATAGCACTTTAAAGTTGCTACAATGCTTAAAATATGAGCCCTAATTAGGGATAAGAGAGCATGATGAAATTCAATGGATGGGATTGGATTTTAGAGAGGCAACCGACAGCTAAGATCATTTGCACCATAGGAGACAGGTACGGGAGGAAGGGTGGATTGAAACCCAGCATCAGCAATAACCTACTCTTAACAAAAGGCATTAAGGGAACCACAGTTTTACGCGTCATTCGACAGACGGAGTACTGTACTTTAAGTGCCCTCCACAAAACATTCAAGTAGAGATTGGGTTTTCTCTGAAAAATATCCTCCTATGCAGGGATCAAAATTGAAGCATGGTGGCTAAGCTGTAGAAAATTGTTACATGCCTTTAATCACAGAGGTAGACCCTGTGGCAGAAAAGACATTATGCTCACTGTCGACCTCTCTTTAAAAAATTAACACTGTTATCTGCTACATGTGCATATACATTAGAAACTCAATAATACTAAGCACGAAAATACGAAGTTTTGGTTTTACGCAGAAAAACTGCCAGTCCCGACGAAAAAGCTAGGCTACATGAAAATATGCTGTTTCAAAAATATGAAATTTTCGAAATTATGAATCTTGGAATCAGTACCCACACTGAAACTAGTTCATTTTTACAAACCTTGGGAGGAAATTGCATCAGAATAACTCTCATTTTGCCAACGTAGACACCTAACAAATCAGCGTTGCCAAATATAATCCATCAATTGTATAAAATGTGTGAATTTTTGTGCATTCATCTCTCACAAGTGCCTGAGTCACACAATTATTTATCAAATTTAAGTTGTGAATAATTTATATCTTGAGTGATGGGTAACATGGTAACTTGAGGCATTTTTTCCTTATTTTATTTTTGTTTTAACTGTTTGCTGTATTTCCATAATGTAGACAATGCTCTTTTGGTTATAACTCATGTGTGGCACCACATACCAACTCACTGCCATACGCTATAAGCAGCAATTTTAATTTATTGAGCACTCGAATGGAAAAATGACAAGATTAAATAATGGGAAATAGGACTCGGATACCTGTTGCAGTCATTATCCCCAAAATCCACGGCTTCACTATGAATAAACCCGCGTTTACTCCAGCCATTGGCCATATTTCATGAGACAATAGAAAAACAGTTTCCAAGAATTTGCCAGGGTAAAGCCCTACCCCCGATTGATAAAATTTTGCATTTAAAACGGATCATTTCAAACTTTGAAACAGATGACCCAATTGGGGGAGTGGCTCAACAATATAACATTATAATGTATAAGAACTGGGAAAAATGTAATTATTCCTATCTAACTTGTTAATTAATGATATGTTTTAATTTTTTAATAGGATAATTCAGATGCTTCGGCTAGTATTCAAACTTCCTTTTGATTCATTTCTGGTACCTCCCCTGGACCGGAAAATATTTGCATTGAGTTGGTGGAAGAACCATCAAAAAAATTACTGTATCTACTAACGACATTAATAAATAAATATTTAAACGTAGAAAACCCCCAAAATGACTGGAAAAAATCATGGATAGTATCAATTCATAAGAAAGGCCCAAAAGACCAGCCCAAGAACTATAGGGGAATAGTAATCACCAGCACATTAAGCAGAATATACAGTAGAGTATTGACACAGCTCATTGATGAAGAGTATAGGCAATTTGAAAGTGAAGAACAATCCGGATTTAGGGTTGGACGCTCAACAATAGATAATGCTTTTTGTTTGATGCAAATAATAGAAAAAAGGAGAGCTTCTGACCGAGAAGTGCATTGCATATTCATTGATATCACAAAAGCTTATGACAGCGTACCTTTGAAAAACCTATGGGAGGTACTTGAGGCGACAAACATAAATAAATCTATCATAAGGGCAATACAGAAACTTTATGCAGAATCTACAGCTCAAGTGAAAGTGGGAAACAATCTAAGAAAACCATTTAAAACAAATTAAGGGCTAAGACAAGGATGCTGTCT
The DNA here is from genome assembly GCA_963169105.1 of Ceriagrion tenellum. Classification (NCBI taxonomy): domain Eukaryota; kingdom Metazoa; phylum Arthropoda; class Insecta; order Odonata; family Coenagrionidae; genus Ceriagrion; species Ceriagrion tenellum. The sequence continues at coordinate 64,104,329 of OY720638.1, forward strand.
TTCACCTAGCCTATTCAGAATATATCTCGACGGTGCCCTTAAACAATGGAAAATACAATGTGCAAACATGGGCTTACCTGTAGGAGACAAGACCATATACACACTACATTATGCAGATGACCAGATAATTCTAGTCCAAGACAGAGATGATATTAACTTTATGTTTAGAAAGCTAAAAGAAGCATATAGTGCATGGGGATTGGATATCAACAAGCGCAAAACTAAGTATATGTGATTTGGAGGAAAAAATGAAGACATTGTGCTAGAGGATAGCAATGAAATAGTAGAGGCGTGTGATTTATATGAATATTTAGGCATAAAAATACACAGCAGTGGAAGGAGTGCAGAAACGATTAAAGATAGGATTAATAAAGGTAGAGCAACCATTAATATGTTAAATTCAATACTATGGAGCAAAGATATATCAAATCGAAACAAATGATACATATACAACACCATATTTAAAAGCATACTTACATATGGAAGTGAAATATGGCAAATGAATGTGAGTGACGAAAAGAAACTTGTAGCTACAGAAATGGACTTCCTCAGAAGGGCAGCCGGAAAATCCAGGCTTGAGAGAGTAAGAAATGAGAGAATTCAAGAAATTATGAAAATGACAACAACCATTCTGGACGAAATCAAGTCAAAACAACAGCTGTGGTACGGACACGTTCAGAGAATGCTCAAAGAAAGACTGCCTCGCACCATCATGTAGTGAAAACCATGTGAAAGGAGAAAGAGGAAGAACCCCTAACTCATGGAGAAGCGGAATAGCCAAAGCCATGGCAGAGAGAAACCTGCAAGAAGGAGATTGGGAAAACAGAGAGGCCTGGAAATTGGATGCGGTAAAGCACAAGCAAGCGCTCTAAAGATGGACATATATATATATTGATTCATTTTTCATAAAAGATTGAAAATTACTTGCGTTTATTTTTTAAACAATTTCTGTCTCATCCGGCCTTAACCCTTAGCTACTATCATGGTTTTTGGCCACGCACACACTATTTTTGGGTCTTTTTTGACCCGATTTTTTAAAGCTATTTTTTGCTTCTTTTAGGCAAAACAAAATTCATAACTTGCTCAATACATAACATTGTAGCCAAGGTTGATCTGAGCAGACGTTGAGACACTACAACAATAACAAATTACATTGTATCAAAAAATACCCTACAATAGCAGTAGAGGGTTAATCATAATCTTTGAGTTTCTTTCACATATCCCTTCATTACAATGTTCAGTCATTTCTGGCATGTCAAGTAACTTCATGATTTTCATTTTTGCCTTAAAAAGGTCATTTTTTTTCTTAGTACAATACTCAATCACCATCCAGTAGTGATAAATTTGTGTTTTTACTTGTAAAATTTCTTAATATTTTGTTGTTCGATTATATATTCTTTACATGCGTTTGTGAACAACAAATGCTAATAATAGATTCAACAATGTAATCAGTATTGAACATGACATCATGCAAGCCATTTATAAATAGAAAAGGTAGAACACTGCACTTCAACTTATACTTCCAGCAAGACATACTTTTCTTTTGCGTAAAAGGGCATATCGTTCTTTCTTATTTAGTTGAAAATATCATATCGTTTGGAATATTTTAGGCACCAATTTTCAGTTGTGACATGGAAAAGTCTGGGGTGTGGCTCATGCATGGGGACCACAGATCTCTCCACTTCCTAGCTCTCACTGCCTTTGGGGTAAAAAGGGATTAGCTGTGTCAATGAAAATGCAGCGGTCAGGGATATTGTGGGAGGGAAGACCATAGGAGCCAAAAGTGAAAGTGAGGGAAACGATAGTAAAAAGAGCCGAGGGGATAAAAACACTCCGAGTTGGGACAATAAAATAAGAGGAGAAGTGGGATAAGTGTTTGGGATAAGTTTCAAGAATAGAGAGCCCACGGACCTTTTCGTCCCTTGCTATTCCTTCCTTAAACTTAGAAACCCAGAGGGTCCATGGCCTGGGAGTGATTTTATGGAGTTTACGTTGAGATGTCATGGTGTGTGGATGTGCCTTCTTTCGCTGGTGACTTTGGATAGACTCACTGCCACTGCCGATTAGTGCCGACGTAACGTGTCCTCACTACTATAATATAGTATTTTCAGTGAAAATTGCCTCCAAGTGCAATTCTAATTTTATATTTTCTTGTGTTGAAGACAACACTCTTTTTTTAAAAGGTAAGATGAAACTTCTACTTTTTTACAAAAATAGTTGTTGCTTCTACTTTTTTAATAGACTGAGTCCTTTGCTCTTTACTTATTGTTGAGCAGTAAAGAAAGAGCAATTGAAAGCATGGTCAGGCTAGCTACCATCTTAACTGCTAGCTTAACTAGATGTTAGAAATATTGAAAAGAATTGGATTGGTAAAGCGCTGTCATTGCAAGTGAAGGCATTTCCTGGGCGACAGTTGAAGCATTTGTTCGTTCTCCACTGAGCGTCATCTGAGGTTCTATTTTCAGGATTTTGATATCATTCTCCATGACCTCCATATTAATATTCCATCTGTCCAAAAAGATTTGCCATTTAGAACTGGAAACTTAGTACATTCCGAGCTGATATAGATATGGAAAATGTCGGGATCATGCCCAATTCGTCGTCGAGCAATTAGTAATTGAGTAATTGGAACAAAATAATGTTTCTTCTCAAGTTCATATACCCAGCAGGTGATGAGGAAGAAACCACAAATTATGACCAGTGAAGAATTTTTCAAATGGACTAAGTCCTTTGCTCAGTTTACCTAAGATTGAGTGATTAAGAAAGGGTGATTGGAAGTGTGATCGGGCCAGCTACCATCTTAACTGCGTAGATGTTAGAAACAAATGCCTCTTTTAAATGACCATACCAATTGCATATCCTGATTAGCCACAGATTAAAAAAGCTAGTCTCAAACAAAATACAGAACTTGCTTCATGTCTTCTAAACCGAACAAAAATTTTGCAAAGAAAATTATCGCCGACTAAAAATCATTTGATTAGGGAACTAAGTGGTGATAGTTATTTCACAAACTTTGTGATGCATAGCTTATGAATTACAGGCATTATCTCAAATTCTTCCATGAATAATGACTATAAATCATTTTAAAACTTTTCCAAAGACCAGAGAAGTCAGGGGGGACGGGGAAACATTTTTCATGATTTATTAAAAAGGTTCGAAAATATGAAGTGCCGATTTTTCGGTCCCGCCAACTTCATATTATCAAGTTGCTACTGTATATATATCATATTTATACATATATCATCTGCCATATAGCCAAACTTATCACTGGAAATAAATTCATTGATTCTAATTTATCATTCTATATTACTTGTGAAACATAATAGATTTTATTTTGAAATGAACAGTAGTATCCACTTGTATGGTACCAGAAAATGTAACAACTTACATGTAGAGCCAAACAATTTATCCACAGCATCAAATGGTCCAAGGTCTATGCGTGTAAAATTATAAAATAACTTACCTGCATGTATTGAAAAGAAGAGAGTACACCATTCTTTAAGAAAATGGTCTGTAAATACCTGATTATAAAGTTGTTTTATAGTGTCAAAGAATACTTGGGGCCAAATTTATAGTGTTATCTTTATTGATAACTTTGTAATATTTCCTGAATATAACATGTTTTGTACAAGTGCCAGCATTATTACTGTGCACTCTCTCTCTTGGATGAATAAATATTATTATTATATATTATTATCATTATTATAAACCACTGGGGACAAGGTCTGAGGTGCAGGCTTGTACACATAAATCACTTCAGAAATACAACTAGAGTACTTACTTTGCTTCATCTGCATCTTTCTTCAATTTATTAGCCCTGGCCAAGTCGTAAGCAGTGTCTTTCAGAATTGTGTCAATGTCAGTTAATGATGCTATTGTACTCTTGATTTTCTGTGCCAACTCCATTATTTGGGCTGGTTCCAAATAAATTCCTTTCTGAGTGACCTAATTAAAAAAAAATCATAATTATGAATACTTAAAAAGTAATTTCAAAGTACAGCAACACACTTCATAAAAAATTATTTGGTTTGACCCCTTATCTTTGCATCACAGGCATACATGTATCCTAAACACTTTGAGTGCTAGCGACACAAATGTGCGTCGCCAGTGGACTTGTGGTATTTGCAAGCGAAGCACATATGCCTTGCTGAATTTCTGCTTGGGTAGCATGGAAAGTAATGCTCTCTAGCATCGCTAGCAGTGAGCAGTGGCTCTTTGTCATTGGTGTGGTTAATGTAGACCATAATTTAACCACCTAATGGTACTCTTTGTCTTGAATCTAGTTAATGACGCTGAGGTGTCCTGAGAACACGTGTGTGTCATTCGTGGGCTTGTATTGTGGCTGTGACATGGAGAATCCTCGCTGTTCAAGACACCTTCAGGATGAAGGAATTGTCGATTTGTTGCAGAACATTAGTCCTGATGAAGACTCAGATGATTCTGAAGATGATGAAACTTATATTCCTCTACTGCCAAATGAGCAAGGTGAATGGTCATCCTGCGCCATTTCAGCTATTTTTTTCATGTCACTGTTTTTCTAATTCCTTTCGTCAACTTTTTTGATTCCTAATTCTCTTTCCTAGTTCTAATCGAATATGTTATTCTGTAGTATTTGTTGCAATTTATAGTATGTTAATGTGGAAAATATCTTAATCCATTTCATCAGAAAGTACTTCCGAAGCTGAGAGTAGTGAACCAAAAGACAGCAATGATGCAACTGCGGAGAGTCTACTGGAAGTATTCCGAGAGGCTCCTCGTGGAAAACGGCCACGCTTGGATAATTATAACAACATTGGTTGGTCTGAATATGATTGCAAGCCTTCTGTTTCTGTATTTCATAGAGATACTGGGGTAGTGGATGGGGTTGGCCTCGATGAATCCTGCGAGGTAATTGACTTTTTCCTTCACTTTGTTGACATTGATATGATGCATACAATGAAAGAGCAAACCAACCTTTATGCAAATATTTGGCCCAGGCAAAATATTTGGAGAAAATGAAGTGAAAATAGACTGTCACCAAATAGTAGATTCCATAAATGGAAACAGTAACTTTGAATGGCAACAAAAATTTTTAGGCATCATTCTTTACTTGTCAATCAGTGATAGGCCGTCAGTATCGGATCATTGGTGCAGTGACCCTGTTGTATCTTGAAATTTTTGTTCAAATGTGCTAAGCAGGGACAGGTTTTTGCTTATCCTGTCAAATTTACACTTGGCTGATAATAGCCGGTTGAAAAGGAAAGGAGAGCCAGGCTTTGATTCTCTATACAAAGTTAAGCCACTGATTACGCCTGTTGCATTTTGTGAGAACTCATTTTGTTTTTCTTTTGTTTTGTCGCCTGCTGACGAGTTTTCTTGTTTTCCAGTGGAGGTGCTGACGGGATACTCCTGTGCTCGGTACACTCTCGTGCTCCCTCTCTCTGCTGGTTCACGTGCACTGCTGCAGGCTGTCGTTCACCCACTCACCCGCACCTCGCCTAGCTGGCCCAGTTGGCCCGCACGCACCGCTGCTGCTGTTGGCTCACTTGCCTGCGCCTCAACTTGCTTGCTTGCCCACACCTTGCCTTGCTCGCTGCATGCCGTTATCGCCACCCACTCCACGCCCGCTTCACTGCATGCTGTTCGCTGTCGCTTTTTAGTTTGTGCCTTTTACTCGGCACACTTTATGAAACTTGTGTAACTGTCACGAAATACAGTGGAAGTAATCCTTTTGTAACCCTTATTACAGTCCACTCATTGCTTTTTTTACCCCACAACGCCACTCCAACAAAAGTTCAAATAAACATACAATGTTGCTGAAAATATTGCAATTGATGAAGGTATGTGTCCTTTCAGGGGTCATGTAAATTTTCATATTTTCACGCCCAAAAAGCCAAATAAGTATGGAATGAAAATTTTTATGCTTTCTGAAGCTACATCTGGGTATGTTTGGAATGTTGAGGCACATCAAGGAGAAGGAATTGATGATTCAGTGCCAGCTTTGGTAAAGAGATTGCTTGATTCTCTTGCAAATAGAGGTCATACACTTTTAAGACTGATATTACACTTCGCCTGATTTGGCACAGGAACTTGAGAAGTTGAGTACAGGTCTAGTTGGTATTGTCAATAAAACAAGATGAGGTATTCCATGAGTTCTCTTTGAACCCAAATCACTGAAACGGAATGAGCAAGTTTTCTGATGGAAAGGAAATGTATTAGTGTCACGCTTGAAAGACGAGAGATGTCTGGATGGTATTGACAAGGCACAGAGCAGGAATATCTACTTATACGGACAAAAGAGGAAGAGAAAAAATCAAAGCATTATGTGTGATAGATTTTAACAAACATAAATACGGAGTTGACCTAAGTGACCATAGGATGTTATATGCTAGTTTTAGTCACAGATATTTCAAATGTTGGAGCAAGCTGGAACTCCACCTAATCTTAATGGGAACTGCAATGCTTGCTTTCTATACAATCAAACCAAGAAACAAAGTATTGCTGAGACATCCTTCATATGGCAAGTGCGTACAGAGTTGGTACTGTAGAAGATCTCCCAACGAAACGGAATAACTCTCAATTAGCTAGATTATCTGAAAAACATTTTAATGAGATGATTCCTATACCGGAAGGAAAAAAAGTGCTTGGCGAAGATGTGTAGTTTGCTCAAAGAAAGGTCTGCACAAAGATGCAACATCCAGACGGAAAGATACCAACTGGTATTGCAAAGACTGTGACAAGGCATTCTGCCCAGGTGAATTTTTCAAGTTATATCTCAACAAGAAAATGTATGACAAATAATAACTGAAAATTAAATGTTTTTTTTTTCTAAATACATGCAACAATTCCCTTTATATTGTATCACTACGCTATCCAGGCTTCCTAATTCTCATGGCAATTTTTGGTGGATACAAGGCAACTAGATCTTAGGCCCTTGCGGTCCATCAAAGATGGCAACGCAAGAGAGAAGAGGACTTCAAAGAAGCCACCACCAAGAGTCAGTATCCTTCACCAGCACTTAAAAATAAAATATCTATATCAGTTTTGAATAGTGCAGAAAATGGCCAGCACTGAGCCGGAAACAGGGCATAACATATGAAGCACTCAAAGTGTTAAAAAATACTGGATGTCATCCATAACTTAGTGTTTGTTGCATAGGTTGTGTACAAGGTCCAAAAACTAATAAAATATCCTGGATATCTGGATTTTCCGACAACAAAGGGTTTCAGTCGCTCACCACCATCTGCATTAGCTCTGAAGAAAACAGCAAAATTTGCAATTTTTGCCCCCATCGCAAGGTTTGTCTTGGAAGTCTAAGATCTTGTATGGCAGTAGATCATAAAAAAGACCAGTCTTATCTACTTCAAAACTGTCATTAAGAGCATAGCCTTCAACATAATTAAGTGAAGTTGGGCACTTCCACTGATAAACCGTTTCTGGATCTTAACTCTCAGACTCACCACGGATAGTTTTACAAACATTTTTATTTCAAATTTTGGCATTGTATATCCAGCCATTAGATGCTTAGAAGTCGCCAAAGCCTAGTCTTGCTGTTGAATATTGTGCATTTTCTCTGAGAAAAACTCCACTAATTGGTATAACTGCAGCTATGGAAGACTGAAACCATGTCTTCAATATTTCTTCGACCTCATCATACTTGGGAATATTTAATATACATATGCCTTTTAACCATGAGGCCACATTTCTTAGCACTTTTTTCTATTCTTTTATGGGATTTTACTGTTGTGTTCAAAGTTGTAATTGGTACATCATGTTCTTCATCAAGGAACATATGAGTGCCCATTCCTCTCTCTGCAACATGATGATTTTTTTCTTCAAATAATAATAATGATTTTATTATACACTTATAGGCCATAAAAAGATATATTTTCTCACAAATGCTGTAAGTAATTCTACATATTGTTAAACAAATGGTGACTTAACGAAAAAAATAGAAGAACAACAAAACTGTGTTATGAGAAATAAAAAGAATTTATAGTAAAGCATAAAACAGGAATTAATGGTAATTTTACCATTTCTGCCATTACAGAAACAAAGAAGTTGCAATAGTTGGTCAAATAACATAAAATTAAACATCTTTATAGTATCTGTTGAATTTTAACTAAACATGTGCCACCATATTTAATTGTTTGAAATCAATTTGGATCATATTCATTACAATATTTGGCAATTATGTATATTTTTAAGCAATGCTAAAGAACTAATGCACTTCCACTTAACAAATAAATGTTTTTAGGATATCAAAAAAATCAACATCATACAGATTCATTGCTTATGCCCTTAATAGATGTCTGGTATATGCTAAATATAAACAACCATAAATTCTCTTAGTGGGACTTACTGATTCTGCCAATTTTCGTATTTCAGCTGGTTTGGCTCCTTCCTTTGCCAGGAATTCTTCCAGTTGTGCAAGGATGACTGATGCATTTTGCATTGCATCCTTTGATGAGCTTTGAACTTCCGATATCTTTTCATAGCTTTCCTTAGCTTCTGCATGAGCACGCATGGTCTCTGATTTGGCTTGCGCAATCTTGAAAGAAATTGATACACAGTTACAGAATCAGAAAAAAGTCACTTGTATTCATCATGGCTAACATGAATGAAATGAACGGAAAAAGATGGAATTAAAAATATTCATACTTTTGGATTTTGATAATAAACAAGTAACCCTGATTTATGACTGACCAGTTCACCTATTGATTCTGACTTACAACCAACATAACTTATGACTAAGTCTTCAGGACATAACCAGATCATGAGTCAGGGAGTGCCTGCACTTCTAATCTTCATTCCTCCTATACCAACAGGAAAACTTTTAATTTCAATTTTTAAACATATACTTGTAGTATAATGGTACAAATAGATCAAATTGCATGGCAATCACTCCACACAACCTCATCACTTATTCAACAACGTTACCATCATAAGTCGAGGATACGATAGAGAATGGTTCTAGAGCTTTAAGTTTTTTTCAAAGCAAAGGGTCGTAGGAATATAAGTGGTCTAATCTGACAGGAATTGATTAACGTAAGTGAATGACTGCAAGAAGTGCCTTTCAGGCAAGTATTCCAAATCCAAATGGTGCTCAACATTATAACGTCAATGCCATGACATTAATATCCACAAAAATATTCTCAAGGGACATGGCCAGGATTTATGAGAGCAGTGGGAGATAATCAAGAAGAATAAGACAAAAATTCCCTTTGATTCTCCATAAAACTCCTTTTTTTTAGAATAGATTTGTCACTATTTGAAACCCCTTCCTTTTAAACTTTCCATTTCCATTGGAAATGGTGAGCTCCTAATAGAATGACCGTAAAAAATACACAACCATACCATACTGGTGCTTTCAAAGTTACTATTAACATAATATGCGCCATGCAATGCAGAAAGGCAATTTATACTCTCAGTCAATCTCATTCAGGGAAACATTACCCCTCTCAACACTTCCTCAGTTTTTCCTTCCTTGTTAGCGATGATATCTCCAGCATCCACGGCATACTTGAGGGCAGCCTCTGCCTTGGCCACGGCACCATTCTCACAGGGAATGCCTCCACACTTTCCACACCCAGCACCTCCACAGAGGGGATCACATGGCTCGCCTCGCTTGTCACACACCTGCCCAGAAGAAAGCAACACCAAGAGGAGCATCACTAATAGTGAACACATTAAATTAATTGTAACAATTGCTACAAGGTTAGTTGTTTATTTGGGGAGGAGACAGATAATTGATGCCATTTGCACTATTAAATTGCCACTGCAGCACTACAGGTAGAGATGGGCCATTCTGAAAATTACCATAATTTTCAGTGATATTCACCTGTCTCATATATTTTTCATACCAATATATTCCACATATATTATTTTAAGCCAAGCCAGTAAATATTCCATATATTATTAGTTATAAATTAAGGCATGTAAAACTCATCAGTGGAATAGTATTTGTGGGGCTATCATTTTATCAGTTAGAAAAAAATTTCCCCTATCAACAAAAGAATGCCAAATCGCATGTAGCCTGCCGTATTTATTTTGAAGTTCTCTCCACTTCTAATACAATAATGTAGCAATAGTAATGGTAAAGATGCCATTAACCCATCGCAATTGCCATTGCCTTTCCTATTAAGTCCTCCAACAGCTATTAATTGCTGAGAATTAAAAATTACTGGCAAATTACGATCATTTCTGCAAATTACCATAATTTACCACAGTAATTTACCTAAAATGAAAATTATGGTAATTTACCTATCTCATGCTACAGGCAGGTGGGTAGGGGGTCATAAGTAACTAATGAACCCACAAGATAAGTTTCTGTCACAAGCATCCAGTAGGAGGCGACCACACTATGCCCTCCGACCTACCCCACCAACCAAAATGAGTTGCCAGTGGAGTCGCGAGGGAATCACTTGAGATGGTTAATTTCATCTACTCAACACCCTGGTTGACAAGGAGGATCGCCTAATTATGGCCATTTACTACTGGAAGGTGATATGGGATGCAGCAGATGGATTGAGGAAGAATTCTTAAGTACACACTCAGAGTACACTGATCAGAAATTGACAAAGTATGTAGCTGGCCTTGATCATGATTTTTTGCCCTTTGCCTAAAACGACAATGGAATATCGTACTCTGATGAAATCCAAAGTTTTGGATATGAAAACAATGAAAAGTAAAAATTATTGGATGAAGAGTTGTAAAGGTATATGATGGACAAATAGTAATAAAGACATTTTGATGTTTTTTTCCCATTCATAAGAATACAGTGACAATTGCTTACAGGAATCAAAAAAAGACATGGGCCTTCACCATGTGACTTTCTCATCATAAGGATGATCAATATCTAACTCAATTGAAGTTGTGAATCTTGACCGATTGAGAATAATGTACAAAAATATGTTGATGTGACTAATAACTATATAATCTCTGCTGATATACATATTTTATAATATAAAGATAGTTCACCCAAATAGCCACACTTTTAAGAGTACATCCTTATCAATATCATAAATTCTGATGTGAGATTTTGAACGATTTTATGATCGACAGTGCTGAGTTTACAGCCACATAGTGAATATGCTACCTGCACAACCAGGGGTCAAATATTATTTGGAAAGATTTGTTTAGATGTCAAATCTATGGATTCAGTAAGGTTTGATTGAATCCTCAAATCCTGACCACATCACTAGTTAAGCAGTTGATAGGAGTAGGAGTAGGCAGGGGGACCAGGAAAATGTTGTTGCAGGAGGTCCACGGGAAACCTGTTACGCCACTGGCTTCAACTTTCAACCCTCCAAGCTGCCACTTACCACATGACGGAATAAAGTTTAAGGATAGGTAGGCAGATTGGCAAGTGAAGGATTATTTTGGGAGAGTAGGAAAAGAGGGCAACATAGCATCAATGTAAGAGTTCATGCATAAACTACTTTACCTACTTAGGGGGGGAGTGGGTCACCTAAAAACCTACTGCCAGTAACGAGGGGGAGGGAATTCACTCAAAGTAATGTAGCTGTTACAATGTGCTAGGTAACATTTTTAACAAGTTAACAAGTTTAGCACAAGGAGGGCACATGAGGTGTTTTTTAAACCCCAAGCATCTACTAGTAAATTCAATGTGACTGAACTAATGCCTTTACAATGTTGCATGTCTTCACACCATCAAATTGCCTACATTTTAACCTTATAGTGGGTTAATAGCGACCTCGTGACAAGTTCTAGTTTTTTTTAACTTCATGAGATTCAAGGTTAGTCTTTAGAATTTAAAAATGCATTTTACTAGTTCCAATTGAGATTAGATACTTCTATTATATCTAGTTCGGCTACTTCATTTGTCTTATTTCAATCTATCCCTAAAAATAAACTCACTCAATAATAGATGAAGCATTTTTGAATTGAAAGTTTCATTTGTAGAGACAATGTTACATGTCGGAGGGGGGGGAGGGGAGGGAGGTAGGGTTGAGAAAAATACTACGGTTGTCAATTAAGGGGGGAAGGGATAAAAAAATCACCAAAAATGGTAATGTAGTTTATGCACAACCCCTTAGTCTCCATTCTAAGTGAAAAGCAATAAGGAAAGCACAATTTTACATCCCATCTGATGAATAAAGTCCAAGATATATGAAAGTGGGTATTATGACACCACTGAAAAATCTCCACCGCAGCTGGAAAAAAATATCCTAGGACAGGCCTAAGGCACGGTCTAGTGAAACAACAAATGCAGCTATTATGGTGAACCACAAATTGTGCAACAATCTGGACACCAACACAAGGTGTAACATTCACAGTTTAACCAGAAAATAATAGCTGGCAAACAAATATTGAGTACTCACATATTCATTCAAATCAGGTATCACATTTTCCAAATCTGCCAGCTTATCACCAAGTGATGTCAGCAAGTTTTCATTCTCCAACAGATTTTCTTGGAATTGGTCCTTGTTTCTTGATAGTAACGCCTCTGTTCGTCGACACTGTCGTTCCGAGTCAGCAATTATCGACTCTGCCTTTCCAATTTTGTCCTTAGCATCCTCAGCTCTCTTGTAAGCTTCATGAGTCAGATCAAGAGCTCCTGCATTGCAAGTGTTGAACAAGATATTGAGTAAACGAATTTCAATGGAAATTTTACTGTATTGCAGCAGTCTAAAATCAACGCAAGGTCAACCAAATGGAAAGGGAAAGAGGTAGGCTGAAATTCCACATAAAAGTAATCCTGACTGGAAGGGTGGTATTTAACTGAGATTCAGCTGGCCCAGGGTTCTTCATTACTGATATGGATTTTTAATGTACATATACTTATAAATTTTCTGAGGATCAATACAGGTGTAGTGGACTCCATGAAGAAAGCATACCACCCTAGTTTCCAACCCCAGTCTGGAATGGTTTGATTGGGATTAAAGATCATTTTTTCTCTTCTTCTAGAGGGCAATTAATAATACAAATCAATCTATCATGGTGATTGGTGATGTGGTAGTCAAAGTCAGCAATGGTTAGAGTACAATACGATCATTACACGAGGCCATAAGTTCCAAAAATTCTATGAACTACGAATAAAAAATTAAAACAAGGTTTCGAAATAACTCAAATCTAAATAAAAGTATATCCATTATTCTGCATATTTTTAGTGCGCTCTTCGACTTAAAACAAAGAAAAGCCATCAGATAAAAAGTACTTTTACGCTGTAATCACATAATTCCTGGTGACTACCTGTTCTAGTGTCTTCAATCATATCGATGGATTTTTCAATTATTGAGGTATGGCTAGTTTGTTAGCTGTTTCCATTCACTCTATATTATTTTATCTTGAAGGAAGATTAAAATGATTTTTTCTGAGATTGCACGGTTGATTTGTGACGAAGCAGAAAAGTGAAAACTAATTGGTTGGATTGGATATTTGGAGAGGCGACTGACGGCTAAGGTAATTTGCAAAACTAACCAAATATTCAGTTTTGCATCTGTAAGGTACTCATGATACTTAGTTTAGAAATAAATTTTATTGATAAATTACCTTCAACATTTCCTTCTTGAAGTCTAGTTGCATTGTCCTTCAAATTCTTTGCCAAGTTTTCTAACTGATTTGATGTATTCTGGAATTCATTAAGAGCTAATTTTGCCAGATAAATCCTTTGGGTGGTATTTTCTAAAAATTTCTCCACTTCATCCAGTTTTCCAGAAGACTCAGTGATGTTATCTCTGAGAAAATGTAAATATTAAGAAATGAATTTTTCCAAATATTGGAGCAATTCTGCACACCTTTGCAAAAGTAGGCATCATATATCAAGTAAGAATCTTTGCACAAGTAAGACATCTTACCTGAGGCCATCGATCAAGCTTTGCATATTCTCCAGGTCATGAGTGCTTACAGTAGTATTCTTCACCAGTTGTCGGATTTCATCGAGCCTCTTCTCCATCTTCTCAAACTCCCGTGTATATGCTCCCGTTGCCCCTGTTTGCTTTATCTTGGATGCAGCTTCTATCACATCATCTGTTTCCTCTAAAATTGGATGAAACTACTAAGTTACACAATAGTCAATCATTATTTCTCACAGAGTACCACTGTGCTAGGTTAGGTGAAGCTGAAAGCTTCATTTCAAAATGAAGATAATGAAAGGATAGGAAGACCATATGGCAATATTAATACTTAACCCTCTGGGATACACAATTAAAAAGTTCCTTAGGAACGTGCAATGACCTGAGAGGTCTTTCATGTACTTTTCAGCAAAAAACACATTTTTATACATTCAGGAAATGCAAATTGATATCCCCAACTCTCTCATGCCTGTAGCACTCATTCAGTATGAGAGGAAATGTAAAAACAAGGGGGACCTCACAGGTTGCATGTTCCGAAGGGTTAATGGAAAAAAAAATTCTGATAAATGATCAAGGAATAAAATTCGGTGAAAAAGTTTATTTCAACAATACACATTAAATGGGCTTCTTGATAAGGTGAATGATGCTTACTCTTAAACATGGGAAATATACACAAGGCAATGAAGCAGCTCCAATGAATAAATAATCCTCATCAACTAAACTCACATTAAAAGTATGGACATGATAAAAAAGTGAAAATTCCTCATGAACCAAAGTCCAGCAAAGTTGAAGGATATTGGTCAAGTACATTTGTACAATGGTGTACTGAGCAGAAGTTGTCACAAGAAAAATACATCCATCAAGTCAGATATTTGTTTAAAGTCCTCATTAGAACTCTAAGAACAAAAAATAGGTTAATACCCACATTTTCAGTACACCAACAGGTAGACCCTTTTGGTACCCTACGAAAACCATCACAATGACATAATTTAATAGTCATTAGAATGGACATGGAACTCCTAAAGTCAGGAAAATGATATTTTTCATAACAATGGCTAGAAAAAGGCCATGGGATAAACTTATGAGTCCATCTCAAAGAGATTTGAATAAAGGCAAATATGCAGTAATATATATATAAAAGTTAGGGTAGATAATTCCAATGATACTGACAATAAAATTCTGATGAAGGCTTCCAACATAAGACATAAGAATAGGATAGGAAGGAGTTGTCATGGTGTGTCATAGTGACAATAAATTCTTCAGACAAAGAAAATACATGAATTCATATTTCTTCAAGTATTTTTTTACTTTTCAAATAACTAAAATTGAGGATAAATGATGAAATAATTCACCCCTTACCTTTGAGTTCTTTCAAAATTCTGTCCCAGTTGTCAAAACATTCACCACATGACTCACAGGCAGGTGCATTGCCAATGTAACCTCTTGCACATTGGTCACAGAGGTATCCACCGATGCCAACAGAACAAAAACAACTTCCATTGCTTCGGTCACACTGGAGAGTTGCAGAGCCCTCTTCATTGCACATACAGGCTGTCAAAAGAATACAGGATACATATTATGCACTGGCAAGGTGGATGAAGATGAATTTGAAGACCTTAGAACTGAAGACGATACTTGAGTTGAGTGTGAAAACGTCAGCTTTCATCGACCCTCTGACCCAGTTAGAAACCCGAGAGAACTTTGAGAATCTCATAAAAGTAGACTGGTTAGTTAACTAAAATCATTGACCATCCATTATTTCATGCACTTCATACCCTAATAATTTTAATTTACTCGCTTAAATGAATTTTAGCCAATGGAAAACCCTTAGTTACATCCAGAAATGCCACAGTTCCCTTCACAACAAAATTCACCAAACGAACAGTCCTTCAGGACCAATTTATATCATTGAGAAAAAGTCTACTGCAAATCCTAGCTTTCTTGATACCTCTTAAGTGCAACTATCATATCATTGTGATATACATCAATATCCCCAATAATTTCAACAAGGTTTGCATGAACTCTTCTAAGTCAGATGAAGAGGCACATCTAAGGAACCCGAATCAATGCATCTCAAAGAGTACAATGAATTTCATCATGGCTTTAAAGTAATTGCGTCTACAACTAACATTTAGAGCAATATAAGGCTTTCCAATGAGAAAGTCTGTAATATTCAGTGGGTGAATACTTGGAAGATGCTGAAATGACCATTATGTATGTGTACCTCAAGACTTTTTCTGACACCTGTTTCTTTTTAAGCACACTTAATCAATTTATTTACACAGTATAACACAATCTGGGCAATTTTGGAACCAGTTTCCGTAACTTGGGATTGAATAGGCATGCTAAATATCAATAAAATTGATCATTGTGTTTTCAACATTTAGATGTGATCAAACAATCACCATCAGTATACTTAGTACTCTGCCATTTTGCAAACAAGTTAACAAAATGAACATAACCACTACGATGGCAAAATGCTCACCATGGCACTCCACAGTTGGATTTCCCCAATGATTTGCCTGGCACTCATTACACTGCCTTCCTCCAAATCCAGGCTTGCATTCACATTGACCATCATACTATAGGAAAAGAGATAAATTTAAAGTGCATAAACCAGATGTAGATAAACTCTCATGAACATGAAGATTAAATAAAAAATAACTCACATATTGAACATATACTTCACCGAACACAGAGGGGAGTCCTGCAATAATTTCACATTGCATGATTCTCATTGGGTGAATTAATCACCATGTGAAAATACAGGGTTTGCTCCCACAATAGATAAAAAATACATCTTTAGGATACAAATAATGGATAAAAAATACATCTTTTCCTGATACCAACTAGACTACGAAGTGGTGAAAAGAGGTTCTACTGCCAAGAATGTAATGCTGGACATTGTGTAACATCCTGTTTCAAGAGCAACAGCAGAATGAATGATTTTAAAAAATGTTAATTCATTAGTTTGGTAAATAAAACTATTGCAACATTGGTCACGGGAACTACCTGAAGAACACTTAAAATTACATTGTTAGTGAAAAAGAAAAATATTACATTGAAATTGGCAAGTGAAATTTAAATATTCAAAAGTTTAATATATTAATTAATTTTAATGAAAATAATCAACTAAAATTTTCTTTTACTTTTAGTCTCCCATATCAATAACATATGAAAATAATGAGAAATAAAAAACCTGAAAATTTTGAGATACCAAAAATTTACCAGTCATAAGGAGATGGTTAAAGACTCCCAAACAGGAAATGAAAAATTGATTAAAAAGTATGATGAAACTCATTCCAGGATGTTGAGAAGAAAAATACCAGGTAAATATGGTATATTCATTTTTTGTATGGTTTTGATTTATCCAGGAAACAACTGAGCACATGTCCACCTCAGGTAACTTTGTAAAAGTGAATCATTTATTTATATATCTTCACTATCCCGAATACAGCACAGTGGGCAAATTTACATCGGGAGAATAACAGTAACAACAGATGAGACACAAACACCCATGTCCTGGGCAGATAATATTCTTCCCAGGCAGGACTCGAACCCGCCACCCTCGGGTCAGGAGGCGAGGATTTCACCCCGCTGCCACTACGGCCGATCATGTCCAACGGTTAAAAAAAACTTACCATATATTTGGAAATTGCCTAAATATGAATTTGCTAATTTGGGAGCCAAGCTTGACAAAGTGTCACAACTATGGAAAATGCAACCACCCACATAAACGTACCTTGGTTACAGTTAGAAAAAAAGTTACCTGATTGCACTGCTCATCATAGGATCCAACAGGATCACAATCACAGGGCTCACATCCAGCACCACTGGCTATTTTCCAGTGATTCTCTTTGCATTTGTCACAGGAAACCCCAACAACGTTTGGCAAACAAGGACACTGCCCAGTTTTGGCATTGCAAGGACCACCTTTGGAGTTGGTTCCAAGAATGTCACAAATACACTCTGAAAATCGAAAGACGTTACATTAATTAAGCATCTGGTGCCAGTAAAACGATAACAAAAATCACTCTACCTTATGCCACAATATCAGGACACTTATTACCATTTTCATATGCATGACTGTATAAACTGAATAACATGTGAGTACATGCATACAAATACTCTGGAATGCAAAGGCCTTAAGAGAGAATTGCACAAGGAATCTCAGAGTTGGCAAGAGTTTGAAGGTTTATTTCAAATGAGAAGCAAGCAAATATTAATGCTAGTCATTCCTTCCCCACTCATTCATTAATCATAGGTCATTCTGATGTAGGCTACAGCAGCGTTCCCTCGTCATTACTTACTTTCCCTCTTCAACCTCTACTAAGGCTTTACACCCAATTAAGTGTCTGCCCCTCATTTGGTATCAGTTAATGCAGCCTAATACCAGCCACCATGCAGCGTAATACTTTCACAAACACCCATAATAAATAGCAAACACCTCTTTGTCATCAGCCTCTCTCCACATAAGAACAAGCATCCCTCTAGGCAATGCTCCCTTTAATAACAGTGCAAGACTAGAAGAGCCTTGGTTCCTCATTCAGCCTCTCTCCTTGGACTTAGAACATATCCCTTTCCCGTCATAAACAGGTGTGTGGATAGCATTTTAAGAAAAGATGAGTGAATGCTTCACAGGCCTTCCTTTGTTTGAGGTAATATGCAGCTGCCAAAACTGTATGGGCACTTGCCCTCCAATTAAGTGTCCAACTTGCAAAAAACTAGCCTTTGGGAGAGACTGTAATTGTACAATACATTTTCAATAGTGATATGATCTCAATTTCACTTCTGGAGCTGCAATAGGAAGCAAATGCTGTATCATAGAAAATAGCCTTAACACCCAGCAACAGCAACTTTTGTAACCTAGATGCTACATACTGCCCATCCAGCAACTCTGGGCCACAAATCAACTATTCTCACCAATACAATTGAAAATGAGAACAGCTGAGGAGGATCAGGACTTATTTTAAAATGAAGTTGGAAAATGTGGGCCAGCAGACATGAAATTGAAACCTATGGTTAAATAGTAACATTTTGGTGTACTTGATGATTATCCACTGTGCAGAGAGTGAACTGTAAATGAAAACCATTGACAGAATATTTAAGAAAATAGAATGCCTCTTGTTTATTTTTTAAACTTATTTTCAGTGATTTTGAAAAATTTATTTTCTTAACTTTATCTATGCTCATTATCATTACCATTCCAATGTTATTTTCCATGTTTCCCTAACACCATATAGCAACTCATTAACAATTCAGAAGGAAAAAAAGAGGAGGTTAATTTAAAAATAGTAGTTTTAAATAAATAGAAAAAAGTGATTCTTAACGAGCGGTTCCATCTTCCATGAAAAATATGAGCTTACATTTCCTAGCATAAATTTCAGCTGCATATGTACACTTTAGAGCATATTATCTGGACAGCATTTATAATCTTACCAACACACTGCTGATTGACTGCATCCCCATAGTAATTGGCTTTGCACACCTCACAGTTAAAGCCTTCTGTGTTAAACAGGCAGTTCAAACATTCCCCAGTCCGGGTGTCACAGTTTGCTGGGTGAGAGATGTCAATATTATTGCTGCAATTGCATGGTCGACAGGAGCCCCCAGGTGTGTCTGGATTGCCAAAATAGTTGTCAGCACAAACATCACATCTTGACCCTGCAGAGGAATATTTCAATAATAAGTGAATGCTATAATTTTAGGGAGACATCCATATTTTTTTTAAATATTTTTTTTTTTGCTTGCCGGTCGATTCTGTTGGCCCGTATGTCCCCGGAATCCCGATAGGCTACTGAGCCTGTCATCAGGTTTTCCAGGGACCGGACCAACAGAACTTGACACACATCCATGCCCTGGGCGGTGAAAAACCCACCCAGGCGGGACTCCAACCCGCGACCCTCAGTTTAGCAGGCGAGGACTTTATCCCGCCTCCACCGGGGCCGGCTTGTGGAGGAAACATACTTCAAACACTCCAAATATTTTCCAGCACCACACTTTACTCAAAACCAATCATTAAAAAAATTCTACATCTCTAATCAAAATTGCAAGGTCATCTCAAAGAGGACAACAATTCTTTAGTCAATAAATGTACACATCATTATCAACCACCTTACACTGATGGAAATTTCAAGAATATACATTCATATCAATTTTACTTCAAGAAAATATCCAGTAACACAGAGTTAAATGACTATAGCCATTGAAGCAGAGATCAAAATACTAACAATGCTAGGAGGCTTCAGGTTTTACCAAAATGCCTTGTCTCATTGTATATCACTTCAAACTATGTTCATTCAGTCTGAAATAATCTGAGATAGAATGAACTAACATGTTTAACACATTCAATGCTGAAGGACATTCTGGAACGTCCTGTGGGTGCTGCCGGTTGACAGAGGATGTTCCTGAACATCCACATACCAGCCATTCTTTACAGCTGGTCAGCAGACTCATGTAATTTATAAAGTGATTGCAGTTTCACTGGTGTCATAGCTTGGGCTTATATCTTTTCTATGGTAAGCTTCAGTTATCTTATATTCTAAAATGCATTGTCTAGTTATGTCTAATAGTCTGACTCATTCCATCGTTTCCCTTCCTCCTAATGCTCCCTCCCCTATTCCATCCTCCATAAATCCAGGCTTGTAAAGACATTCTCCAGAGCAATATGAAATAGACAACACAAGATGCAAAAGGAAGCACTGAAACTGCCAAAAGTGCTCAAGCGAGACATTAGGACGGAAACTACCACAAATAACTCAGTTTGCTAGGGAAACCCAACATTGTGTATTTTCCCTTGCTTAAAAAATTATCACAGGAACATCAGATACTGAAATTATGCAAGTATTGTACATAGTTATAAAAAGAGTTTTGTCTGGAGATGTATTTTCCTTATTAAAATTTTTGTGAGAGATTGTAAGTTTTATAAATTACCACAGGAATTTTGTACAATTATGTACACATCAAATGGCTCATTATGGTAATTCTTAATAAAGACACAGGGAATCCATATCTTGAACTCATATTACTACAGGAAAACCTCATTAATTCGAACCCGCTTGATTCGAAATACCGCGTATTTCAAAGTTGTGAGCTGTCCCCGGCAAACTGTACAGGGGATTGTGTGCTAGATGGTACAGATAATTCGAAATACCCCTTAACATGTAATTCGAAGTCACCTTTTGCCCTGTGACTCCCGATTTTATCAGTTAATTCGAAGTCATCCTCGGCAGCGGCGGCACATTTTACTAGGTTGGAAGCACTTATTTCGAAGTGATTAAGGTTGTCCCGCTCTTGAAAACCAACCTTTACTACATATCTATTTGGAATTAAGCTGTTCTCCCCATATCACATATCTCATGAGTAGGTACTTCCGTTTCTCTGCAAGGGTCGTAGACCATGAGAGTCTCCCCTTACCATACCTATATCAGGAATGGAACTTGAGTCATACCCCTTCAAAGTCTTCACTTTCCCCTGCGTAACACGATACCATCGCAGCTGCAACCCTTGGAAATTTAGCCGGCTCATTTTTTCCCTGAATATCAAGTTACAATTGTCAGTTAATTCTGGTCAAGAGACGAGGCTCTCCTCCTGTTGAGAGGCATCTGTTGAGAGAAGGCTGCGAAAAGCTTCCTATCCTGCCTGCTCTTAAGGGTCGCCAGCCTTCTCCTCTCTCTCTCTGGTGCCTCCCATCTTTCCGAACTGTCAAGGCAGATGATTGGAGGTCATAATCCTTGACAACCCTGACTGAAGGGCTCTGCACCTGACGACTTGACCATCTCCAGGGAAGTCGCATTGACTTATCAGGTGAAAGGAAAAGTAATCATTTTTATCCACCTCTGCAGAGACGAGTATTGACCAGGTACAGTAATTTTAGCATTAAACATTTTAATACTCTGCTGTCATATCATGTTAATGTTAGCAGCACTCGTATCGAACGTGAGGAACTTAATGATGTGGTGATAATGATTGAGTACAGTACAGTTTTTCTCTGTTGAATTGTTTTATTCGCCTAAGAAAATGCTTTAGCTTCATTCTCACTAATAGCCCAGCATTTATTCCTCCATTGTAGGTTTAAATAGCTTTGAGGATTACCCTTATTGACGAAAGACAGGTGCAATTATAAAAGAAAACACAACGCACTGACTCTTATGGAGAAGATGAGTATTCTTCGTGAGTTGGACACTGGGGTGAAAACAAAAACGGAAATCGCAAAGCAATATGGTACTCCACAATCAACGCTGTCGACTTACATTAAAAATTGCGATGCAGTTGTATCACAAGCAGAAAGCGGAAAGGACGACGGCAGGAAGAAAAGAAACCGGGGAGCCAAGCACAAAAATGTAGAGAGCGAGTTGCTGGATTGGTTCTTCCAATGTAGGGCAAATAATATTCCTGTCTGGTCCCTTAGTAAAAGAGAAGGCCGAAATGATCGCTCTTAAATTAGGTGAAGAATTTAAGTGCTCCAATGGGTGGCTGCAGAGATAACCAGAAGAGAAATAATATTGTGTCTTTGTGCATGACTGGAGAAGGCAGATCAGTGGACGTCGAAGGTGCTGCTGAAAGGTGGTGAGAAAATGTCAAACACATTTTACAGGACTACACTCCAAAAGATGATTCTAATATGGATGAGAGTGGAATCTTCTATAACATCCTGCCGGATAGGACGCTCGCTGTGAAAGGAGAAAGATGCAGCGGAGGGAAGAAAAGCAAGGAAAGGCTGACTGTCGCACTGTGTTGCAACTCCGATGGCACCGAAAAACTTCAGCCTATGGTGATAGGAAATACACCCACCCTAGGTGTTTCAAAGGAATTCAAACCCTTGCTTGCGGTTATCGTGCCAATAAAAATGCTTGGATGACCGCAGCTTTATTTCATGAGTGGCTTACAAGTTTTGAGAGAAGAATGGCTGGCCAGAATCGAAAATTTGTGCTTTTAATAGATCAGTGCACTGCTCACAGCATTGAAGGGCTCAATCAAAATAATATTAGAGTCATTTTCCTTCCCGCTAACACTACTAGCTACATGCAGCCTCTAGATCAGGGCATTGTTTATTGCCTCAAGGGATTGTATAGAAAGAACTTGGTGAGGTACATGATCAGGGAGACCGCAAGAAATATTCCCGTTCAAGACATTAGGAAGTGGAAGGTGCTGGATGCGATGAAGGAATATCTGCACATCTTGGAATGAAGTTTCCTCATCTGTTATTGCAAACTGCTTCTGTAAAGCCGGTTTTGGGGAAGAAATGACTTTAAATGTATACGACTCAAGTGAAGATTTCGACTGGCCTGAAATTCATGGTGAAATTGAGGGTCCAACTAATTTTCCGGAATACATCCATTGTGATGACAATGTGATCACCAATTTCGAAGAATGCTTCATTCTTGCCCCGTTGAATCCCCGTTGAGCCCCGTTGAAGAGACCATGGATGCTAAGTCAAATGAATTCGATGGCGACAGATGTGGGATAGAAGTCAGTGATTCGTAGGGAGAGGAGGAGGCCGAAGAGCAGCTGATAAATACGCGAGTGACTCGTAAAGAGGCATTTTCTGCTATCTCGGCAGTGGAAATGGCGCTACAAGAAAGACTAAATTCTGATGAAAATCTTTCCCAAGCATTAAGCATTCTGCATAAACATGTGCACGAACGCTCTATGGAAAGAAAAGTAAACAAACAACTATAGATTCATTTTTTTCCAAAAAATAAATTTTGTAACGTGTTTTTAGGTAACTGGTAGCTAGAATGGTCATTCAAACATTTATAACCATTTTCATTTCCAATAAAACTTTACCAAAAAATCGTCAATATATTCTTTGGAAATATGACGAAATTTTTTGCAAAATCATAAATGCCATTTTTGACAGAATATCAAACTCAATCTTTGGGATTCTACTGGAATTTTTTGCTGACTTACAACATTTGTATTATCTTACGGACAAGGTAATCTTTTATTACTCTTTTCAATTTTTTACTCCATTCCTCTGAAAAAGACGTGGTGGAGTAGTCCAGAGAGACAATCTTGATCCGTTTTCCTGGTTAAGCATGTGCATTATTGGAAAACCACCTAACTTACTTCCCTTTTATCATCAGATTCCTGTGTCATCCCCTGGCCGCTGGAGAGCTTTACTTGCCAACTTTCTCTGTATTCTTTTTATCATATATTTGCTCTTCCCACGCACATCTCGTGAATCACTAGGTAAGGAAGGGAGAAAGAACTGCTTATGAGGGGTGAGATTCCGAAACTGCATCATAATTTTTTCCTGGGTTTCCCCGTGCTCAGGAAGGGAGGGGAGACCCTAGCTGACCTTCAGTCGATGCTCTACCATTCTTTCCATCCAAAAGGGAAGAACACCTAATGCATTCTCGGAAAGCATGAGCACTTTCTTGACCGATTGAGACCCAGTACAGGTCCATGGAGCATCACACCGATGGTAGGGATGGATTAGCTGTACTATTAGGTCGATGCACGGTGCTCTTTTGTCAAGAACTTAGATTATGAAAGGTGGACGCAGAAGATTGCCTCTTCTGTACGTTGAAAAATTATCTCGCCAAATTTACTCAAGCCAACTGTACCCGCGGTTCAATTTGTGTGAAGACTGAGGTGATTGATGGGAGAAAAATTCAGTGAGGCAGGAAATTGTCGTAATGGACGCACGTGGCAGGCGTTTCAATATTTGCGGGCTGACACAACATGCAGCGCCGTTGCTGGATGTTGGAAACAATTGACAGGTGATTCACCGCATTCAGATTCATGCCCGAAGATTTTTTTTTCGTGCAATCGCATCGAAAAAAAAGTGTACTACTCTAAATTATCCTACGTTGGAAAACCTCGAAATATTCTGTTCTCACGAAACTGAAGAATTGTGGTCATCAACTATGTACTCCAAATAGTTTCTGTACCTGTTGATAAAAATGTAGTTTAACAATGGTTTTCTGAAAAATTCGGAATATATTTGTTTATTTTCGGAAAGTACGTTTAAGTCGAACCCGAATAATTCGAAGACCAATATTTTTGGTTCCTTCAATTTCGAATTAACGAGGTTTTACTGTAATTCTGATATATTTACAATTATACCACCGAGCAAGAAGGCAGTTGTACTTCCATAGGAGGAATTTTCTTTTGAAAATTCCAAAATAATACGAGTTCTACACAATAACAATGATCATTAGTATAATATTTGATAAAAGAGAGGTTAAATGAGTGCAATGTGTGAGTGAGTTTTGTTCTTTCTTTTTTTCTTCTACACGACACATCATTCCATAATAGGTCCTGCTCAGCTATTTATATATAGCTTGTCAGCAGGTTCATATTTGAACACAAACATCCTTGCCCTGAGTGATGATAATTCCACCCAGGCGGGACTCGAACCCACGACCCTCAGTTTAGCAGGCGAAGACTTTACCCCATCACCACCGTAAGCGGCTTTAAACTGGATAAATTCTTGAAATTATGTGCTTCACCACGAGGAAGGTTTAATATTCAATCACACCACTAAAAATCGATGAAGGGGAATTTCCAAGAATATGTGCAACCAGCACCAGCACATAGGTCATGCCGTTGGCACAGGACATTCAGGAATGTCAAGAGTTCAAACAGTCGTAAAAACAAAAAATATTGCCTTCGAAAATTAAAATTTTTTGACACATGTCATATTTCATTGTGCTGAATATAAATATGTCCAAAACTGAACTTCCTCACCAGGAAAGATCAACAATTTATCCCTTAACATTGAAAGGGTTAACCCTTGTCTGAATATCACACAGCCTGTGAGATATTACATAATATTGATAAGAAATTAAATATTAGATGACCAAAGGGACTGATTATGTGTCAAGAATGAGATTTCACTTCCTCACTTACCAGCATATCCAGTACTGCACTCGCATACCACATCCTGGGTGTATGAGTCTAGAGCACAGCGGGTGGCGTAGGAGTGGCCAGAGTCAACTGTGTCTGGGCATGGGCAAGGACGGCATGGGATGCCCTCCCCAATCAATGGGTTTCCATAGTGCCCTTCAACGCACCTGAAGGAGATTCACAAACAGCAATAAATATTACTATGATTGCTATTAGGGCTTCATGGGTTTTCTTTTTTATCAATAATTTTCGGATTCTCCCCAGACAGAACACTTTTTATGGACGACCGTTTCACCGGCATTCCAGTAAGCTTCATCAGGTCCTAATCCATTAATTAATAACTGCATAACTGCTGGAATTGTATTCAATTAAATTAATGTTATGGTTTTTTAGTGTTTTGCAATGCATGTTTAGACCAAAAAATCACACTTTATTCCCCACAAAACTTGATTTCTCTGTGATATAAACAATTGTATACTTCCTGGTCAACCAGAGGAAATTCTGTGGTCAATGAGGACCTGATGAAGTTGACTGGAATGCTGGCAAAATGGCTGTATATAAAAATGGTTTAATGTGAGGAGAACCCGAAAATTACCTTATAAATATCACTATGATTATTCCTCAGGAATGAGCATCTTGAAATGAGCAATCCAGGTATATGAACCATAAAGGCCTTAATACAAGATGGGGGAGTAACTATAGTTCTGTGATTGTATAATTTTTATTCTTTAGGATAGATTTCATAGAACATTCAAAGTGTCGACAAAAACTTCATGATGGAAACATGGATTATAATTGGGGTGACTCACCGCTCACAATTATAACCTTCAGTGTGATTCCTACAGTCGATACATGTCCCAGTTTTGGAATCGCACACATCTGCATGACCATTGCACTCACAGCGCTGGCAATTGGGAAAGTTCCAGAATCCAAGTTGACACTGATCACACTGACGTCCATAAGTGTTTGGCCGACACTTACACTGACCCGTTTGCGCATCACAAAAGTTATCAAGAGCTCCGATAGAATTACAATCACAGGCTGAAATAGACATGAGTGGATCACACATACATTTCACAGGCAACACTTCCAAAAGGAGGCAATTGTTAGAAAAGAGTAAACATTGGTGAAATCATTACACATGCCACAAAAATGCAAGTACCTCGACATCCTTCAGGTCCAAATCCAAAAGTTCCAGGGGCACAACGATCGCATCGCCTTCCAACAACGTTTGGCTTGCATTGACACTGGCCTCCCAAAGAACTACACAAAGAGCTCAGAGATCCAGTGGAATCACAATGACATTCTGAAAGAAGAATCAAAGCCAACTGATATCCATCAAAAAGCCTTGAGTAAATGTGTTGCATTAGGGCCGTAGGTATTTAATTCAATACATGCATTACCTAAGAAATATTTGGACATTCTAAGGGAACAATAAAAGGCTAATCTTCATCCATTGAAAGGCCATGACATAATAGACTAATGGCAAAGGTTTTTAATGTAATACATACAGTACTTCATAAAACAAAAATATTTCAGAGGAAAAAAAATACCATTCAGTCTGGCCTAAGGAGGGGATGTGATGCCTGTGAATCCCTCAATACCACTTGATATTCCATGGCATCAAAATTGTTGAATACAGACTAATTCTAAGATACTACTAATTTGATAGTTTGGCAAACATTGGTTGACAAAATGGAGTGCAACTTCATTTTTGTCTTCATCAATCTAATATTTTTTCATTATTTTACATTTTATAGGCCTCAGTCAATTTAAGAAAAATTTTCATTCAACTCTATTTTACCTTTTACCACTTTTACATTTATTTTTGCAAAGAGTTTCAAAAGCTTGAAGTAGAAGATTCATCGTGTATTCATCAGTGGTTGACTAGACTCCACATTACTGCATTTTTAATTACAACCTTTGAATTAACAGAATGAATGGCATTACAGTAATTGCTGGTTAATTAATTCCCATCAACAGATGAGTTGATATGCATTTGGAATTAAATAATTGAGCATCCAGAAATAATGGTATTGTGAAAATATTCGCATAGAGAATCAATTATGGAATTCTTGGCATCAACCCATCCCTAGTTCTGCCCATCATTTTGACCAGATAATGTTTTTGAAGTATTACAGATATGAAATACAGAATCAATTACCGTAGGCTCCCTCATACACATAGAGACCAATACTGTGGTGGTATTTTTTGCAGATATCAGGGATATTTCCCTTCACGACGGTATAAAATGCCTCTCCACAGCGGAAACGCTCATACTCCTGCCTTTTGTTCTCATTGCTTGGAGAGTTACGGAAGAATGGCAAACTGTCAATACGAGGCACCAATGCAATCTGAAATATAATGGGGAAAATAAGATACTCATTTTGAAGGGTTCAAAAAACTGACAGCTTGAGATAAACTAGGGAGTTTAATTGGTTTTGGCATCCGGTAGAGAATGGGTGTTCAATTTATGAATATACTTGAGTATAATTCCCATTCACAAGTTTTTCAGACCAAATTTTTAGGGAGTCCAAACAATGCTCAAACACATCTTTTGAGGATTTAATACCTTGGGTACAAAAATTCATTATGCCTTCTCATTACAAGGAGGAAATGTACATCAGAAAGATAAGTGGATTTTCCTCAGCAAAGTTTTTTATTTATTTTATTTATTTATTTAAAGTAATAAAACCACATACAGCTATGTCGCCATTTTATAGTGGCCATGTAACAATACACACACTTAAGGACATATACAAGCAAACTTAACAACTACTGAAAGAAAGAGTATAAATTAACTGCTCAACAAAAACTTTACTGGCACTGTTACGAAATGGACTTGATTTTTTTTAACCAATAGTATAGCTTTTGAATGCTTTCTCACATTATTCCACAGATGATGCCTGAAGATAAGTTATGGTACTGACAGCATCGTTGATGCTGTTAATTTTATTAAATTTTAAATGGATAAAAACGTTGGGGTACATATCTAATTCCAAAGGAACAATTAACTCATTGAAAAATGAACAAAATATATCAAATTTTAAAAGTCACAAAATATACACAATAGATAAACAAAATGGTACTTAGTTCCAAATCCATGAAGTTTTAGGGTAGAGGTTGGCTGGTGAGGGAATACTAGGGGCATACACAAAAGTACTTTTAGGGCACTCTTGACGGACTCTCCAGGGAACTGTGAGACAACCACAAAGTCCGCTGAAGTTCTGGTGCATGTTTCTTCAAAGAAATGCCTTTCTGTGACAATCTAAATTATGGCACGAAAATCAAACCTACATACTGAATAAATACAAAGAGCTTTGTAATATATATTTGTAAAAATATATATACATACAATTAATGTAACTCACATATTCTCACTTTACAAAAGTAGAAGCACTGGGCAATAATAAATATTGAAGTAAATGAGTGGCCTAGGATTTTGATGTCTGCCCAATATAGCATCCGTCGTAGGGCTACGTTTTTTGTACTGATTTGTTTTCCCCCAACTTTCTTTCTGGCCAACTCATGCTAAGTAGTCTGTTGTCTCTATTTGTTTCGTTAATGATCCAATGTGACTAATTTTATAGCCCATGCACCAACTAACATTGCTTTTGTAAAATTAAAACAGAACCATATTTACTTGAGTGAGCTGCTACCTCATGCATATCATGCTCCCCCCTTTTTTTTAGGCTCAAGAAAAAAAAGTATTTTTTTCAAAAATTAATATAATGCCCCTAAGCCTTCCTCTTCATGGCATTTACTCATATGATGTTCTTCACACAAAATTATACACAAGTCTAATGAATTGATTGGAGTGCAAGCTAACATCAACACTGTGGATGGCTTATTTGAAGCATTGTTTTTCCGTAGCATGTAACAGTATTTGCAGTGACTGTCATTACATCTTCCAGGTATAAAAATGAATTTTGATAAATATCATGTCCGACACTAATATTTGTACCAATATCCTCTGATTGATTATTCAATGATAATGGAAATTCATTGGTGTATGAACAAATAAAAGCAGAATACCGTCTGTACCCGAGGGTGGTAGCCATGTCATCCACTCTCTGCGCAATCACTGTAGACTCAGACAATTTTAGAACGCTTGGGATTTTTGAGAACATATGGAAATTAACAAAATTCAACGTAAAGCCTGTCACTATTCATGTGAAACTACAGAACAACACATTCTTGGAAATTGAATCATGACTAACTAATGAATATTTTCATCAAAACAGCAACAAGTTTTTAGTTTTTGTCACTACTACTTAACTCTAGCACAAAACTTGCATTGCCCTGAAATTTCACAGAGACATAAATGTAAATATATAAGGCTGGTCTTGGTAGAAGTTGTCGACATTCACGATGAATATTGCAGGTAAAAGGAGAGGTGAAGAAAAAGAGATGGAAAAAGAGGCCTTTGCAAACTAATATTTCGACAGGGAACTGAATGGGGACAACCAATTTAAAAAATGTTCTTTATAGATGGAAAAGTCTTGATTATGTTATTCTGTCCCTAATATATGACTAGGGAAACAACTTACAGAGTCCACGAGTACAGATGCTGAAGGGGTGTCAATCTGGCTATCAGAACGTTTGAATTCTATTCGAATTTTGTAAGTCTTCCCAGATTCCAAACAAACAGGAGGGTACACTGTCACACCACCAATGCCTGAAATATCAGAAATTA
Source organism: Ceriagrion tenellum (assembly GCA_963169105.1). Lineage (NCBI taxonomy): Eukaryota > Metazoa > Arthropoda > Insecta > Odonata > Coenagrionidae > Ceriagrion > Ceriagrion tenellum. The sequence goes on from OY720638.1 coordinate 64,134,677, forward strand.
GCATTAAGTGCAATGAAACACACTTTTTAATCTAGAGAGAGTTATGAGAATTTATCCATATCAATAAACCCTTTCAATGCAAGCTAATCCTAGGTAGGGTATGCTAAGCCATTTTCATGATATATTTTTATTTAAAAAAAACTAAATATACGCATTTCATAAAATATTGGAATCTAGCTTTTCTAATACTAGTAGAAATGCCCATTGATTCTCAAAGAGAGGGAAGAGGGTATAGTCATTCTAACTATAGTATAGTATAGAAGAGTATAGTAATTTTCACTATACAGATAAGAATCTTCCTCAAATTTACAATATAATTTATGTTATTAGTAGAAATGGCCCATTTGGCTGCTTAAAGACCATTAACTGAAATTGCTTAGCCCAATTTGGGGTTCTTGTGGCCTGAGACCTTTTATATAGCCTACCAGTAAAGTTCTGTCATAATGGCAGAGTTTATGATACAAGTCTTTTTGTTTCTTTTTAGGTCTTTTGCATACTTTCCTAATGGTAAAAACTACATCACATTTAAAATGATATGTTATGGGCTCTTTTTCATCACATATCAACATGAGGGTCAGCTTCAACAATACAATGGGTTGACAAGGGAACAGTGCACCAAAACTGCTGAATCTGCAGAAATTTTATGAATGTTTTTTTTACATAATTTATGTTAAACAGTTGGAAAACAAAATTTGATAGCAAGAATAAGAATTTTTTCAAATTTATTTTTAAAATGGTCTTTGTCGCAACTTTGTGCAACCATTATTTCTAATTTTAATATGCTAAAGAAAAAAGGTCTACCAGAGAAAAAAAGGTATTTACATGTATTTCTCATGGAAACACTTTTACTTATCTGGGGTCGAACCAGAGATCACTAGTTGCATAAAAAGTAGCCTATTATCTATGCAGGAAAGACATTAAATAATCCTTAAAATCTGAAATGTTGCACTGCATTTGGTTCTCGGAGAGTTGGCAAACATACATACACATATCGTATGGAATAGCATGACATTTTCATGCAATGGCCATCTTCCATTCAGCACTAAACATAGCTTTGCATGAGTGGGAAGGCTGCACATAAATAGTCTCCATGTCAGCACACACTCACCACCCCTTAGTTTGCAGACAAGACATTCAATCAGTTTACAGTCCCCCCACAAGAGCATGTGTTATTATTTCCAATAATGTGACTGGATTGCTATGTAAGGTAAAACCACTTTGGACATTTATCCTGTTGGACCAAATTTATTCCATTCCTGATCTTTTCATTTGGAATTCTATCGAATAGGCTTTCGGGAGATATGTTAGTTTGTAGTTACAAGATACATTTTCTACCTGCTATGTAACTACAGTCTAAAATATTTTGGGGTGGCCACCTCCTTGGTGCCTACAGCTGTTCTATGGGGGAAATACATATCAAGGTCACATACAATACCTATGTCTCTCTCAATTGAGCAGCCATGAAAAACTCTGTTGCCACTCCTCACTTTCAGAAATAAAAACTATAATATGGTGTTTAGGAATATTACTTACACTAATATAAATAGTTCACACTACACCAGATTTTATTAATGAACTGCCAGCTGACAATGATCAGTCATGACAACTAGAAACATTGTGATTTAATATGATTGATTCAATCTTTCAAATAAATTTGAAAGTTGAATTGCAAATGGATTCTTGTGTTTGCAAAAAATTGAATATGTAGACGTTCCCTCATGTAATTTGGCATTGTGCTGCCTGCATTGATCAGCTAAGGGTCTGGAGAACCTCGATTACGATTGTCATTGAGAATCTGGCACAGTGTGGAGAGTACTCATCACGTGTCTTCCATATGAAGTGGTCACCCTACAAGTTGTTACCTTTAAACAACTCGGGGAATATAGTGGCTCCATCCAAATGATGTACCATGAAAAGGGGCTCATTCTTAGGAGATACACAAAAGGTGGCATTCATTCAATTTATAGACATACAATAAAATGCAGATATAGTTGGGCCACTTCTTACAGTAAAATTCTACACACATAGGTCATAGGTCAAAACTGAGACTGAGAAGGTTGAAACTGCATTTTGGCCTTTCTGAAAATAATTTGAATATTGCAGCATATAATTCAATTTAGCTCCAGCCAAGAATTTTAACTCTAAAGAGACAACTCTTGGAACTAGTACAGTCACTTGGAATCATTGACTGATAGATGAAACTAGCACAATTAAGTTTCTTTGAGCAAACTTAATCTGGTATTTTATTACCCACATAAACACTGTACATGATTCAGAGAAAGACAATGAAAACTTAGGTCAACATCAATACTGACTGAGATACCCAATGAAAAAGGTTACCTTGCTTTAATGATGTCCTTTTAAAGTCATCTGTTGGCCGCGAATTGATACACGGGGAGTCCATATCAATGGGATCCTGCCTATCAACAATTACATTGACATCATCCCAATTTCCTGGTAGCTGAAACCAACAATATGATGATCAGTGACATAAATTTTATCATCAAGGAATTAGTATTTACACCAATATGGACCTCTAATACTCCAAACGCAGTAGGGATTACCATTTTGATTCAAGATCAAGATGGGTTTGATTGATGGGTTATTGATTGATGGGTTAAGGCCTCATAGGTTACACCCACTGCAAATAACAGAAAAACACAATGGTCATCATCACACCTTCCCAGTGCAGTAGTAGGGCCATGGCTGTTTTGCCATTAAATGTCCGGGATTTTTTGATCATCACAGCCTCAAGATTCCATGAAAACATAAGACTCTTGGGAGTCAATGAAAAACTGATAGTACAGTATTTAAAAAAATATTTTAAAAATGATATAACACTCTAATATGTATTTTATTTTTTAAAATGCTGCAAATAACAGAAAAACACAATGGCCATCACACCTTCCCAGCGCAGTAGTAGGGCAATGACTGTTTTGCCATTAAATATCTGGGAAAGATAATCACCCAAGTTTCTGTTAACCATTGGATCACTTTTACATAGTCATGCCAGTTAAGGCCTCATAGGTTACAGGTATACCTTACTTAACACTAGAGATGTATCACAAAAACTGTCCTGTTAAATGAAATCATGTCACAGGAACTTGTTAAGATCATTAGAATACACGTGAACATGTAGTAAGGGATAGTATGTATGAGAAATAATAGGAATGAATAATACACTTCATCGCTGCACATTTTTACAGAGGTTTTCAGAGTTAAGTGTTGGTAATATTTGCTTCCACTGCCAGTGGTGGACATATCTTCCATTTAGGGAGGGGATTGACAGGGTCAATGAAGTGGAATAGCAAAATATGAGTACGTACTTTGGATGGTTTCCCTAAAGCACCTGCATTTTTATAGTTCTCAAAAATCGAGGGATAGGTAGTTGGGGCTCATTTGGAGTAAGTCTTATAATTCATGTTAAAAAGGGGAAATTTGGTTGCGCCAAGCAAAAACAATCACCCTTGGCCTGTTGTGTGATAGTCAAAATTGTGTCACATGAATTTTTGGTAAGCAGAGTACACCTGTAAATTTGGGTCAAGCTAGATCCTAGCAGAGGTCAAGCTATGAAATTTACACAAAATCACATCAACACCAATTGTAAATTTTGATTAGAACAATAGCTGAGTAAGCTGATACACACTGATCCAATCCTAGGGCGTGTATCAATGCTCATTACAGTTTTTTGGGATGCACTACAATGGTTTTACCACCCTCTTCCTACATTACACCCTACCTTACACCACCACTAAAACAAGGAAATTATTTTGAAAGTATTTACCTGATTCTCATACCGTATCACGATATCATACTCCATACTAGTCTTAATATCATTAACAAGGAATTCTAAGTGAGAATCTTCAAAAACTCTCATAAAGCCAACACCTGTCCAGGTCTTCTCACGCCCATCTCTGTATGGCTCTCGGATGATAACTTGACATTTCTGTAAATGGAAATAAAAACATCAATGCCATACTGGAAAAATTAAAGGGTTACACAAACTTCTCCCTTGTGCCACTTAATAATTAGAAGAAAAATCAGCCAGCACTCAGGAAAAGTTTCATTTGACAGCACAACAATGAGGATGTTATGGCCAATTGACAACTAATTTAGTTATCCAGTTGTTACATCATCCTCACAGAGGGCCAAGGTCAAGATGTTTACAATGGTGCAACTGAGACAAGAATTGAAGAGAATAAGAAGTTATCCTAGTTCAATATGCATTTTTTTTGGGATATACAGCTTTTGATGGATTAGGTAACAAGAATAATAGGATGCTAAGTTAATGAATAATCATTATTAGCAGTTCCATTAATATGTCACTTGATCCCTTGTTTTACATTACCTTTCCAATACCATGTAGCTCAGGCTGCAAGGTAACACTAAATATCCCAAGCCCCAGCAGTACTTTGGCTCTAACATTTGAGACTTAATTTCCTTGCCCTTGGCCTCCCAAGGCTATGGCCTAGACCCAGAGGTGTCCAACCTTTCTGAGAGTATGAGCTTAACACGTTTGCAGCGGATGCTATAATTACCATTCTTTCCCCGTGGGCGGCAATTTTCATAAAAAACGATGTTGTTCGAATAGTGTTTTTTATTAATGATAATGACTTTGGTTGGTTAAAAATTATGAATTCCACCAAATCCGGGAACACTCAATGGCCATTATCGAGTAATTAATCGATTCCCCTTATAGGTATGCAATCACTGCTCATGCTGCAAATTTCTTATACGTTCATCTAAAATATCTTCAGAATAGACTCGTCAGTGATATTTTTAAGATAGGAAAGTAGATGAAATATTCATTGGATTCTAGTGAGATATAGAACGTCATTGCAGTCGTCATATTAATTTTTCGGAAAAAATAAAACATTTCATTATAGCTTTAATCAACTGCTTCGAATTTTTCTTCCGTAGCCTTCACAAAATCCTTCTTCTGCTGTAATTCCCTGCTTTGGTTTTATGGCTTCGGCAACAATATGCAACGGGGAGGGCAGTTGGGTCTTTTCTATAAATGGAAAAGGGTCAGGATACCTGAGGGTGGTCGTGAAAACGATTTTCCTGTGCACCCGCCAGAAAAACCTCCACCCTCGTGAGGTAAGCACCGGGTGGCCCAGCCACTGGGACCCCATGCCAAACAATGGCTTACCCCCTCTCATGCCTTCACGAGTGAGATTTATAGGGATTTCCTTATCTAGAGGTTGGTGACCAGCCATTGCAAAGGCGAGGGCCTACCACCCAAAGGTCGCTCAAGAGAGGGGTGGCAGCGGTCATAGCCTAGCCGGTATGCTTGAATCTATATTTTTCTTTCTTGGTGCGTGAGAACCCCAGCTCCAGGAATATTTTCATCTATGTAAGCGAAGACGATGCTTCAAGTTTCATTGCTGGGAGGCCTTGTACAGTTACATAACATAATCATTTTACTTATATTGGCCGAGGGTGGGCAAGCCTTTCGATCTTCCACTTTGTGCTACTCTGAGTAATAGCTTCTTTGGAATTCTTTTGATGATTTCCGACTCTGCAGCTGTACGTGCCTTGTTCATTCCTACCAGTCACTATCAATAGCAATTTTCTAACTTCCTTGTCATAGGACAATTTTTTTCTCCCCCTACCACCAGCTCACCAAATATTAGGTACTCTCGGAAAACTTGGAAAATTCTCAGTCTTGGCTGAAACACGAGTGACCCGTGAGATACACGAGTTTTGGGAATTCTTCTTGGAAAGTGATTTTTTCATTGAAGAGGGAGAATTTCATTTGAAGTCATGGGAGATTCAGATACATCACTCTTTAGCTTCTCTGACTCTGATGATTCATATATCCCGTCCAATATCGAAGATGACAGTGACTCTCAATATTCAGAAGAGGAAAGCAGGGAAGATTCATCATTGGAAGAGGAAGAGCGTGTTACATCTTCGTCAAGTTCGAGTGCATGGGGAGATTGCACAAATTCTGCCCAAAAATTTACCTTTTATGGTGGTGCTGGTTTAGGTGTACAATTGGACCTTTCAGATTCGGTTAGTGTTTATATTTCCTGAACAATGAAGTGCAAAATCTAATAGTCGAAGAGCCTAATAAATACGAAATGCAGGTTATGGAATCGGAAATTATTAGACAATTATCCAGGATGCACAAGTGGAAAGACAGTTCGAAGTTCGAAATACGCTATTTCATTGCCATCCTGATTGCAATGGGTAAAAGCCACTTACCCTAAATGTGGCTATATTGGTCACAGAAACCACTATACCGAAATGACTCCATTGGAATATAATGAGTCGGGACAGGTTTGAGCTAATATTGAAATGATTTCTTGTCGGTAACAATGCTGATTTGACTGCCAGCACAGATAGATTAGCCCGCTCTTTGACCTGGTCTGCAGGATATTTCATTCTACTCTCACTCCAAGGGAAGATGTTGTGATAGATGAATCCATGGTACCTTGGAGAGGTCGACTACATTTTAGGCAGTACCGACTGGGAAAGGCTCATAAATACGGAGTCAAGTGCTGTTAGCAGCACACTCCTGAGTCCTATACACACAATCTCCAGGTTTACGCAAGTAAAAGTGAAACGCCTGTGCTGCGGGAGATTTTTGGGCACAGGCACCAAATTGTGCTGCAGTTTACCAAAGGACTTTTAGATGCAGGCAAGACATTGTCCATAGATAATTTTTATACCAGTGTTGGACTTGCTGAATAACATCTGAGAAGGAAAACGTATGTTTGCGGCTCATTCCGATCGAATCGGAAAGGTGACCCAAAAGATGTTCGCCCAAAAAATTGAAAAGGAAGGAAAAGGTCATTGATGGCCTTTGAAAGACGATTTAGACGGCAGTGAGGCCGCTAGTGATGGTGCTCCACCTTCAAAGATGAAAAGGTCCATACATCACCTAAACAAATCTGAAAGTATTGGGTATTGGATATCGAAACTGATAGGTTGCAAATAGTAAATGACTAGGGTAGTATTTCAATATTTTATACATGGAGGGGAACTTCCTACCCGTATGCTCACGATGAGGTCAGTATTTGTGTTGAAAACCAATGCCATTTCATATGATGTATGTGCGATATTAGGGGAAAGTCAACAGTGAGAAATTCTACCTTGCAATTGTGGAAACTAGTGCGCACTTTATGTACATTATGATGTCTTTTACTGACTGAACAGAAAACATTGTAAAATTTTGCTTCGTATCATTGCCGCATCATAGACAATAACGGCTCAAGCGCAATGGTCATCTATATGTTTCTCGTGAATAAATACAATAATGAAGTGTTTATTTTCTATAGAAGCTTTTTTTTTCATTTGATGAAATTTATCAAAATACTGACGGGATAAATAATTTTACGACCAGCTAATGCGAAATGTGTCGCAAAAGATGTTTCCCATCCCTGTGAATGAAGAATAGGCAATTTACATTACACGAATTATGTATTTGCAAAAGTTCATCATTATAGTTGATTCCAGATTTTTGCTGAATTTCGAAATCTAAGATAGTAAATATAAGTTATTGTAATATTTGATGTAGAAATACAGATAAAACTCTTGATAAACTGACTGTATTAATCCACATCCCATTGTTTTACTTACTAAATTTCTTCACGTAAAAACATCGCCATTACATCAATAAATCATCTTCGTGGGCAAAAACAGAAGTCGTATTCCTCCCTCATGGGAATAAGGGGATAGAAGATCCCTTTTTTCTTATGGCGGGCACAACCACCGGTGGGTCATGCCGCCCAGGAGGCTTAGAAACCCATGACCCACTGGTGGTCATGTCGCCTAGGGGGATAGGAAAGCCATGACCCACTGGCGGGTCATGCCGCCGCGAACGTGTTAACTCTGCAAAATCTCTGGCACAAAATTTTTCCAAGTGCATACCAAAATTTTTTGAGATAATATTATTTGATATATTGATATTCAATTTGTCAGTGATTACTGTACATACTTGTGCATTGTCTGACCATTAGAGGCAAAAGCTTGAGTCTTAAAGAGTTGAAGGATCAGACTTTACATGAGTCAATCTCTTGACAGCTTCACCTTAGCATGAAAAAATTAGGCTAATTTTTTCCAAGAAACAGGGCTTCAACACAGAACAAATTATTATTCTGCCAAAATCATTGGTGGAACAATGAGTTTCATAAATCGTATTCAGTTGATTTCCAGAAACTTTTATTAAATGATTTGTAAGTAATGTCAGCCTGTTTTTGGGTTATGCATTTTGAAACTAAGTGGCTGACATATGGGGGAAATCTTCAGGACTCAGGTTCATAACCAAAGTCTGGATTGGGTATGGGGTAAGGTATTCGAGCATGACCAATAGAAAATGATGCCACATTATTAAAGTCAGAGAGAAAGGACTTGACTTTCCTATAATAATTTACCAACACTCTACCCAGTCCTTCCAGCTAGGAGAATCCTTGCACTCAGTCTATCTGGCACACCCGCACCAAACATACGACACTGTAAAGTGACCTTCATGCTTGTTACTCAGCATTACAGGCTATTGGTGTCAATTTTTTTGAGAGAAGTAGGATACAGAAGAGTAGATTCCCCTCTAAATTGTTGAAAAGTAGAAACCAAATTTTTTTTTCAAAGGTGGCAGAAAGCAAAAAAGGTTTAATCATGCACTCCTGAGGTTTGATATGTTACTAATCCCTAAACAATGGCCAAATTACTATTATGTAATAGGAATACACAAGGTACGTAGAAAAAGTAGACATCATTTTATTGGCAAGGCTCCATTCTTTGTATGCTCAAATATTGCCTTACAACCTTAATTCATAATTAACTCATGGAAAAAGTAAAAATATGCAGCACTCTCCAACATCCTTGGAACAGCATGTAAGGTGTCTATCATGGGCCAAGGGGTCCTAATGTATTTATTATTTCCTGATTGCCAAATAAGCAATTAAAAATATGTATATCCTGATAATGCTTGCTGAAAAAATACACAACATAGATGCTTTGTTAACTCAGGCACACAACGACTTCATAATGGCAATAAAGTGAGTTAAATTATTTCTAACTGAAGGTCATTCATGCAAGAAGGGACAAAATTATATGAGTGGGGTTTGAATTATCACCATATATGGCTAGCATGCATGCATGTACTTAAAAAATTAAAATTATAGACTCAAAAAATTCACCAGTATTTGAACTACTCAATTCAATCAAAATTCCTTTTGGTTGAGGACTATTTCTCAAATGAAACTCCAAACTCAGCATCAGCAAACTATTGCAAAGTGAGAGCATCATACCTAAGCATGCAAACCCAGACTTATATTTAAAATTTCTACAACACCAACAAGCTAAGCAAAACCCAATTAAAGGAGAATTGAAAACATGGTACTTTAAAAAAACCTTCACCAATCAATTGAAATCACATAGTCTTACATTTTCAGAAGACATAAAATCCTTTCCAACACTGCAGTTCTGTAAAAGAATGTATAATCATCAGAGTAATAAATAAGGTGCTAAATGATACCATATTTTTAAGATTCATAATTCGAATAAAGCTTGAAATGTTTAAGGACATATAATCATACATAGGTCGAAAAAAATATACTCCAAAAAAGAAAATAAAAAAGCCAAATCTTGTATTTCAGAAACTTTCTTCCATCTCAATTATTTCCCTTGAAAGTGCAGATGATGGTCACAGAATTGTCACACAATGAACTCTTGAGAAAAAAATAATCTAAGGATTAAGAACACTACAGAAAAGAAATTAAAAGCAAAGGAAGACTAATTCACCATTTACCACATCTTGCAGAAGTCTTACTTATTAATAAAAGTTGACAGGAGTAGTATTACACATTTTTTTTCATTTTTGTCTGAACATAAACTGTTTAACTAAATAAAGGGAAACGAACTGACCATGAATCAGGTCTGACATTTTTAAAATATCAAATGCAAATGTCACTCAAAGTTATTTTGACGAAAATCAAGAAAGAGCATTTTTTCCCATAATTGAATTCTTTGAGGTACCACAACTTCCTGACTCTGATGGTTTCCAGAGAAATTTATAGGTAGTCTTAAAACCAAACCAGCTCAATCTTGAGCCACTGCTGACTTTTAATCATGGATGACTATGGAAAATTACATACAATATCTCACGCAGCAATGAATTAAGAATGAGTAATATTTTAACATCTTTGCTGAAAAAGCTATTTATAATGAGACTTTGTACATTTCATCTTATCGTATGATTGATGAACTTTTGATGGGATGAAATTAAATGGTGGAATACATGAGCTCATTAGCCAAAGTAAACTTCACTTGGCCAAGCATAGGGAGGGAGCGAGACAACAGCAAGCTGCTTCAAGCAGAGCTTCTCAAGTGCCAAGGGCCAGGACAAGAGGGTAATGTTATTGACTAATGTTGGCTAGGTATGTATAAAAAGATTTTGTTCTTTCTTGGTGAATTAAATATACATATAAATTGCTCTCGGATTTCCATCTGAGTGAGGATTTTGGCTGCAGCCAAATGTTTTACTGAATGAAGAAAAACTAATTGACCATGAAGCACGTTCACTGTTTCTTTAACTGCATAAAAATGTCACTCTAAGTCTACATCAATTATTTAGGTGACAATCGGCCACTTATTTTTGAGCACCATTTGGCAGCAGCCAAAATCCTTACTCGGATGGAAACCCGAGAACAATTTATATAGATATATATTCTTTAAGTGTTTCAAAAAATTTCACTGCTGATGAGCAGCATCTACAGCAGAAACTAGATATGTACTACGAAACATGAAAATATGAAGTTTCAATTTTACAAAGGAAACATGTCAGTCCCGATGAAAAGCCTATGTTAAATACAAAGATTCAAAAATACAAAATTTTTGAAATGATGAACCTCGGACCCAGTCCCCAAAGAGAAAATAAGTTCGTTTTTACGAACCCTGGGGGGAAATTGCATCAGGAAAGCTCTCTATTTGCCGACATGGACACCTAACAAATCAGCATTGCCAAATATAATCAATTAATAGAGTAAAATACATGACTTTAACTGCATTCATCTCTCACAAGTGTCTGAGTCACACAGTTATTTATCAAATTTAATTCGTGGTAATTTATATCTCGAGTGACAGGAAAATGGTAGCTTGAGGCAATTTTTCCTTTATTTTACTTTTTGTTTCAACTGTTAGTTGCATTTCCATGAATGATCCATGGATATATCCGTTTAGGGGTGGATGGTAAAGTAACCTCCTCCCCACTGCTGAAGCTAAATGGATCTTCTCTTAAGCCCTCCTCAGAGACAAAATTCCTAGGGATACATGTTCATGAGTCACTATCCTGGGAAACTCAGATAGATAATATATGTGCTAAAGTTGCCTCTGGTTGCTACCTACTTAGAAAAATTGTGACCATGGTTGATACTGCTACTGCCCGCACGGTTTACTATGCATTTATTCATAGCCGGCTCAAATATGGAATTACTGTTTGGGGGCACTCACATTATCTTTTTCGGCTACTTAGACTTCAAAAATGGGCAATAAGAATCATGGTTGAGATTCCAAAGACAAGCAGTTGTCGACCTCATTTCAAAAATTTAAAAATTCTGACTCTTCCATGTCTGTATATTTTCCAGACAGTAATTTTTGTGCATCAAAATAAAGCCCTGTTTAACCTGAACACCAATGCTGATGTTCATCAGTATAGTACCAGAGGCTGTAATGAAATTAGAATAACAGCTCACAACTCAGCCATGTTCGCAAAGAGTCCTGGTTATGCTGGAGTCAAATTCATGAATGCTTTACCAAAAAACCTGAAGGAAATACATAGTTTCCACTCCTTCAAAACTCAACTCTATAATTTTCTTTGTAATCATCAGTGCTACACCATTGATGAATTTATGTCACTTTCACATAAAAAATGAATTTCCTTTTTATTATTTCAATGCAGTGTTCATCATGTTGTAACACTTGGTTTATCTCTTCATGTTCTTAAGTACATACATATTCTTTGTACAATTCTTATGTAATGATTTGCAGTTATATCTATTGTGCTGTCTGTAAAAAGGCAAAATGACATGTTCCATACTTGTGAAAAACTTGTCCATTAGGAACCAATAAAGTATTATTATTATAATTATTATTATTTTTGGATAGAAATGAAAAGTGGATGGAAGGAGACGGAACGGGGAGATAGAAGTTGGGTTTGAAGTGCTTAAGGATGCCGGTGGTTGTGTGAGACTCCCCATGGGGTGAGGGATGCAGGGAAGGGCTCAGAGCATTGACCACCCTATGGTCACAAAGAGAGTTGGCCGATGATGGGGGTGTATGGTGGGTCTCCATAAAGAGTGGAGCAAGAGGAGGGATTAGCTCAGGAGAGGCCTTCGGGCAGGTTTCGCAATGACTGAATCACTAGGGCTGGCCCGAAGAAAGGCTGGGTCTGGATGAATGGCAGACATCGGCAAATGGCTATGGTGAGGGGTGAGCGAGGGTAACAAGGTGGAAAGTGCATGGCAGAACAATGTCACGGTCAGGGTGAAAGCTTAGAAGACAGCTGAGACAACAGAATGGTGAATGGTTTTGAACAAAATAATCATGGCATAGATTTATTCATTCATAGATTTGCATTTGGACTGATTTATGAATTGTCCTTATCAATTGTTGTTGTTATGAGCAGATTCCATAGCATCCCCTACCATACACCTTAACAATGGCTCCGAGTGTTGTAGAAACTGTATATCCAAGTATTGTAGAATAGTGTAGATTTAGTTGTAGATTCAAAAATCTTAATTTTATAGCTTGATTTATATGTGCCTATGATATAAGTAACATTGATCGAACTATGTCCCCTATGGGTAACAATACAGCAACAATATTTACACTCGCAACAGGATTTGAACCCACGGTGTGTTAGTTTAAGGCCAAAATTTTATTTATCTAAATCCTGCATTTGTCGAATCTATATTGAAAAATCAAATTTACTGAAAAAATGAAAGAAAAATGATAAAAACATAAAAAGATACACTGCTAATTGCACAATTCAAACCATAAATATTGAAAAAGTTTATAACATTGTCCTTATGTAACTGAACTACACATTCTAGAATGCAGCACACCATAGAAAAGGTTTAAGCCTAAGCTATGACTCCAGCGAAATCGCAATCGCCTTATGAGTGACTTGAGTCTGCTGGCCGGCCATAAAGAATGGCTTGAATCTGGACGTTCTAGAATGTCCTGAGTCACCCAATAGCACTCACAGGATGCTCCAGAACGTCCTCGCCCATTGAACGTGTTAAAGACTGCACTATGGATTTGAAGCTCATCTGAATTAAGGAAGAATCCTAATCAACTGGATCTAGTGAGGGTCTACTGTTAGCAACTTTCAAAAGAAATACAATAGGAAATATACCAGAGTATTAATTGCACTAGGAAAACTTTTAAAATAATTTTAAAATGCGACAATGCCTGGTAATTACAGGGCATATGCAGCAGAGTGCCGTACGCCCTCTTTATCAGACACTTTTTGTTATTTGACATTTATTTTTCTCAGTTCAATGAAGCATTTAATGCTATGTTATGTTCACCAATATTACATATTGGGGATGTTCCATCATCACTGATAACATTTCTTTTGTTTTAGAGGCTGTCCGCTATTATTCAAAACCTCATATAATTTGAGAGTATTTTGGAGCCAGTTGGTGCACCTGGTTGAGCAGAGAGATGACGAAAGCTGCAAGGTGAGCCTTTACTGAGGAAAAAATGAAGTGATACATATTGCACACTTCAATCCATTGTTCCATTCATCAAAAAGAGGCAAGAGTTTGGGAGAGTTGGGCATGGAGGTGAAGGAAGGTTTCTCGCTGGCTGAAGGACTGTTCATTTACGCAAATATTGGAAAATTGGCGCTCGACTGTACACCTGATCTGATCTCATTGTGAAAGATGTGCATTGACCTGATATGTACCTACCCAACAGATATATGTAACAGTAGACTCACATAAAACATGCCCTGAGCACATGATCACTTAATTATGAGAATTACATGTGTGAAACAGGTTTTGCTGGATCACTAAATTAACTGAAAATAAGACAATATGTTACAAAGGCTGAGGAGTATATCCTCAAAGTAAATAAAATTATTTCTCATACTCTTTCTTGTAAACCTTAATACATACCTCACTTCCACGGGCAAGCTCAGCTTCATATAACAAGAAATCAAGATGACCGGTAAAGAAACCTTGATCTGGCTGATTACATGTCCTCCCTGTTACATGTGGACGACATCTACAGAAAAGGGGAAATCATGAGTGGAGAAGCATTAAGAAACAAGTTTTTTCAGAAAGATAAATAACAGCTACCTTAAAATCACATACTGAATTTGTTCCAGGGTTGGATAATAAAAATATAACTATTGAAGAGAACAAAAAAATGATTCTATACCTGCACTGTCCTGTGATCACATCACAGTTGTTGTCATAGGAGCCACCAGGGTCACAATCGCATGGCTTACATCCATCACGGTCCTCTGAGAGCCCAAAATACTCCGGAAGACATTGGTTGCAATCGCGGCCAGTAACGTAACGTTTGCAAGTACACTCGCCCGTCAACATGTTACAACCCTGATTTCCGATTGTGCCCGATGTATTACAGGTGCAAGCTGATGATTAAAATGCTTAATATCAAACAAGATTAATACAATATACAAAGACTTAAGGTTGCAATTAGAATTATTGAATTTTTTACCTTGGCAACCATCAGGGTTATCTTCACTGAAATTCCAAAAGCCATTCTTACACCGGTCACATCGACGACCATCAACATTAGTTTTACAGTGGCATCGGCCTGAATCCAGACCATTAATTAAGTCTGTTCGAGAGTCACATATACCCTCATCCAAAGATCCACTGGGATCACAGTCACAAGCTGTGAACAAAAAGAAGGAGAAAAGTTACCCCCATGCATCCTGATTTGCAAGAGAAAACTATTTCTGTCCAAATTTTCTCATCTCTTTCAATTTTATACATAAGGCTATGCATATAAAATCATTTATACATGGAAACAGAGTAACATACAATGAAAAATCCTAAAATTTTGAATGTCATGATATATATACTGAAAAAATCCCATTTCAATTCATGACTCAATCATCCATGCAATATCAACAATATTTGATTTATTTAAAGAAGTATTTACTCACAGTAACCGTTTACAGTGAACAATTAAAACATATTAAATGCAAAATTAATAAAAATAAGATATGTAAAATGGATAGAATATTACATAATTAATACAAAGCAAAACATAATACTAAGAATTAATAAACAAAGGACAACAGTATGGAAGGAGAGGGGAAATATGGAGGAAAAAATTCTTGAGTTAGTTGCTGTGCATTTTAAAGTGTGCAGTGAGATTGAGGGGAGGGTGGGCAGATGAAATGCAATTAAACAATTCAGGGAGTCAGCAAAAGAGGGATCAATGGGTGAGAGAGAGATGAACTCTAGGTAGGTTAAGGAGACGATTGATTCGCAAGGCATGGTTCGGGATATGAATATGAACTTAATAGTATTTGTACCTCAACAGAGAGATTAATGAATACAAACTTAATAAACTTACGCTGACATATTTCAGGATCTGTAATATCTCGTCCAGGTTCTTGATAGTAAAATGATTTACACTGCTCACAATTTCTTCCCATTGTATTGTGCATGCAGCCATCGCAAACTCCACCACTAACATTTCCACTCAACTTATATACTGCCTCATCAAAGTGACACCTCTTGGCGTGTTTGTTACAGTTACATGCTGAAAGTGGAAGACAAAGAGTAATCAAATCCCATTTCTGCAACTAAAAAACATAATTACCATTGGATCGATTCGACCCCCAAAAAAATGTACTCTAGGCATTAGCAAATAAATCATGTGCCAAAATTTCACATTGTTTAAATCAGAGAGCTTTCTTGAGCAGAGAGACCCACCCCATCAAGGTGAATGAAAAAAATGGAGAAAAAGTCCATGGAGTGGGTGCCATTCTCCTTTATAGCTATGTCCTCCATCGGCAGAGCCACATTACCCAGTCAAATTTCTAATTACCACCAACCTCACTGGATTTGACTAAGGAGCAAGGGCAAAGGATTTCTAATCCTTTGCTTCTCAGTGTTTTTTCCTCATTGACCGATTCACAATGCAATTAAAAGGAGTTATTAAAAATTCACCATGAAACAGTTCTCTCAGAAGTGAAGTTGAACTTAATAAATTCCCAAATGTATCGATTACTAACTTCCAAACTCTGTGCTGACATGCTGGTGAGAACAGCAAAGGATGTGCTGAACTTTCTCAAACTTCAATCATTTTCTTAATCACTCATAAACACCCTTCCAATCCTGTCACCAGGCAAGTTGATTTTACTCACATCAAACACATTGATCACTATACACTAATAAAAACCATCATCATGCACCACGCACTGCTTAGTTTTATGCATTTCAAGTAGCATGAAAATAAGAAGTGGGTATGACAACCACACAGGACCTCCAGAGAACCTCAGTCATACATAACATGTACGTAGTTGACCATGACTTCAAGAAGGATTCCCTTTACAAACTGCTGAGAGATGATAAGTACATGGATTGGTATCCTGAGTAGTTGTTTTAAAAGTGCCATTACATTCCTTCATCAGACGATGGATCCCTAAGTCAACCTTTTCTTTCTCCTCCCAAGCCAGTTATGAATGTCAGTTTTCACTCTAATATGAGTAACAAATATCCTCTGATTTAACACATAAGTAGCTCATGGGTGATTTAATTTAGCATTTTTAGGGATGATGAGCACAAACTGATGAAAGATGAATTTTGGCTTTTTAACGTTTAATGTGATATCTCAATGACAGTTACATGATCCAGATTAAAGATACTTGTGATCATTAGGGAAATTTCAAGTAGCAAGATGATGCTTGACCTAAGATTATGCTAAAAAACATGAGGGAGAGACAGCCTAAACACCATTATGAAAATATGTAATGTGAAAAGAAATATATATAGCCATATTCACTTGGTGAATCACTTATGCCCATAAAAATCATAACTAGAGATTAGACATACACCCATATGGTTCATTTGAAATGTTTGCCGACTGATGAAAGTTGTATGGGGAAGATAATTTATCTTTACTCATTCTTTTATGTTCATGGAAAGAAACTCAGCATGTAGTTCCTAAAACCTTGTTGGAGGGTTTCCAATCGGAGTTACAGATGTCCTTCAATACTCACGAAGATCATGCAATTTTTATGAGTTCACCAGGGAATCTATTCATTTGAGGCATGATCCTTGTAAAAGGGGGTGCTTGAAGTAAACAACCTCAGATAATTACCCACCACTAGAGTTTCCTCAGCTATTCTGAGGAAAGGACCATCAGAAGGCATTCCCCTCTGCTGCAATCACATTTGTTTTTCCACTGACAATAAGCCAGCAATCATCAAGGCCAGCACTAGAGCTGAAGGCAGAGCGAATAGCAGGAGGTAGAGCCAAAGGTAAGGAAAGATATATGGGAGCTGAAGACTGGTGACTCATTTGATGGGCAAGGAAAATGACTTGTGAAATGGCATTCATCAAAAATGTTTTTCATTTTTTTCCATTTTCATTTTCATCTTCCCTTATCTCAACCCACTTCAATACCGTACACTAATTCTTAGAGTACGTGTGGGGCAGTTAGCATCATCTCCATTTACAGAATTACAAGAAACTTAAGGAATGTATTCGCAGCTCTGATTTTAAAGGCATTACATTATGACCAGTAATTGTTCCCATTCCATTATTGAAAACCTGAAATTGTAATTTATAGGTACACATGCAAGATTGACTTTGTGTACCTAAGTCTCAAGAGGTTTATGATTAATGTTAATCACCCAGTTATTCTGGCTCAAGGAAATAGAATGAAGGAATGGCAATGGCACATCATCATTATACCATTCAGCTACAGCCCAACCTAAGCCACCACTCTAAGACAGCTGATAAATCCCAATTGCAGTTTTTCACCTAGGGCACAATTGTGTCCAAGAAATACACAAATAGACCCTCCAATTATTATGAATGATCAATTTATGTCAGATTTTGTGAATGTAGGAAGGATATTCATAATGGGGATATAAAAATATTTTTAAATCCTATGCTGTGATTTTCTTAGATTTACAGACTACAGTATTCACCTTGACACGAAGCAAGTAGGTGGAAAAAAATAATCCCATACCCAACATAGTACTGCCTTAGAAGCAAGATAAGGTGAGCAGAATACAGGAAATTAATTCATTTATACCCTCATAATGCAAAAAAATAAATAACATATTAGGGTTAAAAAGTTATCCATCAAAATATTTAGATAAACAGGAAGGCACGACTCAGAGAAATAAGTCAAATTTGGAAATTTTCTATAATTTTTGTTTCTCTACTAAGAAACCATTACTACTTCTTAAACATTAACTAATTCACATTTTACTTTCCATAATTAGAAAGTATTTTAAATTATTTGGCATAAGGTTTCTTATCCTCTAAAAAGCTGTAAAAAATTTGTCATAAATATTAAAATGATCAGAAATTGACTATGTATAATTCTCAGATTCTGCTACATTTCTATCATTTCTCGGATGGGAGCAATTTTAAATAAGCAGTCCTATGACAATCTCTGAGTCAGCAGACAAACATACGAAACAACAGCCAACCAACAGACTGTAGAGAATCCATGCATTTAATTTTTGAGTTTTTATAAGCAGGAAACTACATAAAATATCAGAGCTAAACAACAAAAAAATAACAAACCTTTGCAAGCATTAGTTTGCTTGCCAAATGCTGGTTTCCATGGCAGGTCATTGTAGAAATCTTCACAGTTCTCACAATTTAAACCTTTGGTATTGTGCATGCATTCACACTTTCCATGAACCATTCGTTCCCTCGCCTCAGCACCAGACATTGGGAGACACCTTGAGGCGTGGCCATAACAGGAACATGACCCACGTACTATCATCTTGTATATTGCATAATAATATTTTTCCTAATAAAAAAATAATAATAGAAACACATTAATAACAACCACTTCACAATTTTAGCAAGAAAAAGAAGAGTAAAATTTCCACAGCTGAGGCACTGGGCCCCTGCCCCAAATCACAACCTTAGGCAACCTTCCAAAGTTTCATCTCAAAGAGCTGCTGCTAAAAAGGAACAAGGAACCCACAAATCACTTCCATTCAGATTGAGTCACTAATTGAATGTGACCAAATTAGAGAGATCATTAGCATACTTAACAGAGAAACTCCTAAAAAACTAATGATGATAGATAAAAATAAAAATCAAAAACGAAAGTGGACCAAAGTTGGACCCTTGAGGAACACAAACTTCTTTTTACAAAGGACTAGAAACAGCTAGGCCACTCCCACAGCTGATGGATGAGTAAAATAGACAAATTGACATGTTTTACCCAGAAAGGAATACATCCAACTTTGCAAATTGATTTGCAAAACTAACACGCAACTATTTTTCATCCATATGGTGAATTGAGGAGCAATGAAAAAGAGGACTATCCTATGTCAGAACATTAAAAAAAAGAAATGAGATCCCGTCTCAATTTCTCCCCAGTGAAGAAAGAAAAGTGCACTCCAGCATTTACTGATACGTGAAAGAGAAAAAAATTAACACACTTTTTTTTTGATTCACACAAAAAATTGGCATGTGCCAAAGAAGAACAAAGCTGTTTAACTAGTCTGCTCCATGCACCAAAGTACTGACCAAGATGAAAGCAGTTTACTGGAGATCATTTCTTTCTATAATGGTAGATAAGGAGATGTGGACACATTAGACCAAAAGTGTTCAAACTACAGTGGCATTAGGAAAACACACAAGTAGTCTTTAGCAATATTTTTTAGACTGGTGGATACTGTCAATGTGAATTCTTTTGCGTTATCTATTTATTATAAAGGACAACTAGCAACAAATAGAACAGATTTTGTAAAGAAGTTTGGCAAGCAGCTTCCAAAGCTGCATATACGGTGATGTCTTGCTAATCCCAGAATTGGAATATCACTGAAGAATTAAGGGTAAACAATGATAAAGGCATCAAATATTGAGCATAAAGAATTTATCACCAGAAAATCACCAATGATGTGTTGTTCAAAAGCCAACAAACTGCTGCAATGCTATTCTAGGGAGAACAAAGCATAACTTTGGCACCAGAATACACATTTATTTTCAATTCTAGAGCTCAACTTCTGTCAGTAGTGTGCTTAAATGGAAGCAAAATATCTAGAAAAAAAGTTAAGATTTTGCGATTCTCTTACGGCAATCATAAAACTCATGCAATTGCCCAATTACTCAAAAGACAGGAAATTATATGAAAATTTATATATAAAATATAAGAAGTTTTGTCTAATTTTACATGTAAACAAAACAATACATATTTTTCACTTTCTGAAAAATTTTACCTGTAATAATCATATTTGACTCAAAATATATGAGATTATTGACTTACCTGAATCTCTTGTCTATTGTCTAAATGGTCATCTCCCAGTGTATGAAGCTTGGTGAAGTTTATACGTAAAGTTGTCATTTTCAAAAGGTTTTGCACTTCCTCTGAGTATGGGTTGTCAATGGGTAGGTTTGGAGGCAAAACCCTGAAAATTACCTGAGTCAAAGAGAAAAAACAATCTGTCATTAGCTCCATACATTGCATATAATTGCACACAAAAAAGTTTCAAATATATGTAGGAAGAAATGCATGACAAATAATATCACAGCTATGATCTCAATGTGACATCTGAAGTGCTGTAAAATCTCTTATATAACAGGCACACACTTACTCAAATTACCAGTCAACAGCCAATGATATCATGCTTCCTAATAGCTCATCTATCTTGAATATACTTTCAAAGGTGTGCCTGTTAAGATAACTTAAAATATGTTTGAGTGAGGCTCACATGAGATGAGATAAATTTTTTCTTTCATAGCTAAATTCCCACACGGAAAATAGATATCTATAGATATCTATATCTTGTCTACACTGGTCTATGGCTTGATGTACATCTAATAGATGCCTATTAGATGTCTATAATTGGTCAGTAACCTGTCTTGAAATACCCATCTGTATATGTACATCTAATAGATGTCTACAATAGATATTATGAGGACAATGGGACTACAGCATTAGCACCTCTCAGATTATAGATGTCTATTTTTGGTCTAGTCACATCTATGCCAAGATGTAGATCTAATAGATGTTTATAATTGGTCAGTAACCTGTCCTAAATACCCATCTGTATAAGAACATCTATAGGTAGATATCTAATAGATGTCTATGATAGGTATTATGTGGATAATGGGAGTATAGCATTTGCACCACTCAGATGATAGATGACTAGTTTTGGTCTAGTGACATCTATGCCTAGATGTAGATCTAATAGATGCCTATCAGACGTCTATAATCCTGCAGTTACCAAGCAAATGCGCAGGCCCTTCCTCTCAAGCTTCTGAGAAATAACAAAGCGCACCCGATCCTCAAACACCAACATCTAATAGACATCTAATGGATATCTTTTAGAGGTTCATCTTCATCTGTGCATATATTGAAAACACATAGCAGTTTTCTTTCCGGTAGTCTTCAAGGGAATAAATGCATCCCTTCTATTTCTTTGTGCCAACACACACAGCACACCGAGACATACAGGACATCCCAGGACGTTCGAGTTTAGTCCCGGGACGACTTTGAGACATACAGAATGTCCCAGGGATGTCCTGTATGTCCCAAAGTCGGGACATACAGGTTGTACCGAAGTCGTCCCAGGACTAAACTTGGACGTTCGGGACGTGTATGGGACGTGGCTTGCGAGTCGTGTATACTGAGTGTCTAGTTTCCCAAATGCATATTTAACATTAATAATAAATTAATAATAGCATCCATAGTGTGGCCTAACGTGGCATGAAAATTGGTGCAATCTTATTTCTCTCTCAATTCTACTTCGAAATAATGTATATTAGAATGCCAATAATAATGTGTTATAAAGAAAAGCCATATAAGCATCCCTGACGTCAGATAAGTATGAAGCTTTAAAATCATCAGCCTTAGGTAATTAATGTCAGCTATGTTGAAATCGCATACTTAGAGCAGAGCCATATCTATCGAAGCGACTACTTTCTATATAAAGCATAAAATACACATGAACTTTCATGATCCGAAATAGCATAGTGATAGAGTGTAGGATTGTCAAGCGAAAAGTCATAGGTTTGATTCCCCAAGCCAGTAAGAATTTATTTGTCGTCAGTATACACCATTGTACGAAGGTATTCAAAATAACTTCAAAGGTCATGAAGTACACTATTTTTATTATAAAAATAATTTCATTATGACAAATTCCCAATTCCCAAAATGCGTGCCTAGTTATCTATAGAGAGATGTCTACAAGACATCTATGAATAGATATCTATAGATAGTTAGATAGATAGATAGATATTGGTGCATAGATGTCTATGAGATATCTATGAATAGATGTCTACTAGACTAGATATCTATTGATAGATAACCATGAGATACCTTTAGATAGACATCTATCAGACTAGCTGTCATTTTGACAATAATACATCTAATACATATCTACAGTAGATACCTATTAGATGTATTCCCTTCTAACCATCAATATCTAATGTACATCTATTAGATTTTTTTTACGTGTGGGTTGTAAATCATCCTCACTCATTGTTCAGAAAACTGGATTGGTACAGCTCCTTTCCATTATCTTCCCAGCAAAGAGGTCTCCCAGTTTTACTCTGAACAATGATGGGACTCAGTATTCTTGACATCATTCACAAACCATAACTTCAGTTTTATTTATATAAACCCTTTCACTGCTGGGCCCATTGAAAGTAAGGGAGTCAATATTGACACATTGTCACAGCCCGCTGGCCGGAAATATACTAATGTGCAAACTGTGTGGAGGTGAGGAGTAAATGTGTTACTCAACAAGTAGTCATTAGCCGATCTATTCAGCCAAATCAACCATCTTGTACCAGGCAGTATACTTCTTCTAATACAGGAGTGGCCAATTATTTATGAGTGCCATCTTGGCTTGAACTATCCTTTGCTTGATGTCTGCCATGCTTCTAGATTCAATGACATATTGGTCCTTATGAGGATGAAAGTTGCACCTTGCTCTTATATTTTGCCATACTCTGATACTTCACCTTGCGGTGTAAATATATCCATGAACACAGGAAAAAATCCCCATAAGAATTAAACCAGACAACAAATTTTGCCTACCACTAATGCAATTTACATTGCCAAGCTTAATTCCATGAGTAAACTATTAAGCAATGACTTACATGGTCCAGTGCATTATTTCTTGAATACATCACCCATCAATTAGGTGTTTCTAATGGCCTTGGGTATTGGCTTCACATGAATTTAAGAACGACATTTTTTGTAATGCATCTGTCATGTGAATTGAATATACCTTTATTATCATTTCCGCTTAAAGAAAAGAGCCTGGCTTTGGCTACAGCCTTGCCATGGCATGTGCCATGGATTATTAGCTGAGGGAATTGGAGCTTGAATTCAAAATATCACAGCTAGGCCAGTTCTCAAGTATCAACCTCACATGACTAGCCATGACACAAGTTTTAACATTTTATAACCAAGTGAAAGTTTTTAATGTGGATTTGCAATAGACGTTCAATGACAAAGCAAAAGAATAAGATAATACATAAAACAAACAGTAGCAGTACTACAGCAATAAATCTATACTATTTCCATGCAATGAAAGCTGGGTAAAACTTGACTTCTTACCTCTCCCTCGGTTGATGGTGCCACATTTGAGTATCGCGATTCACATACAACATCAGTCAATGACCTTGGGCTATGTTTTGGTACATGAGGAAAAGACTCATCACAGTTGTAAGCAAAATATCGGTATACCTGAAAATAATTACAAAATTGACACGAGTAAGAATCTATGAAAATGAATTCCTACAATGGGCATATCAGACTGGGAGGAGGGCCACTTATTGATAAAAATAACAAACTGCCCATGCATGTGATAAAAATTTAAAACTTAGGCACGTACACCCATATGTATGCTCTGAAATTTATGCAACCATTAATCTTTTATTGAGTGCAGGAGACATCATCAACAACTGGAGGTTTTTTAGGCATCAAAATGGTAAAATTCATAACTCCAACAGTAGATTGTTTATTTTGTTAACAAAGGTACAAGAGGAAGATAAAATGATCCAATGCAAATTATAGTTTTGCTTAATAATAAGACAGGAATTAAATTAGTTTCTGAATTACGTAATGACAAAAACACATTTTGAAAGAAAAATAATCATAATTAGAATGCTCAGCATGGTATCAAATCTGAGCATGCATTTTTTAATGTATGGCAGGAAGCCCCAAAAAGATGACTTCTAGTTTTGAAGCATGATATTTCTATTTTAAAAACATGAAAGCCATCTCTAATATCAGAATGGGAGTCTAGAATAGGGGGGACTCAGGGAGGTAGGAACCCAGAAATGAACTTTCAGCAGTTGATGAAGACACACTCATGGACTATTCAGTGTGTTTGTGTACTGAAAATTAGATTTGTGCAAAATTAGAATCGTTTTTTAACCCTACAGTTAAATTTTCAGTTAAGTTTCAGTTTCTGTGAGTCAAACAACAGGTAAACATCAGCCTTCAAAAATCCCTCCCATGCAAACAATTAGTTAAATTTAAGTCTGCACTCAAAAGACTAAGGTAGATCATCAAAATGTATCCAAATGAGCATATTGTGCCAGTATTGAACCTTTACATTTCATTTGAATTTTTAAAATTACAATTCTCCAAGTCAAAGTTGTGGGCATGAACCAAACAGCAGCACTAAGACATGTTATGGCCATGATATTATAATTAAAAAATATTTCAATGAAAGCATGTTAATAAGTACATTTTTAGTAAAATTTGGTCCAATTTGGAATTATTGTTCTCTGATAATAATAACAATAATATAAATTTATAAACGGGCATTGGGAATACTTTTTTTAGAAGAAAAATACAATGGAAAGGACAAACAATAGATATCACAAGAAAAACTTTTAAGACATTTAAACATAGCAAACTAAAAATGACATCATAACTTACAAAGACAAAAGCATTATACATATATAGAATAACACATTTAAGTTACAATTCTTTTCACACAATTTTTAATAATTCTCTTGATGAAATTAATGCCAGAAACGTCATCACACTGCCACCCATTGATTCAGAAAGAAGTGATCAATGCATCTGAGGGATGTGCATGCCACTGAAATTTGAATTAACTCTAGCAGAGTAAAAAAAAAACTCAACTTGTCTCAAACTTTATAAACATGCTCTAGCTCTGCCGATAATAATTTTTTAGTAGCTGGAATAATAGTGTACTGTATTTTTATGAAAAAGACAACATCATTTTTTCTTTCCAGACTTGCAAAAAAAGTGGGATCGTCTCACAATCGGAAGCAAGATCCTCAAATTCAATTGGACTGAAAATTGAAATATTGAAGCCTACCACTGTACGACCAAATGTAGGACAATACTGCCCAAGGTCATTTTTCATCAACATTATCTCAACTTACAAAATATTTATATTAACCCTTCAGCTGCGGCAGCTAGATCGCAAGTCTTCCACTGCGTGCGGGAAATTTTCGAAGGAGGCCAGACCCTCTTTTCCGCCGCGAGGGGCAGAGCAGGTAGAAGACCCTTTCAATCCCCTCCCGACCCTTTTCCCAAGGTTCCGTGGAAAGGGCCCCACCCAATAAGGGACGGACTGGTGGAACATCAGTTAATTTGGCCAAATTTTTGAAACGACGAAAATCTTCAAAATAAATGTCATGTGAAGTTTGTTCATAATTTACTGTTTAATTAGATACCAAACACCAAGGAAATCCGTTGATTTTTACCCGCATTGCTCTCTGGTAAGACTACCAGAGCGCCTTAAGAGGATAGTAGGAAGAAAAGTTAGTAGCTCATGGCAATGGAATGCGACCGCTAACGAGCGAGGGAGGGAGTCCCTCCGAGGGAATCATTCGGGTAGGAAATGAGGATTGCCAACTGTCCCCCTCAAGGAAGAAAGAGTTTGGGCCATAAAGATAAGAAGGGGCTCAGGGAGCAGGCTAGAAGAAAGGGTCGAACGTACAAGTACGTTTTTCCCGCAGTTGGTCGTACACACGTATAAGTACGTTCCCCGCAGCTGAAGGGTTAATGGTTACAATTTTCCAAACTTGGATTGTAGAGAGCATCAGCACCATTGCTGCATAAACTACAACAATGTCCGTGCACTGGATTCACAGCAACATTACCACTATGCCATAGATTACCCCCAATTACATTGATCAATTCTGTTTTGATGACACCCTTATGATTACAACTTACCCAAATTGGAATCTTAATAACATTAACCCCATTGCATTACTAATAGCAAACTGGATTGGATTCAGAGCAACATCAGAAACTCATCTTAGTTTTCCAATGAGTAGATAGATTAATCCAGGCACAATCACACCCTTAACATCATTTCGAATTTTCCTTATCTACAGTTTATTGCACAACATTACTTGCCAATCCATCTACAAAAATATGGTGATCTGAGCACCTTCCATGAGATTATTGAGGTATTGATTACCCACCATGAGAAATGGCTACAAAATTGAGAATTGGAATTGATGGAAAGTTTGAGATTGAAGGGACATGGGGACTTAGGATTCAATGCCATGTTCATATAATTTAATCTCTTATGGAAATGATTAACAGAAACACAATGAAAAAATGAACAATCAATTTATTTACGATTATCTTGCAGACTTACCTGCCATGTTGCTCCAAAGTCATAAGACCTTTCTATGAGCATAGCTGCTGGACGGAATGTCTTAAATGTAATTATAAGATGAGTGAAATGAAACTCTGCACCAAGGTCTAATTGAATTGTCACGTTCTCAATTCCATTTTGTGATTGCCACCATGTTTTTGGCTCCCTATTAAAAGGAAATAAGATCAAGAATCATTAACTATAACATCTATATTAGCCTACATCTTAACATAAGATGAGAGGGCCTAAAGTCATCACAGAAAGATTTTGATTATGAGAAAATGAGCAAAAAAATGTGAGGGGAATCTATAAAATGAAAAACTGTAGCACTAGAACACAGGAATGACATATTAAAGCTTTAGTGGGAGAAATTAACACCAGAATATTTGTTTTGATTGCTACACGTTTGGTCCTATTTCGTCAGTGGCTGGTTTCACAACTCAGTTGCTGGTATTCTGAATGACTCAGCAACCTCACTTTTCATCTGAATGGCATCTAAAAGTGCGTTTAAGGTGAGGTAAACCTATTTTGACACTATTTTGGGAAATGGCACAGTTGCTACCCACTGAGAATAACAACCACTATCTCCAAATAAATTTGCACATATGTGCATTGCGGGTGACTCCGTAATAGTGGAACTCGGTGGCTAGTCCCGGATAGCTTAAAATTTATCACCTAAACTCTCTATGGTTCCACCAGAGCACCTTGTGGTTTCTATTACCAAGGAAAACCCACAAGTACTATTTGCCACCATCTTTATTTCTCAAAAAAAGAGATAATCTAACCACACTTCGGGGCTAGTCCCGGATAGCTTAAAATTTATCACCTAAACTCTCTATGGTTCCACCAGAGCACCTCGTGGTTTCTATTACCAAGGAAAACCCACAAGTACTATTTGCCACCATCTTTATTTCTCAAAAAAAGAGATAATCTAACCACACTTCGGGGCTAGTCCCGGATAGCTTAAAATTTATCACCTAAACTCTCCATGGTTCCACCAGAGCACCTCGTGGTTTCTATTACCAAGGAAAACCCACAAGTACTATTTGCTACCATCTTTATTTCTCAAAAAAAGAGATAATCTAACCACACTTCGGGGCTAGTCCCGGATAGCTTAAAATTTATCACCTAAACTCTCTATGGTTCCACCAGAGCACCTTGCGGTTTCTATTACCAAGGAAAACCCATAAGTACTATTTGCCACCATCTTTATTTCCCAAAAAAAGAGATAATCTAACCACACACAGACAATTGATTACTTCAATAAAATTTCAATCCTTGCACTTAAATCAAAAATTTATTACAAAAATGCAAAATAAGTTAACTGTTTCACATAACGAAATAGGTTTTTATTTGAGAAATAAATGAATTCCTAGAGGTACCCAACAACTTGAATCACATGGTTTCACAGAAAAATCATAGGTGGCCTTTTTCACCAAATTTGCTCAACTTTGAGCATGAATATTACATACAGCAATCAAAAAAAGAGTGGCCATGCAACGTTTCAACTTTTGCATTGAGAATGGCATTTAATTTCATGTTAACTAACAATGATACTCAAACGATATTGTACTGTCTACCAAATTTATTTCAAACTCTTCAACTCTTCTCTGTTTCAACTGTCTAGCAGTCATCATCAGGAAAGACTACAGTTGTCTTACCTGATGATGACTGCTAGACAGTTGAAACACGTGTTGTAAGCGTTTGAAACAAAATTTGGTAGACAGTATGATATCGTTTGAGTATCATAGTTAAATATGCTGTTCTACAATATCTCGCCGGAGAAAGTGGAATTTATTCATGTTAACTGTTTTAATTACAGCCATAAGCACACAGGGTCATAATTCAGGCAGGACAAAATAAATGGAGCATTGCCAGGGCTTACAGGACAAATTGAATCCCATTCTATCAAGTGTATGATGGCAGCAAAACAATTTCAGGTGGTGGAAAGCAGTTTTCTCTCATCCTGCAACTTGGGCCAAGTGGATTTTGACACTGACTAACTTTCTCCAATCATTGAGCCTCCTCACATAGCAAAGTGTACTGAAAACATTTCAATGCCGATGAACAGTTTTATCCTTAGCTAAGGGGATGAACAATTAAAGCTAATGTAAAAAGTGCATCACAAGACATTTGCATATTTAAGTCACAAGTGATGCTTTGCCCTTGTTTTCATTGATGAACATGGAGCACTCCTGATATCCTGTGACCAAAAACCACAACGTTACAATCAAATGATTGAAATCATCCCCAAAATATGGAAAGTAAGAATCTTCCTCCATAAACTACATTATTACTTAAGTAAAACAGTCACCCCAGAACCCACAGTGATACTCTCTCTGGTGTGTACAATTCAAATGAGAATGCCGAGTACTTTCCACGAGAATTTCACTCCCTCATAATGCCAGAGAATCCCTGACCTGTTTTTCCTGACTTTTAATGACAAAAATATATACAGGCAAATCAGTTTCTTGCCATTCAATTTTTGAGGAGAATACAATACATCAACCAAAACCATTGGCTAAAGGCATACTTTTGGTCAACGAACTTTCGTGCCTTCCATGTTTTCACTTTACTAAGACGCTCATGGATAGCAATGTTGCAGGCTCCTTGCCCTACTCTTTCTCTCCACCCTTTATTTTCCTTGGTCAGCGGCTGCTGTACTACCATTAGCAGTCCTATCCATACATATTGACTCCAAGGGATGAAATTTACCTTGAAAAAATCATTTGACTTGACTGGCATTTGAACCCAGATTTCCCAATTGTAGGTCAGATGTGTAAGCCAGTCAAAGCACCAAACCATCTTCCTTCAAGGTGAATTTTGACGGAAGTTAATGCGAAGAAGGTGCTAGGATGGAGAAGCATCTGACACCAGAAATTAAATTCACTAAATTATTACACAGTATTTAGAACACAAAGTTACATACCCAGGACCAGGGAACTTGTCCACAATATTCTCCACCCGATGATTTAATAAAGGATATTTGATAGTTTCTGGCCTTGAATCACACCAAAAACACTTCTTTCTGTTTTCCAAATGAGATACTATGCAAAAACGCTCCTGTAATAAATTCAAACAGCAAATAAACATCATGAAATTTAAGAAACAGACTTATACCATGCATATAAAAGAGAGATAAAAATTAATTAGAACTGATAACAATTCAGCTCTTGGTATTTGCTCAATTACAAGAGCAGGTAAATTCTCCTCTGACAAACAAGTACCGTATTGGCCTGAATAAAAGACTGTTATATTTTCCTCTTGGAAGAGGTCAAAAATTGCTATCAGTCTTATTTTTGCACCCTATGAAAAAATTTTTTAAAAATTCGGGATGCAACCAGCACAACATTGGTGTGCTGTGTAGATTGTTAGTTGGGGGAGCCTTCGACAGGAGCTCGGGCACCTAGACCTTCGTGGTTCATTGTGCCAACCCCATGTTTAACCTGCCTGCCACATGCAGACCGGGGACAAGAGCACCACGATCAAGGTATGAATGGTCACCCATCCAACCCTCGTTCGGGCCCAACATTGCTTAACTTCAGTGATCTTACGGGAACTGGTGTTTCAATGAGGCTAGGCCCTTGCCACAGTGCGCGGTGTAACTACTGGTTCATCGCGACGACAATTTCAAACTTGATTACAGCGCTACAATGAACGAAAACATCACATTTAAGCTCGCTAGGAATATCACGACGACTTATGTTTGACAACGTCAATTTTTTATGAGTAAAAAAATCTACATGCTGCTTTCATCCTATATGAGCATTAAAATGTTTCCCTAAAATGGCAGCTCTAAAACCCAATCCATCTTACATTCGGTGCTGTCTTACATTCGGTGCTGTCTTATACAGTACATAGACCTGTCAAAAAATGTCGAACAAGCCAAATGAGAGGTAAGAACTTCATACTTCAACTTACATGATAAATTTGAGCCCATCTATCGAGGATTTTCATTTCATTACGGGAGGCTTTAATGATTACAACATTACTTTGAGCCATCATATGAGAGAAAAATAAGCTATGGAGTCCTCAAATTCATCCAGAATTACAGCAATGGGTCATTCATTTGCCTGAACACAGTCGATTAGTCACAAATGTGGTGCTGAATGGAGAGCATTTTTCACAACACCAAAAGAGGATTGAAGTAAACCAAGCATTGAGAGTTTTTAAAGTGCCATTCCAAACCATCATTAGAAACTCTTTGCAAATGGGTCGCAAAGCCAAAAAGAACCTTCTATCATCAAGATAAGAAAAGTGGGTGTCCCATATAAGCACACATGAATTACAACACTGATGCCATACAGAAACTGATCTGTAAAGACTGAGAGTTGTATATTTGCATTGATTACACAATAGGTCATCACATATTAATTTAAGTCTTGCATGGTGCTGAACATTTTGAGATGGATGCATCACAACCACACCAGCAACAATCCATTGAAGAGGAACAGTACACAGAAATGCCATGTCAATTTTAAGGGGGGTAAATATAATGCACATATAGGATACATTAATGTAATCCTGAAGCTGAGAAAGAATAGATGGCTCACATCTTCTCAGACAATGATCAAGAAATTGACTTAAGGTGTCTTTCAGCATCAGCTGGAAAATGTAAACAACTTTTTCTTCAAAGAGTGGTATTCTTAACTATTAATGTTTTAGGGACAAAGACATTTATGAAATTCTTACCATGCCGAGAGCATAATTATCATTCAATCAAACTTAATTCAATACATTTCATGATCAACATTCAGTTAATTTCAGAAGGCTTCAAAGAGAGACTAATGTCACAGATGATGAGAATCAAATTCCACTTGAATATATTAATCCAAAAACAAAATCCAACCATTCCAAAACTAATGATAAGTCAAAGTTGGTCACCTTTTCGTGCAGACCGCATGTTGAAGATGCAGAGAGACTGGCTTCCCGGCCAATGAGTAAGTCTCCCGTGGCAGGGTAACAGGAACTTTGCTCACATGGATGCTGCCGTTGATGAGTGTAACCTGTAAAGTGATAAATAAGGAGAAATTATTGGAGAAGAGGATTCATAAAAGTGGCCCAGTAAGTTAAGGAATAATCCTTATCACTTAAAACTGGTTTAAAAAACTAGCAAATTTAAAGCACACACTGACTGAGGAAATGTGTGATGCTTTCCCTGCATATGATGTTATTGACAACTGCTTGGGTATCCCATCAGGTCAAACTCTCCTTCTCTGCTAAAATTTCCATGTGCATGTCATCAGGGCACATTGCAAGGACAAGTTCTGGGAGAGAATGACAAGAGAGGCTATCAAAATTTGGCTTGAAAACAACACAGCTAATTGAGTATATCCTGATTTGCAACCGGACCAGAATATACACTAGACCTCGGATTAGGCGTCACGTGGTAGGTTAGCTGAGTGATCCTGCCCTGTTCTACCCTTCTGGATGCCGCTCAGCTCTGGAGAGTTTGACCCAGCGGAAAACCAAAAAAATCATCAATTGACACAGACTGAATTTGTCATGACATCATACAGAAATATAAAGGCAAAAATGGAATAGAGTCTCATTTTAATTAATGGTAACATAGAAAGGAAATAAATGGTTGAGTTTATGAGGCCCTAATGAATGCAGATCCAAAACAGCTTTCCAAATATTTTCTCCCAGATCCATCATGCAACACGAGAACACTGACTGTGATAATGGTACTAGAGAATATATAAGTCAAGGTGATGATTAAAATAATGACCTCACTGGAGTGGGATTTTCAGTGATCAGTACAGCTGGCTTTTCATGATTAGATGTAACAAGCAAGCACACAGGATCTGCTTATGTTAATAAACATCTCTGGATTGACTTCATAAAGACACACTGTGATAATGGTCAAAGTCTTGTTTATCCTTCAATTTATATGAGTAACTAGCAAGTAGCAGGCTCATGTTTTCTTTCAAGTGATAGATAACACCTCCTTTAGTTCACTTTTATCATCTGCCTACGAGTATCATCAGTCTTGTCCAAGTACTACCGCCAAGGACTTAGGCTAAAATACCCTTAAATATTGAACACAGTATCAACAGCTTTCGACATTGCTGTCAAGCAGTACTTTACAAGGCAACTTGAAAACTGCCAAGGACTTAGGCTAAAATACCTTTAAATATTGACCATAGTATCAACAGCTTTTGACATTGTCGCCAAGCTAATATTCGGCAGTACTGTAACAAGACGACTTGATCTCCAACTGTTTATCTCCAAGGTCTCCATGATTAAATCAAAATAGTAATTTCAAAAACTGAATTTTTAATTTTTTTTATGCACCAATCATAGAGTAAAAGCATTTTTTTTAAAGGAGTCCTTAAATCTCTGAGTCTCAAAATTTGTAATCACTGACCCAGATCATATTTTACTCTTTGAATTTACACCAAAAAATGAAATAAAATTAGTAATACTTGGATTGAAAGAACTAAATCCAACTCCACCATAATCCTGAGATGAAAACCAAAGACAGTAAAGGGATTGCAATGGCAGCATAAACTCTGTGACTGACACATGACCTAACTCATAGAAATGCATGATGATAATTTACCTACCTAGTTTGAATGATGCACCAAGTCAAATCACTTTCGAGTTTTAAGCCATCACATAACAGATTTAAGTAACCACTCTGCTAATGCTAAAATAAAAATGATGTGTTCCATTACATATGATGCAGTAACGTACCACCATCCTTAGCAAAATGGTAGAAGGAATGACATTGAAAACGTAATGTTTGGAAAACCATTGGTACATAAAACAACAAAAATAATTACCACTAATACTCACATACAGGGCATTAAAATATAAGAATGGACAGTTATTTCCACATTATGTGGAAAAAATGGTTGATACACACCAAGAATCATTAACAAACAGGTTTTCTACAACTAAGATGTAAGGTTACATTGGCTGTCAAACAGTGATTGGGCCTAGTTATCACAGTATACAGAGGAAGGCTGAAGGGTTCAAACATTGTTAATGCCACTGAACACCCTGAGTTACAACCAGGCTAGGTAATTTTAGTGAAACTGAAAACTCAAATGAAACCACAATGAACACACAGAGCCTCCACCAATGCCTAAGTTTCAAACATTTGTATCATAGTTCAAGGAAGGTAATATCCACCCTCACACACAAAATACCACCCTGACCCTGCGGTTGAAGAAAGTTATTAAGCCTTTAAAGTTAGTGAGACCAGACCTCCAAATTATTCCTAATTTGTAGGAGTGCTTTTGAGCGGCTTTTAAAAAAAATCAGAAAATGTCCTTCACTTTGGTCAGCATCATTATAATTGAATTGCTGCTTCGGTACACTTCATGATACTGTACACCTACTTGTGGCATACTGTAGGTACTGCCCTATGGCAGCACTGCTCTTAAAGCCAAACAAATAAGATCTGCATAATAAAATAGTCGTTCTTTTTTCAAGACCCCTCCTTTTTTTCCATTCCAAACCATAGTTCACTTTTCCAGAGTCAGGCAAGTGTCTTGTAATTTCCACTGACCAAAACCGGCTCCAAAATGTTTCTCCAAAGGCACGCAATGTCAGTCTCAGTATCTTGAGCATTCTTCAGTACACTTCACATTCCACCAATAAATCAAGCCTCACCTCACCACCAATAGGACTACAGATGATGATAGGAGAAGTGGAAAAATTTCAGTAATTGGTCATAGGAAGACTGAATGGTCATAGAAGGCATAAGCTGTGTTGTACAGAGCAATTTCTCTTACTTTAAGTTCAATGTAATCGTTTGTATTTTGTTTATTTATTTTTGTTATTCCG
The DNA here is from genome assembly GCA_963169105.1 of Ceriagrion tenellum. Lineage (NCBI taxonomy): Eukaryota > Metazoa > Arthropoda > Insecta > Odonata > Coenagrionidae > Ceriagrion > Ceriagrion tenellum. Next base: position 64,169,277 of record OY720638.1, read on the forward strand.
TTGTGTTTATTTTTTTCTTAACGTATTGTTGAAGTTGTTGATTGATGTCTTCCTTTTAAGAAGGACGTTCTCCATCTTGTTTCTGATTAAGTATTATTAAAATTGATCAACTTGAATATCCTGTCGTCTGAATAAACCTAAGAAAATCAACAAACTGGCAATTAGTAGCTCCGCAGACTTATGCCTTGGACAAGTGTAATGGGATTTTTCTTGACTTAGAGTCTGTAGCAGAAACAATAAATAATTAATCAATAGTGTCATGTGATCTAAAAGTCAATAAATTATCTCAAATTGCATTGGAGAAACATTCGATAAATTTATTGGTTTGATAAATGTACTTATAATCTCTTTTTACCAATAATATGGAGCCTAATATTTCTGGGTTCCATTAAATAATCACGAAGGCGAATACAGAATGTACCACTCAGAAAATTTATTTCTTGATAAAAGAGTTACTATGCGCTGAATGAAGAGTACATTAGATCAAGTTGAGTATTAATGATGTGCTGAAGTAATTTATAGACAAAAGATAAGACGCATAAATTATATTCAGCTGAATGGGGGTTGACCAAACATCCGCTGCAATGGCTACCGGGAGATATGTTACGAAAGGGACAGCTACTGAAACCCGAATTTCGTGCTGAGTTCCATAACTTTATGTTTTTCGTTACCATCGATTCCATAGTTCAATATTGGTGCAACCGGATAGTCCCACTCTCTGAACAGCAGTGGAGCTGCAAGTATTTCATTGCTGGTTGCTGAAAAAACTACCCCTTCCTAGATGCGGAGACGCTGGACCAGGACACGGATGCACGGCGACGTGAGTTCGGTTTTGAATTAAGCGCTCTCAATAAATCGTTGCAGGATTAGCAGCACGCCTCAGAAATGCCTAAAGCAGGATAACTGGATGTACACGTACAGTCAGTGGTGAAGTACTAAGAAAAACTATGTCAGTGGTGAAGTACTATGAAAAACTATGTCAGCGGTTCGTACACGTCAACGCTCAAAGCTCGAATTACGCAGAGTCGACTCCGGCGACTTTCGGGTCAGCTTCCCCCCAAGTGGCAGAGGGATAGGATGTGACCGGAATTTTTCGCTACCATTCCGATTGCGACAACTTCAACACAGTCACAGTGCCAAAAACTTGTGATTTTGTCTCGGGTATGATCCTATATTCAAGCTATACATGATATGAGATCGACACAACTTCGTGACAAGAAAAATCAAGAGCGTGACAAACGAAAGCAAAGATGATCACCGGATGCACCTGGCTCCGGAGCGACAAAACTCAGCCAGCACGATGGGGAGAACAGAACGAAGTTTTCCCCAACGCTAAGACTTTGCGGATCTTATCACGGTGCCAAGTCACGGCAAAAAGGTCACCGTGCCAATATCATAGGTGGTGTAGTCATTCCCGATCTCTAAACTGGGACTAAATTTTGACCGTGCCCTCGACTTCACGTCAGAGGGCAAACATTAAAATGGCGGTGCAGGTGGAAACAAGGGTATTCTGTGACTCATATCGCCTCGTAGCCCTACTCAGTATTTCTTGAAGCGAAAACTCAGACTTTTTTTGAGTGAATGAAAACGGTTGCTTTTCAGATAACTTCATGCCGATGAGCTCTAATGGTGGGCAAAGAGAAAAGTGGCCGTTTTGACGCTGTAGAGGTGATGAAGTCGATTGTAATCTTCTCTGTTAAGCGCTAAGAAGAGAAGACAGCGAGAAAGAGACTTTACCTATTATCTTTTTCAAATGTCTTGAGGGCTAGGAGGCAGGCCAAAAATTTGCAGAGGCGGGCGCCTTTCGTGTGAGTCAGGAACAGATCGAAAGCCTCCGCTGCCGGGCGGTGGGGAACTGCCACCGAGAGGGAGGGGTTGTAGCTCGACGTTGCCGAGATGATAATCCCTCAGCCGGGGAAAACCGCGAGGCCCACAATGACTGAGATCCTGCGGTGATGAGTTTGGTGCATGCCTATGAACTTCCCCTATCTCGTCCGTGTTACGGCCTGAGGCCCCTATTGTCGCCTTTCGAATCAAACTGCCGCTAGATGGCAGCACTATAACTCGCCCATGGATTGCGTTGTGGCAGATGAAGCGAAGCAGAAAAAAAAGCGATATTAACACATTTTTTGGTGTTAGAGATGTTTAAATTTGTAAAATATTTAATTTGGAGTTCGATTTTATTTCAAATTAAGAATCAAGAAATCAACGGACAGTAAGTAAACCAAATAATACATGACAATTACCCTCAGAGCAGGAGCCAACATCGTACTCAATGAAATTGAGTACACGCTGCAGAATAAGCAAATATATTCAGAGAAATGATATGGAGAAACAATAAAATTCCTCTTTTGAACATTATACTTGACTGTTTTCACGGTAAAAAACAGAAATCGGATCTTGGGCCGCATTAAGAAGGAAGTTATATTGAAAGACGTCGTCTGCTACGCAACAGCAGTACAAAAACGAAGTAACTGAAGTAGGCACATAAAATCATTATACATTACATATCTGATTCTTATGCAGCATAGTTTTGCGAAAGAAGAAATATATGAAACAAAATAAAAGTGAAGCCACCTCGGGAAAACGGTATAATTAACATTTAATGAGCAGTTTCCAGCCACAGGTGGTTTGATGACACTATAGGATGCCAAAATTCTGTACAGCTGCAGGAATGTGGGGGTACTAGGATGATTATTTGCTCCTCCAGCCTGCCTGATGGTCCCAAAAAACCTCTGCAGAAATAATGACCCACAAAATTAAAAGAATACCTATAAAATCTCATTGCTCAAATACGTACGTAGTAACGTTACTCTCCTCAAGACGATGGACACCAGGTTATCGCGCCAGGCTGTATCACCGGTAAATTCTGCTAAATGAAATAAATTAAACCTGGTTTAATGCATTTAATTTAGTGAGACTATGAATGAGCATTTGTAACTCAGATTCGCAGTTCCTGCATAAGCAGTGAAGAAACTGGATTTTTCTGACGATCCTTAGTCAACATTTTCAGCACCCAGCTGGACAGGACCTTGTTCTGGACATTTCTGGGCATCATTCATGGAGTTTATCCTGCATTCACGAATATTTCGTCGTATTTAATGAAAATATAAGGAAATCTACGATTACAGATAGCCTTCAATACTGATCCTTCCATCGCATCCACAATACATCACTTCGATTCACCGATGCCCTGGCATTATTAAAAGTTCCTAGAATCTTTTTTACTATTTTTGTTAGCGAAAATATGCTATACACCACAAAAATATGGACGCAAACGCAAAAACTTGAAGAATTCTCGTTTTCATCAACGCAAATCATGGGCGAGTAATAGTGCTGCCACCTATCGATTAAGTTTCCCCATTGGCGACAATAGCGGCTTCAGATATTTTCCTGAGTTTCCACCAGCTGGTTTGGTGACACAGCAAGCAAATCGCGAAGTTTCTACAACGGAGGTATAAGAGCGGCTGTATTTTCGAGGCTCTCCGCTACACCTACTGTACCCTGATTGGCTCTGGGAAAGTCATGTGACGAGCAACTTTCTCTTCGCTCACCCCCACAAATTTTAGTCCAGCTTCCTAGCCCCAAGCCATTTGAAAACTATTACAGTACCTATCAATCAGGAAAACCAAGTTAAGTTAAACGAGCATTAAATTTCCAAGAAACCAAATCGGTAACATACAGTTTTTTTCACGGTCATATATACAAATTACTAATAAGTACACGTGCGCTAAGTTTCACCAAAATCTGTACATAACCGAAACTTGCTCCAACCACCTTCAGTAAAGGAAGAATTCTTACGCCTATCTCAGCTCGACAGTCAACTTGTCTTATTTTGACGCGTTAGTCCGACCTACAGATAAAATTGTGGGGTACAATAATGTCCACCTCGTAAAATAATACCCCCATTCCTGAGATACAAAATATTTTGGTAACATACACGTAACGCGTAACCTTTGAGTCCCCCAACGCAGCCTTTATAACAGGTTTTTTCACCCATTCCAAGCACTTACCGCAGTTTATGACCAAAAACGGCTTTTAAGGTGGTTGGAGCGCGAATTGTGAGACATTGAGTGCATATTTTAGTAACTTTTCAAATAAGACGAAAAAAATTTTTGGACCACACTTCATTGAAGTACAGCTATATACACGCTGGAAGTAACCATGGATGTTATAAAAATTATGATGCAATAATTATTTTTTTAAATTTTAGTTTTAATGAAACCACTATTATGTTATTACATAACGAAGGGTTTACGGCGCGTAATGCGAAATTTTACCGAAAATCGTAAGTAAAACGAATTTTTTTCCGACGTGATACCTTGATATTTATCAGGAACCATTATCATTAAATGAAACGAATGATTTCATGATTAGGAGAAAATCTGTACGTGTGTCATCGAATTATTTCGAAATATATGCCCAGTGCCATTAGGCTACGTGATCATATAGCATTACATTGTCAAGACACCAAATCGGTAACATGAACTTTTCTTCGCTTTTATCTATACGTATCAGTAATTAGTACATGAAGGAAAAGTTTCTCACCAATATGTACTTCAACGAAAATCGCTCCAACCACCTTATTTCCCACTAACTAAGCTCGTGGATTAAATATTTCTGTCCCGGATCTCAGGTGGTTGTGGCGTATGCCAGACAACAAAAGGAGAGCGACAGAATTTGTCTCGTATACTTTCCCGTCAGAGATTTTCACCAATCTCCTAGTGATGAACCCTAATCTCACTATCGCCGTTACGTAAATATTCCATCTTACATCATCGCGAAAGCGAGGATAGCTACTCTCACGTTTGGATTCACCACAAATGTATGTGTGCACCATGGAATAAAGAGGAGAATAGATAAAACCATAGGGTTCGAGAGCATAGGATAATACTGAAAGCATTAAACTGTGCAATTGGATGAACTGAATAATTAATTTGAGCAGTTACTACGCCGAGGACACGTATTAGTAGCGAAATTAACAAGACTCAAATGATTTATCTAGAATAATGAAAAACGGATACACATTTCCATGAGAAGCACTGGATTGTTCATAAAATTTACGGACAAGATGCACGCAAGAGGCATATTAGGCGGACGATTCTCGCTAAAATTTAACAGGCTTCACTTTGGTTCGTCAAGACGTACCTACTCTATTCTTCAATCAATAGATTTCATATACTTCCGTAAATATCTAATCATTAAAATATGGCTGCGCATTTTCCGGTTTGATAGCTACCGGGTAGAAGAAAATATGTATCAATGAATCTTACGCGAGCATATTCCATCTCTCTCCCAAAAAGGAATACGTAATGGAAAGCCTCACTCCCTTCATACATAAGTCCAAAACTTATGGTTATCTTCCAACAACTAAAAATGTACGGCACGGGGCATCGTCCACAGTGATGCTGATAATGTATTTCCATTTATTCGCGTTATCTACCGGGAGTTCCACACTCTGGAGGCAGAGCTGGCCTTAGGGCGAGCGCTGTTGCGAAACTTATGCCCTATGTGTTCACATGACTCACATCCAGGTCACATGGTCAACTATTTCTACACCACGTCAAATTTCATTAAGTACCACGAGCGGATGACGTTAGCATATCGGGAGACTCCCAAAAAATTGACTTGTGAAATAAATAACCTTTGCCATAGTGTAGACAATTTTTTGCCGGACGTTCAACATATTCTGATAGAGCCAAACTATTACGATAGATATGATTACTGGCATATAATAGAGGTAATAGAATGTAGAACCAACACATTTAAAATGCCTTTTTTTCCATTTAAAATGAGGGAATATTATACTTGCGATAGATCAGTTATGGGATACTTAGGGTAAAGTAGATTTTGCACTTGTGGTAAATGTCTGAACATAATTAATAGCAACTACACAACCCTTCATGAAACATCCGGCAAGATATAGCTCCTGCATGACTTAGTACCTTGTATAACAACTCTTTAGTCGCATTAACAATGCTAACCAGTAGTTGTATCAAATCAGTAATTGTAAATAGTACACCGCAAGGTAGCACGTTCGTTTACGTAGCACTATCCTAGTTTATGGGAAGACCGCGCATTGTCATCTTGACTGCTTTTGGCCTGTGCCTGGCATCCGGGGGAGCGTGCGCGGTTCTGATTTCAGCTGGGATGAGTTTTGCACGCCTGGAGTGGAATCACTCCGTGCCACACACCCTAGTGTTGGCTTGCGCGGTATTTCACATATGTAAATAGAGAAATATAAATTTTACAAGCTCGTTTGCCAATAATCTGCCTCATTTAGTTCAATGGAGTTACAACATTTATGTCATTAGCGTATAGTATTCACAATAATTTTGTGGGTGCAATTTGCTCTCGAAAGGGTTTAGAATCGACAGTTTTAATGGTATTTTTTTTTATTTTCAGGAGAGGACCCTCCGCCCCTCCCCCTTCGTTGGCCTTAAGGGTAGTTCATACCCTTTACATCCCAATGGTAATCCCTATTTCCCAATCAACAAGCTCGAATTACGCTCATGCTTTTCATAACCCAATCACCCATGATATTCTAGGCTACGCAGTAACGTAGGGCTGACAGAAATCTGCGTATTCATGTCCGTAACAAGTTTTTTTAAGCACCTAAGGTTTATAGCACAAGAAAGGCGTTGGGTTAGGTATATTTTTGCAATGTGCACGTTCGTTCTACATCACTTCGGCAGTCAAAAAGATAGGGAATTTCGTCAAGAGTTAGTCATTCTGAAGCGACAATGTTTGGTTGATTCTCCGCCACTGTGCCATATATCCTATGCTATATACCTTGGCATCATTATTAACAACTCACCCCGCATGGGATAGCCGGCAGGATTTAGATTTCTGCATGGATTAGTACCTTGTAGGACTACTTATCCATCGCATTAATATTAGTTACCATTAGCTGTACCATAACCTGTGTCACATGGTGGCACGTTAGTCTACATAGCTCTCTCCCAGTCTCTGGCCTGACCGCGCATTGTTATTCTGACTACTTGTGGTCTGCGCCAAGCGGCCAGGGGAAAGTGCGCGGTTCTGATTTGAACTGGGATGAGTACTGCATGCCTAGTGTGAAATAAACCCGTGCCACAATCCCTAGCGGTGGCTTGCACGGTTTTATGTAGATGTAGATATCATGTAAGACCACGTCTCTTGTGCTACAATGTGACTAGGGACTAGAACGACTTGTTCGTTAAATTCTCCCTCGGGGATTCGCCTTGAATTAAAATGGCTAGGTAGCGTAACTGGTCAATACACCCGACCGGCAATTGGAAGATCAGAGCTCGAAACCTGGTCACGTCAAGTGAGTTTCTCAAGGCGAATTTCACCCTCTTTGGTGTCAGGTTACTCACGAATGAACATATATACGTCGATTATACTCGTTGCTTTCTTTCATTGGAGGAGACGCGACGAGCCGCCACGGTCGTTTCAAACTTCACTTCAAACTTAGAAAAACCGGAGTATAGGATAACAATAGTGCTACGAAATGTCAGGCTTCAAGTGGCAGTGCGACAACACTGACGTGAACACCCCGAAAGCCGTAACGTAACCTAATTCACCTTCCTTTCCTACACTCATACAATTATTAGTATTGTAATGTTGATTCCGTCAGCACAGAAGAGTTGGAAATAAAAAATTATTTACCGTTGACCGATACGACGGATGTTTCAGCGAAGGTAGGCACAGTCACTTCACGAAGTATCGCGACGCACTACGCTAGCGGTTCTTATAGGTCGGCTGTTCTCTGTCAAAGCTCGAAATCTGTAAGCTATCCTGGGCCGAGTCAAGTGACTATGAGAAATTTCGGGTACACAAAGATCTCTGATCATTGGTGCAGTTCTGAAAATATTCCATCTTACATCGTCGTGTCAGCGAGGATAGTCACTCTCACGTTTGGATTCACCGAATGTATGTGTGACCATGGACTAAAGAGGAGAATAGCGGGAACCATAGGGTGCGAGAGCAGGACAACACTGAAGGTATTAAATTGTATAATTGGATGAACTGATTTGATAATTTGAGCAATTATTACGCCGAGGAAAAGTATAAGAAGCGAAATTAAAGCAAGTCAAGAGGGACATGATACTGGCCGTACTCTCGCCTTCCTTTGTTTTAGAATTGATCTAGTGTTTTCTTAGAGCTACATCTCGTTCCGGAGAATTATTTTTTATGCATTTAAATAAAAACGCCGCAAAAACAATGAAGTATCACATTCGATCCGAGGTTTTCATGCAGCGGGAGTTCTTGAGGGAAAGGTTTAACAGTAAACAGCGAGGTCAACATGGGTTTCAGTCATTCAGTTACTGAATACGACATATATTCACAACCGCAGGAAACCAAATGCTAAAGAAAGACCCAAAGAGTTTATAAAGGAGGAATATCTTTAACTTTAAGAGGGGCCAAAATAAAATAATATCCAGGAAGATGCATTGACACGTTTGATCAACTACTTACTTCTGGTTCAAGGCATCACTAAAAGGAACCGTACAAAAAGCGCAAAAATATAACACTCATAACACTCCACCACCTCATCCCCAAATGAGTATATAGGTAGCTAATATTTGTTAAACTACTCCATAAATTACTTTGGTAGTACACACATCAACATTAGTGCGGTTACATGGTTCAATAAACAGGTCTTCACTTGCTGCCTCAAATGTTACATGGAACCGACTCCACAAGCCACACCATATCCGGTCCAAGTGTCACTACTTCCACCACCAAGAAGCTCCAGACAATGGAGACAGCGTTTCAGTCCGAAAGGCAAGTGAAGCAGCATGGAGTATTTTGTTAAAAAGAAGTTTTTAGGAGAGCCAATCCAATCCGGACACCCTCCCTACCTCTGCGCCGATACGCCGGCTGGCTCAATGGATGCAGGTCCGGCCCGGAAGAAGGGCGCTGGAGGTTCTGAGGTTGCCCCGCCGCTGCCGCTGGTGATCTGCGCGCCGCACCAGACGCTGCCACCGAGCCGGACGCCCGCCCACCACTCGCTGTCGAGATGCCACGCTCAGTCACGCACTACGAGTCACCCGCACACACAACACAGACCCCGTCCGCTTTCCGGATGGGTGTTCGACAAAGTAGTTCGATATCTATTGTACTCTTCATTCGATACAGGTCTTCGCAACGTACACAAGCTCGCCATTAACGTGCTCATTGCTGTGTGTTCTCCACAAGCATAACAATGAAATTGCTCAACGTTTTCATTGACCTGGCAGTGCATTGATATTCGAAATGACGACTTCCGCCGCACATTTCCAGATTTCCCTGGGTGTGCCACGGCGAAAAACGCTAAGTGAGCATGTTAATGGCAGCAGTGTGGGGGAAATGGCTGCGAAGGCCCATGTCGATCGATGTCGATGATTTACCGAAAAAAACAACCCAGGGTGTTCGGAAGTGGATGCCGGGTCAGGGGCTCAATTGGGGCACTCCACGCCAGAGACTCGCCGAGTCGAGGTAGAGGCTCAAGGGATTCGGGTGGTCGGGACACAACTGCACTTGAGTGCACTGGCACAAAAACCACTGGAGATATTCGCTGCGCGCACACCACATTTGGTTGCAAAGAAAGCACGAGACCACGCAAGCTCCTCGCGCTGCTTTCATCTAACGTAAATGCTACCCTTCACTTTCTACCATCCATTACTTGCTGATTATTTTATGATATATCAGCAACGTGGTGAACACGCATATGCCCTTATTTTTTCCAGATGCCGTTACTTTCCGATATTTCGACACGCATTGATTTCATTAGACCAAATTAAGGAGCACCATTTTTATAAGAAAATCCAGCGTTCTTCACTGTTTTTGCACTTGCTCCTAAAAATTTTTGAAGCGCTGAATGTCATATTTTTCCGTTTGACCCTATTTGCATTAAGCAAGTAATATCAGTGCCTTTGAAGAAAACCGAAAATTTAATTATCACCTCCAAAATCTTGACATTGGAGAATGACTACTATTATCCTTACAATCAGCATCATCGAAGTAAGCAATAAAAACTAAAAAATAAGATACACAAAGACTGAGTCAAATTTTGTTACTTAATGTAATCAGCAGAGCGAAATGATATCTAAATGTGACAGCAAATTGGATCATATCAACCTTGCGTTGACGTGACGCGTTACCTTCGGTTCGCTGAAGAGGGCTACTTTGTAGCCGAAATACGCGAATTCGACCCCCACCCTCGTCCTGTTGTGTTTATTTGACCACGCTCTTTTTGAGCTGATTCTCCCAGAAGTTGGGCCCATTTGTGTATGTGAGTGAGTGATTTTGTGTGCTTGTGAGTGCTTGCGTAAATAGCCGGGCATCCTTAGCGGGGTCTCGTCATTAGCCCTGCGAAGGATCCCAGGTTATAACCCAAACATCCTTAGCGGGGTCCCATTAGCCCTTGCAAAGGATCCTATTTGGGTTGTGTGTATGCGTCTGTGTTTGGTCCCTGACGAGGAAGTAACATTCCCGTAAACCATCACAGGGGGGTATTCTTGGTTGAGAGGCTGTGGTTGGTCGCTGCTGTGGTTCCCAACATACCAACACAGTACGTTTGGTGTTTGTTGACGAAGGATGCCAATTGTTTACGGCTTTTGGAGACTTTCTCTGTTTTATTTTAATTGTCTAGCCTTAAGAAGCTCACCCCATCTTTGTGATGGCTTTCCTGGTGTTGCGGGCAATGCGTGGAGGACTTCGAGGAGCTGGCGCCGTCGTCTTCCGCGAAACTTTGAGTAGTTTGACGTTCCCAAAGCCGTCTCACCATGGAAATACTTTGCAATCGCCAACCAGACGCCCTACACTGAATGAGATACGTTTTCTTATATTTGCGAAAGACTTTTCTGACATGTAAGAGCCGAGAACTCAAATATAACCACAGTACCATTACATCCTTTTGCTTGGTCCCTAAATATAATAAATTGAATCTTATTTCGGTTAATTAAAACATTTAGGTATGAGTAATTCGGAGCAAAATTAAGCAAGCAAACCCGAGTTGCGAGAAGAACGGCGCGGGAATTCTCGCCCAGGCTCAAAATGCCCGGCAGTTTCCGCGAGCACCCATCTGCAATTCTTGAAGGTATACGCGGCGCCTACTAAAAGTCATGCTCGCATCATAGTCGTACACCCGATCGATTGAAACTACATCTACTTAAGGTGGCAGGTGTGGTAATCGTGAGTCACTGAATTATATTCTGAGTTTTGAATGACTTTTCAATTAAAAAGATTTTTACAAGTATTCCACCGGTAAAAGGTTGATTTTTTTCTACGTCAGAGGATATCCTTCCGGTTTTCTACTTTTAGAATCCAATCTACCGCTAGTGTTTCCTTAGTCGCCTCACCATATGATCTACCCATCTTCACCCCGTCAATAAAACCTATCCTCCTTCCTTTCACTTTCCCGCTCGCCCAACATTCTTCCCTTATCACAGTCTTGAGCAGAGCCACCTACAATACACCATAGAATATATATCTAGGTGACTCTGGTCCTGAGCAACCCTTCGCCCCTCATTACTCCCTCCAGCCACCTACCCTGCCTATCCCAGATTTCATTCAGAATTATCCTATTCTCTTCCACCATCACAAGCACTTCCTCGTTAGCTTCCCTTTCCGTCCAACTCACCTTCTCCACATCCACATCTCAAATGCCTGTCGCCTATTCTCGTCCTCCTTTCTGAGGGTCCACGTTTCAGCCCCATACAACGCTACGCTCCATATTTAACTCTTCACCAGCCTCTTCTTAACATCCTTACACAAGGTTCCCGTCATCAGCTCCTGGCTATTACTAAACGCCTCCTTAGCTAACGCTACTGCCCATTATCTTACAGCGAACTGCGTAAGTAATTAAAATGCTATTTTTGCACAAGTTTGTGCCCTCTAACTTTTATGACCATTAGAAAAAAATTCTTGGATCACACTTCATTCAAGTACATTTGTTTATGCAGTGGAATAAATCACACATGATGTAATATAAATAACGCAAGAATTATACTTTAACAATGTCGTGCTAATTTGCGCATTGTTGAGACTTCGGTTTACGGGAAGATTTCGTTGCATGACAGTGCACGTAGCATACGTCAAAGAATCGGCATGAAACAGGTTCACATCGCGTTTACTCAACAGAGAAAATGTTCTATGTCCAACCACTTTTCAAAATTGCATAATAACGAAATGAAGTTAAAAAATCAAAAAGAAGTTTCCCATGTAATGCAGATTCTGATCAGGACAACGGAAAATGACAGAACATTATCCCATGATCGCTTTTATCTTCCATGAAGTTGATAAGCAAAAATTGTCATTAAACAATTACCTCCCGACTACAAGTCAACCCAGTGGACCTTAACATGGATAACCAATAAATTTAAACTTTTATAGCGCTGGTATTTAACTGAATAAAGGTGCAGAAAATTTATACTGTTTTTCATGAACATGAACTGGACGCAACATAAAGGGTTATTACGCGGGAAACAATTATTTCATATTTGTATCCTGTATTTACAACAGGCAGTAATATCAATTTAATGAAAAGATAATTAAAATATTGCTTAAAGTGATTTCATTAAAAAAAACCAAGGCAATTTCCTCAGCGAAGGAAACCAATGCCGCTCACGTCACTTCTCAGAATTGATGTAACCGTCTTCATTTGCACAGTGACCAGGGTAAGAGGGCTCGCACATTTTCGCTACGGCCAAAAAACTCGCTTATTTCAAACTGGATCGATGGAAACATAGAGCGAATCCACATTCACGCGGGGAAAGGAGGCGGCGGTGGACAGAGGTGGGAGTAGCGGTTCCCCGGGTAGGGCTGGGCGGTATTTGAATCCCAACATCAACATCCAATATCTTAAAACATTGAAAATGGACCAATATCAACAACCTGTATTGGACTATTGAATATTGGAAAATATCGGCATATTGGAATATTGTAAATATTGTAATATTGGAAATAATGAAAACATGAAATGTTGGTATATTGGAAAATATTGAACACAGCAATATTAAAAGGTAAAAAACAAAAAAATTGTGGCAGAAGTGTATTGGAACCAAGGGGAGTTACTTCGCAAAAGGGACCTTATCAACTATGTTAAAATCTGTTAATAAAACAAGAAAACCAATGCAAGCTTCTTTTCCCCAGTTATTGCCATGAATAATGATGGAAAAGGAAGTAGTGCACTGAGTGCCACGCGCGCCGTCTATTTTCAAAGATGAGGGCGCTCTCCGACCACCCTCCTCGCCGGGTTCCAACACTCAATACTTGAGTGTTTAACATTGGTAATCCAATATTCAATATTCCAATGGCAAATATTGGTTCTTCAATGTACAATATTCCAATTATAAATACTGGTTTTTCCGACCACCAATATCCGATACAGGATATTGGTATTGGTCCTTCCAAATTTTTGATTTTGGAATCCCAATAATAAAAAATACTGATATTGGAACAAGTATAATGGAAAATCACCGTGTATAAAAGTGTACTTCTCCCCACTTTGCTGTATGGTAGTGAAACATGGGTATGCCAGAATAGACAAAAGAGTAGACTAAACGCCGTGGGTATGAGTTATCTGAGGAGTGTTTGCGGCAAAAGAAGGATGGATCGGGTCAGGAATGAGTGGATAATAAATGAATGAGGGTTAGATGCTCCAGTAATGGACATATATGAAAGGAGTGTGCTTCGTTGGTTTGGCCATGTCGAGTGAATGGACGCGAGTCGAATAACGAAACATTATATAAGAGTGAAATGAATTGTGCGAGAGGTAGAGATAGGCCGAGAAAGTTGTGGTTGAATTTAGCTGAGGAAATTCTTAGGAGGAGGAATATTAGGAGTCTTAAAAACAAGAGGGCGTGTTTGAAGCTGTGTATGGGGGTAAATGAGGCAAAAGAGGTTTGCAAGGATAGGTCAGTATGGAGGAAATTATTGAAGCAGAGTTAGGTGTACAAATATGTATGTATGAGTGAAATTTTGTGATTGTGCCCACCCCGGAAGGGAACGGTGTGATTGGTATGATGTATATTGGAAAACTGCCCAGCCCTATACCCAGGCACTCATGAGTGCGGCGAAGCACCGCGTCCTGTCCATCCCTCCCAAAGAATATCAGCAATTAAGGCAGATGGAGAGGGCCAATGCTTGAAGCTGTAGGGTAGGCTGTCATCTCTGTTCCCCCCGTTTTACCTCAGAGCTTACGGGCCGACGCACTAATTTTGCAATGTTACCACGTTTCCCATCGGTAACTCACTTGAAATCATCGTATAAGCTTCATTGACCTGGGGGGGTATTCTGTTTCATCATTCGCTATTATAACGCGGAGTTATAATAGCGTTTGCAAGAGCTAGCGAATCACCGCACGCGACTCGATCTCTTCCAACATTATTACGGTGACGACAATGCGATAAATATGCGATGCGTATGGATAAAATGGTGACGATAAAATTTTAAAAAATTTGAAAAACAGAATGCGTATTCGCGGAGCTGCTCTCTAATTTTCTGACTCTATGGCGTTACGAAAGAACAGAATCACACTCCTGGAGAATGTATTTGACACTCTGCATTGGAACGAAACGACGACTGTACGGAAGAGCTTGAGAGTGACCTTTAAAGCAAAAATAGTAATATGCAGCCTCTATGAAGAACAAATGGTAATGACTACAGCTGGGGGGAATGCGAAGACGCAAAAGTGATGAAAGGTTTGCGACAGAGGTGTGCCTTACCAACCATTACCTTCAACAATTATGTTGGAGAAACGTAATTTAAAGATTAATGTAAGGAAAATCAAGATCATGGTTTTTGGAAGATCTCAGGAAGAAAGAATTACCGTCCAACTTGGGAACCAAACATTTGCACAAGTAGAAAAATGTTGCAATCCGAGAAGCAGGATCACTGGCTATGTAAGAAGCAAGGCAGATATTGAGAGCCGTTGCTTATTGAAAAGCATTCTTCTGAAGACATTTCTTTTTATTTAAACTCATAATATTTCGCATTCCCAGCACAGAAACTTAGAAAAAACGAGTAGAATCAATGGCTCTAATTAAATAATATTTGTTAGAAGATAATCTTACTTCAGATTATCACCAGAGGGTGGATAATATTGCTATTAATCCGCTGATAATCCGCGGTCCAGTCCTCCGCGCTATCCAAAGACAGGAATGGAAGGAACAAGGAGAAGCAATATGGCGGATATTTTGGTTGTCAGATTGAAGTCTTATCATTGCTGTTAAAATTTACTAGGGGCCCATGGCCCCCTATTATATCACGGAGTTATAATAGCGAATGATGAAACAGAATACCCCCCAGGTCGATGGAGCTTATACATGGTCTTCTTTGGTTGTCAGATTGAAGTCATGTCTTCTCAATCTACCTTAATGGCGTCAACCGACCACACCTCCCCACAGCAAAACCTATGATAGACAACTCCCAAAGGTTTCATAATTTTCATTCTGTCAATTTAGCAGATGAGGTCAAACTTTTCGACCTCACATCGCACAAGGAAAAATTACATCATATAGGAAAGGCCGTATACTTTCCAGGTTGATGATAGTGATGAAGTCTTCTCGGGTGTGGCACCAGGATAGGCATTCCATAGCCAAAGTTTCGATTAACCACGCGCTCGAGAAGACTTTTGTGATTTCTTCAAATACCTCAGGAAAATCACACGTAATTTGACCTCAGCAATTGGTGTTCTGCGCATGCACCTGACAGCAAAAGAATAGCACACTTCCACCATAAATACTGGATCGGAAATCACGTAGTTAAATACTGTATCGCTAATTAATATGGTAATTTATTTAAATGTGTGATTACTATTGTCGATCGTAATTGCACCAATTCTAAGGCTGCTCCTTTGTCCGAGAGTCATAAAAAAAGGAATCCAAAGGTCTTTTGAAAATTATCTTTTATCTTTCAAATGAAATTGCCAAAATTGACCAAACATATTCCTATCCAATGAAAATAGCAATATTTATAAATGAGAATGGAGAGCTTCATTCAGAACTTATCCTCTCTTTAATTAAGTCTTTGGCCAAAGAATTAGGAGGACCTATTGACAGTTTGATCAAAGTACATATATTTGTACAAATACATGTAGGGAATCCAGATAGGATTTCATTTTCTCCCATTATGCCCGTGACGCGATATCAAACCCTTCTGGACCAATTGTTTTGCAAATAATTTGACCTTGAGAAGCAGCACACGGCAAAATGAGCTTCCTGAGTGGCGCACATGCCCAAGAGGGGATGGCAGAACACGGGGATCGGGGAGCAACAGATAACGGGCGTTGAAATCCCGGCAAGGGTACGTGCGCTCAACGATCGGTGTGATGCAAAAGTAATATGTCTTCTCCTCGATCGCGAATTAATACTCGAGCATTTCGAGTAAGTAGCCTTTATAATAACTACAATAGGTGATGCAACAAATTAACGTTACTCGCAACAGTGATTTTAAATATCTTGTTAATTTTCAAAATTTGAAAATATTGCAAAAACATATTCACCTAAATACTAATGAAAAAGTCGTCTTCATTACAATCGATATTCAAAGTTTTTTGATCAAAATGCAAAACGAATCTCAATATGATAATCAATAACAAGGCTAACCCAGCCTTAGATCGATATTTGACTTAATATTATTTTAACACGCTCCAAACACTTACCAAACATCACATTTTAAAATTATTTATAAACATTAATTTCATGCTCCATTTTACGGACTACATTTTCTGATTTTCAAACGATGTTGGTCATCTGCCAACGAACAGACTCAAAATATGTCACGCATATATCTAATTTAAATACCCAATTCTTGTGGATTCCTCACAAGAAGTGACGTCGTTCACTACTTACCGCCGCGGTGGCCAGGGTATCGACTTCGATCCCTCACACTTTGGGCTGTTACAGGACCTGAAATTAGAAAGAATATTATCACATTATGAAACAACTCCACATTGGGTGTTTAGCACTGATTCATTACGAAAAAGGCCAAAATAGTAGCGAAGGATGTAAAGCTGTTGGGTTTCCTACTGGGTGATGGTAGTTTGTGGCGTAGCCTGCCATCGTCCGCAGGCTTAATGTTTTGCAGGACGATGCAGGCCTTGAGACTCAGATTCCCAAGACACCAACAAAAAGACCTTGAGACCCCACGAGAAAAAGAGCGGGAAAAGAGAGCCAATCAGAGGCAAGTTGAGCCCATTCATAGAATATATAATGTGACACCCTCCAGGCCAAAACCTTCACCCTGAAGACGATGGCAGACTACGCCACCAGGACGATGGCAACTACCATCGCCCGGTTGGAAACCCAAGAGCTTTGTATTCTCAGCATTCACCGGGAAGGCCTGAAATCTTATATGAGCGGAGATTTTTCGGGATCTCTTGTGCGTAGTTTCATTTTCCAGGACGACAGTTTCGGTAGCATTACAGCTACCTTCTTCAGGCCTAAAGCGAAGAAGCAGATGGTCATCTCCGCCTTGTAAAGTGACGGTTTTCGCGGTAAAAAGTCCCTTTATAAGGCGGACATGCAGGTGCAGGTGCTCATGTCCTACTGAAAAAGGTAGCTGTAATGCTACCGAAACTGTGGTCCACGAAAATGGAACTACGCGGGATCCCGAAAAATTGTCACTGCCGTTTCAACGACTCCGCAGATGCCTTCGAATCCAAAGGCCAAAATATTTCAGGGTACATCAGGTGAGACGGTACAGTGGAAGAGGGTAAAATATATATGCATCTTCGTCTGGACCTTCAGGTCCTTACCACCAAGGCACATAACTGAAAATACCAAACACAAGCACAAGCAGGCGACCAAATTTCATCATTTTCCACAGTTTTGCTGTTTTCAGGAGGCTCCATCAGAAAAACTGACTCGTCAGGTGGATTTTAAATTTAAAGCCCATAGAAATCATTGCTGCACCAGAAAAAACAAGTTTGCTCATCTCTTTCAACTACAAGACAGAAAATATTAAGACATTAAATTCAGGACTACCAAAATATCAGTCAATTTTTCCCACGGTGGAGCACAGGAAATAGTTTCAAGGTTTGTATCCATGGATCTCAGTGGACAGACGTGGCAATTTCAATCCACCAAAGAGACCCGCACAATAATATAGGTTGAAAAAGACCATTCTATTGAAGAGAAGGCCACTCTATCGTACGAAAGACCGCTCTATTGTAGAGAACAGGACGAAGGAAAAACTAATGAGACTCAAAGTTAAGAACATATAATGACTAATTTATTGAGTTGTATTACAGTGACTTAAATGTGAGGGCTTGAAAATACACCAAAACTAGTGGAGCTCGGTGTATTGGGAAACTGTACAAATAAACATCAAATTCGGGGCCAGAATTAAGTAACGTTAGCCAAAGAACGGAGAGTCAAAAATACTAAAAGCTTCGATAGAAAGTAAGATGGCCAGAAATATGCGTGGATAAAGAGAGACCACGGACCGACCATAGATTACACGATACTAGATTGGAGCAGTTTTCGCATGTTAGAGCGCTTCGGTGAATAGGATCATTTCGCACAACCTTCAATATACTTTTTAAAAAAGTACTCTACCGGTTAAGGTAAGTTTTGTTGAATACCAGAGAATCTCCTCCCAGTTTTCTACACTTTCAGGTGCCTAACTGCCTCCACTATTTCATGTTTCACCTCGGCATACGATCTAACCTTTTTCATCCCGTTCATGAAACCTATTCTCTTTCTTCCCCTTCCCCAATTGGCCAAAATCCTTCCCTTTCTAATTCTTGGGCAACCTATCGCCCCTTATTACATTCTGCAGCCACTAACTCCGCCTATCCCAAATTTCATTTAGAAGTTTCCTTTCCTTGCCCACCATCTCAAGTACTTCCTCATTAGTCTTCCTCTCCATCCACCTCACCTTCTCCATACCCAGATCTCAAACGCCTGCAGCCTACTCTCGTCCTCCTTTTTGAGGGTTCGCGAATCTGACCCATACAACGCTACACTCAATATCAAGCTATTCACCAGCCTCTTATTCACATCCTTACCCAAGGTCCCCGTCATCAGCTCCTTTGTAATACTAAACGCCTCCTTAACTAACGCTATTCTCGTCCTTATGCCTTTGCTACTATTCCCGTTTCCTTCTAGCGTACTTAAAATGCTCTACTTACTTTAGTTTGTGTATATACTTCAGCTGTAATGACCAACCTCGCTTTCTTGTCCTTGAGTATCTCATTCCTTTTGTTTCATTAAGGTTTATTCAATATATATTTTCACGTAAAATCATTCACAAGGAAGGTAAATTAAATGCATTTTCATACAGCTAAGAATAAAAGTCAACTACAATAGCTGAAATATAAGACTTGTTTCTTTTTAAATCGACGATGAGGATGGAGAACCTGGATTTTATTAGCCTGACAAGTGACAAATTACCGGTGCCACTTGTGCAGTAAATATACCGATATTCCTCTCTCTTTGTCCATAAGAGAAGGCTAATACGTCGAAATTCGGTGTCAATCCGTGAAAAGGCACCAATTTGGGGCATTAGGCCCGCTCCCAAGTCGCGGAACCGAAGTCTTTTTCCCTACGAATACATCCTTTGGTAGAAGCAACGTGCCACACACGACATTCCTATTGCCTTGACAGTCAAGGTCGTTCGTTCAATATCGATTGTAGCCTTCGTTTATGTAGATCTTCGCAACGCAAACAAATCCGCCACTAATGTGCCATTAATGAGCTCATTAATGTATAGTACTCGCAATGAGAATAGCACAGCTAGTTGAACTTTTTCGTTAATTTGTTCAGTTAATGAAAACGTTTATATTCGACATGACGACTTGCGCCCAATATCAACTGATTTCCTCGGGTGAGTTACGGAAGTAAATGCTCAGTTAGCAACATTAATGGCGGCCGTTTGGTGTAAATGGTTGCGAAGACTCATATCGATAGAGCTACGGATTAAGCGAATTGAGCGGCCATGGAAGACGGTGATCTCAACTCTCCCGCTATAGAGGAAGGAAGTGGATAAGAATTAAGAAGTAATCCAGACAATGATTGAGCAATGGATACTTCACGTAAGAATTTGTCAACAAAATTTCCCGGACCAAGTTTTAGACGCTTAGTGCTCGCGAATACTCTTTCCCAATTGATGCTAATGGGTGCCACCTTATTAGCTGAGCTTCTAAAAAGAATGCTAACTGCCAATTTGGTAAGCTGTTGATTTTAACTACTTATGATCCCTTGCTCAGAAACAGTGAATTAATTGCACTCACCAAGCACATAGTGAGACTAGAAAAAACCACAGGTAATTTGACTATTCTATCAAATTAGCTCGCGTGCACAGAATCACCGGAGATACGACGGAATTTGGAGTGATGAAAAAGAAGCTGGACTGGAATGAGAGAAAGAAGTAGTATCTATGATTTTCATAGAGCTCCCCACGAGTTAAAAATAGAGATAACGGGTGAGTTCCTCTTACATTAAGCGACAATTTCAGAGAATCGAAAGTGGAATGTTTTGGCAAGCATCTGGAATATTAGAAAATTCTGAGAGCATGTGAATTAACGGAAAATCGCGCGCACCAAGAGGTAAAGCACAGCTTCAACCACAGCAACTAGGGACAAAGGAATTTAAGCAGGCTAATTTGCAACGATTTGAGATGCCTAATGACAATGCTGTCAGACGGATTTTACGACGCTAGCTTAACTCATGAATATTGCATCGCTTCGAACGTCTCACGACAGGATTTTCTGCTGCGAATGCAAACGAAAGCTTTCAAATTGAAGATGGCGTAATTTTCCGTGTGGGCAGATCGTTCGGCTAAGGATTAGGGGGATCCTGTTTCCATTCTGAATGAAACATATTTGAGCATACTACCCTGTGACGCCTATTGTTACATTTTATGAGGACAAGCAACTTCGTAGGAACATTTAATGTAGCTCTGGGTTGAAGTGCCTACTAATACCACAATGATTATAATGTCATAGCAAAATACGCGGTTTTTACGGATGAACTAAGCCTAGGTGGTGCCAATGAAATATTATCTGAGCCCTCAAAGCAGACTAGCCTGGAGCAGCCCCAGAGTGAATCTGTTGATGAATTGAGATATGGTGCCAAGGTCATCGTCAGGTACAAGTAACTCAGAAGGCGAAGAATATATAGGCACAGCATACTGGGGGAGGAAGAGGTGAGAGAGGAACGAAGGAGGGTGGGGAAAGAAGGGGGGGAAGCTTAAAGGGCTGTGTGTCAGAGTCTTACGAGTGGGATGCGGAATGACCCATTGGAGGGGGGAAGGTAGGACTCGGGCGTGAGAGGGTTAGTTTGGTAGGAGAGGTTAGGGAAACCCAGTGTGCTGGTGACTTCAATTCTGGGGGGGAAGGTATATGGAAGTATCGCCGAGCGATATGTTTGATCGCCCAGCCGATTTCAGTGTCATTCATCCGGCCGAAAATCTTAGTCATACGTGTTCGGCTGGTAGCTATTATCTTATCGTGATACAAGGGAGAAAAAGAAGTTACGAGAAAAACCGCTTCTCGCATTGCCTGAAGCGGACCATTCATGAATCACCACGGATATGAGATAGTTTATCTAAAGGACTCCTTCACATGTCCTTTCTACTACAAGATTCGCATTTCTGGGCGAGGTTTACGTCATTAAAGCGCTAATCATGGCTGCACTTTGAATAAAAAGAAAATGAAAATGTCTACGCTAGACAAGAGTAATCTAAGCCACAATAGGCGGTTGGACGGAAGCGAATTCAAAAGATGATAGCACCTGTTTTCCACAGTAAGAGTATAAGAGAAAAAATAAAAATCGAAGAGAAATAAAACACAACAGTTTGGTACAATATTGTGAACAAATACCAATGATAAAGCCGAAAAGGTCACAGACCTGTGTGGAGAGTGCCTTCCATAAACGAAATTCATTGCTGGCATTAAACAAAACTACTTCCAAAAGCATATCTAATAATAACAAAGTCGATTTCCTTTTAGCCCCATGTTGAACAAATTAAGCAGAGACAATAATAATTCATCTTGCATCATTCGTACATTCGCAACATAAATTATTGCAAGTTATAACATAGGCTGCGAGTACATACATTATAGATCTAGTACAAAACATCAATACTGTTATAAGCCAATATCCATTCCTTTGAAAATTTCAAAAATTTCTTCCCGTTTTTTAAATTTGCAATGGATTTAGATAAGGCATTAAATACTTCAGGGCCTAAATATACCAAAGATCTCTTAAAAAACAACAGATTTGGCTTTAGATGCCGCGTATTTAGTTTCCTTCATATAATTATTATAATTAAGTATAATTCGACAATGCGCTCCCCCACTATTGTGGTTATTCTTCAGGAATCATATTGGTATTATGCATTCATTGGTACCACTACGGAGGCACATCAATATCGAGAGAACACTTTTCCCGTAAAGTAGCAATTTTAATTTACATTGGAGAGTACACAAGTTGGACAACGACGGTCAGAATAATTCTGAAGAAGATTATTCTACACAAGAAAAGTGATCGAAGGCAAAAAAAAAATTTTTATCACAATCAGTAGATATTTTCTCATTTCTAATTAGTAAGAAAAGCACAATGAAATAGTTTTACGCGAGGTCTAGTATGTGTGAAAATCACGACTTCTTATAAAAATGCGACATGATTGTCAAAATCACGACTGAAGAGTAAGTGGGTACTTCCAATTGCCAATCGCCCAAGAAATAATCACGAGAGAATTGCCTCGTCGTTGTCCGCGAAAGTCGTCCACGAAATCGCTGACGGCAAATAAAAAAATATGGTACCAATTCTAGACATATGACATCAAAAAGTGCCTCAATCTTACAGGTGTCCGGGAATCTAATAAGCCAGTTTCCCCATCCCAGTCCTAAGCTAGTAACATCCACGGATAACTCTTCACCACTAGCAGCAGATCTAACTGATGGGCTCCATTGGCAACTCCCAGCCTCTGAAGAGAGAAAAACCTCCTCTCAGCCTGCTTCAATTCTTACGTTTGATCACGAGCGCAGCAAGACGTGCCACTTCTTAGATGACATTCGGTGAAAGAGCGCTCGTGAGTGAAATTCGCTAATTACAAATGCAAACTTCTCATGAACCCGCCCGAAGTTCTCAGAACGATCCCATCGCCTCGCTGTACGGTAACACGCAATCTTGAAACGTGAACAATTCCATTCACTCAACATGCTCGCTCACCTTCGAATTCAACACAGTTCTTCAAATGATATGATCTCAAACCTTAAAAGTTTAGTTTCGTTAAGTTGGATCGATATGCTAAACCTCCACAAATAATAAAACTTGAATTAACAAGTGAGTATATCTACATCCTACACTGCAAGCCGCCGCATGGGCGTGTGTCAGGGAGGTCAGGACAGCAGCCGTGTAAAGGTGTAGAGGATAATGTTTTGGGAGGTGAGAAGGTGAATTTTATAACGGGTTTATTTTGAGTGGAGCTCAGTTTTCATAATGGTTACTTATTGTACGCAGAGATAACGGATTTTTGTACCTATCTGTTTGGCAGTGTATCTCTCTTATTCCATCGCTTCGGTAGGACCTCGGACTACACACACGGTGATCTACACCGTAAAAACCGATTAACTTCAGTTCAAAGTGGTCCAAAGATTTTTTTCGACTTACTTTAAACGTAATGATAATGAGCATTAAAAGACTCGCGATTACCGCTCCGGTCACATAAATAAGTTTCAGAGGTAAAGGAGGTCTGAGTCCTTTGCCTCTGAAAAAGACATTGCGGGTCGCTACCGAAGAATTAGGAGCCTATGAGTGAGTGTTCTTTTCTCCTGTGTCACTATCTTTTTTGTCTGCCTTCTTTTGGCATATTTTTATTTATATTTCGCCTTTCGATTGATCTTTTATACATGTAAATATGGGCAGTTGGGCTGACTTCTACCTCTGAAGAGGACCACAGATGTGGTCGCAAATTTAAAAAAAACCGGCGTGTTTTCGTTTTCCATATGTAACCGCACACCACATGGATTCAACTGCGTGGGTATACAAGTGTTTAACCTGACTCATTTTGTTCTTTCCGCGCGCTGAAAACTAATTCTCTAAAAATTGCTGCGGCGAGAAACTAATTTGTTTTTACAAATGCTTGACAATTAATACAGGCTACTCTGTTAAACTTTTGATGAATTCTAGGCTTTAGAAACACCTCATTTTTTGAAATAACGCCTCCCTGGAATGCATGCGTGTAAGATGTCCTGGGGGAAAAGGCTTCAATTTTTTGGCAAGTATCTCGGTAAGCAGTGCTAATATTTTGGGTCTTTGGAAAGGTGAGATTCTTTTCTTCATGATGAGGCCAAATTCATTGATTTGTACCAAATTCATGTAAAATGATGTATCTCTCAAACTACCTTGAAAGACGTCTCCTCTTCTATTTACCTCTAAGGTCAACATTACTTCCATTAATTTCGTCCACATCAGAATGTACACCTTTTTCGAGTGTCATTTAGCTGCCAGAAACAAAAATCCACTCATCGATAGCATAAAGAGGAAGTTTTAAAGGAAGGGTTTTGTTTCGCAAGAAAGGTGATATCGCACCTTGATTATGAGCGATTTGGAGACAATTAACGGCAGATATACCGCTGGTATAATGCGGAAAGGAGGAAGGATCTACAGGTATTTAAACTCACCCCCACCCGATGCTATGGAAGTATAGAGCATGGCCGAGGCTGCTTACATTAATCTAACAACTGGATTAACGGAAGGTCATAGATTGCTGGAGCTCATGATTTATGTCATGAACTGGGAAGGTCGAGAGCAGTGTAATACAGTGCGCATCTTCAAACTTATTAATGTGGTTAATTGGAGCGGTAATTGCGAGTCTTTGAGTGCTCATTATAATTTCGTACCGAGTAAGTCGAAAAAATCCCTGGAGAACATTTGACTCAAGTTAATCAGTTTATACGGCGCAGATCACCGAACATGTGGCAATTTAAAACATGTAAAAATTGTATTAAAAATTTTTTTCCTGCATTAAACGATTGTTATGGTTTAATACAGGAAAGGTTACCTTTGCGGCGCGGTATTTGAAATTGAGGCAATAATCATATATAAATACGTGTTCACCACTCGGCATGATATCTTGATATTTGTCGGAAGCCATAAAGAAAACATGTTAAGATTTATTTCGCGTTTTGCAGAAAATCTGACAATTGTGATTATAGAAAAATATCGCCCAAACAACTATAAAGAATATTTATATAAACGGCCATACAGGCCAAGGGAGAATTTCAACGGGCCACTAAGGGACGTGGAGTGAACCAGAGGTGCCCAATATTTCCAGTGTTTAAACCTTTAGAAGGAAGTAATGGTGAGAGAAGAACGTGAGCCGAGAGGTGTGAGAAAAAGAAACCGAAAGGAGGGCGGATGAAGATGGCGAAATTCGCTTCGAAGATTAACAAACGCTATTACCGATAGTGAGTCTCACTTTTTTTAAAAGTACTCTACCGGTTAAGGTAAGTTTAGTTGAATGTCAGAGAATCTCCTCCCAGTTTTCTACATTTTCAGGTGCCTCACTGCCTCCACTATTTCATTTTTCACCTCGGCAACTGCGGTGACAATGTGATTAATTTTCAAAAAATTGTTGAGAAATCACACAAACTACACACAGTTGATCTAAATGTTTGAAATGCCTCATTTTTAATATAAGGACTCTCTGAAGTTGATGCACGTACCATTTCCCATGTAAAAGGGCTGGTATTTTATGGAAAATATCTCGGAAAGTAGTGAGGTAAGGGGTAGAATTTTTGGTGTCAATGGAAGGGTGATATATTTTTTATGAAAATGAGACCAAATTCATTGATTTCTACGTAAAATGATATTTCGCTCAAACTACCTTAATTCATCCACATCTACATATTATCCTGCAAGCCTCTTCAATAGTGTTCGGCAGGGGGTGAATTATCACCAACGGGCACGATAATGACCATGTAACTTTAACCAGCATTCACTACACTATGCCATTATACCAGTAATGCTAAAAAACTATTGAATTAATGTATCATGCAACCACGTTAACGAGATACAAGTGGCATGCAAGGATCACACGGAACGTGTTGTCAGCACTACGTGGCAGATTAAAAACATTAAAGAGCAAACTTCACTTAATGTTGAAGCTGGCAGTCGGCTCTAAATTATTCAACAGACTTGTCATCGCGAAATTACGCCTTTAAATTTAGTGGCCACATCATAAAGAGGGTACCTAACTACCGCTACATTTCGGAAGTCAGACCTTATTTTGCGTCCGCCCCTGATTGGGCACGACGGCCGGTTTGCATCTTACTCCAAAAGGTGGACCACACATCGAAACGGGGCGTAAACCGACCGGCCGGTCGAGTTCTAAAGGCTGAGATTCGGATGTGATTTTAAAGAGTTGATACATTTTACTCCCACCCTGTGAAGACGAGGCTATTAGACGCAGCGGAAATGATTCCGGGCGAATGCGCGAATTTGAGGTGCAAGTTCCTCGTTCAGAGTTTGGCACATCGTCGTTTGCGATCTGGAGCGCGATTACTATTCTGCAAAAACCGCGCGCTCACGTAATCGCTACTCTCCAATTGCACTCAAGAGAGCGAAAACGTGATCGGCAATCTTTTTATTTCGTCAATCATGTATATCACTAGTTTTAACTGATTGAGGAGTGCATTACTAATGACTGTAAGTACGAATATTTCCTTTCGGGAGAGGCCTGCGCTTATGCTAACGATAACGAACTCGCAAAAATGAAGAACCATGACCCTACCCCTCGCCAGTTCATCACAGCATCACAGTAGCATTGTTCATATTCTGGTCCTACCTCGCTTGTTGGAAGGAGCACTTTAAGTTAAATGGAGTTCCATGAGTAATAAGCGGAAGGATACCTAACTGATTGTTTAGTGAAGTGTTCGTCCGCCTTCGACGTCTAATTGAGAAGGAATATTTGATGCATGTTCATGTATATATACCTCTACCAGCGATATAGCTAAAGCAGACGTTGGCCCGCATTGACACGGGGAACGTGTGATGAGGCGTTTTCGCTATATTCTGCTAAATATGCAGGTTTCCCGGAATGCCTCTGTCCTATCTTCATTATACTCAACATTTCGAGAATTTACCCTGTCTTCTAACACACTCAACCGATTCTTTACAGCACAAGCATAGGCTTTGACATCTACCCAAAAAACCTTTCCGTCCTCCAGTCGCCGGCCACCTCCCAACCCTCGACGCCATCACCTTTGACTAAAACCTCAGACCGCACTTCGAAGCTTCCCGTTACTCACAACCCATAGATTACCGCCCTCCCAGCTTGGGAACCCTGAGCGCACTCTCTTGTTCCAAGAACCTCGCCCTCTCCTCAGCGGGCCCTCGGACAAACGACCCGCCGCCCCTTCTCCACTCCTACCCCTCTCCTCCTCCAGGCACATACACCTACCAGTCCACCACCCCCGTCCTCGAGTCACCCCGGGCGTGGTCAATGCATCCATTGCCCAGACCCACCTCCCCCACAGGCAATGGGACTGAACGGGCCTCTTTCATTCGAACCGGCCGCCCCGCCAGCCTTTTCACCCAGACCTCCGCTCACTGGCGATGTGGGCTCGCCCGAAACAAACACTTGTATATAAAGTGGACATTCTGACACGAACTACCTCATTATAGAGAAGGGGGGTGGACCACAGGAAAGGAAACTAGAGTTGACAGATATGAAAATTATGAGGGAGATAAGTGGAATCATGAGATATGATCGAATTGGAATGAATCTGTTAGAGAGATACCTAAAGTGGTATCATTGAGTAAAAAGATAAAGAAGGCAGTGTGAAGTAGTTTGGGCATATCGATAGGAGGAATGACGACCATGCGGGGAAAGAAAAAGCCATGAATGGACGAGCCTGAGAAGGAAAGGAAGACCCAAAGTTATGGGGAAAGACAAGGTAGCAGAAGAGAGAAAGGCTAGAATGAGGAGAAACCCCAAAACAGAGGAATGGAGGGAAAGATTGACGAAAGAATATGCCGACCCTACATAGGAGTGGGACGCAAGCAAAGAAGGCGAAAATACCTCACAATAGAGGATATAAGAGCAATTTTATACACGTGTTGAGAAGGAAAAATGATCATTAGTAAGTATACTCATGACAAGGAATTTTATATTAGTCGACCGTCAGTCCTCGTTCAATCTTTTCGGCATCATCGCAGTTTACTATCGCAAAATGCGATGATTGCTATTATTGAAGTACGCTGGCGATTTCCTCACCTGTTGACCGAGGGTCACGGGTTCATATCTCGTCTGGGAGGAATTTTCACCACTTAGGGTATGGGGGGTTGTGGTCGTCTGTAGTCATTCACCCGATTTCAATTGGCCAATTGTGCTGAATACGAGCTAGTAAAAACAAACATGATTAAAATAAAGTAAGTACTGTAAAATACTGAATATTGAGCAAATTTGTATGCGCGCAGACTACAATAAAAAAAAATTCTTCAGATGGTCACGCAAACTTGAGTAATTCAGTCACCAGTTTCATTGACGAAAATTTTGACGAGAAATATGAGTCAGTTTAAGTGATATAAATATCAAATATGACGCAAGAAACAAACTTGGCGCAAAGTACCCTCCGGGACATAGCGCTCGACCGTAGTGCAACTCTCTCATTAAGCATCGACGTCAAGTTGTCATGCAAAAATTCGCAGATTCGGGCAATATTGCGGAAAATTTTTCCAACGAGAATAATTTGGATTACGTGCAATTTTCCACATACATATACCCTTCAGTACAGGCCCCGGGTATCGATGTTCCAGATCATATTCAGGGTAAGAACGTAAAGATGATGCCAAACAAGATCAAATGGGCTCCATTCATACCTCCCCTTTTATTACTTTAATACCATTTACTTTTTCTAATTCATAGAAAGGAGGTCTCGTTCAATTTTCAGCTCTCCCGGACCAAACTTTTGGAGTCCATTCGATTATCAATTCGAACGCGTATAAAAAATGAATCACAGGAAGCCTGCCTTTACTCACGTAGAGGGCTCATTGATTATATACTTCACATAATTATGGTAAAAGTTTGGTTTTACCATGATTCACGATCGCTGTTCCACAATGTTGTAAACACGACCAACCATGACCCATTTTGGTGGTTTTTAACGTATTTTGATTTGACTAATAATGACTCACAACGAGCAGGAAAATGTCATCAATCCAAAATATATTTCATTTTAAAGGACCTTAGTTATCGAGCGCAATCTGGGATCACTTCTCTTCTAGCTCAATCGGCAGAAGGACCATAAGAGACCATAATGAGAAGATTAGCAAGAAACGTGAAAGGTCGTTATGATAGTCCCGTTAGTGTTACTGACTTCTTGCAACAACTTGGACGGGAATCGCTTTCATACCGTCGATTGAAAATTAGACACAATCTTTTACGAAAAATTCGAAACCAATTTATTTTCCGACGAAGTTATCAATATCTCACTAACTCCAAGATACTACGGTAGATCAGATCACGAGAATAAAAAGGGAAATAGATTGTAGAGCGGAGATTGCATGAAATGTCGTTTTTCCCGCGATCGATAAGAGACCATAATGGCTGCGTTAAGACTTAGAACTTAGTTTGTTAGAAGGTTAGTTGACAGGCAGTGTAGCTGATTAATTGATCTGCTCCCTTATGCGAGCTGTTGAGTGGGGCTAATACCACGTTTTGCATGCTCCCCGCATGACTCATGTATCACGTTTACATGGTAACAATATATATTAGTTAAGTAGTTTCTGCAGCATTTGTAGCATACCCATAGAATGGCACAAGTTGGTGAAAGTTAATTTATACACTGTAGAGCATGTTGGCGATAAGTCACCCCCTGCCAAATACCCCTGACTTGGCTCGCAGGGTAATATGTAGATGTCGATGTAGACCAGCTTCGGAGTCAAGTGGACCCATTCCGCAGAAGAAAGCTGTCCAAAGAGTCAAGTGGACCCATGTCGCAGAAGAAACCTATTCAAAGAGATCTGTTTTTGCCGGCGTGACGCTCACACATCGAGAGAACAACGCTACACTGAGCTGGAGGACGCGAGTGTCGCCCTTTGGATCACGAAATTAGCAGTGAGGTCACGTTGGCACGCCTACGACATCCGAGGCGACCGACGATAACCGAAGTCAACGAAAACCGAGCTATTATTGCAAATCTATCAATTTTTAGTCAACTCCACCGCGTATCTGGGATTTCAGAATTTCCCGACCGATGGCCCATCCCGTCCCCCGCGGGTCTTCGGCTCGCGCACCCCTGCCTCCCACTCGCATCCGCCCCCACCCCTCACACACCCCCTCCGTACCCGCCCACTCTTCCCCCTGACGCCCCCGCTCCGCCTCACCCACCCACGCCTCGCAACATTGTCACTCCTACTCTCTCCCTCCCCCCACCATGTATTGCTCCAATATCGCCACGACCAAAAGGAGGCGAAACGCTTGGTGTGTCGTTATGTGCAATAAAATTGAGGAAAAAGACTGAGTTGATTTTCTACATTAAAAGAACAAACTTTTGAAATGAATATACATTTTTTGCTACCAGAGTCAAGTTTTTTGCTAAAGAAAGTTTTCATTTATGTTAAAAAAATATTTTTCATTATATACGCTTATGTCATGATTTGTAATGTGCATCTCATAGTTTTATGTTTATCTGGGCAATGCATGTGAAAATTACTGACGGTACCCTAAAAACAGGTCTGATGCCTATTAGGGCACCTAACTTCCTCATATGCAAATGTAATGTATGAATCCATTCATTATTTGGAAGAAATAAATTATGTACTTTGAAAGTTACCTTAGTTTACTTTAGTTAGTTTAGTTTACCCTCCGAGTCCTAATTATTATGAATATATGTTACTTTGGTAACGAGCCCCTCCGAGTCCTCGGCAAGCACCGGGATTGACTGCTGTCATAACGGCCGAATACTTGAGAGGGGTTTGACAGTTTCCGCGACCACGTCCGATGTCCATCGGATTGGTGGCTACGCTGCCGTTGGGTCGTGCGTGCGGAGTAGACTGAGGGACCCAAGTATTACGGCCTTCTGCATGCGAACTGCAAGTGACTCCGCCTGTGCCACGCAGGACGGAATGCACTTGATGCTCTCCTGCAGCATGCCCTTAACTCCACCGAGCACACCTATGATGAGGACTACCAGTTTAACAGTGTCCTCGGTACATGTGCCGAAGCTCAAAAAGCAGGTCTTGATATTTCGCCCGTTTCTCCGCCTCCTTTTCATCCAGGTTCGTTTCAGCCGGAGCCGAAATCTCTATCACGAACATCGAGCGTGAGAGGTGGCCTAGGACAATGATATCAGGCTTGGTCACCTCCAAGAGAGTAGAAAAGGAGTAATTCCACCAGATTGTGCATTCATCGTTCTCCACGACGGACTCGATATCTCCAGGGGCATACGGCAGCACAGGAGTATCGTCGATGCCAAAATGGTGTCGCAGATGAAAATATCCTTTTCGTACCCTTATTATTATTGTTATAATATCGTTTCCACCACGTAGGGCAGGATTCCATTAGTTCTACAAGTTATTTCGTTTTTATGACCGTTGGGACATTTTCATCAGTTCCCACACACCGTTATAAAACTGATGATCAGACTTCAGAATTATACAAAATAAGCACAAGTGGAAAACTCCTCCCTCAAAAATATTTACTTCGTTACCCACTGCATTGTCGA
This sequence comes from Ceriagrion tenellum, assembly GCA_963169105.1. NCBI lineage: Eukaryota > Metazoa > Arthropoda > Insecta > Odonata > Coenagrionidae > Ceriagrion > Ceriagrion tenellum. The sequence goes on from OY720638.1 coordinate 64,200,925, forward strand.
AAAAATTGTATGCACTTTCAACTTAAAAAAGATTTAAACCCAATATATTTTACTTCCAGTAACCAGGTTATCTAAAACGATATCACTCCATTTGCTTGAGGCAACACTATTTTACTCAAAACAGTGTGGTAGTATTTGTTTCTTGTCCACAACCGATTTATCACTTATTAACGCGGAATAGAGTAACTCGTTCTAAATAATTTCGAATTCTCATCACATTAATCTTCCAAGGCCATTAGATTGATGTATATGCTTGAGTCCCGGCTTCATACCCGTGCAGTAGCAAGGATTTTACAGAGGAGTCCAAATTCCTAGCTAGGTGTCTTGCTGAGAACACTCCAAGCGTAAACTCGAACGGTTACGCGGGGACGTTAAACTGAGGTTTACCATGAGACTTGCGTTTATCGTGGGCTAATGCCGACGCTAGATTTATCTCCACAATAAATCAAAAATTTCCTTCCCGCAACAACCTAATTTAATTATACTGTGACTAATCACCCGCTAAAACGTGTTTCAACATCTAAGGACTTTGGTATTCTTACTGACTATAAATTGAACTTTTCTCCACAAATCCAAGCAATCAAGTCTAAAGCAATGTCCCTCTTAGGCCTCCTCTATCGTTTTACCGAAATTAATGAGCCCCGAGCACTTAGAACTTTTTTCTCCTCCATTATTCTTCCAATTCTTACCTATTCCTGCCCCATCTGGTCTATCTCTTCTCAAACTAATCTTTCATCGCTGGACTGTGTCTGCAACTTCTTCGCTAAAATAGTTCAGAATAGATTACCACAGTGCCGTAATATGTCCACCAAGGCTATTCTATCCTATCTCTCCATCCCTAATCTCCCCACTCATAGACTCACAGCAGACTTAATATTTATTTATAATATTCTTAATTCCACCATCGACTGCCCTGAATTGCTCTCTTTCATCAATTTCAAAGTTTCATCCCGCCCCACCCGTTCTCACCCTTTACTCCACATGCCCATTCCTAGACTTTCGATAACTAAGCGTTCTCTTTTCTTCCGCCTCTCCTCTCTATTGAATTCCCTCCATTCCCACATCGATCCTTTTGCACTTTCAACTCAATCCTTTATAAGCCTTTCTCTTATGTATTTTTCACCTAAGTAGTTATTCCCCCATTTTTCTTTTTTTACATATTTCCATAATTTCTGCTTGCAACAAGTTGTTACGTTTGCTTGCATATGTCCTTAAGTGTGTGTATTGTTACATGGCCAATATAAAATGGCACCATAGCTGTATATGGTTTTCTTACTTTAAATAAATAAATTTTTAAAAAACTACCCTGCTATCCTAAGGGACGAAAATTACCTCAACTTTTGGCCGCCTCTCCAATTAGCAGTTCAAAACCAACGAGTTAGAAAATTACAATGAAACATGGGCCCAGTGGCTAGGGTCAAAATCCACAAATTTTAATGGAAATTGCGCCCCTTGACTTACAATTCCACCATTAAAATTGCTAAGCAATTACAAATAGCAAACAAAATTAAAAGTGGCCAATCCGAATCACTCTCCCCATCATTACTGGTCGTTCAATCCTTAGATTGGTTTACTGCAGCCCTCCACTCTTCCTATCTATTGCTGGTTCCCTTACTTCCTGGTAGCCTTTCCTAAGCATTTCCCTCTTCATTTGGCCCATGTACTTACTCCTGGGTCTCTTTTTAAATTCTCTGGGGACTTTCCCCTCAATTTTTCCTTCAATTCTACTCTTCACAAATCCTTTGTGTCTCAGGGGTGTATCAAATTTATCTGGTTCCTCTTTTCTGTATGGTATTCCATATGAGTCTTCTCTCTTCTGCTCTTCTATAAACTTCATCATTCCTCACTTTGTCCGTCCATTTGATATTCGGCATCCTCCTCAAGCTCAAAGTTTCGATGGCCTCTAGTCAATCTGGTCTGCTTTTCCAATGGTCCATGCCTCCGATCTATCTTATTTGAAAATTTCAGCTGCCTTTTAACCATGAACGGTTTCTTAGATTGGCACGTTGCTACAGACTATGATTTGCCGAATACAGATCGAGATATCTCACACACTGCCACTCGTTAATCTGTGATGGGCGAACCACCAAAGTCAGACAAAAACGTCTGACGAAACGAAAGGAAAAAACGAAAAAAAAGACGTCAGTCAGCTGGTAGAAAACACTTAAACACATTGCACATATCGCCCCTGTGAAAGCCCATCCACCGTCAGAGCGTGGGAAGACAGTACAAATTCATATCTTAAAAAGTATAGGGTCATGCATCACGTGTGATCAGCTTCCATCCACAGCCTAAGAAATATAATAGATCATCATCAGAGACAATGAGCTCCACTCAGCGAATTTCTAAGTCAAGGTAGTGTGAGAAAGTTTTTAAAAAATGTTGCGTAGCCGTTCACACAAAAAACGCTCTGAAACGTGGCAGTCGGGTGACTGGCTCATCCACCAACACAATGTGCTTTTGCCCGCCGTTTTTTGACCAAAAATGGCATTACTCCTTTGCCCCGCCCCGCTTACTCGTTTGATGGGTCATCCAGTGACTTTTTCTTGTTCCCCCGAATGAAAAGGAATCTCAATGGGAAACGTTTTGACGACATTAACGAGGTGTAACATACAAAACCCTGAGGCCATGAAAGGCATCCGAGATTACAAGTTAAAAAAGCGTTTTCTAAAATTGGAATATACGTTTGGACACATGCATCCCCTACAATGTCAAAACTTACAAATCTTAATAGAAATTGCGCCCCTAATACTCGCGATTCCATTAGTGAAATCACTAAAGAATAACAAACTGCAAACAAAATTTAAAATGTTCATTCCGAAGCATTTTACTTGGTTGGAAGCATTAGATGGCTTGAAGCTGACTAATGTTTTCATCACAAAAAATAATTATAGTTGGTTTAAATGATGAATTACAGCTTTTTTGGGTCCCTCCACGTACTTTGTTCGGGCGCGTGAATAGTTGGAACGGGGAAGCATTGAAAATGTTGACAGGGAGGAAATACCAGAGGCTAGACGGAATATTGATTGAGCAGAGAAAATTAAATCGATCGAGGAAGGATGAGAAAGTTTAAGAACAGCCATGGAAAGCGCGAAAGAGAAAAAATGGAAATGAGAAGGATGAAGAAACAAATGGTTAGGGTTAAGGAGGAAATGATAATGAAACTAGAGGCGATAATTAAGGATAAACTCCGGCGGGTAACCAGCTGAGAGAAGGAAAATTGGTGGAAAGGACAATGCGAGGAAATGGAAAAGCTAAAGCAAGAAGAGGAAATGATACCACACGGAGAGGATGAATCCATGCGGAAAGTAAAAATATTATCGAGCGGTAACAGTGGGCAAAAGATAACACAAGTTATGGAGAAAACAGATAAGATATCATACTAACAGGAAGATGTCCAGGATAGGTGAATAAAATACGTGAAAGAGCAATATATGAGCGGCAAAGGACCTGAGAATCAAGACATTGAGGATAAGAGAGCAACATATATGGATACCCAAAGACCGAAGGCACTATACAGCGAAATAGAGAAGGCATTTTATGATATGAAAGCAATAAAATCTGTGGGATAAGAAAACATAACTACAGAGAATTTAGGTCGTAAGAGAAGACGATACTTTTTCAAACTTATTCGTAGGAACTATGAGGAAGGAGTAAGACAAGAGGGATTCGCGAAAACAGTCTTAATATCTATTCTGAAGATTAAGAAAGCGTCAGAATGCGATGACTATAGAACTGTCAGCTTTATACCGCACGTTGGAAAAGTTCCATTTCGAATGATGAGTGAATTATTGGAGAGTAAAGCAAATTAATTCTTAGGCGCTGACCAAATTGGGTTTAGGAAAGGGAGGGCAACTCGGAAAACTATTTCCGTGATTAGGGCTCTTATAGAAAGAAACTGCGTATAATTAGGATGTCTTTGCTCGCTTTGTGAGTTTCGATATGTCATTTAACAGAGTTTACAGGGAAATACGTATTAAGATGACCGGGAAAATATTAATAGATTACAAGATACATCTACATCTACGAAATACCGTGCAAGCCACCACTAGGGTATGTGGCACAGGGTGATTCCACACCAGGCATGCAGCACCCATCCCAGTTCAAATCAGAACCGCGCACGTTCCCATGAATGCCAGGCGCAGGCCAAAAGTAGTCACGACAACGGTACGCAGTCAGACCAGAAACCAGGAGAGTGATGCGTAGAAGATCATGCTACCATGCAGCACACTACTCAAGATATAACTACTGGTTAGTATTATTAAAGCGACAAATAAATAGCACTACAAAGTACTAAGACATGCAAGAGAATATCATGCCGGAGGCTGCAATCTAAGTTAGTATCTACAATTAATGTTAAGATTTTGAGCACTACTGAAAAAACCTATTTAACCAAGTCAGTATCCTAGAACTGATCTATCACAACTATTATGGCCCCTTCTTGTGCTTGGAAAAAATGACATCTTAAAGTTATCGGTTCTGCAGTCTATTTCCTTAATCTTATTCCTGTGATCGTTCCTACCATAATAGTTTGGCTCCAGCAAAATATTATGAACGTCTGGCAAAAAATAGTCTACATCAAACATTCGTGAAAGATTTAACCTCTATTTTTCCCTTCGATCGGATAGAGGTTTCCACCCTGATTCCCTCAACAATTTTGTAACTACTATGTTTATCATAACAATTTTTAACAAATCTAGCTGCCCTCCGCTGTATTCGGTCTATATCTGAAACTAGTCCTACTTCGTAAGGGTCCCACATACTAGCGGCGTACTCCAAATGGGGTCTCACGAGAGAAAAATAGAAAACTATAATAAAAAAATAGGAAACTCAAAGAAGGCTATTCCGAAACTTACACAAGGCTCAGATAGCACAGGTGAAAATTACTGACTGAGAGAGAGAACGGGCAGTTCAAGGTCACGGGAGAAGGCAAGGGCCTTTACTTTTCAACACATTCTGAGGACATAATGAGAGAGGTAAGAAAATTTTCAGAAGTGGGAATCAAAGTAACCATATGATAGAGTCGGCTAGATTCAAGGACGACTGGGCGTTGGTTAGTCGATCACCGAAATGAGTGCACACAAAAAGTACGTGTGACAAAAGATTTCGGGCTTTCCAGGTGAATACAATCCAGAAAGTCCTCTCGAGATTCCATCCGGGTTGGAAGGTCCATGACCAACGTTTCGGCTGCAATGTAAGCGGCCGGAACGTTGGTCATGGAACTTACAACCCGGATGGAATCCCGAGAAGCCTTTCAGCATTTAGTACGTGTATTAGAAAAGCAGTGCGAGAAATACGGAAAGAAGATAAATTGCAAGAAAATAAAAGTAAGGAGGTTCTTATGGACAAAGAAAGAGTGTATTGTCATAAAAAGTGGGGGACACAAAGTCTGGCAAGTAGAAAATTTTCACTACTTGGGTAGTACTCTAAAAGAAAATTGTCATAGTTCCAAAGACACTAGAAGGAGAATATCACGGACGAAAGAAACATTCATGAGTAGAATGGGGCTGATGACGCTAAGGATCTAAAGAGCAGGCTGGTGAATAGTTTAATATCAAATGTAGCGTTCCCAGAGAAAAAAAGACGAAGAGAGGCTGCAGGTGTTCGAGATGTCGGTGTGGAGGAGGACGGAGGAAAGGAAGGAGGAAAGGAAGACGAATGAGGAAGTGCTTGATATGGTGGAGGAGGAAAGGAAACTTCTAAATGAAATCAGGTGCAAAGTAGGAGGTTGGATGAAGTGATGAGGGGCGAAGAGCTGGTTAAGGTAGTTTAACCCTCTTAGTGCCACAGGCCGATATATCGGCTTTTGCTCCACAGGCGAAAAGTGCCATGAGCCGATACATCGGCTCGAGCACAAATTATTTTTCAAACTAATTTTGTTGTATAATTACATTTATCCTTTATGCAATGTATCAGAATATTATAAACAAAAATTAATTAATTATTAGTAAAATAAAATACACATTACATTCATGTCTAAAATAGTAACTTAATATTGTTTTTTTCATAAGGTGTTACAAAACTCTCAAATTCACGCTGGCCCCTTTTGTTAGTACCACCAAATTTCGGTGGCACTAAGAGGGTTAAGCTAAATATCATTTCACCTAGACACCAATGAATTTGGTCTCATTTTAAAGAAATGATCGCACCCTTCGAATGACACAAAAAATTCAATCCCTAACCGCACTACTTTCCGACATATTTGCCAAAAAATTCCAGCCCTTTTATTTATTTACTGTGTTTAATGTTCACCCAACATGTAAACCATAATTACAGGGTGAAAAAAATAGATACAATTACAAAAAATACCAGTGAAGCTGGCTAAATATACATAAACATTATTTTACATTAACAGACACATTGTCAGCTTTGGACAAACTTTCCATAATTTCCTTACGAAATTGCTCCTAAACCTTGAGCAAATTTAATTCTTTGGTAAAGTTGTTATAACTAATACATATTCTATTTAAGGATGCATTTTTGCTATAGTCACTCTTCACATTTCTAATATATAAAAGTCCTCTTTTGCCTCCCCTTATTCGTTGTGACTATTACGTTTAATTATTTAATAATTCCTCACACTCGCCTTTGTTAAAGACGTCACGCAAAAATAGCAAATCATTCATCAATCTCCTGTCACCCAGTGATTGGAGTTTAAAAATTTCTAATAGCATGTTATAATCTACATAATTTTCAAACATAGGATATATATGGTAGCGAGCGTAATATAAATGCCTCAAGAATCTCTTTTGGACTCTCAATCATTTCATTAAATTTCTTAAGATGAGTGTTCCAAATGACACATCTATATTCCAATTTACTTTTAACGTAAAAAAAATACAACATTTTAAGCACCATTTTATCAGTGAAATACATGGAAATACTATATAAAAAACTAAGTACCGTACCTTACATGCAGACATGGTAGTACATAAGATATGATTGACAAAAGTTGTATCTGAGTCGAAAATAACACCCCAATCTTTAATGTCTGTATTTCTTTGTATGCTCCGCTATTAAATAATTAAACTTAACTTTTTTTCTCTCTGACCACATGAGTAAACTACCTAAATCAGCTTGCACTTCTGAACAGACTCAATTTTTTTGCATTTTTGTGTATCTTAATGTCTTTCTTCCTCTTCTATAATTACAACCCTAGGGTTGGTTTGCAGCAGTACTTCCATTTAATTCGGTCCTGGGCCAGCCTCATAAGTGCAGCATAGGATGGATAGCCGAGCTCTTCCAGGAGCAGACGGATGTAGTTCAGCCTGGGCCTTACGTTTCTCTCTTCCACTTCACCCTCAAAAATGGAGCCAACAAAGCCCTCCGCTCTGATTATGTGTCCAATCCAGGTGTTCCTCCTCTTACCCAACGCGCTCAGCAGACAGGGACCTCCCCCAATCCTATGTAGGACCTCCTCATTTGTCACCCGCTCTACCCAGGAGATGCGGAGCATTCTCCCATAACACCATAGCTAGAACGCTTTTAGTCTCCTTTTCGCGTCAGCGCCAAGAGTCCAAGTCTCACTTCCGTGCAAGAGTACACTCCAAACAGAAGTCTTCACCAAATATGCTCTAAGCTGTGAAATAATGGCGTTGGCGGTGAAAATCTTCTTTTTCTAGTTAAAGGCTGCTTTAGCCTGGTTAATTCGACTTATTACATCTTTCGTACTGCGCCCGTCAGACGTAAATCGACTGCCAAGGTACACAAACTCGTCAACCTTTTCTAGCCGCTCTGACCCCTAGTTATGTTAACCCTTGCGCCGTTTCTACTTAGTACAAGTACTTTTGTCTTTGACTTAATGATCTTCAGATTGTAACCTTCTCCCAAACCTTCTCCCTACATTTTCCAATACCTCCAGAGTCTCAGTCAGTTCTTCCTCGTCCCTTGCAACCACCGCAAGGTCGTCAGCAAATCTCAACATATCGATTTTCCAGCCATGTACTTTAACTCCATTCCTATGTTGTAGTCTGTCTCTAACATCATCCACTCCCCCCTGCATATAAGCGTTAAACCAACATGGGTGACAGTGAGCATCCCTGCCTTACTTCTAGCCTAATATCCACCTCATCAGTGTGGTCTCCACTCCTAATCACTGCCTTTCATACAGCGAACATTAAACACTTCGTATGTCGAAGGCATTGGGGCAGATCATTAATAAATATTAGGAATAGAATTTTACATGGGAATGGTGCGTATATGCACTCCGGAGAGAAATTATTTTAAAAAAAATGAGGAATTTCTAACACCCAAGTCTCGTCAAAAAATTAATGCGTGTAGTTTGTATATTTTCTTAAGTATTTTGGAAAATTAATCATGTTGTCACCGCAGTAAATTCTTCGGAATCACAAAAAACTTCCGTTTTGAAGGAAACTAAAACACACCGCGCAAAAAAACTGAGTCAAGTTAGAGATTTATTTCGATATTTTCATTTAATTACTTATAATTTCTCTCATACAAAACTATTATTGCACTATTAATAATGCAATATGTGTCCCACAGCTTCTGAAATTAAAACGAACAATTCGAATGTGGTCTCCATTATGAAAACGGAACTATTTCGCTCAAACTACCTTAAGGCTGTGATAAAGGTGAGGATTTTGGGTAAGAGGGGAAATGGAGGGAATGTATTAGGTTTATTGCACGGTATGAAGAAAGGTAAGATATTAAGCTCCTGAAGTCAACTCTTCTATCTAAGGAGATGAAATTCAAGATCTATAAGACACTTATCAGACCGGTCGTGACATACGGAGCAGAAACGTGGACCATCTTATCATTATCCGAGGCGAAGACATAGTGAGATTTGTGAAGACCCAACGGTTAGCTTAGCTAGGTCATGTAAAAAGAATGAGTGAAGAAAGGATGCCTAAGAAGCTTCTACATGGAAATATGGATGGAAAGAGAAAAAGAGGAAGACCGAGGAAAAGATGGATGCAGGATGTGGAAGAAGACATAAAGGCTATGAGGATTGTCAGATGGTGGGAGAAAGTGCAGAACAGGAGAGAATGGACAGGCGTCTTGAGGGAGGCCAAAGCCCATACCGGGCTGTAGTGCCGAGGAAGTAAGTAAGTAAGTATGAAGAAAGGTAGGACGTACTCCGAGACGAGGGTAGAGATTTGGTTGGTAGTTAAGGCCCTGCGAGTGTAAAAACCCAGAGAATTTTCACTAACTTCCATTTAGCCTGAGCCCACCTCAACTAATAGATTACTTAATAATATTGTTTTATAAATCGAGGGAAGATCAAAATTATTGAGAGGAGCATCCTTTCTCAAACCGTGATACGTCGTACATGACTCTTAAGGCCGTTTTACACGGGGCATGTAATTGCACGAGCTACTGTATGTGCAATCGTGAATTTCAAAATGCACCGTGTAAAGCGGCGAAATTCAAGAACGCATGCACGAATGCATGAATGCGAGACGTCAGAATAGCCCCTGCTCTAATTCGGTGGTCGCATTCTTGCAATTTGTACGAATAGCACTCCATCTAGCGGTCGCAGAATTAACGACATCAAGTTCACGGGAATTTGACTGACGAAAAGGTTCGATAACCTGAGCGATGGGTGTTTACAGTAGGGAGTGTGAAGAAGTCATCTCTCATCTTTGTGTGGGAGGATATTTGCAGTTACTTATATTGTTATTTATTTAGATAGATATTTTATAGCTCGTTAAATTGTTCCTCTGTCATCCGCATAAAATTGCGGTAGCCTTTCCTGTCTTCTACAGCCGGCTCCTGTTGGACCATATTAAGAATGCCCATTCCCTCCTCTCGCTTACGGATCCACTCCTGCATCCAAAGTGCTCTTCTGGCTATTCTCCCACAGTTACGACTTTCTTGAGCTCTGCGGCCCCGATCATAATTCCCACTACTGCTAGCTCTGCAGCAATCAATGCAGCCTCCTCCTGATCCATTATTTTTCTCACAGATAGAGAGTGACTATATGTCAATATCACAGAATCCCACAATCACCACAACCTTATTTTTCACTGAATGTCAACAACGTCGCGTACAGAATATCGTATCTCTCCTGTTTGAACAAAACACTCGCTCTTAGCGTACTTATCAGACGACTGGAATTCACGAATGAATACATGCTTACGACCACCGTGTAAAGCAGTCACGCATTCGTTTTCGCAATAATTATTGCACGGCAGATTGCGGAATTAATGCAGTGTTGAGTTGTGCAATTTCGTGCCCCGTGTAAAACGGCCTTTAAGTTTTACCGGTGTATATTTTGGTTAAGAGCTTGTTGTTACATTAAAAACCCTGACGATACAGAGAAAATCGCTCTTCGAAACGTCGGCGGAGATGGTACCTCTGACCTGGTGGAGTACCCGAGAAACCTTCTACCTCATCAAGTGATACGCACAGGAGTTTTCGAAAACAAATCTCTACCCGCTACACTTGAGTACACTCATAAGCAGCGGCAAAAACGAAAAAGTTGTGAAACATTCCGAGAAGTAAGTTGCAATCAATATAATGACAGAGGGACTTATAATATATGAAGGACATTGAGCTTTCTCGGTGTATGATGTGACTTCGTTCTTCACAGGCTATTTCCCCTTCTGGAGCTCGGTCGACTTTCAGACGACCGAAGAAGTATTCATTCGCAAGCATGGCAAACGTACACAGAAGAATTATTTCAGAAGCTAATGAGCGGAAGGGCATCGTAGTCCCACGTGCTCTAAAATGGGCTTTGATCAGCTAAATAGCCACGCATCAGGCAACTGGCGTCCAAATGACGGACGCGGTCTTTCGATGACAGGAGCTTGCGGGCCACCTAATTGGGATGGGCACTTCATCGTCTGAAGAGCGGGGATTATCTCTGGAAGATGATCTTTCGAATCTCCTATTCACTCGAGATACACGATGACCTCACCAGACGGATAGCAAGCACAAAACGAGGGATTCGGGACGCTTAGACCGGGCCTCACTTTGTGCCCTTCAGTTCACCAGGACTGGTATGATTTTTTCACAGGGGGAATATCCGGGTCTAGGATTCTGACTGACGTTTTCGGCCAGAAAGTTCTTGAATAATGATTTACGAACCACCCCGCTTTAGGGGGAATGATCCCATGAATTTATTCAAAAAACGATGTCATATACTTTCACTGTTGATATATACTATGAAATTGAGTAACTGCGGTCATGAGGAAGAGGGCGAGTGGCAAAGAAGATCCTTCGTAATGCCTTGGTTCAATTCGAGTACCTGGACGGGTTTCATTTTTTTCATTTAGTTTTTATTGGACATGCTCTATCGCTAAATATTTTTAATAAGGCATAATTAGAGGTACAACAATGATAAATTATTTTTCGCACCTTCAATCTCTGGCATCGCTGACACCCCTTCTCCATTATTATAACCAATTTCAAAATGAGTAGCCCTCGGCGTGACAACAGTTTCCCAAAAATTTGGCGTACTCGCGCCCATTTCATCGTCGGGTTTTGATTTCATTTTTTTGGAAAAGAAGGGACCAAAAACAAGGTTTTTAAAAAAGCCATTAAAACGACAGATGAAAAAAATTACACGTAATTTTTAAACATCAACCTTAAACTACCGCACTACCCTAAATAAATACCCTGAATAAAAAACTAGGTTTTGTTAAACGTATAATAGGAAGGTCCTCGGATGAAAGTCAAGGAGAGTCTACTTCGCTCTGGTAAGGCCACACTTCGAATACGCTGCGAGCATTTGGGACCCTGGTCTAATAGATTTCACCAAAAAAATCAATAAAATACAAAGGAAAGCTGGGCGCTTCGTTAAAAACTGCTACGAGCGTACATACAGTGTCTCACAACTTTTAGAGGGATTAAGGTGGGAGCCCCTAGATACTCGGAGGCTACACGCTAGGCTTAAGTTGCTTGATAAATTCAGAACTGATATTTTTCAGAGCGACATAGAGAATATTATCATGACTCCTCCCTACATCTCTAGGTCTGACATAGGTGATAAAATAAGAGAGATACACTGCTGAACAGATAGGTACAAGAACTCGTTCTTTCCGCGAGCAATAAGCGATCACAATAAAAATAAAACTCACTAAATACACTCCTATAATTCATGTCACCATTTCATCTCCAAAAAACTTAACCTTTACACGACTGGTGACCTAACACCCCCTGCCACAAGCCCATGCGGCGGCTCGCGGGGTATTATGTAGATGTAGAACGGCTGAATTACAGTAAAACTAGCAACTGAACACTATGTTATCTTCACCTCAATTTACAAGATGCTAAATGCAAGTTTCCAGAACATCTGGAATGAGTGACCTTGAGGCAAGAGCGCCCAGAGAACCCAGAACTCGGTGGGAAGATAACGTCAGCAAGGATGCACATGAACTGCTTGGAATGAGGAATTGGAGAAGAGTGGAAGGGGATTGAGAGGAATGGAGGAAGAAAACTGAGGATGCCAAGGACCTATTTGGGCTGGAGCGCCATCGATGAAGAAAAGGCCAGAGCCATCTTAATGTCATGGTGCCTAGTGACAGTGGAATTAATTATCCTCGGCTTTTGTTAGACCTAATGGGCAATAAAACCTAAAAATCTGTAAATCGCCCAATCAAATCACATAAGGCTACCTGGCTCTTGAATACTACTCTCGTTTGTATTGTCCTTCGGACAACTCCATTCTCCACAGCAGGATCTTGGAGCTGTGGGGTGACTCTACGGCTGAGATGCCTCAAATGACAATGCGGAGGGGAAAGGATGGCCGCGGCCCGGGTCGCGACAACACTTCCCATGGAATGCCACCCACAAACCCGAAAGGATTAAGTGCTGCCCCAGTCTCCACTCCACCACCACCAGACATTGACTTTTTTGCGGCCGATGACGGCGGGGCGCGGGGCGGGCGAGCGGGTGCCGGTGACGCAACCCGGGGGCAAGTGAGCACGGCTGCCGCGGCAGCTGCCGCCGTCCGTCCCACAAGCCGCCGCACCCTGTGACCCGTGGGCGTTTGCACGCGGCTGCCGCCGCAATCACGCAATCACAGGGTGGCCGAGAGGACGGACGGCCGACGCCTCCACTGTGCCCGGGGCCGGAAGCGGCCTCCGAGGGCTTCGGTGGCCAGGGAGCCCTGCTGGCCGCACGAAGATGGCCACGGCACACAGTGGGATGACATCGAAAAATGCTGGCCAAAACCTTCTGAGACCGTATTCACAAGGATAAATTATTGATAATTTTTAGGGATTGTATGTTTCTAGGACGTCAAGAAGCATATTTGGAGTGATTATTAGGAGCATTAAGTCATAAAAGAGAGCGGGTAAAGACAAAATATAAGAGCATGTATGCAGGTTAAATAAGTATTGAGCACGGCAAAATTTGTACGTATTGGCATTAAAGGAAAGTAACGATTATGTTTTTTATCACTCGCGTGGATGAGGAAGGAGCTCTTTACCCGGACGGAAACCTGAGAAGAATCTACAGCAAACAATTGTTTATTTTGAAAACATTTGCTATATAAAACAATAGGGAATAAAATTATCACAATTTTACAATAGTTAAGGGGTCTTGAAACATAAAATTTTGACACATTAATCCTTACAATAGAGAAACATACTGCTACCGAAAACGCTTTTACCAGTTATCACTCGAGCGCTACAACATCTCATTCACCGGACTCATAATCTACTGAGTACGCCACTTCGTCATCTCCCTTACTCTTCTGCTCAGATGAAAGAAGATTTTTGACTTTCTTGTGTATGTTCATGTTCGGTTTTCAAAGAATTCTCGAAGAACAGGAAATATGGTAAATAAAATTCATGTTTTGGCCAGCGTTTTCCGATTTCAGCCCACCGTGCGACATACCCATCAATAAATACCTACGACTTTACTGACGTTGAATATGCGACGGATTACAATAACTTTCTGGGAAAGGACCAAACCAAAAGTATACCCGGAGACATCACAGAAAAAACATCATAAAAATCGTCTCGAAATGAATCACAGAGAAATGCAGCGACCAAGCACTTGCACCGAGAACATTAACCGGCCAATTAATGAAGCCTAAAACAGGGGCAATATTTTAATTTGTACATCGTTAAATGTGTGCATCGTTTCTGTTATTTGTTGTTACTTTATTATATTTACTATACTGCATTATCGGACACGCAAATTAACAAATCATTAATTCATAGACAAATAAAGCGACTGTGCTGTTCGTTGTTTCCGCACTTCTACATCTACATCCTACCCAGCAAGCCGCCGCATGGGCGTGAGGCAGATGTTGGGACACCAGCAGCGGCGTGTTGCAGATTGTGTTGGGAAGCCAGCAGTGTAAAGGATAAGGTTTTAGGAGGTGAAATGGTGATGTGTATTATCGGAATGTTTTCATTAGAGATCATTTTTTTATGGTCACCTATTGTGTGTGGAAAGGAAAAATGTTTGCACCTATCGGTTCGGCTAAGAGTCCCTGTTAATTATCGCTTCTGTCGGACCTAGAGATGAAGTACAGTGTGAAAATGTTATTCTCCGTGTCGCTCTGTAAAACATCCCTTCAGAATTTCTCAATCAAGCTAAGCCAGGCGAGCAGCCTCCGAGTCTCTAGCGGCTCCTAGACTAATCCCTCTAAAAGCTGTAAAACACTCCTTGTTCGCTCGTAGCAGTTTTTAACAAAGCGCGCAGCACTTGTTTGCATTTTATTAACTTTTTTGTTCAATATTTCTGTCCAGGGTCCATAATGTTTGCGGCGTAATCCAGGTGTGGCTTAACCAGAGCGAAGTAGAATCTCTCTTTTACATTATCATCCTTCCTATTATACGACTCATAAATCCTAGTTTCTATAATGCTGTGCCACATATGTTTTGTGTGTGTGCTCCCCACGACATGCCTCAAGATAATTCCAAGATATTACACATTATCTGAAGACTTAATGTTTACTCCACCCACGTGTGGATATGGCATTAGTGTGATGACTTTCGCAAGAAGTGTTCTGTAAAAAGTGAGCAAGTCATTTATAGCGGGGAGACAACACTCACGGTAGAAAGCAATGGCATTAGATATGAATGCTGAGAGTCACTCAAGGTTCTATCAACCCCGGAAATCTCACAAGAGTTACTTGAATGCATCGGAATGTATAGCACGAATAGATATAAAACTGATGCAATTTTTCTAGCAGTAACTTTTTGCACGGCATTTAATGAATGAGAGGAATGAATTTAATGAAGAGAATTTAATGAAGGAGAGGAATCGCAGCGATCACCGGCTGTCACCAAGTTATCAATACCTAAAGTGTTTTCTCGGCTATTCCAGCTATATTCAATATCAGGGTAACCCATGCCTTTCCGCTGAAAAACTAAAGGAATAAAAACTACGTCAATATCTAAAGGATCTGGCGTATTTTTCAAAGACTGCGTTTTTCAAGCCGAGGATCCAAAGAACAGTAATTCGGATATGAAAGCTTCAGGACTATTGGAGGATGTCCATAAATTATTCCTACAAGCATTGATTCGGCAATCTAATGACTCAATTGGTCTAAAGTACACCCAAAAATAAAAGAATTAAATAGCTACATCTTTCATGTCATACCCCATCGATCCTTTTTATTTACCATGTAACTATTTCACCACCCAAGCGATATCCCACCTGTCAACAAATTAAATATTTTCCCCTTTCCATGTTGGGCTCTCGTTGCTTATTGTTATGCTGTTATTGTGTTTTTGTCCTCTTTCTTGTTTTTTGTTATATGTTTACTATAAATTGGCGCTAATGCTGTATGTGAACAATTTTATTAAATAAATAAAAAAATAAATAAATACCCGCGGTATGATACTGGGAATACTTAGCTAAGCTTCAGTACCTAACCACTCACTCATATTCCATTCCAGCGATTAGCGATTAATTTTCTCTCCTTTTAGAGATCAAGTCAAGACAAAATATGTACATATTTTGCTGGCTGTAGAGCGTCAACATTTTACATCAATTGTGACTGGCCGTCACAGCATGAAAGCGAACATAAGGAAATGTTAAAGTCCCTCTGGTTTCCCCGCAGCAAAGAAGAAATTTGCGTATCATCAGAAATTCTTCCAAGCATCTAATTCAGGTGACGCTACCCAAGGGGTAGACGACTGAAGACGTGCCCCAATCATTAAAGAACCCAATCTTGACATTTTAAAATAATAAATCATGGACGTAACGTTAACATATGTACACTCCACGCCATTCTTTTTCGGATGTCATCAGCAAAGGTGGCATATTTCTTAAATATTTCAGCAAAAAACTTACTGTTTCACAAATATCCTCCACAACACCATACACTTTCTTACCTCTGATAAGGTGGTTGGAGAGATTTTTGTTTACCTACATACGGTTATGGGGGAAACTTGGCGAGTTCTTCCTCATTAGTAATACGCTCAGATAAAAGTAAAACAATAATGTTACCGATTTGGGTGGTTGACAATGTTATTTTAACACGCAGATTATGGCACTTGGCACGCTATCCGAGATATTTTGATTCTATAATAAGAAATTTTACCATAAACGTGAAAGAAAACGTCTCATAGTTAAACTTCGTGGTGAATTTCCACGTGTGTTACACACCTTGCGAACACTTATTTCGACCCTTTCCACGTCGCGTATCGCCACGAAATTTATGCCACATAAACTAAAAACTTGCCAGTATCTTGTGATAGTTTTAATTTGTGAGAATTACAAGTCTACGAGAAATAGGAAATTCTCAAACCTGGTATTTCCCGGCCGCCATTGCAGTGTTTCCACTTTTGACCCCGCCGTGGCGCGATAGTCTATGAGTGGCCTTTCCACACTGATCTCTCCCGTTCCGTGATATTCCTGACCGCGCAATATGTCGTCGGTTGACCGCTGGAAACACACGACTTTTGAACTAATGTTTTACTCCTGCTTTTACTTAAATTCACCATTCATTCCACAGCCCTTATTATGCCTTTTTATACACTTCCCTTCCTCATTCGTGCGTTTTAAATGCTTCACTACTCACTACATTGCCGTTTACACGCCGTTTCCTACACTCATTTCACACTTCAAACCGTTGAAAACGCTTTCGTGTTTTTTGAAAGGTTGAAAGTGACGAAAAGGGCATTTTGGAGTGTTCATTGATTTTGAAATTGGCCACAAATGTCGATGTACACATTTTAAAGATTCCCCACGCCCAACCTCGGGGCGTAAATGACGGAAAAGGCATTTTGGAGGGTCCATGGATTTTAAAATTCGCCATAAATGTCGATGTATATATTTTAAAGATCCCTCCGCCTCCCCCGTCCCTCTCCCTCCCCCCACCGACCGAACCTTGGTGCGTAAATGAGGATTGTTAATACAGCAAAACGCATCAATAACAATTTGTGTAAAGGTTTTTGTGATTTTTGGAAGGTTGAAAGGGAGGAAAAATTATTACAAATTATAAATCCATGAACACTCCAAAATGCCCTTTTCGTCACTTTCAACCTTCCAAAAATCACGAAAACCGTTTCATAAATTGTCATGAATGCCTTTTTCAGTACCAAATATCCCAATTTACCGTCCTACCACAGCACCCGTTTCACTCCACAGGCCCGTAACCTTGTTGGCTGGGGAAATGATAGGCATATTGTGGTGGTGACGTTGGTTAGATGCCTCTGCCAGGGCTTCGGTGAAACTGGGAAAATTGCGTCGAAAACGTTGGAAACATGACGAAAATTGGTCATTTTCTAAGGTGAATATCTCAAAAACCAGTGGCTTTACAACTTTCCTGTAAAATTTGTTTGGTACTGCGATTCTTCCAGAACCAAACTATGCCACTGCCATAACCCTTAAATACACCAATTTCTCGGCATAAGTGTTAAGGTGTGTGACGGAAGCGGAGTATTACCGATTTCGTATTCCACGCCGTAAACTCAAGTCATAACAATGCGTATATTAAGACAAAAATTTGAAATGATGATTATTGCATCATCCATGTAGGTACATGTGTAGTTATCTACATCGTATAAACAAGTGTAAAAAAGTAACGCGTGGTCCGAGAAATCTTTTCCCAATTGCTAGATAAGCTATTTAAACGTGTGCTCAACGACTGACGATTACCCGTTCCAACCACCTTAAGCTTATGGGTTTTCTTTGTGAACGCTCTCCTGCTTCAGAATTCCCAAATACTTCTCATATGGTAGGGTTTCAAAGGGAAAACATGGTGCAGAAATAAAGAGGTGCAATTTTCCACAAAGATAAAATTTACTCCGACTTTCAATGAAGTAAAAACATACAACCCAGGTCGAAGTAAATTTTATCTTCGTGGAAAAATGTACGTCTTCATTTCTGCATTGTACATAAAGTCCACTCGATTTCGCAGGAATCTTCGGATTTAATACTGTAATGACATACATTTCATTCGAATTTGTCTTACTTGCACTGTATGTAATTAATTTGTATTTTTTCAATTGTTTATCTTATTTTCCATGTTAACAAATGGATTTTGGTTCCCAAGGATAAACAAATAAAACATTCACCAAAAACACAATCAACACGTATTTCCGTGTTCCGGATAACGAATTAATCGTGCGGTTAGAATAACTGCATTCCATCCACAATACAAAAATATAGCGCCATCAACAAACTAATGCATGGTAGCGACGGGGTGATCTCTCGGGGGTAAGATTTAAGGTGTCCCTGGCCTCAGGGTCACTAATTCCAGTTTTTCTAACATAACTCTAATATGGGATATTTGAAGAGCATTTTATAAACTAAGATGAAGACAAAATAGGATTTCTAGGCTAACTTTACTCCAACTCATCCTTGAAGTGGAGATTTTAAAATGAGCTCTTAAGAAGATCGGTCGGAACACAGCAGAAAAAAGTCCATTTGAACGAGGAAGCATATACTAGTTTTTCACTAAAAACTTTTTAATAAGAAAGGGAAAGTCCTCGGAATTCGGATAAAAATGAAATATGTACAAGTGCCTGACCGACTATTTTTTTAAAAGGATTT
This sequence comes from Ceriagrion tenellum, assembly GCA_963169105.1. NCBI lineage: Eukaryota > Metazoa > Arthropoda > Insecta > Odonata > Coenagrionidae > Ceriagrion > Ceriagrion tenellum. The sequence continues at coordinate 64,219,849 of OY720638.1, forward strand.
TAGTAATTTACAATAACTGGAGTCTAAATACGGCAGTTCCATGCAAATGGCGCTACCGTCGTCTCCTATGGCTGGACATACGCAGTAATTAAAAATATATTCGTGGAAATTACTGTATAAATTGTACCTTAATTTTGGAATTCAATAGGAAATCCATTTATCAGCGGAACAGGAAGAAAGAAAGGATTCTTTTAAACTGAATAAATAAACATGAGTGACTTAATAGTTAGTCTTGACTCACATATTCACCTCCGAATCATTTTAACCCTTTGAGTGCGGCATGACGTGATAGCACGTAATGGTTGTCTTTAAGCTGGTGATGATGACGTGATATCACGTCATTCGTACCGTGAGTGTTCCAACTTACACCAGGAGACCTAGTGAAAGTCCTTAGTGAAAGCTGAAACACTCTCAGTACCCTTGACGTGATATCACGTCATCAGCACCAGCGTAAAGACAACCATGACGTGATATCACGTCATGCAGCACTCAAAGGGTTGAGATACGAGGGTAAATCAATAAATAAGTCGCAAATGTCAGCATTTGATCATCAAAATCAGTCGTAAACATTTCATTGGGAACGCTTGGAACATCCACCGTACAGTCCCGACTTAGCCCCCCTGTGGTTTTCATCTGTTTGGGCCCCTAACAAATCATTTGGGTGGCCGTCATTTTGATACAGATGATGCTGCAATCTATGAGGTTACACGTTGGCTGCGACAGCAACCAAAGGACTTCTTTGCTGCTGGCTTTCAAGGACTTGTAAAGAGATGGGATAAGTGCCTGAATGTACAGGGTGAATATGTGGAAAAGTGAAATAAATTTCAGAAAGTCACTTTAATTATTTTTGCCTCAATTCAGTTTTGCGACTTATTATTGACTCACCCTCGTAGTTTGAGCGAAACATCATTTCTCCTAGAAATCAATTACTTTAGTTTCATTTTGAAGAAAAATATCTCACCCTTCTAAAGATACCAGAATATTAGCCGCTCACCGAACAACTTTCCAAGATTTTAGACGTAAAATACCAGCCATTTTACTTGTGAAATAGTACGTGTATGCTCTCCAGAGAGACCTTATTTGAAAAATGAGGAGTTTTGAACACATATCTCGCAAAAAATTTAACAATGTGAATTTTTTATGTTCCTTCAATTATTATTTTTAATAAATCATACAGCCACCGCAGTAATTTTGCCATGATCATAAAAACCTTGCCTAGTGAAGGAGTTTTGAACGTATCGCGTGAAGAAAGCGAGACAAGTTAAAGACTTAACATAGATATTTTTATTTAATTATTTAGGATGTCAGTCATATGAAAATACATCATTGCACCATTAATAATGTAATATTTAAAACAAGCTTTGTAAGGCTTCTGATATTAAAACGTATTATTCCATTATAGCTTCCATGATGACTCCAGCGGCCATCCCCACCCCATTCCCTTCTTACCCCCAGGAAAGGTGGTTGCCATGCGGCCCACGTATTTCAACTCCATCCGTTTGACAGTTAAAGGTAGTTTGAGCGAGATTGTTCCCTAGTCTTTAACGTAAAACCTTCAGATACAGTAAAATATCTTGGAATTACTTTAACTTCTAAAATATCGTGGGGAACACACATACAGAACATTTGCGGCACCAGAATTAAAGAAAATAGGTTTTGTTAAGGGTATAATAGGAAGGTCCTCGGGTGAAAAGTATAAGAGAGATGCTACTTCACTCTGGTTAGGCCACACCTCGAATACGCCGCGAGTATTTGGAACTCTGGTCATAAAGATTTGACCAAAATAATTAATAAAATACAAAAGAAAGCAGCGCGCTTCGTTAAAAACTACTACGATCGATATTATAGTGTCTCACAACTTTAAGTGGGATTAAGGTAGGAGCCCCTAGAGACTCGGAGGCTACACGCTGGGCTTAGACTGCTTGAGAAATTCAGATTGTTTTTCAGAGCGACACAGAGAATATTACCATGACGCCTCACGACATCTCTAGGTCTCACAGATGCGCTAAAATAAGAGAGATACACTGCCGAACAGATGGGTACAAAAACCCGTTCTTTCCACGAACAATAAGCGACCACAATAAAAACCAAGCTCCACTATATACACTCCCATAATACATGTCACCATTCCACCCCCAAAAACTTACATCTTTACACGGCTGGTGACCTAACACCCCCTGCCACATGCCCATGCGACGGCTCGCAGGGTATTGTGTAGATATGTAGATGTATGACTAGGGAACAATCTCTCTCAAGCTACCTTCAACTGTCAAACGGATGAAGTTGAAATACGTGGGTCACATGGCAACCACCTTTCCTGGGGGTAAGAAGAGGATGGGGTGGGGATGGCTGCTGGAGGCGAGGGGGAGGGGCGAGTGGGGGAAAAAGAGAAAAAGCCTTGAGAGAGTTCGTAAACTGAGAAAGGGGTTTTCGAGGGTTGTCAAATGTTAGTGACGACAAGTTGGCTGGATAAGATTAGGAAGAGAGGGCGCGTGCGAGGAACGCCTGTAAAGAACACTTTGCCCGGTGTTGGTGGTTTGTATAAGAAGGCTTTTAAGGCAGCTTGAGCGACAGAGTTCCCTCTTCATAAAAGAGCCCATATTCAGATTGTACTTTAAATTTTCAGCAGCTGTAGGAAATATAAATTAAATATTCCATCAGTAATTGTGCAATAATATACTTTAAGGTAGTCCGAGAGACAGAGTTCCCTCTTCATAATAGAGACCATATTCAGATTGTACTTTAAATTTTCAGCAGCTGTAGGAAATGTAAATTAAATATTCCATCAGTAATTGTGCAATAATATACTTTAAGCTAGTCCGAGCGAGATAGATCCCTAGTCATAATAGAGACCATATTCGAATTTTACGTTTAAATTTCACCAGCTGTAGGACACATCAATTAAATACTGCATTATTAATGGTGCAATAATATAGTTTTATATGACAGAAATTGTAAATAATTAAATGAAAATATCTAAATAATTCTTTAACTTGACTCTTTTTTTTTCGCGCGGTGCGTTTGAAACTCCATCAAAACCATTAATTTTCAAAAATAATTGAAAAAACATACAAACTACAAGCTGATAGTTTATTTACGACATCTAAGTGTTAGAAATTCCTCATTTTGTAAATAATGTCTCTCTAGAGTGCATACACGTACCATTTCCAATGTTAACGGGCTAGTATATTTTAGCAAATGTCTCCGAAAGTAATGTGGTAAGGGGTTGAATTTTTGATTTCATTAGAAAGGGTGAGATATTTTTCTTTAAAATGAGACCAAATTCATTCATTTCTAGGTAAAATTACATTTCGCCCAAACTACCTTAATACGACAGAAACTCTTTAGAATTAAAAGAAAAATATCAATGCAAGTCATTAACTTGACTCATTTTTTTACGCGGTACGTTACAATTCCTTCAAAAGGGAAGATGTTTTGCATTTTGAAATAATTACTACGGTGACAATATGCTTCATTTTCAAATATAGTCGAAAAAGTGTACAAACTGCACACCGAAAATTTTTGACGAGATCTAAGAAATCTAGGTGTAAGAAATTCCTCAATTTTAAAATGTGGTCCTTCTGGAGAGAATACCAGGGCCATTTCCCATGTAGAAGGGTTGGTATTTATCGCAAAAAATCTCGGAAAGTAGTTCGGTAAGAGGCCGATATTTCTGTATCTTCCGAAGGGTGAGATATTTTCCTTAAAACTGAGACCACATTCATTGATACTTGGTGAAATGATATTTCGCTCAAACTAAATTAAGGAGAACGGTATTTTCAGAATGATCGTATCATTTTTCTAAAGCATACTAGCGGTTAAACGTAGGTTTCGTTGAAAGCAAGAGAAACTCCTCCCGATTTTCTGCACTATCAAAGCCCCATTTACCCCAATTTTTTCCTTCTTCGCCTCAGCATATGATCTATCCTTCTTCATCCCGTCCATAAAATTAACTCTCTTCCCTAGCTTTCCCCGCTTGTCCTATATCATTCACCCTACACGGAATTGAGGAACCCATCGCCCATTATTACTTACCCCAGCCCTCGTGATCCCTGATTTCATTCAGAAGAATCCTATACTCGCCCACCGTACGAAGCACTTCCTCATTTGTCTCCCTTTATAGATGAAAAAATACTGAAAATGTCCACAAATTTTTATCGTACGACGCGTTTCGCCTTTTAACGGCAGCGTACGGTAGAGACGGTTGGTTTAATTTATGTTTACCGTAGTGATAGTTACGTTGGGAGGATGACGAGAAAATACCAACTTTAGCCGAGGATTGAGAAAGGTAGGGGAGTATAGATGAAGGGCTGGCGACGCGGAAACCGCTATTATTTAGTAGAGAAATTTATCGGAAAGGAATGGGGAGGCGAGCAGAAAGAATGGCTCGTTACTAGGGTTTTTGGAATGCCGAAATATTTCAAGTTGCTCTGAAGCATGCATATCTGAGGCCTTAAGGAAGGATGTGTAAAATTTCAGAGGTAATATTGCTTACATGAACGATCCCATTAATATTTTGGGCAAAATTTCTAACGCTCCTTTTCTCCTATATCAAAAACTTCTACGAAGTGACCCCTGCCACAATCAAGTTTTTTCGGGATGTTTCCGCAACGTAGGGGCTCTGGATAACCAATCCTGTAGATAGCCTCATCTGAGCAGAGATGCAGGGTTGTGAGGAGATTTTTAAGGAAATCCGAATCGTTACAAATGCGGTAGCCTCGAAAGGACAGAGTGCAAACTATTAATCGCAATGCATAATCCAGTACTGAAAATCGAACTGAGACCGGCATGTTCAAAATCGTACCGTGTAAACGGTGTGATCGCATCCGATTACTGAATCGAATTCGATTCTTGAATCCAACGACCAATCACTGGCAATCAGGTGAGTCTAGCGTTTTGAGAGAATACCGAATGTGGAGCTGTAGCCAATAAATATAATCTTCGGGGGAGCTGTGAGAACTATAACCGAAAAATGTTTTCTTTAGACCTTTAGAACTGGTTTTCTAAAGGTTGTTCAGAATACGTACTTTATATACAACATTGCATCTGCGCAAAGACTACGTGGCACAGTTTATTTATATTGACCAGTTCAGCGAATGCACGTGCAGGGCCACAGCGTACAGGAATCAGTATCCGGCATAAAAACAGGCAACCAGGGATCGAATTCCACTAAGTCCTGAATTTTGTACAGAGTTTTCCGCACCGATTTCAGTACTGACCAAAGGATCATCTAATATGGCCTTACGGAAAAGGCGAACTGGAGTAGGTGAAATGGAGGCTTTCGTGACGGAAGTGTAGTTTTATTATTAGGTTTCGTATGAAATTGCTATTGATAGGTGCCAAAATTGGAAATTAGAAAGAGCGACATAACTTCGAGGAAATTTCCAAGTGACGAGCAGACGTGGGGAGTGAAAGAGAACTACATGGGGATCAGGTTCATGTGATGGCTTGGGTAATTTTCCCATTTAGCGGGCGCGGGTTCGAATCTCGGCAAAGGGCCGAAGAAAAATGACACGAGGTGCACAAAGTTCACGTCTCATTCAAGGTACAGAGCTCTGGACTTGGAGCGCTTTCCGATTGGCACTCGAAAGGGGATCGGGGTTCCATAAAAGTATCTCCGCCAGAGTCGGGATTTGAACCCTGACCGCCAGCATGGGAAGGCAGCGTTCCACCCGTACCACTGAATGAAATGGGGTAAATCTTCGCAGAAACCGGTAACAGTCAAGCGCAGAGTGCGGCGTCCATTTAAAAAGTAGAGGAACGCACTGCGTGCATTTAGCGAACGGAAAAGGGCCACCCATGCCAGGTAGGTCGACGGTGACTGTTGTTACCTGTGCAGCGCCTGTACATCCGAGAGGCGGCTGCGAGGACGTCTGAGGCGTCTTGCCGCTGAGGTGTTCTCAGAGGCCATAGAAACCACCTCAAACAAAACCCCTAATAACAACGGACTCATACAATGCACTAATGAATCCTGGCCACTATATGACTCAAGCGAGTAGGAAAGTTGTCGTACCTGGGAGAGGAGAAGGCTATCTTGGCAGCCATGGTAAGAGATTGAGGTATAGAGTGCTGCTTTTAAGTAAAACCTACTTTAGTGCATATTCAGTGTAGACAAGGCAGTATGCCACGTCTGCGCAGACCATTTAAGTGAGCATTTAATTGCACTTTTCATTTAAGTGCACCGTGTAGACGCCCTCTCATCGCTTAAGTGACGGGACCACTTCAGTGGACTTGAGGACCCCTAAATAAGTGGACTTAAGTGGTGATATCGATAGAGTTCCGTCGAGGTGGCTGAGGCCTGTTCATCGATAGGTCGTGGAGTTCCGATACTCATACGCATCATACTCGTGTTTACATTATTTACATGAGGAGTTGAGTATTTGTGTACGAGTTATTCTTCTTATTCATTGGTTTGTGCCGTCAAGCATTTTGAAATCAGCAAAATAAACTCAATCACTCGCACGATTCGAAGTTCTTTCCATGAGCACTAGCTGGGGCTAGGGCAGATTTAGTATCATAGTGTACACGCTCGTCAGCATTTAAGTGCTGCTTTAAGTAAACCCTAATTAAGTGCCCATTATGTATAGAGGAGGCATAAGGGCCCACCGGGTAGGTTGTCCTGCCTTCGATGACGGTGCCAACACTTTTAAACCGATCAGGTCAGAGAAATAAAAAGCGTGGTAAATCATAAAGTTTTTCTTTATCTTCGAGATATGTATAAAATGTACACACAGACATGGATACTTAAATTTAAAACGAGCACGTGACACGTGCAGTGGATTAGTGGTTATCAATATAAAACAACTTTTATTTAGTTCAACTCACTTAGCCTTTAAGTCCCTTCATAAACCCCTTCTAAAGCCAACCACCCCTTGGATAGTGAAAAGAAAAGCTGTCTAGCGAGCAACACTATTCGGTCCCGATAGTCAGCAGAAAAACGTCACGCAGGAATGTGGCATCTTCCGCTCCCTACGAGAGGATAGCCGGAGGCGAAGTAGTCACGTGGCAGCCGAGGGCATCCCGGGACTGTCGCCGCGGTCTCCTCCCATCATTCTCCACGCCAACAACACATGGGTCTCGTTTCCCAAGTGGATGAGGAACCACTGGGGAAGCTAGAGCCAAGATGGACGCAATTCATCCTCCACGCAGTAAACTGCTCTGTTTGATTACTCGTCACTGTACAGGCTATTTCACTAACTTTTACCTGCAAAAGTTTCCTTCGTCGATGTCGGAGGATGTTAAAATATTCATTAGACGATATCGTAGCTTGTGCATACACAGAGCGACAGCACTTAAGCAGCATGGTGGTATTTGCAAGAAATTCTGCGCAGGATAGCGAAGAATACCCTCGCGCTATGTTTTACATCCAAATGTACGAGAGAGTAGATATATTACACTGAAGTGGCACAGACGTATTTGCAGGAAAACTTCGCGACGGTAACGGAAAATACCCTCGCGCAATATTTTTCACGCAAAAATACATGAGAGTAGAGAACCTCGCGGCTACATCAACGACAAAAGACCAGGAGAGAGAGTACTGTAAATGTTATATTTAAAATCTGAAACTTTCTTAACAAAAAGACCAAATTATCTGACAGGGGGAACTATGCTTCACGATATACTTCACACATAAACCTGAAAAAAATGATCGATAACACAGACATATAACTAAATTACCAATGCAAAAGAACAAAGATGATAACACGTTCTGGCTGAGAAACTTCACAAGAAAAATGAACTCTCACTGAAGTAAATACTGAAGCTTCAGATGAAAGAGCATGACATTATTTTGTCACAACCCCAAGGAACTCTTAAGGTAGCTCGAGCAAGATATCATTACACCTAGAAATGAATGAATTTGGTCTCATTTTAATTAAAAATACCACACCATTCCAAATAAACCAAAACATCAGCCCCTTGCCGCTCTACTTTCCGAGATATTTACAAAAAAATACCGTCCATTTTGCATGGGAAACGGTGCATGTAGCCACACTAGAGACACATTTGAAAAGTGAGTAATTATTAACACTAAGATCTCAGCAAAATATTACCTGTTGCGTAGTTTGTATATTTTCTCAACTATTTTAGAAAATAAATCTTATACTCACCACCACAAGTTTTACCACCAAAAACCCTTCCGTTATGAGGGAGTTTTAAACTTACCGTGTGAAAAAATTAGTCACGTTCAAGACTTTGTAGATATTTATATTTCATTACTGAGAATATCAGTCCAATAAAAGTATATTACTACACCATTATAGCAACAATATTTACTTTATGATTCCTATAGCTGCAGAAATTAAAATGTACAATTGAATATGGTCTCCATTATGACTAGGGAAGTATCTCGCTCAAACTACCCCAAGTTTCCACCATGGAGTGATGGAAAGGCAAAGACTTTATAAAGCTGTGTAGAAAGTAGTCACTAACTAACCACAAAGCCAACACGAGAAGCGTGATTCTCGAGTGAATGACTGTTATTAATATCATGAGCTCCTTGCACAATCGAAACTACTTCTACAACATCAAGTACGGTTGGAAAAGTAAATCATACGGAACCCAGCTGGACTCTTCCAGCGTGACATCCTAAAATCACGTAAAACGAAAAAAAAATGTCACGCCATATTCTTGAATTTCAAGAAAGTATTCCATAAATGAAAGTACCTCTATATTTTGCGTCAAATTAGTTTCTTTCTCGCTCGCGATGCGGTAATCATCCAAGAGGCTACCATTAAAGAGAGATGCTCGACTTCGAACTATTAACTACACCATATCCCAACCCACCTTGTCATTTACTCTAGATGAAAATTAAGTCTTGTGACAGGGCAGAGGAAAATATAAAAGATGTACATCGTGACATTTATGATAAATGATTTGAGTTAGGAACCCTTGAATGATCGAATGAGAAGAAAAAAGGTCGTAAGTATATACAAATGATATGCTTCAACTTCAGGAAGGGAGGAAATAACAAGAAGACTAGAAGAACAAATTAGACATGGAAGAAATAACCATACATTAAAATGAAATCAAGGTAACAAAAAATAGATTAGAGTAAACATTATTTTTTTAACTCCGCTATAGAGGTGTGGAATACCTTAGCTGAAGATATTCTAAACCCTTCCCTCACAAGCCCTCGGGTATTCAACAAGACACTTCGGGGGTGAAAAGGTTAATATGCTCCATATTTATCACAGCCAATACGCAGCAGCCTATAGTTATATTGTATTCATTGGAAGGAGAGGGCATTACGTCAACAAGCTGTAGCCTGACAACCATATTGATTAACCCTCCCCGCACTTTCCTTCGGATAGCACGACGGAATGGACGAATTAGCGGATGTAAAGCAAGAATCCATCACCTGTTTGAAATTTATAGCAAGTAACTCTTGAAATATACACCGGATACTACTCGATGTTACCTTAGTTTACTACCAGAATCCGAATTACGATTTATTTCAATAGATTAACAATACATGTGAGAAAAACACATATAAAGAAGTGGGTGTATTCTGATTTCTTGTAAGTTTTTGAAGGAAAACATCATACAATGGCAAAGTAAAATAATAAGCTTTACTGTCGAAAAAAAATTATAGATACCCGAGTTTAAACTTTAGTTACAATAAAACGGACCACGCAATCCCAACGTATGTGGTATCAAATTTTAGCTTGTTTTATTCTACGTTATATGAAGAAGAAGAAAAAAATTTTAATACCGTTTATGGACATGTTATTAGGGCATAAACAAAAATTGTGCCCACTTTTTCGCCCTTCGGCGAAAATCCATGACTTTAAACCTCTGTACAGTCGCAATGGAGATAAGAATTGCAACCAAACGTTAATATTGTCTGTATTAAGCCTTTGGTAATATACTTCAGCCTGAATCACACGATCATTTTTTCCGTCCCTCTGAGGGATAGCTCCAATGATAGCTTTTCAGGGACTATGACAATGATAGCTCGAGCTATCATTTTCTGAATCACACGGTCATTTTGGCTGTCCATTTTTCCATAATTTTTTCCGTCCCTTTTCGCATCATTTCTATATGTTTACTACGTTTACTACTCTCATTCCATTGAAAGCCGAACGTGGCGTTTGAGTCGCTCTTTGCGGCTGAGCGCTCTGATTGGCTAAATGGTGGAGCCAGCGATGCCTCCAGGAACGGAAAAAGGGACGTGCCCAATGATGAAAAAAGCGATAGGGATCCCTATCGCTGGAGCCATCCCTGACTTTGTTCGCGTCATGTGATCATTTTCGAGCGATAATTTGAGCTATCATTTGAGCTATCCCTTACAAGGGACGGAAAAAATGATCGTGTGATTCAGGCTTTACGAACTTTCATTCTATTTTCATTAATGCAAAAGGAGTTGTTGTAAAATATAGACTACTATTTTTCTCGTCACCGTGTTGCCGTACGCAAACAGCGTTTGTACCATTTTAAAGCTCTACTCTATCGTACGAACATGCAAGTAATACTAAAATTTTACGTTTCTTGAGCGATTTATCACTGATTTTTATTTTTTTTGCGTTTACAGAGTAAGATTCAAGCCGTGAAAGTAACGCGGACAAGGGTGAAGGAACATGGTTTTGTGGTCGTAGTGTTGCCTCAATCTCCTTCTAGACGAAAGGACGATCCCTAGACGACCTCGGGTGGACCGAGCATTTGCAACTCCGCTCCGCCGCTTCGCCCGGCCGTAACGTTCTCAATCCTAAATTAGTGCAGTACAGCTTAGTAGATGTTGGGGAGAATTCGAGCCCTGCCACACACCCTTGACGGGTCTAGCAGGGCACAGCGCAGATGTAGACTTTAACTCCTTCCACAACCTCTGGTTGGACAAATGTTTCGTCGCAGCCATCCCTCCAACCCTCGGTCTCTCCATTCGAACTCAAGACCCTGGAGAAGGCATGCGTCTGGCATTTCCAAGCAACCGTGTCAGAAGCAGTCCCGCCAGACGCTCCCTAGGCATGTTCCCTTTCCCGCATCCCTCCTTCCTTCCCCCACTTCTCGACACTGCTCACCCCTCACCCTCCCTCCATATCCCTCTTAAACGTCTTCACTTCCAATCCGCACATCTTCCGTGAGGGGTTAGGACCGCTGGCTGTGCATATATTTTTCGAATCTTTTCATCTTTTACCTATTCCTCAACGATCACCAACTTTTTTACGAGTATCACTAATTTCTCTACACACAACACATTTAAGGCAGTTTGAGCGAAATATCATTTCACCAAGAAATCCAAGAATTTGGTCTCATTTTAAGGAAAAATATCTCAACCCCTCCAAAGATACCAAAATATCAGCCCTTTGCCGACCTACATTCCGAGATTTTTGTCGAAATATACGTCTACGTCCATGTAATACCCTGCGAGCCACCACGAGGGTGTGTGGCAGGGGGTGAAGATCACCAAACATGCACTACTGCCATGCAACTAAGATATTTAATGGAAACATGCTAGAGAACAGGGTTACATGCAGCTAGATGGTTAGTATCTACATAATAAGAAAGGGATTACTGGTTGTTATTACATGAATCATGCACTACAGCCTACTCTATTTCTTATATATATTATATAACTATATTTCACCTACCTATCCCTTTGCTACGCTGCCTATCGTTCTCTCTTATGGTAACCGGGAAAAATGACATTTTTAATCTATCGGTACGACAATCTATCTCTCTAATCTTGTAAATCTGATCAAACCTAGCATAATACGCAGGGGTTCTCAATATATATCTAACGTCATCTGTGAACAAATCGGTTTCGAATTTACTTAAAAGGTTTAACCTAAATTTTAACCTGCGTTCGGATAGTAATTCCCATCTTAGTTCTTCTATTAAACTCGTAACACTTGTACAATTATCATAAAGGCCTTTAACAAATCTAGCGGATCTCCTTTGCACACGCTCTAATTCTTTTATCATGCCTTCCTCGTACGGATCCCATATATTAGCGGCATATTCTAAATGAGGCCTGACAAGTGTAAAATAGCTTCTTTCTCGTACTCTCTCATCGCATTTGCCTAGAACCCTTTTCACGAATCCTAATCTACGTTTGCTACACTAGTCTATATAACAACCATTGTCCATATGTTTAATATATATATACCAACCATTGTCCATAAGAAATGGCGTATACATGTATACACTGCAGAGAGATCTTTTTAAAAATAGAGGAATTGCTAACAGCTAATTCTCGTCAAAAAATAATGGTGTGTAGTTTGTATGATTTCTTAACAACTTTGAGAATAAATCATACTACCACTGAAGCAATGTTTTTCAGGATCACAAAAAACCTATTGTGAATGAGTTTTAAACGTACCGCCCGAATAAAAATGAGTCATGTTAAATACTTATATAGATAATTTTATTTAAATATTTAGAATATCAGTCACATAAAAGTATTTAATTGCACCATTAATTATGCAATATTCGATTCGCGCTCCCCACAGCGGCTAAAATTAAAACGTATACTTCGAATATATTCTCCGTTTTGACCAGGGAACTACCTCGCTCGAACTACCTAAAGAGGACTCCGATAGCAGGACTTGTGTTTCTTTCCAAAATGCTGCCTCCTATTTATGACTTCACGTAAGAATTGATATCAAGGGAAAAGCAGTGCATACGTGACTTAAGCAATTCTCCACAACTATTTCTATCACCAAAGAATCAACTTGTTGAGTAGATCATTTGAAATGATTCCGTTCTCGTGCTTACAATGTCTTTAAATTCGAAATGAAGTTATTAGTCCTTTGATGCAAGCATATATTCATTATGAGACGCTTAAAAACTAAGGATTTCTTCACGATAAAATTTGTTACTTGATGGCGCTGAGAAATACTAGTCATCTGCAATTCTAATCATTGCCTATGAAGCTAGATATTAGTACATTCGCTCAATTATGCATTATATACTCCGAAGTCACGATGTACCGAAAAAGAATATCAATTACATTAATTCAGAGGTATTATAAAGTCAAATACTTTCCACATTACCAAAACGACATAGGGATGAAGATAATTTTCAGTCTCAGGAATTTTTTGACTGCTAACAACTGACAACTTAACGGTTCCAAATCGTAAATTTAAAACAGTGCACCATTAGAGCGATATTTTATAAAATATTCAGTTTACATGTAAGGCAATCGGTGATATATATAAAGCGAAAATTCCCTCGATAAAATTGCCCGCAGAAAAATAGCACCATATACAAATGGAAAGGCGTCCCCTGACCTCCACGTTTCATGCGTCCCCTTGTTTTATCGACATTAAAAAGGCGTTTCAGCTACAAAGGACATTGGAGTTTAACGTGCTGTTAAAGTCGAATGGCTGAAGGACTAGCCAGCTGATCCTGAACTAATTAATGGATTAGAAATAATATATTTGGGTAACGGACAATATGTTGCGGTTCCGGACGAAAGAGGGAATGAATGAAAAGGGAAGAGATGAAAAGAAGGAATACCAAACAAAGAAATATCATGCATGGCAGATGAGGAAGAAGAAGACGGACGGACGTTGCTTTAAAAGAAGAACGCTGACACAACCTAGATAGACCTCGACGGGCGGTGAGGAGCGACGGAAGGGAGTCATTTTGTAAGGGATGAAGGGAGCTGGGAAATATAGGGGAAACAAAAGACATACTTAAGGGAGTGGGCGTATGCCAGGGAAATGTGGCGCTTGAAAAGGCGGGATGTTTGAATCAGAGCGTACCTCAGCTGGAGAGCATTTCCTCCCAGAATTGTCACATCGATATCTTGGTTACCTCAATAACTTACCGTATCGAGGATGTGTAGTAAGAATTATACCGGTGAAGAAGAAATATATGTTACAGTATTCAACAAGAAATGAGTTTAGTTCACGGCTAGTTTTGTCTTACAAAACCGAAACTAGTCGTGCAATAAACTCATTTCTAGTGGAAAACTATAGCATCCTCAACATAAAACAATTCCAAAACTTGAGCCCTGAGTTGTTACTTCATAGCTTTATACAGGTATAATGATGCAGTTTCACAGCTCTAAAAGCCGTAAAATCTCCACCCAGTTCACAACTGCTCTGACAAATGGTGAGTGTCAACTTAAACATCAATTCGCCAGATGCATTCAAAGGCGATTATTCACGATTACCGCGGAGATAAAGCGTTGCTTTCGGTCGCCGCGCAACTTCAAACACTAGCGCCACAGAGTATACTCTGCGCTAGCGCTCGAAGATTGCTGGGACAGAGAGCAGAGGTAAATATGGCGGACGGCGACAACGAAATCTAAAGTAGCGCTTGTTCAATTACTTTTGAAAATGTAGATAGGTCGTTTCCGAAGTCTTAAGAAATCACGATCATAAGCGGTATCAATTACCCATTTGAAGACTTAAGCGGAAAACGATTCAAAAATTAATATATTGGCCATGTTAATAAATTAAAAAAACCACCCGAGGAGGTTGATGGCTTAATGAGGATCAATCGGGGACCCACATAAAGATTAGCTTTAGAGATGACCGTATGTCTTCGGCGGCCAATCGTTGACTACTCGTACCACTACTAGTAAGCATCTGGAGTCCAAGGGGACGCCGATCCTCGGTGGCGCCGATGTGGTCCGCATGGTACTACTAACATCTTCGTTAGTACCACGGTAATGCGCGCGCCATCTGTAAACCCGTACTCACCCGTGGTCAGACATACGGCGAAGACGAGCACCGCGGCGAGCGGCGCGAGGTTGGAGCCACGTGGCGGTGTCATGGCGGCGTCCTTGGGTGGCGCGGGATGCGGCGCGGCTGCTTTCGGTGGGCTCTGGCGCGCACGCGGGTGCTGCGGTGCTGCCTCCCCGCGGTCACCACGACATCTGGACGCGCTAGAAAGAGAGAGAGGGAAATGGGCGTGAGGGGGTTGAGAGGGGGCGTGAGGGAGGGGGGAGCGGCACCCCTCGCTAGTGATCCGCCTCCTACCTCCCCCTTGCACAACAACACTCGTTAGCTTAAAATATTTAAACTTATTTATGTTTAAATAATTATTTACATATTTCCTCTAAGAGATAAATCAGGCCGAGATGTCACTACTCACAAAATTGAATGCTCTCGTTTTCGACAGATATATAAATATTTATACCAAAGAGATATATATGCCTATAAATAAATGCCTAAAATATACTGGATGGTATGTGATTAGGTAAGGCAGTGCGCTTCAGAGAGACATCAAAAGCAAGAGGAAGCTCTGACACAGAGATTGGCTCAGAAGTATAAATATGTGAGTATGATTATTAATTTATTTCAATGCCTGCTTTCAAAATAAATCTACAAACCATTGAAATACTATTGATAGAATTGGTTGTGAAGGTGCTTTCAGCGTAAGGCGTGAAAAAAACAGTTGAAACATCACATACGTATATTGAGTAATTAATGAGAATTTCAGTCTTAAATATATATAAAGTTTTCGCGTATATCATCAAAGTAACCGTAATTTTATACGTCTAAAACCTGCTGGGATTTTTACATTAAAATTGTAATACGGTATCTTTTATGAATGGGAAAAATGACTCAAGCTACCTTACGTCGAAGATATCTACACAAAACTACATAAAACACAACCAATGCGTATGGAAGGGGGTGTCCGGACACGCGTGTCGAACAATTGGGAAAAGGGGCTCAAGAGTCTTGGCCGGATTCCCTCAGAATCGACCTTAGGGAAGAGAAAGGGCTCGGGCAAAAGATTCTCCACTCTGCATGTCCGCATGATTGGGGATAAAAACGACTAATAATGGAGTCACCAAAGAAAAAATCGTGGAACAGGCCATTTCATGAGTGACTATTCTGCATCACCTGACGCTTAAAATATAGAGGAATCGCAAGGGCGAAATCAGCTGAGACGCAGGCACATAGCCAACCTTTTTCCCCCTCCAATAAGGAAAACATTGCCCACTCCAGCAAAAACGGGAAGGAAACTACACACTTTTCACCAGATATGTAAATACTACGAAGAACATAATTACTTAATCAACCTAGGGCCCTTTCTATGTCCCTTCATTCGTCTACTCCAGTGTTTCCTAAACTTATTCGAACCACCTAACCCCTTTCTCAAACCTATACCCAACGCCCCCCAACCGTAGGCATTAAAATCATAGATTACGTGAACAAATCAGGAAGGTTATAAAAATTAAGTTAAAACAATTGCAGTAAAACTAATTTCTATTCAAATTCCAGTAGCTAGATAGTTTATTTATCCCCGAAAATGCAAGTGTGATAACGTTTGGTCAGGCCGCCACCTTGATTCTTTCCGCTCCCTTCGATGAATGCAACGCATCTTCGATGAATGCAATGCACCGCCTTCCAGGGGTCGCCATTCACACTCCATACCACTTTGGGAACCGTTAATCCACCAAATTAAAAAAAGGTTATCGAATACATAAGAATTCCTTATCATACACACATAGAAAACGCCACTCTCTTCGCAACGGTCTAATAAAATGTTAGGATTTTTTTCACCAATCGTACGTTTAATGATAGCTTGACCACAGGCCTAGAGAAAAATGTTCACCATATACATTCCAGCTTCACTTGGAATACGGCTTCCAAATACGGATCCATGTCCCTAGCGTCTATCCTATCATTCTATCGCTGAAATGCACGCCCCAAATATTTGAGCATTGATTTCCACTTCGATGAATTTCGGAAAGTCTTAAAAATCCTTGCCGGACATCCTTAAAAAGAGAACATCCACGGGGAAAAACGGTCCAAGCATATATGTACCAGCCCACTCTACCGACCCACAATCAAGGTCTTTCGATATCTCGATAGTCTCTTCCTTCGAGAAATGTCATCGAAATGACTTCCTCTGCGGGGGGAAAATGTGCCGCCACTAATGTGATTGACTATCATTATGTGTTAAAGCATAAACGAGGGAAAACAGGTATATTAGGGATAATATAGTATGACATGAAATCATCCATTTATAATTGAATGGATTATTTCACTCCCGAAAAAGCAAAGGAATGGCATTAATAACCACTCGATTCAAAATGTCGAAAATTACGCATAGACAGAGGCGATTTTTTAAATTATACCCGCTTTTGCCCACCGAGGGCTGCATATGCTAAGCGAAAACAAATCACACCGACCTGATGCCAAGTCGTATAGAAAAAGTACGAGAAAATTTTATAAATCCATCAGAATTTAAAGGTTTTGGATTTTTAAAAATGTATTTTCAAGAATTATAACGAATAAAGACAAAAATAGAGTGAACGAGAGTAATATTGAATATTCGAAGCGTCCACACATCAATGGAGCATTATTCCGAATATCTACCCGGACACAAAAGCCAATGGCGGATTTACATAAATAAGTTATTTCCATAACAGTGGCCTTCGAAGTCGATTGTAAGTAGCTCTCTGATGTGTAATCACGGATTTCTACGGTAATGAGTGTCAAGAATTGTAGTAATCGGTACACTATCGACGACGGTTCCAACATGAAAATAGAATTCCGACTAAACACTTTCTTTCATAAATTGGTCGTATTCCATTATGAAAAGTATATAATAAGGTAACTTTTACAGTGGCACAAATGCAATAGCACACAATACCATGGATGACGCCAAGCGTCATGTTCCTGTGTTATTTTATTTCTACTATTGTTAAAGTTACCTCATTATATTATACACTTTTCAAATAGACATCTATTTTGCCAGAAAACCCCATTTCGACTCTGCAATTATATCACATAACATCAGATGAAATCCTAATCATATGAGCGCGAGCGAGGGTTAAAAAGTGACCAATTAATTCTCGCAGAAAGCCGCAATGTTGTAACGAATATTTATGATTCATTATGGATGCTTGATAATGTCATACGTTGCTTCAGAAAAAGAATTGTGCATTGCTTTTAAGAGCAAGAAATACAATGTTTCTTAAGCATAATCAACTTAACCCGTACGTTAATGGCAGAATTTACCTACTTTAGTCATCGGCATGGGTTCCCGGGTACACACGCACGAAATCCACGTAAAAACATCGCTTACATAAAAAATATTTCTCCCTGCACTGTACACTCTCTCATAGCATCGTTCAAGCACAATAATCAGCTATACAGCTCAGTGTTTCCCCTTCAAACCCAATTAAGAGAAAGACACTACGTAGCTGAGCCTGCTTTAGGCTATTAAGGCGCAGCAGCTGCCAAATTTGAAGCAGGAGGGATGAAAAAGAACTGAAGTGCTCCAGAATGCGTCCTTTTATTAGAGCAAACGATTCAAAAAGCATTCCGCTGCCGAAGGAAAAGTTAATGCGTTTAAAGAGATGCATTTTCCGGGAGAGCACGAGGTCATTGCTTCAAAATGGAAAACGTGGCATTAGTAATTCGTTCCACAAGCCAACAGGATAAGTTGGCATATAAGGCATGCGATCTGCATCCCGATCGTGAGCCACGCGTTTAAAAATATATCACTTTAACAGAGACGCACGCCTAAGATAGGATTTCAATTGTTGCTGGTGCTAACAATTCCAATACCGATCATGCCACTGACATGCGCACATAATCAAATGATAATAAATGCATCTAATCTGATTAAAGTCCATTTGAATGACTCCGAATGTAGACCTACAAATGGGGGCTAAATTGTTGAAAACTGGAGTATGTCCTCTTCACAATGATAACCCAGTACACTACTTTGCACTTTAGGATTCGTTAGGACTTCTTGGATGATTGGAATTTTGGAATTCTTAAGGGCTACTAAGTATTTGGGATACCCTGTAGAATACCCGAGAAACATTTATCCAGTAGATACTTCGGGAAAACCTAAGATATTTCAGAATAAGTGTATATTTGCGGAAAGTCTGCAATCAACGAATGCCAGAAAAATTCGAGAAGGATGGGGTAAAACACATCGATTGGATTAGAATGGATATTTGGGGAGGCGACCGACGCCTAAGGTCATTTGCGCCATAGGGGCTAGATAAGGGAGGAAGGGTGGAGAGAAACCCGGCGTCGGCATTAACCTGCCCTTAACGAAAGGCGCCAAGAGGACCACGGTTTAACGTCTCTTCCTGAAGTAGTACTGAAGTCCCTTCCTGAGTACTGAACTTAAAGTGCCCTCCACAATACACTCTAGTAGGGATCGAGTTTCCTCTGAAAAGCATCCGCCTCGGCAGGGATTTGAACCCTGGCCGCCCGTGTGGTAGGCGAGTACTCTAGCCACCCCACCAACCCGTTCCCCTAATTCAAAGTTAATGAAGGAATTTCATTCGTATTTCTCGCGGTCAGTGACGAGATTGAAACGATTCGGCATTTTCAAGCACGTGGAAAAATTTAGAAATTCATATATAAAAATGATTTTAACCGTGTAAATAAGAAAATTAAGAAAGAAATATCCTTCTCAGCTTATTTCAAAAGCTTATGAAATACTCATCACGAAACGAGAGCTGAGGTCGAGGACTGCAATACTGGAGTCCAATGGAGCCTTTATGGCAATTTACCAATTGTCATCGCCAATTTTTGGTCCCTATATGCAATTGAGCAGGATAATTAACGGATAATTGAATCTCAAAGGACAGTAGGAACTTGAAGTTATAATTGAAACTTGAAGATGGTTCCTTTACTAATCCGCTGAAATCTATTTATGTGGTATAAAATTAACTTAATGGTTGAAGACGTAACTTTGTGGAAGGTTACCGCAGACAAGACAAAAAAAGAAAAAACCCACACCGACCCGATCCCCAAAACACATCGATTGCCGGAACTCGGACTTACCGAATTGCAGTTTCCATTATTTACGCCCGACAAAGATTTCCCTCCCACGCAGGGGTGTGGAAGGGTCGCAAAAGGGAGGGAGGAGTAGACGCCGTCTTTGCCCCACTTCGCCGCTTTCCGGCGTGCCACAACTGCGCCCACCCCCGCCTTTCCCTCTCTCCCTAATCACCAACATCTGCCCGCTGAGGCGCCAATTAACCCAACGGCCGGGCGAGCCACAACTGCGCTATGAGATGAGCGAGGGTGAACCACTTGAGACGATTCGACATCTCCCCATCTCTCCCCGAGGAGTCCCTTCCCGATGAGTTATCAGCGAATTGTGAAGACTCTCCCTCTCACTATACCAGTTCCTACGCTATTACAGAAACAAATGACACTAGTCGTCCGTTATCCACTCCAAAATGACGTGAATTAGCGTCAATAACAGTGTCGTTTACAAGGGTTCTGCTCGATTCGGGAGAAAAATGAAGAGTTCTACATCTACATACTACCCTGCGGCCGCCGCACGGACGTGTGCACAGGGTGTAAAGATGTAAGGTTTTGGGAGGAGAAATGGTGACGTGTATTATGGGAGTGCATTAAGTGGAGCTCAGTTTACATATGTGGTTGCTTATTGTGCGCGGAAAGAACGAGTTTTTGTACCTATCTGCTCGGCAATGTATCTCTCTCATGCTATTCCTTCTGTCAGGCCTAGAGATGCAGTGAGGCGTTATGATAATTTTGTCTGTGTCACTCTAAAACACACCACTTCTGAATTTCTCAAGCAACCTAAGCCTAGCGTGCAGCCTCCGAGTCTCTAGGGGCTCCCACTTTAGTCCCTATAAAAGTTGTGAGGCACAATATGTTCGCTCGCAGCAGCTTTTAACGAAGCATGCTGCTTTTCTTTGCATTTTATTGACTTTTTTTGGTTAAATCTTAATGACCAGGGTCTCAAATGCTCGCAGCGTATTCGTGGTGAGACCTAACCAGAGAGAAGTAGCATATCTCTTTTTACTTTTTCATCCGAGGACCTTCCTATCATACGCTTAAGTATATATAGTATACGGAGTTGAGTGAAATGGAGGGAAAAGTTGCACGCCCAGTAGAACAATGCTAAAGCCGGTTTAACACGGGGAACTTAGTCGCACATACGGATGCATGCAAGAACGTACATTTTAAATTACGTCGTGTGAAGAGGTGAACTGCAAGAGCGCATGCGAGAGTGTATGGACGCGAGATGGCAAAATAGCCCCTGCTCAAGTTCAGTAACTACTGCATGACAGATCAAGAAAATCAAGCAGTTTTAAATTGTGCAATTTCGTGCCTCGAGCACAACGGGCTTGAGAAAGGACAATTAGAGCCTCCAAGTTCACACAGAATTTGGAGCTGAAGTGAATTGAGAAGAGGTGACGACGTATGCTCTGCAAAGGCATCCAGCGGGAAATTTCCACCGAAATCACGATTAAAAAACAATCCACGTCCGACAACGCATTGGTAAGTCGGACAGCTAAGGCTAAGAAAAGGATTGAACGATCGTCATTACAAGGTGAAATGTCGGTCGCCCAGGACCAATGCAAAACTATTCTCATTTCTCCACAGGACTCAAGTGGATTGGAATAGCCTTACTGCAGAACTTTTTGAGTCATGTCCCAACAGTATTAATTTATTTAAGAAATGAAGCAGAAACTTTACTTTGCATTAATTGATTTTTTTAAATTATCTTAACGATTTTTTTATTTTGAATAGTTGAATTAAAAGATTGCTCACTGCTCGGCGAAATTGTATGGCATGTTGGTAGACCATTTAAAATTACGTACATATGTATATTTATGAGTTTTAATACCCGAAAAATCTAACCAGTCGCATTTCATCATAATGACAATATAACATATCATCGGGAGCATTTGTCTTGTCTTCCGGTTGCATGGGAGCTGACCGACGGATAAAAAGGACAATTTATGCCCCGCTGGAGAGGCGTGTCAAAAGAATCAAATATTGCATT
Source organism: Ceriagrion tenellum (assembly GCA_963169105.1). Lineage (NCBI taxonomy): Eukaryota > Metazoa > Arthropoda > Insecta > Odonata > Coenagrionidae > Ceriagrion > Ceriagrion tenellum. The sequence continues at coordinate 64,241,545 of OY720638.1, forward strand.
ACAAGAAGATTGAGCCGCGATTTAATAGACTTCGAGGTAACATGTAGAAAGGGTGCCACACAATATGAACAAGGGGATTTAGGGTAAGTGGACTTGGAAAGAATCTAAGAGCCACAGGAAGCAGATGCTCACTGCGGATGCTAAAGACTATTAATGGATGAAACGGAAGGCGACGATGAACATACAAAATAGAATACATATGAATATAACGAAAAACACTTTGAAAAAGGGGTGCTACAAGCATTGACATGTTTATAACGTAATTGGCGTCGCCCGCAGCGGGAAATAAATTTACAAAATTTACAGCGAAAAAATTACCGTCCATGGGAATGAAACTTTCATAGCCGATATGGCAAATTTAAACGCAACACGGGCAGGGCACACCATAATGAGCAAGAGAAGCAGTAGAATAATTTAAAAAAAGATGGACTTTAGGAGGAAATGTCCGACCTGACCTGACGGAAATAGTCTTACCTGATGATGACTGCTAGACAGTTGACACATGTGTTGTAAGAGTTTGAAATAAATTTGGTAGACAGTACGATATCGTTTGAGTATCATTGTTAAATATGCTGTTCTACAATATATTGCCGGAGAAAGTGGAGTTTATTTGACAAAAACTTCCTTAATCTAGGTTTCGAGAAACCTAGACCAACTGGTCCATCGTACCAACCCCCTTATTGAGTGTTTACCCCAGGAGCACTAACTTCCAGTGAAAAGCCAGGGTGCCTCCATTGGGCCGATTCATCATGCTCCTTACTTAGGACAAGATATATAAGGTGACAATTTCGAGTTTAAGCCATTGCTGAGCATTTGCATAGGATATGGTTTCCTATTGTCCTTCCCACCATCTGAAGTCAGTGACTTCAATTCTCCCGTGAAGGAGGAGGAGATGGAGGCGAGATCGCACGAGGCTAACAAATGGAAGAAGACCAAACGACGAAGGATGTGGGAAAGAAATGGTCGCGGAAAGTGTAAGCATTCGAACAAAGACAGCGCGGAGGTTGAGAGAGAGTCTTTAAAGGAAATGGTGGAGATGATGCGCGTCTCCGGGCCCGATGCTGCTGATGCGTGGATTTGCCCCGGTGCACGGACACCAGTGCGCTTACGGACGGAATAAATGCTTGGAAGTCTCGAGGAGAGGAAACACATTGCAAACAATTCCATTTGTGCACCATCTCAAACGTAGAATTGAATAAATAGGACTAAAATAGTTCTTGCATTCCACTAGTTCAGGTTTATGGAAAAGATCTCCAAGATATGCGGAGACGGACGCGCAACCAAATAGCACCGTTAACATATTGGAAATAACAAGTACAAACGTCTATCGTTGTCGTGGAATGAGCCAACGCATCCCACAAATGCCCGAGGTATACAGAGACATTCTTTCAACAACAAGACCAAAATTGACAATTGGAACATGGTGAAAAGCTTACGAGTTAGTTTAACCTTAACGTGATATCACGTCATGCCACACTCAAAGGGTTAAGCAACGCCTCGAACCAGCGTGGGAATGTTAAAGCCGCAAAAAATATAGAAGTCACAGGGCTCCGCGGCAGATGAAGTTATTCAGTCACCGGACACACCGGATCCCATAAACAGCGCGAAAATTTGGTTCAGAATTCAGTGCTTCCATGTTTCAACTGTTGCTCTACGATTAACTTACCCATTCACAAACAACTAAATAATCATTCATTAAAAAATTAAAATTTCCAGTTTACGAATTGTCTTCAATATCGGACACGATGAATAATTAACTCCTTTGTTTAACTACGAATGGCTGAAATTAAAACAAAAAAACGGTCCAAAATTCCAAAACTATGTTAGAAAATAACGAGCTCTTAAATCTCATGACAATGATTAGAAAATGTCATCTAAAAGGCACATGCACACCTGAGATCCACTTCATTTACTGGAGTACTTCACATATTACGCTCTTCAAAAAGTGAACAATCGTTTCACATTTCATCGAGTCAAGTGTTAAACTCCCAGCCAAACGGTATCAAATCATTCAATTGTGTTCCACAGTTCAAAACGAGTATGGCGGATCATTTGCTCCAATCAAAGTCCAGACCGTAGCATCCTCGTCTAATTTCTCCACGGCCCTTCAATGACAGCATTAGTCAACGCACACAAATGCTGGCCCCATTCCATCGCGCGCTGTCACAGAAAGGAAGCTATCATCTATAGCGCTTGAGTATGGGGCATTGCGCATTGACGCCGTCTTTCCTCCTCACGACTAAGAAGAATCTCCTCGCCGAGGGGAAACAGAACCTAGCTGTGATACACCTGCTGTCAGAGTATAACCAGTGCATCAACATACTACCCAGCAAGTCGACGCAGATGCGTGCGGCAGGAGATGTTAGGACCCCAGTCATGGAAAGGCAGAGGGGCGACAAATAGGGAAACGGGAAGGTGAAGGAACGGATGAACATTGCGTGTTAAAATGTGGCTTTCATAGTGTCACGCTGTTTTTGCTGTAATTACTGATGACTTTAGGAAAGACGGGATTTGTAAACCTGTCGGTTCATCAGTGTATCTCTCTTGTTTTATCAGTCCTATCAGCTATCGAGGTTAACCGCGAGGATAAAATGATATTCACACCTGTAAGGAGTTTTTGTAGTCCAGTAACTAACACCTTGATCTCGTCACAAAAATGATGGTGTGGTTTGTATGTTTACTCAAATATATTTGAAAATAAATCATATTGCCACCGTAGTACTTTTTTCAGAATCGCAAAAAAAGCATCCGTTGTGAAGGAGTTTCTAACGTGCCGCGTGAAAAAATTGAGTATATTTAAAGACTTATAAGGATATTTTTATCTAATTACTTAGAAATTCAGTCATATAAAAGTATACTATTGCACCAAAAATAATGCAGTATTTAATTCATGCTCCATACAGCCGCATAAATAAAAATACATACTTCGAATATGGTCTCCATACGACTAAAGAACTATCATGCTCAAACTACTATAACATAGGATAAATGCGCGTAAATAATTTAAAAAAACACAAAAATGCACATTTTTACCATTTTATTAGCATTAAACAGGAGAAAATGTTGCAATAGCCCTTGGTAGCATGGACGAAGGGAAAAGGAAGGATGAAGGAACGGATGTGAATTGTGTGACAAAAAATGTGGCATTAGATAGTGTCACGCTCTTTTGTTATAAGTACTGATGATGTAAGGAAAGACGGGATTGTTAAACCTGCCAGTTGGTCAGTGTATATGTCCTTTTTTATCACTCCTATCAGCTATAGAGGTTTACCACGAGGATAAAATGATATTCACACCTGTCGGGAGTGAAATTACTTTACCACGCGCTTAGTTTCTTGAATACAACCCAGAGAATGTTTCCTATGCTCATTCATAAGTGGTTCAATCCTAAGATTGGTTGACTGCTGTCCTCCACCCTTCCCTATCTTATGCTGGTTCCCTTACATCCTGGTATTTCTCCCTCCGTACTTTCTTCTTTATTTGGTCCTGGGTCTACCTCTGGGGACTTTTCCCTCCATTTTACCTTCAATTATGTTATTTGCAAACTCATCAGGGCGAAAATCGTAACGACATAAATTGCGGACTTGCTGTAATTTGAGATTAACGTGTGGCCTCCCAAGTCTCCAACGGTTCCCAACCTGAACCACGATTTATGACACATGCTGTACGTCAGTAGCAGTTTTTTTAACGAAACGTACGTCTATCCTTTGTATGTTATTTCTTTAGTGAATTAAATATTCATGAGCGGGGTACCTAATGCTCGCGGCGTATTCGAGATACGGTTACAGTACATATTAACCACAGCAAAGTAGCAACTTTTTTCATCAGAAAACCTTCCTACTATCCGCTTGATAAATCCTAGTTTCTTGAATACAATGCAGAAAATGTTTCCTATGTTCATTCACTGGTGTTCAATTCTAAGATTTGTTGACGCTCCTTTACTTCCTCGTCACACTTTCCTAGTATTCTTTTAATAAATTCTAATTTACGACTTGCCTATCCACAAATTTCTCATATGTGCTTCCCCTACGACAAGTCCTGAGTGAGGGTCACTCCTAAGTACTTAACTGACTCTACACTTATCAGTTCGGCTGGATAAATTGTGTACGTCTCGGTGGTAAAGTTACTCTTCCTCCAAAACTTCATAACAACGCACTTATTAAAATTTAATTCTAACTGCCAAGGGTCGCACCATTCGTTTATAGCTTCTACGTTTTTCTTCAACGCAATTCTATCAGACTCCTGAGTTAATATCCCTGAACGATACTGCGTCGCCCGCGAAAAGACGCATTTTACTCGTAACCAAGGTGATGATATCATAAATTTACAAAAGGAATAATAAGGGACCTATGACACTTCCCTGGGGTACACCGGATATGACTTTAACTGCATCTGAACTAACGCCATCTATAACTACCCTCTGCTCGCGGTTTCTTAAGAAATCCTCAATCCAGCATATTATATCGTGATGTATTCCATAGGCTTTTAGTTTGCCAAGTAATTTTGAATGCGGAACTTTATCGAAAACTCTTTTGAAATCTAAAAATATCGCGTCTACCTGGATGAGTCTTTCTCCTGAGGATAGTACAGAGTGATGAAAAAGGGCTATCTGGGTTTCACAGGACCTACCTTTTCGGAATTCATGTTGGTTTTGAATCAACGAGTTCTGCCTATTTGAATACCGCATAATTGTGCTGACGATTATATGTGCTAATACTGCGAATGAGATGGACGTGAGGGAGATAGCTCTATAGTTACTGGAGTCTTCCTTATCGCCGCTCTTAAAGATAGGAGTAACTTTCTCAATTTTCCAATCGTGAGGGACATGATGTTCTCCTAGAGATCTTTCATATATTATTTTCAAGTACGGTGCCATTTGTGACGCTAATTCTTTATAAACTCGGGCGGGAATTTCATCGGGACCAGATGATTTCTTGGGGTTAATGGATTTCAGGTCTTTCAACGCCGCGACAAGAAATATTTATAGACTGCATGGGATTTTTGTCAATGTAGCGGCGTTAATCTGATGGTATGAAGTGTAGACACTTAGAAAAAATGTGTTAAGGACATTTGCTTTTTCTAATCCATCACTGACTCTTTCTCCTCGACCGTTTCTCAGTGATATTACTGTAGACTTATTCCCTTGAACCTTCCTTACGTAGGACCAAAATGCCTTAGGGTTATCTTCAAAAAATTCGCCAAATATTTTACTTTTGAATTCCATTAGTGCTTTTCTTAAGGCCGTTTTTGTTGTTATTTTAGCACTCTTATATTTATCATAAATTTTCTTAAGTTCCCTTCGGGTAGATCCTGATGGGCGTTCTTCATTTTCGCGTGCAATTTCGTAGTCGCTTGAGGGATTTCCGGACGCCTGCATTATACCACCTAGGTTCCGTATTGACTTTTTCCATTTTACTTGGTATTGCGTTATTAATGGCTACCTGTGTGATGTAGTACAATATTCAAGATACAACTACTGGTTAGTATTATCAAAGCGACAAATGAATAACATTATATAAGTAGTGAGGCGTCATGATAATATTAAGTTTCTGAAACACACCACTTCTGAATTTCTCAAGCAACCTAAGCCTAGCGTGCAGCCTCCGAGTCTCTAGGGGCTCCCACCTTAATCCTCCAAAAAGTTGTGAAATATTATATGTTCGTTCGTAGCAGTTTTGACGAAGCGTGTAGCTTTTCTTTGTATTTTATTAATTTTTTTGTTAAATCTTTATGACCAGGGTCCCAAATGCGCGTATTCGAGGCCTGACCAGAGCGAAGTAGCATCCCTCTTTGATTTCTTTCTAGTATAATAGTATAAGAGGTATGGGATGAAGATATGGAGAAGTATGGAATAAAGCGCATGAAGACGAATTTAACGAAATTTTCCAGAATAACGGAGGTGGGGATGAATAAAAAAGGGGAAAACTTTAAAATAGATCATGTGGAATATTGGAGCGTGCGGTGACATTTGGGAATAGATTGAATTCATCGGCGGGGACATCGGTTAAAGAAATGTAGCATCTAAATGAGCATTTTCGTAGAGAAGCGAATTGATCAGGGGGGCAGTAAAGAGAGACGTAAACGAAATATTGGTGGAAACTAATACCGAGAGCGGCACCGTACTGGTTAGAAAATTGGTCACTGCGGAAGGAGGGTGCCCATGGATAGGAGGCACTTGAGATTTAGAGATTTAGAGAGAGTTAGGAGAAGAATGAAGAGGCTGTAGAGTGGTAAAGGAGCGTGATAGCGGAAGTCGGTGGCAGAGATTCGGGAAGGCAGATAAAAGATGGAGGGAGGACGTGTTGCTGGCACGTTGTGAAGGGAGAAGGTTTGGTTGTTTGCTAAGTTCGGGAGGGGAGGGAATAGAATGAGAATTATGGACAGTAAGGAAGAAGGGGCCAAGTGAACGAGGAGCTTAAAATCGTCCCGATGGCGAGCAATTAACAAACATAACAGTGAGAAGATTAACCGTATTAAGGAAGATGGGGCGAGGACTGTCCAATATCCAACCGGTCATCTGCTGAAATGCCTAGACGATGAGCAGTATTTATTTGTATAGTATGTACATGCCACGATAAAAACTATGTATCTAGCGTAAACTAGCAAACTTTAATGGAACGTGTGTTTTTATGTCGTGCTTTTTAATGTCACCACCCTCTATACAAGATAGACGATGAATTGACTTGGTGGAATTAAGACATAGTACAATAATTATAACTGAAGTTTTCCACTTTATTTTATTGTTCAAGGAGCCTAACCGGTTTCAAAGTTAACACATTATCTTGAGAGGCATCTTTTGTAACCTGTCAGGCTCCTTGAACAGTAAAATACTGTGGAAAATTACCAAGTTATAATTATTATACTCACCACCCTCTATTCTTTATAAATATCTAGATTTTTATTTTTACTGCCCCGAGTAGAAAGTAATTGGCCAATTTAAGTTGGGTAAATAACAACATCAGGCATAACCAGACGCACATTCCTTGAGTGGTGAATATTCCACCCAGGCGGGACTCGAGCCCGCGACCCACGGGTTAACAGGCGAGGTCTTTGCCCCATCGTCACCGTGGCCGGCTGAGAGGCTCTTACTTATATTTATTCGTAATTATATTTATATCGTAATTATATTTATACTTATATATATATTCATTAACTTTGTCTTAATTAAAAGAAATTATGTTAGAGCCATACCAAGAGTACCCTTGATAATTTTAGTGAACACTGCTTACATTATCATTTTTACTAGGCACACTACCAAGGAGGAGTATGTTTTGCTCATCAGCTTTCCAAGAGAATTCATCCCAGAGCAAGGAAAGTTATTCCTATTTTATATCCATAATTTCAACGGAATGTATCTCATGCAGCAAAGTCACTGTAACCACTCATCGCTAAATGTCTGAAGGGGATTCGACGGTAGGGCGCCTACAGATGGCATGAAAATACGCAGGCTACGCGTCCCAAAGATTTCTTTTATAGCTCGTCATTAAAATCCACTGCGCTGAGGATAACTTGGAAAATACCAGAGAGAAACCATGAAGTGAGAGAGATACACTGTCGGCCAAATAGCTCCAAAATTCATTCATCCTCCGTCATTAACGACTCCATTTACATAAAAGAGAACGCGCACTGATCCGACAACACACATTTTTCTTTTCGTCCTTTTCTTCATTTAATTCCTTTTCCCTAAGCCCTCCCTTCAGCCTCATTTCCAGTATGCTCCTCATCCCTGATTCACACTACTAACGTACGCACGACGGCAGGCTGAAATTGTACCGTGAAAGCACGCCAGGACAGTGGCAACCCGTAGTTTTTAACCTAACAGTGGCAAGGCGCGGATGTTGCAAGAGGGATCCAAAGAAGTCAAACATTAAACAGAAGCAGATGACGCTACTTTAATTAATCAGCATAGAAATCCTTCATTTACTCGAAAAGTCTTTCTAGAACCCCTTAACGCCTGGAGAAATATGGGAATCCTTACTTGGTTCGCTTGACCTTTACCTGTTCGTCGCGATGACCTGGGGAGGAAGGCCATGAGCTAACGATAATATTGTGAATGCGTGTAGGGATGCCACGATGGCACCTGCAATGGTGGTACGATATCCCGCTCACTCTACTATCGTAGGAAGTTTCATATGACGGGAACTTGAATTAGGTATTTTCCACGTATTTCAATCTTTTGGTATCCTGATTCTGTCACTTAAACTTATTCAACCGGTTAACAGTTTTCTCTTCAAATTGCATTACTTTAGTTTTTAAGAGCTATAGAAAATTGAAGGTTACGAAGGTTCCCGAGCACGCTCCAAAAACAACCGAATGACCTGTGACGTCATTTTCGCTGTTTCCACGCAAACCCAAATATTTTCTCAAGCTTACGGTGGAATCAAACGCAGTAAAATTCCCCTTGGATACTTTCCTGTTGTTTGATGTGTCTTTGCAATGAGAACTGAAGGATACAGATGCTCCATATTCGTTGTTTGCTATCAAATATATTCTTAAACTATGGTCTCTTCTACTGTTCTACCCGTGATCTCTTTGCTTTCATCTTCCGCTCAGCGAAAATGACGTCACACCAATTAGATTTCGTTTCGTTGTCACGTGAACAATTATGAAATTCAGACTATTTTATATTGAAATATCTCAGTAAATATTGGATAAATTTCAAAAATATTTTCACTCCGTAAGTTTTTAGGAGTGAAAGTAACGTATTAAGACCCATATTCTTAAAATTAAAATTTGGAAAGTACTCAATTCGTAATGTGAACGCGCGTTCGTACCATGGTTATCCGTAGTTCTAAGTTCATTTACTTTAAAGCAGTAGCGCTGGGGTCACGAGCGGAAACTGAACATTATGAATGACACTCTAAAGGTTGAAGATAAAAATGATAATCTAAAAGGTGAAACAGATGACGTTACTTCAATAAATAAGCATTGAAATGTGTCCTCTGCTAGGAAAAAACATTTCGAAAGCCTCAAAACGCCACAGGAATATGGTATTTCTTATCTCGTTCGCTTGCTCTTCACTGTTTGTTGCGATGCCTTAGTGAAGGGGGTGAGGGTAACGCTGAGTTTGCGATAGCATTGTGGGTGCGTGCAGGGTAGCAACGATGGTCCGTACGACGGTAGTATGCACGAGGCATCACGGGGGTTAGAGAATGCTATGGGTTACCGGCCAGCATTCCAGGAGAGACGCAATTATCTGCATTACGAAAGGCCTCCTGGGGCCGATAGTGTTACCAGCGTTTCTTTTCATTCGAAACATCTGTGGTGGGTTATAAGCCAAATTCAAGTGTGAAATACGTTCGCCACTTATTAAAATATGCGAAAATTTCATTTCCATTACAATTTCGGACCCACGTCCGGAACCCCAACGACACATTTCTATGCTTATTCATTAAGGTAACAATCTGCTTCATCTTAACGATTGACTTTTTTAGTATCGTCATTTACCATTCCCGGTTTGAGATCGCGACATCAGATCTACCGCTAAAAAGTGACAGCGTAAGGAACTATGGATAACCATGGCCATGGTTATCACGAATTACGAATTCAGCCTGCCATGTTACGGACCACCTAATGTATGACAGTAATGTAAACGGAGCATTTTCGGCTGACTCGGGCCAGCTAACCTAAGTTAGGAATTCAACTTACGTTGGCGCTCACAGGTGTTTCCATTACTAAATGTAACGAGCGGCAGACTTAACTATCATAGCGGATACGGGGTATTATTCAGGGTGGTACCCCAAAAACCTCAGCCGCATGTCCACATGGAGGCCAACAGTGTAGTATGTTACAGATGCAGATGTTTTCTCGTACGAAACCTACAAGAAAATGTCGTGGGTGCCGTTTCTTCGGCATCATTCGACGCGCGTGTTTCGCATCCTCCACGAGGGACGCGGCGGGGGGTGAGGTGGTTGGGGGCGGGCGCCCTCGTGTCGCGCCCCATCCCAGGGTATCAACACCCGCATATGCGGAAGGAGAAGATGACGACAGCTGCCCAAAGGATATATTTCGCTGCCAACCGAGCCACTTTTCTCTCAGGAAAGGACAAGAGGGACGATTCGTGAGGGGAAAATTGGACTTAGTTGAATAGAATAGTTGAGCAGCGGCCTCGGAGAATCCGTTCTTATCCCTGCTAGAAAATTCTCTACGGAATGTCCTCGCCTATTTTCCTTAAAAAAAGTTTAAAGTTTATTCAATTATATCGCCGTTTTCCCTGGAAAAAGGAGGCTTCGATGGAACTGCTAGGAGCGATCACATAGTGTGTCACAGCTTTTAGAAGAATAAAGGTGGGAGCCCCTAGAGACTCGGAGGCTACACGCTTGGCTTAACGTAGTCCGAGCGAGATCGTTCCCTCGTCATAATAGAGAATATATTCGAACCATACGATTTAATTTCACCAGCTGTAAGACACATGAATTAAATATTACATTATTAATGGTGCAGTAATATAGTTTTGATACCCGAGAACCTATTGCGGTGACAATGTGATTTATTGTCAAGAAAGTTGAGAAAACATAAAAACTACAGGTTGTTAGTTTTTTTACGACATCTAAGTGTTAGAAATTCCTCATTTTGTTAAAAATATCTCTCTGGAGTGCATACACGTACCATTTACCATGTGAAGGGGCTGGTATTTTTTGGCAAATATCTCCGAAAATAATGTGGTAAGGGGTTGAATTTGTGGTGCCATTAGAAGGGTGAGATATGTTTACTTAAAATGTGACCAAATTCATTGATTACTACATAAAATGATATTTCGATCAAACTACCTTAATTTGCTGGAGAAATTACTGAAGAAAGTACTGGAGTGTTTCAGAGCGACACAGAGAATATTATCAGGACACCTCTCCACATCACTAGGCCCGACAGAAGCGATAAAATAAGAGAGATACATTGCCGAAAAGATAGGTACAAGAACTCGTTCATTCCGCGCACTACAAGCGACCACAATAAAAACTGAGCTCCTCTCAATACATTCCCATAATACAGGTCACCATTTCACCGCCCAAAAACTTATCCCTCACATCTTTACACGGCTGGTGTCCTAACACCCCCTGCCCAACGCCCATGCGGCGGCTCGCAGGAGATATGTAGATGTATAAAATAAATTTCCAGGGAATGATAATTTCTCCAGACCGCATTTTCGGAGGGAAATGTTAACCTGAAATGAATTTTTCTCGGGTAATATTTCCCAAGGAAAAGTTCCGAATTCATAAACATCAATGCTAATCACTGACCACTGGTAACGACCAAAAACCACGTAAAATCTAATTGGAAAAAATATAAAATTATTGATGAAATTGTGCGAAAAGGATTATGCATATCGCAAAGAACAACTATTCAGACATTTACATTACGAGCACTTATTTACCTTAAAATAACATTTCCTATGCCAGAAGAATTTCCTCTAAGTGACGTGTTGTTTGAGGGACGTTTATTACGAAAACATTTCAATTTTAAAGAAAATAGGACTAGAAAAAAAGTCCCCACAACATGCAGGAATTTCCTCAGAAAATAAATTTTTCTAAGGGTATTTCAATATTTCCCTAGTTTGAGGGAAATATTGAAATTTCCTAGTTTTAGGGAAATTGTAGCGGAAAATTACCATTAGGGTAGTTCCAGTCTTTACGGACTTTATTCTCGGACAGCATTGAGGAAACTAACGAAGTATTAATTGAGCATTCTCATTTAATCGATGAAATGCATCAAAAGAGTACTCGCTGCAATCGCACCTGTTAGATTCCTTGCCTTAAGAATGAATATAACGCGAGTAGCTACGGTCAACACACGGTTATTACTACGTTAATGCCAGGACTACCAATATCTTAGGTCGAAAGTTAGAAAACTGAACACTGATCAACATTCCGATACACACGAACTCTTTTCCCCAGTCACTACTTTGCTCCGTACATGGCAAAACCATAAGATGCACCTGTAGCCATTAATCATGAGTTACCGCTATTATTCAATGTCGTATTGATTTCAGAAGACATTTGTGGAAGACAATTCGCAGCAAAACAAGGTAACGAACTACGCCTTCGAAACGTCGGTGCCAAAAACCACAATCACCCGGTTGGAAACCCGAGAACTCTTCATCTAAGCATTCGCCGGGAAAGCCTTAAGTCTTACATAAGGTAACGAACATAAACCATAAAGATAACAGTATAACGGGCGATGTTCCAGGATTGTAGTACGAGCGAGATAGTTTCCTAATCATCATCGAGACCATATTCGATATATGTTTTAATTTCACCAACTGTGAGACACACGAATTAGTTATTGCATAATTAATGGTGCAATAAAAAAGTTTTACATGACAGAAATTGTAAGTAATCAAATGAAAATATCTAAATAAGAACTGAATTTTACTCATTTTTTTCACGCGGTTCGTTTGAAACTCCATAAAAACTGAAGGTTTATTATGATTCCGATGAATTTACTGCGGTGACAAAATGATTAATTTTCAAAAATAGTTGAGAAAACACACAAACTACGCGCCGTTGATTTTTTGACAACATCATAGTGTAGAAAATGCCTCATTATGAATATGAGGTCTCTCTGGAGTGCATATACGTACCATTTCCCATATAAAACTGCTGGTATTTTTTGGCAAATATCTCGGAAAGTAATGTGGTAAGGGGTTGATTTTTATCTTATTAATTTTTATTATTATTTATTAATATTTATTATTATAACTAATTATTTATTTAAGGGTTAATTAAGGGAACGTCAATGGAAAGGTGATATGTTTTTCTTTAAAATGACACCAAATTTATTGATTTCTAGGTAAAATGATATTTCGCTCAAACTATCTTAATTGAGACGAAAATTTTGAAATATAATTCTTGTACCATTTATATCACAAAATGAAAGGTTATTTCCAACGTAAAAATTAATGCGCTGAAGTGAAGCGAGGTCCAAGAATATCTTTACGACCTACTTGAAAAGTTATTGAAATGTGCCAAACCCAATTACTCAACATTAGCGCTCTGGTCACCTTCATAATTGCACGTAACCCTCCTAAGCCCGTGTTTTACATTAATTCACTCGGTCATTTCACAGTATCAAAACACTCATGCGAGCTTACCAATTCCAGTGGCAGCGAATTTGCGGTGGAATACAACGTTGTCGGAGAAAAAATACTGCAGCCACGATTGTTTCGGTTAGACATCTGTTTCAAACAGCTGAAGCTGACGGCTTCGTCTTCTATTCTGTTATAGTTGCGCTACACGCGTGGCTGAGTTGCGTTTATAAGCTACAACTTGTTGGATTTGAATCTGTTGCCGGTGGTTGCCAGTTTACTAATCCGACGCTTACCGACCCGCCCCACGCTGCTGATATAAGTAAAGCGGTGAAGTATCTTTCATTAATCCAAATGAAACTTATGACTTATTAGCGGGAAAGATTTCTCATTCTAGAAGGGTAGTCTACCGAGGCGACAAGCAGCGATCCTGAAATTTGCTATACGTTGGAAGGCAGCGAGGGATGGGGCATTGCAACTTTAGCGTCTGCACCGCCTCTACTTTCCGGTGATCACCCCGCAATGCCCCTATCTCTGTCTCTCCTGTATATCTTCGGCAGACTTGCTTTGTGGGCTGACCAGATATTAACCTATGAATTACCACGCAATGTAAGAATTTTATTGCCTCTTATTTAAAAATTGAATGGTAATATTTAATGGAAAACACTCCTCTATATTATGAATGATAAATTTCTATAATGGAAAAGATGTCTCACAACATCTTATGTAGAACAGTCAGTAACGTAAAAGAAAGATCGCCCCATGTTTGGATGCTCCTCTAGCTGCAGTCCGCAACTGCGTGTTTCACGGAACTCTTTCGGTTAGCGAATGTTTCGGTTGCGAAACAGTTGCAATGAAACGTTCGTGTTATTTAAATGCCACCACTATTGCGGATGGATGGCAAATAAGCTTTATATCAACGATGGGGTCTAATTCAATTACCCGCGGCCCAATGTTACCCCTCGGCCGACTAGAACTCGCGGCAGCCGCGCAAATCGCTCTCACAGGACCACCCAACCCCTCCCCAAGTCACGTGACCGCACTCGGCATCCAACTGCCTCCCTACGAGCCCCCACCACCGTAGACACTCAATTCCCTCCAGCAACCTCCTCTCTACTCTACAGCAAACAATCCATTGTTTATCTACCGGCCCGACCTCCTCAATACATGACAGTGAAGGCTATTCGGGCTCTCTTCCGGGTATTTCCACAGTCGTGGACGACAGTTTCGAGAACATTGCAGCTATCTTCTTCAGGTCAGAAGTGAAGATGCATGCGATTGTGTCCGTCTTATGCATGGGCTGTTTTTCCCGTCAATTCAGTCAGGTGCGCTGTCATTGGTTACTCTTTTCTTCTTTATGAAAACTCTCTTCCAGGCATTGGAAATGGTGTAACCATCTGCTGTGTTGATGTATTCTGGTGTTTTCACGATTTCAATTGCCTCTCTGATGAGTCTGGGGAAGTAGCGGTTCTCTTTAGCAATTAATTTTGCCTCTTCAAAATCCATGTTGTAGAAAGGTCCACTCCAGGTATGTTCGGCCAGAGCTGAATTGCGCAGCTGCAAGTTTCTGATGTCTCTCTGGTGCTATCTCAGTCGACACCTTGTATGTTCTCTGGTAAGCGATCCTTGGCCTTGGAGAGGTTTTTGTGGAGGAGAAGGGCTTGGAGAGAAGGCGGGAAAAACAGCCCCTACATAAGACGGACACAATCACATGCATCTGCCTATAGTGTCTTTTAGACATTTCTTTATTTACTTATTACAAAATAAATAAATATATTAAGGATACTATCATGTGCTTTCCGAAAGGCTAAGAAAGGAGATGCATATCATTATTATATTAAAATGAAATGGAAATTATGGAAATGCTACTTCCTGGTTGGAATCAGCATTTTCTGAATTTCCAGAGGTTCAATGCTTGAAATTAAGCTCTTCGGAAAATTCCTAAGACATACGTACATGGTAAAGAATGCATTTCATCCTTTTCATGAATTGGGCATTTAAGAGCTACTTTTCATTCTTCGAGTAAAACTTGTTTTACCCTCATCTTTTCGACTAGATTATGGATTTTCTGGGCGAGTATTTCGTCCATGGCCTTGAGTAATTCAGTAGAAATGCCATACTCCGCGTCCTTAGCATTTTGAGATGCTTAATTATGTTCTTTATTTCCCTCCGGTGGGCGAGGAGGGTTTTCTGGTTCCACAGCAGCAGGTTTATTGAACTGAAAGGGTTTTAAGGGTTCATTACATTTTAAGAGCCCTTCAAAGTATTCCAGCCAACTACTCGCTCTATCTTTATCGTTCGTTAGTACTTTTCTGACTTTGATAAAATGATGGTCTATGATATATTTGATTAAACCCTTAATCGTTTCTGACTTCGATAAATCCCAGGTAAGCAGGTCCCTAAGGACATCTCGGCACTTAAGGTGGTTGGAGCGGTAACCGTGAGTCGTTGAGTGCACATCTTAATAACTTCCAAGAAAGCCGAAAAAAATTCTCGGAACACACTGCACTTTTGGACATTGTTTATAACAAGGAAACAACCGCAGACGAAGAATTATAAATGATGCTACAGTTATTTTTTTTAATTTCGTCTCAATCAAAGATTTCTATGACTTAGGTCCGCGGAAAGCTTGCCTACCTTTTTTCATAAATACGTAAGCAGCTTTGAAGGTATTTTATCTATTCATACACCTTTCTTTCCTTCATCTCTTTCATTGCTTTCTCCATTTCACTGTCAATTATCATTGGCCCAAGATAATTTTCACCTAATATTCCCTCATCCCCAATATCTAAAGTAGTTGGTCTACATATAAAAGCGTATCAGGCTCAACTTTGTGGAAGCGATATATATCCATTTCAAAATGAAAAACAATTGTAACTTTCCACACAGAAGTTTTAACCTTTGCCGACCATGGTTTCAGCACCTAGTGCCATTATCAAGGCTCCTTGATAATGGCAATAGGTGCTGAAACCATGGTCGGCAAAGGTTAAAACTTCTGTGTGGAAAGTTACAACTGTTTTTCATTTTGAAATGGACAGTTGGTCTACTGCCACTGTCATGTAGCTCCTCCACATATTCTCTCTACCTATCTTGAATATCTTCTTGATCGATTAA
Source organism: Ceriagrion tenellum (assembly GCA_963169105.1). Taxonomy (NCBI): domain Eukaryota; kingdom Metazoa; phylum Arthropoda; class Insecta; order Odonata; family Coenagrionidae; genus Ceriagrion; species Ceriagrion tenellum. The sequence goes on from OY720638.1 coordinate 64,257,680, forward strand.
TATCCCACCTGTTCTGTCTCTAATATTTTGTACGATTTGCACTCTCTTCCTGCGCGATAGCAATTTCATTTTAGTTTATTACGCTCCCACTTCCCTTCTTTTTGCTGCATTTTCATCTTCTCGCATTGGCTTTACACCAGTTTTTCTTCGCCCGATTGGTTTTCCGCCGAAGTTGATTATTTAACTCTTTTGTACTTTGTCTTACCAAGGTCGATGTTGATGTTTTTTTCCATTTTCTTCTCTCCTTTAATATCCTAAATATTTCTCCCGAAACTAACTGCCTCTTAACCCCCCTCGTTCCCACTGATCTTATTTTTTTATCCGCCGCTTTTTCAGTGCCTGTTTTAATATGCTCCTCTCAATCGTTCCTTTTTCTTTGCTTCCCCTATGTTTCCCTCCACTATCTCCTGTATTCCCTCCTTTCTCTCCTTAAAAAACTTCAAAGTTCTATATCTTTCTTCTCCTCCATTAACCAAGCCAATAGAATGTAAATTTACATCACATTTCACTATAAGTAAAATATGATCCGAATCTTAATCAGTCCCAGGATGGTACCGCAAGTTCTTGACAAAGTTCCTCAATCTGTACCTAACCATGGTGTAATCAATTTGATATCTCCCAGTGTTTCCCGGCATTTTATCCTATCTGAGTATTCTACAGGATCCTACAATTATGCTTCCTCTTCTCATTTGCACCCCCACTAAAGATGATGAAACTATGTTTTTGTTACTAGCAATTTATTTTTTTCAACAAAATTCAACTGCCCTCTCACAGCGATCATTCCTCATACCTAATCCATACCTTCCCACTTCATACTCATCTCTCCCTTCCCCACTAACGTGTTTTAGTCGCTCATTCCCATCAGACTTATATTCTTCCCCGAGACTTCTATGATTATCTCCTCTAGCTGTTCATATACCCCATCCACTTCTTTCTCCCTATGTTTGCTGGTAGGCATGTACTACACTTGGACCAATGCGACATTTATTGGGCGCGCTTTTATTTCTACCTCTAGTATCCTGTATCTCACCTGCTCAATATTTACTATCCCATCCCCATTTTAGCGTTTTACACTAAAGCTACCCCACGTTGACCCTCATCTCCACCACTCTAGATTTCCCTAACTATTACTTCTATAGTCTCCGCTGCCCTTCAATCTCACCTCGCGCAGTCCCATGGTATCTTTGTTCCATTTCTCCATAGCCTGTTTAATATTTTACAGCTTCCCTGCCCTCATAATTATCCTGAAGTTCCAAGTCCCTATTTTTATCGCTAATTTCTTCATCCTCTTCTTTTTATTTTTCTCTCGAGGTTCGTATATCCTTTGCTGACGTTGCTGTGCAAGAATTTCGTGAGATTACGACTACAGGGGTCGTGTTTCCCCCGCTGCCCGGCCCGGCACCCGGCGTCTCGTAGTTGGCAGGATTCACTTCTCTTTAAAAGGGTTTTATGTTCTGGGTAGATGATAGTTGGAAGGGACTTCTACCCCCAATTCACGTCAGTGTTTTTCACGGGACTACCATTCGTCTGTCTCCTAACCTTCGAAATATCTGGCACGGGTGGCCCTACCGGGAGCCATATTAATTGCTCCCGCAAGTCAAGCTCTGAGGGTCGTTGGAACGCGCAAGCCATTCCACGACGTCAAGGTTGTAGTCCTTGACAGGTGCTTAAAGGTAATAGCTAATGAAAATACAGCAATAGAGCTCTTCTGACCGCATTTGATGTGCTGAGGAAAACAGCCTTTCAATCAAATCTGTGCGATAGGAATTAGCAAGATCACCATTTCTTTTAGGCCATGAGTCATGTGTCCACCCTTATTCGACCTGGATTTCACACGCCTCAAGCCTTTTGTGCAAAATGAGCGCATTCTCCTCAGTTATCTCCTTGATGCCGTCTTAATCAGTCCCATGAAAAAAGAGATTATGAGGATGATATAATAGGCCAATAATCGAGCAAGGTATCGGATGCACTTAGCCCTCCAGTTCTTGAAACTGTGCGTTTTTATTGCAGGTATTATCTATAGATTTTCCTTCCTCGCACACCAGCCTTACGAAATTCTCCGTAGGCTTTCCATGCATTACATTTTCTCCTTCCTTCTACGCAGTTATATCTCGAAGACTTCTATATCCTCTTATTTCTCTTCCGAGGTTCCATGCCTTACGGCCTCACAACGCGATGTAATTATATTTGACAGCGGTGGTAGTTAATCAAAGGGTTTAAGTACATGCTGTGGAGGTTTAATGCTTGTAAAATCAAAATAAATATTGTTTTTCGATACAATATTTGCTTAAACGCTTATAATGGGAAGATATTTCTCGCACACGTAAGTATAAGTTAAATTAACTACGTCTTTATATGAAATTAACATATATAAATATATTGATTATTGAGAAATAATTGATACTTTATATCATAATATGGTAAAGTGAAGCTACGATACAGGTGAGTACATTATGGCTGATGAATTACGCCGCCGGTCACGCCGCCGCCGCCGGCAATAATTAACGGCTCGGCGCGCCGCCGGCCGCCGCCCTATTTCCAGCCGGCGTCCGCCGCCGAGAATTTTTCCATCGGCGCACAGATCTACATGGACGGTTTGCGATATCAGAATGATAGTTAGGAGTACCTGCTTATAAGTACCGCATGGAGGAAGAGTTGGAAGGGGTGTATGAGTAACTAGAAGAGATATTAGGAGAAGTCTCGGACCAGAAAAATATGCGAGTGATGGTCGACTGTAATATAATGGATGAGGGAGAGAGGGATGAATTTGAAGTGAACGCAGAGAGAAGGGAGTTGAAATTCGTAGGAGAAAAAAATTAGTTCAGTTCAACCATTTGGTTTAAACATCACTTCACGAGTAATTACGCATGGAAAATTTCGGGGGATACAAGGATGTATCAAATTGATTATGCATAGTAAGGTGGAGGCTTAGAAACCGTCAAAAACCCTTTAAGTTATCCTGGCAACGTGGACTCAGATCATAACTTGGTTATAATGAACTGTGATGTTAGATTCAAAAGCCTCCGTAAAAGTGGACGGATGTTGAGATGGTAGAGATGTGGTAGAATTGAAAAGCTTGAAAATGGGGGAACACCAGGGGCTAAATGAAAGGAACATAAGTAAAGGAAATAAGAACAATCGACAAAAGACCAGAGTGTATAACAACAGACACAATAGGAGAAACAGGTAAAACAAGAGGCTCTGTTGAAACGAGGAGGAGAAGGAAGCAGTGGATTAAAGAATAAATGATTGGGAAAGTGGAGAAGTCTCGAAAAAAGGTAAGAGCAAGATGCAGGAATTCAAGAGGGAGTCCAGCTGATAAAGTCGCTGAAGATCGCGGACGAACAAGTGCTGGTTAATCGATCATCGGAGGGGCTCCGAGCTGTAGTAGATGCATTGCTAATCGATGCGGAAAATACGAAACAAAGAGAAATCATAACACATCAAAAGTAAGTAGATTCTCTAGGACAAAGCAAGCGAGGCTGATCATAGTAGCAGGACGGCACAGACTGGAGCAAGTGGAGCCAATTATATTACCTGGATAGTACGTAGATCTAGAAATGTAATAGCAGCAAAGACAAGGAGAATTTGGCTTGAAAAGGAAGCGTTCAGCAGAGGAGTGAGACAATTTAAGGATACAAAGAATAGGCTGGCGACGAGTTTAATGTGGAGTGTAGCGTTGCATGGGGTGCAATTGAGGACATTCATAAAAGAGGACGAGAACAGGCTGCATGTGTCCCAAGGAATACAAATGAGGAAGGACTTCGAATGGTGGTGGAGAAAAGGAAACTTCTATATGAGATAAGTAGGAGGCAAAGTAGGTGGTTGGAGGAAGTATTGAGGGGCGAAGGGTCTTAAGGTAGTTTGAGCAAGATTTTTCCCTGACAGCTATAGATAGATATAGAAGATACCAGAGCCTGTATTCGAGTTTAACGTATTTATTTCAGCACCTGTATGTAGCATTAAGAAAATGTTGAAATACAAATAGTGCTTTTAAAAGACAAAAATAATCATTAATTAAATCAAAAATCTATTAATTTTCAACTTGACACATTTTTTCACGCGGAAGGTTTAAAACTCCTTTTCAACAGAAGGTTTTTTTCTAAATACTGAAAAAAATATTGTGGTGACCATATGATTTATTTTTTTAAATAGTTGAGAAAACAAACTCAATTTTTGACGAGATATAGGTGTTACAAATACCTTAATTCTTAAACAATATCTCCCTGGAGTGCATACACATAAAATTTCCCTTGTAAAAGAGCTGGTATTTTTTGGCAAAAATCTCGGAAAAAGTGCGGAAATGGGGTCATATTTTAGTATCTTTGGAAAGATGAGATATTTTTCTCTTAATTGAGACCAAATTCATTGATTTCTACGAGAAATGGTATCTCACTCAAACAACCTTAAAGCTGAGACGAGGGGGAGATTTTGGGTATGGATAAAGCCAAGGAAAATAATAGGTTTACAAGACGAGATGAAGAAGGGTGCGACGTGCTACGAGATGAGGCTAGAAATATTGTACGTAGGTGATATGTAAAGCTCTAGAGAATTTTTTTCAAGCTTTCATTTAAATGTACATTAACCGATAAATTACTTACAATATTACTTAATGTGACGAGGAAAGATTAAAGTAAATGAGAACATATGCTGAAATCAAGAAACAAATTTTCTATATTGAGAGGGTCCTACGCATGATAAAATCTAGAGGATTTTAATAAATTTCACTTTAATTTACTTTCACTGTAGTATTACTTGAATAAAATTAGTCTCCCTGTGGAGGTATGAGTCTTTTGCCTTGATGTTGTTGGTTATGCGTTCTGCGAATTCTTCTTTTACGGCCCAAAAGACCTCGTACATCGACGCTGAGTGCTGAGCGAATATCGATGCTTGTATCGGTGGAAGACCTAAAATCTCCTATGCAGAACACTGGGCTAGAAAAGTCGAGGGGAGCCTGGCGGAATGCAAGTGATGTGAGCAGCGGCTAGTGCGACCCGAGTGACCATCACGCCACTGAGCTTGGGGGACAAGCACTTGACCCTTTCTGCTGCCTCTAGGGATTACAACCTTGACGAGGTGCATGAGCTTGCGTACCTTTTTCATCCCTAGAGCGGAACTGGCGACAGCTATGACAATTGCGCCCTGTGGGGCCATCCATGCCGGAGAGGTCGAAGGATGGAAGACAGATAAGTGGGACACGTCTCTCGATTATACGCCTCTTTGAATTTCCCACACTCATGCCTTACAGAACATGGTACCCCGTAATCATAAAACAATGCAAATTTCATATTCTCTAACGTCTTTTCATACGACCTGGATAAACTGGAGCAAGTGAAGCATATTAATTACTTGGATTGTAAGCTATTATTGAATTTCGACGCTGATAAACATTCGCTTACTCCAAGATGACGGTATAAATATTGCTGGTAGATAATATGTAAAAACCAGTAATTTTGTACAAAAGTACAGTATTTTTACAATAGTATGGATACGTACATCCTGAAATGAGAAACAAGAAATGAGTCTCCAGGAAGAGGAAAAGGAGGCTGGTCATTAAAATTGTAGGACACAAACTCGAGGAAGTAGATCATTTTACTTACTTAAGCAGTATGCTAGAAGAAAGTGGGCATAGTAGAAAAGATATAAGGGGGAGAAAAGCGCTAGTTAAGGAAGGGTTTAGCAATGGAAGGGAGCTGATGACGAGGACCTTGGGTGAGGATGTGAAGAGGAGGCTGGTGGAGAGCTTGATATGAAGCGTGGCGCTGCATGGGGCAGAAACGTGGTCCTGCAGAAAGGAGGATGAGCATTGGCTGCTGGCATTTGAAATGGGTATGGAGAAGGATGGAGAAATTGCGGTGGATGCAAAAGAAGACGAACGAGGGAGTGCTTTTTATGGTGGACGAGGAAAGTAAACATTGAATGAAATCCGGAATAGGCAGGGTAGGTGGATGGAGGAAGTAATGAGGGGCGGTGGGTTGCTCAAATCTATGATCGACGAAGGGCTCTGGGGCAAGTGGGGAATGGGAGGAAAGAGAATAGGTTTTTATGGTCGGGATGAAGAGGGGTGGTTCGTATGCTGAGGCGGAAAAGGAAATATTAGTGGCAGAAATGACCCTGAAAGTGAAGAGTATCGGGAGGAGTTTCCCTGACATTTATCAAAACCTACATTTAACTGGACGAATACTTAAAAATAAAGAAGGATAGGACTAGTAAGGAAGTTTTTTTTAAGCTGAGTGACTCGGATGAGGGGAAAGACAGAGAAACAGGCGGGCGACAGCCTAATGCGTCCACATTTCGTTCCCGCTGCGCCGCTACAGCGAAGTTCACCCCCTCGATTCGGATGAACAGTGATATTAATTTAATTCAATCACTTGACGGCAGCGGGTGGTCTCTTAGTGTGCGCTCCGTGTCCATTTGAGGAAGCCTAAGGGACTATCCTTTACTCCCCACTTTTCTCGGCGATAAGCTTTCGCCTGATCTCCTAAATCGCTCCATTTCCTCCAAAATTATGTGAAAGACACAGAAGAAGAAGAAATCTTTCACGAAAGGCTGATGTAGACAATTTTTTGCCGAACGTACCGCATATTTTGCTAGAGCCAAACTATCATAGAAGAAACGATCACAGGAATAAAATTAAGGAAATAGACTACAGAACCCATTGATTAAGAATGTATTTTTTTCACGTATTATAAGTGACCATGAGAATTGCGATAGCTCATTTCTATGAAACTTTAACCCTCACTGTATAGATCAGTTTTTGTGAAAGTGCTTAATATCTTACCATCATTACCAACAGCTCACCCCACATGAAATTTCCGGCATGATTTAGCTTTGTGTACGATTCAGTACATTGCAGGACTATTTATCAATTGCATTAATAATAATAACCATTAGTTGTATCAAAATTAGTGTCATATGGCAGCATGCTAGTCCACGTAGTACTCTCCTAGTTTCTGGTCTGACTCCGCATTGTTATCCTGGCTGCTTTTGGCCTGCGCCTAGCGGCTAGGGGAAAGTGCGCGCTTCTGCCGTGAACTGGGATGAGTGCTGCATGCCTATTATTGGTGCAAAAACTATGTAGACTCGAGTTTGGACACTGACTAAAAATGAACCATGGTACCTATACGAATGCAAGTTACACCGAACTCTAGCTTGTTTTATTTAGCGTATAACCGTGGTTGTCGATAATTTTTACAATACACTCTTGATTTTTTACTGCCGGTATTTTAAAAAAGTGCCGGTTTTTTGGCGTTTTTGAACGGAACGCTCTCTTTGGCATTTAATAGTGAAGAAACTTGAAGTTTAATCGTAATGAACCTGAAGCATTGCGTAGAAATAACATATTTAAATGTATCTGCAAACGTTCAGTTCTTTCTAATCTGCCATTAAAACGTTATTATCAATTTCATGAAACAACTGTTTCTTGGTTAGGAAAAGTCGTAGAAGCAAGAACTTGGTCTTGTAGTAGTGTGGAATCACCCCGTGCCACACACCCTAGGGGTGGCTTTCGTACATGTAGATGAAGATTGAAAACCATGAGCAGAAGTATCTTTAGGATATCCGACAAATGACTTTCCTTCGTCACCCTTCATTTTCACAAGAGAGCGTTCCACAATTAGCTCACAGTATGGGCCTTGAGAAGAACACAGTTGCCAAAGTTCCGGGCGTTCACCTACAGAATACCTAGAAAACTACTCCCGTCACCGCGTTATATGTAAAGAGTATACAGTAGGCAATAGTATTTGTACATCGGAGAACTCTATGACGTGTAGTTAGTTTATAGCAACGCACGACAGAACTTTTCCTGCTGCTACTGGCAACATCGCACCTCCAGCCTTACGGAAGTTTACACAGGAAAAGAATCTCCAGAAGAGCAGAACCATCTATTGAGGGTAGAAGGCTCTATAGGTACTCAGGGTGAATTCCGAAGATCGATTTATCAGTTAAATCACGCCATTGGACCGAATCCGGCAGGTAGCGACTTATTCTGGAAGAATTTTTCGCAAAAGCGCTGGATAACCTTCTTTTTGCACATTAAATAAGAAGTCTGTTCAGAAAATAACCGCACATTTTGAAGTACGCGCCAACGGAGACATTTAGTGACATGCAATTTGCAGTACAGCCTTGCGCATTGCCTCCTTTGTAATCACGTGTTTTTGGATTGTTGATATCTCGTTTAGTTTTCATGATATTGTTATTTGAGTGCAACGTGTTTAAGTATTAGTGGCAATTTTTTAAATGTGTGATTTTCTGGAGCAACGATGCAACGTAACATTATGCGTGAAAATGAGGAAAACTTTGACAGAAACGCTTCTACTTTTGAAACAAGCCTACCGAGATGATGCTCTGGGTTGTACAAAAATTTACATCTGGTTTTCATGATTTATAAGTGGTCGTTAATCAATTGAAGATGATCCTCGAAGAGTACGGCAAGAAAGCACGTCAATCTCGATCCAATTTCAAAGCGATGTTCACTGTTGTTTTCGACTTCCATGGAGTTGTGCATTTTGAATTCTTGCCTCAAGGTGGAAGAGTGAACCGTGTGTACTATATAGGCGTTTTGCAACGGTTACTTGAAAAAATCCGCAAAAAGAGACCAGAGTTTTGCCTAGACAAGTCATGGTCCTTGCACCACTACCATGCGCCCGCACACTCATCTTTATCAATTCATCATTTTTGAGCCAAAAATCATATGACTGCCCTCCCGCAGCCTCCTTACTCGATAGACCTGGCTCCTCGCAATTTCTTCTTACTTCCGAAATTAAAATCAGTGCTGACAGGACGCAGTTTTCATAGCATTGATTACATCAAAGCAAATTCGCCACATACCTTAAACGCCATCTCAAATGACTGCATCCAGGACTGCTTCACGAAATGCAAACACCGCTGGGAGTAGTGTGTGAATAGGGAAGGGGAGTACTATGAATGGGACAAGGACCAATTATCTGTAACATTAATAATAGAGTTTAAAAAAAATTAAGTTCGGTTATTTTCTGAACAGAGCTCGAATGGAATAATTAACTCGATTCTAGATACAATATAATGCGCTGTTTGAGTGAGCCTGATTGGAGGCGGAGGCTGGCTCTCACTGGGCAGCGGGCGACGGCCCTGACGAGCGGAGTGGACAGCCGGATGCAGAATCAGCGGTCGTTCTTGGCTCGTAATGAGCGTGGTGCTCTGCGTCGCATCCCGTGGGCGTCATTACTTCATTTCAGTTGCATCACAGCTTTTATAGTCTCACCCTCTACTGAGGCGGGGATGTCGGGAGTGAGGCGGACAAGGCACTATTGTTGAGTGGAATCGCACTTCTCTTCACGAGAAAATGTCGACAATGCGTCAAAAATATGTTCAGGGCGCGGATAAGGCGTTGAAAAAACATTCACAGGATCATGTTCTGTAGGGAAGACGAGGCGAGAGGGATTTTCTCCGCCTTATTTCTCAGTCTGTACAGGCAAATGAGAAATTTATTAATTTTGCAGAAAAAAATTATTTGGTACTTCTGCCATAAAACTTGCTTTCAGGTATTACACCCGGGCAAGCAATTGAGTAGATAATGCTCATGCGTGGAATGCAAACTTTTTGGTGCGTCCAAAATTTTTGAAAAAGTATATCAAAAGCGAGCCCTCTAGTTTTCAGCCTATTCTTTTTTCGCCTGCAATGTCCGTGCCCCATTTTTAGGCCTTAAGGTTGTTGGAGCGATTTTGCACACGTACAGATTTGCGTAACACTTTGCAGGAGTCTAATCATTAGTAACATGCATGGATACAAGCGAAAAAAATGGTATGTTACCGATTAGGATTCTTAGTTATTCCATGCTACTTTAATACGTAGCCTTTTTGTACTTAACAAAGATTTCAAATTTGTTGATAACATGTGTACAGATTTTCTCCCAAACGCAAAATAATACTTTCTCTGCTTTTAAATGGTGGCTAGCAAATATGAAGGAATCATGGCAAGTGAAAAACACTAATTTCGAAATTATGTTCGCTTAAATTTCGAATTTCGCAGCGTAACCCAAGTCATAACAACGCTTTCATTAAGGCGAAATGTTTCAAATATAACTCTCACATCAGGTACATTTCTATATGCATGGTGATTTACATCGAATAAGCAGATGTACTTAAGCGACACGTGGTCCTAGAATTTTTTCGGCTAACTTGAAAAGTTACTAAAATGTGCACTCAATGACTTGCAATCAACGCTCCACCCACCATTATATTTTTAGACGCTTCCTGGATATTCATGAATAGAGTCCAATTTCTTGTCGCCTTTGAAAACTATACACTTCCGTGAGGTAGGTTATCGGCATTGGTCTTGGCTGTCTGAAGGAAAGGAAAGGCTCGAAAGGAATGGGCTTGACTCCCTTAGTGTTTTCTTTAAGATTGAGTGTATTACAAGGATCTCTTTAAGTTAAATGGAGTTTCATGAGTAATAACGAGCGAAGGGATACATGTCCGATCGTTTACTGAAGAGTTCATCCGCCTTGGACGTAAAAGGCCGTGAAGATAGTCTCCTTAGTGTTACTGACCTCAAGCAACAACTGGAATAGGAATCGCTTTCAGACCGTCGATTTAAAATTATACAATCTTTTATTAAAATTCAAAGCTTGGACGTCCAAGGACAATTTAATGCCCACAGCAGACGTTGGCCCCTCGTTGACACGGGAAACGTGTGATCAGGCGCTTTCGCTACATTTAGTTGAATATACCGGTTTCCCTAACTGGCTGAATTCTATCTTTCTTACACTCGACGCTTCGATAATTTACCCTGTCTTCTAACAAGTGCATTATGTGATTTCCGGGATCGGTAGAGAATAAATCCGAGGTTAGTGACTAACATAAGAAGTAAAATACACTGCCGTACTCAATCAGTAATCGATTCTGCAGAAGTTAAATGCTACGTGCAAATGCAAATACGTAAAGTAGTTGAAATATCCTTAGCTTGTGGAAATACAGCGGAAATGATGCTCATCTGCGAAATCCTGGGCAACTATTTTAAATTAAAGATGTGCTAGAGGGAAAATGCAAATAATTTGCGCATCATTTTCCAAACCAGCGACGAAAATGTCAGAGAAATCAGCCACTTGTTTGCTCCTAATTGGAGTACGCAGCCAACATTTGGGATCTTTATGAAATAGGCTAAAAAACCGAGTTAGAACGCGGGCAGAGAAGAGCAGTAAGAAACGTTAAAGGCCGCGAAGCTAGTCTCGTTAGTGTTACTGACCTCAAGCAACAACTAGGATAGGAATCGCTTTCAGACCGTCGATTTAAATAACAAAATCTATTATTAAAATTTAAAGCTAAATTATTATCCGACGAAGTTATTAATATCGAACGAACTCCAGCACAGTACGGTACATCAGATAATGAGTATAAAATTCGGGAAATAGACTGCAGAACAGACTGGTTTAAAATGTCTTTTTTCGTGATCGATAAGAGGCCATTAAGGCTGCCAATGGGACTTTGAAGACAGGTCGCGTGGCTGATTAGTTCTCCCTAATTCTTGTTTCTTTATCTGCCGCGGGGTACTAACATCACGGTTTGCATGACTCTTAGGTCTCATTCTCGTAGTTGCTATTGCATACAAATAGTTTCTGTAGTATTGGCAACATACCTTTTGAGTATGTGGATGCTGGTAAGAGTTACTCGTACATTATAGTGCACGTTGGTGATATCTCACCCCCTACCAAACACCTCTGAGTTGGCTTTCAGGGTAATATGTAGATCTACATCTACTTATTACCCTAGAAGCGACCACAAGGTTGTTTGGCAGGGGTTGACTTACCACCAACATGAACTACAGTGAAGAAATTTACTTTCACCAACATGCACCACAATATGGGTACGCTATAAATGCTACAGAAACTGCTAAAATAATCTATAATGTAGCTACGTAAACGTGACACAAGAGTCATGCAGGAAACATGCAAAGCATGGTGTGAGCACTACTCGGCAAATTTAGAAACATGCATTGGGGGCATATAAATTAATCAGCTACAATACCTGTCAACTAACCTACTTCCAAGTCTTAACGCAGCCATCATGGTCCCGCATCGATCGCGGAAAAAACGACATTTTAAACAACCTTTCTGTTCTACAATCTATTTCCCTTATTTTATTCTCACGATCTGACCTACCGTAATATGTGGGAGTTAGTAAAATATTGATAACGTCGACGTACAATAAATTTGTTTTGAATTTACATAAAAGATTGGGTCTAATTTTCAATCGACGGTCTGAAAGTGATTCCGATCCAAGTTGAGGCTAGAAAGGTGAGAGGTAGATGCCGATGTAGATGTAGAGGTAGATGAAACAGGGCAAAGCGACCTCTAGTGGCGAGAGCCATCAGACCAATACTCTAAGCCACTAAAAGCCCAACGTTGCTTTTATACCTTTATCACGCTAACCCGTGATAACAGTTATGCCAACATTGATTAAGGTTTCATCGGCCTATACAATCGTTCTTTAATTACCACGAAAGTGTGTTATTTGTAAAACATTGGGAAACCCAAGAAATAGTTAGTCCATTTCGATTCCTCTGCTTTCGACAAGCCCTTGTTCGTTTATGAAACCTAGGCCAGCCAGGAGATAGGCGAATGTAGATTTCGAGACATTGAGAGGGTATCATCAATTTTAGTAACCTTCATTCAGCTTTTAGAGATTAAGTAATCTACCGATTAGTATTTCGGACGACGGGTTCGAGTCGAGGCGGATGATTCTTTTCTCTGTGGCGTCCTAAGGATACTTGAATAGTTCTTTATAATTATGAATCGTAAGAATAAAATGAATCAGGCCGATTAATTAAGCCGTATTTTTCAACTCTATAAGGATTTATTTGCCAGCACTCGTCATAACTCGGCGAAACTTCAACATAATCATGCTAAACACAAATTATGCAAAAGGAGGAGCCAATTCAAAAATGGGAAGGCTGTAGGCATAGATGGGATAACCAGTGAAATGCTGAAGTGTGGGTGTATATTACTAATTTGTAGGCTGCGTGAACTAACCAATTTATGCTAACAGGTTTCTGTTGTTCCAGCGGATTGGAAGAATGCGATATCTACGGACCCGACGAGATTAGCGCACACGAAGATTTCAAATTCTTGAATGGTATTCTGAATTTTTTCTCTGTCTAAGAATTAATTTTTTTTACCACGATAAGCATCCTAACTTAATCTGCTAATATAAGATAGCGTGCAATCTGTGACTTCCGATGATTCTTGTCCGACTCGGGTGACAAAGATTTATTTGCTCAAATGCGTGATGGTAACGGACGACAGGAGCTCTTCTTAAATGCTAAATTTTTCACTCCAAGACACTATGAAAACATAATCACCTTCACCGATTTATATGAAAATAGAAGTAGTGCTGCATGCAAGATATGCAGACAAAAATAGGACAGAATAGTTCTCCAAATATAATTTCATAAAAATGCATGAAGCCCGGCTATTTACGAAAAAAATAATAAGCCCAAATTAGAACAGAGAAATACTCAAGCTTATGCCTTTGAACAACAATGAGTTGTATATTCATTTGGCTACATTGCAAATGGTCGTATTTAGTTGAAAATACTCACTCAAAAGCAGCACGTTGAGAGCATTTGCTAAAAACAAAATCTTATGGAATCACCAAGTTTAGGAGCTTCTTTTATGAATTAATCGGTGCGTTTTCCGATGCTTGGAATGTCGATTCCGATAACAAGGAATTACAAAATAGATCCTCAGATCGGAAATTGGGGAATGGTGGGGGAGAGCAACTGTCATGAGTCGTTTCAAAATGCATTTTGAGCAGTAGCGGATAATTTCGTGTCCCGTGCAGAATGAAGGATATTTTGACTCTAAAGCGTCGCATGTTGAATGGTTGACGCAGGTAATTAATGGGAACTTAAGACCAAGTACTCCTACAATGGGTGGGGAGTCAAATCCTCTTTTCACGGAACAGCCCTACAAATCAGTAGCCCATAATTTAGTCGTTTTTTTAATTTTCGAACGGAGTGCATGAACGCTAAGCGTTAATGTTGGGTCTTATATTTAAGAGGCTGGAGCTGTAATCGTATTCACTAAGGGCACGCTGGATTGGATTGGATATTTGGGGAGGTGACCGACAGCTTAAGTCATTAGCGCCCTACGGGACAGGTGAGGGAGGAAGGGTGGATAGGAACACAGTGTCGGCATTAGCCTGCTCTTAACGAAAGGCGCCATGGGGACCACGGTTTAACGTCTCACCCGACGGACGGAGTACTGCACTTGAAGTGCCCTCCACGAGACATTCAAGTAGGGATCAGGTTTCCTCTGAAAAACATCCACCTCCGCCGGGATATGAACCCTGGCCGCCCGTATGGTTACCCAGTACTCTAGCCACCACACCAACCAGATCCCCCGAATGCACGCTATACTAAAGTTTCAAGTAAGTCGAACAATAATTCTTGTACCACATTTCACCCAGACATCTGTTAATACGTCGAAAAAATCACTATACATTTACTAACATAAATGATGGAAGAATCATATTTAAAATTTCTGCCTGTATATAAAGCATTGCTATGACAAGGGTACGGCACTGTGTTCGAAACTTAAGCGAAAATCATACGTGAATGCGCGTTTTGCAATCGGCGAGAGACCTTGATATATGTTAGCAACTATTATAAAAACACGAAACGTATTATTTCGCGTTTAGGAGAAAACCGGAGCAGATTTAGTCGAATTATTTCGAAATATATGTCAAGTATCACAAGGCTACGAGTAAAAATAGCAATGAACTGCCGGGAAATGACATCGGAAAACATGTATTTTTTTCACATTCATCTATAGGGGAATGACAGGCGTAACGGGATATTTGCTTCGATATAATTTGTCCATGACTACAAAGTGCGACTCATGTCACATGTTTTGCATTAATCAATCCTTAATTACATCAGCTTTAACATTTTGAATAGAAAATATAGTTGAAGTAAGAGAAGCATCATTTTATAATCAATAAACCTATACATTTTCCCGTGCTACCCCCTGCCAGGGGTAGAACGGAAAAGGCTTATTTCTTAAAAGATATCATTATTTTAGCCGAAAAATGTGCGTTAGCACACTCTAATACTGGATTATTCACGTAAATTTGCACAAAAAACCAGAACCACCCCATCCACCTCAAGTATATGCACATAGTAGATAGAGCACCTTACTCATTTTTTTATATTTATACTCACAACCCCGAAAACAGCACAACAAAGGCCTTTTACTCAGTTTTTTAACATTAACAATAGACGAATACACACCCATGTCCTGGGCAGATAATATTCTACCCAGGCGGGACTCGAACCCGCGACCCTCGGGTTAGCAGGCGAGGACTTTACCCCACCACCACCGGGGCCGACATTTTATTAAAAGTGCGACTTATGGCGCGCATTTTGCATCAATCAATACCTTATAGCATTAATTTTAACATACGGATTAGAAAATAAAATAAAAGTAGGAGACGTATTATTTCATAATCAATAAACCTATATATATTCCCGTTCTAGCCCCAGCCTGGGGAATAACGGGACAGACTTATTTCTTGAAATATATTGTTTTTTTAGCCGAAAAATGTGCGTTAATACACTCTAAACTGACTTTTTCACGTAAATTTGTGCGTAAACAAGAATCACTTCAACCTCCTCAAGTGCAGGGTGCGGCATTATAACTTCCTTTTTTCAAAACGCAATAAAACCAATTTTATGGATCAGAAGTATTTTTTTATTTTTTTTATAATGTAGGTACATATCAAAAGTTTTGTTTGACTCAGTTTTGAAAATCATATCAGTTAGGTGAAGCACGCCATTGTCCATACACTGAATAAGCCGATTTCTGGCGTTTTTCATGACCCTTACCAGCATAGCAGCGGGTATGTTGGCAATTTCTGCCCGGATGTTGGCCTTCATGTCTTGTAGGGTCCCTGGACAGATATTTATGAAATCCCGTGTTTATGTCAATCGTCCAAGGACCCTACAAAACCTGAAGGCCAACATCCGGGCAGAAATTGCCAACCTACCCGCTGCTGTGCTGGTAAGGGTCATGAAAAACGCCAGAAATCTGCTTATTCAGTGTATGGACATTGGGGGGCGTCACCTACCTGATATGATTATCAAACATGTACAAAAATAACTTTATACGAAAATTTAAACGATATGAGCCTACATTTATGAAAAAAATATAAAAGTTCTGATCCATAAAATAGGTTTTATTGCGTTTTGAAAAAAGGAAGTTATAATGCCGACCCCTGTATATGCGCATAGTGGATAGAGCACCTTTGGTACAGAACCGCAACCTACCACACACCGTTGCGAGAGAAAGCAGGCTGCCACGAAGATGATACGTTCCTCACACAACCTTCCCCAACGGAAGTCCGAGGAATAATGACCAAAACATCGACGAGGATCGAGTACGGACGATATGTACCATCCCTCTAATCTCCGTTCGTCGGGAGATAAGCATTTCACTGTCGCTAGATTGCCGTCACCAAGCGGCGTCATTTCGAGAGAGGACCGAGCCAATTAGGGAACTGCCGCCCGCTCGGGGAGTTTAAAAATTTAGCAATGAGCATCAACTGGGAATAATTATAATAGAAAGTTGCAAGAGATCAGATTTCTTCATATTTATATTCCAAAGGTGCACATTCTCCGAAAGAATTTTTTTTGGTCTAATCCTCGTGTACATATTTTTGATTTGTACTTATCTACATTGGGCAACACGCCATTTGGTTCAAAATTTAAAGGGCTTAATGATGTGTACCTTCATAAATCAAAATTGTTTCCTTTATAATTATTTATTGATGCTTGACTTGGGTTGTAACGTTGAGCCTCCATCACAAGTTCCTCTGGTAACATGCACATCCATGCCCCAGCTTGAATACGCGTCGTAGAATTAACATTTCTTCGGCAACATTTGAAAAAAGTTATTAAGGGTAATTGGCCAAGATTTGACAATAACCATTTACAGCCCCAGCTAGATTTACCGTAAGGCATAACAATTATATATTTCCCTCAAACTTTTTAATTTTTATAAGTCGTCGGCCCCGGTGGCGGCGGGGTAAAGTCCTCGCCTGCCAACCCGAGGGTCGCGGGTTCGAGTCCCGCCTGGGTAGAATATTTCCTGCCCAGGACATGGGTGTTTGTATCTCGTCCGTTGTTACTGTTATTCACCCGATATAAATTGGCCCATTGTGCTGTATTCGGGGTAGTGAAGATAAATAAATAAATAAAAATAAATAAATAAATAAATAAGTCTCCTCGACAAGGATAATTCATGAGCATTTAAGTTGTTACTAAACCATCATATTATCAATTAAATTGTACATAGGGAGCATAATCTAACAAAAGAGACAGGCATTTAAGATTGAAAAGTGATGAAAAGATTAACTTCTGTTCCGCAATCACGTAATTAAAGCACGATAGGCAACGCTGTACGGGGCACTATAAAAATTATCTATTCATGGGCTGCCGTAACCCACGTATCACGTCAAGAGTCCATAGTGTTCAATCTAATATGCAGGCCATTGACTTGAAGAGATTATGCTGATTTTGTGTGCAATGTGGTCAAGACGGTCTACAGTAGTAACTCGAAATAAACAGATTTTATTACACTTAGATGAAAAGATCCAAGCTTTTGCTAGTTCAGTGATACTAATTTGTTAATAACTACACAGTACCAAAGATTTCTCGTTCCACCAAAAACAATTTGGATGTTTAGGATATGAACCAAATTCACTTTCATGGTGTAAATGAAAGACGAAGAGAATAATTTTTACGAGGACGACGGGAGATGCGGATTTTTCAGAATCTAGCAAGTTGGGCGGCCATTTTCATGCACCATCAGACAGAAGTTGGCGCTCTGTGCCAACTTCTGACTGATTCGTTTGCCGATAGTCATTAATGGCTGAAATGAGTAGCGGTGGTTACTGATTTTAGGTACAAAATAGGGCCCATCATTGTACAGTGTTTCAGAATAATCATGTTTTGGATGACTTAAGAGTACCTCAAGTCACACGCGCTTTATAAAAATAAATTATCAATAGTCCTGCATCGCTAGCGAACGAAGGATAGGAAAAAGTTAAGTGATAAGGGTTCGATGGCTCTATCCGTAATTATTCTTCTTATTAATATTGATGCTGAAGCTTTACTCCTCTTTTATTTACGCACTTGAATAAGTTAATGGGAACTAAGATGTCACCCGGAGACTAAAAGATTATTAAAGTCCGCGGGCTCATTTTTTTAGTGTTTCAACATCGGTTAAATTAACTTGTGCCAAATGAAATTTTACAAACATCACCATGCCCAAGAACTATAAAATAGTTACATCTTTGCCACAGAATTCACCCACTCCCTATGCTGTAATACACGGTTGATTTTATTTTAATTTATGTCAGGCGACATACTGCAGTCTTTATTGATTGATATGGTGTGTTGCCAGTGAATTGGTAGCAAATAAAATAACAAGAATTATTTTTCAGTATTGCAAAGAGGACATTTCTTCATAGGTTTACCAATTTGCAGGTTCGGGCGGTTTCCCAATTCGCACAATATCGTACAAATTAATTCAGTAATTATTATTGATATGAGCTATATTTTCTGATTGCGAATACTTAACTGCTGCGTTGGATTTATATTTGATCCTCTTAGAGATAATCATGTGTCTAAATACTAAGTTGCTCAGAAGTGGCTTCCTCTTCACTCTAGAAGGAAATACTTTTTGTGCCCTCTCCTTTTCTCCCTCTCCCGCAATCAGAATCCCTACTACCTATATGATCTATTTGCCTCCAGGACAAAGTGTTTCCCAAAGATTAACCCGATCTGATCCTGCCCTCCTACATATCCCCCTAGCCCGCATCAACCTCTACCCCGATTCTGTCCTCATCACCGCATTCAAGTTTTGGACCTCCCTACCTTTTCACGTCAAATCTTCCTATTCCCTCCAATCATCCAAAAAAAAACTTTATTCTAATTTTTAAACTTTACATTAAATTTCCGTTAGTTTTTATAATGTAATGTAGTATAAATTTGGCGTTCATTAGGTTTAATTATAGTGGAATCATTGTATGTACTTTGTTTGACCCGAATGAACATTTTTTCCCACACTCCACTTGCTCTAATGAGTAACCCCAAAGCATTAATGAAGCTTTTCATTCATTAAAACTCTCGGAAGAATGCCACGCAAAATGATTACTATGTCTCGGGATCCTTGGGGAGGGCATGAAAGAGAGAGAGTCTGTGGGTCAAATTCGGAGCGGTGGTAACCCTGTTCGCATGCCACGAAACGGGAGTGAGCGATAAGGGTCGAGTCCAAAGGGGACATACTAGATAGTTCTCGGAAGGAGGGGGTGGTGGGAGTGAGTGCGGGGGTGGGCGACACTATCCGGACTATCTGCAGGGCTCAGGCGGCGTCGCGAAGGCGGCACACGAGACCCCGGCACGGGGGGGTGCAAGCCGACATACCCCCGCCCGCCATTGCGCACCAACGCCAGCAAAAAACGCGACACCTGTTCGCGGACTCTCGCAAGGCTAGCCATCACATCTCTGCGAATGGCAATACTCGCACACCAACAATCATAAAACGTCTATGGTTTGCCGATATTTTGTTGAATTATTCTGAATGTTATTTAGAATTTTTTAACAGCCAAATGAGGCAAAGAGATTTATCGATAATAATCCCGGCAGTTCATTTTAAGCAGCAAATGTAGTTTACGTAAATAAGAATGAATGAATAAATTTCTACAACATTGTTCGAATAAAGCAACGACACCAACAAAGAAATTGGTAAACCAATTCCATGAAGGAATGTCCACTTTGAAATACAGAGAAATACACAAGTTATTTCATTTGCCACCAACTAACCACCAACACACCATATCAATCAATGAGGAATTGAATGTATCGCCTTAAATATATGAAGTCACCCGAGTATTACAGCCAAGAAAGTCGGAAAATTCTATAGTAAAGAGAAAAACATTTCTCTTGAGCTTGGTGATGTTTGTTCAACTTCATGTGGCACAAGTTAATATAACCGATGCAGAAACACAAAAATGAGCAAACTCACGTAAAAAATATGCCTAAGTCCCTTAGTGACATTTTATTTCCTGTTAAATTATTCACTAACATAATTACTCCGAATAAAAGAGTAACTCGTGCCAGGCAAAGCTTTAGCAACAATATTTATGAGAAAAACAATTCTTGATATAGCGATCACGTCCTCAACACTTAATATTTCCGTATCCTTCTTTCGCTAGCCTTGCACATCTCTTAATAATTTCACTACGTATGACAAGAAGCACTCACAGTCATCCAAAACGTTATCATTCCGAAACACTGAACAGAAATTTATCAGAAACAGATTATATGTTTTGTTCCTGAAATCAGCGACGACTCCCACCCACTGCAACCTTTAATGACCACAATGCTATAATGCATTTAAATTGCACCTACTTCCCGCCTGGCACCTCATAAATCAAGTGTTTCGATATAAATTCGGAAACGCTGCAACACATCCAAACGACACAAATTCCAGTGAGCATTCGGAAATAACAGAATTAAGAAGAACATAACTCTCATCTCGGGCCATTACGAGAATACGCACGCAGGAAAATTACGTGGATAACCTATGAAAACACTTCGCTTGTAACGACGGGTTAAGTTAATAATATTAAAAATAATAATAATGAGTTTTAGGCAGCATACTGAATTCAAACTTGATTTAATTTCTAAATATAAAATCCGATGATTCCAAAAGTGGCAACAGCACTTACAAAGTCCATTTCAATTTGCGCCTACAACAAAAAAGGCCATGTTACCAAAGAGTGGTGCGATAAATTGTTTAATCCGAATTTTACAAGAGATAGTCAAAAAGAATATACAGAGAAAAATACATTTTTCCTCAATAAAAGCAATTCCAATAAATGATAGTGTGCAACTGCTGGTCGACAGAACGAGTTAAACGTTTTGTAGTTCCCAACAACTATTTATGGAATTAAATAATAACGAAATTATTTATAACAAAGTTGAAGTACGAAATATTACTCAAAAACTTCCGATCAGATCACTGTCGACTACCTGAAATCATTATTAGATACTACGGAAAATTCAAATTAATGAATTACAATTCTTGGTATGTCTGAACTATTGGCAATTTTATCTACAGAAATACGAACGGACAAGACTAGCTAAACGAACTCGGACTCTCCATAAATAATCGTTCAAACTGAGAGTGAATATGGAACTTTTCCGTGGAAAAATGACTTCATTGAGGAAAAATATTGAATCCAAGAGAAATTACAAATAAATATCCGTCAGTCGAACATATAGCCTCAGCTCACGAAGTCGCTTCTCTAAAATTAGCTCGACTCTAGAACGCCTGGACTTTGTCACCCCCTAGAACACCCGTGCGGCGTCTCTGACACCAAGAATTCGACTCCGACCAAGAGATACTAATTTTTTTATTTATAAGTAATTTGATCAGACTTGATACATTTCATACACACCATTGTTTGTTTCCTATGAAATCATACAGTTTAACCGGCTATTGAAGACAAGCAACATTAATTATATCTCTAGAGTATGCTGTCTCGATTATTTTCTTGATTGTTAGCTGTTTCCTTCTAGCCATTGTCGGAATATAAAACTGCTTTATTTCAAAGGTGGGAAATCAGCTGCTTGAGCTCTATGAGAGTAAGAGCAAAACACGTTTGTGCTTGAAAACCTGACTGTCCGCCAATAAACAATACGATTTCCATCCCTCCCACCTATGTTGCTCCTATTAGCAACTTAGTTAAACCTAGCTTATTATATAGCACATATACCATGTTGCTCCTATTAGCGAATTAGCTAAAGCTCTCTTATTAGTAGTCCCCATTAGCATTACTCAACTCCCTCTTCCACAAAAAGCAACCTGAATACCTCCTAAACCCCATCCTAAACAACAATTACAAGATCCTTATCTCAATATCTATACTACCCAGGACATCGCACCGTAACCTTTTGAAAGTCATTCCAAGTTGCCGGTGCAAAACTGTGGAACTCCCTAAGTGAAGAATTAAAGAAACTGCAGTCTGAACCAATTTAAAAACCGTATTTACCACATGTTATTAGGAAGATAAATTTTCCTTTCTCCTCTCGATGTACATACATGTATCACCCAAAATTCATGTCAGCTTGGACGAGTTTTTTCATTGTTTTCATGCTCAAAAAAATGAATATTCGATTGTTATTGTATTAGGACCTTGAAAAACTGTTTTATAGTGTTTTTTGTTGCATTCAATGGACAATATCCCAGAGAAAAATTAATTATCCATCTATCAATCATAGCGACTCACCTAACGACGGAGAGCCGCGACGGAATCATTTTAGGCGGGCGGGGGAGGAGGAATGGGGAAGGGGATGGAGTGAGAATGAGGCAGTTTGGCGACTTCAGAAAAATTAATATACATTGAAAATAATTCTCCACGATATTTGTAGCAATCAATAGCCCTCGGGAGTAGCAAAAGCCTTCACACAAGCTATCTCCATGACTGAGTCAATTTGACCCCGCTCGGGCGTTCTAAGAAAACCTGAAAATGATTTGAAAATTTTGAAAGTTAGCGGTCTCAACTTTTTACTCAGGGTATAATACAGGGATTAGTGAAAATTCATGAGAGAAAACGGCTTATGGCCAGTTGCAGGATCGACAGTTATGTACTCCATAAAGTTATGGGACCCATAAGCCATGGAAACTATTCAATAAGTGTTGCAGAAACATTGGATAAAATTATTAATTTCATAGCTAATGGAGGTATGAGTTCCATAAGTTGCCAAGATGGCGAATGCACAAGGAACCGCTTGGAGACTAAATTACTTGAGAAAAGAGTTGTTTTGAGACAAATGATAAGTTTTTTACTCTTATTGGCTAATTATTATCTGCATTAGCAATTATTCATAGGCTAAAATTTCGAAAATTTTATCCAGCGGTTGAAGATTTGATCAAATATTTGAAGCAATTAACTATTGGTAAATAAGGTATGTAACTAGTAAATGTGTTACTGCTACCCGAATAGATTTATGAGATCTATAATTTCATGGACCAAATAACTATTGATTCCATTACTAAATATTCTTGCAATCGGCCATTAGAAAACGAAGTTGAAAAAATGCTGCAGCCAGTTTCCCCGCGGATGAGTCGAAATGACGCCTGAGGGCGTTTTGGTGTTGAACAACAGGAAAAGGACATCATTTTCGAAAATGAATACGCGAGCAAAACGGAAAATTCGATTGAAATCACACACAAACGCAAAACTCCACCGCATTCAGGGCTGTGTGGGAGCGAAGGGATGCGACGGCGAGGAACCGGATGGCGTCATTTACGGACGCGGCCAGTGTGTGTGGTGCAGCCGGCGCAGCGGCGGCCGGAGTAGGTGGTGCGTGGGGCGGGGGGGTGCGTGAGAGGGGGACTCGAGGAGGTGGGAACGGAGCACGGGGGTGGGGCGACTTGGGAGTGGAGGCGTATGGCTCTCGAGACACTCCCTCGCGCTCGAAGCCTCTCCATTCACACATCCCGGCCGCGAAGGCGTTTGGCGGTCTCGCCGCGGAGACGGGAGAGGAAAAAAGAGGAAGAGAGATGCCTCGTAATACACTCCGCTTTGCGTAATGGTTAAATACGACGCGAGGAGGAAGGGAAGGGAATGGTAAGGATAGCGAGAACTAGACGCGGAGTTACCTTTCTACATCAAATCATGATCCAGTGCGACACTTCGAGGGTGTATGGCAAGAGGTGGGTTGTCACCAATATGCACCACGATCTACATCTATATACTACCCTGAAATCAGCCGCATAGGCGTGTGGCAGGGGGTGTTAGGACACCAGCCGTGTAAAGCTCCATGGGATTACGTTTTGATAGGACAAATGGTGGAAAATCTTTTTTCGGACAAATTACTACAGTTCATTGCCAAGAGCCTTAAGAATCGTGTGTAATGTTCATGAACATGCATCTTTCTCATATATCTTCGAATTTTGTTTCCAATTGTTATTTAATGTCTCTACATCTACATCTATACACTACCCTGAGAGCCGCCGTATGGGCGTGTGGCAGGGGTGTTAAGACAACAGCCGTGTAAATATGTGACGGATAACGTTTTTGGAGGTGAAATGGTGACGTGTATTATGGGAGTGCATTTAGTGGAGCTCAGTTTTTATTGTGGTCGCTAATTGTGATCGGTGAGAACGATTATTTGTACCAATCTGTTCGGCAATGTTACTCTCTTATTTTATCGCTTCTGTCAGACCTAGAGATGTAGTGAGGCGTCATGATAATATAAGGTCGCTCTGAAACACACCGGTTATGAATTTATCAAGCAACCTAAGTCTAGGGTGTAGCCTCCGAGTCTCTAGGGGCTCCCACCTTAATCCCTCTGAAAGTTGTGAAACACTAAATGTTCGCTCGTTGCAATTTTTAACGAAGCGTGTAGATTTTCTTTGCATTTCATTAACTTTTTGGTTAAATCTATATGGCCAGGGTCCCAAATGTTCTGAAACAATAAAGTTAATGGAATTGCGCCCAAAAATGGATGAGCAAGAATCCGCAAAAATTTGATAAAAAGGGAACTTCCAACAATATGCACAACACTATAGGTATGCAACCAATGCTATAATAATTATTCGTAGACATGTGCGATCACATAAAAGATCAAAGAAACATGAGTCATGCAGGAATCACACAAGAAGTGATGTTACAGCAACACTTTGCAGATAAATAAACAAGCATTAGGAAGCAAATCAACCATTTCGTATCACTGCCAAACGAATACCCTTTTTTTAAAGTCTCTCTGGCAACTATTATTGTCTCTAATCGATAATGGGAAAAACGAAATTTTAAACATGTCCGTTCTGCAGTCTATGTACCCAATTTTATTCTCACGTTCTGATCTACCATATAATGTTAGGCATATTAATATATTATTATCGTCCTCAGAAAATAAATTGGCTTGGAATTTACACAAGAATTGAATCTAAATTTTAGTCGACGGTCTGAAAGCAAATTCCATACCAGTTTTTGCAAAAGATCAGTCAGACAAACGAGATAATCATAACGGCCTTTAAGAAGTAAAAATAGCGTGCACAAGGCTGTGAACTTTTCACAGTAGAAAAATCACCCAAATATCCCGGGATTTGAATCCAAACTTCGATAGCAGTCGTGAATATAGAGCTTATTCATGGTCCACAAAAATTCACAGGGCTTAAAGACATTAGATTAGCCGACTAAAGTCCATCTGATAAAATCAATCGGCGCGATATCGAGGGATCCGAAGTCGAGGCGGATGATTCTTTTCTTTGTGGCGTCCTCAGGATACTTGAATAGTTCTTTATAATGATGAATCGTAAGAATAAAATGTATCAAGCCGATTAATTAAACCGTATTTTTCAACTCTATAAGGATTTATTTGTCAGCACTCGACATAACTCGGCGAAACTTCAACATAATCATGCTAAACACAAATTATGCAAAAGGAGGAGCCAATGCAAAAATGGGAAGGCTGTAGGCATAGATGGGATATCCAGTGAAATGTTGAAGTGTGGGTGTATATTACTAATTTGTAGGCTGCGTGAACTATACAATCTACGCTTACAGGTTTCTGTTGTTCCAGCGGATTGGAAGAATGCTATCATCGTTCCGTTGTACAAAGGGAAGGGAGGAAAGACCGAATGTAATAATTATCGGGATATTAGTTTACTGAGTATCCCGGGAAAAGTATTCAGTAAAACATTAATCGAAAGAGTGACGAATATTACTTCCGACAAAATATGGGGTGTGCAGTGTGGGTTTATTCCTGGGAGAGGATGTAGTGACCAGCTTTTTGCACTTCAGCAAGTGATAGAAAAATGTATGAGTGTCCGAAAGAAAGTGTACTGTGCGTTTGTCGAATTAGAGAAGGCATATGACAGAGTAAATAGAAAGAAGTTGTGGAAGGTTTTGAGAGACTATGGATTGAATGGGCAGTTATTGAATGTTATGATAGCAATGTATGAAAATAGTAAGACAAGTGTAAGAGTTAACTCTCTGAGTGATTGGTTTGTAATAAATCGGGGTGTAAAGCAAGGATGCGTAATGTCTCCATGGCTGTTTAATGTTTTTATGGATAAATGTGTTAGAGACGCATATAGTGAAAACGACGGTGTTTTGATTGGAAATGTAAACTTGCGAGTTCTTCTATATGCGGATGATACTGTTTGATCTCAGACAGTCAACTTGGATTAGAGAAGCTCCTAGATAAGTTATAAGAATCAACGGAGAGAATGGAATTGAAGGTAAATGCGTGCAAGACTAAAGTAGTAGTTTTTGATAAGGAGAATGGGGAGAATAACTGTATGATGAGGGCGAATGGTGAAGTAATTGAACAGGTGGATGATTTTATGTACTTAGGTAAGATGTATGCGAAAGATGGAAGAATAGATGAGGAGATAAAGAGACGTACGAATGCTGGAAGGAAAGTGGTAGGTAGCATGTGGAGCATATGAAGGAATGAGTGCTTGTCTAAGGAAGCGAAAATTGCCGTGTACAAAAGTGTACTTCTTCCCACTTTGCTATATGGTAGTGAAACATGGGTATGTCAGGATAGATAGAAGAGTAGATTAAACGCCGAGGGTATGAGTTATCTGAGGAGTATTTGCGGAAAAAGTAGGATGGATAGGGTCAGGAATGAGTGGGTCATGAATGAATGTGGGTTAAATGCTCCAGTAATGGACGTGTATGAAAGGAGTGTGCTTCGTTGGTTTGGCCATGTTGAGAGAATGGATGAGAGTCGAATAACGAAACAGATATATGAGAATAGAATGAATGGTGTGAGAGGTAGAGGTAGGCCGAGAAAGTTGTGGTTAAGGAAATTCTTAGGAGGAGGAATATTTGGAGTTTTAAAAACAGGAGGGCGTGTATGAAACAGTGTATGGGGGTAAATGAGGCAAAAGAGGTTTGCAAGGATAGGTCAGTATGGAGGAAATTATTGAAGCAGATTTAGGTGTACTATTACATATTAATGAGTGAAACATTTTGACTGTGCCTACCCCGGAAGGGAAAGGCGTGATGGGTATGTATGTATGTATGTAGGAGCCAATTCAAAGGAATCCTTGTCCTGTCTCCTCTGGCACAGGGGATTAGGTAATTTGACGCATTATAATCGTCGAACAGTCCCTTTTCGATAGATTTCTATGTCACTAAAGATGAATGTATGGAGATCCACACTCAGCCGACTTCTATGAGAGACAGAATGGACCAAAATCCAAAAACAAACATTTGCATTGAACTATGGTGTCGTTACCGGTGGAGCCGAACTCTGCCTGAAATGTATAGCTTAAAAAATGACACACGGAAATAAAGCAAAGCACGAGGATGTTGATTGACTGAAAAAAAAGGATTTCAACACTGTGGCGAAGGAAAAACGTACCATTCGATGGAAAACCGTCGAAGAGAATTCAACCGTAGAATAATAACCTATCAGCTCAAATGGCTTACAAAGGCTTGTGCAGGTGGGATGCTCTAGCTGAAAGCATTGGTAAAAATATAAAAATGCCCAGCGCGAAAACATTTGATAGAGACTATATATGGGCAAACCCGATCATTTATGGGAACTCATTCACTCTGGACCAAACCTTTCAGGGACCCGTTCCTTTTCACTCGTTCACCGTTCCTTTTTTTATTCGTGGTCATGTCTTTTTATTTTTAACGTATTTTTGGTGTTTACAGAATGTAAAAAAAAAACTAAGAAATACTTAGTATACCGAAATGACGGCGCTTAAGAATGTTGGAAAAAATAAAAGATGGGAGGTGATATTACCCTTTTTACGTGGTTTCTTAAATAGGTTCAATTAAAAAAAAGAAATAAAGTACTGCCAATTACACCGCTAGCATCAGCAGTTGAATTTTTGGGGTATTATAAATATCATCCCATCTCTTCAAGATAGGAGCGAAAGTAATGGCAGACCGTAAGGAACGATCGACCGAAAAGAACGAAGGACGGATAGGACGGACGGACCGAAAGGAACGATGGACCGAAAAGAATGAATGGCCGAAAGGACCGACTGACCGAAAGGAACGAATGGCCGAAAGGACCGACTGACAGAGACGACCGGTGGACTAAAAGGAACGAAGGACCGAACGGAATGGTCGTTCCACAGAAGTCGGTCCTCGGTCCTCTCATTCAATCCATGGACCCGTTCGTTCACGAACGACCCGCCTCTAATAGAGACATGATACCCCACTCATCAAACTTATGCCCACAAAAAACCTGGCCGGAGAAAAATAAATAAACAACTTTTCATCCTTAGCGTTTGCAATAGGTGCTGGCGATCAAATGGACAGGTGAGGGGAGCTAGAGGAATCATAGGCGAGACCGAAAGAGCCTCTCGATGGAGAATGCTAGGCGACAGAGAAGAAACTAGTGAAGTGGACAAACCCTGAGTATTCAAAAGGGAATTAAAAATGAAAGGAATGATATATCGTAGGACGCCAAGACAAAGGGTAAAGAATACTTAAGAGCAAGCTCGTTTAATATCGATTGTGTTCTTCCTTCGATATAGGTCTTTGCAACTTACATAAATACGCCATTAATGAGCTTATTTTTCTGAGTTCTCCATGAGCATAGTAGAGGTTGTTCGAAGTTTTTGTTGATTTGGTAGTGCATTTTTCATCGAAATGACAAGTTGTGCCGCATATTCGCAGATTTCCTCGGGTGTATTATGGCAGTAAATGCTCAAACAGCACATTAATGGCGGACAAGTGGTGTAAATGGTTTCAAGACCTATGTTAAAAGAAGAATCAATCGATATCAAACGACCTTGCTCGAAGGAAGGTTGGAGCGCTAATGTTGAGTCACTAAGTGCACATGTTGATAACTATTGAAGGAGGTCGAAAAATAATTCTAGCACCTCATTCCACTTAGATACATCTGTTTACACGGGGTGAATCGCCATAAATCAAGCAACATCAATGAAGTAAGAATATTAATTTTAAGTTTTCGTCTCAATTAAGGTATTGTCATCACTTGGGTTTTTGGCGCGGAATTTGAAATTTAAGCAAAGAATACACGGAAATACGAGTGTTTTTTATTAAGCATGATATTGATAACCATTAGGTAACATTAAAATAATACGAAACGTAAGTTTTACGCTTATAAAACAATATAAATATGTTTAATAGAATTATCTCGAAACATACGTCAACTAACACAAGTCTACGCGTAAAATGGCATTAAATTTCCTATAAACCGACTCGGAAAGGCATTGTCTTTTACTTTTACCGATGCATATTCCTTAGAAGTACACGCAAAGTTTTAGGTAAATCCTTACGTAGACGAAAATTGCTCCTACCACCTTAATAGTGACAATCCATAAAGAAAATTCAAATTTCTATCTCTCTATTACCGTCAAAGGGTGCTAAACAACTCCTCCAGGCTTGAGAGGGGAGGCTTGTTTTGGACCCTTTACACAGTGCATTTTTAAAGACAAATGCGCCATGTCTAAGGTATAGACGGAGAGAATCGCAGAAGATAAACACAGAATTAGTACCAGTTGGAAATGGATGGAGGCTAGAGTTAAGGTAGTTTGAGCCAGATTTTTCCCGAGCCATTAAAGAGACGATATACGAGGATAATTTTCAGCAGCTGTAAAGAAGCATGCAGTAAATATTGTTTCATTAATGGCGCAAAAATATTGTTTTAACGACTGAGTTCCCAGGAATTAATTAAATACCTATGCATAAGTCTTAAATAAAGTTAATCCACGGCTAGTCCCGGTATACTCAAAATAGGTCTTCAATTATACTCATTATTTCATATAATATTAATGGCTGAAGGCGTAACTTAATAGAAAATAGTCACAGAGATGACGAAAAAATATCTTAGTATATTCCACACTTTAAATGTTTATGGCCACCCCAGGTTTCGATTTCACAGCAATCATTATCAAGGCTGATATCAATCATGATCAAGGTCCGAATCATTATCATTAACTTGATAATGATTGCTGGTCAGTCGAAACCTGGGTCGGCAATAAACATTTAAAGTGTGGAATATACTAGAAGATTTTTTCGTCAAGTAATTATGTCATGTCGTTTTTGGAAAATGCCCTCAAATCTTTGGGCTTATTTAGCGACTCTGAAAAAATTTCTACGGAGAGTGATTGGTCCCAAAGTTGAAGGTTTCTTTTGGCGGAAGGTCGACATTGTAGCAAGTCAAACTATATAACTTCCACAATTTATTCCAGAACGTACCACTAGATTCGGCAGATACGCCATATTCAGGTCAGGAGTGTACCTGAAGATGGCGTAACTGCCGAAACTAGCTGCACCCTATAATAAGTTGAGGTAGTGACAGTGTTTGACTTATTACAGTGAGCAATATATATATATATATATTTTTTTTTTTAAAATTAGTTGAGAAAACATACAAGATACTTGCTGTTAAATTTCTGACTAGATCTAGAAGCTAGAAATTCCTCATTTACAAATAAGCCTCTCTAGAACGTACAACCGTAACATCTTTCATGTAAAATAATGTGTATTCCTTGGAAATTACCTCGAAAAGTAATGCGGATTTTGGCACATAGTTTGATATATTTCGCATTGTGAGATAGTTGTCCTTGATATGAGACCAAATTCAATGCATTAATGGCTAAATGATATCTCGCTCAATCTCCCTTTGGATATAACTCTACAAACTTAAAATATTATAGCTTCAGGTAGGATATTACAGTGCCATTACGCTGTTCATTCCTTATTTTGTTCGATTCCCGTATCCTTTAAAAAGGTAGGTAATTTTCGGGTGATTGCTGGACTCTAGCACAACAAAGTCATCACTGTCATAACCTTAGAAGCCCTGGAAAGTATCTCCCTTCAAATACCTTGAGTAGAAAGACCTCCATTGATTGGAAATTAAAAACTGATCATCATGTACTATACTGTATGGGGGCTTTCCTGATAACATAAATGTTACTAAAAAAAAGTTGCCGAAAAATTATTTCGGATCGATTGTTTTTTTTCATGTTTTATATTGATTTCTTATATTCAGTTTGGTTAGTAATTGACCTTTTATACCTTGTACTGTATTATTTTATTGTTACCAGCTCGCAAATAGCCAACTTGTAAGAATCTTGGTTAATAATAATAATGTCAAATATTACTGTATTTGTCATAGCCCGCCATAATGCTAGCATTAAGCAGCTCTTGCATAATGGTAGGTATTAAAATAATACGATATACAATCAAGTTGTAAAATTAATACATAATTGCAACATGGAAATACATCGCTCACACCATATCATACCATATTAAGGTAGTTGGAGCGAGATACTTCCCTAGTCAATATGGAGACCATATTCGAATCACAAGTTTTGATTTCTGCAGCTGTAGGAAGCATGAAATAAATATTCCAAAATTAAAAGTGCAATATTATACTTTTGCATAACTGAAATTTTAATAAATTAAACAAAAATATCTCCATCTCCATAAGTCTTTTACTTGACTCATTTATTTCGCGTGGTACGTTACACCTCCTCCACAACGGAAAGTTATTTGTGATTTTGAAAAAAATTACTACGGTTACAGTATTATTTTTTTTTCAAAAGCGGTTGAGAATATATACAAGCTACACACTTTTAGTTTTTTTACGACATATAGGTATTAGAAACTCCTTATTTATTAAATGATGCATCTCTGAAGTGAATACGCTTACTGTTTCCCATGTAAAATGGTTGGTATTTCTCGGCCCAATATCTCGGAAAGTAGTTCGGTAAGGGGCTGATATTTTGGTATCTTAGGAAGGGAGAGATATTTTTCATTAAAATGAGGATGAATTCATTGATTTCTAGGTGAAATAATATTCCGTTCAAACGACAATAACCGCCCCTGGGGTTGAAACACTATTGATCATAGAGGGAGAAATTTCAAGTAAGACGTTCATATACTGCACGACAATTTGCTACACCCAGAAAACCAAAGACATTCATGCGCTCCACAGCGCCCCCGTCGCGGGGTGCCGAGAGAGTGACATAGTGGGAGAGAGTGGGGGAGGAGCGGGGGCCGGAGTGTCGCGACGACCAGCGCAGCGCCGCCACGGGGCGGAAGTACGTCACATGCTGGCGGCGATAAGCGGCCGTGAACTATGACCCCAGGCAAAAAAATACGATGGACCCAAATTCCGAGCGGGACGATAACCAAAACGGAGTGTCAGTGCCCCCGCGGGTCTATAAAAATCGCTGCCCTCGAGTATCAATCGCGTCTAAATGAGTCGGCATCGGCTCTTTCGGCAATCCACATTCTCACATCTACATACTACCCAGCAGGCCACCTAAGGGCGTGGGGCAGGGGGTGAGCTAACACTAACATGCGCTATTAATTACCGTATAAAATTCAACGTAACTACGACTCAGGCCCGCTTTATACGGGGCATCAAATTACACAATTTAAGACTGCATGTGTTTCTAAATCTGGCGCGCAATACTTAATGAATTAGAGCAGGGGTTATTTTAGTAGCTCGCGCTCATGTGTTCGCGCATTTGTTCTTGCAATTCACCGCTATACACGACGCAATTGGAAATGCACGTTCGTACATGCATCAGATTGTGTAATTACGAGCCACGTGTATTATGGCCTTGATTGTTGATGAGCAAGAACCTGTAAAATATCATCATAAGGGGACCTTTTTCTCCAACTTACACGACACTATAGATAAGCCACCAATTC
Source organism: Ceriagrion tenellum (assembly GCA_963169105.1). Classification (NCBI taxonomy): domain Eukaryota; kingdom Metazoa; phylum Arthropoda; class Insecta; order Odonata; family Coenagrionidae; genus Ceriagrion; species Ceriagrion tenellum. The sequence goes on from OY720638.1 coordinate 64,290,397, forward strand.
CATCTATTTTGCTACCATATAAACGACCAGAGATAGAAGAGTCGTGCAGGAATCATGCGAAACAAGATTTTATACTGCTACGTTGTAGATTAACAAACAGTAATTGAGGAGCAAATTAACTAATTAGCAACTTGCATTCCATCGACTTATCTCCATTATGGTCTCATCGTTTGTCTCTCGTTCCTTCGGGAAATGACCACGGCTCGGAACTTAGACATGAAGCAAGATCCCTTTGCGAAACATTTTGAATGAATTTCGACGATTTCACTCGGGCAGAGAGTCGAGGAGGAGGCTCATTTTCGGCGAGACACCACTGCCTTTAGGTTTTCATCAAACTGTATTCTGGGGAGACTCCTACAGATAAGATTAGGAAGGCAATTTTGCACCAAAGTATAGGTTTGCTATCAATGCTACAGATACTATTCGAATTAATTTACTTTGCAGCTGTGTAAACGACCAGAGAGAGTCACGCAGAAACAAAATTTATCGCCAAGATTTTCAAAATTAGCCTCTTTCAAAAAATACTAATTTTGTTCCACCTAAACGTATGAATTCGTTAATTCTCTACATTGGCTTCAACACATTGTCCACTTTAAATACACACACTTTTGCTTAAATTTTGAATAAATCGCCGTGTATTTGGACAGCTTCTACTATCGCAACAATAAACAGCCCAATTAAAAAATGTCTCCCAACGACCTGGAGGCATGCAACATCACACTTAAGTGTTTCTCGGAAAGGATAGTTACCACAATGAACCTCTCCCACGAAACACACAGGAGTTTTTTTATTTGCGGTAATTGTCACTACTTTGATCTCAGACAGTCAAAAGGGATTACAGAAGCTCCTAGATAAGTTTTGTGAATCAACGGAGAGAATGGAATTGAAGGTAAATGCGTGCAAGACTAAAGTAGTAGTTTTTGATAAAGAGAATGGGGAGGATAACTGTATGATGAGGGCGAATGGTGAAGTAATTGATCAAGTGGATGATTTCGTTTACTTAGGTAAGATGTATGCAAAAGATGGAAGAATTGATGAGGAGATAAAGAGACGTGCGAATGCTGGAAGGAAGGTGGTAGGTAGCATGTGGAGCATATCAAGGAATGAGTGCTTGTCTAAGGAAGCGAAAATTGCCGTGTACAAAAGTGTACTTCTTCCCAAATTGCTATATGGTAGTGAAACATGGGTATGTCAGGATAGACATAAGAGTAGACTAAACGCCGTGGGTATGAGTTATCTGAGGAGTATTTGTGGCAAAAGTAGGATGGATAGGGTCAGGAATGAGTGGATCATGAATGAATGTGGGTTAAATGCTCCAGTAATGGACGTGTATGAAAGGAGTGTGCTTCGTTGGTTTGGCCATATTGAGAGAATGGATGAGAGTAGAATAACGAAACAGATATATGAGAGTAGAATGAATGGTGTGAGAGGTAGAGGTAGGCCGAGAAAGTTGTGGTTGAATGTGATTGAGGAAATTCTTAGGAGGAGGAATATAAGGAGTCTTAAAAACAGGAGGGCGTGTATGAAACAGTGTATGGGGGTGAATGAGGCAAAAGAGGTTTGCAAGGATAGGTCAGAATGGAGGAAATTATTGAAGCAGAGTTAGGTGTACAATTATGTATCAAAGAGTGAAACATTTTGACTGTGCCTACCCCGGAAGGGAACGGCGTGATGGGTATGTATGCATGTCACTACTTTTCAAGTGAGATGCAAAAGAGCAATTATCTTTCGGGAACTTTTGCTGGTCCCTTTTGGGCTGCAGAAGTCATGACGTATCAAATTTTCATTGGCTGAAAGACTTCAGAGGTAGCACCTTCAATTATGGATGACCACTATACAGCAGCATGAATATTGCAACTTATTTCTTCATATTTTGAGCAGCTGGCCGCATAATATGATCGAAATTATCATCTAAGAGGGAGAGGACACTGCACTACGTCATAATGCAAAGAGTGCGGCTGAAATTAGCTGGGCACACCTCAATCCGCGCGGAAAGGTACAGAAAATTACTGCGACACGTCCGCCAAAGCCGCTCAACGAATGGATCACTACGCAAGAGAGACACGGGCAGCGAAACATGAGTTATATTGCAGGGAAGACACAGTACGGAGGCCATCCAACGCGAGTGAACGCGGATGGAGAGCGAGAGAAGATAAACTGAGAATAAAAAGAAATCAGAATAAAATCATGCACTTCGCCAATCACTTGGCCAAAACGGAATGCGTTAAGCGAAGAATTGCTAAGAAACGCAACGCGAAGAATTGCTAAGAAACGCAAAGCGAAGTCTAGAAACCCGCGCTCCGCAAAATAAAGGCGAAAAGACAAAAACTAGCCCCAACCAAACAGAATTGACCAGACCAGAGACGTTTAACGTACACATAGGACGCAGGATTTGCCAACTGATGGTGGAGGCAGTCATCGAAGCGTCGGCCAACCACTACCTTACCTGTTGGAAACCCCAAGAAGACTTCAATAACAATGTTCAAGGAGATTCGAAAATAAAATAATTAAAGCACCACGAAGGGTTACATGGATGGATAGAGACTTTTCAGAGTCGACCGACAACTGAGGTCATTTGCGTCATTTAGGACGGTTATGAATGAATTATCTCATTGTTCACCATATCGACCTCCATTAACATGGGATGGTTTTCTCGAGGTAAGGTCGTAAATATAATAAAAACAGCAAATCTTATTTATAGCCCTGAAGATCGAATAACTAAAATTCCGAATAATTAAAATTAAATTTATAGCCCTGAAGATGGAATAATTAAAATTCCGAAACGTTGGTGAAGATTTGCTGTTTTTATTATATCTACGACCTTACCTCGAGAGAACCATCCCATGAATGAATTAATTGGGAATAAGGGGAGCGGTTAACAAGAAACCCGAAGTCGGCATTTGAAGATGAAACGCGCTGTACCTACAATAAATTTCTCAGTGAATAGAACCAAGTTTTATTATTTCAGTTCCGAAATCAAAAGCCTGGTCTAAACGAAATGCAAGAAGAGGCTCACAGTTTAACGTCCCACTGCACGGAGCACTGCGCTTGAAGAGTCCTCCACAGAGCATCCAAACACACGTATCGATACTCAAGTGAATATCTCCACGACTGCTGGGGTTCGAACGCGGGCGCTATCGACTGTAAGCCAGTACCTACTACTACTGCCATACCAATAAGAAACCAAGGTTAAACCATTAAACAGAGGTGGGGAGACAGTGAATAAATGAAATAAAAGGGGGAAGTCTGAAAAATGTAGCGTATGAAGCCTAAAAGGAAAAACCTGAAAGGATAAGTACTTCAAGCGAAGTAATTGTCGCAGCATAACGCAATCAGACTTTAAGTCCCAGGAAGGAAGGCACTAATTTAAGATCTCGAGATGGAGAAAGCTGACACTCCAATCAGCCAGAATTAAATGAATTAGGCAAAGAAATGTGGGGAGAGAACTGAAGACGGCCAAGGAAATACGGAGACAGGAGTATGCCCTGTGGTGCCAATGGGAGACCGGGAATGCTAGTAAAAGAGGGAGGAATGACAGCTAAGTAGCTGAGTTGGGTATAATTCACGCAAGAGAAGAAGTTACTATTTTAAATATAACTGGATATTAAGTCGCACCTTCTACGAGTGCATACCTTGGATAAGTAGACGACAGAAAAATGGTTCTCCCCGCGAATTGTCGCCGAGTCTGCGTTTCTCAGGCTTCCTGACGGGTAAGAAGATTTCCATCGTCCTCACGGAGACGACGACCCTGAAGAAGACGAAGAAGTCGTTCCACGAAACGTCGGGAATGGCGGAGAACTGTCTCGGTGGGATAGCTCAAGTGACGCTAATTTAGAGGGGAAAATAGTTTTTAAGTTGTTCTTCAAGTCGTTCTTTAAGTCATTCGTCGACACAATAGCTTGAATTACACACGCACAAGACTAGTGCTAAACAATAGAAAAATCCCCAATTGACATTAACTCCGTATTCTTAATCGCGGAAAAAACATTACGGAGATGCATATAAAATGGTATCTGAAGGATACTCGAAAATTACAGCGTCTAAGTTCGGGAGAACCGAAATATTAGATTTTCCTGATTTTATTCTAGACATTTAAGTCTAAATTCCCGGATTAACTTTCCCAGATTTCACGGTAGGTTTCGAATCCAAATACTTAATTCGGATTAGCCTAGATCGTCGGAAGTGACAACTACACTTTATTTGGTTGTTTCCAGGTCATACACCGCTAAGAATTCACCGAAACACCAACAGTTACTTACATGCTCACTTGCCTAATGCCAAAGAGCAAATCACTACTCATTGAGTGTTTTCAAACAACCATGTTTACACTTGGAAAAGAAATGGGAGGAGTCCGGAAATAATTGGGATTATAATTAATTGTAACTGACACCAGTGCGCAGAAAACTGGCAAGCTAGGTGATCAGCTCACGCGCACAGATGGCAGCACATCACCTGGACCGTGCTCAAGGCAATTTTACCGCCCAGGATGGGAGCTCCCTACCCGCACACTACTGCCAGTCAAAGACGATCCGTCATCAAAACCGTCACACATGTAACTACGACAACCCATTCCGCAACTTCAAGTTAAGGCGCGCGACACCGGGTATCTGACAGAGACAGCGAGTACTGTTTCAAGCAACGCTCCGAAGAAACAAATGAGATCTAAAGAATTCAACATGGCGGAATAAAGGAACAGATTCCTGTACGATCATGGAGATTTAAAAAATCAATAAAAATTATTTGACAGAGTGGAGACGGAAAACGGACAGGAGAGTGCTTTTTTGAACTTAATTCATTCAGCACTGACGTTCAAATAATATCCCATGGGGATGGCGTTGGTATGGTGGTTCGAGCGCTGGCTCCCAATCCCGAGGGCCCGGCTTGGAACACCAGCGGTAGCAAATATATATTTTAGTGGAATACCTCCGTGGATGTCACGCGGAGAACACTCAGAGAACCCCGTCCGTCGAATGGAACGTTGTAGCGTCAGCCCTTGGCATCGTTCGTTTCAGTCTCGGATTTCTATCTACCCTTACCCAACTCCCAAAATAATCCTCCCCTTATCAGCCAACCCTCGTCCCAAATGGCGCAAACGACCTCATCTGTTCCAAAAGCCAACTAGTCCGTTCACAAACCATATACTAGGAAGTTAGTAAAATGATAACAACAGGAGATAGTAAATTTTAACTTATCAGGCAATACCTATTATAAATTAGGTGTTCATAACTATAATAAAATGCAAGACAGTAAATTACTAAATTGGTATTTACACCGACCAGGATTTCGACATATTATGTCATTATCAAGGTGTCAACCTGAGAAAGAAGAGAGCTTGTGGAATGAAAGCTGTAACTAGCTTTATTAACGTCACATAAACTAAATTAACGATCTAGGTTTCGACTCATGAAGTCATTATCAGGTGATAATACTTCATAAGGTAGGTGATACTTCATAAGTCGAAACCTGGGCCGTTAATAAAGTTTATGTGGAATCACTAAGCCACAGCTGATAAGCTAGTTCCACCAAGCTTCGCCTGACACAATCAGACTATATAGGGAAGGGAGGAGGGCTGCAGCCAACCAATCTTAAGATTGAACGACCAATGATGATGACATCATCTTCAGGTCTGAAAATAATGCGCCACACTGAAACCTGAATCGAATAGAATTATACCTTTAAACTGGAGGAAAACTGCAACTTCGTTTTTCATCAAGTTCTAATTCCACAGGATCACGCCCGAAGCTTTCATTTTACTTCTACTCAGGGGACTCGATTAAAGTTTGCCTTTATTTTAATATGAGAGAGTGCGATTATCTTACACATGCATCCAAGCACTTAAATGGTGTTCAATGGCCCAAAGTATTCTTATAAGCAATATTTCACGGAAAGAGCTCACTAACTCTGTAATACAGATAGTGGTTAACTTGGAAATGCATGCTTCCGGTCATTTCGATACCATAACCCTTTGAGTGCGGTATGACGTGATACCACGTCATGGTTGTCTTTACGCTGGTACTGATGATGTGATACCACGTCAAGGGTACTGCGAGTGTTCCAGCTTTCACTACGGAACTTTCAATAGGCCCCCTAATGAAAGCTGGAACACTCACAGTACCCTTGACGTAATACCACGACATCAGCATCAGCGTAAACACAACTATGACGTGATATCACGTCATGCCGCACTCAAAGGGTTAAATTTAGAGAGACTCGATCCTACTGTGGTTGGGGGTGCTGGATCACCCCCTTCATTAAGTTTGAAGGTTGTAAGTTTCTCCACAGCTCACTATTTCACTCCCCTTGCCAAATGGCCCTTAATGAAGCACTAGAAAGCACTACTACACTGAGTAGCAACGCTATTTTCGTGATACCAATCACAATTTTAGAGTTAATCCAGCATAACTATAATATGAGAATTGTTTCACGAGTGTAACGATTTCTTTTAATTCAACAGTAGTATGTCCACTTGCTCTTACACTTCGCTGGATGTAAGGACACCACGAAGGAAGACACGTGGTAAAGAAGGGTAGGGAGCAGACAATTGGTGTACAATAATGTCTCTCCACAGCCACTTGAAAGTACCCGATTCGGTGGGTGTTCCGGAGGAAAGTTCAACTCTAAGTAGGGTGAGTCCCACTGTATATCCTGGCTTGACTACAGAGACGTACGGTTACTTATCATTGAGGGATATTCTTTCCATCGAGCGAATTACGTTTAAAAAAACTCCAACGTATGTAAAACTGAAGAAACCAAAACTACTATCCATCACATGGATACATCACTCGTTTTGTCCTAGTTTATTGAACTTCAGACATGAGCCACCCAGAAATACATTTCTACAATAACTACAGTAGTAGCTTTCACTCACTATAAAGGTATATACATCCATTGCCGCGTCTCACGCAACTTTTTGCGATCTATAACACTCTCCACTTTAGACGAAAGCAGGCTTTATCACAGAAAAGTGAGAGCCAAGATCAACTTAAATGATTGACACATTAAAGAAAGGCTCACCGTCTCACGACACATTTTCAGAGTAATGTCTCCCTTCACTAACGATAAATTGTTCAAAGAGCCTCACCCTTTTTCGATTTTTTTTTCGCTAAGTCATAAACCTCACTTGTTCGTCAAAAAGAACTCTGTGGCACACTTCTAGTCACGCAATTAGCTACCCAGGGCAGCATTAATTTACAAAGGCAGAGGGATTTCCTCCACCTTTAGTGGCCGCCGCATCCACGGGAAAAACAAATTTTAGCGGCTCGGCCAGCCAGGTGACGCTGACACGTCACAACATATAAAGACGGTTTTCCATCGCCTGGGAGGTCTCCCGGTATTTCCCCTCACCGCCGACTCGTAACTTACGTAGAACAATAAAGAGAAGAGTAAGGATACACTTGAAAAAGCCATTAAAACGTGTCATAAAGCCATTCAAAGTGTTCAACGGTCAAGAACAGGATAAAGAATCCCTTATTTCATCTAAGTATTATTTTATTTATTTCCATGGACAGAAAAGGAAAACTATGAATGAATAACATTATGAACGAAATTATACCCATCAGTGAACAGTCCTAGTTCTTGTAAGGGGCCAGTGACGTATAAGGCAAGGTATTCCCAGCCGTATTTTACCACTCACCTCCCTTTCATGACCAATTATTTCCAGACCCTATCGCAATAACTTATATCTACCACAAACACCACGAAAGTACCCTATTCGGCGGGCGTTCACGTACTGTATGAGAGTTAGCTGTAAGGAAGGGCTTCACAGTCCTTATTCCGCTCACAATAAAGTCGCCATTATTGTTATTATTCCCACAGCATTCAGTCCAATTTTATGCTCACCATGGCAAACCAACGTTTCAACGTCATGCAGTAATGTCGGAAGGAATTCTTTCTACACTGAGATTTCCGCTACCCTAGACAAACACACATTCCTAGATATTTTCCGTTGTACTACGTACAACTTTCCTTCCAGCGTTCGCACGCCTGTTTATCCACTCATCTTCCGCAAACATTTGACCGAGGTACACAAAGTCGTCCCCTAGTTCAGTTATTTCTTCATCCTTCCTCCTCATTATACAATTATTCTTACCATTGTCTGAGCCACAAACATCCACTTTGGTCTTGGACGCGTTTATCCCCAAATCCATTTTTACTGTCGCTTTACACAAGTTATATAGGATCCCCAAACACCAAAGTGGGCTCTCACCAAGCAATACAGCATCATTTGCTTTCAACGACTCGCAAATTTGCACCTCAAACCACGGACATTATCGTTACATTCGCCACTCACTCACTTGACAACGACGAGATTCTCGACGGACAATAACCCCAAAATAAATACGAATACTCTCTCACGAAAAGAAATAAAATCTTACATAAGACGATCTCGGAACAACACACCCCACCCACTACGATGGACGCCGGAAGAAGAGACTTACCCTTCTGCACTAAAACCTCTAACGTAATACTCGAGGAGCATGTGATTAATTACACATGATAGCATTAGTTTTTATGTCACGGGGACTATGAAAAACAAAAGCAACGTTTTACATTTAACCATTAGAACAAGCGGTGACTTGAATAACATCCTAAAACGAAAAAAAAATACATCAACAAGGTTTATCCCAGAAAATAAGTACCGGACCAGCTCACCAAAATGAAACAACGTGTACGGGAGGAGAAAAACCTTCGCCTTTACTGAGGACGCCGCTCTCAGGCGATGTGGATCTGTGAACAAACCAAGCTCTCTGCAATTTTAAACCGACCTCGTAGGGAATTGTATTTTTCATTATGTGGAGCGAACTTTTTCATTGTGTGGAGATTACAGAAGCACACATAAGTTATAATTGTTCATACTCATATTTTTTTGGTTTCAAGTGTCAAAGATTATACATAAATCTGTACATCGAGCTGTTAGTAATTCTTTCATTTTTTTCATTTCACAGTTCCAGTAAAGATGAAGGAACTCTAGGCGGAACTACGAAAGTTTATAAATACGAAAATCAACCTACAGGCTGATTATTGAGGTCGGAGACGATTCACATTTTTTCGCCGTGCTTGAAACAATACTTGGGACGATTCACAACCAATCAATACATAAAACACGGGGGTAAATGAACTCTCTGCTAATGCATAGGAAGGAAAACGTCATAAGAGCCCAGGGTGAAATGAGGAATTAGGAATCCACTGCAGCCTTCAACGATGAAAAGACTTACGTTTGATGAATAGATTGTTCCACATTAAGTCGAAAGTGAGTGTCTCGTAGAGAGCGCCTTTGTCATACTTAGAGTCGTTTTGCTTGTCGTAATTAGGTTCGATGCGAGTGGATATATAGTCCCACAGCGACACATTTATCTGGTTGCTGAAGTAAAACTTGCATATTACATGACTGCTCAGTGTGCAGTTCTATGATATTAAGGAGAAAAGCTAGCAAAGGAAACGGCTTTGGGCTTTGATTAGAGGAAGTTATCTATCGCGGAAGGATTGAAACAGATTTATTAACTTCTCTTACAAGATTTTAATAACACGACCCGGGATTCGATACTTAGTGCCATCTTCAGATAAGATGACAAAATCAGATCATCATCACCTGAAGATGACACGAACAGTCGAAACCCGGGCGGTGTAGATAAAATCTAATGAGGGGAGTTAAAGATGTTATTTCAATTCTTCCGGGAGTAAATATAGGCTGAAATATTTATTCAAATATTATCATCTTACAACTATGAAAACTTCGCCAACACAAGAGATATGCGATGAAAACGACGTGCTAAATTATTCGCAAATGACTTGTCCATACAATTTTTAACGAAGCACCACTATCCTCTAACAACAAAAAGATAATGACAAGCTGATTTTCCTGAGAAAACGACAGATTTCACGCAAACTTGACGATGAGCTATCCTATGGCCAACATACCTTTCCTCTCGACAAGGAATTTTTCTTATTTTACAGCTTCTTTAGGACCTAGAGGACAAGTGATATTCTCTGTGTCTAACTGAAACACACCTGTTCAGAATTTTAAGCAACTAAGCCTAGTGTGCAGCATTCGAGTCTCCAGTGGCTCTCAATCAAATCCCTCTAAAATTTAGAAACATTATATGTTCGCGTGAAGCAGTTTTCAACGAAGCGCGCAGCTTTCCTTAGAATTGTATTGATTGTTTTAGTTAAATATTTTGGTACAGGGTCTCAAATGTTCGCGGCTTATTCGAGGTGTCGACTAACTAGAGCGAAATAGCACCTCTCATTTACTTTTTGATCGTATGATCTTTCTATTACACGCTTGTTAAATCCTTGTTTCTTTAATTATGTATCGCATATATTTTGTATGTGCGTACCCCACGATGACTGAAATTAAAGAAATTCCGAGATGGAAAGCTTTATCAGAAGACTCTTAGTATACTCTACACACAGAGTAAATAAGGCGTTAGTGTGAGGACTCCCGTAAGAAGTGTACAGTGATGCATTTACTAAGATTTAGTTGCAGCCTCCACTACTGGCACAACGAATGCAAGTTGTATAGGTCCGATGATATAACCGAGTCTACATGGTCGCAAATTTTGCGGTAGATGTCCGCATCATCTTCAGATAATCATACTTTACAGCCAACTCGAGAAGCAATGCTTCTACACAACGCACAGCAAGGCACCTATAGGGTGTGTGTGTCAGGGAAATAACAATTCACCAAAGTGTGCCACACTCTACCACAAAAAAGCTTTTGTCACGGCACCACACGCTCCGACGCACAACAAGACTCGGAACAAGGGGTAGCCCGGGGGGAGGGGAGATTGGGAGGAAGAGAGGGGGCCAGCCCTCGCCCATTCCTCTCGGCAGCGGGGTACAGACACAAGGGGCAGATGGCCTCTCGCGAAGAAATGTTCGGAATTAAGCATATCCACATACGTTTCCCTCCCTCAGCGGATTCTCCGGGAAAACTGCCACACAAGCATCACGACTCATGGTAGTTGGAGCGAGATTTTTCCCCAGTCATGCTATGAATCACATTCGGATTCCGTAAGAGGCTAGAAGTAAAGAGCTTGCTGGAGAAATTCAGAACTGGGTTGTTTCAGAGGGACACAGAGAATATTATCATGACGCCTCACTACATCTCTAGGTCTGACAGAAGAGATGAAATAAGAGAGATACATTGCCGAACAGATAGGTACAAAAACTTGCTCTTTCTGCGCACAATAACCAACCACAATTAACACTGAAGTAAACAAAATACACTCCCATAATACACGTCACCATTGCACCTCCCAAAGCCTTATCCGTTACATATTTTATATATCTTTTGGAAAAAGAATGGCTTTCCCCGGAATAATTATTGCATCAAAGAAAATAAAATATGTAACGTAGATTCAATTAAGTACTTAGGCGTCACCATCACTGAAGACATGTCATGGGGGAAACACATCAGGGAAGTAACTAGTGTAGCAAACCATAGATTAGGATTCGTAAAAAGGGTTCTAGGCAAATGCGATGAGAGAGTACGAGGAAGAAGCTATTTTACACTTGTCAGGCCTCATTTAGAATATGCCGCTAGTATATGGGATCCGTACGAGGAAGGTTTGATAAAAGAATTAGAGCGTGTGCAAAGGAGATCCGCTAGATTTGTTGAAGGCCATTATGATAATTGCACAGGTGTTACGAGTTTAATAGAAGAACTAGGATGGGAATTACTATCAGAACGCAGGTTAAAATTTAGGTTAAACCTTTTAAGTAAATTCGAAACAGAGTTGTTCACAGATGACGTTAGATATATATTGAGAACCCCAGCGTATTATGCTAGGTTTGATCATATTAACAAAATTAGAGAGATAGATTGTCGTACCGATAGATTTAAAATGTCATTTTTCCCTCGTACTACAAGAGAGAACAATAGGCAGCGTAGCAAAGGGATAGGTAGGTGAAATATAGTTAGAGTAGTCTGTAGTGCATGATGCATGTAATAACAACCAATAATCCATTTCATATTATGTAGATACTAACCGTCTAGCTGCATGTGACCATATTATCTAGCATGTGTCCATTAAATATCCTAGTTGCATGTCAACAGTGCATGTTTGGTGATCTTCACCCCCTGCCACACACCCTCGTGGTGGCTCGCAGGGTATCACGTAGATGTAGATATTTACACGGCTGGTGTCTTCACACCCTCTGCCACACGCCCATACGGCGGCTCGCAGGGTAGTATGTAGACGTAAATATTGTAATATAATTATTGGGTTAATAATGGTGTAGTTTCACGTGACTAAAAGTCTCAGTAATTAAAGAAATGTTTATGTGTAAGTCTTGAAAATGATTCATTTTCTCACGCCGCACGGTGAAAACACCGTCACAAATTAAGATGTATTTTCGATCCCGAAAAAATTACAGCAGTGAGTAATTATTTTTTTAATAAAGAAGTGAAGACATACGAACGACACAGGGTTAAATCTCTGACGAATTCTTGGAGTCAGAAACTCCACATATTAATTATTTTTTTTAACAAAGTTAACAACACATTAACTATTGATTATTATTTAATATTTTCATCATTCATTCAGGAGTGAAAAAGCGTGCCATAACTCATTGAAAATAGAAGGTGATTTTTGAAAATATCTCTAAAAGTTATGCGGGAGGTGGCTGATATTTTGGCAATTTTGGGAAGGTGAGATATTTTCCTAAAAAATGAGGTCAAATTTAATTACTTCGACCCAAAATAATATCCCTCTCAAACTATTGTAAACAGGAGCAAACAAATAGTTTTTCTCCCATTTTTCAGCGAGGCTGAGTTGTCTGCAAGACCGTAAATTTGTAAAAGAGCTGATTTTGGAAGGAACACGGAAGAGATACACAGAGAATAAGAACAAACCGCAGAAAGTGTAGAGCATACTTTGACTGAGCCTCCCAGGAGTGCAGAAGCGTGCCATATTCCATACTGTTTTTTTTGTTTTTATGTCAGATAAACGGCCATCAAAATTAATAATAACCATAACAGATAAATTTATGCCGGCTATTTTCAACGATCTACATGAATAAATCCCGTAACCTTTATCAAAATTACATCTCTAGTTTGTATGACTTTGATTGTAGTCAAACTACACATCGACGCCGCTCAATTATGATGAGCAAATATTCCACAGTTGAGGTGATTATGCTCGTTTTCTTTGCCTCTTAGAATTTCCAACTCTAGGAAGGAACGACTTCTTAAATCAACTCCTTCACAAGTTGTCAAAATTGACATTATTATTTCCATGTACTATTCGATGGCACAATCAGGAAAGAACGTGAACCTTGGTCACAAGGGGCCTTGGTCCACTGGAGCGGTTGTCGTGCCCGGAAGAAGGGGAGGCAGGGACCTCGTAGGGGTCACGAGGCCAAATCCCGACGCACTTGAGTCAACTGCAGAGTTGGAGTAGGCAGATGAAGCAAGGCCTAGACAGCAGAGAAAGTCAGGCGTGTGTTTGGGGCAAGGGGGATAAAACATATCGCTCACGAAACACGAAAGGGTAATAAGGGTGACGTAATAAGTCATCTGAGCGTCGGAAGAAAGACTGCGACAGCTGATGAAACGATGACAACGGAGTGAACTGGACAGAATGAAAGAGTACAGGGTAACATCATAAAATGGTATAGACAGCAGTAATAGTAACATACGGATAAATATGTGAAAGCCGAACAAGACCGTGACAGATTCCTGGCAAAGCAAATTACTTCTAAGCACACCAAATAAGTTTTGCTAACGGTTTACAAGACTATAAGCTGTCACACGAAGAAGGAAATCGAAGAAATGTGAAGACAAAAGTAGCTTGAATTACAAAAGAAAACGCAATTGCTCCAGCCCTCACCACGAAGAGGAGAAACCTGGCAACCAACTCAAACCAACAGATGACAGGGTAATCAACCCATAACCCTGTCGGCCCCAGTGGCGGCGGGGTAAAGTCCTCGCCTGCTACCTCCAGGGTCGCGGGTTCGAGTCCCGCCTGGGTAGAATATTATCTGCCCAGGACATGGATGTCTGTGTTTCGTCCGTTGTTACTGTTGTTCACCCGACGTAAAATGGCCTAATGTGCTGTATTCGGGACAGTGAAAATAAATAAATAAATAGATAAATAAATAAGGAAGCAGGGTTAGGGCGAACGGGGAAGGGAGGAAGACCCACCGAAAAGTATTTCACCCAAACGCAGGAAACAATTTACTTCGAAACCACGGAAGCCACGAGTATATGATTAGAAAAACAGATCTGGGGGTCTATTCTGTATCTCCTCGGAATTTCAGTCTCTCGACAGTGACGAAATTTTAGCGTCAGAGCCACGTAAAATTCAAAGGGGAACATTCGAAAGTTGAGATTTTTCGGGGAATTCGACGTCACATCCACGGATTTACCGAGGGTCGACCGTGTCGACTCCTTACTGAATAAGGCTCCTGAACCTAGAAAATGGAAACGAAACATGACTCGGGGTACATGGAACCCAAGAAGTGTGTACAGGAGCGGTGTTTTAAAGGAGTAACTAACCGAAGTATGGAAATCTAAAATCTTCTCACCGGAAGTGCAAGAGACCGGATGAAAGGAGTGGTACATTCGACACAAAAACCCACAGTGTGGAAAAGCCGTCAACAGTCTACAGCGGAAAAGACATTAACAGGATTGAATTTGGAGTTGCTTTCATAACAGACGAAGAGTGAAGAATATTATCTAGGATTTTGAAATCAATAAATGAAAATAATCCGCCTTTTGAGACTGAAAACAAAATTCCTCAATCCATCTATTATAATAGATCTATGATAATTATGTTACTACTATAATATATAATAATAAGTAATATATTACTACTATAATCCATCTATGATAATTATCAGGGTTCTCTCATCACTAATCGTGACGTCATGAATGTCACCCGAAGACAAATATGAAGCTACCAAAGAAAGCATTTACCACAAGCATGAACAAGCATATAACATTTTACCGTCAAACGATCTCTAACAAGTCATTGGAGACCTCAACGCAAAAATTGGATGGGAGCAAGTATATTATGGTATAACAGGGAAACATAGTTAACCCGCTAACAGTAAATACAATGGAATGAACAGCAATGCGAACGAATTTGGCATTACTGTTCAAACCCTACACTAGCAGAGGCATAATAGTTATGTACACAAAGTACGCTAGAGAGGATACAGGCAAACTCGGAACTCCCCGAATGGATAATATCATGATCAAATACATCACGCCTCGATCGACAAAATCTAAGGTCATAGAAGTTTTACATCTATATGCTACCCTGCGATCCGACGCAGAGTCATGTGGCAGAGGGTGCTAGGACACAAGCAATGTAAGGTTGTAAATGGGAAGATTAGAGGGAGGTAAAATGGTGATGTAGACCAAGCAGGTTAACCCTACGTCCGTAGAGCAAGCATCTAAAAATTTTTAGAGTATAATGTGGAGCAGTGACAACTGATTGCTGATTTGAAACAGACCTTTGAAGGTATAGACAGAAACATATTAAATAGACTGATGCTTGACTTCCATGTACCACCGAATCAGTAGGGATTCAAAGCCATGATGATTACCACCCAGTGCCATGAGTGGACGGAGATTTAGCAAAGTATTTCAAATAATTAAAGGGCTAAAACATGGAGTTGGATTGGCACCATTGTATTTAAAGACGGAAAAGCAGAATTGGCACTAACGTCATCCTTCTATATATATATCAACACAGATCGTGATTTTTTATGATGACAGAAATGTCCTAAGATTATTATTATTAGTATAGGAATCATTATGGAAATTGGAAACAGCCCTTCTATATAAATCAACACAGATCGCGAATTTTTATGATGACATAAATGTCCTAAGATTATTATTATTAGTATAGGAATCATTATGGAAATTGGAAACAGCCCTTCTATATAAATCAACACAGATCGCGAATTTTTATGATGACATAAATGTCCTAAGAAGATTGTTAGTATTATCAGTAAAGGAATCTTTATGGAAATTGGAAACAGCTTCTAGGGCAATTCTAAGGGTAAAGGAAAACATACCACGGTAGTGATGCAAAATAGAAAGCAGAGAAACTAACACCAAAAAAGACAACGATAAAATTGGTGACTACGCATTCGAGATTATAAACAAGTTTACCTATTTGGGCTAAAATATCTCCTCAGAAAATGGTTCGAGCACAGAAACGAAAAACTAATATATGCAGTGAACCGAAATTTCTTCCTGCGGCCAATTTTAAAATCCATAGGTTTACACATGAAAGATTTAACCATACATACAACACTCATCTGCACAGTACTGTCATAGGGCAATGAAACAAGGACGACGACTAACTCCGCAGAGCTGTTTGACAGATGTGAGAGGAAAGTTTGAAAAAATCTACAGGCCTCTGTAGAGCGAAGATACTTGGAGAATCCGTAATAAAAACTAAAAATACAAATTACACAAAGAACTTAGTTCACCTACCAACATCAAGAGAATAAGACTTTGATGGGCAGGACATGTCCTGTGGATGGCCGAGGAACAGGCAGCCAAAATATTCACTGGGCAGATGGGAGGGAAGAGAACAGTGGGAAAATCAAAGGCTACGTGAGAAGGCACTATCAAAAAGGATGCACGCGAACGATTAAGGGCAAAGAACTCAGGCGACTGGCACTGGATAGATAAATGAAGGTAGAAAATTGGACATGTTTAGACTCGACTTTGGCAGAGATGAAAAGATGGAAACGAGACGAGAGCGGGGTGACAAATGGTACAAATTCTGTGGGTCACGGGAGAAGTTAGTAGGAAAATTAAGTAAAAAAGGTAGCAAAAAAGCTTGAGAACGCAGTTTGAGAGAAGTACGCAAATGGAACCAAATACTAACATAAGGCGAGCATCATGGGAATAATGGCGGTAGAGCAGCGAGTAGGGCACGTAGTGGGGTCTTTAATTCCGTGTTTACAGTTTTTTAATAAAGAGCATTCCGATTATATGGCGTGAAAATAGTATTATTGACGAGATAAATTAGAAATCGACCCAGAATAGATTAAAGTTATGAAGCAATAGCCATTGCAGTATTCAATTGACTTATTTAATAAATTAGACACCATAACTCCACCACCTTATGCATAGCACGAGGGAAAACGCTATTATTGGTAGAAATCTGGCAGACAGACGACATCTCGGAGAGTGAAATTGTTCCAAAACCGTTCAGCGAGTATAAAAAGGAAAGATCCAACCAAACTGGAGACTGAATACGGGTAGTTATAAGCCATGAGAAAAATCATTCAAGAGACCAGACTGGAGTGTGTTTAGTGATCAGTTACATTCCTTTATCAAATAAATCTTTTGCACGCACGTACTAAGAGCCACCTAATACAAAAGTCAATTCAAATGTCAAACTCGAAAGACAAAGAAATGGGACCGTGTTCAGGGATTTCATAATAGGTGGAGATTTCAATGCCTCCTCTTTAGATTGGAGGTAGCTACACGCCTAAGGGAGAGACAAAGACTTCCACGAAGTCTGCTAAACACGTTCTCATAAAATGGTACTCCTCAGATTGGTAAAATAACTAATTGAGGGGACTATATTCCTGATTTAATAAAAACACATACATCACCAGTTTACAAAGATGAAACCGTCGAGGAAACCGGCGACCATTGAGTAGTAACCGCAATGTTTTCTTAAAATATCAATTAAGTTTTTAAACATAGATGAAACCTAAAAAATGAAAAAGACTGATTTCAATGTGAGCAAAATTAATCTAAAATTTATTTTTCCAATAATCACGCGTAAACCTATGCACAGAGAAAACTTTCCCTTCAATCATACGGTCGGCGGTCGGACAATACATCCCTAGAAAAATAAAAATAAGAGAGCACCAAAGAAAGATGGTACATGCCATACGGAATTTAAAAATACCACGAAGAGTAGGCTACGGCAAACCGTCATTATAACAACGAAAAGGAGTATAGCACGACGAAACGATAAAATTTTTTTAATTTTTAAAATACAATTTACGAATCCGCTTGAAGGATGCGTATCACAACGCTTTCATGGGATTTAAAAGAACACTAGTAGTAGAAAAGTTACGGAATAAAACAAAAAAATACTTGGATACTCCCGTGGGAAATGCAAGGCAAATATCAACAGTTAAAAAATAAACCAAAAGAAGGGAAATATCAACAAGTAGTTTGGGCACAGATAATTACTTGTAAATACTAAAACAGGATAAACTCATACTTTCAAGGCGATTTTACAAAATCAATACAGAAAATATTCGTCGTGGTAAAAGACAATTTGCGACGAGCATTAAAATTTGTTGGGTTAGACAAAAACGATATTTATTCGATTACAGAATAATTTAGTGACCGTGTACCTGGGGGAATGTTTTAGCCAGCGCCACCATTAATGAAGTCAATGGCTTTACTAGGGGTCCAACAGGGAAGTATCATAGGCCCACTTTTATGGCCGATATATGTTACCGACATCCGTTAAGTAGTTGAGAGTAAGTTCCAATTACTTGCAGACGATAACATACAATAGAAATCTCCTCCCTCGGGTGTTCATGGGAAAGAGCTCTCCAACACCTCTTTGTTTTAATTTGCCGCAAATAACCTTAGTCCGACACTTTCAAACTGCTCCTTCATTACTGAAATGCTATGGTGTATCCAATGAATGGATAATGGAAGCAAGGATCGGTCGTTCGCAACGTTTAGCGTGAGCCAAAATTGGCATGGAAGGGAGAAAAGGCATTACGTCTCTCACGCAGTGTCACAATCTGTAACTTCATACCTGTTAAAGGAGCGGATTTTACCATAAAAGCCCGGCAATCTAGAGACTAAAATGCCCACTCAACCGTCTTCTCAGGCGAAACATAATGGCATTATCCAGGAGGAAGAAGATTATTAAGATTCGATCATACCATTGTCCAAACGACAACTTTGGTTAACAGATAAATTTAAAGAGTACATCACAGATTATGGAGAAAAGGCAGACTTGCGAATGCCAATGAATTTATAGGAATAAGGAACATTGACGCATCATCACTTCACTACCGACCGAAACGAATAGGCTGAAAACGGAAGCCAGGTAGATAACGCGATGGCCGGGCAACATAAAGAACGCAGGTATGAATCCAATCTCGGGCATGAATTCCGTTCATCTAAGTATTAAGGCTACATTGCGCAACAGTGGCAGTGCCCAAAACCAAATGAAGTCATTCCAAATTCGAAGCGAATGTGTTGAAGCTCGCTGGGGCACTATTGGTGAACTAGCCAGTTCACATTTTAGTAACTTTTCAAGTTAGTCGGAAAAAAATTCTCCGACCACATTTCTCCCAAGTGCATCTGTCTATACAAAGAAAATCACCACAAGTGAGATAATAAAAATTATGCAAGAATTATATGATAAAATTTTCGTTTCAATTAAAGGATTTTATTTACGGAGGTACGATCTCCTCCCACGATCAAAAAATTAAATTTGAAGTTTAAACGAAAATCAAAAACAAATACGCGTTTTGTTTACTTGTCATGATATTTGTTAGCCACCATTATTATAATATGAAACATTCTTTTGCGTTTATGGGAAAATCTGTTCATATAGAATCGCATTATTTCGAAAAATATGTCAAGTGCCATAAGGCTGCACGTTAAAAGAGCATAGAAGCCAAATCGGTAACATGCAATTTTATCACTATAATCTATCCTCCTGAGACCTCGGGGAAAAATGGCTATAATAATAAGATAGATCGAACGCGGTTACATAAGTAGATAGCAAGTCTTATGTTCTTTTACAATTTTATTCACTTTCTGATATTTTATGAATAAATTACAACATAATTAAAAACTAACCGAAGCAAGAACCTAAAAAAACATGAAAAATTATTTTCAGGATTCAAGAGTGGCAAAATAATGTCAACTTGTAGGACATTCGCTCTCTTTAACTTAGTATATCAGCTATTTTTAGGACACAAATCCAGCTACACATGACGTCCTTCTACGAGAGATCAGGTCTCAGGAGGCGATAGATATTGCTAACAAGTACATGTACACAAATTTTCACGTAAACCACTGCATAAACGAAAATCGCCCAACCACCTTAAGGTAGTTTGTGCGAAATATCATTTTGTCTAGAATCAATGAATTTGGTCTCATTTTAAAGAAAAATATATCACCCTTCCATTCATAAAAACCTTCCATGGCATAAAAAATTCAACCCCTTAGCACATTACTTTCCGAGATATTTGCCAAGAAATACCAGCCCTTTTATAAGGAAAATGGTACGTGTATGCACTTCAGAGAGACCTTATATTAAAAATGAGGCATTTCCTACACTTAGATCTCGTCAAAAAAGCAAGTGCGTAGTTTCTGTGTTTTATCAACTATCACTGAAAATTAATCATATTGTCACCGCTGTAAATTCTTCGGGATCCCAAAATACCTTCCGTTTTGATGCAGTTTCAAACGTACCGTGTGAAAAAAATGAGTCAAGTTAAATACTTATTTAGATATTTTCATTTGATTACTTGCAATGTCTGCCATTTAAAACTATTATATTGCACCATTAATAATGCAATGTTTAATTCATGTGTTTCACAGTTGGTGCAATTAAAACGTAAACATCGAATATGGTGCCTATTATGATTAGGGAACTATCTCGCGCGCACTACCTTAAAGGGAAGAGGTAAGTCAGCAAAGGAGCCTCGACGATACGGTCTCCGACCGCAGACGCGGGCAAGGTGCAAGGTCGTAGAACATGGAACCCTACAGGTAGCTCACAATAGGCTTGCGTACGGGGAGAACGAGAGTGGGCACTTGAGTCCCGAGAGGTGGCCCTATTGAGCAGCAGACCCCCACAGAGCCCATTGGGGCCCTTGACCGAGCGAAGCCTTCTACACCTGTCAACAATTACACCTGTCACTCGCCACTAGCTTAAAGGCAGCTTTTCACAGTACCCTATATTGTACAAACGAATATATGAACTTTTGCAAGAGCAAAATTGTGCCAAATAAAGCGGCAAATTGTATGACTGTCTGAATGACTTAGCAGGAAATAGAACCTGCTCTATTTCCATTTAGTTTCTTGTACATTCTATGATATATTCGTTTGTACAATAAAAGGTACCGTGTAAAGCGACCTTAAAAGAACTTCTATCGTGATGGTCATTTAATAACAAATCAGATGTCGATAATCCAGATAAAATAACATCGAATGCCGGCCCCGGTGGCGACGGGATAAGTCTTCGGCTATTAGATCCGAGGGTCTCGGATTCGAGTCCCGCCTGGGTGAAATTTTCACCACTCAGGTGGCATGGGCAATTGTGTTCTTCTACTGTTGTAGTTATTCACCCGTTATTCACGACCAATTTTGCTGTTCCCGGGCCAATGAAAATAAATGAATATAAATCTACACTGGCTTAAAACAGGCTAAACATTACCAGCTAAAATGAAATGCTGAACCCGCAACAGTTGCTGCAAAACATCAAATTCGAATCATTAATGACTTTAGGATCCTATAGAACGGAAAAATATTTTGCTAAGGTATATGGGAAAACATAAATTTCACATTTCACCATTTCTGATTATTAACCATTTTCAGTTTGTCGCAATGTTACACATGTTTCTTCACCTGTGCATTCTAAACATACGAGATAAGCAATCGTTCGTCTTTTCAAGAGCCACGTTGACAGCCAAGACCGCCAAACTCTTCTCGATACCGACAGCATTGGCGTCGAGTTAGCGCCGAACTATCAGAGCGGCGCAGTACTGCTTCTCGCGATTCCCAGCCTGTCTGCACCCACGTCTTTTTACTTCAGCTGTCTAATGGTCGTACACTTCCATCGGTGAGAAAAATCTTTTCCGCCAAAATATTTACAATCTGGGACGAAAGAAACAACAGTAACTTCATTAAATTTTCCTTATTTCTTCACAGGGTTTTCCTGTGCCGTTTTCCGCATATGGTACATTAGTAAAATAGAAGATATAATTCTGGGGGCAAGTTCCGAATAAATACCACTTCATATTGACGGGTTAAGCAGGATATCACAACACATTAATACATAAGAATTTGGAACCAGTTAAAAGAAAAACAATTGACATTTCCAATGACACCAAAATTTCAGCCATTAATTGCCATACTTTTCGAGAAATTAGTAAACCATCATCCGTTATCCACAGGATAAGGGACGTCTGAGCGCTGCAGTGCGGCATTAATAAAATAATAAGGAAGATCTGACGCAAAAATCGCGAAGGAAATTTAACAGCGTGTAGTTTGAAGACTTCCTTAATCATTTTTTAAAATGAAGTAACCACTTACTGCGATGTTTACAATGAAAATATAAAAAATATACTGTGATGGCATTCTAAGCGTGAAACGAGGAAAAGTCAGTCAAGTCAAAGGCAAAAATATTAACATATAGTAATATCTAAAAGGCCCAGGCATAATCAACAAATTATTGTCGTTAATACCACAATCTAGCTCCCTGATTCATACAAATGCTAACATTTTCAAATGAAATTAGAATGTGATCTTTGTCTGGAACATCGACAAATCCCGCTCCTAATACTTGATTACAACTAATGAGAGTTACGATGCGTAGGTCGGCGATTTAGGAGCTCTCTGAATTTTCATTGAATGACCAATGAACGTCGTCGTCCCATTAACGGGCTCCGTCATTTTCAGTCCCGCGCCGACTCCCAAGATCAAATGATACCCTTTCTGGGCCTCTCATTCCCTGACTGACCGCCTTGCCCTCATCGATGCAATTTTTTTCTTTAAAATATTCAATGGAAGCAATAGATCACCAGTACTTCTTTTTCTTTCATCTCAATCGGTTCCCTCGCGAACGACGACGTGTGTGGACGGGTTCACTTCATTGCCCCACCCTACGCCTCTCCGTCTTTAAACGGTCTTTTACATTGAGACACCAGTCTCCGCCCAACGCCACGATGATAAGTATCCCTTAATTAAGCCTTCAAATTTTCCCCTTTCAATCGCATTCCTCCTCCTTCCTAATTCTACTCTCGTATACCGCTCGTCTATTTAAGTCACTTTTGGCTCTTCGCGCAATGATACTCTCGTTACTTGATTAGTTTAGATTATTCGCCTACCGCTTGCATTTGAAAAATACACTTTATTTTGTATGTGCTCACTGCCATCAAAATATAGGCATTAATAAATGAGAAGATATGACTCTGGGGACAAGTGCCGAACACATATCACTTCATATTAAACGGCTATGAAGGATATCACAACACATTAATTTCAGAGAACTTGGACACATTCAAAAGAAAAGTTATTGACATGCTAATGACACCAAAATTTCAGACATTAATTGTAAATACTTTTCGAGATATTAGCAAACCATACTAATAGCTCGAATGCTGGCATAGGACATGACCCAAGAACAAAGGCTATCACCCTCGACTAAATAATACACAACCGCTCCGGGAAAAAAAGCATCAATTCAAGCTTATGAACGCAAGTATTCCAATTTCAAGGGAATAGAGCTCATTAGGACCAGAGTAATGATAATAACTATTAATAAATTTGAAGCGGTCCTTTGCAATGCCAAAAGAAGATTAAATCAAGGAAGTTAAGGTGACGGTGGTGACCATGGGGATTAGGAAAAAAAGGGCAAGAACAAATCAGAGAAAAGAGAGAAACAAAACAGAGAAATAAAAGAAAAATGAGGTTCTTGGCACGTATGGCTGAGGCGCAAGGCACTCCACGGAAGAGGAGATGCGCCGATACGAGGCTTTTTAGACATGGGTATGGAAAATAAGGGATAGGCTAGGCTGGGAGATGAGGAATGCCTCAGAGAAAAGCTGGACTTAATCCGGTAAAAGACGCACGTAATCTATAGGTTTAGTGTATAGCTAACATAGATGGGTGTTCCGCCAAGCCTGCGAGCGTTAAGAAAAATCAATTATTTAGCACTGAACCTTTGACAAGTTGATAATACCCACATTGCCCAAGACAGACAAGAAAACTAAAAACTTTAACGAGAGGCATGGAAACACAACAGAGGCAGTTTGTGCGCTAGGTAGGAATGTTCAATTGGGTGTTCGATTTGAAACACAACGAAAGTATAAACATTGCATTCAGTATAAACGCAAGTATAAACATATCCACTTTACAAGGTACATTTTATATTAAAAACGATTGTCTCATAAATTGCTCAAGAAATATAATGGAATTATAGCAGGTTCTATTTCCCGCTAAGCCATTTACATGATCATACAATTTTCCGCTTCACACGGTACAAGTCTCCTCACGAAAGAGTTCATACATTCGTTTGTATGATAAAATCTACCGTGTAAAGCAGCCTTGAAAATTGTTTTGACGTACCTACGCCTGGTTATAACTACTTTAATTAACTTCAACGGTATATAGCGGGGTAAGCGGGATAAATATTTATGGGAAACATTGATAGCAAAGGTTCACGACATCATTAACTAACATCCACAGTAAAAAAACTCCACAAGTACACAGCACGAATAGCTCAATCCAATAAACGTTTAGGGACAGCTGTTCCTTCATTACGGAAGGCAAATAATACATAAGCCCTGGAATGGTAGATGAATGAGCCGGCAACTTGGAACACTCAAGCATGAAAATAATAAAGCATAATAGAGGACGCAATTACAATAAGAAAAATGCACGAACACAGTTACTTGGGATAAGCTTAAATCTCAAGTTACCTCATGGGATGAGAACTTAAACAGCACCCTCTCCATTGATGAATAGCCGGCCAGGCATTGAAGTGTCCAGAAGCATGGGTATACAAAATTCACAAAGCAAATACAATGGGATGTACTTCGAATAGAATAACCGAACAAATTTGAGAAAGAGGGACCGTGAAATTAGATATCATGTAGTTACGACTGCCTATTACAAATGAAAAACAATGAATAACAGCGCACGGTTAGCAATATCTGAGACTGTCATTAACTTCCCGTCACATTATATACTACGGCAATGGATAATAGATGAAATGTAACCTTTTAAAATTACCACGAAAACTCATAACAGACACATTGTCTGCGTTCAACGTAAGGGCTACAACAGAATCTACAGTGTTCTTCCGCGGGAACCTACAATGAATTAAACTTTTTGTACACTATTACCAGACATCACCGGCAAAGGAATAAATGGCCAAAAACAAATATTATCGCCCTCGACTGAAGAATACACAACCGCTCCGGAAAAAAGCATCAATTTAAGCTCATGAACACAAGGATTTTGCCGCACGCAGTAGCATGTACTCGATGAGGGTA
Source organism: Ceriagrion tenellum (assembly GCA_963169105.1). Classification (NCBI taxonomy): domain Eukaryota; kingdom Metazoa; phylum Arthropoda; class Insecta; order Odonata; family Coenagrionidae; genus Ceriagrion; species Ceriagrion tenellum. The sequence continues at coordinate 64,315,645 of OY720638.1, forward strand.
TATGCACGCAACTGCATCAATCAGTTTAAAGGTTTTATCTACTCCATGGATCCACTCAGGCTCAATAAGCACAAACCAAAACAGTACGCATGCAGAACAAAGCTGCCCCCGCACTTCAAGAGACGGGTACCTTAGTTGTAAGCATCGGCCTCAGCCATTAAGTGAGGATAGCTCGGCGAACAATAACCCCCCACGGTCACAACATCAACAATTGATGAGCTGCTAACCATGCCAGCTAATAAAAACGTCAAAAGTTTCTACGATGAAAGATGAAAGCACCACTGATTCGAAAAGAAACATATAACAAGACATATATGTACTCATACAACGATATGATGAAGACACACATACTTCGCGAGACGTAAAATTATAAAAATTCTACCGAGTTACCGATGCACTTACTCAATCGTAGCGAAAAGTTTAAGCGAAGTTATTCTTACCCAAAAGGCAAGCCTACAACCCTATAGCATTACATGACCATTCAGACTCACGCAAACTGAGATAATTGACTAGAAAAAAGAGTAAACAATGATATCTGTAATTCTACGAGACTTGATTCTTAACATAAATCATATCTGGCAAAATCGTATGAACGTATGCATATCATACTTAGGGATACAATAGGGATTTACAATGCGTCAACAAAAACCAACACCCTAAGTACATCAATGAAAACTGATGAACGATACCAATAACAATTGAAATGTACAGATAAGTGATGAGGAGAACTTATAGTTCACTTACCTTAATCAGGCAAAACTTATTCACTTCTTAATAAGTGACAATATCTGTCGCACAAGTAGTTGCCTTCGTCCGCCTATTCAGATGGACTCCAACAAAATCCTGACAACTGAACCGTGTGGATTAATCCAGCGATGTTTACAGAAACTTACACTCCCTGTCCCACAATCACTTCACCCGCGGACTGCGACTGGTCACTGACGGCTCGGGAGCGACGCGCGTGGAGTGCTTCGAGTGTTTAGAGCCGTTCCGAATGGAGGCGATTACTTTCAGCGGCAATGTTACCAACACCCCGCATTTAGTTTAATCACTGTCAACGCACATATAATTCAAAACCATGCAATTGATCACATAATATTGTGCCATTTATCCTCTTAAGACTGGAATTTTTAGTAAATAATAATATTTTATGAATTGGTAAAGTTCTAGGAAAGTTGAAGAAAGGGGGGGCTAAAAGAAGAGCCATTCAGCCCAGCCTCACTTACTGCCGCGAAATTCTAACGAAAAACTTTTGAGGGACAAAATATTTTCTCTCTATGGAATATAAAATATGGCTACTCCACTTATTACTACCTTTTCATCAAGTTTAATGTTACTACCTTTATTGTAAATGTATGTAATGACAATAATCGCTACTGTCTTTTCATTACAGTGTAGCTACAATGTTAGCAATTCTTTAGCGGCAAAGGTATTTAAATGCAGGTAATCATTTAAATTAATTGATTTATTTATCCTAACTCTCGAATTTCAGAAATATTAACTGATAGATTCAGAACAGGTCAACTAAATTTTTGCTGCATATGCTGTGAACACATTTTGAAGATTATAGAGTGATTTATTCATATTTACATGTTTAAACTTGAAATCGACTTTTTGACTCATTCGGGCATCATTTGTTTTGTTGATAGGTTATATTTTCCCATATTCTACTCTGCTCTGCAGATCGAAAGCTACCTTAAATTAGATTTCAAGGGTGAGTAGGAATGTAAAACAACAACGTGGTACTACTCTGAACAATGGATGGAAAATTGTATCTTGTTAACGGAAGCAAGCTCGTTTGTTTTCAAACTAAATTCAATCAGTATTATCAGTCTCCAATGGGAATGATGTGAATTTCAAACTATTTGCTTTATTAAATAGTTTTCTCTTGATTTGACACTACCTCTGATATTTTTAAAATATTTTAATCGCTAATATAGCTGAGTTTGTAAAGCAATGTTGGAACGAAAATTTTCATAGATGTTTTTTTTCAAGATACATTATCTTATTCATAATGTTTCATATAAAATCACCATTCATGTATTACAGATAACCATGTTCTATGCTATATCATTCCAAAAGCTAAGATCATGACCCCATTTAGTTGTTTTAAACCTTACAAGAGATTATTATTAGGAGTCAAGTTTACCAGTGGTTAAATTTTAAGGTTTTTCTAGAGGAATGAAGCGCGAACTCAATAGCTACATCAATGGCCGAGTCCCCTTAACCTCAGTTAAAAAACTATGGCATTATTAATTGGTTGTTTTAGAATGGGTCAACACACCAGCAGAAGAGAAAAAAATCAAAACAAAATAAATAACTATCTACAGCCAGCTTATCAGGTTCGGTATTCAAAATATTATCGCGGCTAGGATATTAGACGTTTTGTAATATTTCAGAAATAATATTACAAATACTTACTTACGAACAATTTTTTTAAGTGAGTGCAATCTGACTTTTTAAAATCTTCAACCGTGCCATTTCCATACAAGTTCACAGTAAACCTACTGCCGAACGAGTGTGCGAAATAATAGATTGGCAGTCTTTGTTAGACACCTTTTCCAACAGTCGTTCCCCCGCGAAGTAAATCCCTCTCTCAACAAACCTGTTGATTCCTTTCTTCAACTTCCTCCAGAAGTTTCTGCTTACACATCGGTCAGCAAGACTGCGCAGGCGATTTCACAGGGACTAGTAACGCCACCACGGTGAGAGCGGCAATTTTAATAACTACCACCGAATGTTATGAGTGAGATGGTTAGGCGGGAAGTTCTAAAATATCTTTTGCTTTAAAATGTAATTTATGTGGGCTAACGCGCTCTAAAGCTGTTTAATAACTGCATACCTATGAGAATGAAACAAGTTACTCAAAGCACGACATGTTCGAGGTTGGGTTTTTTTACCTTGGAACGATCGAACTTCTCGCCCACCTAAAATTCCCATGGTAGGAATTAGACCACCATCATTTTTTCGCGCTAATAAACCAGTATTTGGCAAATGTTTATTGCAAACCAAATTTTCTGTAACCATTAAGTTATTCATTTAGATATATGATACTTTTTCGAAAATGCAATGTCAAAAATTTCCATTTAATAACATCGTAACGGAGAAAATATTTAAATTTTCTAGGTTTTTTTCTGAATATTTTTGCTTTGGTGAGTATTTTGATAAGTAAAATTGTATGTTTTAGCTACTTCAATCACATTGGCTTTATGATAATCCTTTAAGTACGATTCACTTTTGTTTTCAACAAGTTCAATCATATTGTCATTCATTACATCATTTTCACGGGTACCACCATATGATGACGATAATATACATTTTTGCAACATTTTGTCCATCAAGTAAGTAGCAGTATGATTTGAATGACTTTTTTAAAATAACCATCTCTATGCGGTATGATGGATGGATGGAGGAAGATGGAAAAGGTGCTCGCGATATGGCCGGAGCTTGGACTTGTGACATGGGCGTAGACGGTTCGCCATCTTTATGCTCCCTGAATTCACTTTAGCGCCTAAGGACACTGATTCCGCAATTTGGCGATGTTTTTCAGCGATAAATAACTTGAAATCAGCGTGAATTTACCGTTTGAAAATAACTTATTCATATGCATACTTTTTTATTGATTTAAATCGATAGTGAGCTATATTCTTAGCAAAATACCACAGTAAAATCGGGTAAAAAATAGCTTTAAGTAACGTATTTTTCAAGAGTTATTAATGTTTCAACAAAAGCTAGACATTCTTATTTTATATCTGCTAACAAGGCCATTACTCCAAGCTATGAAAATGGCAAACAGGAAATGAACAGGGGGAGAAATTTGGTGGTCATTTCGACGGTCAGGTTAGAGTTTTATGATGTCATTCCCGCTAAATCTACCTCAATGATGATCATACGTAATCGCGATGGTTCTCATCTTGTTGCCTAGTGGTTACTGTTGTAAGGACGATAAACCTGGGTCTAAATTTTCTCACAAGGTTTCATGTACTCAACCTTAACCTAGATTGATTGGAATTGAATAGATTTCCGTTCACTCTGGTATTTTAAGTTGGAGCAGCCCAGTGAACATCTCATATTTCCAGTTGTTTAATGGTGGACAATTGCCTACCAAAGAGAACAGTAATTGGGGAGATGGGAGCAACAACAATAAAATCCAATCACGAAACAAAGAAAATGTATGAGCGGTGGAGAAATAACAGTTCCAGTTGACTACAATTGAGTATATGTGAAGAAAACAATAAGCAATGTTTTGCGAAAAAAAGTATGGAAATTGAAACACAAGAAATACTAATTCAATAACACATGTTAAAAGGTACTGATAATTGTCGGCTACAGCTGCGATTCAATTTGTTTTTCAAGTGTTCAATATGAATGATATGAACGTACATAAAATCTTGGTTCAATGTAAAATCTGGTATTAAAATATCTAATGGTAATGCAGTGCACTCAAAAAACATACACAGTTGAATGAGAACAATAGTTGTACGTAAAGGTGTTCTATAGGTAAATATATATGCCAAATAATACAGGATGGTCAAACCATGTCAAGTGCAATTTGGCTTCTTAGGAAAATATTTTATTTAAATAGAGTCGGAATGAAGCAATACCTGCATGCCTAATGAGAAAAGGGAATCTAACGGAGATACCAGATGCGTCTAAAAAAAACAGAGAATGGAATGAATCTTTAGACTCGTTTCTTGAGGCGAATGATAACAATAGGAATGAGTCTGGAAAAGGATCGAGATTGCCCATCACGACCAATGAGATGGACAGTGATATTTTTGCCCCTTTTTTGGGCTTTACGTGCGGACGAAGAGGATGCTCATGAAGACCAGACTATGCAGGTGTCAGCAATTGTCGTTGATGCACAGAGATCGCAGAGACGCAGCAGAAAAATATCAAATAAAAAGGCATGTGAGACGGCGTACGGTGCGCAGATAACCGTGACTGGAGGCTCGTCTGGCCGTCAGGGCGATCACGGCTACGCCGCCAAGAAATGCATAGGAGATTGCAATCCCTTTCATTGACAACCAAGAAAATTAAAATTCTTTTTGTGAACATGGTGTGATGTTAAACGTTTTTCGAGAGTCAAACGCTAAATTATTGGAAAAACGATGCGCACTGGTAAATTAAATGGCAAAAACTGAAAAACTTCATCTTTTCAATCATCCATTTCCGAAAATTTTAATATTACATCTAGATTGAAAGTAATTTACAAGAGAAAAAAGAAATTCCAGCATGTCATCCGACGTTTGTCTTGAGAGTAAATGATAACGAATATGAACTAAAAACTACTCTTTCGAATAACTGTTCGTGGTTTCACTATTTTCCTGGTCGGACATGTTGAATATTCATGCCAAATATGTATAAACTTTCTAGCTTGAACGGAAGTCACTAGGACTTTAAAAGGCTTAATTGACAAATTGACGGAAAGATGGACCAACACATGTGAATAACTAATGTGATATAGATGGGAAGAACTTCCAGAAGGAAAAATCGCGGTAGATCACAATGACTAATTTTCGCAACTCCTGAATAATTTACTTTTTCGGTGAGGATATTTGTGCCGCTGAAAAACGCAGGGGAATTCCCGCGGAGCAGGAATTCTCCTTCGTCTCCTTCATTCTCCTTTGTTCCCTGTTATAGTGAGAATTAAATTGAAAAATGTTGCAGTAGGCAATAGGAATTGAGTTGAATTGAAGCATTGAGGAATTGAAGAATTTTAGTAAATTTCAAATGCCAAGGCAGGAATAATGAAAACTTTGATAAATACATCTATGAATCGCCATCTCGAGAATTAGTAGCAGGGAGTGATTTTACACCGAACTCGCAATAATCGTTCCAGGTCAAGGTTGAACCCCATGTGCATGTTAGAAACAGGGTAAATTCTTGAAGCGTCGAGTATAATGAAGATAGAACTCAGCCATTCAGAAAAACTTAAATATATTTAACAAAATATAGAAAATTGCGTGTATATACATGAAAAGGCATAAAATATTCCTTCAAAATTAGACGTCCAAGGCGGAAGAAAACTTCAGTAAACGATCGGATAAGTATCCCTCCGCTCCTTATACTTACATGTAACTCCATCTAACACGTACACTGATCGTTTAGCGCGGACAAAAAAGCAGTCAAAGAAGCACTGTGGGGTTGATCAGTAAATAGGGGAGTGGTACACTATCACACTTGTTTACGTGCAAGACACATGTTAAGTACTAATAGTGCTTTGAGCTACTTATACAATTTTTGAAAGATTAGCATGTTACACTAATTTATCCAGAGAGCCACATCACGTGGGACATTTCATGCGGCGTAAATAGGAAATTTTTTTAACACAAATTGTAACCTTCGTCTACCAAGTGAGATTGATATTCCCATAGAAAATATCAATCACAACAAACATGTTCCCTCATTTTTCGCGGAAAAATAGCATCTCAAATCAAACTGTCCTGCAATCTATTTCCTTTATCTCATACATGTGATCGTTCCCCGTTTACCAAATTATGCTACGTATCTCCCAATAAAGTCTCCATTGAAATACGAAAAATTTCAATAAAAATTTTCCCTTCGATGAGTCAGATGTCCCTACCTCAAATCATTTATCCATTCGATCGCGCTGCCGAGTTTATCGTGACAACTGTTTTGGCATCTATTAAGTACTTCTGAGATTAATCCTACTTCACAAGGGTCCCACACGCTAGCGGCATACTTCCTCGAAGAAAGTTGATGGGACGAAGCACGAGGCTTACTCAATCGAGGTTTCGGAAAGGGATGGGGTGGGCAAGGGAGGGAGAAGATGGAGGACAAGGGGAAAGAGAGAGAATAGGAAATTGTTCATCTGGGACGTATGCCCTCGAAGAATAAAATACATCTACATCTACGTAATACCCCACGAGCCACCACATGGGCGTGTGTTCGGGGGTGTTAGGTCACCAGCCGTGCAAAGGTTAAGATTTTTGGAGATGAAATGGTGCCATGTATTATAGGAGTGCATTTAGTGGAGCTCAATTTTTATTGTGGTCGCTTATTGTTTGCGGAAAGAACGAGTTTTTTTACCTATCTGTTTGGTAGTGTATCTCTCTTATTTTATCGCATCTGTCAGACCAAGAAATGTAGTGAGGAGTCATGATAATATTCTCTATGTCGCTCTGAAAAATATCAGTTCTGAATTTATCAAGCAACATAAGCCTAGCGTGTAGCCTCCGAGTTTCTAGGGGCTCCCACCTTAATCCCTCTAACAGTTGTGTAACACTATATGTTCGTTCGTAGCGGTTTTTAACGAAGCGTGCGGGTTTTCTTTGTGTTTTATTGATATTTTTGGCTAAGTCTTTATGACCAGGGTCCCAAATGCTCGCGGCGTATTCGAGGTGTGGCCTAACCACAGCGAAGTAGCATCTCTCTTTTACTTTTTCATCCGAGGACCTTCCTATTATACGTTTAACAAAACCTAGTTTCTTTAATGCTGTGCCGCATATGTTTTGTATGTGTGTTCCCCACGATATATCTGAAGTTAAGGTAATTCCAAGATATTTTACTGCATCTGAAGATTATATGTTTCCTCCATCCACGGTGTAGGTATGGCTTTTATGTGATGACAGTCGCAGGAAGACAACTGTGGTGCATTTACTAATATTTAGTTCTAAACCCCACTCCTGGAACCACGAATGAACGTTGTCACTGTATCGTCTGCAAATAATCTTAGTTTACTGCTAATTCGAAAACTTAGGTCATTCATGTAAATAATGAATGAAAGAGGGCCAATCACGCTTCCTTGAGGAACACCGGATGTGACGTTAACCATATCAGAGCTAAAACCGCCAATAACTACTTTTTGTTTTTGATCACTGAGAATGTCCCTTATCTAGTTCACTATTTTTTTATTGATTCCACATGAATACAATTTATAAATGAGTTTTGTGAGGAACCTTGTCGAATGACTTCTTAAAATCAAGGATTATGGCGTCGATTTGCTTCTTCGATTCACCTGATTTTAGGATATCATGAATAATAATAATAATAGTAACTTGTCTTTTTTTGAGCCAATTTAGGACTGTAGACTCTAGGGTGGTTCGAAAAAAGGCTTTTCTCGCAAATCGTTTACCGAGGGGTGCCAAACCTAATCTTTTGCTATGACTAGGTAGTACGCACAAAATAATTGCGCAGGGTTGAGGCTTTCCACTCTAACCTGACAAAAAAATGAGTTTTTAAGCACATTTTCAGGTATTATCGACTTTTCAAGGATTTTTCCTCCATATTTCTTGAAATATTTTTTAAATTTTTACTCTCACTAGGAGTAATAGTAAAATAGTTTATTTTACACATTTCACTTGATATTTAGGGAATATATGATGTAAAATATTTATTTCAGAGAATTTAAGGTCGATTTTTCACTAATTTAAAGCTTTTTTCATGAGTTTTCGAAACTCCGCTAAAATTTTGCTTTTTATCAAAAAACAGTCTTCTTCCTCTCAATTGTTTTCTTTAAAATCAGCTTCCATAGTAAATTTGGACCATTAAAATCAATAAATTGGGGGAAAAACGTCAATAGAAAATGTAAGGCCACTTTTCCGTTTATGGTTAAATTCATTAAATGTGTTCGCATACTTGAATGGTCACATACTGAAACGCACCAGTCGATCATCAAACTAACCTTAAGTACCAACAGCAGTCAGCTGTATAAAGTCATGGCAGAATTCAAGTAAACAGTTTCATAAATTTATAAAAATTCATCAACTGCGATTAATGCGATTGCGTGAACTACGTACCGTGCGTAGCTATGGTGAATATTTAAGAGCTCAATTTCGACAGTTTTCACACTATTAGTATATAATACGTTAAAAACATGAAAAGTAATTGCCGATGCATTGACTAAAAAATAATGAATTTAGAACAACGATTCCTTACGTATGTACCGTGTAAAGCAACTTATCAGTAGGTATATTTTAAAAAATATAGTAAAAGCAGCCCAGCCGTTTCAGAATATTCTGAACCTCAAAGTTCATCGGAGGAATGTCTTGTTCCCACAGAATTGTTGAAAAAGGTGATAACTTCAGCCAAGACTCATTTAAATTTGGAGAATACCATGTAGTTGCACAGATATATAGTTAGAGTGAGAGAGCTACCGCATCTGTTGCTTCTTCAGCTTTAGTTGACGCTGGTTTAATGCCAAATGAGTTTTTGGTTATGGAGAGGAACCGAATTCGGCGTAATAAAGGAAAATTCCACTAATCATTAAAACAATAATTCTGTAAAAACTTAGTGGTACCGATAAGTGTATATTTCGATGGAAGGATAGATGATACCACTACTCAAGTCAAACTAGGGTCCAAATTTAGACGAACGACAGTCAAAGAATAGCTATATTTTTGAAATATTCTGATAAGTTGCTTTCCACGGCACACACTCACATACTATTATTTTTTACATAGAGTCCTCTCTTACAATTAACTCATTTGACGAACGCAAACATCCATGTCCTGGGCAATGAATAAACTACCCAAGCGAGATTCTAACCCGCGACTCTCGGGTTAGCAGGCGAGGACTTCACCCCGCCGCCACCGGCCGACGAAGGAAGAGCGCAAGCTGTGTTTCGCAGGACCTGCCCTTTCGGAAGCCATGCTGACTGCTATGTAAGAGGCTACGATTATCCAGGAATTCCATAATGTAGCTGACGACAATGTGTTCGAGGATCTTGCATAAAAGTGATGTTAACGATATATTCTTGTAATTTCCTGGGTCACTTCTATTTTATTTTAAATATCGGTGTGAAATTGGCTATTTTCCAGTCTTGGGGCGCCTTGCCTTCGAATAATGATTTGCTTAACATAATTTCTAAGAATGGTGAAATCTGTGGCGCTAACTCCTTGAGCACGCGTGCAGGTATTCCGTCTGGACCTGGGGACTTGTTACTTTTAATCAAACACAGTTGTTTAATTATTCCATCACGCTGAATTGTTATGGCCGCCATCAGCTCGTTAACGTCCGGAATGTCTAAATTGTGTATTGTGTTGTCCTTAGTGAATACACTTTCGAAGTAGTGGTTTAATAAGTTGGCTTTAGCGATGCTGTTGGTGACTATTTTGCCGTTTGTATCCAATAAAGTCTTTTCTGTCGAAGATTCGCCATGAAGCTCTCTCGCGTAAGACCAGAATAACTTGGGGTTTTCATCTAGTAATACACCTGGGATTTTTTTCTTGAGGTTTCATAGAGTACCACGCATTATTTTCTTCGTTTTTGAGCGTTGAGCAACGTAAATTTCTCTCGCTGCAAGTTCCATTGTATTGTTACAAGACTCAATAGAATTTTTATATAGGTTGTATTACGTATTATATTCTTACGTAGCTATGTCTGACTGCAAATATGCAAGAAGTGCCGCGATCTGGCTACCGTGAGAAAGAAAGGTGAATGTGTTTTTCGTTTAGCTGTAGACCTTTTTTCTTTTGCAAAATTGAATGAGGAATAATGTTCAAATGGAATTGAGTGAATTACTAGGTGATGGAAAACTGAATAGAGATTCTTATATTTACAACCAAGTATTGTTTTCCAGTCGAAATAGCTAAAAATTTAATAAACCATACCAATTATTAGGAAAATATTCGCGTGGTTTTAATAACAGTCCGCATAACGACCATGCAGTTAGTTGAATTCGAAATTCCGTATATTTCCATTAAATCTGATCATATTGAAAGGGTTCTTTAAATCCAAATAAACTGCGTTAAGCGTCACTTCAGAGAAGTACCCATATTGAAGTTAAGTGCAGAAACAATTGCAAAGATAATAAACAGATACTTGCTCGATGACGTGACACAAGAGTCATGAGGCACTTAGCAAGAAATTATAGATCTTTGACAGAAAAGTTTCAAGGGTGGGAGCATTTTGTAGAGTTGCAGAGTTGAATTCTACAAATTGGAATGATTTTTGAAAACAGAATTTCCGATGAGCGGGATATTAAATGAAATCTAAATCAGTTCTAGTAGCTATATTACGAGTTTTAGGCATAGTTTTGACGAGAATCTGAATTGAAGGTGGAAGTGAATTATAAATTGAAGGTGGTTGACTAATTGATGGTCGGAAATGTTTTAGCAGGTGACACGGCGGGCGTAAAAATGATATAAAAGTTTATTATATAATCCTTTTTGTGTCATAAAGTATGGTAGAATTCTCCCATATGAGAAAATGTCTTTTTAAATGATTTTAGAAGAAAAAAATGCTGACTTTTGCGTAAACCTGGATAATACTCACATTTATGTCTTGTATAATACTCCTCAATGCCGTTAAGGTTCGACGTACGCTTTTGAATGGCGCTAATTAATTTTATAAAGCTGGAGAAGAAGGTTTTAGCAAATTTTTGAAAGAACCCATCCATACAAAAATCACCCAATCCATTAAAACATTCCGTCATTCGGTACTTAAATATCCCCACTATGGTGTCATTGTTTGTTGACAATGCTCACAAAAGTAATCATTTTGGCCTAATGCTGAACCCGAAGAAATTTAGTCCGTAGGCATAAGCCGAGGAAGCAGTCGATTTATTATAGAGCAGTTTCTCGGCGGCTCTCATGAGGCAAAGGGCTTAGGTCGAAGGAACCACCCGCTGGCATACATCCGACTGCGATTGGGACGGCGGGCGTGATGGCGTCACGTGCCGGAAGCGGTCGCGAAATACTTTTTTTCATTCATTCATCGCATCCATTGCCTACACTAGTGTTCCTCACCCTCTTCAAAAATGCGGGCAGGCAAAACATTTCCGAAATACTTTGCGGGCCGGCTGACAGCTCAGGCAGAAGTAATAGCCGAGGCTGATTTAGCATTTTTAGTGCGACATCGGACACTACTTCTTCTTAAGAATGTTCATTACACAGAACTCTCTTTATTGTTCAATATTTCCGGTAGATCGACGTCTTTGGGCACGCAGAACCGAAGCAATTGAGCCCGGCTTAATTAGTTTTGGCGTGCGGTGTTACTCTCCATTGCGATGTTTAGTTGATATAATGGGCTTATTGGGGAACACAATAGCATAACTTACACTCCTTGTGCTCACATTGAAGCCGCATAGATGGTCGATTCTACCACTGTGCTAAATTCAATTAAGTTACTTAAGAGAATAATATTTGCAGATTGGAAGACACCTAACGTTGTAGAAAGTACATGGCAATAATAATAATAAGTCACGCTTCCTGCTGGTATCGGCAACATCACAACTTCGGCCATATTAGAAGTAACACAGGAGGTGAATCCCTATAAGAGCCCATACTGTCAACTAAAGGTGGAACGGTTTATATTCTACAGTTCGACGTGTTTTTACGAGGCATGATACTTTAATACTTGTTATGAGCAATTGTGACGATACCACTGAGGTTGATAGAGAGGGCGCTTGCTATCTTAGTCAATATTAGAAGCTGAAGCCAGTCCACCATCTTTGTTAACCTTCATTTTCCTATAGTGCTTGCGGGCGAACGCACTAATTGTGCAATTTTAGTGTTTTTCATCAATAACTTACTAGAAATCAGCTTGCATTTACTTCTTCTACATGCATTCTCCTAACATATTTTTTATTTATTTTATTTATTTTAAATTAATGATCATCGGCGTTCCCGATAACAACTATTGTAAAATCGAGTGTAATTCATGGCACTAAATGACCAATGTATGTTTGATGAGTTACTTGCCTTAAATTTCAAACAAGGAGTATATTCTTGCTTTACATCCGCTATTTCGTCCATTCCGTCGTGCTATCCATTGGAAGGTTAGGAATGATCAGGGTTAAACAATATGGTTGTTATTTCCGTTGTCAGGAGTCAGTTTGATGATCTCGTGCCCGCTTCAAATACCTCAATGGGTGATACGAAACGTATTATTTCGCCTTTATTGGAAAACCTATCCGTTCAGAATCGAAAGATTTCGAAGACTGTCAATTTCCATAAGGCTACGTGTTAAAATTGTCAAGAAACCAAATTGGTAACATTAAGTTTTATTCCTTTTTATTTATACATACCACTAAAAAGTATACGCATGCAGAGTTTCACGGAAATTCGACAATTTCGACCATTAACTCTCCGGGCAATTCGACAGTTGCAAAGAATAGATTAGTACCAGTGCAGCCGTTTGCGATAAACGGTCAGACATGCCAAGTGGAGGGGAGAGAGTAACGTAAGGGAGAATTGGGGAGGATAGGGACAGGACACCACCAGTTAGCGAAGAAAACCATTCGAGACTGGCACACTATCGTGAAAGTTGAGGAAAGACGAAACTATCAAAATATAGATGCAAAAAGTATAGGATGCACGCCTTTGTTTCATGAATGAAGTAACTCAATAAAATGAGCACAAATGTTTTTATGTTCGATTTTCTTGTCTGCCTTTGCTTATTTATAGAGTCATTTCCGAATTAATGCGATTTTTTCAAATAAATATGGAGATATCATTGCACTGTTTTAAAGTTTATTTGATTTGTCATATGCAATTTAACTTGGTTAAAATAAACATTTCCTTCAGTTCGAACTGACTGTCAGGAGAAAAAAATACGCCTAAATAAAATCATGGATTAAATATACAATTAAGGTAGTCCGAGCGAGATAGTTCCCTAGTCATAATAGAGACCATATTCGAATTATACGTTAAAATTTCACCAGCTGTTGGACACATAAATTAAATATTGCATTATTAATGGTGCAATAATAAAGTTTTATATGGCAGAAATTATAAGCAATTAAATGAAAATATCTAAATAAGTCCTTAACTTGACTCATTTTCATCGCGCGGTGCGTATGAAACTCTATCAAAACGGGAGGTTTTTTGTGATACCCAAGAGCCTACTGTGGTGACAATCTGATTAATTTTCAAAAATAGTTGAGGAAACATACAAACTACACTCTGTAAGTTTTTTTTACGACGTCTAAGTGTAAAAAATACCTCATTTTGTAAATAATGCCTCCCTGGAGTGCATACGCGTACCATTTCCCATGTAAAATGGCTGGTATTTTTTGGCAAATATCTCCGAAAGTAATGAGGGAAGGGGTTGAATTTTTTGTGTCATTGAATAGGTGAGATATTTTTCTTTAGAATTAGACCAAATTCATTGATTTCTAAGTAAAATGATTTTTCGCTCGGACTACCTAAGTGCCATATCTAACAACATTGATGGAAAATTTACTGGTTTAACATGCATGTTAAACCCGTGAATTCCTCCATACATGAACCATATACCGGCAGTGCGATAGTGTCATGACCTGATGCATGAATTTACGGCGCATGTATGTCCATACATATCACATGTCACGTATATGGGGCTTTGGGGGAAAAAAATGTTCGCGGCCCAGCTGGAAACTTGCCGTGTCGGGGCTCTTTGCCGAACAAATCCACAGTGATGAACTCCATCAGTGGCGTCGCTATATTTTGTGCCGCCCGAGGTGATCTGTCTATTGACGAGCTTCATTTGGCAAGTACATAAAACCTACTTGACACAATTTGAAAATTAAACTTTAGTTGGCTGGATTGGTAAGCGTGGGTCTTTAAGATCACATTATAATCACTTTTTAAGTAGGCTGTAAACATTTTCTTGCAACACAATGTTCAGGAATTCACAAAAACTTTGTAGGTTTTACTCAGTATGTTTATTGGACGACCAGTTTTGTCAAATAGTCGACATCATCAGGTCGTGGTCAATTAAAAGTCGACAAAACCCGTCGTCTAATAAACATTCTACGTAAAGCATACAAAGTTGTTGTTTTTAATTCCTGAACATTTTTGAAAATATTTACAAAGTTAAGGCTGAAACCATTGAATTTCCTACACCAAATTTCAGTTAACTGGATCTATTTCTTCGCTAGAATTCACAATGCAGGCAGTGACAGAAATGATACAAGAATCATATTTTTATTAAATTTTCCTTCATTCACTCATGTCACGACTACAGTTTTCCGTGGAGTATTCAAAATTAGACGTAATTGTATTGAAATGTTATGCATGTTATGATTTTTTTTGGATATCGGACTCTGCTTGACATCTATTAATTTGTTAGCAGCAATTATATTGGTGAGAAATGTATCGCTTTGCGTTTACATGAAAATCTGAGCATAAGTAATCGCGCTATTACAAAACGAATGTCACGTACCATCAAATTAAGTTTAAAAAATGTAAAATTGAATCTACAAAAAGTAAATCGGTACGATGCAATTTCTTTCACTTTTATCCATATACATCACCGATAGGAATACGTATCAAAACTTTCACACATATCTGTACTTTAAAAAAATGTCCTCCGGCCGCCAACTTAAACCGCATTAAGGAAATATTACTCTTTATCTCATGTTTACAAATCGATATTAAATCATTAAAACGCAATTTTCTTTCTTTTTTTCCATATCATATATGATACTACCGATATTTGTTTCTTA
The DNA here is from genome assembly GCA_963169105.1 of Ceriagrion tenellum. NCBI lineage: Eukaryota > Metazoa > Arthropoda > Insecta > Odonata > Coenagrionidae > Ceriagrion > Ceriagrion tenellum. Next base: position 64,331,036 of record OY720638.1, read on the forward strand.
ACGTTCAACTGATAACGATGAAAGATTCGTTAACCATTAATGTAATTTATAGAATAGCTTTCACTCGGGATTAAAGATTAAAGATGTACTCGTCTTATGATGACAAATGTGACCATAAGTCCCTAGGGAAATAGGGCCGACCCTTCCTTAGGGTAGGAAATAGGGCAGACCACTCCTTCCGCCCAGCCCTTCATACGCCGCCGAACACCGCCAATTAAGGATTAAGTTCTCTCGGTGTCGCCGCTACCGTCTCACAGAGTTCCAGATTCCCATTCTGACTGCACATAATTGACTGGGAAGTGATAAGGGTCCAGAAACTGTAATTCCTTAACTCATATGATTTTAAAACGTGTAATCATGCCGGTTGACTGAGGTTTACAGATTTTCTACAGTTATAGCAAATATGCTATTATGTTCATTGCACTAAGTGTGAGCCTCTTGAATTTTCTGATGCTATGCAACAATTGAAATAAGATACGTCTCTTAAAACCATAATTTTATTGCACTCAATGATTTTGTGTGTTATGAAGTATAAAATTGTTAGCAAAGGCTTACAAATATTCACAACGGAAATAATAATTATTACAATCTAAATTTTAAAAATCACCATGCTGAAAGGTATGACGTGAAGAGCGATTTGACAGTCGTTCTTTAAAAATTTATAAATTAATATGCACACCACATTAACGTGCACACCACAATTTTGTGTACTCTTGCAGGCATATAATATCACCAGTTTAAAGCAGCAAACATCGCAGCGGTAGTATTTGCTCACCCCTGAAATGCACTCGCATTAATGTCGAAACCACAAGTCATCATTTAAAAATTATATAAAGTCGCTCAACGAGTCTCTATCTAATACGATAGTTGAAGAAGTCAACGAAGGATATTAAAAAACAACGGGATTATTTTTCCGCAATTGGTGGTGCAACTACCTGGCTCACGAATATCGGCAAAAACTCCCATTTATTGATCAAATCGTTTTTTTTGCTGGCTTCCATTTTCCAGCTTTATGCGCTGTCGCTGGGGTACACGCCACATCCCCATTTGGAAAATGACGTTGGTTGTGGGAGTGAGTCTATACATAATTCAAATAATTTCTAAACTTCATAGTGTACAAAAATAAGTCGCTGTAACGTTTCTTTGCAGTAGGGACTGCAATTCTTTTCCTACGAATAAGTTTCTCGCGTTGAGGTCAATTATATTATATTTATTTTCCAACGTTTCGCCAAATTATTTGATATCTCCAGGGCTTTGAAATAAGGAAATGACAAGTATCAAAACCAAGCAAATGTCGACTCTTTGAGCTGTAGGAGCAATAAATTAAAAACATATTCAGTTGATAGTAATTGAATAGTTATTGTTCACTTGGATTACCCTCCAATGAAACTGTTATTCTTTACTATTCATAGAGTTGAGTTTGCTTTGTTCAATGCTTGAAGTTTGACTATTTCAGAGCCTTGAAGATGCTAATCATTTGGCGAAACGTTGTCATTGAAATATAAAAAAATTGACCACAACTCACGAAACTTTATTGTAATAAAAATATTTTTGGTCGATAAAAGTCCACATTGGTTATGTTTTTAGAAAGTGTGGATGTATTCTGATAGCTTCACCCGAGGTGTCGCACGTACACCTACGGCCGTCGCTGTCCCAATCCGGTTCCCGACGGCGACCGAAGAGAACGTTTGATGTGGCATCGATGAGGCGCCGGGTCGCTCTGCTGGCGTGCGGCGCGGCGGCGCGAGGAAGCCGCGCCTCACGCAGCCTCCACCCTCCCCCCGTCCGTCTCCCGCCCTCGCCCCACAGTCGACTCTTTATCGCCGGAAACATTCCGCCGGAAGCTTTCGAGGATCGAAATGAGATAAGTGCGATCAACGACTTCCTTTCTCTTGCCTCTGACGGCAGTCCAGCTTCGAGAGTTGAAAGGTAGAGCGTAGAGAAGAGAGGAGGCCAGGGTTGGTCCATCGTGCGAGTCGACACATTTGCCTCTTACTCTACTCCCTTCATTCTCTCTGCCCGCCCCCCACCCCCACCCAAACTACGAGGGGAGTCAATGAGGCGGAGCCTCCCCCTAATTCCGCAAGATAAGAGTCTTTGTTCCATGGCCGACACTTCCGGCTGCCATGGGGCGCACCAGACGGTGGTCGCGCCCGCCTCGCGCAATTGAAAGCGAGGCATTTGGACGATGGCCAGTTCAACCCGTCCACTGTGTCACTTGGATCGCCACTCTAATGGCCTCGACGGAGGGAGATGCAAACGCTAGCTTCTGCCAATTTCTCCTGGAACCTAAAGCTCCGTTTGCCCTCCACACTAAATTACGACTCTAAACGTCCATGTTTCGCCCATGCTCTCCTACGCCTCACTACGGCCGGGCTATATACCTCATAAAACGCGCCTCAAAAGGATACATTTGAGTATTCTGGTATTTGAGCTGATTGGTAGGTTTTTGGTCAGTACTTTTCGCCATAATTTTTGGTGTAGCGTTCCGTTTTCCCTCCTGTATGTGCACCGCCATTAGATTCCTCTTTAAATCCTCATATCGTCTTCCTCTTCTCATTTCGTCCAGAAGTCATATACTCTTCCTTCCTCCTCCACGCTTCCCCAGTGTTCTCTTCTCTGTGAAAGCCGCTTTACTCGGTACATTTTATTGTACAAACGAATGTATCATAGATACTAGAAACTGAATGGAATTAGAGCAGGTTCTATTTCCCGTTAGGTCATTCAGGCAATCATACAAGTTGCCGCTTTACACGGTACAATTCCCTTCATGAAGGAATTTGTACATTCGTTTGTACAATAAAATATACCGTGTAAAGCGGCCTTAACCCTCTTCAGCATTCCCTCTCTTTTCATGACGTCCTTCATCCATCTCCTCTGCCTCCTTCGAACCTCCGCCAGCAGCTTCCTCTCCTCTCCAACCATATCCAGAACCTCCTCGTTCACCTTCCTCGCTACCCAGCTCACCCTTTCCATCCCTCTCAACGCCCATATCTCAACGCTCGAAGTTAACGAACATCCTCCCAACGCAGTGACCAAGTCTCCGACTCATACAGTCCTACACTCCACATTGCCAGCCTTTTCTATATGTCTCTACGCAGACCCTCCTCCGTCATCAATTCCCTCCTTTTTTTGAAAATGTTACTTTAGCAATGGTTATCCTACATCTTCTGACTCTACCACAAAAAAATCCATTCTCCTCCAAAATGCATTCAGAGTTGGGCAATCTTTATTTTGCGAAATTGTGTCATGGACATTCACGGTCGAAATTTTTTGTTCAATTCATGGATAGTCTTTATTTCGAGGTAATTTTTAATGTTTATTAGAATTTTCTGAGGAAATTAATGACTTTTTTCACCATATCAATTATTGTTTTCAGTGAAACGGAGCGATATACTGACATTAAAGATTTTCTTTCGAATCTGACATTACTTTGGATCACAGAGATATTATTTTAGTTTCCTACTATGTAGGATACATTACTATTTATAGCAATACAAAAAGAACCAATCATTACATTATCCTTCTACTTCCCTACTCTTTCCTAATTTAGTTCCGTTTGTAGCATATTTAAACAGAATTAAGTTCTTCAATGTATTTTCCGGAATTCTGGGCAGGGAATCACTTCCGGGAGGGGAATCATGGAATAATCAAAATGTCGTGAAATGAAACCCCATAGGAAGAGCATTTGACAATATGCATTTATGTATTTATATACCTCTCAAGATGCTATCGACCCTTTCCACATGAGACGCCATCATGACTTTGAACCACCGTTACAACCGGTTAGTAAGGCTTGCTTCATACTAGCCTGTACCGGCCGCCATTGGAAAATTGGGACACATCTGATCTAGGGTAACGGCCCACTCGCGGTCGTGAAGTTGTTCCGAAGTCGAATTTCGCCTCGTCATTTTCTTAATTTGAGGAAAATAAGTACAGACTTGATGATTCCACAACCAGTATTCCAATGGTTGAAACAATATTATTTCTGCAACTTAAAATGGCAGTTTATGACGACAAGCAAACAATTATAAAGTGGACGACATTTTTTTCCCAAATATAGCTAATTTTTCAAATTACTACACTTAATTTGAGGAGAATGAATTTTATATTTGAAGCTTCCTCGACCGGTATTTTCATGGTTGATACAATATTATTTCTGCAAGCTAAAATGGCATTTTATGACGACAAGCATACAATTATAAAATAGACGACTTTTTCCCAAAATATAGCTAATTTTCAAAATTAGTATAATCCTTCCATTTGCTTTGACGTTCTACGAGAGAGTTGATTGATCCTTAGGTGGCTTCTTTTTCAAAGATGCCTAATTCACTCAAACCAATAACAAAATCTATTTAACTCTTTGAAGTTAGTTGAAGTTTGAAGTCAGTTATTGTATACATTTTATTTTGCATTCCAAAATCCCGCCGGGCCGGGAGATGCTTGTCCCGCGAGAAGAGGAGCGAGAAGAATCATCTAAGCTCCTGCTATACCCCTCCATTCCTCCCAAATCCGTGGTGAGAGAAGGATCGCCGGCCACAACATCGTTCCCCAGGAGACGCGTGTGTCGCAAGAAGAGAATTGAAAAGAATCATCCCGCCTTCCATACCCCTCCCTGCCCCCCCAATCTGTGGAGAGAGAAGGATCTCCGGACACAAATTCGTACCCCGGAAGACGCGTGTGTCGCGAGAAGAGGAGCGAAAAGCAACATCTCGTCTCCTGCCATAACCCTCCCCTCCCCGCCATCCGTGGAGAGAAGGGGATCGCCGGCCACAACGTCGTATTCCAGGAGACGCCTTTGCCACGAGAAGAGGAGGAAAAAGAATCATCTCTTCTCCTGCCATACCCCTGCTTTAACATGTTAATTCATTTTTTTCTCTACTGGCATTAAGATTCACTGTATATTTCGTAATTCGACATACTTACCGGTTCGGACTTCGGGCTTCAAACCATCTAGAGAGTGCTGTGCAGCAAATAAACTGAATCACCATCATTTAGTAATTCTCGCAACTTATTTTTCAGTTGTTTCCTTGTTTCATCGCAATGGTGACATGACCTAATGATGTCGCCTTTGCTATGGAACGAGTCGAAAATTAATAAATCAGTTATGAACATTGCACAGCTATCATAATGATTCAGTCATCACGAATTTTTACTGAGAATATCCAGAGACAGTGGCGTAATTCGGTGGTGGCAAGGGGTGGCAGTTCTCCCATTAAAAATTTTGAATAAAAACAATTTCCGTGGTGTTAAGAGCACGGATACACAAATTTAATAGGTACATTTTTTGCTAGACAACTTAATTAATTCCGTTTATAGTATATTCTAAATAGAATTAAGTTCTTCACGGTATTGGGGGGATTCCAAAGGGACACTGGAATTCAGGAAATATTTCGGAATCTCAATGGAGTTATAAAAACTATAGTGATGAACATAGCAGATGAAAGGGAAAAGGTAAACTATCAGCAATTATTTCGCGGTCAAAAATTCCGCTCAAATGACTTTCAAATCAAAGTATCCATCCTGAACCGTCGGTAATATCTGCCTCCCCACCTCATCCACTCAAAAAACCCTTATTCAGAGGATTTAATTGAAGGTGAAACGGAGCGCGGACGTGGGCGCACTCGCGCCTCTCCGGCACCACGTAGTCCTCGACTAAACCGCCGCACCCTCTCGCGCGGCTTCTCCTCTTCCGTCGCACGCCCTCGTTCGGTCCGGGAATATCCATGTTCAACACCTTCAACACTAAACATATACGGCACAGCCTTCTACATCTACATCTACAATACCCTGTGAGCCGCCGCAAGGGAGTGTGGCAGGGGGTGTTAGGTCACCAGCCGTATAAAGGTGTAAGTTTTTTGGAGATGAAATGGTGACATGTATTATAGGAGTGTATTTAGTGGAGCTCAATTTTTATTGTGGTCGCTTATTGTTCACGGAAAGAACGAGTTTTTGTATCGGTCTATTCGGCAGTGTATCTCTCTTATTTTATCGCATCTGTCAGACCAAGAAATGTAGTGAGGAGTCATGATAATATTCTCTATGTCGCTCTGAAAAATATCAGTTCTGAATTTATCAAGCAACATAAGCCTAGCGTGTAGCCTCCGAGTCTCTTGGGGCTCCCACCTTAATCCTTCTAAAAGTTGAGAGACACAAGTTTTTAACAAAGCGCGCTGCTTTCCTTTGTATTTTTTTAATTTTTTTGGTGAAATCTATTTGACCAGGGTCCCAAATATTCGCGGCGTATTCGAGATGTGGCCCAACCAGAGCGAAGTAGCATCCCTCTTTTACTTTTTCATCCGAGGACTTTCCTATCATACGTTTAACAAAACCTAGTTTCTTTAATGCTGCGCCATATATGTTCTGAATGTGTGGGTGTATTTTGTATATGTATGCCTTAAGGTGATTGGAGCGATTTTCGGATATGTACAGATTTTCGTGAAACTATGTATGCATGTACTTATTACAGTCGGAGCACAGAAAATGTGCACTTGAGTTTGGACACGAATAAAAAATTAACAAAAAGACCGACAGAAAAACTAATCACACCATAATTCTCCTCCAAGGGATGACATTCGCCATTAAAATATCATTTTACTTTTATCGCTTGACTTTTATCACATGAAGTTATCACTTGACCGGGATTCGAACCCGGGTCTCCAAACTGCCGGTCAGGAGTGATAGCCTGTTACACACGCACGTGACCGGCAATTGGGAGATCCGGGTTTGAATCCCGGTCAAGTCAAATGATTTTTTCATGGCGAACTTCAAACCTTGGTGTATATGCACCCGTGCGAGTGAATTCGTACCACATTATTTGCTAATGCAATGATTGGGAATTCATAATTTACCTCTTTCCATTTTGCGTTATTTAACGGTAGACTTTTATTTTTTAAATGTATTTTAATATTGTTAACGACGGGTGTAACGAAAAAGTTCCGGTTTTGAACGGCGTGCGACCAGGAAAATGATGGTGCAATTAGTTTTTCTGCGGGTCTTTTCGTTAATTTTTTTATACGTGTCCAAACTCTAGAGCACAATTTCTGCGCCGTCAGTGGTGAGATTTCAAAATAAAAAAAAGAACAAAACTTCATGTAACCGATTTGGTTTCTTGACAATTTAATCCTATTTCAACACGTAGCCTTATAGAACTTGACGCATTCTTCGAAATCATTCGATTCTGCATGGATAGTTTTTCCAATAAACGCGAAATAACACGTTTCGTATCGCCCATTGAGGTATATGAAACGGGCACGACATCATCAAACTGAAGCCTGACAACGGAAATAGCAACCATGTTGTTTAACCCTGATCATTCCTCACTTTCCAATGGATAGCACGACGGAATGGACGAATTAGCGGATGTAAAGCAGGAATATACACTTTCTGTTTGAAATTTAAGGCAAGTAACTCATCAAACATACATTGGTCACTTAGTGCCATTAATTACACTCGATTTTACAATAGTTTTCATAGGGAATGCGGATGATCATTAATTTAAAATAAATAAATAAAATATGTAAGAAGAATGCGTATAGAAGAAGTAAGTGTAAGCTGATTTCTGGTAAGTTATCGATGGAAAGCATAGTAAAATTGCAAAATTAGTGCGTTATCCCGCAAGCACTATAGGAAAATGAGGGTTAACGAAGATGGCGGAGTGGCTTCAGCTACTGGTGTTGGCCAACACAGCAAGCTCCATTAAACTCAATGGTATTTCCACAATTGCTCATAACAGATATTTAAGACTCATGCCGCTTAAAAACACGTCTTTGCATTGGATTTTCGTTTAAATTTCCAATTCCGGGCCGTGAACCCATGTCACAACAAGGTTTTAATTAAGACGAAATTTTTAAAATGTGATTGTTGCGTCATTTTTATTACTACATATATGGTTATTCGACTTAATTGTTAGATAAAAAAATGTGCTGTCAATGACTCACGATTAGAGAACAACAATCGCATAAAATTAGAACTTATCTCGCGCAATGTTGGATGGTCCTCGGATGAAAGTGAAAGAGAGGTGCTACTTCACTCTGGTTAGGCGATACTTCGAATGCATGGTGAACATTTGGAACCCTGCATATTAAGATTGAATACGGAAAATAGATGGAATGCAAAGTAAAGCTACGCGCTTCATTGAAACTGTGAGCGGATATGTATTGTTCCACAGCATTTAGAGGAATTAGGCTGAGAGACGCTAGAGACTCGGAGGCTGCACGCTAGGCTTCGTTTGTTTGATAAATTCAGAACAGGTGCTTCTCAGTGAGACACGGAGAAAATGCTCATAAAAAGTTCAAAAGGAAATACTAAATGAAGCATTTTTCCGTCTAAGGTTTTTTTATATTTCCCTCGCTGTATATGCCATGGACGGGACGTAGCCAGTATTATATTGAATATAACTGAAAAATGAAATATACGTATTTATCTTTCGATAAGCTACGGCGACATCAAACTTTTTATTGAATATGAAAATAATACTTAATTATTGTCAATCTGACTATATTTATGAATGCATTCATAGTTTCTCCTTCACTGGATACATATTAACATATTCATTAAGGAGAAAATTATGAGCGGTGTATAGGTCCCTTGGCTCGCCAACCCCTATCACTGTCAAAACGGTTGAGTCACTGGCGAGATACAAAGCTCTGCTAGATTTACACAGGAAATGGCTTTATCTCCGAGACTCTCTGCGTTTTATATGAGTTCAGTGGAGTGCAAACCTATTTTAGGGCCACGATACCTATCCTTAAGTAGCTACTGTCTCATACTAACGAAGATATTCCGATTAGTAGGAAAAGTACAGTTTCGCTATTTCGGAAGTCCCCGAGTACTAATAATAACATCCAAAATAGTATGAATATGAGCATATTACTCATGAGCATATTGCAATTAAATGAATAAAAGTTAATAGAACTCTGACACAATCATGCTGAAAACTCTACGCCCTGCTAGGCTCTATTTCCGCTCGCCCACGTTGGTTTGAGAAGCTTGTAATTTTTCGACAAAAATGGTTATATCATTCTATTCCAGCAATGAATATTACGATAAAGAAGGAGCAGCTCGGTGAGACAATTTGTAGCCACGTGGGCGTGTTTCCGGGGGGTGACAAACGGAACCACCTCCAAGAAGCAACTTTGTAAATGGTATCTGCATAAATACGTAACCTGACTAACTAAATAACTTTAAATACTTTTAAGTGGTCTAGAAAATGCAGTTTTTCTGTTATTATGCTAAAAAATCTTTCCGGGGGAGGGCCCCCCATAGGCACTCCGGTAGTTCACCTGTGAAAAATATTCTGGAACCAGCCATGTTATAGACACGTCACTGCGCGCCCATGCCTGTGATTTCCCTAGCGGCGCGAACAATGTGGAATTTCTTACACAAATGTGAAACTCGGATTACTTGCGGATAAAATTATCTAGATACTTCTAAATGCAAGAGGTTTTTAAATAGTATTAGTAGAAAATGTTTCCTCTCCCTCAAACGATTAACGATTACTGGAGAATAAAACCTTGCCTCCCTCCTTTCGAGAGATCACACCGGAAGCTTGTACATGGTCGATAAAATTTCGCGCGGCGAGAAGGAAAGAGCCTCCGAGCGTGGTAATCTGGCACTCCAAATAGAGGTCTCGTTTTCAGCATAGTATTCTGACGGTATAACTAAGATTCAAGCCGGGGGAAGAATTTAAACTGAGCTGAAACTATGTTCAAGCAACATTAAAATCCAGTTCGACATTTACTGTCTCACTGGCAATATGGCGCAACGGAAGTTAACAGAGCTCAGTCAAAATTATGTATTTCTAGATGGAAACCTAATGCATTGCTGATAATACGGTAAATATGAAAACTTCTTTCGATAAAAAAATCTCTTTTTAATGAATTCGATTTTATAATGTCTGTGACAGTACTCCCTTTCAAGACCCCCGCCCCAGACTGCCTTTAGATGCGCCATTAGCGCCAGATAAATAATTAGCTGCTTATAAGTGACAGAGTATATTCCAAAATATAAAAACAGTATGATAATGCCCTGTTGCCAAGATAGGAGGGATAGGACAAAGAATGAGCGGCCCATGAGAGAATTCATAATGGATGCTCCAAAAATGGACACTAACGAAACTAGCTTGCTTCATTGGGTTTGCTGCATTGAGAAAATGGCTGGAAGTTCGAAAAACGAAACATTTTCGGCAGAGTGAATACTGTAAGAGGAAAGGGCTGCGAAAGTCATGGGCAAATGCGGGATAAAAGGCACTTTAGAGAGCAATAGGAGCAGAGTCCTACAACCCAGGCCCGACACCGATTTCCGACCGAGCCCGATTCAATTCGACGAGTGATGGGCCCGACTGGGCCCGACCCGACGGAGGGCATGTCCGACAGAGCCCGCTCCGACTTGGCCCGGCAGTACGAGTAGGGAAGGGCTCCGGAACGATTCAACTCCCATGAAAACCATCAGGCCTGGTCGGGCCTGGGAAAGCGGGGAGCGTCCGACTTCCCCGATCGGGGCTTATCTTAGGAATTCGCCGACGACTATTCCTCCACGTACTAGCACAGTAACATATCCTTATAGGATTCCCAGACAGTAGCTTTAAAGAAGAACAACAATGTGGCTATCGTGCATCTTAAGAGCGAATATCTTACGCACTTATGCCTTACAAGTCTTAGAAATAGGAACGCGCAACAATGACTAATACTTAATGTACGTTATAATAATAACTTATAAGGAAATCAGAATAAAATTTCAAATCAGTAGCCACATTTAAGCGCAACGTTCAGGAAAACTCCTGATCTGAGTAATGAGTTGCAATGAGAATGGAGTTGAATGTAAGACAAAAATTATTGATAGCCCATAGTTATTATTTAAATTCTTTTGAAATTCACTTAATGACATATTTTAAAGCCGGGAAACTCCGTATTGATTGCAGTACACGATATCTATTAGAATGAATTCTCATTACATGAAAGTTGAAAAATTCTAAATCTCCTGGACGGTATTAGACCATATTCAGCACATATAAGTATTCCAAGAGATGGATATGGAGACGAAATCGATATTTAGACGAATTGCGTAGCACACTAAGAATGAAGAATGTATAGGAAACATATTTACAAATCATTAAGAAAACAAGTTAAATAAATCTCAAAAGGATTTAAATAAAAATAATGGGCTCTCTATATCTTTGTCTTTTCCTTCAACACTGTTCAGTTACAATCCATTTCTCTGATCAGGAATTTTCCTTCAAATTGCACTTCAATGGAACTACTCATTTGAAATATTATTCTGGTCTCCATATTAATAATTATTATATTTTACATTACTTGTATTTTTCACGTATTCCTGTAACTAAGGCTTGTAAGACATTTTTGTTAGGGTACGTCAGAATTTTGCCATTAAGATATATGAGAGTCCCATTGCTGCTCTTTTTTAAAGCTTACTCTGTAGGAATACAATTAGGAACCCCATTGATTAAGCTGTTACAACACAAATATCTTGAATACATATGAGTCATAATCATCTAGATCCATATCCAAGAGCAATTTTGACAAGCAATTAGTTTGCTCTAAGTGGGAGCAAGAGGAAAATTTCGTGGGGTAAAATAAAATCATCTGAATTTATCTCAGGTTTACATGTCTAGGTAGGGCATGAACAGAGTCTGGGCTTTGGGGAAGTTGGGCTGATGGTTGAGAGTGTTGGACCGAGTCGGGCCCCAGTCCTATCGGGCTTATACATAATCAGGTCGGGCCTCCCTCGAAAATCGGGCCTGGGTTGCAGGTCTCTGATTAGGAGTTATAAAACAAGAGAGCGTGCGTGAAGCAATGCATGAACGGAAGCAGGGAAAGAGATGAGGGGAAGGAATTATTCTAACCGACCCCGCCTCAATGGCTTCACACCAAAGGCTCTTTTGCCTGTGTCAAAAGGATAATATGTGATGGAAATATAAGCCTATCAGATGGAAAATTATCACACAAGCGCAAAGAATAAAAGGAAGTTTTTAAAGATAGCATGTGGAATAAAAGAAATTGTATTCCTTTAAAGCATGTTTGTAAAGATTTAATTTGAATTCATGGTATCTTGGCTAATACCATGAGAGGTAGCTCAAAATACGAATCAGCACAGGTACCTACTCATTGAATGCATAACCGATACTGTAACACCATCATAAGAAAAAGTTTAACAGCTATGAAGTATAAAAAGAAATAATCCTTTTGGCTGAGGGAAAATACCACCGCAATTACTCTTGAATCTTGCATATGACCTCACTGAGAGATCGTTTCCCACTATTATAATGCAGGGTGTAACAATAAGGTATGGACAAACTTCCCAGGCACATTCTTCAAACATAGAAGAAGAAAATAAGTCAAATGGATATGAGTCCGAAAACACTTTATGTCCATGTTAGAACTCATTTACTCGGACTCTTCATAGTAAACTAATCATGGGAAACACACAGAAACAGAACATACCAATGTACCATGAGAAACTCTTTATTGCATGAAATATTCAAAATCCTCCCATGTAGCATTGACACATGCATCAACCAGCCTCCACATTGAATACCAGATGAGCTAATGCATCCCTGGAGTACTGCGAATAGTTTTGCAGCCTTCCACAATAAGGGCACGAACACTCTCTGAACCTTAAACTGGGGTTCGATACACAAGAACTTTCAAATGCCCCATCAAATAAAGGCCTTGTGGGTATAGGTGGGGAGAAAGTGGAGGCTAGGGAATTGGTACACCTCTACCTATCCATCTTTAACCAAATCTATTAAGTTCTAACATGGAAATAAAGCATTTCCAGCTCCATTACCATGAAATATAATTTCATCTTCCTTCTGTAAGGTATATGTCCTGAAAGTTTGGCCATACCTCATTGTTACACAATGTATAGGGAGGACATGAACTGGCAGGAACATGGCTATTTAACAATGATTCCTGCAAGATCTCATAATTGCCAACATCATCTCCTTTGCTGATCATATTGACATATTATATTAGCCCGAATGATGAAAAATGCTGTGAGTCACTTAAGTCTGATGTGAACCCCTTTTACTGGCACCACTGTGGCTACGTACATTCTCGTTACGATTTCCAAATTTCACTCAGCCCTTTTCCTTCACCGCCAATTAGTGTTGGGTCCCCTTGAGATTATGAGGTCACATGGATGCCTGCCACCGATCAGCTGAACGGGAACGAGCAGATGGGTCACTTGGAGTGCGTCCATTTGCTCTCTCATCAACTTGGGAGGTGGTGACCAGATAAGCTTTTAGTAACATGCCATTTGCCTTACGACCAATTTTTGATAGCCTTGCGCTAGGCAATCTTTGTACAGTCATGGAAAATACGACTTGCTGCAGTGGAAGTAACCACTCACATTAGATGACACACTGCTGTTTGGAGGTGGCAAGCACTGAATGCTTCCGGCTTGAGGGCAGAAATGGTCCAAGAGTTCGCTGCAATGATAACCTCCCCACTGTGCATCTCACTCATAACAACAGACTGGAACTACCCTTGACGTAAATGCATAAATGTTTTTCTAATGCATCCATTGATTTCATTGCTTATGGTGATACGGTAGAATTGATTGATTTTATTTGAATTTAATGAAAATCAATCAAATCCCTTGGTTGATCAGATGGGTGGATAAGATGGGGGAGCTGTACATTGCCCTGGAAATTGGAAACATCTAAGACCCAAAGTGTGGAAGCATGCCATAAAAAACCACTTGACTTGATTGGTATTCAAACCCAGATCTCCCCAAAGCTAGTAAGGTGTTTGAGACTGTTTCACCACCAAGCTTATGTTGAAATAGGCTAGCACTTGACAGGCAATGGGGAGATCCGAATTTGAACCCTGGTTCAGTGGTTATTTTTACATTGACTTTTTACCTTTTGATACTATTTCTTGCACTCACATTCATGCATTTGTTGCATAATTTTTGTAATGGCAGAACTTTCTTCTAACCATCACTACTTGCAGATTATAAGACCACATAGGTATTCCTTATGTACTGAGGAATGGCTCTTGAATTTCACCACAGCTCCAATTAGAAGAATAAGGGATAAACTTTCTAAATTCAAGAATGAGATGTGTAAAAGATTAGTCCAGAACTTCCTGTTCTGTATAACATGACCTACCATAGTAATATTATGGTTGAGAGTGGATTTCCCAAAGGCTTTATTACCCTTTGAATCAGTTTAACCAGAAACATCAAAACAAAAATAATAGTTTTTGCAATGGCTTCCTTGCCAAACTCAAAAGGATATTGAAGAAAAAGATCAATTAAGAGTAAATATTTTAAATAATAAGTATCGAAGTAATATGAGACACAGACTCAATATTTTTATATGAATTTATTACAAATTATAAGTTAATGAAAAAAATCATAAAAAACTTACATTAATGAAACATTATTTTTAGCTATTTGTTTCTCTATCAATGCCTAAAATTTTCAGGCACAGAACTTTAGATACCAAAAATATTACAAATCTTCCACACAATGAATTCAGAGTTGAAAAAATTTTCCTTTCTTAGATTTTTAATGCCCATTGTTGAGGAAGACTGCATATACCACCATTGTTTTTATGAGCCAAAGAAATGATTCTACAATGACATTTGTTTACATTCAAATGGAAGCATAAGTAAAATGCCAACTGAGAGGATGCAAGAAGTACAAAGTTTTGAGCATTTGAGCAAGTTCCTCTCTCAGGGCTGACTAAGGTTTCCCCAGAAAATCTGAAATGCTGAAACCTATTCAAAATAGTGAAAAGGAAGAAGTAATACAGGGAGGAATATCCCAGGACAATCACCCAGGTTTGAAACTTACTCCCTTCGGGTGATGGCCAAACCCTACACACTAAGCTAACAATCCATTGGCCATAGACAGAAATATTAGTTCCAAGCAAAACACTCCGTAAATGCTCCACTGTATCAGTTCAATGCCCAGGGGTGAGAAATTTCTCCCCGATGAGCATTGAACTGTCACAGTGGAGAAAATGTGATATTTGTACTTCAATCTGCACCACTATGGCACTGCACAGCAACATTTGTTAAAAAAGCTTTTGCAAACTTTAGCCCTTGGAAAACATCAGATGCCAACGTTTATGGCTCTCTGATGTGTGTAATCTCCAAGTTTGCATGGCATGAATTTACTTTTTACGACTTCCTTGGGTATTGTTTCATTTCAGTCACAGTCGTTTTTCCTGATCCAGAATGGGTTGCGCTGCTTTTATGGACTTGAACCACTTTAGGTGGTCCAAAAAAGAGCATGTTGTAGGCTGCACGGTATTGTCTGTTGCTTCCAGCATAAATGAATGGGTTCACAACACTTGATGCCCAGGCAAGGACTGAAGCCAAGACATGGATGGTTGGATAGTTAACCTGCAATACAAGATAAAGCCAGTTCAATAATTTTTTAACTCCTCGTCACATATTTATAAAAATTATAATGTGTTGAATTCCTAGTGCTTAAATTATATTTCAATTATTAGAATAAATGATGAAAATTTTATTTCTACTTTCAATCTTATTTATTTTTCTGAGTTTCAATAATATTTATTTCTCCTGTCAATGAAGAAGTTTTTCCTTTTGAATGAGGTCAGAAATATGAAAGTATGAGTAATAAATGTGTTATTTCTTTTTAATTATGTAGAATGTTGCCTCTCAGAGCAAAAATAAAAAAATATCATGCCTTAGTGAACAAGGGTTGGACAGGTTGTGTTTAATACTTTTACCAATGCCAAGTGAGCCAAAGAAAAAACCCCCGATGGAAAATTCTCCCAATCTAAATGTATTCATAAAAATATAATTATGAATACCTAAAGTGACATTTACAAGAGTATTATGATATATAAAAATAAATTTAAGAGGAAATAATCTCCTAAGGAATAATTAATATGATATATTTCATCATTGAGATGCAGCTCACCTCCTAGCATTAGATCATATATCTGACTGTGCAACCTGTTACAGGTTAACAAATGGTGCAGAGGAGACCTCAGTTCAGTATCCTATTCGATGGATAGAGTAATACTGCACGTGAAGTGCACTTCATCAAGGAGTGCAAAAGTGGAATACAGAGTCATTGACAGGTGCAATGAAAAGAAGTGTCAAAAGTGAGTTGATAAAATCATAGATACAGATCGGAGAGTGAAACCAGCAGAAGATGAGAGGGGAAGTTTGAAAAAAAGGCATTTCAGATGGGAAAAATGAAACAGAAGGCATATTAAGTGTAACTAAAATAGGAAAACTATGGCTTATGATGGTAATTCTGGTGGAGATGCATGAGAAAAAGAAATGGAAGGGTGTAAACTCAGAGTTCAGTAAGAAGAAATACAGGGACTTCAACAAGATGCTTCCAAGAGAAATGAACAAAGTAAGGGAAACATGATGGAGAGAATAGGTAACTTTCTTAGAAAGATTTCAAAAAAGGGAAGATTAAACAATAGGAAAGTAAAGCAATTAACAGGTGGTAGCAAGGGAAGGGGAATTGCAGTTATAACAGACAAGACAGGAAAGGTGATCTTAGAGCCAAAACAGTTCCAGGAGAGGTGAAGGGAATATGTCAGAGAGATCTATAGAATGGAAATAAGGCCTCATAGGTTGGATGTAGAAATTGAAGGCGATATCAACAGAGAAGGGATTGGACCAGATAACCTTGATAGTGTAATCAAAAGAGCACTATGAGATATGAAAAGGAATAAGGTGGTGGGAATAGAAAGTATACATACTTGTAACTTTTCTAAAGAGTATGGGGAGGAATGGAAGAGGAAAACTTTTTGCACTATTTTGTAGGATTAATGAGAATAGAATGTAATCAGAGGGCTTCAAGAAGATAATATTGATTCCAATTTTGAAGAAAAGCAAAGGAAAAACTTGGAAAGACTATGGGACTATAAAGACAACATCCCATGTGGTCAAATTAAAACTTAAGAATTGTAAATAGAAGGCTAGAGAGCAAGGCCATACCTGTGGGATGACCATTTTGGGTTTGGAAAAGAGACAGGAATGGCAGATGCTATAGGAGTGATGAGGATGCTAGTAGGATGAAACACAGCATGTTTTTGCTTGCTTAGTGGATTATGAGGAGGCATTAGATAGGGTGTACTGGGTAAAATTAATGAAAGTTCTGAAGAAACAAGGAATCTACTGGAGGGACAAATGACTTATTCAGGATCTTTATATGAACCAGCAGGTGCAGGTTAGGGCAGGAGAGGGAGAATCAGGGTAGGCTGTGATAGGACGGGGAGTGCGGTAGGGGTATACTTTACCGCCATTGCTTTTTAATGTGCATTCAGATGAAATGGTAAGGGAGGCAAGGGGGTAGATGGAAGTAGGAATAAAGGTAGGAGGGAACCTCATTGAGGCAATGAGATTTGCAGATAATCAAGTATCAACTAAGGGGTGACAGTCAATGATAAATACATTATTATGATAACTTATAACTTTGTTTTTCCACACACACACACACACACACACACACACAAAATACACACAAAAACAAAGTTATAAGTCGTCATCATTATGTAAACAAATACCATAAAGTTACGCCTGAAACCACCAATTAGATTAATACATTATTGGTGCAGTGCAAGAGGTATGGAATGAAGATAAACTGCAAGAAGACAAAAGTGATGAGATTCTCGAGAAGCAAGAAGGCAGGGCTGAAGATAAGGATGGGGGCGGTACAAAACAGAGCAAGTCAAGCAGTTTACCTGTATGGGTACTGTTTTGGAGAAGAATGTGTTTAATGGTGGGGGCAGTGGATGTAGAGTAACCCTGGCGAAAGTACCAATTACAAAGAGGAGGGTATTGATGAGAGGGAACCTGAGTAGAGATGTAAAGAAAAGGCTGGTGGAAATACTAATATGGAGTGTGGCACTGTATGGTCGGAGACTTGGTCATTGCAAAGGGAGGTTGTACAAAGACATGAGACATTTGAGACGTGGGTTTAGAGAAGGAGAGGCATTTGAGATGTGGGCTTAGAGAGGGTGAGCTTGGTGGTGAGAAACGTGAGCAAGGAGGTTTTGGATATGGTTGGTCTAGTAGTGAAGGTTCAGAGGAGGCAGAGGATGGAGGACAATTTTTAAGGAGAGCGAATGTTGAACAGAATAATACAGGGTGAAGAATGGGGAAGAGGAAGGAAAAGGAAGGAAGAAGAAGGTAGAGGATAGGAGTTTTGGATGACATAAGAAGAGGGATATGAAATGATGAAATCAAGAGATGGTGCATAAGAGCCAAAACAGAACAATATGCCAGTAGGGTGAAAACTGTCCAAAAACCTTCCAATTAGACGATGGAATACTTTAATGAAAACTGGTCCCTGAAACCCAGCAGTACAAACAAACATTGGTGTAATGAGGTTAGTCTAACTCCCACAAGTGCCTGGCAAGCAGCCAGCAACCAATACATACACATGTACAACATTTTACCTGGAATTAAATTTCAACACAGTAACAAGTTGTCGTTAAGTTCAAACCTATCCTCAGAAAAATAATGCAGTGAGGATAATGGAATATATCATAATAAAAATTAGCATCATGATGAAAAGTGTCAATGGTAAATAAATTACTGCAACAATAATCATGCATATAATTTTTGTTTAATAATTATAGGAAAGAAATAAAACATTAAAGCTGATATTTGTTGCACTTGTAACATTACATTAGCTAAATAAGTAGGTAGGCCATAAAATATTGTCAAGGCTTTCATAATCATCATTTTTTTGATGTGTCATCTCCAAATCTATTATATTTGTACCATATAGCGCAAGGCTTTACATATGTTGCTGATCACTGGCCTGTTCGTCAACCTGCAGTTGGGTTTAACTTGATTTCTTCTTAGAGTTAAATGATTTTTTGTGACTAATTGACATCAATTTCCAAATATAAAACATGTGGTATACTTCATCAATAGAATACCCTGCAAGCCAACGCCAGGGAGTGTGGCACAGTGTGATTCTGTGCCGGGTATGCATTTCTACCACTTCAAATCACTGTCACTGCCTCAGAATCTTTATCCCCAGTTTCAATACATGAGATTTAGTGGCAAAAATATTAACAGATAATCTCACAGATTTTTAACAAAATTCATATCAATATTTTTTATCAATATTTAGAGCAATATTTCTCAAATACCAAGAGGAAATTATTTAAA
Organism: Ceriagrion tenellum; assembly: GCA_963169105.1. Lineage (NCBI taxonomy): Eukaryota > Metazoa > Arthropoda > Insecta > Odonata > Coenagrionidae > Ceriagrion > Ceriagrion tenellum. The sequence continues at coordinate 64,350,187 of OY720638.1, forward strand.
ATTTAAAATGAAGGAATCTACATTCATATTGCTAGTTTGAGAGGTTTGATTAATACTTATATATCTCTGGAGATATGCAGTGGAGAATGTGTTCCATAGCCTTTATGATGGTATTAATTGTGACATCATCATGTGGAATACAGCTTTTTATATGGGTCCTACCCCTACACCTCTCAAGTATGGGTGGTCTTACTCAGAAGGAATTATAACTCCTCTCATCAGTCTAGCTTTAGAGGCTATTGGAATGTGTAAGCTCTTTCAGCATGCCAAGGTAGTTGTGTACAGGGTAGTGATTACATTGTAACTAAGAGAGCAATAATGGATAGACAGCTTTGAAAAAGAAATCATGAAAGAAACTCAAGGATTAGAGAAAATTTCCAGTAGAGACTAGTGATGGAAAAGATAGCAGCTTAGATGGAATGGACACCTCAGTAGAATGGATCAAAATACCTTTTTAAATAATAAATACCTTTTTAAATAAAAAAATAAAATAACAAAAAAAAAAAAACCAGGAAAGTACTACAGGGTAAACCAGATGAAAGGAGAAACAGAAGAAAACTAAGAGAGACATGGATGGGAACAATAGAAAAGTACGAAAAGATAAGAGGGAAGATGGAGAGGAAGATAAAGCTATTGGTGACGGACCAAAAGAGGTGGGACTTAGGAGAGAAATTATGAATGCACCAACTTTGTGGAAGCTTAAATCTGCTCTTCAGAAGAGAAAAACCCTTGAACACTTTGACACTTTATTTAGGTGCGGCCATGGTTTTGGAATGCTATGCTTTTGAGTTTGTAGTGGAAAGGTGAAAGCCAAAGGAATGAGAAGAAGACAGTTTTAATGCTGACTTTCACACAGCTTACCTCATCATCAATTACATTTACCAGCATCAGAGGTAGGAAGCAAAGTAGGAAGCAACAGAAGATTATTGTCATCATTCTGGTCAACCTTATGTCCTCTCTACGCTGATAATGCTGCTGAGAATTCACAGCAGATCCATTGGTGCTGTAAATAAAGGCAGATTCTCAAAAAAATGATAAATCATTAGCAAAATGAAGAAAAATTGTCCTGTAAACCCTTGACTAATCAGAGTTATTTTGAGCAGGTGTTCCTCATGCATCTCCATCACAGTCTTCACTTATTATTATTATGTAGGTATCCAGTTCCCCAAAGGACCTTCCTGACCGTGGAAATAGGTCTGAGGTCCCTGAAACTCACTTCTAGTTTTCTCCTTGATTTGACTGATAGTTTTGTGACACCCAAACATTAAGGGCAATGAAAAAGGATAATATAATATTTTTACGACAATGACATTAGCCAAAATGGTCTAAACCATTTATTGTCCCTTTTATGGCAAAGTTTTTCTATGTTCTCCTACTTTTGCAACATGGCAAGCTCCACAGAGCACAGACCAGCATTAAGGTAACCGGCAGAAATTGGATAAAAGATATCATATAATCAATCACGCATAATATTTTTATTAGGGTGTTCTACCAGCTGCATTGTAGATTTTTTGACAGGTCTTATCCTTACATCCCAAAATCAGGCTCATCATTCCATTTGGGTTCCTATGGGTGACCCATCATTAGATCCCTCTCAAATTCCTCATTTCGTCTCCTTCTTCTTGTTTCATCTAGAATTCCTATCCTCTTCCTTCCTCTTCTGCACTTTCACAGTGCTCTCCCCCCTATTACTCTCTTCAACATTTCCTCTCTTTTCATAACTTCCTCCGTCCATTTCTTCTGCCTCCTCTGAACTTCTGCCACCTTGGAATTATGTCCTCTCACCTCTCCTCTCTAACCACATCTAATACTTCCTCGTTTTTCCTTCTCTCCACCCAACTCACCACCTCCATCCTTCTTCATACCCGCATTTGAGTACATATTCTACCAGCTGATTGCAGGTTTTAGGACAGTACCCAGCTGGCAAAGAGTATGCTGCTTACTCTTTTCTTACGAGATACTTATGTAAGAAACAGGTGAGCAGCTTACCATGAGGTAAGGCGCTTATGTAAGAGGCGTAGGCGCTCAGAAACAGGTAAGACTGCAGTAAGAAATACTGTCAAATATCCTCATAAATGGATAAGCTACTTATCTACAGTAGCGCAGCGCACGGCAGAATGCTGTACTACCACCTAAGCCATGCGAAGAGCGTCGGTGGCACTATCTATTGACAATAATCTATACAACCTGCCTGCCCCCCCTGGAAATTTATTTCAAATATAACTGCGGATTCAAATGCGAAAGGCCTCGATGCTACCACAACTATCTGATCAAAGATCCAAAAGGACAGGGTCAGCGTGATCTAGTGCGCGGCGTGGTCCAGCGTGGGTAGACGCTCTCGTGGTTTTCGCAATTCTCGCGGTTTCCGTCTTCCATTTTGTTTCCTCTGCAGAATGGAACCACGAAGTAAGAAGACTTGCTATCCCCTTCAGACTCCTGTTTTCTTACGCCGTGAATGGAACATAGGGGATTATCAGTCTGTTCCTTAATTATCCCTAAGTACCTGTTTCACCCGCAAGAGGTCATGCGATACGTGTATAGGAAATGGTAAGAAATAAGTAAGCGACTTACATGTAAGCTGTTTACCTATTTCTTCTTTCAAACTTACCTCCATGACTTACATTGTGCCAGCTGGGTACTTATGCTAATGTCTGGCATATCTTTCTGCTGTCATTCTCATAGATGACCTGACACTAGATACCACTGGAATTCCTAATATCGTCTCCCTCATCTTATTTCATGTGGAATTCCTATCCGCTTCCTACATCTTCCATCCTTCCCCAGAGTTCTTCCCTCTATTTCCCTCTTCAACACTCTCTCTCTATTCAAAATGTCCTCCATCCATCTCTTCCACTTTCTCCAAAACTCTGCCACCAGCTTCCTCTCATCTTCAACCACACCCAACACCACCTCGTTCATCCTTCTTGCCACCCAGCTCACCCTCTCCATCCTTCTCCACACCCACATCTCAAACGCCTCAAGTTGACATAATCCTTCCTTTGCAATGACCAAGTCTCCGACTCATATAGCGCCATGCTCCAAATTAGAATTTTTACCTGACTCTTCTTTACAGCTCCCCTCAGACCTCCCTTATCAAGTTATTCCTCTTTGAAAAATGCTTCTTAGACCAAGGCAATTCCACATCTTATCTCCCTACCACCCAACCCACACACCTCTAAAATACTATCCAGATAAATAAACTTCTAAGCCTGCTCACTTTTGTGTTCTCCCACCACTACATTTAATCATGCCTTCTCACTTGTTAATTATTCCATCACTTTCATTTCCTCATGCTTTATCTTCTACCCATACCTTTCACACCAGATCTCTGAGGCATCCATCAATGACTGCCATCCCTTGACTGACTGAGATATCAATGCTTGATCATCTGTTAATCCCACTAACTTTATCAGATCCCCAACAACCTTTGATCAAGCCTCCATCTCCCCCAAGCTTCCCTTACCACTTTTTCTCCATAAATATCAAAAAGCAATGTCGATAAAGGGCACCCATGCTTCATTACCTGTCCAATGACAGCTTGATCCAGGTTGATTTGCCATCAGATAGCTTTACCTTGGCCTTTCAGTTCAAATGGAGTCTGAATAAGACTTTTCCCTCCAATCGACCCCTAATTTCTTCAGCACTTCCTTTGATTTCAATCACTCCACCCTATCAAATGCCTCCAAAACGCAAGTAAAAACATCCTGCCCATATTCTACAGTTCTTTCTATTAACACACTCATCACTCCTATTGCATCTTTTGTTCCAACCTACTTCTAAAACCAAACTAGTTTTCATCCATGTACTCATTAGCCTTGCTCTCTAGCCTTCTGTTAATAATTTTAAGAACTACTTTGGCTGTGTGGGTTATTAACCCTCTAAGTGCTGACTCCTGCCAGCAATTCTAGCGAGAAATGTGGAGGGTAACTTATGAAATATATCACTCAAGGAAAATAAATATTATAAAGTTATTGTTTAAAACATCCTTATGCAGTTTTTCTCATTGTGTATACATTGAATTAGGTAATAATCAAAAAAGACTTATGCATCATACAAAAAATAATTGTAATTATATTTTTGGGCTAAAGTAATACAATTTTTTGCCTATGAGCCGATATATCGACCCACCACACTTTTTGCCCAAGATGCCAAAGCCAATATATCGGCCCCCCTCACTAAGAGGGTTAAACTGTTTGTCCTAGAGTCCTTCTATTGTCCTTTAGTCTTCACATGTTTTTGCCATACTATTCTTTGGTAAATGCATGATATTTGTCTTAGTGAAGTCCTTTGGCCTTACCTAATACTCATAAATCCTAATTAGAGGACCAAAAGTTTCCCTCTTCTGTTCTGCCCCATACTCTTTAGAAACTCTGCCTGTATGTCATCCATTCCCACCATCTTATTCCTTTTCTTTTTCACAGTGCATTTTTAATTTCACTATCAAGGATACCTGGTCTGATGCCCTTCTGTCGTGTCATCTTCCATTTATATATCAAACATACTGGGTCTTATTTCCTTACCATCAACCTCCTCCACAATTTCATTTCACCTCTCCTGGGTCTTCTTTGGTTCTATGATCAACTTTCCAGTCTTGTTTGGTTTGTAACTCTCCTTCCCTTAGATACTACTACCCTCAGTACTTTACTTTCCTGGATAACGTATCTCCTTTTCCCTCTGTTTGAAATATCATTCATGATCAACTTTCTTTGATTCTGATACTGATTTGAATTTACAATCATAAACATAAGCAGAACCTGCTGTTATTTTGAAAATTATATATTTCTGCATGCTCCAATGGATTTTCATCGCATTTTCCATTAAATGCTTAGTTAAAATATCATTTGATGATATCCTTGAAAGCATATACACCAGTATCACCAGACCAGTTTACAAAAATATCAAAATATAAGGTTAGACCTTTGAAAATGTAGCATAATTAACAAATATTATCATTCACGTTATCCTGGCACTTATACGGTTTTTTATACACCCCAGGAAAGAGGAATTATCTTAAGTTTTGGGACATGAAAAAGCTTTCTGGCTGAATTTGAAAATGTTGACAAATGTCCTGGATTTTAAAATAACCCCTTTTAAATATTGTCATCTTTAATTCCTATATTCATTTTTCACATCCACTAGTTTCATGGTTTAACCATGATTAACTCTTTCCATAAGTGGTAAATTTGAACTTTGGAAGAACTGTAATGTTATGGATTCACTAAAAGTTAAAAGAAAAGTCATGTCTGCAGTGTTATAATAAAATACTAGAAAATAATACATGGCTAATAAACAGCCCATGCTCAGAGAAATTAAGTTGGTTTGAAATGTAAGGGTATTTAAGAGGAATAACAACTTTGTTTTGTCTATTATATTTTATAATTGAATATGCTAATAATTGATAATTAAAAATAATTAAATATGCCTGTATTATGTTATTACGATGCAATGAATTCCTACATTTTACCTCACCCTTGTGGTAACCCTGAGTACACCATTGTTGTCTCCTCCATACTTCTGCACCTCAGCAGGAAAGAAATGTTATTAAAATACATAAGAATGATAAATGGACTGTAAGAAGAGCAGTTGGTAGGGATTAATGGCAGCTGGGACACGGATGAAGAGAATGTGAGGAAAGATGTATGTCAAGGTTGCCTGTTGTCAAACTTGATTTTCAACATATACATAAAAAAAGAAATAATTGACTTGAGGAAAATAAAAAAAAATATACGCATGCATAGAAAAATAATCAGCATGCTAGCTTGGCTAAATATGTAGCTATTATGACAAGAAAGAAAAAGAAACTGATGTGAATGAATGGAATAGGCTGCAAATATATGAGACTTAAAGATTTAAGTAAAGAGGACCAAAATTATGATTAGCTGAAGAAATCAAAAGGAAAATATTGCACTCAATCAACAAATACTCGAAAAAGTGAAATAATTTTGTTTCATGGGAAGTGGAATCAACAGTAATCGAAGAAGCAAAAAGCATGCATTGGATGGAGTAACCCCAGCTAAGATATACTCTTATCAGGAAGAGAATCCTACTGACAGCTATCAGCATTGACTTGGATGTAAGAGAAAGCTTTAATAAAGCATATATTTGAAGCTTGCTCTAATATGAGTGCAATGCACATTCAAAGTGTATTACTTGATCATAATAATATGAAAATTTTTGTGTCTTTATTAGTTTGCTCTTACCCATAACTTTGTAAGTTTTGCCTACTCTGGCGGACTTTCCAGTAGATGCATGTGTATGATGCGATGATGACCACACAAGGCAGGAAGAATCCAAAGACGAAAAGAAATTTTTTTGGCGAGTAACCATCCTTCTTGAGGATCGTGCAGGAGAAGGTAGGGGCATGTAGGCCTAGTTGACCCCAGCAACCGACCAATGGTGGAATCATCATGGAGTAGCTGAACACCCAAGCAAAGATCAGCATCAAAGTTATGTACTTCCTCGTGTAGAGTTTATCATAAATGTTCTGGCAGGCAATCAGTATGTATCTGTAAGAATGTTGAACATGTAAAAGAAAGATTTGTCACACGTCACATGTACACACACACCATATCATTTAAAAACTGAACTACGTTGACTTCAATGGCTAAAAAATCTTCATTTATCTGTAATTCACAATATAATATTATAAATAAATGAGCTGGGCCTGGCACACTTGAAACATGTAAGAAGGAGCGGACAGAAACCCTTAGGTGGCACCTATGGTACTCACCCATTCAGCCCACTATCTTGAAAATGATGGAAATGTGAAACCTTATTTCATTAATTCAAAGGACCGAAAAACAAGAACAATACTATAGGAGATGCTGGGGAACTAATTAGTAGATTGAAAGGGTAGACGTTTGATTCAAAATTTACAATGGCCCAACAGAGCGTGAGAGAAGGCTGCGGATGACGAATCCATGTGGGGCTACAGGTCTCCAGGAGAGAAGCCCCTTGGGGAATAATGCTGCTGATAACTGAGGATAACTGAGAAGAATGTATCGGCTCCTGGGCATTGCGGCACGTCATGGCATGCTATGAAACTTAACTGACGATATTTTTACTGTACCATACCAGTCTACTAAATAAATCTTAAGGAAATCGGCGAGGAAACCCTCTTAAATGTTCCTCGTGAGACCCTGAGGCCTCAATGTCCTCGGACGAGGTGAGATTACTTATTTCGCTTCAAGATGTAACAAAAATGTAAAATAGGGATCTGCGGTAGTGCCGAGCGCCGCCATAAATCCTTCTCATTTAAATGTTTGCCCAAACATGAAAGTCGAGTACTTCATATGGATATTTACTGTAATCCAAATATTTTTCTCCAGTTATACTGGAGATAAAACTTGCTAAATATGCTGGGGATTAATTACAAGTTTTGTTCCAACCTTTGCCCAAGTATCCTCTCTCCGTGGCCAATGGAGGAGATCATATTTTGCTCATAAAAAAATGTGTGACCACTTTCCCATAGAATCATGGACCGCAAACTGAATCACTACAGAGCGGCTACCACGATTCAATTTTTTCCTACACAGAGGAAAGATTATTCGCCTCAACTGGGACTCGAATCTGGGATCCCTCGATAATGCACCAAGTGTTTAAGCCAGTTAAACTCCTCCCGCTGGGATTAGTTTGCTGAGATTTTAAAATTTGAAAAACCAAAATTCAACACTGAAAACTTCATAATGTCCTTTCTAAGAAACCGTGGTGCGCAAAACATGAGGATAGTTCACGGCCATATTCCTAGGGAACCTGAGAATAGACATTTAGAAAGTATGAAACGTGTTTTTCATAGCAACGTGGACACGGATACATCTTTATTTACGGGGTCAAACGAGAGATATCTTCTCCCATGAGCAGTAAATAGCATTTGCGCCATTATTTCACCATAAAGCATATTTATATGGAGGTACACATGAACGAAAAGGATGGAATAACTTACCTATTTATGGTAATGGCCACCATGTTCATGAGCGAGACGGCGACATTTCCGTAGAAAAAAAAGGGGAAAAGCTTGCATAAGGTATCTCCCAGAACCCAGGCCTCATTGATGTAGCGTGATGCGGTGAGAGGAAGATTTGTGGCACAAAAGAGTAGATCTGAGAAGCACAAGCTTATCACAAAAGCAGTTGTGGCATGGCTTCGCAATTTCGCGCATCGAAGAAGAGCCAAGGCAGTAATGAAGTTTCCTGAAAAAAAGGCTTTTGAAAATGAACGCATTCTATTGCACAGAGTGAACAAAAATATGGGACCTTATCTACATCTACAAACTACCTTGCGAGCTGCTGCATGGGCGTGTGGCAGAGGATGTTAGGACATCAGCCGTGTAAAGATGTAATGGATAAGGTTTTGGGAGGTGAAATGGAAACGTGTATTGTGGGAGTGTATTTAGTGGAGCTCAGTTTTTATTGTGGCCGTTTAATATGTGTGGAAAGAACGAGTTTTGGTACCTATCTGTTCGGCAATGTATCTCTCTTATTTTATCGCCTCTGCCAGACCTATACATGTAGTGGGGCGTCATTCTACACTTCTATTGAAACCTGCACTATTCATACCGATATAAAAAAAGTCGTATCTAGTGAGAGGAAATTTCTCTACCAGTCACAGTTCATGAATCTGTTCTAGTATTCAAATCTGGACACAGATTCTGGACATACCTACGAATTTAGATGTGGATTGAGTTTCATGAGAAAGAAAATAAAAGGGTCTCTTAGCCGCTTATCTCCACAGGGTACACCACTTAACACTTAAATGACACACCGAGTAGAGACGACACATGGAGGTATTCGGGGTCAGACGAGTGCGAAGGCCGTTTCACTCCCGCTCGTTCCCGTAGCGGGAGCTCCGCTTGGGCATTATCACTCGCGGGAGCGAAGTCTCCGGATCGGGAGGGGCTCGAGGTGTATATTACTCATGACGCTGGCGCATCGAAATGCGAGATATCTACTGTGAGATGGCGATGCCGTTCATTTGCGTTGATGACGCTCGTGAGGAAATGATTGGTCTCACGCATGGCGCGCACTCCGAAATTCACTGTCGCTACTGCCCGAGCTGCGAAGGCGAATTTAAGGAGCACTACATGCATGCGACCATTGAACGAAGAGATCTTAGTGGATTCTGCACCTAAAAACTCCCAGATGATCGAGAGAAACATTGGCCAAATGTAACGCACCAAAAATTTCAAATTCGCTTGATTATACGAGCTTGAAATGCAAAGAGACATTATTCCCTCATAGCATTACTAAAAATTTTAATGTGGCCAGCGCATGACTTTCTACGTACTCATGGATACACGAATTCTTTTCCTTGGAGGATAAAACTGGAATACAGAAGCATTCCCGAAAAATTACTTTATAAACTAATATTTTATCCTCGTTAACCTCGTCCCAATTTTTATGGCGGATTATTGACTAAGTTCAGCGTTTAAACTGCAATGTTTTTTTTTCCTGAAAGAAATTGCTGTAAACATCAAACATGAGCAACGTAAACTTGCTTTACCGATCACAAAGGGAGAGAATCTGCGGCAAAGTTAATGTATGTAGCTCACCTAGCAAAAGCGATGCAAATTAAACCCAAAATATTTACGAAGGGTCTCATTTTTGGAAGCGCTTTCAGTCCTCTTGAATCGGGTCGGGAGTGACGAGACTCACGCACTCCCGTCGTTCCCGTGCAGCTTAGCGAGCCTCGTGCCGATCTCGTCTATTGTCATTCGTTGAGCGTTAAAAATGCATGGCATACACGGGATTCCGTGGCAACGCGGGTCGGGATCCAGCGGTAGTCGATCGGAATTAGTACGGCTGTATTCGGTGTTCGCTACAAATGCATAATATGGGCTGCAAAATGCAGAGGAGTGTGGAAACATTACGGTTGCTGCCATATATTTTTAACATCTTTTTTTAAAGATGTTAGAAACTGGCTATTTACTTATGAAAAAATCGAAGATATATTTTGCTAAATAAAATTATATATTTTTGTAAACATTCTTGTTAAAAGGAATTCATTTGAAATGTCAGTATATATATTTTTTTCTTGTTCTAAATGTAACAATGTATGGTCGTAGTTCTAATTGATGGTAACCTAAACATAGGTTCGCCTTATAGATTACCTAAAGCTCCAAATATCTTAATATTGTATTCTTTGTATTTTTTTCTGTATTTCATATCTTGGAGCAATAACCAAACATAAACAAACATAAACATATTAGTTTAGGTTATTTGCTTAATTCGTAATTGTTTCTGAACATGATAATTATTCTCATACGCGGTGTTCAAACATTCACGAATCCATTTATATCATTTACGCATCACTCCACCTTCATCATTATAACTTCGGCCTTGATTTTCTGCAACTAATCCTTGATTGAAAAAAAACACTCCCAGTTTAAAAATAAAACCGCGAGTAATATCACTAATTTTTGTTTTATTCGATTATCCCACTTTCATCATCCTTGATTGTAATTTCAAGGGCCTAATGAAAGAGATTCACATAGAAAATAGAAGGCATTTTGAGCGTATTTATTGTTATGGAATTACCCGAAAACAATTGAATTTAATTTCTTTAATTTCATTAACACGCTCAACGATTTTTACTAGTGACTCACTCAGAATGACACAGACCTGGCATGATATGGTAATTTTTGGACGCAGATTTTATACTTTCGAGGAAAATGTTGACTACAAATATTTTTTATCCTCAGTGAGCCATTTGAAAATGTCCAAACATAGCAAGTGACGGGGATCGGGTTGGTGTGGTGGCTAGAGTACTGGCTTATCATACGGGCGGCCAGGGTTCAAATCCCTGCAAAAGAGGATGATTTTCAGAGGAAATCCGAATTCTACTAGAGTGTCTTGTGGAGGGCACTTCAATCACAACACTCCGTCTGTCGGATGAGACGTTAAACCGTGGTCCCCTTGGCACCTTTCGTTTAGAGCAGGCTAATGCCGACGCCGGATTTCTATCCGCCCTTATTCCCTTACCTATCCCCTATGGCGCGATTGACCTTAGCAGTCGGTCGCCTCTCCAAAAATCCACGGAGCAGGTGAAATTTTTTGATGAAATTGCCATGAGAAAAATTCGGCCTGGACTCAAACCAAGGACCGTTGGTTTTCCGGACCAATGCGCTATCCAGGCTTCCCAATTCTGATGGCAATATTGGTGGATACAATGAAACTAGATCTTAGGCCCTGGCGGTCCATCAAAGATGGAAACACAAAGGAGAAGCCCAATACGGCAAACCAAATTGTTCGATTTCCGGTCCAGGCCGAATTTTTCTCAAGGCAATTTCATCTCTGTAAGACAGTTTTTTTCTTCCAAAACAATTTTGGGATTTGAAATTCAATATCCACGAGCAGACATTTTCACCGCGAATCAGCAACAAATGTCAGGTGCGTGTCACACGTAAGGATACGCGCAAAATATAGAGCCGGTTGCATGTCTTTCAAACGTGTGCCCGGAATAATACCAGAGAGTATCGCAGATATGAATTTTCCATGGGGAAGGAGGGGCTTAATTGGTATTTTATGATTTGATATTGCTTATTTCAGAGAGGTATTAAAATGCTCGTATCAAATTGTTAAGAGACAAAAATCATTGCGAAGTCGTAACTAGAGCTTTTCCATCAATCTGAACACGGGATTGAAGAATTAAAGTCAGGTCTCAGCTTCATTGAGCAGCCCAGGCAAAGAATTTTTGCCAGCTGATTATCAATGGTGTAAACTGCAGATTATACTTAACAGGTAGGTTGGATCCGAATAATATTTATTTGTTATACTACTTAATTCCTTAAATTTCATTATTGCAATTAAGAAAGCAAAGATTTAGAAAAATTCAAATTTTGGGTCTTTGGCATTTAAAATAAAACGACAGTGTTTGTGGTTTCTTAGTTAACTCATCAGTAACTTCAGTTGTATTTGCTAAGGTAATTCGTTGGATTAATAATGAAGCTAGACCGTTAAACCTGGTCTGAAATCAAAACAGCGTAAAATTTAGATAGTATACATTTTAAGTTTAGTATAAGACCAAAGAAAGTCTCAAAGACACATGTATGGATTTTTTTAAACAAACTCAATGCGCTTATCACGAGAAAAATCGTATTTCTCATTTCTCGAGAGATTTCTCTATTTTTAGTGTTTAGAAAGTTCTCTCTGGTGATTCTGTGGACACTGGTAGATTGCAGAATTTTCAGCAATGTGTAAACTGTGAGAAAACTGTCCCCATCACACTCATTCAATGCATGGAGCCTATTTTTGCCATCGTTTTTTTGCTCACTAATTTTCTTCTCCATATATTTGTTCATTTTTGCACACTACCCCCTCCTGAGACACTTCTCCGTGGTAAAATGTCAGCAATTACAGAATATCTATTTGTCATTTTCACTCAAATTAGCATCAAAATTTCTTATTTTTCAAAGTGTTAACTCATACCCGATATGAAAGCGTAAATCTATTATACCACGTTTAATTGAAACAAGTGCAAAGACTTTAAAGCGTCAATGAGCCACTCGATATATTCGTGATACGAATCATTTATTGATTTAAGTGGAAATAATGAATTGCAACTACCCAACTCAAATATGATGCTAATCCTAATAAATTTTTCTATAGATACAGAAAAATATAATATTTTCTCCTCGATGATATGAAAAACCAATAGAAGTTAAGACAATTTTTGAGGGAGGTAAAAAATTGGCTATTAGGTATAAATGAAATTTAACTCTTTTTTAGCAGTGTGCATGTGATTTGTCATACGCTAAACCATAATTGATTAATATTTATTTACATGTATTTAGATTGTTCAAAGTTTAGGTGTATTCTCTGCATGCAGTAAAATGGTTTTAAATTCTTGAATGCACTCAAGAGCCAAATGTTAAGACTCAATGCCATTATTACATGGTTAAACTGATGGTAGCCCCACAACAGGTGCACAATAGGGGCTGACTAAATGCTTCTTTTTCCGTATAATTTTTCCTATTTTTAAGGAAAAATATTTTGGATGCGATTAAATTTCTTTAATTTAATTAAAGAATACATAGTACCCCCGTAAACGAAATCCTGTTTACTTGTCCTTCGAAATAAACCCGTTGTGCACACTGTAGCTGTAAGTTGTTCTGTAGCTGGCTGGCTTCTTAATTTGCTCTGTTAGCTTTGCTTTGTTGTTAGCAAATGTGAAACACTAATTCATGGGTGTAGTCATATTCATCCAAAAGATAGGGCAAACGTGATTGATGTTATTAGGATTCAAGTATTACAATTGCTGATACATGTAGAGCAAATTGGTTTAAAGCCTTAAGAAATAGCCAGAAAATAATTATTTTCTGTCACCCGTGACATACAGGCAAAAAGTACTCTCACCCAAAGGGAAGAATTACCAAATCCCTTACCAAATCATGTGCCGCGTGGAAAAAGAAACAGACATGTTCCCCGTAAAAGCAGTCGAGTCTATCTCCAAATTCTCTCACTCGTGATTTTTTTCGCGATTACCTCCGTATATATTGCGACGAGGGGCGTGCATGTGGACGCAAGTAGAGACGCGTAAATGCGATCATTGTCATTAGTGAATGATTTGAGGCTTTCCCGGTGGATGCTATGCAGATAAATTTCTCGGGTTTCCATCCGGGTCAAATAAGTTATCTCCAACATGTTTCGGCAGCTTACTCCGCTAAAATCTTCAGAGATGAAGTGGCGAAGACAGGAAATCGGCCGCTATATATTCCCTGTCTTCGCCACTTCATCCCTGAAGACGGTAGCGGAATAAGCTGCCAAAAAAAGTCGGAGATAACTCCATTGACCCGGATGGAAACCTGAGAAATGTATCTGCATGGTAATTAGTATTTATTAACACTCACATTTAGTATCGGCAGGATTCTTCTTCATTGTGAGACAGTTCTTGCTGATATATTTGCGCAAAATTTGGTGTAATGTGAGTCGGTATTTACAGTCTTGGTCTGTCTGCACTTGCCTCTGGGTGTCATTGAAGGTATTAAATCGGTTAACCTCATGTTCTTCTGGAGGCACACCACATTTCCTGCACAGAGTGAATTAATTCACGTCTTTTACGTTGCATATTGTGATTTCAGTTTCACTAAAATTTTCTGCAGTTAGAACAGTGACACTATTTTGTTTACTTCGATGGCTGAATTCGATGTTGCTATTCTCAATACGTTTATCACAGTCGCTCACGTAGTCTCTGAAGAGAGCGATTCTAAAGTTGCAATATAATTAAGTTTACAGAAAGCAAAAAAATGTATACCATCTTTAGTCCCCTAAAGTCACAATAAGCTCATCAGGAGATGCTAATTTTTTCACTCACAATCGACGACATTAATTCAACCCATTTCATCTTCTCAGCGAGATTTCTGTCTGGTCTAAATCTTACAATTATTGTAATCATAATTTTCTCAGCAAACACGCTTTCAACCTTTTTTTTAACTTCCCTAATAGATTTCAAATCTTGCATATGCCTAGGTAATATAATGAACAGGAAACTCAGGAGTCGAACCCACTAGTTATGACTCCTAAGTTAAGTGGTTATCTCGAGGTGAGTACCACACATTCCATGCAACGGCCGAAAATTCTCTAAGTTCGCATCTATATACCGTCAGAACTATTGCTATCAACATTTCAGGCAGCCAACCCAGATTCCAACTCCCTGACGGCTCGGTTGATAATGCGGCGGATGTACTATCAGATCAAACCAATTAACACCAGATCCCTTCCGGATGCGCTCCAGTTCCTAGGTCAATTCCATGAAGAAATTGAAGGTGGCTGGAGCTGTAATCGTGATTCGTTGAGTGCAAATTGTTGTAGTCGCAGAAGGTTACTCGGGCTTTCCACCGGGTCAGGTTCTCCATTTCCGCCGATGCTTCGATGAACAAGTCGTCCATCGTCCATATTTAAAAATTTTTATTCAATTGAAGTATTGGTGCGAATTGGGTTTACGGCGCGGAATTCGAAACTATGCGAGAATCAAAAAATAAATACGTGTTATCATTTAGCATTATATCTTGATTTTTTAGCGATATTTTCACAATATGAAACATATAATCGCATTCAAGGGAAAACCTGTTCATGAATAATCGAATTATTTTTTAATATGAGTCAAGTTCCTTATGGATACGTATTAAAATTGCATTAAATTACCAAGAAAACAACTCTGTACAGTACTTATGAATTTTTTTCACTGTAATCTAATGTTAATACCAAGAAGTACACGTATGCAAGGTTACTTGCAAATCTGTACTTGAATAAAAGTCACTCCTAACACCTTAAAAGCCCTTTTCAGTGACGAATCTGGAGTATCCATGGTATCAACGTGGCCCTACTTTGAAGTCGGGGTGAATCGCAGGCTAAGTGATTAGTAATACCTGTTCATCCAATGGGGTATACCTATTCATACGCATCCATATCACATGACAACATTGAAATAAGCCAGTTTCCTTCTCGTAAATAGCTCAATAAAGATGCTCTGCTTTCATTGCTGTGAAAAAACAATTTTCTTGTTTCAAGTCGATGAGGGAGCCAAGTCCCTTATTTCCTAGCCTCCAAAATTTTCTATCCGGAGAGAGAATTTTAATCCAGCAAAAGGAATTTACTTTCCCAGCCTAACTCAGTCTTTTAGTTCGCTAAATTTACATTTAGAACCATTTTAATTTATACTTGTTTTCTCTGCACCTAAGAGAAAATACAACGACAGTTTCAAAAGTAAAGTCAGATTGCAATATTTGTACAACGATGATAACATATTCAAGAAACGTTAAAGTGCACACGCTTGATTTAAAATCACTGAGTGACAGCGGTGTATCTTAGGTATCTGCCGCCCCTTGCAAAATGGAAGGTGTGGCTTTCCGCTCCCCCAAATATTTATCTCATTCGCTTTTGATTTTATACTCTCCACATTTTTTTCAATTTAATTTACGGACGAGATTGGCTCCAACAGCATTATCTCGTCTTCCGTAATCAGAGCATTGACTGCCTATATGATCTATTTGCCCCAGGACAAGTGCTTCCCAAAGATTAACCCGATCTGACCCTGACCTCCTTCATATCCTCCGATTCCGTACCCACCTCCACCTTCACTCCTTCCTCGTCACTGTCCACAAGTTTTGGAACTCGCAACCTCTTCGTGTCCATTCCTCCTCTTCCCGCCAATCATTTCATCATAACTTCATCCTAAGTTAAAAACTAAACATTAAATTTTTGTTAATCGGGTTAACGTAATGTAAAATAATTTGGTGTAAGATTGGTTTCATCATTGTTTACTCGATTTGAGTATAATTATTATTTGAGCGAATTTTCTATTACTTTCATAGTTGAATTGCTCCAATGGGTTACCCCAGAGCCTTAAAAAAGCTTTTCATTCGTTCATTTCCTCCATTTTTGGGGGAAAAAATCACATCGTTACCCCCTATGGAATGGGAGGTAACGATGGTGAACGTAAAGAATCAAGTTTTCTACCTGTTCCCCGGGGAGTCCCGCAAGGCTCAATTCTTGTACCCCTATTGTTCACTATATATATCAAAGACCTCACTAGCACCATATCTCATTGCAAATACCATCTTTATGCAGACGACTTGCAGATTTATCTCGAATCCCACCCAAAGGAAATAGAAAATGCTGTTGAATTGATCAATAAAGATATCCAATCTATCTGTAAATGGTTAGCTGTTAATCGGCTGAAGTTGAATCCTGACAAGACTAAGTCAATAATATTTGGTAGTCCTTCCTATCTGAACTTCATCTCAATGAGTGGCCCTCCCAAAATAAGAGTACAGAATATCCTTATAGATTACTCGACTTCAGTGAAAAGTCTCGGGGTTCATTTAAATAACACCTTGAGCTGGCGGGAGCACGTTAAAGCTATATCTAACAATGTGTATAAGACTATGTACCAATTGAAGCACTTCAGGCATCTGCTCCCAATTTCACTTCGCCAGAAACTGGTTCAAACTCTGGTATTTCCATATTTTGACTATTGTCCAATCATTTTCTCAGATGTTTACTCAGAACTGTGCATTAAGCTGCAGCGTCTTCGAAACTCCTGTCTGCGTTCTGTTTTCAACATCCGCTATGATGAACACGTCACGCCTTATTACGAAAAAATTAAATGGCTGAAATTGGATAAACGCCGAAAACTGCAAAAGGCTTTATACGTGTCCAAGGTCCTGAAATCCAAAAACCCCACCTATTTGTATGAAAATTTTATATGTAATGTAGATACAGGAAAAAGATCAACTCGTGTCACTGAGTTTTTTTTAGTCCTTAAATTCCATACCTTATTATTTGAGCACTCTTTCCTAATTTCCTCCTGCAAGTTATGGAATTGTTTACCTGTAAATGTTAGAACCTCTATGACAATTTCGATGTTCAAGAGAAACATGACTGATTACCTATGTAAAATTGCTTAGTTTTTTGTAATCTTTTATGTTATGGCATGTATTTATTTATTTTCTATGTTCCAGGGGACTTAAAGTCCCAGAACAATAAAGACTATTTTCTATTCTATTCTATGTGATGACGGGGGCCAGCCTCGCCACCCTTTAGGTACACTACTGCAGACACAAACGACTCAAAAGTGTGTCGCCCCGTGTAAATGTATGTATTCAAAGTAATGTAACATATATTAGAAAATATATAAGAAACAAAGAATATAGACGATTTATTGCCAATACTACCCCTTGAAAAATTTCCGACCAACTTTTTAGGAAAAGAGTGTTAGTTTACCGGCCAATATGCCAACTTAAAGGTGAACACTCATTATATGGGAAATAGACATTTGTGTTACTTTGAGGCTCCAAAATATTTTAATGCGGAGGTAATTGAGTGATGTTGAAGATACCTAAACTGTTCATTATGTTACCTAGGCATATGCAAGATTTGAAATCTATTATGGAAGATAAAAAATTTTGACAGCGTGTTTGCCGGGAAAATGATGATTACGATAATTTTAAGATTTAGACCGGACAGAAATTTCACTAAGAAGATGCAATGGGTTGAATTAATGTCGCCGATCGTGAGTGAAAAAAATAGCATCTCCTGATGAGCTTATAGCAATTTTTAGGGACTAAGGATGGTATAAATTTTTTGGCCTTTTGTAAACTTAATTATAATGAAACTTTAGAAGTAAATATAAATGTTATGTAAATTTTGAACAGGTTAAATTCAAATAAATTAATGATATTAAGTTGCAGAAATTCGTAGTTATATTACAATTTTCCGATTGTAGCAGTCTATGTGCTGAGATTGCATCGCACTCAAAGCCAAGGAGTAATAAATACGGAGTTGTAAACAATAAGGGTAAATCAATTATTCCACATTAATTTATACAAAGACGACCCAGATTTCGACGCAGCTTGTCATAAATACACTACCTTAATGCTCGTCACCATTTCACCCGGTGAAAGTTTATGATATGAAAAATAGAAATTTAAAATGCATTTAAGTTCCAAAATATTTTGATAATTGTGATGGGAATAGAATGATGGTAAAGAGACACAAACCACTAGACGTATAAAAGAAAGTTCCTCGGATGAAAAAGTCAGACAGAGATGCTACTTCGCTCTGGTTAGGCCACACCTCGAATACGTTGCGAGCATTTGGGACCCTTGTCATAAAGATTTAACCAACGGAATTAATAGAATACAAACAAAAGCTGCGCGCTTCGTTAAAAGCTGCTACGAGCGAACATATAGTGTCTCACAACTTTTAGAGACTCTAAGGTGGGAGCCCCTAGTGACTCGCAGGCTACACGCTTGGCTTAAGTTGCTTGAGAAATTCAGAACTGGTGTCTTTCAGAGCAACAAAGAGAATATTCTCATGACTCCTCACTACATCTCTAGGTCTGACAGATGCGATAAAATAAGAGAGACACATTGCCGAACAGAGAGGTACAAAAAATCGTTCTTTCCGCCCAAAATAAAAATTTAGCTCCAGTAAATACACTCCCATAATACTCGTCACCATTTCATCTCCCAAACCCTTAAACCTTTACACGGCTGGTGACCTAACACCCCCTGCCACACGTCCATGCGGCGGCTTGCATGAAATGTAGATGAAATCTGGGTCGTCATGAAATAAACTTGTGCGGGATACCCGAGTCACTCTTATCATTTACAACGCTAAAAAAACTTTCACAGAGTAACGGCGGAGACAACGGAATTAATAATGGAGAATAAAATGATACAGCGCTTCACAAAAAATGAGTGCCTCAGGTAGGGTGATTTCATTAAATATGCCCGACATGAAGTTGTCGATTGCCCATTGCAGAGCATCTATTTCCAGCAGTCTTCACCGTCCTTCAATATCACTGTGCTCACCTGTCACGCCAACGATGATGAAGAGTATAGCGGCCGCAGAGGCGAAGAGTGTGGCAGGCCGCGCGTAGGGTGACACGAAGGTTCCGTTGTAATCCTCCATGGCTCAGTGGCTTCGACTCCCCAACGTCCAATCGGTCAACACTCGAAGCACGGAGTTTCCCGCAAACTTCCCTAGACAAAAGAAGGTTGAGGGAATAAATGCGCTGTAATATTATCTCCAATTAATCCTCGACCCAACTTATGGTTTGAGGGCATTACATTCTTCTTCATATAACGTAGAGTAAAACAAGCTAAAATTTGGTACCACATACGTTGGGATTGCTTGGGCCGTTCTCTTGAAACTGAAGTTTAAACTCGGGTATCTATAATTTTTATTCGACAGTAGAGTCAGAGGCATAGCTTGGGGGGGAGACGAAGGGGGAGACATCTTTCCCCGTGCGCAGAATCGGAGAGCGCCAAATTAATGCTACGTAGTTACGTATGTCTCAGCGAATGAAATATTTTGCCCTGCTATGAGCATTTGTGGTGTTGTTAAGACTTAATTATATACGTATACGCATACGTATTATATGTATATAATTAAGTCTTAAGATTAAGATTAAGTCGGATTTTATATATATATATATATATAAGCTAGCAACAAGGCGTTGAGGTTGGGTATGGATAGATAGGTATATCAGTGGACACTCACAGAAAGGCGATCCATGGCGACGCCGGTGTCCACTGCTCTCGGAAGCTTTCGGGTGAGAACCCTTCCTCAGCGGGAGAAAATCATATATATATATATATATATATATATATATATATATATATATATATATATATATATATATATATATATATATATATATATATATATATATATATATAAATTTTTTTTTTGTGAGTTTCTTTCTTTGTGTGTTCTATGTGTAACTGCCAGTCACGCCTGTGACATTTTTATAATATTTGTGCACTACACGTGTTTTTCGTCGAGTGGATATATATATATATATATATATATATATATATATATATATATATATATATATATATATATATATATATATATATATACATATATATACACACACTCACATATAAATTATACACACGTCATATACACACACTCACATATAAATGTTTATACAGAAAGGTAGAAAGAAAGTGGATAGGAACACATAAAATTGACAGACACAATGGTGGTGTGAAGATGTAAAGATGGCCGATTCCAAGCAGAAAAAATTCGACTGGACCGGGAATCGAACCACGGATATATATATATATATATATATATATATATATATATATATATATATATATATATGTATGTATATAACTACACTTAGGATCACTCGAGTGAGGAATGTATAAACGGTTTGCCACAGGAAGGCAATCGATAAACACCGAGAAACACAAAAAAAAGTATATATATGATACTTACAAAACAAATATCTGTCGTTAGTACCATAGCTCACCCCGTAAACTAGGGGTCGAGGAGGGGGCGCGAATACTGACTTCGTCTTCGGGCTCTAAGAACGCCTGCCACACATTTGATTGGGTATCACGCCAGACATTTCGGGGAATGAGGGACTTGTCACCGAACATTGCCTTGCTATGGACGGTGCGGGGTACCAAGATCATTCTACGTAAGATTTTAGCGGGAAATTAAACTGCAAAGGATCACTTTATAAATTACGGAGGGCGGAAAAATCTCGAGAATATCGCACTGCAAACACTGCGGATTTTCCCTCCGCAACAGTTTTCCCTCAAGCGTATTATTTCATATTGTTCACTGTAAGAATAGCTTCCAATAATAATAGCTGGCGTAGTTTCGGCGTACTCTGATTTAGCATACTCTCACACGGTTCAATTAGCATCGAGGATTCGCGAAGAACAACGGAATGAGAACATAAAAAAAACACAGGTCAGCTTCCTAACCTGCAGCTTCAAGTATTACCAATAAAAAACAGAGGACAACCCTCAGGGCAGAAAAAAGAATAAAGATTACATTCTCTATCATTGGACGTTTTAAGGGATTCATAGAGGACAAATAAATGCGCGTATCTACGGCAAGTGTTGCCGCGGAAGTTGAGGTGGATAGGTTCAGAGAGTAAGGAGACCGAGAAGGGAAGAATGGGTGCGGAAGCGGAAGAAATGAAACTGTTCCGGTGGGCAGAGCACACCACAACTGGCCAATTATCAATGGATGATAATGCACATTACGATGAGGCACAGAATGACTTAAGGTTTCAGAGCGATACAGAGAATATTATCATGACGCCTCACTACATCTCTATGCCTGACAAAGCTGATAAAATAAGAGAGATACATTGCCGAACAGATAGGTGCAAAGACTTATTCTTTCTGCATATAATAGATGCCTACAATAAAAACTAACAACACAAACAAAACAAAAAAACACCATGTAAGGCTTAGGCTGCTTGATAAATTCAGAACTGATATTTTTCAGAGCCACACAGAGAATATTATCATGACGCCTCACTACATTTCTAGGTCTGACAAATGCGATAAAATAAGAGAGATACTCTGCCGAACAGATAGGTACAAAAACTCATTCTTTCCGCGCACAATAAGCGACCACAATAGAAACTGAGCTCCTTCAAACACACTCTCATAGGACATGTCACCATTTCACCTCCAAAACTTTTACATCTTTACACGGCTGGTGACCTACCACCCCCTGCCACACGCCCAAGCGGCGGTTCGCAGGGTAGTATGTAGATTTTCTTTCCGCATACAATAAGCGATCACAATAAAAACTGAGCTCCACTAAATACACTCCCATGATGCACGTCACCGTTTCACCTCCCAAAACCTTTCATCTTTACACGGCTGGTGAACTAATACCCCGTGCCACATGCCCATGCGGCGGCTCGCAGGGTAGTATGTAGAAATGGATGAAGGTAGAAGAAGCGGAAATCTTGAGTCACTTTATAAATTTTTCAAACAAGCCGGAAAAATTCTCAGATCAATATTACCTGAGTAACAAATTTTAAGCTATCCGGGACTAGCCACGGAGTTCCACTTTTACGGAGTCACCCACAATGCACAAATGTGTGAATTTCCACAGAGAAAAAAACATCCGTCAAGTCACGTAAAGGTAACAATAATCCACAGAGGAAGAGGACGCCTCGGTAGCTTAACTGGCTCAAGGATGATTTTTTCTCCGTGGAAATTCGCACATTACCTGAGTACTTCCGTTTATTCAGTGGAAAACACCATACATATAGTAACATAATGCTGTATGAGACATCTTTTAAAACTTTTTCCATGATTGAAGTGTTTATATGACTTGGGTTTATGGCGTGAAATCCAAAATTAAAGCGAAAATAATGCGTTAATACGCGTGTTTTACTCGGCACGATTCTTTCGTATTTGATAGCCACGATAATAATTATACGAGATCATTACTTCGCGTTTAGTAGAACATTTTTACCCTTGGGATTGAATTATTTCAAAATATGCGACAAATTCTATTAGGCTAAACTTTGAAAAAGCAATAAATTTCCAAGAAACCGGTATCATGAAATATTTTCAACTTCCTTCTTTATATTCTGCTAATAAGTAGGTACACGTTGGAAAAGTTTCACGTCGAGCCTAAGAATTTTAAAGAATATTTTCTCTTTATAAAGGGTTTAACATTAATTATTCTGTTTCTTTACTCTACTTTCTTTGATTTCTACGATGATATATGAATACTTAGCATATTCATTTGCGTAAAGACAAAAAATATTTCAGTTTTAAGGTTTTTCCGCCAACTTGCCAACAAACGTAACACTAGATTCGGCCGGAAAATCAGGATTTGCATGCATTCTAAAATGGGAAAAAATTCAAAATACTTCCGGAGAGTCAAAAAGATATGCGATAAGCATTAGAACACCAACATTAATATTCAGCCATTATTTGTGCTTCAAAAACTTTTCGATGCTCCTAAAACCATTTCCATATTCGATGTCAAATTTAATAAA
Organism: Ceriagrion tenellum; assembly: GCA_963169105.1. Taxonomy (NCBI): domain Eukaryota; kingdom Metazoa; phylum Arthropoda; class Insecta; order Odonata; family Coenagrionidae; genus Ceriagrion; species Ceriagrion tenellum. The sequence continues at coordinate 64,373,467 of OY720638.1, forward strand.
AAAGTAAATATTAAAATTTCATGCGAAAAAGTTAATATTAAACAAACTAAGAAAAATGTTCTACAATCTTTATCGATTCTGAGAAAGTACACTAGTTCGCATTGCAGATCCATTGCATAATCTTCCTTTTCCGATAAATAAATATTTTCACCCTAAAGATTTTTTAATGCAGCAATTGACGCGAAATCTCGTAATGAGCCAAAGTTTGATACCGACTGGAATGAAAAACGCGAATAAACTATCCCAAAAGAAAAAAATTAAAACAAGATTGCAAAGTTAAAATACAAAATGATAAATGCAAAGGTTTTCTGGGTAGAGAGGCAAAACGCGGAAATAAATAAAAACGCCTCACATAATGGATTTGTCAGTTTCAGAGAACTATTTATGATATTAGCCATTAAATAATATATGTCACCGACAGAAATGAAAAACATTTATAAACTATCCCAAAATAAAACCAAAACTTGTCAGCAAAGTTAAAATGCAAAAAAGATTAATGCAAAGGTTTTCTGCGGAGAGATCGGGGCAGAACGTGAAATACATGAAAACGACTAAAATAATAAAAATTATCTCGTCAGTTTCAGGAAATTATTTCCACTTTGAGGCTGGAAAAACTATACGTGAATTGAATTAGGGATGAGCACAGTGATTTAATTAAAGGTGAAATGTGCGACTTACCTTTTACTATGCAGAAAGAAAGACGAAGTCGAAGAATGGCGATTCGTTTGGTGCTGGAAAACGATGGTAAAAGATTACCAGCAATCGTGATGCTCAACCACCAAAACGTCGAGAGACACTGTGGAGACCTCTGCGGTACCACCGAATAAATACTCTGGGAGTTCCGCACGTGCATCGAAAAACTTTAGAAGATGCAGGCGAAAATAGCACTTGGACCACACAAACGGTCTCTCCGTGTCATAAAACGGCCGACCCTACTCGCGGGCCCGGGCGGAGGTCGCGGAGGAGGAGGAGGAGGAAGGACGAGGAAGGACGGAGGATGGGTGGCGAGCGAACGCGAAAAAGCAGCCGAGGCCCACAGAATAGGCTGCTCCTTGCGGCACGTGCCTCCCACTGCCGTTTCTCATACCCCTTCAAAGAGTGAAGCATTCGCACGAAATGACAGAGTCATTTGGGCATCGCATCAGAAGAAAGCCGCAGTAAAGCGACCGAGGCGAAAGTATATCCGATTGCGAAAATGTTTTTCTATTTCTTCGTAATATCTTGATTCAAATACCCTTCGATATTGGTGGAATGGCAGTCGAAGTCGTACTCTATCGAATATTTAAAAAATCGATTTATTTTCGGGATCGCAAACTGTGGAGGTAAAATTCCTTTTTGTCACTCTCCGGAGGTTGACTGTCTCTTGCGTGGATCCGCATCAATCTGCGTCTTAATTAACTGTTTTCCCACTTGATAAAAAAATCGTCTGGAAGCAATTTCCGCAATTTTTTGTATAGCATTGGTAAAAGTAGCAATTTCAATATAAAAACTACGGAAAATTATAGGCAGATAAAAGTTTTATTGATAAATACCATTAAAATTAATTATTAATTTTTTTTATTATGTTTTTTTATTTGTTTATTTTAATTTCCCGAATAAAAAGGAAAATCAAGAAAAAAACACCTTGAAGTTCTAATGGGTGACTTTGGATTCCCTTTCAATAAAATAAATCCAAAGAAATCCCAAGTGATCATTCTGATGCAACCACTGGGGTTGAAATTTTTTTTCCTCGGTACACTGGACTTGTGGAAAGAGATAAATTTTACCATATATTTTCAATCGTGATAAAATTAATTTAGTCTCGGATCCTCTTCCGGATCGTCAACAGGTAGCGGAAGTTGTGCGGTGGGGAATGGCTGTAGTTTCCAAGGCAGCCTACAGTTTTAACTTCACTTCTACAAGCACTAGACAAATTATTTTGAGGATTTAATTCATGAACACCAGTGCCTACACAAGTGCATGCATATCGTATCTAGTGATAGTCTGAAATACCCGGAGTCCAGAGATGAGGGAGGTGGACAGGCTCCGGGACGCAGTCCGCCCGACACCTGGCGCCACATGTCACGCCCACACAAGGACATGAGAGTACTTTTATGAAGCCGCGACTATTCGTCAAAATTGTAGAAATTTCCGTTTCAGAAGACCTCTAAACGAAATCACCTCAGGATTGGAAGTTTCACGCGGAAAAATGGTCATTTTAGACCAGCTATACTTTGACCCATGGCGCACGGCTATTAATAGAGCGGGTTGAGAAGCTATGAGACAAGAACATATGTTTTTCTCTCCATTACCTTTTCGATCATTATTAGCGAAAGAATTCCAGTGTCTCTCGAATATTTAGTATGAAGCGCCGTCCATATATGTGCCCCTGATTAGCCCAGATTCCACTCCCACACTCGGGGCAAAAATTACGTAGACTCGAGTTACGATACCTATTAAAAATGAACCAAGGCACCTCCATGAATGCAAGTTATATCAAACGTTAGCTTACTTTATTTTGTGTTTAACCATGGCTGCTTATTTTTTTACAGTTCACCTTAGATTTTTTTATCGCGATGAGAACAAAAAGGTCCAGTTTTTTGGCGTTTTCTAATAGGACGCTCTCTTTGATATTTTTATAATGAAAAAACATGAAGTTTAATCGTCATAAACTTTTTGAAAATAGTAGGAAAAATATTTTCAACTTAACCCAAAAACTCATTCCTATTAATTCATAAAAAGTTGTTATCAATTTGATATAACAACTTTTTCTTGGTAAAAAAAGTACTGACAGCAAGAATTCGGTCTTGTTTTGAAGCTCTTGACAGCGGTATTCCAAAGCAATCGTCACAGTAAATCCACATTTCGAAATTGACTTTTAGCGAGTTGATAAATGACCGAGAAATTAGGCGGAGTCCATCTGACTTTGAGGCGGCCGTCTTCGCGAGTCGGGAGGTGAAAGTCAGGGTTTGTAACCCCTTGGGGGGTTGAGGGCGGAACTCCGTGACTCATCCGCATCTCCAATACAATGCTACAAAAGGCGTAAAAATAACTGCGTGGATTAATAAATATACATGAATAAATATAAATGAAACTAAATAATTGAAAATATTAATAAATAGATATAAATGTAGATAAATACTGTGCATGACTCTTGTGCTACTCGAGACAAACCCTTCAAAGTAAGGTAGAAATCTGTTTTTAAACCTGCCATTTGAGGCCCAAAGCCCTTTTAATAAAAGGTGATGGGAAATGGTCAAATATTAAAAAGAGCACTAAGATACTCAGAATTAAATTCCATGAAAAAAGTAAGAACAGAGATTCATCGTACATCGTTATTGAGGAAGAACTAAAGATAATGACAAATAACATCTACATACTACCCTGCGAGTCGCCGTATGGGCGTGTGGCAGGGAGTGTTAGGTCACACAAGAGTGACTCGGGTATCCCGGACAAATTTATTTCATGACGACCCAGATTTCATCTACATTTCATGCAAGCCGCCGCATGGGCGTGTGGCATGGGGTGTTAGGTCACTAGCCGTGTAAAGATATAAGGTTTTGGGAGGTGAAATGGTGACGCGTATCATTGGAGTGTATTTAGTGGAACTTGCCTATCCTAAGCCTAGCGTGTAGCCTCCGAGTCGCTAGGGGCTCCCACCTTAATCCCTCTTAAAGTTGTAAGACACTATATGTACGCTCGTGGCAGTTTTTAGCAAAGCGCGCTGCTTTCCTTTGTATTTTATTAATTTTTTGGTTAAATCCTTATAACCAGGGTCCCAAATACTCGCGGCATATTCGAGGTGTGTCCTAACCAGAGCGAAGAGGCATCTCTCTTTTACTTTTTCATCCAGTCCTATTGTACGCTGAACAAAACCTAGTTTCTTTAATGCTGTGCCGCATGTTTCGTATGTGTGATCTCCACGATATGCCAGAAGTTAGGGTAATTCCAAGATATTTTACTGTATCTGAAGATTTTACGTGTATGTTCGATTATCATCTCATGCATCGTGGAGAGTGGCCAAACGAACTAGGGTTTGAAAATAGGGGTTTTTTTTTTTAATATTTGGCTTGCTCTTTTAGATCGCCGCTCACTCCACTGTGTGCCAGCGGGATTCGGGAACATTCACGCGCCCATATACGTACTGGAGTCATCGCCAAGCAATAATGCACGTTCTCAGAAGAGCCGTAGTCAACCTATAAATACGCGTGGCATAGAAGATAACTACGCTGAAAATCGTACCATAAGTGGCGATGGCCGCCGCAGACTAACTTATTCTGTTATTTACCCACTCGTCACGTAGCAAAATTGCACAAACCGAAGCCGCGATCGATAGAATTTCAAGATATGTATCGCCAAGGTTTTGGCAAATCAATCATTGCGATATTAGTGGGTGTTGAGATACTTCTTCATCACTGTTCCTCGAACACGTTCGGATGAGAGAGTAACTGACCGTTACCTATAGATTTCAATGGATGAGTCCTTTCTGAATTTCAACATACAGAGAGACGTTCATCGCCGTTTTTTTCTCACTACTTGAGATGGGTAAATTACCTTGATTTTCATTTGAGGTGAATTACCATGGTAAATTACGGTAATTTTTGGAAAATTCCGAAATTTTCTGATAGTTTCTTATGTTCTACAATTAATAGCTGTAAGAGGTATTAACAGGAAACTCAATAGCAATAACTAAGGGTTAACGTCATTCTAATCGTTGTTATGGCGGAGTTAATGTATTAGAAATAAGGAAAATTGAAATACAATCACGGTAGCTCGCACGCTATTCGGAGTTCTTTTTTTGGCATGAGAAATTTTCGTTCAAACCACTGAAAATGATATCTTCACCAATATTCCATAAGTAAAAATATTCCACAAACGAATTGGACGTGCCTTTATTAATAATTGAGACTGTATTAAATGTATATAGATTCGACTTAAAATAATATGTTTGTAGTATACCGGTAGGAAAAATATTTGAGACCGATGCGAATATTACTGAAAATTACGGTAATTTTCAGGAGCTGCGGAAAATTACGTAAAATTACCGCGGTAATCTTGAGAATGGCCCATCTCTACATACAACTTAGGGCTAAAAAACAATGGATGCTGGATTGAGTGGTGACCCGGTGATCCCTTCTTCATTGGCTACACTTGTCCTCCGAGTAATGACTGTTTTAGCCCATTTAAATTGCCTGAAAACATTGGTGCCGTTTTCTGCCCCTGACATATTCCCAAATGCACTGTTTCATGATGTGTTTAAGGAATTCATTATTAAAAGAAAGTCATACTTACGTTATACAGCCATGAATAATGGTATATTTTCTATGGCAGCCCCTCGCAGCCCAGCCCTCTGACTGAACTTGGATCTGTCGTCTTCAATGCCAACTAAGACAAATAACATTTAAATTGTACTAATCATGGTTTCATTTGAAGAACTGATCTGCCCACGGCTATTTTTCATATCATTTACAATGACAAAAATTTTATTTTTATGTTGGTCTTTGACGTATTGAGGATAATAAGTATATAATATAAATTTGTTCCATAAATTGGAAAATACTTTGTATTTCCTTTCTAATTCCCCCTTTGAGATCTCTTCGAGACATTGTTTCTTATATATTTGTTTCGAAATAAGTCAAATGCGCAAGCCATTGAATGAATTTCTCCATTCATTCGTTGGGACATTTTCCTCTCATAATATTCAATATTTTCATAGTCTACTAAGAAAACTCTTCAAAAAAATACCTGAACTTCAAGACGCTTAAGAATACATTGAAAATTTCATCTCGCACATAAATGTATTTCGCATCGGAAAGAAAATTTGAGAGCTATAATAAAAGCATTCAGCTAATTCCCTTTTCTTTTTGCTATTATTTCGAAAAAGTGGCACTATTGCTTTTAATTTAGCAAATTAATTATAGCCTGCAAGGAAAAGTTAAGGTCCACACAACTTCGAAAATCCAATGGAGTCAGTATTTCCAGGCATTGCGGGGCGGAGCCGGGCCGTGATGCGCGATTGAAAAATCGATTTTACTTTCGGAGTCGCGAACACAAAATGAGGTTGAAATATCTTGTCTTATTATTCTGATGATGTGTCTGGGAGCACTTATTACTTAAACTAAAGATAATGACTACTTAATGTACAATTTTGCTAGAAAAGAGCATCCACCGATTTGTGACGTAACAGCCCACAAATATCAATATATCTCTGAAAGTTATGCAAAGTACGGACAAAAAAACCATTTTGACGGGTGGTAATGTTTTTAATTTCATAAATATCCTTCTACCTTTCCACCATCTGCGTAAGTTTTAATATTTTCGAAGAAAAATTAAAACGGGCGTTTTTATTGGAATGTGGTCGTGTTTGAGCCTCCGTATCCAAGTAACGGCTGAGACCTAAGGTAAATGGCTTATCATTCCAAATTCAACAATCCTTTTGAGTATATGAGTCAAGTTTCAAGTCTTAATCTAAAGAAAATAATTTCGGACTTAGTCCAACTTTTTCCCATTTCCGACCACTTTCCATTGTTTTGCTTTTCCTCTGGCAGATGCCACGCTGTCACATCCCACTTGAATTCCCCAGATCGTCTATTTCTTATTTTGCCCTGAAATTTCTATCGTCTCCGTTCCTGATTCACACGTCCCTAGGGTTCAGCCCATAAATTCCCCTCTTCAACCTTCCCTCTCCTTTCAATACGTCCTCCACTCTTCTCTTATGCCTCCTCCAAACCTCCGCTTCTAGCCTCCTCTTCATTCCAGACATATCCAATACCTCCTCGTTCATCGTTCTCGCCAGCCAGCCCACCCTCTCCATCTTTCTCTAAACCGATATCTCTAATGCCTCTAGTCTACGTACATTCTCCCTTTGCAATGACCAAGTCTCCGACCGATACAGCGTCGCGCTTCGTATTAGGGTTTTCACCGGCCTTTTCTTTCATCTACGTCTACTTATTACCCTTCAGGCCACCAAAAGAGTGTTTTGCAGGGGGTGAATTATCACCAACATGAACTGAAGTGAAGAAATTTACTTTCACCAACATGCACCACATAATGGGTATGCTACAAATGCTACAGAAACTACTACAATAATCTATAAAGTAACTACGATAACGTGACACTAGAGTCATGCAGGGAACATGCAAAACATTGTGTTAGCACTACTCGGTAGATTTAGAAACATACTTTAGGGTGCATATAAATTAATCAGCTACACTGCCTGTCAACTAACCTACTTCAAAGCCATAACGCAGCCATTGCGGTCTCTTATCTATCGCGGGAAAAACGAAATTTTAAATCTTTCTGTTTCTATCTATTATCATGACAATCCATTTCCCTTATTTTTTTCTTAATCAGATCTACCGTAGTATTCTTGGAGTAGTAGTCTTGGAGTTCGTCAGATACTGAAAACTTCGTCTGAGAATAAATGGGTTTTGAATTTACATAAAATATCGAGTCTGATTTTCAATCAACGGTCTGAAGGCGACATATTTTCAACTCAGACCCGCCTAATCATGTCTCTCCTCTTTGAAAATGCTTCTTTAGCCATAGAAATCTTATGTAAAACACCACTAAACCCATTCTTATCCAAAATTTTACCCAGTTACATAAACTTCTCGACTCCGTCTATTTTGTGTAATCCTGACGTTTTTTTCAGCCCCACCTTCTAGCTTCGAGAAAATATCATTAAATTTGTCTTCTCATAATATATATTCACCCCACACCTTTCGCACTGCTCCTCTATTTTAATAAACATAAAATGCACAAACGAATGAATGGAGAAATTCATTCAATAACTCTAGAATTTGATTTATTTCGCAAAAATATGTAAGAAACAAGAAAGACTTGCTCGAGATCTCAAAGTGGGCAATTAGGAAGAAAATTCAAAGTAGTTTCCAATTTATGGAACTAAAAAATTCCTTTACATTCTTCTTCCTCTATTTTTTACCCACTATAAATAAAATATTAAAATAAAAATAAAATGTACGTTATTGTTAATGATATTATTATAAAAGCGGTTAGCAGATCAGTTCCTAAAATGAAACCGTGATTGGCACCATTAAAGTGTTATTTTTCTTCGTAGGCAGTAAGGATGGCAGAGCAAGAGCAGTCAGAGGGCTGGGCTGCGAGAGGCAGCCATAGAACATAGACTATTATTTATGGTTATATAACATAAGCATGACTTCTAGGGAATTCTTTAAATACATCAAGAAAGAGTGTATTTTGGGAATATGTTAGGGGCAGAAAATGGTACCAATGATTTCAGTCATTTAAAATGGGGTGAAATAGTCATTACTCGGAGGATAAGCGTAATCAATGAAGGAAGGATCACCGGGTCACCACAAAATCCAGCGTCCATTGTTTTTTAGCCCTCGGTTGTAGGTAGAGATGGGCCATTCTGAAGATTATCGCGGTAATTTTCGAAAATTACTGTGGTATTTTATGTAATTTACCGCAGTTCCTGAAAATTACTGTAATTATCGGCAATATTAACTTCCGTCCCAGATATTTTTCATACCGATACACTACAAACATATTATTTTAAGTAAAGTCTAATAAATTTATTGCTATCTTAATAATTGACAAAAGCATATCCTATTTGCTTGAGGAATATTTTTACTTATGGAATATTTGTGAGGATATCACTTCCAATGGTTTGAACGAAAATTTCTCATGCCAAAAAAATAATACCGAATTGCGTGTGGGCTGCCGTGTTTGTTTTTAAATTTTATAAATTTCTTAAATATCCAATGTGTAAACGTAGCAATAACAATAGCTTAAATGACTTTAACTCATTGTTATTGCTACTGAATTTCCTGTTAAATCCTCTAATGCTTATTTACTGCAGAAAATTTAAAAGTATCCATCTATGGTAATTTACCTCAAATGAAAATCACTGTATTTACCCATCTCGAGCTGAGAGGAAAAAAAAGCAATAAACGACTCCCTCTGTGTTGAAATTCAGAAAGGACCTGTCCGTTGGATTATGAGGCTTTTCGTAATAAGCTACAGATCGCTGACTGAAAGGTTTTTACTGAGGGAGGGAATTCCAGAAGTTGGATCCTATTACCTGTGATGATTTATGAAAACAGCTTGTCCAATAAGATGAATAGTATAGGAAATTTACATCAGTTCTCGTTGATGTATTGGTGGTTTTAGACATGTTTTTGAAGAAAACATACTGATATTCAGGCTATTTATTAAGAAATAAGAATTGAGGAATGAGACTAGGAAATATTTCCGTCGGTTTTTGGTGGTCAGCCATCCAATTTCCTTAATGTATGGTGATATATGAATGAGAGAGAACTTGAGAAAGGAACGAAAGTTGTGTAATCTCAGCTCATTGGTGGCTGGAGCTAAACTAATAATAATTACGGCAGAAATAAGGTGCGCTCGTGGAATCAGATCATTTTCTTGCTCTTGGTCTATTAGAAATGAGCCGTCGCTGCTCAGATGAGTTCTCCTGTGGCCGATGCAATTTTTCGAAATTTCAACCACAATATGGCGCTCGGTCCTCAAGTGAGCAACATTAATTTGTAGTACTCCCGCTGTACTTAAATGCTCAATTACAAACAGTGCACTTCAATTTTTGCTATCATATACTGGTACACGACTAGCACTTTAAGAAAATGGAGCATGATAAATGTTTCGATTGTTCCATCGTCTTCTAATGGACGCACCGAGTGTATTATTTAAAAAGGTGATTATAATTAGCAGCCTGTTTAAAACTTATTCCACCATATAACTCGGATCATCGTATTTCTGCCTGAGAAAAATCACTTTTATCAGTTTGAAAAATATTCCCACATAGCACAGTTGTGCACCATTATCGATGTCAGATACCGCACGATTGGACAGAAAACCACTCACCGACGTCGGAACACAAAAACAAGCCTACACTTGCCGCCGGCATTACTTATCGCGCTGAACATAAAAAAGTGAGAAGCGAACATGCGTCTCATAGCTTTTGAGACTGAAAAAAGCAAGCGATTTGTCTTCGTCTAGCTTGTTCTACTTGTCTTCTCCTTTACTCTGAAACCACGGTTCTAAATACAATGAAAATAAGCTACCCCAAAACCATTTTCATGATCAACAATTTAGTTATTTCCTCTCATTCAAGATTCAAACCTGGCTGAGTTGGCGCCTATACCCAGTTATAATGGAAAGTCACAATTGCTGGGCGAAGCCTGGCGCAGCTATTTTCTTCATTAAAGGGGAGAGAAGGGTCCATAGATCTTGAAATAGCACGATGGAGATCAATGAGGAGTACTGAGGTTCTTATAACTCAACTTTTTGCTATCATACACTGGTACACGACTAGCACTTTAAGAAAATGGAGAATGATACATGTTTCGATTTTTCCATCGTATTCTAATGGGCGCACCGAGTCTATTATTTAAAAAGGTGATTATAATTAGCAGCCTGCTTAAAACTTATTTCACCATATAACTCGGATCATCGTATGACTCCCTGAGAAGAATCACTTCCTTAAGTTTGAAAATGGTAGTACTGTCCCTCCTAGCCATGTTAATACTTCTAGAAAAATATAAATTGTGTTTTATGTGCTTAAGTATGCTCAACAAGAAATGCACTTTGTGAAAAGCGGTCATTAAATTATTCGGAAAATCGAATACGCAGATGTAAAAAAGTAGATGCTTTAAGTCAACTTTTGATCGACTTTGAAACTTAAACCTTTGAGTGCGGCATGACGTAATATCACGTCATGGTTGTCTTAACGCTGGTTCTGATGACGTGATATCACGTGATGGGTACCGTGAGTGTTCCAGCTTTCATTGAGTGAAATTTCCCTTGTGAAAGCTGGAACACTCACGGAACCCCTGACGTGATATCACGTCATCAGCACCATCGTTAAGACAACCATGACGTGATATTACGTCATGCCGCACTCAAAGGGTTAAAATTCAACCTCAAAATAGTCGACGTTTGGAGTAAAAGTCGACGTTCGACTAATTAAGAAAAACTATTTATGGGCACCCGGATTCTCTGGGAGCGTAACAATGGGGTAAAATGGGGTAATTTGGGTGTGCACAGGAGGAGTAAGATAGTGCCAGATATCATTTCCCCTATAAATCAATGAATTTCGCTTAATTTTAAAGAAACATATCTCACCTCTCCAAAGACACTAAATATATATATCACTTAACGCACTACTTATCGAGGTCATAATCATTGGTTGTTCAATCCTAAGATTGGTCTACTGCAGCCCTCCACTCTTCCCTATTTAATGCTAAGTCCCTTGCTTCCTGGTAAGCCTCTATCCTCCTAGTGCTTTCCCCTTTAATGATCCATTAGCTCATTCCTAGGTCTTCCTCTGGGGACTTTTCCCTCTATTTTACCCACAATTATGTTCTTCACAACCATATTAACAATTATTTTCCTGATATTTTCCAACAAATAACAGCCATTTTAAGTGGGAAATGACAGTTTAATACACTCCGGAGGGACTTTATTTTATTAAATGAGTAATTTCGGATAACTCGCAAAGAAAAATCCTCCATTTTGAAGTCTATTTTCGCCGCAGGTAATGAAAAAATTAGTCGAATCAAAAACTTAAGCATGGATTGTTAGTTTATTACTGGGATTTTAGTAGCATAAAACAATGATTTTGTGCTTTTTAATATAAAAATATTTACTGTAGGCTTCTTACAGCGGCCGAGGTAAAAAAATTAAATTCGAATCTGGTAGTTTATGACTTGGGAAAAGTCTCGTTCGAACTACCTTAAGGTGGTTGGAGCGCTAACCGCGGGTCATTGAGTGCACATATTCATGACTTTTCAATTAAGTCGAAAAAATTCTAGGACCTCACTTCATTTCTGTACATCTGTGTGCAACTTTTTGCTTTAAAAATTCAGAACGGTTGTGTTTCAGAGCGACGGAGAGAATGTCATTTTGATGCCACACTACATTTCTAGGTCTGACGGAGGCAAGAGAGATATATTGCCATACAGATAGGTAAAAAAATTCGTTCTTTGTGCGCATTAAAAGCGACCATAATAAAACCGGAGCTTCAATTAAAAAGAAAACTAAAATACACTTTACCGTTTCACTTCCCAAAACCTTTACACGGCTGGTGTCCTAACACCACCTGCCTCACGCCCATGCGGCGGCTCGCAGGGTAGTATGTAGATGTAAGATGTATATACGGTGGAATTGGCGATACATGTAGTAATACAATTATGCAACAATTATATTTTTTCAAATTTTGTCTCCATTATAACCTCGTTATGACTTAGGTTAGCGGCGCGAAATTCGAACTTTCAAAGCGAAAAGTCCAAGGAGAAAAAGTATTTTTTTCTCTGCATATGACTCTTATATTTGAAAGCAACCATTATAATAATGCGATGAGTATTGAGTTCACAATTTTATAGCTTTTCAAATAAGCCTAATAATTCTTGGACCAGACTTCACTTAAGTACATTTGTTTATACTTTGGAAATCACCGTGCATGCAGTAATATAAATTACGCAAGAGTTACATTTTTAAATTTTTGCCTAAATCAAAGCATTGTTACGATTTTGGTTTACGGCGCAGAATAACAAATGTAAGCGAAAATCATACGAAATTACGTGTTTTTATTTGGCATTATACCTTGATATTTTTTATGGATATAGTAACAATTTAATACGTATTATTTCGCATTCATGGGGAAATATATACAAGCAGAATCGAATTATTTTGTAACACGTGTCAAGTTCCTACGTATTAAAATAGCATTAAATTGCTAAAAACCAAATCGATTGTATGAAATTTTTGTCACTTTCATCTATGCATATTACTAATAATTACACGTATGCAAAATTTCACGAAAATCAGTACATACATATCTTTCCGCACAAAGGTAGTTAGAGTGAAATATAATTTCACCTAGAAATCAATGAATTTTATCTCATTTTGTATCAAAAATATTTCACTCTTCCATAGATAGCAAAATAACAGCCCCTAACACAACAGCTTTCTGAGATTATTGACGAAAAATATTAGCTCTTTCACGTGGGAAACGGTACGTGTGTCCATTTCAGAGAGACCTTATTTTTAAAAAATGACGAATTTCTAACGACTAGAACTCGTCGAAAAAAATACAGTGTGTAGTAATAGGTTTGCGCATTTGAATATAAAAATATTTACTTCAGGCTTCTTACAGCGGCCGAGGTAAAAAATGAAATACGAATCTGGTCTATACCGCCGCCGGTCTATATACGCTCTTTATACCGCCGAAAATAATGTAAATAGAATACAGCGGCCAGTGTAACGAGGTCCCACCAGTGTCATTCAACGATATCGGGCGAGATATAGTGGAACATAATCATGAAATTTCATGGATAAAACTTTGTAGTGTCCACTGAGTACCGTATCTACATGATTTCATTTGCTGTACCTCATGATGACGCCTTAGTCTGGAGTTGCGTTGTGCAATAAATTACTCAGTTTTCTCAACATTTAAAAAAAATAAACAATGTTGTCACTGCAGTATTTTTTACAGAATCACAAAAAAACCGTCCGTTGTCAAGGAGCTTCAAACGTACCACGTGAAAAAAATGAGTCATGTTAACGACTTTTATTTAATTATTTATAATTTCAGTCATATAAAAGTATTTAATTGCGTCATCTAGTAATGCAATATCGAATTCATGCTTCCTATAGCTGCAGAAATTAAAACTTATAATTCGAATATGGTCTCCATTATGCCTAGGGAACTATCTCGCTCAAACTGCCTCAAATGGCAAGACAGGAACCGATCACTTGGACGTGAGCGTCTCACCGGAGTCGGCCCAAATCGGGAGTCTCGGGGAGGCGCTGGTCCTGGCGTGTTTCATCCGAGCGCGACGCCGCCGTCGTGAACGCGGCCCTAGAGACGCTCGCGTGGCCCCGCGGCAAGGGGCCGTCGGCACCCTCTTGAGACGCGGGGGCGGCGGAGGGAAGAACAACGGCTTCCCTTGTCCGTGGTTGGCGCCGGAGGGGCGGGAGAGGCGATGGGAATCCCTCGCGAGGAAGTTTAGAATGAACCCGAGTGACAATATTGAGGGTGGACCAAAGTTATCGTGCACGGGGCCGCGGATCGAAGATTACGAATGGTGTCATAGGTCGGTGAAGAAAGAATGCTGGCTAGCTTTCACAGTGTCGTTTAACCCGTTCATTGTCTGCTGGTTAATTTACATACCGCCGAAAATAATGTCAATAAAATACAGCTGCCAGTGTAACGAGGTCCCACCAGTGTCATTCAACGATATCGGGCGAGATATAATGGAACATCATAATGAAATTTCATGGATAAAACTTTGTAGTGTCCACTGAGTACATGATTTCACTTATATTACCTAATGATGACGCCACAGCCTGGAAATGCGTTAAGAAATAAATTACTCAGTGCAGGTTACAAATTTTAACTAACTTAATTAGTTTTTGTTTCACTAGGTGGTTTCCAATGCACATTTGGGAGCAATTACTCTCATACAATTAGTTTATAGCTCGTAAATAATAAGAGTTGTTCCTGGAGGTCGTTTTGCCTACCATAAACAATCCTGCGATCCTATTTTGATCAAACCGTATACTTCTTTTTGATTACCTTTGGCCAAAAAAGGGGAAATTAGAAAACAATTTCTTCTTCCCATACATTACTGATGCGTATGAATAACACAGCGAGAACCTGTCCCGTTTTTACATCTACATCTACATACTACACTGCGAGCCGCCGCATGGGCGTGTGGCAGGGAGTGTCAGGTCACCAGCCATGTAAAGATGTAAGTTTTTGGGAGGTGAAATGGTGACATTTATTATGGGAGTGTATTTAGTGGAGCTCAGTTTTTTCTGTGGTCGCCCATTGTGCGCTGAAAGAACGAGTTTTTGTACCTATCTGTTCGGCAGTGTATCTCTCTCATTTTATCGCTTCTGTCAGACCAAGAAATGTAGAGGCGCGTCATTATAATATTCACTGTGTCGCTCTGAAAAAGTGTTTTAGTGTCCGGCGAGACGATTTCTCGGTTTGATAACCCTTAAGAGTATGCTCTCCCATCAATGTAGTAACTCCCATCAATATATTAAACTAATAAAATAATGATGTGCACATGTGTTCATTGTAAAGCCATACTTTTTTATTAATTTCACGTTATCCCAGATTCTACGAGATTTACGAGAGATGGTTTACGCAAGCCAGACGCTGTCTATCCGGGCCCAGGGCATTCCGTTGGCAAGACTTTGTTGGGTGTTTAATTTGGTTCATTTCCTCTTCCTATTTCTTTTCCCAACTCATTCCCCAGCATTGTGCAAATACAGGCACCATTGTGCAAATACAGGCATCGAGCTTTCGTCACTGATTGCGTAAAGAAAATAACTGCATCAATGTTCATCGGCTTCGAATCACGCCGAAAGTTATCGGACCGATTATCGATGAAAATCCGGACATCACTCTACACATCGTAGAACAGCGAACAAGGACAGAGCCTCTGCGCATTGAAATCAGAATCGTGTAAATAAAGGGTGCTTTCGGTTTAGAACGGCGATCGACGGCGATAGACGGCAGTTGCACACATCGATCTTGCTTTGTTCGGCTCTCATCATTGCGGAGAGCCACCGATAGCCTGCAATAGACGGCTATAGCAGCAAATCGAAAGCACTCAAAGGCTCCATCGAATTGAATTGAATCGAATCGAATTCGATTTATGCCTCGAATTCGTTTCCGAGTCTTCGGGGCTGATTTTAGTGCTGGATTCAGTGCTCGCATAAGCATCGTTTAAAACGGCCTTAATTATAGCGGGGTTCAGTGGATCGCCTGGTTGGAAATTCAAGGTAGTTTGAGCGAAATATCGTTTTACTTAGAAATCAATGATTTTGGTCTCATTTTAAAGAAAAATATCTCACCCTTCTAACGACACCAAAAATTTAACCCCTTACCACATTACTTTCGGAGTTTTTTGCAAAAAAATACCAGCCCTTTAAAATGGGAAATGGAACGGGTATGCACTCCAGAGAGACATTACTTACAAAATAAGGAATTTCTAACACTTAGATGTCGTAAAAAAACTATCAGCTTGTAGTTTGTATGTTTTATAAACTATTTTTGAAAATTAATCATATTGTCACCGTAATAGGTTCTTGGGTATCACAATACACCTTCCGTTTTGACGGAGTTTCGCCGCGCGAAAAAAATGAGTCAAGTTAGAGACTTATTTAGATATTTTAATTTAATCACTTACCATTCCTGCCATATAAAACTATATTATTGCACCATTAATAATGCAATATTTAATTCATGTGTCCTACAGCTGGTGAAATTAAATCGTATAGTTGGAATATGGTCTCTGCTATGACTAGGGAACTATCTCGCTCGGACTACCTTAAGGGTTTCGTCTTCTCTGATTACATCTACATCTACATAATTACCCGCGAGCCGTCGCATGGGCGTGTCGCAGGGGGCGTTAGGTCACCAACGTGTAAAGATGTAAGTTTTTGGGAAGTGAAATGGTGACATGAATTATAGGAGTGTATTTAATAGAGCTTAATTTTTATTGTGGTCGCTAATTGTTCGCGGAAAGAACGAGTTTTTGTACCTATCTGTTCGGCAGTGTATCTCTATCATTTTATCGCATCTGTCAGATCTAGAGATGTACCGAGGAGTCATGACAATATTCTCTATATCGCTCTGAAAAATATCAGTTCTGAGTACATCAAGCAACCTAACCCTAGCGTGTAGCCTCCGAGTCTCTAGGGGCTCCCACCCTAATCCCTCTAAAAGTTGTGAGACACTATATGTACGCTCGTAGTAGTTTCTAACGAAGCGCGCTTCTTTCCATTGTATTTTATTAATATTTTTGGTAAAAATATTTGACCAGGGTCCCAAATGCTCGCGGTATATTCGAGGTGTGGCCTAAGCAGAGCGAAGTAGCATCTATCTTTGACTTTTTCATCCGAGGACCTTTCTATTATACGTTTAACAAAACCTAGTTTCTTTAATGCAGCGCCGCATATGTTTTGTACGTGTAATCTCCACGATATATCAGAAGTTAAGGTAATTTCAAGATATTTTACTGTATCTGTTTATGAACGCATAATATTCTCACCGCAAGACTTCCGGGTCTTCTCCCCCACCCCAAAATGAAGAGAGAATTCATGGTAGCATCAGCGAGATATCACTCCGAACAAAACTCAATCCATTCAGATTCATCATGAGGGAAAATATCTCACCTTTCCAAAGATACCAAAATATCAGCCACTAACATCGCTACCTTTGGAGATATTCGCCCCAAAATGGAAGCTGTTTTCTGCGGGGAATGGTGCGGGTATGAACTTCAGAGACACTTCATTTTATTAAATGAGGAATTTTCAACTACTACATGTCCTCAGACAAATAACAATGGGTTCCTTGTATTATATCCCTACCATTCAAAAAATAAAGTAATTACTCACCGCAGACAAATTGAGGATATTCTAAATCATATCTCGTTAGATATTCAAAAGATTTTATTTTATATCCCGCGTTCATTAGCAATAAAAATAAATCTCACCGCTCATCTCACCAAATTTTATCAAAACTTACTTCTTTGTTCAAAAAAAATTTTTTTTACAATCTTATGTAGCTTTAGGCAGCATCAAAGGCCAAAGACCTGTGGGGAGGCTGCCTTTTGTGAGTCATGCATTTCGATTCATAAAAAAAACCTCATTAAGCATTTATGTCTTAAAACATAATAACATGTCTTATGCACCACAAAAAACAATCATAAATCAATTACAAATTTTTTCATATAGCTGATATTGGAATTTTATACAGCGATATCAGTCAATATACTGTAATCAACCTAAGATAATATAAGTACAGATTAATTACAGGATATCAATATTTTAATACAAGATATCAGTATTTCATGCGATGATATCCATATTTTTGCCAGTTACCAAAAATTATCCTCGTTTCGTATCATTTTAATATTGTTGGGTAATACATTGAATGTATTATGTTAACTATCGAGTGTTTCAGCCACATAAAACAATACTTTGTACCACTAATGTTAAGATATTTATTTTAAGCTTCTGAAAGCTGCTGAAATAAAGATGATAGTATTCGAATATGATCTCTCTTACAACTATCGAAAAATCTCGAACAAAACACCTAAAATCGTTTCCACAAATACATTAAGATTCTTGGTTACAGATGAGTATTAAAAGGCAGAATTGTTAGCGGGAGAGAAAGAGAGAACATCACGATATCACTTCTACACTACTTCTGGTAATTTGGAGGCACAACTTGACAAGATCTCACTGCTACACGTAGTAGTAAGGCACTCTATGGCACCGCCATAGCCGACTCGGGTCGAATCGATCCGTGCATGGGGAAATACTGTTGTCTGTTGTTAGGGAGAGAGATAGAACTAGAGGCAGTGTCCCCTCCTAACGGACGACAAAAAATTCCGGGGCGTGGGGAAACATCGCCGTGTATCGAGAAGGGTGGCCACCCTGCCTGTGGGCATAAGGGGGTAAGACTCGCAAGACGGCGGCGTGGACTCTTGAGGCCTAAGGTCTCTCGTTCAACTGCCGACGTCAAAATGATGTGCCACCGCATTTTAAAATTCTTACCTGAGTCTGTTTGAGTGCCACTCAAACGCAATATACAGTATTTTAAAGGCAAATGCATTGCAATTCCAGCTATATTTTTTATTAAATTTCAGAACCATAAATGAAAAACCATTACAATGCAACAACCAACTCCGCGCACCTTAAAATTAGCAATTTTTCCAACTCCATGAACTTTATTACTCATCCTGGGGAAAACTACGTAACATAAAGCATTCATCCTTTACGATAAGGGGCGAAAATAAATCAAGATACATAAAAGCGCAAGTAAGCATTTATAAAACGCATATTTTGAAATGTATCTAGGAAAATGTTTAAACATTATCTATTCCTACAATTTGCCCGGATTCAAAAAAGGCACCGACGCCGAGGCTAGAAGGCTGCATGGCTTGCGGGCCGAGCCACGGGCACTACATCAAAGCACCCATAACTCCATATCCCGTCGACATTTTCCATCCTTGTACCTCTGATGCCGATTCTTTGAATTCTGTCTTTTCCTCCCACAATGAGATCTCCTCCGCCTCCTTCAGTCCCCCTCATCAGTCTCATCTCCTCTTCTAACCATACTTGATATTAATATAGCTCTGTCAAAGCAACAATTCAACATTTACGTCAATACCAAACTCACCAACTAGAGCAATACCTTAATAATAATAGCTGATATCCATTTCCAACCAAAATATTCTCTAACTCACTCACTCCATACGAGACCTCCGACTTTCTCATAATAGGCAGTTTTTCTCAAGCCTCGATTTCAGTTTTAACAATTCTATTTCATAAAGGAAATAAAAATCTTATTCTCCAAGTATTTCTAGCGTAGACAGAACAGATTGAGAGAAAATGTAAGTCGACGATCGCCAAAACATTTGAATTCCTCTAATAAATGAAAGCGTTCGCTGATTGGTTGACATAGTCATGCCGTCAAGAGCTGATTGCGGGAGTGAGCAGAGATACTAAATAGTAGGGACGAATGGGTCATCTTGACTAGTAATACAATTAACTCGAGCAGGTCCCGGAGTGTCAAACAGATAGGCAGTTAGTGGATCTGTCTAGGCACACCCGAGGAATCATCCCATCGTTGATGTAATGATGATGAAAGAATGTCCCTATAAAAACGAAGACTACATGAGCGCTGAGATGAAGACGAGAAAAATGGAAGCGCCAGTGCCACGTGAACTTTTTCTTAGAATTTTATTATCTTTAAAAACTACATCTATATCTACATGTCACCCTGCCAGTAACCGCATGGGCGTGTGACAGGGTGTGTTAGGACACCAGCCGTGTAAAGGCGATAAAGATAAGGATAAGGTTTTGGGAGGTGAAATGTGTTCTAGGAGTGTTTGAGGAGAGCTCAGTTTTTATTATGGTCACTTATTGTGCGTGAAAAGAACGCATTTTAGTACCTCTCGGTTGGAAAATTTATCTCTCCACTCCTATCAATCATTTCTCTTATTTTATCGCTTCTACCGGGTCTAGAGATGTAGTGTGGCGTCAGAATGATACTCCCTATGTCTCTTTGAAGCACACCTGTTCTAAGGATGTCAAGCAATCTATACCTGGCGTTCAGCCTAAGGGTCTCTAGCGGCTCCCAATCTAATCCCTTTAAAACTTGTGAAACACGCTCGTAGCAGTTTTAACAAATTGTGCAGCTTTCCTTTGCATTATATTTATTTTTTTAGTTATGTCTATCCAGGGTCCCAAACGCTTGTGGTGAATTCAAGTTGAGGCCTAACCAGAGCGAAGCAGCAGCTCTCTTCTATTTTTTTCATCCGAGGACCCTCCTATTATACATTTGATAAATTCTAGTGTTTTTAATGATGTGCCGCTGATGTGCCGCAGATGTTCCGCACGATTGTTCCCAACTTGAATGAAAGCTTTCGCCAGGAATTTACCCTTCACAAAACGCTGCTGTAGGAAAAATCTTCCGGCATAGGGTAAACAATTTTAAGGGATGTACTTGCTCATTATGAGTCATTTAATAATTCTTTGTTATATGCCTACTCGTCTTCGCTGAATGTCATCAATTTGCTACCATGATTTAAAGATAGATTGTACGTTTTTTTTGGTCAACAATTCCCGGTGATGTTTGTGGAGTGGAATATTTTCCTCCCCAATGCATCCCAAACAAAAATTATTTTCGGGAAACATTCGCCTGCGAAAGTGAATTTCAGGGAAATTGTTCCCTGCAGATACATTTTGTAGAGAAAGCAGGATTTCAATTTTTTACGAAATACCTACAATTTTTTCCAAAGAATATTAAGGAAATTTTTTAGAAAATTTTTCATCAGGGTGGGGATGACAGAAAGACTTGATGATGACTGAGTAGAAACTCGTTGTGCACTGCGTATCAAATCAAATGATGGCCCTTAACGGTCTAAATATTTTTCGCTTGGATATCTGACGTCTTCCACGACCAGGGTGTGTTTATTCCTCGATGTCGAGTATTTTTACTTGCTTACATTTAAACCTGTATTCTCTCTTTATCAAATCCTACGTAAGAGCAAGGTTCTATTAGATTTCATGATGACGAGCTTTCAGTCTATCAAGACTAAATCTATGAAACTTATTTTAAATGCCAATCTACCCACCCATTTTAAAGTGGCTGGTCCAATTGTCGTTAATGCACAGACTAGCGTGAAACTTTCCACCCGTGTTCCCTTTCGACATATCTAGAGATATACGCGAAAAAACTGTATCATAGAGACCTAATAGCTCGATATTCCAACGCTGTTTTGAAGCACAGCATCATTGCATGTGAAATACATTTCTCAACATTTCGAACGCATAAGTACATCCACTTTCAAAACGCGAAACAAAATGTTTTCCATCATTATAGCAACTGCCGACAAACAGAAATGTGTCTCGCCGGGTCCAATAATATTAACCAAGTCAAATTCTCCACTTACCCCCAGCCATTTTCAAAACTCAAAACGTACTTTATTTTCATCGCCTCTTAAATCCTCTCCTCTTCTCATTCATAAGTCCCTAATCCTCAGTTTCGCCACCTGTAGGGCTTAAGCTACTTTAAAGTTCACGGCTAATTTTCCCAACCCGATATTAATATCTTACGAACTCCAACATACTACGCTAAATCAGATCATGAGAAAAAAATTTGAGAAACAGAGTACAGAACAGACAAGTTTAAAATGTCGTTCTTCCCGTGGTAGATAACGGACCATAATGGCTGCCTTACGGCTTTGAACTACATATAGTGCTCGCAGAGTTTCTGTGCACTGGAGAGTTCCTCCAAGCCTAGCTGCCCATGGTAGATGAGCAGCGATTGGTTGCCGGCGTCCAATCCCGTAAACCGGCTCTTAGCTCAGTGCGCGCCGCGTACGAATACTGTTAGTGGCGACCCAAAAGAATCGGCGAAAACGAACGCTATGCCTCGCCGACGCGAGGGCCTTTAGAATAGAAATACTCTGGAGGAGAAACTACTATAGATATCGAGTTAAAACTTGCAGTGATTGCAATAGTCATCGCAGTGAGGTTAGAAAGTAATCCCCATCGGCGCAGGTCACCTTGGTTACACGATAAATCAACAAAACTTTAAGTCAGTATTAAAACAGTATTCTTACGCGGTGCGCACTGAGCTAAGAACCGGTTTACGGGATTGGACGCTGGCAGCCAATCGCTGCTCATCTACCATGGGCAGCTAGGCTTGGAGGAACTCTTCAGTGCACAGAAACTCTGCGAGCACTATAGGCAAGAGGACAGGTAGTCTAACTGATTGATGTGCTCCCTAATGCTTGTTTCTAAATCTGCCGTGTAGTGCTAACATTTTGTTCTGCATGATCACTGCACGACTCTTGTATTACGTTTACGTAGTTGCATTTTATATTATCTTAATAGTTTCCCCAGCATTGGTATCACACCTTTATTGTAGTGTGGGTAAAGTTAAACGTACAGTAGAGTCCATGCTGTAGATAACTAAACTCCCATGCGGTGGCGGATTGGATATTTGGGGAGGCGACCGACGGCTAAGGTCATTTGCGCCGTAGGGGACAGGTGAGGGAGGAAGGGTGGATAGAAACCCGGCGTCGGTATTAGCCCGCTCTTAACGAAATACGCCAAGGGGACAACGGTTTAGCGTATCATCCGACGGACGGAGTACTGTACTGGAAGTGCCCTCCACAAGACACTCAAGTAGGGATCGGGTTCTCTCTGAAAAACATCCGCATCTGCAGGAATTTGAAACCTGGCCGCCCGTGTAGTAGGCGAGTACTCTAACCACCACACCAACCCAACCCGGTGGCATTCAAGGTAATAGGAAGATGAGTTTTTTTTCCTTCAAGTTTCATTTTGATCATTTTGTATCACCTACAAAGCTCTTCTAATACAAAAATTGGAGTATCTCTCTTCTCTCAACAGCATTAAAGACGATTTCACCCGCGTCACTAGAATGAGAGTAAGATTGAGTGATCAATAAATAGGCAATCTCTGTCTTTTAAAATCGTACCATAAAAATTGATGGTAAAACTTAAAAGCAAAATTTATTGACTTTCTTTATTTCTAGGTAATTTTAAATGTTCATTTCAAGTTTCTAAGATTTTGATGGATCTTTTATGAAATCATTTCAGTTTTTGATGAATCGGAGTATAAGTTTGATTTTTTAAAATATTTGTTAGAATAAAAATGTGGAAACAGCCAAGTTGTAATTACTTCAGATGCTCCTACTATGAAGGATTTCCACGAAATCACGCCCGCTACCATTACTTATAAGAATATGAGTATTTTGATGGGGAGGACAGAGCCATAATCAATTGTAACTTTTACTACACCACGCAGATAAAGCACGAAAACACGACCCGGGTTTTAATACATTAGTATCATCATCAGGTGCAAACAAAGGTCGGGAACTCTCTTATATATTGGAGGGGAAAACGCGGGGTGGAGGGGCGGAAGAAAGGAGAAGAGGGGGGAGGAAGAGAAGGAGGTGCCAAGTATCAGTGTATAGCTGCACTGAGGATAGGGGAGGGGGAAGGGAACAAGCATTCGTTAACATCACGTACATCAGAGCCATGCAAGTTACTCAAAATTTCGAGTCGTTTTTTTGCGTTTTATTTCTGTGGCGTAGTGAAAGTTACCATTAACTATGGCTATGGTAATATACCACAAAGTTACCAAAGATATTGTCTTATTAGGGAGGACAGAGAATACCGAGGGGCCTGGGTAGATAGGCTATTTTCAAGCCTATCGAGAGCAATTTGCACCGTAGAATTATCACTGATTTGCTCTATCTCCCCTTGAATGTTCTATTTAATCACATAATATTAATAACCTAAAGAGACAAATTGAGCAGAGCAACTAAAAGCGTGCCTTTAAAAATCGTACCATCGATTTTGCAACATTGCGAATTTTTTCCCTTCTAAATTTTATTGGTGATAACTGCCACACCTTTCCGACCACGAATCACACACATGTATCTCATAGATCTACATCTACATACAACCCGGTTAGCGGCCGCATGAGCGGGAGGCAGGGGGTGTAGGGACACCAGCCGTGTAAATATGTAAAGGATATGGTTTAGGGAGGTGAAATGGTGAAGTGTATTGTGGAAGTGTATTTAGTGGAGCTCATTTTTTATTGTGGTCACTTATTGTGCGCGGAAAGAACGAGTTTTAGCACCTATCTGTTCGGCAACATGTCTCTCTTATTATGTCGTTTCTGTCAGGCCTAGAGATGTAGTATGGCGTCATGACAATATTCTCTGTGTCGCTCTGAAGCGTACTAGTTCTCAATTTCTCAAGCAAGCTAAGCCTAGCATGTAGCCTACGAGTCTCTAGGGGATCCCACCATAATCCCTCTAAAATTTATGAGTATATGAAAAAAAACTGTGTTCGCCCGAAGCAGTTTCTAACGAAACATGAATCTTTCTTGTATTTTATTGATATTTTTGTAATAATATGCGTGTAGAATCGATTTCAAAGCGGGATTTATAGGATTCCAAGGTGGGATGGATAAATGTAATGAATTCAGATAATGTCAGGTATCTGTAAATCACCTCGACCTCTGACTTAGCCAGGGGGGAAACCCGAGAAAAACTTGTGGCGTTGAATTCAAGAGACTAGAATTTGTCAACGCGACAAGTAGGAAGGTTCTCTGATGAAGAAGAGGGATGCCATTTTTCTCAGGTTTGCGTAACTTTCCTCAGGAATCAGCTGCGAGAATTGAGAGACCCAGCACATGAAGATTTTTTCAGTTCCAGCCATCGTATTCTCAAGAATTGGTCTTATTGCTACAGATGTGGTCCTTGTAATTTGTTCTTCGACATTTGTCGCAATAAAATATCCTGAAGTGAATAAAAGACTATGGAAGCGGTACACTTCGATCCTGACTGCTACGAGCGCAGAAAGAGTTTGACATAGCTGTTTATTAAAAAAAAATATATTGTAACCATTAAAGAGTCGGAGGCTACACGATTGGCTTACTTAGATTACTTGAAAATTTCATATCAGGCGAGTTTCAGCGCGCCACGGAGAATATTATCTTGACCCCGCAGCTTATATTTTAAACTGATAGACTTGAAAAAATATGAGAGATACATCTTCGAACTGATAAGTAAAAAAAGTTCCATATTTACGCCTGCAATTAGGGATTCAAACAAAATCAGCGTGATACTAACATAAGGCCGTTAACACGCAATTTACCTCTGTGCCCTTCGCTCTTCGTCTTTATTGCCTCCCATCTCATGGCTAGTGATATATCCCCCCCTGCCACACGCATCTGCGGCGTCTGGCAGGGTAGGTATTAGATCTATAATTCTACTTGTAATATGCTTCAGAGTGAATACACCTTTTTAAAAAGCAGGAACCTAAAATGAAAGAGTCTTCTGCTAAATTTTATAGTCTTTTGATAAGTTCAGAACTCTTATAAAATCCGAATATTATTGCAGTACTGAGTGGAATTTGAGCGTAATGAAGAAATAAAACGTTTTATTTCTTCATTACGTTTCTTCATTTCTTCATTCCTGAATATGATGTCGTAAGATTGAAACCCGCGCCGGAAGTAAATTCTATGTTTGTGGAAAATTTGCTAGTCTTATTTCTTCATTCTGCAATTACTTAAAAAAAGGCAAACTGTAAAATGCACTAGTGAGAGTTCATAGTGGAAAATACATTTTGCAGAATAAAATATCAGGAAATGCGTGCTTTTCTCCTCCCTCTCCTCATTCTCTCCTCTTTCCCAATCTCTCTTTCTCCTTCCGCGGCTGCTGTTCCATCATCACCCTTTCTCGGACCCCGAGGAGTTCCCAGAAGAGAATAACTTTCTTTCCAGGAACAAGCGAGAATTATGGAGGTGCATACCGTTCATCCCTTTTGAAGGCCTACCTCCCGCTCCGTCCCTCACCCCATCGACGCCTCCACCCCTCCGATATTCCCGCGTGGGCGTCATCACCCCCCTTCACACGCTTCGGCAACCCTCGCTCGAGCACAAGACCTCCGGATAAGGCGTGCACGCGGGTCACGGCTCACTATAGCCTTCCTCCCCCGCCCTCGGTTTCCCAGCATCCGCGCTCCCCTTCCCACCCTCCTCTCCCATCTCCTCCTTGAGTTAGGACGGGCGGCCACTCGAAATAACACTTCCCCGGTGAACAACAAAGACGTGGAGCGGGATGGAGAGCTCATGAAAATGACGAACAGACGTGAGTGCGTTGGAAAAAGGTCGAATGATGGCCCGTAACGGTCGAAATATTTTACGCTTCGTTGGAAATCTGACGTCTTCCATGACCAGGGTGTATTTTTTCCTCAATGTCGAGTATTTTTACTTTCTCTCATTAAAGCCTGTATCAAACGGTGTATAACCTAAATTAAGATGGGCGGGATTTGTCTCCATTTCCCTAACATAGATCAGGGTTTTCCCCTAGTCGTAATTGTGACCAATTATATATAAATTTTCATTTTTTCGCTGTTAAAATTATGAAGTAATTTCACATTAATGGCACGAAATTATTGCTTCACATTAATAAAATTCCAGGTAATTAACAAAATATACAAGCATGAGTCTTTAATTAGGCTCAGTTATTCACGCCGTACGGGGAACAAGCCTTCATTTTGGACGGTTTGTTATTTTGCGATTTCGTAAAAATATCCGAGGTGAGTAGGAACTTGATTTATTCAAAAATATATTTGGGATGAAATACAAGGAACCCATTTTTAAATTTCTGATGAGATGTAGTTGCCAGTAATTCCTCATATTATAAAATAAATTCTCTTCGGAATGCGATCCTTCACCATTTCGCATGTAAAATTTCATATCAGGTGTGCTGATATTTGATAGCAAAGCTAATATTTGCTTGAAAACATCTCGAAAAGTAGGGAGGTAGGTGGCTAATAATTTGGTATTTATGGAGAGGTGAGATAATTTTCTTTAAATGAGAGGAAATTCATTAAAATTTAAAGGTAACTCACTCAAACAACTTAAATAGTGGCTATCAACTGATCTTGTTAGAAATGCTAGGGGAAAGTGAAGAACCAGAAAAATCGTCACAATATCTGGAAAACTTTAAGATAACACTATATATACTATGCTATTATATGGTATTCTACGAAATTTCTAAGGTACTATACTTCTATACTATGGTAATATATAGGGTAAATAGTACAAAATAAAGTATGGGTTCCAAGTACAGGATCTACTTAAATGCGAGTCAAAATTCAATCAGAATATATACGACGTCAACGTGGAATGAAAACTGGAGTACTTTGAACACTGGTCAACAACATTTTTGTCACAAGGAATGTGAAGGTCATTCTACGCAGAGTTGATGGTGCTAAATTCGAAAATGAGATCAATATTTTTCCATTGGACACAGTTTTTTCTGATACTACACCAAAGTATTTTCCAAAATGACCTCAAAACGCTGGAAATAGCTTCTTCTGCAGTGGCTGATTTTCTTGTTCTGGAAACTTAATACTGAATTCATTAAACATTTTCCACTTCCTCCACCCCAACTCATAACTGAAGACGGTGTGGCAATATTACCAATGAATCACACTCGAGCGCGTAGAATCGTAAACATTCAAAGGTTACATGCTGTACTTCGAGGAATTTCAACATTTTGTAAAAAGAACACATTATAATTCCTCACCATAATTTATTTTGCCGATCACGATTTCGGTTGTCCAGAAAAATGACGCTGTAGCGTCGAAGAAGTGGTCCACTTAATAAATTATCGATTGTGTTATGAGAGGTGTGCCATTCCTCCGGTCCATTCTATCTCTCCACAGAGGCCTGTCCTTCAAAGCATACAAATTTTTCCACAAGGGGATCTCCATGATCTTGTGTGTGATTTAAATTTGCCACAATGACAGTCTGTGGTATTAGCTTATCGGTTAGAAGGATAGAATCTTCTTGATTGTGATACAGTAGAGAGTGTTTATCATGTTTACCATAACGTATATTCAGATTACTTCATCCCACGAAGTTGACATTGTTTTTTTGATGATATCGTGTACATTACGGAGACTCTTAGCCAAGAACACAGCGCACATGAGTGGTACCTGTTCATGGAGCCAAGAAAAGTTAGTCTAAAAGCAGCACTTCCGCGCAATGGAAACAAATTTCCGACCATACCAATTGCTCATGCAGTTAACCTGAAGAAGACATATGACAACTTGAAACTGCTTTTGACATATGTCGGATATGAGAGATATAATTGGAAAATATGAGAAGACCTCAAAGTAGATTAAATTCATTCTCCTTGGCCTGCATCCCGGGTGTACAAAGTAATGATTTTTTCTAAACAAGTGGGATGATTGAGACAGGAAAAACCGCTATTCTAGGAAAAAATGGTCTACTTGAAATGCGTTACAGCCTGGAGAGAAGAATATGGCAAACATTCCTCTTGTTGACCTGAAAATGTGCATCTACTTAAGCCTCTTAGTGCTAACCCCTGCCAGCGGTTCTAGTGAGAAATGCGGAGGGTAACTAGAATGAAATGTATCACTCTAAGAAAATAAATATTATAAAGTTATTGTCTAAAATATCCATATACAGTTTTTCTTATTGCGTATGCATTGAATTAGGTAATAATAAAAAACGCTTATACTTCGTACAAAAAATAATTGTAATTATATTTGTATGCAAAAGTTAAAAAATATTTTGCCTATGAGCCGATATATCGGCCCGCCGCACTTTACGCCTGAGATGCCAAAGCCGATATATCGGCCCGCCGCACTAAAAGGGTTAAATTGCACATAAAATCGGGACTTGTCAAAAACTTTGTGAAAGCCATGGACAAAACATCGCGTGGATTCGTGCACTTAAATAAAACAATAGAAGGTCACCGTCTTTTTCACAGAGGATTTTGTGAGGAAACGTTTTGTCACGCATGTTATGTGTATCCTATTAATAGCGTTTTAAGACAGATTCGTGTGTAGTCTGGTGGAGCGAGCTTTGGAATGATTCCGAGTACGTAACTAAGGAGTCACGTGACACAATGACGAAGGGCACGACATTTCTGTCTTTAATCCACTTGTAAAAATCACAATCAGCCCTCCCGATCGAGTTTTCCTCGCGGGAATACCTTTTATGAAGTTGAATATCGCGATTTGAGACGCAATAAACAACTTATCATGCACTCGAGCTACCCACCGAATGAGTGATAGTCACTCACCGTGCGGCGGAGAAACTAACTCAAATTGTCTGAAAAAAAAATCGTTTTTTCTTTATTTTCGTGCCTCAAGCCACCGGTTCTGAACCAGCTCGGAGAAAAAATTGCATCGGCTTTAAAAGCTTAAATTATAATCGGTTACTCGATTTTTGAATCGTTGTCCTTCGATACGTAGGATGGGAGCGGTGGATGATTTTTTTAAAGAATCCGTTTTATTTTGGATTTTTTTGGGTGTCTCATAGAAACTAAGGCTGATGGTTAAAAATCATACATTTGGATTCAGTGTAAAATGGACGTAACGTCCCATAAGGATCAGGTATTTACCTTCGTTTGACCGAAAGAGTGTTTCACGTTGTAAACCAGTGCAATTAATGAGAGAAACAAAGCAGAGCATGCTGATAATTTAGAGCATACAAAAAATGGAGATGGATATTTACATTGAAAACTCCAACCAAATTGGGGTGTGAATCGGCTGTTACATCATAGAACAAATACGGATTAATTGAAGAAGTACCAGGATAAAATAGGCAAATCAAAAGATTAAAGCTGAAAAATATTCGAAATGCCTAACTCTGGAGAAAAGGTTCTGTTTATCGACTTTATAAAACTGGGCTGAAAACCCCGATTCTAAAAGGTACACATTTGGATGATGCCGGAAAAAATCCACTTAAGAATGAACGATAGGAAAACATTAAGAATTCTCATTGAATCTGAAGAAAAGGGCACCGAAGCTTTTTATATAGAAAATGACATATCGGAGATAAAAAGAAATAAGGAACTGGGCCAAGATGGTTTACACTTTACAATGGTTTACCAAATTCAGAATAAGGATAAGTGAAATAAAATCTTCGAAGAATGCGGAAGAATTATATTTAAGATAATCGACATCGGCAATGACCTTAGGTAGGGAAGTAAACAAACTCAATCGAATAAAAAAACATTCTACAGCAATTAGAAATATAAAAGACTTAAAAGAATTCATATTGTCTGAGAGAGAGCAAGGAAATAGAAAATGGCTACAAGAGTACATAAATGGGAGAACTAATATAACAAAGGAAGAGGGAACGTGGACACATAGACCAGAGGAGAAGGACATCGAATAAGAACGAAGGTGACCTGGGGAAAAAGCGGGCCAGATTTGTGGCATCACATCCGCCATCAGAGTAAATGTAGGTACCTAAACCAAACGACGCAAATGTCTTGATGGTTATTTAGAATAGCGCTTTAAACCTTAAAATACAACTATCGATTACTCAATTCAATGCGCAATAAATTTGAAAGCGAAAAGAGAGAATAAAAACGGGGCAAGCAATTGTTGGCACCCTCACTAAAGTGGAAGCCTCATGAGTCCTAATTTAGACGGGCAGTCAAATGGGACGGGTGAAGGGGAAATTTCATATCCCATCTTCTTTCTGCTCTTCTTTCTTGGATGCGGAATGGGTATTCACTGGGATATTACTGGGAACTATGCACTTTGATAGTCTGCTGTTGCCGAGAGCAGAGAGAGCAGTCGAAGATCATCAGGGGACCAAATGAATTTTATCACTCGAAAGCGGCTCTCGTCACAGGCGAAGCCCGTTTCGCCCGCACGTAAGCCGTGGCAGTTAGCCAAGGTCCGTGAACATCCACAAAGCAGACAGCTATAAACGTTCGAGTATTTCGTTCTTCATTTGTTCGAATCGCCTCGTAAGTGACAGCCACTGCCAGCCGACCAATTCTTTTCATTACTACACCAAACCAAAAACAGCATGGGACTGCTTACATTGGCTGGCGCAAAAAATAATTAATTAAACGTCTCGCTTGTTCTATAACGGAACTAATCCTCTCCGTTCAATTGACGAGAGATTAACAGGGACGTTAGGTCGATGTGTGTCGGTGAACTTACAGTTTTTCTTACGCACTATTGCAGCTAGCTAACGATTCTTTAACCGTCTGACGAAGGTTGGTGAAGCCAGGAATAAGTTCAAATTTTAGTCAAAGATCTGAAAGCGATTCCCATCCTATTTGTTGCAGAAGGCTTGTGACACTTTTGAAATTATCGTAATGAGCGATCTTCGCAGCACACTCTATAACTCGGTTCCTCATCCAACCTCATAAGAAACCCAAATCCTGGGAGCGTATTCCAATTGAGTATCTCAAGAGTGAAAGTTCCTTTAAGTGAGCTGTAAAAATTAATTAATCGGAGAGCAACGATATAAAGCGGCTATAATAATGACAATTAAACAAGAAGTGATACAACGACAAAATCAACACAGGTGTTGGGGCTCAAGGTGTATCGGGCGAGATTTTTTTTCCCTGGCCTTCTTAGAGACCACGTTCGGATTTCATTTTTTTATCTCAGCAATTGCAATAAGCAAGAAGTAAATATTTTTACACTACAGCGCAAATATTTTGTTGTTATATCACTGACATATCCAGTAATTAGCTAAATACGCATCATTTAGTCTTTAATTTGACTCAACTTTCATGCCGTACGGAGAAAAAGCCTTCACATCAGAAGGTTTTTATTGCAGTTCCGTAAAATTTTCTGCCCTGAGTTTTAAGTTACTTAAACAAAAATTAACCCCTTACCATATTACTTTCCGGGATATTTGCCAAATAATACGAGCCCTTTTACAAGGGATTTATTCAACACAAAGAGTCGAAAAAAGTGTATATAATACCTACTATTGAATTTCTGACGAGAACTAGGGGTTAGAAATTTCTCATTTTAAAAGAAAAAAATTTTGCTGTGAGTCATAGACTACTTTTTAAAAATAATCAAGTAAACCCAACGAAGTACCCTCTTATGAAAGTTTCAGACGTTACTGGGTGGAAATATTGTATATCCATGATGGCAAGAATTCAATAACTCCATAGCAATTTCCACATTTTATTAATAGCAACCGAACCATGGTTTCGTCACTTTTTGTCATTTTCATTTCTTGAAAATGACAAAGTGTCGAAACCAAGGTCGGTTTCCACAAAAAAGAGTGTGGAAATTACTATGGATGATTTTACACTTTCCCGGCGAATTAAATTAGTGTAAATTTCTCGGGCTCGCCACCGGGTAAGATTTTTATAGACAGCCGACGTTTCGGGTTCCGACTCGTCACCCATTCTCAAGGCTAATGATGCTTGTTTAAAAAAGATTGTTTAATTTGGCGCTAGGCGGGGCGGGATTGGTCGAGCCCCGATTGTTGTATTGGAGGACCGTTGACCAGCGGGGACTTAGCTCTGGCGTTCTGAATTCTTCTCAGAATTCTATTCCAAGAGCTGCTGATCGTATAGCCAGTATCCCGGTTGAAATTCTTCCTCTCCAACCTTATCTCTATCGCCTCTTTGGTTAAGCGATCCCAAAATTGGCCGGATCGCCAAAGAACAGTCGTGTCATCCCAAATGATCTTATGGTCCCGACTCAGGCTATGCTCAACTACTGCTGATTTTTCCGGTTGACCAAGCCGGAAATGCCTACGGTGTTCCTTCAGACGAGTGGATATAGTTCGCAACTATATCCACTCGTCTGAAGGAACACCGTAGGCATTTCCGGCTTGGTCAACCGGAAAAATCAGCAGTAGTTGAGCATAGCCTGAGTCGGGACCATAAGATCATTTGGGATGACACGACTGTTCTTTGGCGATCCGGCCAATTTTGGGATCGCTTAACCAAAGAGGCGATAGAGATAAGGTTGGAGAGGAAGAATTTCAACCGGGATACTGGCTATACGATCAGCAGCTCTTGGAATAGAATTCTGAGAAGAATTCAGAACGCCAGAGCTAAGTCCCCGCTGGTCAACGGTCCTCCAATACAACAATCGGGGCTCGACCAATCCCGCCCCGCCTAGCGCCAAATTAAACAATCTTTTTTAAACAAGCATCATTAGCCTTGAGAATGGGTGACGAGTCGGAACCCGAAACGTCGGCTGTCTATAAAAATCTTACCCGGTGGCGAGCCCGAGAAATTTACACTAATTACTATGGAGTTATTTGATTCTTGCCGTAATGGACAAGATATCCTCTGTTTGATTTCTGACGAGATCGAGATGTTAGAAATTATTCATTTTTTCAATTAAAGCCCTTCTGGAGTGCGTTCTCGTTGCATTTCCCATGTGAAACATCTGGTGTTTGTTTGCAAATATCTAGAAAAGTGTAAGTGACGGACATTTTGATATTCTTGGAAATGTGAGATATTTTTTTAGATGAGACTAAATTCATTTAATTACACGTTAAATGATGTTTCGCTCAAATTAACTTAACAACAGCTGTGGCGTTTTAGATATGCATTTAAGGTAGTTTGAGCGAAATATCATTTTACCTAGAAATCAATGAATTACGTTTCATTTTAAAGAAAAATATCTCACCCTTCTAATGACACCAAAAAATTAACCCCTTACCATATTACTTTCCGGGATGTTTGCCAAATAATACGAGCCCTTTTACAAGGGAAATGGTACGTGTATGCATTCCAGGGAAGAATTATTCACAAAATGAGGAATTTCTAACACTTAGATGTTGTAAAAAAAGTAACAGCGTGTAGTTTGTATGTTTTCTCGACTATTTGCGAAAATTAATCATAATATCACCGCAGTAGGTTCTTGGGTATCACAAAAAGCCTTCCGTTTTGAAGGAGTGGCAAACGCACCGCGCGAAAAAAATGAGTCAAGTTAAAGATTTATTTACATATTTTAATTTAATTACTTTCCACTTCAGTCACATAAAACTATATTATTGCACATTTATAATGCCATATTTAATTCATGTGTCTTACGGTAGGTGAAATTAAAACTTATAATTCGAATATGGTCTCTATTACGACTAGAGAACTATCTCGCTCGGACTACCTTGATGAGTTGCACTGGGAGATGAAGGAAGAGGATCATGAGAGCAATCATGAGAGCAGAGTCAGCCACTAATCTCAAGAACACCCCACCTCTCCCACTACCCTCAATATTTTCCTTAGCAACGTATGATTTATCCCCTAACTCACCTTAACTTTGTTCCACCAACCATTGTGAACCTCTCCCGATCACCTTCGTCCCTTAAAACTAAGAACTCCCCCGATACACATATACCTTGTGTATATACAGGGTCATAAATGTCTCGCCACAGTGATACTGGAGCTAGGGCAGCCTAAGAGGAACCGAACCAGCCTAATATGACCTCAGTAAAATTTGCACGGTTTTCGAGATATTTCCAAATTAAAGCTTTTACAAAAATTTCACTTTTTTACATTTCTAGTCCCAGAATTCAATCGAATACTTTAACGTTCTCATTAGGGCCGCTCTTTTAATCTTCCAACTGTGACTCATGTGCCGACTTCTACCTGGAATAGAGGCCCGAGAGGGAGGGGGTCATGGGGTCCGAGCAAACAAAAGAAATGCGAAGGCCGCTATACCTGTCTAACTTTATCGGCTTTCAAAAAATGGGATGGACAGAGTACTTTGTTTGTTAATTTGTGGCAGTAGCCCAGTAGTAGTAGGCAGTAGCCCAGTAGATCAGAGAGCCAAATTGAGAGCTATTCAAGTGAATTCTGGGACTAGAAATTTAAAAAAAGTGAAATTTTTGAAACATCTTTAATTTGGCAATATCTCGAAAACCGTGCAACTTTTACTGAGGTCATATTAGGCTGGTTCGGTTCCTCTTAGGCTGCCCTAGCTCCAGTGTCACTGTGGCGTGACCTTTATGGGACACCCAGTATATGGCTGACAACAGAGATTTTGTACCTAATGATGGATAGACAGCCGAAATCGGTCGGCATTTCGTTAATAACTTGTGGAAGTCACAAAAGTTTCGTCGATCATTATTCCAGTTGCGTATGGGGCGAGGAGGGACACGATTTGGAAAGAGAAAACTTACCCATTTCATTCATTCCGGTAAATATAAAGCACCACCGTATGGCCATCACCTTATATCGCCGCAAATGGCGAGCAACCAATGTGTCCTTCACCCATTCCCCCCCTCTGCTTGTACCTCACAAATGAGATTATACATACTGACAGAAAGTAATATTAACTTCGTGAATTCCACAAGTATTTTTAATCGCACATCACAACCGCTTTTTCTCGTTAGGGTATCATCAGGTAAAATGATACCTGATGTCAGGTCGTCCACCAACAGGTCAATGAACCTGATAAACGGGTGAAAATGGTTGCTTTGCGTAATTCAAAGCATTTTTGTGAAATTTATCAAGTAAATTTTACTTTCTGTGAACATGAGTAAATTCCACCTTGTTACGCCGAATAATGTTCATCGTATAAGAGTGTAAATCTACATATCACTCCACAAGCATCTTCGCGGGTGCGTGTCAGGGAGTGACATTATACTGGCATGCACTTTATTATAGGCATGCT
The DNA here is from genome assembly GCA_963169105.1 of Ceriagrion tenellum. Classification (NCBI taxonomy): domain Eukaryota; kingdom Metazoa; phylum Arthropoda; class Insecta; order Odonata; family Coenagrionidae; genus Ceriagrion; species Ceriagrion tenellum. Next base: position 64,408,968 of record OY720638.1, read on the forward strand.
ACCAATGCAACAGAAACTATTTGTATTGATGTATATTGCGACTACAGAAACGAGATACAAGAGTTATGTAGGGATCATGCGATAAGTGATGCTAAACAATACCTTGGAGATTAAGATATATGGTATGGGACCCATTTGAGGAACATCACGTTAAAAAGCTGGAGAAAGTTAAAAGAAAGGCCGCGCGGTACGTTCTGAATAGGCATAAGAGGAATGAAAGTGTGACAGAGATGATGACAATCTTAGGATGGGAGTCTACAGAGCAGGCGGAAAAGAAATAGAATTTGCGGGTTGTATAGAATAATTAAGAACGAAATAGCATGGGGCGAGCTTCGAACAGAACTCGAAGAGCCATCCTTCATCAGCAAGAATAATCATATGTTCAAAGTAAAACAGAGATCCCAAAAAACAAATGTTAAAAAATTCTCATTTTTCAACAGGAAAATTATTGAATGGAACCAGTTACCTGGAGAGTTGTTGTTTAAAGAGAGACTTCATCTTTTGAAATCAGGAATTTTGAGCCCCAAGATGTCGCCGGAAATTTAATAGAGGGTACCTTACAAGTTTTCTTAACTACATTGAAAAAATAAATCAATTGATTGACGCAGAAAGCGCTACAGAATTGCAAAAATAATTTTCCGATGCGAAGGCATTTTCTCCGCGCGGCGTGAAACAATTAATCGATTGATGCAGACGAATAATTTCAACAGATTCAGGCGAGATATCATGGAACTTCGTCATATTAAAACAGAAACAAAAATAGCACTATTTCACAAGGTATTTTAATGCGTGTGACGCGTTTCAACTCACAGAGCCATCATCAGGTCAGGTACAGTCTGGTACCTGATGATGGCTCAGTGAGTTGAAACGCGTCGCACGCATTAAATACCTTATGGAATAGTGCAATTGTTGCTTATGTTTTAATATGATGTATTCGTAGTTAACTACTGGATATTTCAGTCATACAAAACAACATAAAGGCATTCAAAAGGAAATATAATAAATGCATGCAAAGACTTTGATGTGCACCTTTTATGCAATTTGATCGGTGATATTAATATATCTATGTTTATGATTCACGATGTTTTTGATTATCTATGATTTTGTTTATATTTCGCCTTACATGCTATCTTTTTACATAACCTTACAGCGCCACCTGACCTTTGTCTATTCGTAATTATCTGTGTAAATAAATACAAGCATTGGGAATCAAACCAGCTGCACTACCTATCGACTAACCTACTTCAATGTCTCATTAGCACCCATTATAGTTTCTCATCTACCGCTGTAAAAAGGGCATTTTAAATCTGTCTGTTCTGGAGTCTATTTCTCTAATTTTATTCTCATGATCTGATCTACCGTAGCATGTTGGAGCTCGTAAGATAGATACTAATAACTCTGTCGGAATATAAATTGTTTCAGAATTTCCTTACGAAATTAAGTCTCATTTTTAATCGACGGACTTTAAGCGATTTCCATCCCAGTTGTGGCAAAAGGTCAGTAGCACAAGATTATCATAACGGCCATGTACGTATCTTGTCAATCTTCGTCGATTCGATGTTGCGTCCATGCTGACAAGGGTCATCGGAAATTTTTTCCCTGTTTAATGCTAATAAAATAAGACGGTATGTGCGTATGTTTCCGCATGTATGTGCATATGCTTTTTGATAACTGAGACATAACCATCCTATTTTTAATGGCTATTTTTTCCTGGATAAAGGCAAAAAACGAATTTTGAAATTAACGCCTGGATTTATCGCGAGATAAAAGTGGTCACGAATATCTGGATCCGTTTTACGTTGTTCCGACTTACGTCGCTCTTCTTTAACACGTATCTCCGACGTAAATTGAGGAATACTGTGTATAGTATATATGTACATACGTTGCAAGCCTTGGCCTGCGTACGAGGCCCGTAACGGCCAAGGGCAGCGCCCCTGGAATTATGTCCGACAGTGAATCCCTCCCCCCTCGCATCTCACTACCCTAAGAAATCCAATTCCACCCCCTGCCCCTACCCCCAAGCCGCCATTCACATCCGGGGCCGTCTAAGGCTTACGAAGTCACAAGCACACCCTCTTGCCGCCTCCTTTTCTCGCCGTCAGATAAAACGACCATAAATTTCCCTAAGGACTTAATGTGAAGTTACGTCGTGACCTTCACAATGCGACCAAAGCTCCGTTGAAGGAAGCTTTTGATAAGATTCCATCTTGCGCATGGTTGACTCTAGTGTCGACGGAAAAGATTTTTTATCAAGGGGTCAAGTACTCACAGAGAGTGATAGTTTTCTTCCCCACCACAAACTTTGATCTATTGGATTTCATCAGCAAATCAGTCAAGGAGTTCGACCCTTCCCGACAGGCTAGTTCCAAACGATTTCCTCAATACCTATCGGAGGAACGTGATACTCAATTAATAAATGGTACTTCATCAATCTCAGAGTGTTTTGTTTTAATTATTGTGAAGGAAGACGCTTCTAGGTACATACACGAGTGGTTAAGAATCGCTATAGACCAAAATGAACACCCCATGTGCTTGAAAGTGACTCGCAACCAGGGCGACATTTTCACAAATAAGATAAAATCGCGGCATAGGAAGCTCATTTCGTTAGAATGTAGACCGTGAACCTGGACGAAGCCGGTACAGTTTCTAGGTCTCCAGTACTCACCTTTTCTTTTTAAATGAAATTTTAACAGAGGACACCAAATTAATGAACAAACCGTTTCACGTCTGATTTAGCAATTTAACCACAATATGCTCAGATAAAAAGCCCACGGAGTGGGTGATGGTAGTTCTTCGATGAAAACTCTCAGATATTGACATCTATTTCAAAATAACCCCTCTAGTTTTATGGTAAGAATCCTTCTACAAGCTCTGTAAACATAAAAAAACCTTAACAACCTTCTGTACTCATTAGGTTTTCATGCAAAAGCGTTCATCGCTTATCAAAGCTACTGAAATCTTAATTGAAACTTTTGGTGGAGATCGCCTTGATTCAATATCCATGTTTTCTCTGGTAAGTCCGTGACATCCAGAAAATATTGTTATGGACATAAAAATTCGATATACGTTATTCGCCCCTCTAACTGCACTTCTTAGATATTTCGGAGAATGAAAATCGTTGTATTATTCATTACGTTTCCTGGACGGATTATCACCCTCAATTTGTTTCATGAACCAGTTAAAATACTTACTCGGCGATATTATTATCCAAGAAGGTACAACATCAGTGGTTTGGCGAAAATGTCATGATAATGTGATAACTTTGAAGACAAAGATCTTGTAAGCATCTGGAGGTGAAACTCGGAATCGTAGTTTAAACACTGACAGGTAACGCAAACTAGTGTCCAGTGCATGGGCCAAATGTCGTCGTCTACCACCCTCTTCCGATAGTCCACCAATTCCTTCCATATTCGAAATTTTCGTGTTTGTACCATCGTCACCCCTCTAGCAGACTAAACCACGGTTGAAAGTACTTAGGTTCGGCAACGAAATTGACTGCCGCCATATCGGATTCGATTAACGACTCCTTTGTTCTTTAACGGAACTAATTCTCTCCGTTAAATTGACTGGAGATTAAACGGGACGTTAGGCCTTATGTGTGTCAGTGAATTGATTTGTTTCTAACGCGCTATTGCAGCTAGCTAACGCTCCGTTAACCGTCTGACGAAGGTTGGTGAAACCAGGAGTAAGTCCAAATTTTAGTCAAAGGTCTGAAAGCGATTCCCATCCTAGTTGTTGCAGAAGGCTTGTGACACTGTAGAAATTATCGTAATGAACGATCTTCGCAGTACGCTCTGGAACTCGGTTCTTATGCCAATCTCATTAAAAACCGAATTCCTGGAAGCGTATTTCAAATGGGTATAGCATGGGAGATATACATAAGTTCCTTAAGGTGGTAAATGTTTCTCGGCTGTTTCATCGGGTAAGTAGGTCCATAGGTCCCGACGTTTCGGAACCCATGAAGATGGAGATCAAGTCGATCTCTGAAATGTCGGGATCTTTGGACCTACTTACCCGGTGGAACACCCGAAAAACATTTATCCAGTATATGAGCCGGGAAAACCTTTCATCTTTCATCCTTATGGGAGCAGTATACTACGGCCACAAACGCTTCTGCAGACGTCTACACGCTTTTATTTTACGACTCTAAATTTCCACTTAAAGTAATTATGATTTCACAGGCCACTTGGATAAGGATAAGTACTTAAAATAAGGATTTTAACTATTTGCTTCTTCCTTTCTACATAACCAATTCAACCGCGGAAGAAACGCGAATTTGTCGAAAATCAGATGATCGCCATGACGTGTACAAAGTACATTTCTTGAAATATTTGCATTTACTGCCATTTCCTTCCAGATTAGAAATTTTACTAAGTATTACTGCCATTTCATCCTGACTAATCGACTTCACCCCAGTTTACGACAGTTTATTCAAGAGCCTCGATGAGATTCGCAATGGAGGAGGATGACTGGTTACCGTAATCGCTCACAATTTCGCTGAAAATTATAATGTTGTGATATAAGATCATTACGACAGTATGAGAGATAGATTTTTGTTTCGTTTTCAACAATAGTATGCGACTAAATCTAATCATCTGTCGAATTTAAGGCGAGGACGCTCCATCAGTTTACCGCCACCTTGACCGAGAACCAGTCGGCTATCGAGCAAAATTAATTGGTAGTATCAGCGTCCTTCACATATAGAGCAAAATTAAAGCGTTTTATCACATTTAATCATTGAGTGAGTACTTTAACGACACTATCCACCAAGTTCTAACTTGCATGATTCTGCCTTTTCTCCTTTTTTTCCTGAGATATAAAACGCGAGAGAAAAAGCAATTCACATCTTCATCAAAAATCATCCCACAATATTACAGCAAGTTAAAGTTGGGGAAAATATTTATGAAGTAATAGAATCTCTTATAAATATGTCAGTATATTTATATATATTTGTGCATGAAACGTGTTACCTTCTACTACTCTGAAGAAGGTAGTTGTATGCCGACAAAATATCAAATTCTCTGTGTTTTCACTTTTTGTGTACCTATGATTGTGCTGGCCACATCTGTGACGTCCTTCAAGTACTATATTCCCCACGAGTGGCTTTTCGTCGTATTAAATAACATAACTTTAACACTCAAGATACATAGAGACACGTAAAAAAGGAGAACACTGAACGTTTTGACGATCAAGTCCATGGACGAAGACGTTTCGACGACAAGTCGATGAACAGACTACTTCTTCTTCTACTACTTCTGAAGAAGACCAGAGTGATGGTCGAAAATTCTAAAATTTCTCTGGTGAGTTTATTTTTTTCATGTACATACATACCAATATAATTTAAACTATTTTCTTTGTCATTCTCTATCTTTCATTTGTATACACCTATAAACTCCATATTATTTTCAAAAGCTAGGGAACTTTATTTGCCAAGGGGATGAATGTAGCCGAGGTCATGTTAAGGCTAGGCGACTTAACGAATGCAGATCGTATAGTTTCTTTCATATTTTGATGCTCATTAGCTTTATGGACTAGCATGGATTTTTAACATTTTCGGCTGCATCTTACTACCTTAAAGTTGCCATCCTGTTGAAGTGAGGGCTGTTTCTCTTATTTTCCATGGACGCCAAAAATTTCGCATTATTTTTTACACCGCGGTACACTTGGCAACGCTTCCTCGACTAATTCTAAATCGACGCACGGGAAAGAGAGCTTTAAGAGAGCCCGTAACGGGATCACAATTTAGAACGCATTATAGCATGAGAAACGCTTCAACTTGCGAAGTCAACTCAAATGAGATAAAAAGTATTTGACGGATGTTCTCTGATATCCCACGAAATGGTCTCCGAGGTGCCCATCTTAAGACCGGGAGACGGTCGGGGAGGGGTGAAGTGGCCGCCCCCTTCCCTACCCTCTGAGCCGGACTGGCAAACGGAAGTGAACGAATCGCCAAGGAATGAAAATCGGACCCTATTCTTGGAAAATGAGTCACCATTTTTATGGTTCTAGCAGTAATGCCCGTTGATTCCCAACAGGAAGGATACGAATATTGCATCGTATGCACTACAGGTGTACTTAAATATGCAGGTTTACTTAAAAGCAGCATTTAAAAGCAAGCGACTGTGTACTTGAGAATATAAGATCCACCTCGGCGCTAACAAGCGCTTACGGAAAGAACTTTGCCTCGCGTGAGTGTTTGTGTACATTTAGGTGAATTACAAATACATAGAATTGCACAAGCAAATGAAAAACAAGTGCAACGCGTACGAAAATAGTCAACTCCTCACGCATATTATATAAACACAAGTATCGTATCGAAACACCTCGATGTTATATGAAATGTGTAGGTCTCTTGCAGCATGCAAAATTCTAGGTAGTGAGCAATATACTTCACATGCCGATGGGCCCAAAATGTAAGAGTCGCTCTGACGTTCTTAGTAAAGATGTTATTTCAAAGACGTTAAACGCGTGTTATGTTATGTTACAAAGATGTTAAAGTGGTTATGGTCCAAATAGCCCAACTGAAAACTCACTGAAATGTACTAATATTTATCATTTGATGTATAATGGTTGCCATAAAATGCCCGGGAAAAATTTTCCGTTCATGGCCTTTGCTCAGGCTGCCAAGGAATTATGGTATTGTCGTAATCACAGAAAAATTGATAATTTTGTAATTGAACACGTATTTTTAGCAAAGACGAAGATTATGGCAAAATAGATCGCAACAATCAATCAAATCATTTAATTCTGCCATTAGATTATAAACATATATCTTGATTTCACGTAATTAAAAAAGCTGAAAAAGAAAACTGTTCACTGATTTCAATGATTTTACATGGGCTTATTTTGGGGGCCGTGTGACAATTTTGACCATTACGGCTTTTCATAGTGCCTAAAGCAGTCCTCAGTGTATATGCTATAAAATGAAAATTTCATGTCAAGTGGTTCAGTAGTTTACAAGGAGAATAGCAACTCTACAGGTTTGTTCGAGAATAATTAATACCACTACATTTTTGCGCATTAGTTAGGATTTTCTTTTAAGAGAAAGCAATCAAATATAATACATTAAATTCAACATAGTTTGCTTTAAGGACCTAAGTTGTGTACAAGCAGGTGTTTCATGAAAGCTAGGAAGGGTTAAATTAAATTCTTAAACGATTTTTACGAATACTTTTAGGCCCAATAAAGTTTTGCAATCTTTTAGAAAGCTAATACCACGAGTTCAATGGACTTTAAAGTGTGTGTGGTTTCATTCTCTAAATGGAAACGTAGGGGAAGGTTGCCTAATTTGGGCCATTTTTTTATTTTCTTAAATATTTCCATAACTAATCATTCAGCATAAAACATCTATGCTGTATAATATTCTTCATGGTATCCTCTTCCATTAATTAGTATTAAATTTGCAATACATTATTCTTGAGATAAATTAAGTGGAAAAAACCAAAGTGATGCAAATGGTCCAAATTGGGAAACCGGTTGCCTAATTTGGACTTACGGTTGCCTAGGTTGGACCGGAGGAGGAAGACTACGTAAAATATTTAATTATAGCTAAAGAAATAACAATATAAACAGATAAGTTTTATAGTTGTTGTTTGTATACACAGTGTTTGCTGTTATAGCGTTCTCATCGAGAGTTTTTTCAAGTAGGTCGAAAAACTTGTTGTTGTTCTCCCCGTAGCGATTGAACCCCTTAGCTCGAGCCATTGAAGCCCCTTCTGGCTAATGGAGGGAAACTTGTGGATTTCGATTCATAAATACCACTCCTATCCGGCCATTTTTTTCTCCCAGTTAAAGCTGTGGGGTAATCCATGTTTTCTGCGATGTTGAAGGCTAGCTTACGGATGTCTTTAATTGAATACCCCAAGAACCTCTCCTAAAACAGGAGGCTGTGTTCGGCGAGAACATTTTCCATCTCTGCAGTATAGGTTGCTTGCCTTCTGAATGATTTAACTACATTCGAAAACGTATTTTTATTATCAGCTTGTCTCTTTACTGTAGCTTTAGGGACTCCATACACACGGACGCATTCGTTGAGTGCATAGGCACCGTTTTGGTATGCTGCCACAGCCATCTGCAAATGTTTTTCGTCCCATTTCCCGAACATACCCCTTTTTCCATCGTAGAAACCTATACAGACGTTAACCCAAATATATTATATATTTATCGTAGAAGTAAAATTATTATTCTCAAAAAGTCATTAATTTTCCTATAACATCATTCAATAGGACATTCAGAGTCATCTAAAATGGACCGGTCCAACTTCGGGAACACGTGGTGATCCAACTTCGGCAACAGGTTCCCGTCAAATAAATAATGGCCCTAGACGAACACAGGAGGTTGAACACTAGTTTTGCAGTATGTCGTTAGTAGCAAACAAAATTCAGGTCAAAAAAGTTTCATAGAAAGGGTGATAGTTTACTTTTACTTGAGGCAGCAGCTTACATAGTGAGGGCAAAAAATTATAACACAAACAATGAAATCACACTAATGGCCATCCACCCCGGTAAATTGGATCCAACTCACTGACCGTTGAGTCAAGTGTCCTCGATGGTATCACCACCTAGTACAGCCAATTCAAATGAATCAAATACTTGTAGGGAGGGAGATACAATCGCGGTCCAATTTAGGAAACGGTCCAATTTCGGCAACCTTCCCCTAACTAGCAAAAGTATCATGAAAGTATATCCAGGAAAACAGAAAAAAACTATTTCAAGGTGCAATATAATTTAACTACAATTGTTCTCTTCGAGCAAAAAAAAATCCTTTAGCATTACTGCCAACGTGCCCAATAACTTTTGAAAATTTATTCCAGAATTTAAATTACAATTGAATGCTAATCATACTCTATAAGCGATGATACAGGGAAACTCCTCTTAATGACCACTCCTATCAAGCGACCACCCCTCTCAACGACCAGTTTTCAGCGGAACCGTCGATGGTCGCTTAATTCAGGTATCACTATATGTGTACATAAAGTTAATACGCATTGGAATTTCCCAGGAGCAACTAAATTATGAGGAAATAAACGTCATATGTATAGGTTTTAACAAAACCATTGCTTCAAGAGTTTTCCATTTTTTTTAATCAGCCGCCTGTTCCTTTGCATAATATGTACTATGGGATTATCAAGTTTACCAACAAATGGAGCGGCGCCACTATTGCTCTTGGAGGAAATTTGTCTTCCTCTCTTGTGGCATATTATTCCATAACCTCGCCCATGAAGAGGGAAATTCAAACACAGTAATGTGGTAAGCCCATAGTCGAAGTTCGTGACGGCCGCCGGGGTGCCCCGATCGCTTTTCGCACAGTGCATCTTGGTGACAGGGGCGCATTAAATGGGCATGTCAATAAGCATATATGAAACGTCCTATTAAACTCTCTTTTGTTCTTACAATGCTTGCTTTCCTTCCCTTATTCTTTATTTCTAGCGAATTTCCCTCAAGCATGGTCTCCACCTCTGGTACTCTTAAGAGGTCTCCTGGTAATCCCTCAAGTTCACCTCTTCGTTTTCAGCTTCGGTCTTCGTGAAAAAAGGTTACGTTAAATGCAAATATAAGTGCACGATCAATTAACCACTAAACCAAGGTGATATTTTTTAAATGGAAACACAAAAAGCTGAAAATGCGCAATGAGGAAAGAATATACCAATACGCAAATAATAATGAACAAAAACGATTTAAATACCATATTTTCATTTTGCATGGCCGCTTTTCTGAAGTTTTGAAAAACACCACACTACATGGCGGACTGAGTGTCCACTTAAAATAAATTAGCTATTGTTTTTATGTATTTAATTATATTTTAAATGTTAATTCCAGTTTTTCAAGAAAGAGACATGTTTTTTTTATGCAGCACTCTTTACAAATAGATGCATTTTAAATTTAAATTTCCATTGAAATAATACATTATGTATCAAAAAATTTAAATAAACGCATTATCAACACCTGCGCATGTAGATACAATGAAAAGTGCAACGGAAACAATTTTCGTACTAAAGAAACACAAAACATAACCAGAAAATGTCCTGTCGAACGGTTTTATATATAAATATGTGTAATCAATATTTGGTTTCGTCCCCTTTACAGTCAATTACTTTTTGAAGTCTTTGCCTCATTGACCGTATTAAATTATGAAAGAGCATAGGACACCCACTCAAAGACGCGCAGACCTCCCGGACGTGACTTTCCAGGGTCTCTTCGTTTCTTTCATAGGCATTTTGCCATTCCTTTACCATCAGGCCCCATACATTTTCAATAGGATTCAGGTCCGGTAAGCTTGGTGGCCAAGGTAACACAGTGATGTATTGATGCTCCTCAAAAAATCTCCTAGTGTTTCTTGCACTGTGGATGGGACAGTTGTCCTGCACAAATACAATCTCCTCGCTTTCCGGCACCACTTAGTTGACATGTGGTAGCAATGAAATCCGAAGAATTTTGGCGTAATCCTCCGATTTAATCCGAGAAGATGTCCTTACCAGAGGTCCCGGTCCAGCAGCAGAAATTGCTCCCCAAAAACGCATGCTTACATGGCCAGATGTTTAATTTCTTAAAATATTTTTGGGTGGTATCGGAAAATAAGGGCTAATTATTTTTTTTTCTAAATCGGAAAATGTTCTGAAATGTAGGATCATTTCTTCAGTTATATTTAACGAGAATTGCGGGTCCTCCATAACTGAACATGCCCATTCTCATTAATTCTGAAATTATTTTCATAACTGAAAATGACGATATCCCAGTGTAACTGGTCCATCTCCAGGAACGAATGAGCGAATTCTAGCCTCGCCGCTTTATTTTCTTCTCCGATTGCCAGCTTTCTTGCCGGCCTGTAGTTTTTTATACAGGCTTCGCGAAGACGGTTTCTCACTGTGAGATTGCTGCAATTCAGGTGCAATATCCTCTTCGTTGCAGCCGCCCCACCAGCACTAAGAGGATGGTCAGTAGCGTATTGACAAATGTTGACATTTTCTTCTCGAGACGTGCACCGTGGTCTTCCGCTTCTAGGTCGTGATTTCATCGTCTCATCGCCTTCCCTGTATCGCTTGAACCAATAATAAATAGTACTTCTGTTCAAGCCCATTTCCCTCGATATTTCGGTGACGGTTGAGCTTGCCTTTACCATTCCCACAATTCTTCCTCTCTCGCCTGGACTCAAGGCATTTTGGGAATATCTCTCACTTTTCGAGGATGTGAGTAGACTGAATAAAAACTCGAAAGCGCTCCCGAAAAAACAAATGCACTTAAAACCTCATCCCATGTTACCCAATAGTCAGCCACCGTCCGTGTGAAGATCATAGGCAGCGATAAGCTGTCAGCGGTCTTCACTCCAGTTTTAAGTGGGGATAGGGATTGATTTTTACCTGGTTTTTGTCGACGCAAATGAGAGAGCTCAAGGTGATATTTTATGTATACAAGGTCATCTAATATGCTCACGTCCTCATATCCAGCGGGAAAACGTTCAAGGCACGCGGATGGCCGTCTCCGATTGGAACTATGAGCCTACCGCCTGTTTGTATTTCCCTCGTCGCGGCGAGACCTAAGAATAGTATGCCACGAGAGAAGAAGCTAAATTTCCACCTAGAGTGATTGTAGCGCCACTCCACTTGTTGGGACACTTTATAATCCCATGGTACTCCTAGAAGCTGAACCCCTGTCGAACGACCACCCCATTTAACGATCATTTTTCAGCGAAACCGTCGGTGGTCGCTCAATCCAGGTTTCTCTGTATCACAAGTATATTCGAGGTTTGAAATCGGCACAGCTCTTTGGCCAAGAGTGTAGTATGATTTTACATGAGAAAAGTTAATTTTATTAATGATTATCGCGGGGATGCAAAAGAGAGTGAGAGACGTTCTAGTGTGCGCACAACCCATCCGAGCGTCGCCCAGAGCGCGGCTTTGATGGACAGAATATGGCGCCGCGGTTTGGCCCACGGACGCGTGAATCACCGCCCGCCCGCTCTCTAAGGGAGAGCCCCGGAACGCGTCTCGTCGACTCGCTTCCGGTCTACTGCTGCGGCCACGGCAGCCACTTGACCGGCGCCCTCCGAAGGAATGAATAATCCAATTCAATTACGACGAGACGACCTACTCTCCCCAGGCCATATCCTCTCTTGCGCCTCAACGGTTGCCCCGGGTGGATCTTTTTTCAAGTGTAAACATGCCCTGGGCCTTAGCCATCCCCGTCAACCTTCAAAGATGAAGAAAAATTACTTTAAACCTTGAGATTTTTAAAGCCATTGATAACGTCCGCGAGCTATCATGCAACCGAACTAGTTTTCAAAAATATAAGTGACGTACATTGTGTTTTAACCACTTCACGCGTGATTATCCTATACTCAAGAAAGCCATAACCGTCAGGCAGTTCATGGGTAGTGGATGCCATATCGTATCTACTTATAAATTGTATTTTTTCTTCCAAATACTTTCACATCTATATGAAGACCAGAAATTGACTAATTGGGAATGTCTTTCTGGGCATGGCCAATTTATTTACCTTACTTCATTTTATAAAAGTACGGTCAAACATAATTAAGTGAAACCAACGTTAAAAAATTGAGCAATACTTATTATTGTGGTTACAGTGCAATAAAAAATTTGTTCCACAAAGACACCTATCAAATTTTAAAAACTATTTCCGCTATATGTAACATAAATATTATTTTTAGTCTACGATTAGAATTGATGTGACTAGAAGTTACATAGAAAATTTCGATTAAGTTTTATAACGGGTACTTCACCACTCATCAATTACTAACAACAAGATAATTTGGCAGCCTGAATATCATTTTTCTATTGCTCTATTCTTTTAATCATCTTAGACATGAGAGCCAGCCGAGTCCGAGCATTTGGGACCGTCTGCACAGAAAGATTTAACAGGGGAAAAGAATGAAAGAAAAGCCACACGATTCATTGAAAACTGCTACGAGCGAACTGATTGTGAGTGCGTTGCACAGCTGATGGATGGGCTAAGTCGGGATCTGCAGCAGACTCGCAGGCTCTCCGATAGATCATGTTATCTCGAAACATTCGGATGACGCGAGTTTCAGTGTGACAAAGAGGATTCTGTTTTTGCCCAGCACTTCATCTCTAGAGCTGATAGAAGCGACAAAGTAAGAGCGATACACAATTTAGACAATAAAAAAAACGAGACACTAAGATTGTCCATTTTATCTCGCGTCTTTTATAATTGTTTGTCCCTAATTTCTCCCTTCTTCATGGGTGGAATCCTAACATCTTCCACCACGTGCGCGGGGAGTCGAAGACATTCCGGCGCGGGGGCGTTTCGGACCGGATCATTTGAATGTTACGAACGCTGCGATGCAACGCTTTCGTACGTAACTACTCTTTCGGCTCACACTTAGTGATTATTTTCTGATTATGAATGATTCCAAATTATAGAGTGAAATATTATAACTTATGTTGAGCATTGCATTGACTTTCATATTCCAAAGACAAATCTCTCATTATTCAAAAGGTCGTTTTTGTTCATTGGGCCAAGAAGTTTTAATAATTTACCGAGGGACAATAAGGAAGTAAAGAGTAAATATATTCTTTGTAAAAAGGTCAGAGATTGCCTATTATCTCATCATGATATAGAAAGGTTGTTATGATTTCATGGTTGTGTATTGTACATAAAGTGTAATATAATTTGTTTTTGCCACTGTTGTATTTCTAACATTCTAAAAACATTGTAAGCAGCTTATTCTTATCCTTGTATGCTCTCGTTTATTGGTTTATTCTTCATTTGTTTTGCTCGTTTATTGTCCAAAAAAGCTATTGCTATATTGTCCAATGATATATTTTGAACGCATAAATAAGTGCTGGTCGGTTCTACACTGGTGTAAACCATTGAATCTACCTAAAGCCCCACAGTTATATCGCTAAACTTTTTCTGTGTTGTTTTTTAAGTGGAGCAATACATTTATCTATCTATTTTCGAATGCTATATTCGATATTTTGACTCTTATCATCTCTTCTGATAGTCATAAATGTACCAATGGAAATTAGCACTCCCCGTTCAATTTTTCTCACTTAGAAATTCCCATATTTAAAAATTTCCAAATTTAAAGTCGTATTGTTCTGCTAAATTCCAACGGCCCTCTATCCTTTGCCAATAGAGTGAATGAGGAAGCTGGTAGAAAGATACTTTAAATATGGTAAGAATGTTTTCGCTTACATTATGGATTTCGAAAAGGCTCTTGACAGGGTGAAATTAATGAAATAGCCGAAGAAAATAGGGATCGACTTATAAGGAGAGTTGCTTCACATATTGCACGTATAGGGACTTGTGGCCTTTTCTGTTCCAGAATTGCTCATCAACACTCCTTCTAAGAGACTAAATACGAATAAAAAGCAATCAGCATCCGAGAACGCCTGAAAAATTGATTACAAAAAATTGTGAACATTCTGCGGCATTTTATCACCCGTTGGGAACATATTGTACTTGGCAGCAAAAATATTATACAATATCCTAATACATCTACTCACAGTTGCTTTATACATCCCCATTATTACTTGTTATGAGTCGTTGTTAGTTGTAACCAATCCTCTACTTCGACAAGTATTTTCTGCACTACATCTTGCATGGACTGTATGTCTCACGAAATTCACTTTCGTGTAACTAATAAAAGTGGTCAGCGACCGCCCATATTTGTCGTAGATGTCTGTCTTCTGTCAATAATTTCTAACATTTCCAAGTACCGTCAACCAGGGTGAAGTCGGCAAAGTTTTAAAGGTTTTTGATAATATGCGAGGGAGAGAGGTGGATCTAGGAATACAGATAGGAAAAAATCAGATATAGTTAGTGAGATTTTCAGATGATCAAGATACCGTATCGCGGTGGCTAGGTTCAGAACGTGACAGCACTACCTTCAAAACTGTGAAAGGAGAACTGCCTTCGAAACGGTTAGAATACCACCAAGGGAGGATCCCTTCAGGGGATAATGGCCACCCTTTAAAAATTAACCTCGTGATACCACTTCTGACTCCTGCTGGTAACGCCCTCATACCGATAAGAAATACTGTAGAGCTCCAGGTTGACGTGTGGGAAAGACGCTTTCCTGTCCTAAGCCATGGGTTGAGGAAAGACCACAAAGGACGTCATTGTGATGACAGCTGTTTTGCACAACCTTGCAATACAGACGAAAGAGCGAGTATCAACTCAAGTCAACTTCTACATTGATTCCTTGAAAATGGAAGGAGTGCTAATCCCACGTTCATGAGGAGTGATAACGTGCCAGCTGTGAAGGTTGTTTGAGCGAGATAGTTCCCTAGTCATAATGGAGACCATATTTGAATCATACGTTTAATTTACAGCAGCTGTAGGAAGCAGGAATAAAATGTTGCATTTTTACTGGTGCAATAATATACTTTAATGTGACTGAAGTTCTGAGTAATTAAATAAAAATATTTAAATAAGTCTTTAATTTGACTCTTTTTTCACGCGGTATGTTTAAAACTCCTTCACAATGGAAGGCTTTTGCGATTCTAAAAAGACTTACTACTGTGGCATTAATTTTCAAAATAGTTGAGAAAACATTCAAACTACTCACTGTAAGTTTTCTAATGAGGTCTAGAAAGACTCTCTGGAGAGCATATGCGTACAATTTCCTGTGTAAAAGGGCTGGTCTCGTCTTTGTCTAAATTCTCGAAAACTATTTCAGTAAGCGGTTGATATTTTGGTATCATTGGAAAGGTGAGGTATCTTAATCTAAATTTAGACTAAATTAATTGCTTTCAATATTTCGCTCAAACAACCCTAACTTACAGCCAAATAAAGGAAACTTACCAACACTAAGGATTTGTGTAATTCAGGATCATTTCTACTATCGAGCAAATACATCACATATTAAATATTAGAATCTCACTCTTACAATAAAATATACATTATTCATCTGGTCAACAATAGTAAATATACAACTGGTCGTCGCCCTTTTGAACGCCAACTGGGAAATTATCAATAAGGCATCGGAGCTCGTCTTCTTCTTAAATAAATACGCGATAGAGGTCTGCTTCATCTCAGAAACGCACCTGAAGCCAGGAAAAACATGGGATATATCAGGCTACACCATCGTAAGGAAAGAAAAAATCAAGAAGAAAAGGGGCCAAGGCAATTGGTGGGGTCGCAATTGCAGTAAGAGAAAATATTACGGCCAAATAAATCGAAAAACAAAACGTGACGAACCTAGAAGTTGCCAGTGCCCAAATTGGCATTGAATTAGGAGAGATTACCTTATATTCCTGTTACCTGCCTCCGGGGAAAAATTTTTAAGGAGAAGAATTTAACGTTTTAACTGACGAAAATGCCCCGATGATTACAGGCGGCGATTTTAACAGCAAAAATATTCAATGGAATTACGAAAATAGCACCGCCTATCGACTAGCCGAATTATAAATTCTCAGCGACACCTTTTATAATGCCATATCGTTTGCGGAGAAAATGACATTTTCAACTTTCCCCTTCTGCATTTTGTTCCCCAAATTTTATCCTCATTTTCTAATCTACGGTAGTATATTGGGATTGGTGAAATAATTTTGCTGTCACTAAATAGATCGTCTTTAAATTATAGATCAACGGTCAGTTTCACCGACAACCGTTAAAATCCAGCTTACGCTCCATCATCTAACGCGCCACTAAAGGCCATTTTACATGGTGCATTTTATTGCACAAATGATTATATCATAGATTGTACTAGAAAATTAATAGAATTAGAGCAGATTCTATTTTTTCCCGTTCAGTCATTCAGACAATCATACGATTTCTACATTTACATCAACATACTACCCATGCGAGCCGCCGTATGGGCGAGTGGCAGGGGGGTGTTAGGACACCAACTGTGTAAAGACGTAATGGATAAGGTTTTGGACCGTGAAGAACGAGTTTTTGTACATATCTGTTCGGCAATGTTTTTCCCTCTTATTTTATCACTTTCAGAAAATTGCAATTAAGAAAATGTCAATGGGACGAAGTTTCAAAAATGGATCAGTGATAACCAAATGAAAATCTTAGCGCCTGACAAACCGACAGGGGTGCACGACGGGAAAAATGTAATTGACTTTGCAGTTACGTGTGGACTAAGACGACCTGCGAAAGCTGTAACGGTGATGGAACTCACCAACGACCTCTATCCTGTGATAATATACATCTGAATAGTCCCCATTCGTATCCCCGATGAACGAAAAAGGTACAGTTACGGATCGGCGAACTGGGATCTATTCGATGAAATACTGGACAAGAAAGAGCAGGCAGAGAATGACGCAGACAAGATGACTGAGTTGCTGGAGAAGGCTATTAAAAAGGCTATTTCCAATTACGCTGGTTGAAACTAAAAACAGCGTCGTTTATACCATGTTATTCTGCTTACTTATAAAATTTTATCCACCCGCAATCCCCTTTACCTATTGCTAGATTTACCTGGAAAAAAGATCTACATACAGTACCCACTAGGAATCATCCCGTAGACCTTCACACCCCTCAACATAGCACACTTCATGTCACTAAATCCTTCACCGTAACCGCTTCTAGAGTATGGAACTCTCTACCATCTAAAGTTAGAAATATTAAATCCATCCATGCTTTCAAGTCCAAGGTGTATGATATCCTAATAAATAATCCTAACATGTTGTGTCTAAAATTGAAACGAAGTAAAATTAAACAAATGTTAAATTGGATGCCTCATACATATTGAAGAAGAATTAATCTATTGAACATGAATGTATTCAACTTAATACTAGTAATCATTACTGATCATTAATTACCTTTTTCCTCACGGTTTATATGCTTAATCATGCATTTAAATGTTATCCTAGTAGTGGTCTCTGCAGTAATATGTACGGCTGTATTACGAATTCCAAGCTTACAATAAGTATTTTTATCTTTTGTTTTGCCTGTCAACATTGTATAACTAATTCGATTTTGTATATTGAGTTTCATCACTGTATTATTAATCTAATTTTTGAATTTCAAAATTGTATTCATTTGAAAAATTGTACTTCATAATTTCAGGGGCTAAGAGTAGCCCACGATAATAAACGTTGTCATAATTTTTTTATTAAAAAAGGAATGGAGGAGGCTGTCCCAAGAAAGAGAAAAAGACTGGCGGACGATATCAAATTAGATGCCAAAATTAAAGAAAAAATAAGAGAAAGAAATAAGCTAAGGAAAAGATACATCACTATCGGAACAGCATATATTAAAAATAAAATCAAAATGGTAAAAAAGGAATAAATAACTAAATTCAAAATATGAGGAAAAGGACGTGGAATGACCAACTGACAAATATATACACGACTGAAAATTCCATATGGAAGATAGCAAGATCTTTGAGGAAAACACCTCCAGTAGATCGGGCCATTGAATTTAATAAGAATAGGATATACAAACCCAGGGAAAAGGTCGAAATAATGGCAAGTAGCCTGGAAAAAATATTTACACCCAATAAAGCCTCAATATCAACACCGCCAATAGAAATAGACACAAATAAATGGGGAACTGACATCCTTAACAAGTTCATCCCAGAAATAATAATCAGAGACATACAGGGAATTATTAAAAACCTGCCAAATAGAAAGTCACCTGGGGAGAATGGAATTCCTAATGAAATTATTAAGAGACTCCCAATAGAAGCTGGCATACTTATGATAAAAATAGCTAACTTGTCATTAACGCAGGGAATTTTCCCGAAGAGGTGATTCGATGATTAAATGAAACCCAAAAAAGGCACAAAATACATTGAAACCGGAAGACATGCGACCGCTCTCGTGAATATCTAACCTAGGAAAGCTTCTGGAGTGAGCAGTGGTGCCGCATATATACAACTACATTGAGGATATTAATATCATCCCTGACGAGCAGTTCAGTTTTAGGCTTTAACACTCAACGACACACCAATTGCATCGTGTAATATATTTTATAACTGACGGTTTCAACAGAAAAGAGACGACTACAGGAATATTCATACACATATCTAAAGCATTAGACAAAATATGGCATGACAGCTTAATTTTTAAAATAGAGAATTTTAACGTACCGAAATGGATTGTAAAATGGTCAACCTCCTACTTGAGAGACAGGACATTTAAGGTGAAATGAGACAGGAGCTAAGCCAACTAAAATACATGACGGCAGGGGTACCCCAAGGTTCGGTATATGGACCGCTTCTGTACAATCTGTATACAGCAGATTTCCCCAGGGATGAGGAGGAATAGCACTCCAAGATTGCGGTATATGCGGACGATGCGGCAATTTTATCGAAAAGCAGAGCCGAAGATTACGCACCAGACACGCTAGATGAAGTCGTTAGATGGAACAACACATGGCGCATAAATTTCAATTCCAAAAAGACAAAAGCGGTCATTTTCACAAGACCGCACACTACGACACCGAGATGCCAGATACTCCGCATCAAGGAGCAGAGGATTGAAGAGGAGAACAGGGCAACATACCTTAGGGTTACCCTGGACGAGAAATTGGTATTTAAAGAACATGTACTATTGGCAAAGTTAAAGGTGCTGGAGCTTAACTCCGATTTGAAACAATAATCAGACCCCCAAAGAGGCGAAAGGGTACAGTTATAATACATACATAAAGTCAATAATAATGTATGCTGCTCCAGCATGGGTAGGGATGATAAATAAGGAGACATGAAAGAAATTCGAGGTTACTTAAAGAAAATGTTTGAGATCAATATTCCGGCTACGCTATTGGAATAATGACAACGCCAGCACCCATAAAATAACAGGAGTCACCCCAGTAAAAGAGGCAATAAGGAAACAGGTAAAAATTATTATACGGAATTGAAAAGGAACAGCAACACATTAATAGAGGACCTTTCACTGATTAAAAAGAACCCAGGAGAAAGATGCAAAAGGCCAGAATATGGCGATTACATCTAAGCAAGAGGACAGGAAGTCCATAAACGAGTTTAAAAAGAAGAGGAAACAATAGACAAAAGCCTATCAATTATAGATAAGCCCAACAAAAACCAGCTGCTACGCAGCAAAGGACCACTTGACAATAGAAAATTTCTCAATTTTATAAGTGATTAGTCCGAAATCAATTAGTCAGGTTTGAGAGTGGTCTGCAAAATCACATTATACAGTATTGCAAGAAATACTTAGCAGTGTAAAACATCTCAAAAGTTTTCAGAATGTATAAATCATGTAGAAGTTCATAGTTCCTTAAAAATAACTGCCAACTCAGTTAAAGAAGTGCCTCATAACCTTTGTCTCATACTCAAAATTTAAATGTTTTATGCTGTCATAAACATTGTATATAACTTAGTTTCGAGGATCTCCCTAAGGATCAATTTCCGTATTGCTTCCATACCCAATACGCTTAAGTTTTCAGTAGCCATTAAAATTCCAAAAAGATAGTATTTCTTCCTATGATGTTATGTCTTATTTTTTGTATTCTAATCTGTCTTCGTCCACTAGGTTGTCAAGGGCTCAACAATAAATATAAATATTATAATAGAACAGAATGATAGCTGGGATTTCTAAACCACTTATTCACGGACTTTATCCTTAATATCCGCTAATATTCGTCCCTATTCGTTTATTAACAATAATATTCTGTCCTGCGAAAGTCATCACTCAAATGCCATACCTACTCCGTGGGTTGAGTAAACATAAAATCTTTAGACATAGGAAAATATCTTGGAATTGCGTAAACATCTGATATGTCGTGAGGAACACACCAACAAAACATATGCGGCACAGCATTAAAGATATTAGGATTTCTTAAGCGTATAATAGGAAGGTCCTCGGATGAAAAAGTCAAAGAAAGATGCTACTTCGCTCTGCTTAGGCCACACCTCGAATACGGCGCGAGCCTTTGGGACCCTGGTCATAAAGATTTAACCAAAAAAATTAATAAGATACAAATAAAAGCTGCACGCTCCGTTTAAAACTGCTACGAGCGAAAATATGGTGTCTCACAACTTTAAGAGGGATTAAGGTGGGAGCCCCCAGCGACTCAGAGGTTACACGCTAGGCTAAGCTTGCTTGAGAAATTAAGGACTGGCATGCTTCAGAGCGACACAGAGAGTATTATCCTAACGCCTCAATACATCTCTAGGTCTGACAGAAGCGATGAAATTAGAGAACACTGCCGAACAGATAAGTACAAAAACTCGTTCTTTCCGCGTACAACAAGCGACCACAATAAAAACTGAGCTCCACTAAATTCACTACACGCTAGGCTAAGCTTGCTTGAGAAATTGAGAACTGGTACGCTTCAGAGCGACAAGGAGAGTATTATCCTAACGCCTCACTAAATATCTAGGTCTGATTGAAGCGATAAAATAAGAGGAAAAAACATTGCCGAACAGATATGTACAAAAACTCGTTCTTCACGGTCCAAAACGTTATCCATTACATCTTCACACAGTTGGTGCCCTAACACCCCCTGCCACTCGCCCATACGGCGGCTCGTATGGGTAGTATGTAGATGTAAATGTAGAAATTGTATGATTGTCTGAATGACTGAACGGGAAAAATAGAATCTGCTCTAATTCTATTAATTTTCTAGTACAATCTATGATATAATCATTTGTGCAATAAAATGCACCATGTAAAATGGCCTTTGGTCGCGCGTTAGATGATGGAGCGTAAGCTGGTTTTTAACGGTTGTCGGTGAAACTGGCCGTTGATCTATAATTTAAAGACGATCTATTTAGTGACAGCAAAATTATTTCACCAATCCCAATATACTACCGTAGATTAGAAAATGAGGATAAAATTTGGGGAACAAAATGCAGAAGGGGAAAGTTGAAAATGTCATTTTCTCCGCAAACAAATTATTTCACCAATCCCAATATACTACCGTAGATTAGAAAATGAGGATAAAATTTGGGGAACAAAATGCAGAAGGGGAAAGTTGAAAATGTTATTTTCTCCGCAAACGATATGGCATTATAAAAGGAGTCGCTGAGAATTTATAATTAGTCTAGTCGATAGGCGGTGCTATTTTTTATTCCTAATTATTTGAGTTGCTCTCTAATGCTTGTTTCTTAATATACGACATAGTGCTATTACCGCGTCCAATATATTTCCATTTAAATTCTAGTATCTCTGTGAATTTATGTAGCTGCAAAATACATTAAAACATAGTTTCCAAAACACTGGTAGATTCATAATGCTATCTATGCTTGAAAAATTTCACATAAAAAGTCACTTTCAAGATTTTGATTATTCACAAAAGGCTGTTTAATTGATTTTGGAAGAATTTCGGAAAAAAAGTATATTGTTTTGGATGTTTGGTGAAAACTTGGCTTGACTATGTGAGTCATGACAAATACTAAATTACAATTATTTATTCAGTTTAAAAAATCCTGCTTTCGATGAATAAATGTGTTACCAAATAAAAATCAAAATTACGGAACAAAATATGTTCATTGATTCACGAATATATTTTTAATGACAACATTTTTCCATTCATAGAAGCCAACTGGGAGCGTCATTTGCATAGAACTACTGCATTTTGACTTCAATTATGACAGTGATTCACTAATGATTAAATAAAATAGATGATAGGGTATCTTTAAAATTTTATCCAATTTTTCAGGAATTTTTGCTTTTCATCAACAGTTTTCATTGAAAGCTTGAATATGCTTTCTTGCTCAAATTGTCCATTTTCTACTGTAATCTGAGCATTCTCCATATTACCCCATGTTAAAATCTCCGCTTTTAAGGATGCATTTCAATAATACTAGCCTCAAAACTCAAATTTTTGTTCACTTCTGTTCATAAAACTAATTGCAAAGATGCTATGTACAAGTTTTCAGAAAATCTGGAACAAATGACCCTAACGCCATCTTAGGGGGTCGTTGCCGATACATTAGTGTTTTGATGCGGAGTGCAAAGTTTGGTGCAAGCAATGGAAGCCTTCTCTTTTTTTAAATTTAAATGCATCGAAAGGCGGTTTCTGATTACAAATTTTTTTTCCATTGTAATCCATCCAGTAATGCTGGATGAATGGTGAAAAATTGGCATCTGAAGCAATAGAATCAGCTGCCCATAATGCTCGAGTCTCACAGTCAGTTGCTTCATTTCCAGAAAACGCCATTTTAAAAAAACGACGATCGAGGTAGTCTCGAGCGTGTTTCAACAGCCTTCCACAATTTTACAGTGGCAAAAGGTCAAGCCTCTAACACTGGTTATCAACATTATGACAGCGATCGCGAGTAGTCGTAAATGTCATCGTTCAGGCAGAGATATCGAAAAGCATAATGATAACAGCACTAATAAAATATTCATACGTCTTTTTTTAATTCACGGTATCAGTTTATCATTGTGTAATCAGACAAATGGCGTCTTAAGTCCCCATATTTCAGTCCAACGTACATATTAACCCTTTATCTGAGGCTGTCTCTCTCATTTCATAACCACTGTGTACGGAAGTGAACTTTGAGAGTACATTACCCTAGTGTCCCTCAGACAAGGGGGCAAAAGATGATGGAACAATCACATCCAGCGCGAATTTTTCAGACGTGAAGGCGGCTTTGAGGTGGTTGGAGCGATATTCGTTCCTGTACAGATTTTACCTACAGCTACTTCCTCTACTCTCATTTATACATTTACATCTATATACTGACCTGCGAGCCGCCGCATGGGCGTACGGCAGGGGATGTTAGGACACCAGGCGTGTAAAGATGTAAGCGAATAGTACTTTGGAAGGAGAAATGGTGACGTGTATTATGAGAGTGAATTTAGTGGAGCTCAGTTTTTATTGTGGTCGCTTGTTGTACGCGAAAAGAACGAGTTTTTGTACTTATCTGTTCGGCAGTGTTTTCTAATTTCATCGCTTCTGTCAGACCTAGAGATGTAGTGAGGCGTTAGGATAATACTCTCTGTGTCGCTCTGAAGCATGCCAGTCCATAATTTCTCAAGCAAGCTAAGCCTAGCGTGTAGCCTCCGAGTCGCTGGGGGCTCCCACCTTAATCCCTCTTAAAGTTGTGAGACACCATATTTTCGCTCGTAGCAGCTTTTTTACGAAGCGCGGATCTTTTCTTTGTATTCTATCAATTTATTTGATTAAATATTTATGACCAGTGTCCAAAATACTCAAGGCGTATTCAAGGTGTGGCCTAACCAGAGCGAAGTAGCATCTCCTTTGATTTTTCATCCCAGGACCTTCCCACTATAAGCTTAATAAATGAAACGAGAAAGTATTAAATGATATATGCTTGATGAAGGGATGTACGTATGCAGATTGTGCGAGTGTATGTAAGTAATCTAACGCCGGAAATGATGTTGACTGCGACTAATTTTCGAGTAAATTAGTTGAAAACATTTTCCGCGACCTATCAGACCGCATTTCTGTGATTACATAGATAAGTATTTTTGCCGTAGCCCATAAGCATATAAAAATATTATAAAATATTTCCGCCTATAAATTAAAGTGTCTGTTTCATTTTTGTTTAAGCAGTAAGATATTGAATAAAATTTTCTGTAACCATAAAATTTCTTGCATACGTAAGTCCACATTCGGTAAGCTGCACAACATATGTTGAATCGACTTTGAATAACATGTTTTAAATGACTTTGGAAATGTTACAAAATTGAGCTTAATTTAAACAAATATCTCAAGTAGATTAACAAAATGTATTTACTTGGTTAAATATTAGGAAACACATAGTAATGAATATCAATCAAATATAGAGACTAGAAATAGAATTTCAATCAAATTTAGCCGCCAAAGCGCAAGATTTCCAGGGAGCTTTCAAAGGTGTATAATGATTGCGATACCTATGAAAACAAGAGATGAGAGATGTGAGGAGCACCGAACCTTGAGCTTAGTGTCACATGCCTGAAAAATACTCAAACGAATAATAAGCCGAATGATGGAAAGGATAATCGAGGACAATCTCTTGGAAAACCATTTGGATTATAGGAGAATAGAGGAACCAGGGAGGTCATACTCTGCCTGAGAGTAACGGCACAGAAAACAATACACGCGAACAAGCCTCTGTATGTGGTATTTAGGACTTGGAGAAAGCCTTCAACAATGTAGAGTGGAACAAGATGTTCGGGCTGCAAGAGAAACTCCGGATGAATTACGAAGACAGAAGAATAATCTACCAACTATACAAATATCAAGTCGTCACAATACGAATGAGAGGCGGAAGAAAAATAGAAGCTAAAATTAACAAAGACGAGGATGCAACCTATCACCAGCACTTCAAAATGTACTTGATGAAGGCAAGAAGAGAAGCATAAGAAGTTGGATTGAACGGAATCAAGATGAACGTAGAAGAAAGAAATAAACATGCTCCGCTCCAAAGACGATATCGCTGTCATAGCAGGAAACTGAAAAGGTCTTTACAGGTCACCAAACGCAATGGACCAAGTTATCCTAGAATGCAACAAGAAAGCACGTAAGATGAAGACTAAAATACTAGCAAGTGAAGAGATACCCTGAATATAGAAGCCCTGAGAGGAGAGAAATTTGAGCAAGTGGATTCCTGTAACTATCTCGGAAATACTATACAAGAGACGGAAAAAGAACAAAGGACATCAAGTGACTCTAGTAATCCAGGCTAAGAAAGTCTTCTACATCTACATCTACGTAATACCCTGCGAGCCACCACGAGGGTGTGTGGCAGGGGGTGAAGATCACCAAACATGCACTATTGCCATGCAAGTAGGATATATAAGGCAGACATGCTAGAAAATAGGGTCACAGTTTATTAGTTACTACAGTAGATTATTAGTAATTACAAGTAATTGCAGTAGTTATTACAATAAAATATTAGTTACTACAGTATAGTACAGGTTAAAATCTACATAATAAGGAAGGGATTATTGGTAGTTATTACATGCATCATGCACTACAGACTATTCTAACTATATTTCACCTACCTATCCCTTTTGCTACGTTGCCTATTGTTCTCTCTTATGGTACGCGGGAAAAATGACATTTGAAATCTATCGGTACGACAATCTATCTCTCTAATCTTGTTAATATGGTCAAACCTAGCATAATACGCAGGGGTTCTTAATATATATCTAACGTCATCTGTGAACAAATCGGTTTCGAATTTACTTAAAAGGTTTAACCTAAATTTTAACCTGCGTTCCGATAGTAATTCCCATTCTAGTTCTTCCATTAAGCTCGTAACACTTATACAATTATCATAACGGCCTTTAACAAACCTAGCAGATCTCCTTTGCACGCGCTCTAATTCTTTTATCATACCTTCCTCGTACGGATCCCATATACTAGCGGCATATTATAAATGAAGCCTGACAAGTGTAAAATAGCTTCTTTCTCGGACTCTCTCATCGCATTTGCCTAGAACCCTTTTTACGAATCCTAATCTACGGTTTGCTACACTAGTTATTTCCCTGATGTGTTCGGGGTGGAAAGGCAACCGAAGAGTAGAAGAGGAAAGGATAACATGGAATACGTAACATAAAATAAGAACCGGAAGGATTGGATACATCTTGAGGCACAATGGCCTGGTGAAGACCATCATTGAAAGACAAATAGAGGGAGAAGTCCCCTCAGGAAGACCCAGGAATAAATAAATGAACCAAATAAAGAGGACTGTATACAGGAGCTTCAAGAAATATATAGGAATTAGCATAGGAAAGAGAACGATGGACGGCTGCTGTCAACCAATCTTAGGATTGAACGACCGACGAAGACTGAGAATTTCAGTAATACGAAACAAAGTTTTTTCGTCACTAACGACACAATATTTATCTCATGATCTACAGAGTCGCTTAAACTACCTTAAGTACAATGGCGGCTTAGGAAACGTTCAAAGAGCAGTTCAAAATAAAATGAAATTCCACAGCTAAGGTCTGAACCAATGGCAAGTGCAGAGATATCACGAGTTTCAGAAGACGCAACAAGGAGCAGGCCGACCAGGCGAGCGTACGCGGCGAGATATTTCGCACTTATTGTTCGCAAGTGGCGGACGCTAAGTTCAATACGACCTCAGCCGATGGATCACACTTAACATCAATGCAACAACTCTAATTGAAGTTTTATTTCATCAGATCCGTTTTATCGAAACTTTCACGGGGTAATAAATTACAGACGCCTCAAAAGTCGAAACAATCCGTCCCAAATGGTGATTAAACTTTCGGCATGCATCGACTTCTGAGTTAAATTTCCACATGAGCAACGATATATGTAGACGTCATTCATTCATTCATTGAGAATCTAAAAAAAATACTCAATTTAATACTTTTTAAGGGGAATTCCGGTCATTCAGTCAAGTAAAACACTAAAAATAATATTGAAAAACTGGTAAAATATTTTTATAAAATAACAAAACTTCGAGTGCACTTTACTCATGCTAAATGGCAGTGGGGACATAATTAAATCGGAGAGAAAACGCGGGGTGAGAAAAGAGAATGTATTGGTCTCTCTTGAATTCGCTCGATAAGCGTTTTTGCACACGACTGCTGATCCTACCACGGCCTTTGACAAGCTTTTTCGCTCTTGGCCCAGGGGTGTCGTGCCGAAGTCGCCTCTCACCCCGGCTATTCTTCACACTCCCGTTTCCAATCAAATGCTCCACATGTTGGGACGTAGCACGAGACACGTGTCCCTGAGTTGTGATTCGCCGGCTGCTCGCTTGCGTGCGTGATCGGCCGACGGAA
Organism: Ceriagrion tenellum; assembly: GCA_963169105.1. Taxonomy (NCBI): domain Eukaryota; kingdom Metazoa; phylum Arthropoda; class Insecta; order Odonata; family Coenagrionidae; genus Ceriagrion; species Ceriagrion tenellum. The sequence continues at coordinate 64,436,581 of OY720638.1, forward strand.
GGAGGAGCGAGCGTGGCCAGGGCTCGAATTAAATCCGGCCGGCTCGCTCGACTCATTCACAGTTCCGAGCCGGCACTCACGCGCAAGCTAAGACATCGGAAGGCTAGTGCTGCGCACGGAGAGGAGGCTCGCGGAGTGAGTGATCGCCGCCCTTTCAAGATAATTTGAGCCATTGACGAGATCATTTCGCCTAGAATTTGATGATTTTGGTCTCATTTTAAAGAATAATATGTCTCTTCTTCTAGAACATGAAAATATCTGCCTATTGCCGCACCACTTTTCGATATAATTTCAGACAAACACCAGCCATTTAACATGGGAAATGGAGCGGGACTGGGAAACCCAGAGAGACTGGATATAAAATTGAGAATTTCTAACTCCCAGATCTCGCCAGAAATTTAAGAATGTGTAGTTTCTGTTTTCTCAACAATTACAATGAATAAATAAATCACTCGCCGCATAAATTTTATACAGAATCGTTAGAAAACCTTCCGATGGGAAAGCATTTTCCTCATATCGCGCAAAAAATGAGTCGAGCTAAAGAATTTTGCATGCATAATTAGTTAAGTGCTGGGAACTTTGGTCACATACAACAGTATCTTTGTGCCATTTATATAAAATTTATTTCTTCACGATTCTTGCAGCCACTGAAATGCAAAAGTAATATCCGAATATGGCCTCTGTTATGGCAAGGAAAGATCTCGCTAAAACTACTTTCAATTGGAGCCTCGGACTACTCGTGATTGACGAGAAAGTTTTGAAATACCATATTACTGCTTCTATTATAATAAAAATAAGGAGCAGGTATATCAGGTAGAATATGATAGATGGCACCTTGTCGTATTCATAATTGTAAAAAATTGTAAAAACATAGATGCACCTAAAATCGCATAAAATGTTTTTTTCTTAAAACTGTTCCAGAATTTTTCATTTGAGCTGAGCAGCGTAAGAAAAAGATTGGTATAACACAAGGAAACGCGTGTGAAGAATACTTGCAAATATTCTTGGGAAGTTTCAACAGTCAAGTCGTCATCGTTCGTGGATAAAAAAAACCTATTCTGTAATATTTCTGAGCAAAGAACAATTGAATGAAAAGGACTTGGAGAGAATGAAGAGGAACTGGTAGAATAACATTTTCGAGACGGTTTCCGCGGCGTTTTACATTACTACTCGTCGTTTTCGGGTTTTCCAACCGCGTGCGTTGACATCAGCCGACAACGGTTTTGCCTTCGACCTGAAGATGAACGGTTTCACCTTCGACCTGAAGACGGTAGCAGGATGGCTACCGAAACCGTTGTCGGCCAATATCAACGCACGCGGTTGGAAAACCCGAAAACAACGATCAGTAACTGGTAGAATATTTCAGTCACTTTAGCAATAACTCTAATGAACTAGGGTACAATAACTCAGCACGGATGGGCGGAAGAGACGGTTAGTCATTAGGGAGAAGGGCTACTATTTATAAGAAGAGGAAAATGATGATGAACGACGCAGGAATCTGAAATAATTTCAAGAGATAATGGCAGTGAAATGGATGCTCATTACATGTGGGTATGGAGGAGAATAGGACAAGTGCAATGGACGTTAAGGAAGACGAACGAGGTGCAAGACGTAGCGAGTGGGGAAAGTGAATTGCTACGAGAGATTTCTACGTCTACATCTACATACTAACCTGCGAGCCGCCGCGTGGGCATGTGGCAAGGGGTGTTAGGACACCAGCTGTGTAAAGATTTAAGGGATAAGGTATTGAGAGGTGAAATGGTGACACGTATTATGGGAGTGTATTCAGTGGAGCTCAGGTTTTATTGTTGTCGCTTATTGTGCGCGGAAAGAACGAGTTTTTTTACCAATCTGTTTGGTCAGGCTCTCTTATTTTGTCGTTTCTGGCAGACCTCGAGATGTGTTGAGGCGTCATGATAAAATTCTGCTAGTCGCTCTGAAACACACCAGTTCTGATTTAGGAGAAGGCAGTGCGGGCGATTGGAACGGGCAATGAGGAGGGAGGAGATAAAGGGCCGTGATATAGATGAAGATGCTAGGTAAGAGGAATAGGGAAAGAAAGAAAGTAGGTTGAGTGGTTGAGATAATGAAGAATTGGATGTATGAAGAGCTAAAGAGGCAATCTGTTTGAGTGAGTCACCTGGTCATTAAACGCCCGATCAATCCTACATTAACCGTTAAAAAACCGGTGATAAATCTTATAGGAAATGGGACTGTAAAATATTTGAAATGAATTTTCAGTAATAAAAATGAAGTTGAATATGAAAGGAGATTCAAAGGAAACGGAAAGAAAACTAGAAAAAAATTATAAAAAATAAGAAAAAAAAGAAAGACGCCAAGGCCAATGTAAACAACGCTAAGTGGAGTGGCTTCAGCGAAACGTTCTTTAAGCCGTCAGAGAGGAGAACGAGCTTTGGAAAACTCTTGTGGAAATACGCAGCCTTGAGTTAAAATACCATTTCAACCATGATGTAATGCATATACATCTATGAATTTTTAACTGGCGTAAAAGTGGCGGTAAAATACCTTTGCTTTTACGTAATAAAAGGCACTTGCAGTAAAAGCTGCTTTTTGACATCATTTTTACATTAATTTACGCCTTATGCTGATCGAATCCTCTGAGTCGGGAAAAAAATTAAAATTGAGCAATGTTGCCACGACAGTATAATGTAAACAAAGTCCAACATGTTGGCTTCCTCGATCACGTGACTTGCTTCTCCAGTCGGCATTGAATGCAACCACTGACTGGCTTCGTTTCCAAAATGTCAATCGGGCGACAATGATGGACGACGAGTGGTGGTGGAATCGACTTCGAGATTCGGGCGGAATGACGCCTTCATCTTGTTCCGACCTCCTCAATTTCGTCCGCACGCCGCCGTGGCCTTCACCGAGAGGCACGGAAGGGGCGCCGACACGAGTGTGACTCACTCGCGAGGGCACGCGCGGGGCACGCAGGCGAGCTCCCGCAGCATCCACCGAGATGGAGCCTGCGCATCGCCTTCCTCCTCTCCTCCAGCGCACGAGACACGCGCCGGGCGTGCTCCTACATCGCATTCGGGCTCCGGTATGTGATGGATGAGTGCCGCGATTTTTGTTTGTATACAAACTTGAATCTCTGCATGGATGTTCTCACTTGTGATATTAATAGATGTGAGTTTAAAAAAACATTGCGTCTGACCAGTTATGTTTTTTTATGGTAATTCAGGGGCATTTCAATTCGTAGCCTTATAGCTCACGACCGAAATTTCGTAATTCAGGCACATAACTGAAGAAGTTCTTCTAAACACGAAATCATACATTTCTTGTTCATACAACTGTTGCTAAAATATCGAAGCGTCACGCTGAGTCCAATACTCGAAAACAACATTATAATATAATTTCATCTGAGCTTCATATACCGTACCGATAACTGTAGTCATACATACTAAGGAAATAAATTTATAACTTGTCCTCTATCATTCCCGTTACCTACCGGATTTGAACTCCAAACTCCAAACCAAACCAAGAAACTCCTAGATAGTTACAATAAATACCTTCCAATAATAATGACGAGTTCCAATATGTAACCAGTTTCACTTAAATGAAAATTTTAAAAGAGAAAATGAAATAAAGATATTTTCGATTTGCTCAAGAATCGATTAAAATGTGCACTTATTGACCCACGATTACCACTCTGAATACCTTAGGTGAATCAAATTCTAACCCGTTGTAACAAACTTGGGAATTATTTATATTCAAGATGAATCATGACTACGAACAGTAAATGTAGCACTCATGTTATTTCGTCACTTCTCTCATGCGGTTAAAAGCGTCATCCATTCTGCAACCCCATATACATTATTACGGCATAATAACAACGGCATATTGGTCGAAAATTTTCTCGAGTGAAAATAGACATCATACCCTAACACCAAGGATTGAAATTCACCATGAAAAAAATCATTTCACTTAACCGAGATTCGAACCCGGATCTCTCAATTGCTTTTTCCATGGGGAATTACCGCCCTTGGTGTATATGCACCCTTGTGAGTGACTTCGTACCATATTATTTGTAAATACAACGATTTAAAATCATACCCAAATTTTAACCCTTCGGCTACCAAGGTATTTTTTCACCTTACCTCTCCCAAGGGGGGTAACTCGATTACCCCACAGTATTTTTTTGTTTATTCGCTTAATTTATACAAAACATGGATTCGGTGTGACATAAATCTTAAATAAAAACAATTATACAGAATTATAATAAATATGATTTATATTTAATCAAATAACACAAATATAATTGTAGGCTCCGATTGGAGCATACAATTATTCTAATCGGATGTCCTATCTAGGTCTATTCGGATGTCCTGATATTTCACAACATTTGGCTCTTCATTTGCTGCTCTTTCCATACACGCACAGAAGTCAAGGAACTCGAACAAGTAAATCAGGTGTGATGTACATTTCACGGCGCAGACGGCGCAGCGCCGCGCCCCGTCGGATTGAAGGCGCCGTGATGGCCACGATTGATGTCCACGGCGCGGTTTGATACATCTGAAGGCACACATAGAATCCCATTGTTATTTTAAATCTCGGTAAACTGTGCTGTGAATGGTGCACAGATCCTCAGAAAGCGGGCTGGTGAATCTGAGACGAACTATCCCAAAAGGGGTAATGAAGCTCAAATGATTTCGTACTGTCTACTAATTTTATTTCCACCTCTTGCTACACGTGTTTCGACTGTCTAGCAGTCATATCGACAAAGGAATCATGAGGAAAATATTGCATGAGGAAAATATTGCACTCAATCAACAAATACTCGAAAAAGTGAAATAATTTTGTTTCATGGGAAGTGGAATCAACATTAATTGAAGAAGCAAAAAGCATGCATTGGATGGAGTAACCCCAGCTAAGATATACTCTTATCAGAAAGGGAATCCTACTGACAGCTATCAGCATTGACTTGGACATAAGAGAAAGCTTTAATAAAGCATATATTTTAAGCTTGCTCTAACATGAGTGCAGTGCATATTCAAAGTGAATTACTTGATCATAATAATATGAAAATTTTTATGTGTCTTTATTAATGAAGCTCAAATGATTTCGTACTGTCTACAAAATTTTATTTCCACCTCTTGCTACAAGTATTTCGACTGACTAGCAGTCATCATCAGGCAAGACTAAAGACTCATTAGTCTTGCCTGATGATGACTGCTAGTCAGTCGAAATACGTGTAGCAAGAGGTGGAAATAAAATTAATAGACAGTACGAAATCATTTGAGCTTCATTACTCATTATGCTGTTCTGCGATATCTCGCCTGAGAAAGTGGAGTTTATCCCAAAAGGTGTAACCCAGTAACCCCAACGAGTTTTTCAGAAATTAGAATAAAAAAAACAATCGATCAATTTCACATGGAATCGTATTGTAAGATTTTAAAAATCAAACTCATGGAAGCATAAAAATATCAGAAAATAATTGTAAATAAAAACGGTAAAAATGTGGCGTTGGGGTAACTGAGTTACCCCCCTTGGTAGCCGAAGGGTTAATACAGAGGTCGAAATTAGCAATAAGTATGCTCAGTAACTGTAATTGGCAAAAAAAAGATATGTTTTCATGAGTGACTTTCTCAGTGATAAATAAACATGGCATTTCTGGTTTGACTGGGTTACTATTACAACTATCACATATTTAAGGAAATTTGGTTATCAATTGTAAGGAAACACAAATAATTACACACTGGAGCAAGAAACGTCTTGTTCTGTGTTTTTCCAGGCAAGTTCCGAGAAAATATAAAAAAATAATGGTGTATAATGCAATTTTGGAAAAACCCTTCCGCATAATTTACTTTCATGTTAAACTTGCGCGACACCTTTTTTACCTGCGAAACCCAGAATATCCTCGAGAATGTGACAGGCAATGAAAATTATCATCAGAAAATAGAGAGTGGACTAACTTTGATCAGCGAACCAAATGAGGAGTTTTCTGCCGGAAAATACGATTTAGAAATTCAGGATAGTGACCGGTGAGAAGGAAACGAAGTTCGTGCAGTAGAATGGGATGCTCTTTGTGATGACGCAGGAAGAATACACGAAGGGGAGTTGCAAGGAGGTGATGAAAACGAATATGGTCGTTATGAGGTTTTTAGAGTCACTGTTCCAGGCAGAAAAAAAATTAACGAATGACATGGTACTTCCTGCGCAGACATTCAGCTTTTTAAGTGATGTAAACAGACGTGTTACTCGTATGTTTTCTGAATTTACTGCCGGTGAAAATGGACTCCAAGGATGATGAATATGATGAAATATTATTATTGTCAACAAACAACCAGTAGCAGGGGCGCACAACCACCAGAATCGTGGGAGGGGCAAACTCCTTGAAAAATCTGTATAAGCTAGCTAAGCGGAGGGGGGGTGAGGGGGGGAGGGGGAGAGAGTCTGCAGATAAATTTTCACCCAAATAGGCCTGAGAGTCTGCAAATTTCAACCCACTAAGGGATGAAGGCGCGAATAATATTGCAAATCGGGCAGTGTCCATTAAAAAGGGAGCCACAACCTCTGATTTCTGGGGGGGGGCTATGCCCCCCTTGCCTTCCCCCCCCGTTGTTGCGCCCCTGACCAATAGGACCCACATATAATTGGTAATTATCCTCGAGAATCTTTTACTTTGCATTTGGATACGGCAACTACACTTAAACTATATCCTTCGATACAAATATAATGGAACGAAATATCTCCAGACCATTACTGAAACAAGACTTCTGTTTCATATTATATTTCTTCGCTTCGACGATTAAAAAAGTCGAGCTCAAAGCACCACTGTTCGATAAACTTTCTCCAATAAGGGATCTTCAGAACTAATTTATGGTAAATTTCCCATCGCTTTATCAGCTAACATCGGACATCATAACAACGAGACTAGCAAAGTCCAACAAGTACCAATTAACGAGCAGGTTTCCGCAATCAGGGAAAATGCCTGTATAGGAAGAATTTCCCCAATACACTGACAAATAATGGCGTGAGTGGAGTACTGATTTGTGAAGTAAAAACTAAGCATTAGCGTAACACTGCCTTTTGGTGAAAAAAAAAACAATACAGATACAGGTAATATAATGCATCTCTTCTGACAAGAAATATTGGCAAACCCCGCAGAAATGTAACGACTTATAATTGGCTTACATTAGTGAGATATCCCCATGACATAGTCAAGAGAGATCAAAACGACAAATTCTGGCAACGTAAAAAATAACAAAGAAATCCCGCCACCGATGCTATACCCACGAGACAAAAGTACGACCTTGTTGATCATCCGCGTTTTGCTGTTTCGCTGACAATATGACGGCTGTTACTTTGATTAGTTTACGACTGAGATATGAAGTCAGTTTCTACCACTCATGGAAAATCTACTGTAAATAGAAAGACAAAAAATTAATAATGTTTTCTGACAACGAAACTCAGGGAGCTGTAGGTAGCTGCGACCGCAGTAGCAAAGGATTTTCATGCGCTCGGAAAACCAACAGGTGGCTACTTTTCGTTTTTTTCTCATAGTAAGAATCGTGACTATTATTTCTCAGGAAATGCTGTACTCTAATCGTATGAAAAAAAAAACTAAATGGAACCGCTCGGCTAAACTAGATAAAGGAGTTAGCAGATCTGTGGACCGACACCTGGCTTGCAAAACGAATACAAGTCTATTTTCAGCCGACGTCTTCCGCAGGCAATTGAGGTAGCTTCTCTCGATACTGTTATGGTTTCGAATTTTCCTCGTCCTACTTCATCCAATGGCGACAACAAGATAACCGTGCATTAGTCAGTTCAATATCTATGAGAAGAATGCCACAAAGCAATACCAAGAAGTGCAGGGTTATCTTTTTCCGGGAATATTAAAGAAAGATATGTTAAGAGTGCGAATAACGGCTGCTATACTGGTAGATATGACATAAACTCAAAATATATTCATACCTGTGAAACTTTTCTTGATTTTCCCCAATGTTTTTACCTACATGAGTCATTTATTGTAAAATTGTCGACGCCTTACTAGTGGTGTATACCTAAAGTACCATTGAAATGGCAATACGACTGTTGTTACTTTGATTAGTTTGCGACTAAAATATGAAGGTACATCACTACTCGTCAAAATTCTACTGTAAATACCACGACTAATTACTGCTTTAATTGGCTACTGCAATGGGCTGCGAATTCTTATCCGATTTATTTAGACCGTCAATAGTGTCTAGGGTTAATTTCTTTTGGACCTTAGGCCAAAACACAGCTTCATATTACTGCTTTAATTGGCTTTTGCGATGGACTAAAAATTCTAGTCAGATTTATTTAGATGTTTTCATTTCAATTCCCTTGTAAAATGTCAGCGCAGTAACTATACAAATTAATATAAACAAAAATATGTGAAACCTTCAGGGGGTGGCGTGAACTACAGGATTTCTCGAAACACAGTTTAAAAATTACTGCTTTTGTTGGCTTCTGCGATGAGTTGCAAATTCTAGTCAGATTTATTTAGGTCGTCAATACAGTCACGAATATTATCTAGGGCTAATTTCTTTTGTGCCTTAGGCCAAAACCCAGCTTAAATATTACAGCTTTAATTGGACTTTACGATGGACTACAAATTCTAGTCAGATTTATTTAGATGTTTTTGTTTCAATGTCCTTGTAAAACGTCAGCACAGTAACTATACAAATTAATATAGAGAGAAATATGTGAAACCTTCAGGGGTGCCGCGACCAACAGGATTCCTCAAAACGCAGTTTAAATATTACTGCTTTTATTGGCTTCTGCGATGGGTTGCAAATTCTAGTCAGATTTATTTAGGTCGTCAATACAGTCATGAATATTATCCAGGGTTAATTTCATTTGTACCTTTAGGCCAAAACACAACTTAAATTGTACTGCTCTAAATGGCTTCTGCGATGGGCTGCGTATTCTTGTCGGATTAATTTATATAATTTTGTCTCAATGTTCTAGTGAAACGCCACCACATTAACTATACAAATAAATATAAACAACAATATGGAGAACCTTCCGGAGGGTAGCGTGAACCCCAAGATTTCGCAACACAGTGTTTTATTTTTTTTTTATTTTTTTAAATTTTTTTTAAATTTTTTATTTAATTTTATTTTAATTAATATTAATATATTATAATAATAATAATATATAATAATAATATTAATTAATAATAATTAATATATAATAATAATAATATTAATAAATAATTAATTTAATTTTAAATTTAAATTTTTTAAATTTTTAAAAAATTTAATTGGCTTCTGCGATGGGCTGCGAATTCTAGTAGGATTTATTTAGACTGTCAATATTGTCATGGATATTGTCTAGGGTTAATTTATTTCGTGCCCCTAGGTCAAAGAATACCTTCACAAACAGAAACTTTTTCGCACTCATTGTCAAATAATGCAAGGTTCATTAAATTTTATGTTTATTGGTAAAACGGCGGCGAACCTTAGAGACGGTTGTGCAGAAGGCCCTTCTCAGGGGATGGATCAATTCCCAGCAAACTGCATGCCCACGGAGGAGTGAGAGAGACTCCGCGTATAACAACCAGGATACCCAAATATGCAAATATTAATTAACGCCTTCAAAATTCTCAATCTCTCATTCGCCTCAACTAAAAATCTTTCTCTGGCTTTCCATCTAATCGTTTAGATCATTAGTATTCACACGCCTTTGGGACACGCAATCTTAGTGAGTATTTAAATATTTTATGGAACGTAAAAATATTGAATTTTGTCAAATAAAATTTAGGTAAACACAAAAAAAAATGTTTTTGCATCAATGTTCTCGAAGAAAGTCAGATAATTAACTATACAAATTAGTGTAACAAACAATACGTGTAACCTTCAGGAGGGTAGCGTGAACCCCGGGATTCCACAAAACACAGTTTAAATATTACCGTTTTATCGGCTTCTATGATGGGCTGCAAACTCTAGTCAGGTTTATTTAGATCGTAAATATTATCATAAATAGTATTGAAGATAATAATCCTCACCCTAAATTTAAATGCAGTTGGTATTGTTTACCACTGTCAAATCTAGCTCTTGTGAAACAGCCCATTTTTACAAGAGCCTTCCCTTCCTTCAGGTATTTTGAGCAATGTTTTAATTGAACGGAAGTTGTAAAATAAAAGTCTCGCATCATTACCTAATCTTGCTAAATGTGTTTATTTACTCCGTAAAAACAGATTTGCCAGGGTAAAGTGTGATCCAAAAACTTTTTTTGACTTCCTTGAAAAGTTATTCAAAAGTTGACTCATATACCGCTACAGCCACCTTAACGTCACGATGCGCGCAGGTGACCACCACCATGTCTCGCTTCCACTACATCTCGTACAAATTACCTTCAGCCGTCAACGCTGAACCCAATTTCCGGGCGACCCACTGACCTTGGCGAAAACAATCCACCAAAAGCACACGTGTTTCTCGCACGCGCCACATCCGAAGCTCGGCTTCGAGGAGACATTTGAGCGACGCCGAGCGTTCACGAGGGAAAAGAGACGCAACAGATGGGAAAATAGCGCGGTCAAAAGTTCTCGTTCTCCGAACGATAAACCAAAGCTAAACCAAGATCGTCGTCGTCGCACTAATTGTTGGCACAAGCCTTTTGACCGGGGCCAGTGAGGGGATTGGGCGCCAAACTTACCAGTGCCCGCGAGAGAGTTGCCCTCCTCTGCACCCGCGTCGTCCCGTGCACCCGCCGCCGAGCACCACCTTGTGCCGACTGAGCGAGCGAGCGGGAGGAGGGAGGCAGGGGTCGCGCGGCGGGGTCAACAAGGGAGAGCACACACGCACAGTGGCGGTCATTATGCGGCGGCCACTGTCGAGCGCGGCCGCTGATTGGCCGACGCTCGCCGGCGCCCACCTCCTCCCCCCCTTCCCTCCACTCAACTCCCAACCCCGCGGAAGAGCGGCCTCTCGACATGTGGGATCTTGAGTGCAGCGCGGGACATAAAACGACGGATAGCGTGGGACGGCCGCCGAGGATCGCCGCACCGGAAAGAGAACGGACTTTGAGCGGGAACCATGAAATGCAACCGGTTGGATGCGTTAGATGCATACGCGCCGAATGGTTTAAACTTACATTGGAATTCGTATGTTCCAACTACAAGTACTTTAAAGCAAATTGCTGGTGGCTGTGAACTCGATAATTCAATTTCGGCCGATTATTTAGCCTTTTAGACCCTTTATATAGACCCTTTACATTTATATATATCTTAATGCCGTTTGCGGCGTATTAAAGGGCTTTTAGGTAACATTTTAGGTATCAGTAATACCACAAACTATCGTTTCAGAACAGTAGAATAAGTTTGATGATTTATAACATGAGTGACCATCAAAGGATCAAAAGTTGACGTACATTTTTAAACAGATATTCTCAACAGTCGCCGTTTATCGTACCGTACATTGTAACTCCAGGCACAATTTAAGATTACTAACAATTGCGAACTCCGGCATTAGATGTAGATATTTTGAACTGCTTTTGATAACTTGCACTATCATATATTCTCACAAGAAATACACGTCAGCATTTCTTATCTACGAAAAGTTCGAATTACACATCGCGGCAGTCCCCATGACCGTCCACTTTATTACTGTCGTTGCAGGGGATAGAAGGCCTTTTAAGTATCAGTAGTGTAATAAATTATCTTTCAAGAACACCGAAATAGTTCTGACCATCGATATGATGATGGACAATCAAACTTGTGCCCTTAAACGCATGTTTAAAACACTGGATTCTTATGGTAAACGCTTGGTTTTGAGTCAAGATAGATGGCCGGATTACGCAAGAGCTGTGTCTCATGTTACGGGACCGAAAGGCCTTCTATCTCCCCTGTCTCTCTCCTTTGGGTTGGTCAGGGAGGGGACCGAGAACCTAGGTCACTCGCGCCATTGAGGACGAAGTGGGTATGCTCTCCACCACCGGCCGGAAATCGAACCTGCTCCCTTGGCATGGGACGCCAGTCCTCTGGCCGTCAAACCAACACGATCCCCAATAATGAAGTATCGTGATGAGCGAATATTGACTATTCATCACTCATCCAGATTCAAAGTGACGATTTTAAATTTACTCATTCATCACAACATTCCGATACTTGGGTACTCTTTAATGGATTCAAGGTGCTACTCGTTGGTCTGATCCATTCTAGTACTCCCTCTTTCGGGTACTTCAGTTACTATTCGTGGGATTCATTGAATCAGTTGGATTCGTTTGGGCAGTTGGATTCGAAAAAGTAATCGTACTGTTTTGGGTTCTTGGAGTCGAATAAGTAATCGGATTCGTTTGGGTGTTTGCACGATACCATGGGAAGTCGAATAGGTATCAGATTCGTCGGGGTAGTTGAGTTCGAGTGAGTAATCGGACTCGTTTGTTCAAAGAGTTATCAAAAGCTCAACAGTTTCCGACTAAACTTAAGGGGAGTTCTATTAACGATTGTAAAAAAGAACTTTGCTTCATTCAATCAACTTTTATTCAGATACGACTGGTTACAACAGACTGATGTCATCATTAGTGACCTCGGTGTTACCATCAGTTACCTGACGATGACACCGATGGACCAAAACTAGTCGTACCAGAAATATAATTGGTGGGATACGAAAAGGTATCGTTTGCCATTCGTTTTTAAAGTAATTTACGCATGAAATCTATACCTCAAAAGTCTCCTGAGTGCCACCTCAAGGGTGTTTCGGAGGGTAAATTTTCACGAACATGCACTTAATTTGTGCTCCTTAAGTTGTGTAAATTTCAAGTGTCAATGCATCAGCAAATATCTGCAATCATGGGAAAGAGGGAAAAATTGCAACAACAGGTACAAACTAATAAGTTTCAAATGTCACGTCAACCATTAGTAGAGATATATTTTAGACTTTATAAATGCGCTATGACATCGGAGTCATTCAGGATGCATGCAATACTTGCTTTCGGTACTACTATAGATAGCAAATCAAATGATTGGTTACACTACATCTACATCTACGTGATACCCTGCGAGCCACCACGAGGGTGTGTGGCAGGGGGTGAAGATCACCAAACATGCACTATTGACATACAAGTAGGATATTTAAGGGAGATATGCTAGAAAATAGGGTCACATGGAGCTAGATGGTTAGTATCTACATAATAAGGAAGGGATTATTGGTTGTTATTACATGCATCATGCACTATAGACTACTCTAACTATATTTCACCCACCTATCCCTTTGCTACGCTGCCTATTGTTCTCTCTTATAGTACGAGGGAAAAATGACATTTTAAATCTACGTGTGGAGCAACCAAATTATAAAGCATTAATCGTAACAATTATGGTCTCTCATTGTTTTTGGGAAAACGACGCTTAAGAGCTCTCCTTTCAGAAGTTAATTACCTTAATTTTTATGATAATTGGTACTGGAAGGACAACGATCCAATCCCTAACTTTATATTCATTATTTCATCCATCTCTGTTTATCAGATGATATATGTGGACCCCAGAAGTGAAGGGGTCTAAGTGACATTTTTGAAAAAAATAAGTTAGGTACAGAAATGGGATGTGAAAATATAAATCTTTCAGTTGAAAAAGCGATTTAAGCGATTTTCTTGACAGGTTGTACTATCTAGGGTAATGCCTCTTAATTACTTAGTGGGTTGTACCGAAAATTTTCAACTTTGACTTAAGTTTTCTCAAAAAAACGATTTTGTTACTTAGACCCCTTGACTTCTGGGGTCCTCATATGTGGCCAGAAAAATATACGAAAAAAATATAACGTGGGTCTAAGACGCTACCGTAGGTATATTTTATACGAAAAGGTTTTTTTATATGAGTTGAAGTGAAGTGAAAAAATGAAAGCTTCACCATCGCCTTCAACTTTCATTGCTGTCGCACTAATAGTGGGCGGTGACGTGATTCATCTAGGGCGACTCTGTTGAAGCAACTGCACGGCCAGGACCTCAGCTCTTCGAATATGCTGATTCAACTGTCACTTAAGTTCTCGTCGCCCCCGACATTTTCTGGAACGTTTAAAGGATTACAGTCTTGGCCTCTTGGATTCAGATTTGGATAATCTTTCGTAATTTAATCTCTTTCTGTAGGCAAGCACTTTCTCATTTTGGAACTACATAGCCATTATCCCAGAGATTCGCAGATTTTTCAGCACTTCACAAATGCTACCTCTCAATTTTTTCAACTCTGATAACTCAAAGCGAAACCATCCTTTAAAACTATGTAAAATCTTTCGAAAGATTATACTGGTCAACTCCTCACATGGTTTTACGCTGAGCTACACTAATTTTACCATATTGGCGACGCTTTATGTTATACTCATATTATGCGGGAATCATAATTTTTGTGATGAGGTTAACAAATTCTAAGATCGCACAGCATTTACTTTCCTAAACTACCTCTTTCGAATATCCCATGATTCGCTACAACATTTTTAATAACTTCCCAATCAAAATGGTTAAAATTTGGGTATTAATGATTTCGTCGGTATATCTATTTGATGTTTCACTCTAAATTTGAAATGCAAATTTTTTCATTGCTCGTGAGAGACGAGTCATTATGTATGGCTTCTTAAGCACCGCTCGCAACAACTTAACTCGGCGTAACTTGACTCAGCGCAACGCCGGAGATAGGCTCTTGAGAATAGCACCTGCCAGTTAGCCACGACTTAAAGCGGCGTAACTTAACGTAGGCCACAGCGTGGCCTACGATACTATTGATAGTCGGGCAGCAATCGATTTCTACACTCAATATCTCCTCGAGCAGCCATATCGAAGACGGTGTTGTTTTGAAGTCACTTGCGGGTACTTTAAAACGAAAATGTATGTCATGTATAGGAAGAAGTTCTGTCATCGGACATTAACAACGTTCATTCGTGGTGTCAGGAGTGTGGGCTAGAATGAAATTTTAGTAAATGCACCACAGGTCTTACCTGCGAAAGTCTTCACACAAATGCCATACATACACTGCGGGTGGAGTAAATATAAAATATTTAGATACAGTAAAATATCTTGGAATTACCTTAACTTCTGATATATCGAGGGGAACACATACAAAACACCTATGGCGCAGCATTTAAGAAACTAGGTTATTTTAAGCGTATAATAGGGAGGTCCTCGGATGAAAAAGTGGAAGAGAGATGCTACTTCGCTCTGGTTAGGCCAAGCTCATAATAACAATAATAATAACAACTATGTTCAGCTCCACTATGTTTTTAATGCTGTCTACCGGTATCAACGTCTATGGCGTCATTTTCGAGACAAACAAGACATAAATTTATCTGAGCGAGCATCAGAATGAGTGGAGAACAGAAAAAATTAGTTCAATTTCTCACACGGCAAACGTTTTGCATATAATAATAATAATCAAAAAGTAGAATATCAGAGCTAATTACTAACTGGGTGATTACTAGTGCTCTGAAAGGGGAAGGAAACTCAGGGTGCGATTGCAGAGATGAGGATACTTAGCGATAAAAAATGCATTTCGATCAGGATATTTTTCCTTCATACGTTGTTTTTCACAAGGCGTTTGACAGAGGTCATTGGGGAAAAGTTACGCTGCTTTTCTTGAAAATAGGAGTAGATTGGCGATATAAAAGATCTGAAACTTAAAGATAGCACAGAGGGTATAGGTTACGGAAGCAGACGGGTTATCAGGGCAGTTATAGATCGCTAGGGAAGGAAAGGGTGCTCGTTGTCACATTTGCTTTTTAACATCATTACTGAGGAAAAGATGAGAGAGACACGTAAAGAGTTAGACATAAGAACCAAATAGGAGTCCATCCCATAAAATCAGTTACATTTGCAGACCCGTTCTTTGTCGTTTCCGTTGTCCGTTGGTTGATCTTCGTAGGGATTGCAAGTTTTAGTAGATGCATCAGAAAAGCATCGCGGGAAATACTCAATGAAGAGAAGCCATATTAAAACAAAATCAATGCCATTTCCTCAGAGGAGTAAAGTATAGCTGGTCATAAAACTAGGAGGGTACAAACAAGAGCTATTAGAGCAATTCAATCAGTTAGGTAGTACGCTAGAAGAAAATGATATTATTGGCAAAGACATTTCAAGGAGAATAGCTTAAGTAAAAGCAGCGTTCATAAACAGAAGGGAGTCAACGATGGGGGCTTTAGGTGAGGACGTAAAGAACGGGTTGGTAAAGAGCTTGATAGGGAGTGTCGCACTGTATGAGGCAGAAGCGTGAACTCTGAGAAATAAGGATGATGATTGACATTAGGCGTTCGAGATGCTGGTGTGGGGGAGGATGGAGAAGGTGCGATGGACAGAAAGGAAGGCATATTAGGAAGCGCTTGGTATGGTTGGTGATGAAATGTGACATCTGTATGAGATTAAGGGAAGGTAGAGAGGCTTGAGGAAGAAATAAGATGGTTGTCTCGAGGCAGTGAAAGGGGTGAGGACGTTGGGCAGGTGGTGAAGAAAAGAAAAAGAATAGGCTTTATGGATCGGAAGAAGAAAGGTAAGATGTAGTAGAGATGAAAACAGAAATCTTAGAGGCAGATAGGGCCCTTCCAGTAGGTTTTACATTTCCTTGCGTTGTACTTTCCACCACTTTTCTTTCCCGTGATGGATTACTCACCGTATTTTATTACTAAGCTAAGGACATCGCCTAAAATACCTATTTTTTCTTTTACTCAGGAAACCAATTTTATAAAGTTATAAGTTCACTTAGGATCATTTATGGCGAAATTAAGGCAATTTTAAACTGCCTAAAAATGCCTATTTTACTTGTTTATGCCTTTTTCGGCTGATATCGCCTAATTAAGGGCCTAAAAAAGCAATATTCTTCTCAACGTCACCAAACTTCTCTTTAGTGCGGAGCAGGTCTGTTATTTCAGTTTCTCTTTTAATCTATCAAGGTTGAAATAATGTCAATAAACATGCATAAAGATAAATCATCCTACGATTTATTATAAAGAGGGTAGAAAAACAACTATGGTAATTTTACGTGATGCATACATACGATGGTTTCATTGCCAAAAACTTGTTTTTGAAGGCACTCAGTATTGCTAAGTTTAAAGAGATGTTGTCCGAAGTTGTTCTGCCTTCACAGCCAGTATTGATATTATGGGAAACATGACTAAATACTGCATTATACTCTGCAGGTAAAATTATTGAAATACGTGACGTATGTGACAGGAATAATGTGCACCTCCGATACATCAGTTCGAACGTCTTTTTCACCCACCCGAAGTTGTTCTGCCTTCACAGCCAGTATTGATATTATGGGAAACATGACTAAATACTGCATTATACTCTGAAGGTAAAATTATTGAAATACGTGAGGTATGTGACAGGAATAATGTGCACCTCCGATACATCATTTTATTTCTCCTGCAAATATAAACTGCCTTCCCGCCGCGGTCATTTCTTATCCCAGTCCCAAACCCTTCCTCTTAAAATCAATCCCTACTTAATTAGGCTCTTTATCCCGGAATTTCACAAATAATCTCTTCTAATTGGTCGTCCTCATACCCTCGGTTCGCCCTTATACCGAATAAAACACCCTATTACCTCATCCACATCTTCCTCCGTACGGTTACAAGTAAGCATGTACCCTGGACTAATACGAAATTTGTTGGGTGTGCTTTGAGTTCAACTAAAAATATCCTGTCGCTCACCTGAGTTATATATGAGACACTCTCGCCAAATTTAGAATTTAGTACCATAATAACTCACCTGATACATATTACCTGCGTTACCACCCCACGCTGACTCTCATCAACTCTCACTTTAGATTTTCTTGTATCCATCATTCCAATAGTTAATAATAATAATACCTTGAACCTGGGATATCATGTCCCAGTAGGAAACACAAAAAAATATGTAATTAATGTAAAGGTCCAAGCCGTTACACCTTGTTTTTTCCACCCGAACCACTCCTTCCCCTACCTATTCCTTCGCCTTCCTTTATTTGGCTTGCTAAGGTGGGAGGAGGTGTGAGTGTGGAATTCGAGTAAATGTGTGCGTGTGTGAGATATTGGGGTAACTGGGAAGGTCGAGTGAATGGGGTTAAAATGCAGTGGAGTGAGGAATATGAGTCATAGGGAATAGTTGATTTTGAGTTTAGTGTGTTGTGTGAATTCCACCCATTGTGTTCCCCTTTCCCCAGTTTCCCCTCTCCGAAACGTATCCTTCCCCTCCTCAAACGGGTGTTATAAAAAGGGATCGCGGAAGAAGAAGAAAAGGAAGAATGCACTAGGCAATGTTACGGTGCGGAAGCGCTGCCCGAATTGTGACTTGAAAGCGACTACAAAGTGCTGGAGGAAAAAAGGTGCAGAAGAAGAACCGCGTCCACTGATAGGACCACAATCCCCCAAAAATATTCTCCACGTGCACGGAGACCACGATTGGCGTGTTGAGCCCGGCGTCCGCTGTAAGAATCCAGAGGATCCAGTTTGGACGAACCAAGTGCCTGCCACGGTTGCTGTCCCGTGCCGAGAATCCTGTGTCAACGGTCACGTAAGGTTGCCGACCTGACAAAACCCCCCCCTATTTCAGCCTCCTAGCCATCAAGTCAGCAATGAGCCCCCACATTTCGACAGTGTGCTTCACAACGGCGAGTGATTTACGCCAAAAATAATTAATTGAATCATAACTGCAATAGAAAAGGGAAGGACTAATAATTACCTCCCTAACCCCCAGTTGATTTGAAAGGGGAGTATTTAAGTAAATCGCCTGCGTGCGAACATAAGCCTTTTTTTTTTGTTTTGTGGCTGTAATAAGGGAATTCACGTGTCATTTGTGTTGATCATCATTTTTTTATTCATCTCATCAATTCATTAGTTAGTAGAAGGGTATTAGTGTTTGAGTTCATTGTAAGTTGTTTTTTTGAATACATGCTCATTTTTGTTGAATGAAACAGGCATATTTTTTGAAACCTCTTACCTGGCAAGCCAAATTACCCGTAAACCCAGTGCCCACGACCCCTCTTCACCCGGCCCCGGCGGTAAAGCTAGGGAGCATGTCTAATCACGCAAGGTCGGGGACCCCCCACCCGCTTATCCTCTCTTAAAGAGGCTACCAATCTGTGTGTTTTTTTCTTAGGTGACGCAGGTTTGCCCCGCGGATCTCATGCGGGAGAGGTCCGCGAGGATTTTTTTTCCTTTATTGTATTGTACGTGCGTCTTTCGGCCCAAAGTTTTAATCCGGGCGGGCCGTGGACCGCTACATTAATGACTGATAGCATTACATTGTGAATTTCATTATTTAGGACTTGAGGGGCACCTTGATAAATAACACCAAAAAGCAAAAAAAATAAACGAAAATACGGAGCTGGATTGACTGAACATCGCCCTTCTCTAAAATAACATTACATATCAACTAAACATAATTTGACATAAAATTTAACACGTGGTAATATCAGAACTTGAATAAATACGTATCGGCTTACATATTATGCTACAATCTTAAACAGTATTAGGACCAGATGTTATCAATTTGAGCATATGTAGTTGAGGATATATTGAAATAATTTTGATCGGAACGAACTAATGGATGGTGCTTGACGAATATGTTAAGGGAGGGAATTCCATAGCTTTACAGCTTCAACCGAGGAGTTGTTATGGAGAGTAGTAGTTCGGCGAGTGGGAACATGAAGTATGCCCTGGAGGTGCATAGAGTTCTTTGTCGGACGTCAGCGGTGAATAAAAAGAACTCCGTTAAATAGTCAGGTTTTCCAA
This sequence comes from Ceriagrion tenellum, assembly GCA_963169105.1. Taxonomy (NCBI): domain Eukaryota; kingdom Metazoa; phylum Arthropoda; class Insecta; order Odonata; family Coenagrionidae; genus Ceriagrion; species Ceriagrion tenellum. The sequence continues at coordinate 64,456,260 of OY720638.1, forward strand.
ACTTGAGGATTTTAAATATGAAACATCCTAAGAAGTATTTTCTACGAATAATGATGCTCAAAAGATATCGTACTGTCTACCAATTTTATTTCAAACTCTTGCTTACCGTGTCTCAACTGTCTAGCAGTCATCATCAGGCAAGACTCAAGATTACTGCTAGACAGTTGAAACACGTGTAGCAAGAGTTTGAAATAAAATTGGTGGACAGTACGATATCTTTGGAGCTTCATTATTCATTATGCTGTTCTGCAACATCTCGCCGGAGAAAGTGGAGTTTATTCGTAAAGTATTTTCTACGGTTTCGCACGGTAAGAAAATTTGGATATTACAGACCTCTCTTGAAATAAGTCTTTGAGGAAGAGATAAACAGTCATACCAGCTCCTTTATAATAAAGTAAAGAGTGAAAGGAAAGCTCGGGCAAAGAGAAAACATTAAACACCTCTCTGAAAAGTTTACCGGTATTCTACAGAGACAATTTCATAATGGGCATTACATCCCCGAGTCACTAAGCGTCTCAATTCTCTGGAGAACCATTAACTGTCCAAATGCTTTTAAAAATGCTGCCGAGGGTCATTCGTTCAACCGTGTCCCATAACGGTGGCACGAAATCCAAGGACTTTCTCGGTGCATCCCAGACAGATTAAGCGAAAGCTCTAAACGCTTTCAAGGGGAAGCTTTCCAAGATACATCTCCATGTTATTGTTACCAGATGGTGTCACCGGATGGAAACGGCTCGAGAGAAAAACGTTCCTCCGCACTCACCCCACCCCACTCTCTTGAACTGCTCCAAGATGGTCGAGGAGATGTCTTTCAGTGACTTCCTTAATGACTGGGGGTTCTCTTTACTACAGCCATTAACAAACCTTTAAGATGTACAGGATTGCCTGGTGGTGGTGGGATTAATAGTCGCCGCTCTGCTCGGACAAATTTCGTCACTTTTTTCGCTCAATCTTGATAGTTGTTCTCTCCCATTGGAATAGCCGTAAATTAGTTCTATAAAACTTTGACCCTCAACAGATAGAGTAGGTTTTTTAATTGTACTTAATATCTTACCAGTATTACTAAAACTCACTTCGCATAATATTTCCGGCATGATTAAGCTTTCTGCATGATTTAGTATCTTTAATTACTATCTAACAATCGCATCAATCCTAATAACCAGTTGTTGTATCTCAACTAGCGTACTACATGGTAGCATGTTAGTCTACGTAGTTCCTAGGTACGTCCTAGTTCCTGCTCTGCCCGTGCATTGTTATCCCGACTGCCTTCGCCCTGCGCCTAGCTGCCGGGGGAAAGTTCGCGGTTCTGATTTGAACTGGGGTGAGTTTTACATGCCTGGAATCATCCCGTGTCACGCACCCTAGTTGTGGCTTACATGGTATATCGTTGATATAGATGTGGATGAATGCAACCATTGACGTTTGCCTAGGACTAAAACGCACCTCGGGTCTCGTCTTGAGTTATCGCAGAAATGTTGCCTCAATTATTATTCAAACCTTCGGTCTAAGTCCAGAGACAGAGGTCGGTTGAGGCCACAGGCGTAGAAGAAAATATTCAGCGGCGTTCGCTGCAGATTAACAGGTCGTGAGATATCGCAACGGCATCGTCGCGGAGGACTCACGATGCTGTCGTAATCATATGATTTATTACCTGTTTCATGTTTTAATTCAGAATTCCTGAACACAACGATGAAATATATATGATCTTGGTTGTTTATTAAAGAAAGTCTTAAAAATGCTTACATATAACTGTAATATTATTTTATACATGTGCTGTAATTTTAAAATGCGGTATTTCCTTAACATATGTGTGCATAACTCATTTAGTAAACGATGGTAGCCATAATTCAAGTTTGCTTTCATGGCTGCCTAAAGTTACTCCCCGATTTAGCCAAAGATTACTCTGTGGTTTCAGGCTTGATGGAGTGGAATCGAAACATGACTAAGCATGAAATAATAGGGGAAGTTGCCTATTTTTTCATACTTAGTTCAAGGATATTATGTTGTAAGCATTCACTTTCGGAGTAATGAAGCATTATTATTATTGCTGTTGCGGAGAACTGGTGAGCATGATTCGTTTACTTCTTACGTTCATCAACGGTTCCAATGGGTCATTTCTGTGTCCTGAAGTATTTCGTCATTTGAGTCGCAATAAATGGCATAACTACGTCTTTTCTGCGCTATTACTCAGTGTAGGCAGGTGTCTGTTCTGCATAACATACAAACACGTGTAATTCATCAGCAATGAAAAATCGGACTCATGTTGACGTTAACTTTATGACTCAACTATAAAAAATTTACTCGCATCACATTTCTGCGATAAAAAAATCGGGGCTCCCATTCAAAAAATTTACTGGACCCTGAAAGTCAGTCTCAAGATCAAATTTGAGGCCATTTTTGGATTTCCCCTTCGAATCCTACAACTTTTGTATCAAAAATTTTTCACTACGCGGTGTACTTTATGAAATATTTCGGTGCACCGGTTAAAATGGCCCAGCCTTTATACTCTACTAGATAAACGGTATGAATTGGGTACGTTACGTATCACGTGAGGCAGTATTTTTTTGAGTTAAGAAACCAATAGTAACAAGGGTTAGGTGAGGAGAGAAAGGGTATTTGAATTCTGTGTGGTCCCTGGCGAGGAAGTAACATTCCCGTAAACCACCACAGAGGGTATTCTGGTTGAGAAGTTATGGTTGGTCCCTAACGTGGTTTTCCCGTTAAACCAACACAACAATAATTTCTGACGAAAGTTGCTCTATTATTACGGCCATTGGAGATATTCCCCCCTTTTTGCATAATTGTAATTGAGTTCAGAGATATCGATAGAATATAAATGAGACATATCTTGAATAATGAAAGAGAAAACTTTGTTTGATTCCACCAATTTATTTTAAGGTACGACTAGTTTCGACGCAGCGGCGTCATCTTCAAGTCCAAAGATTCAGGGCACGATCACATGTGAACACGTCATATCTTGTCCAATTTAACTATGTACATTATAAATAGTTATGTAGTATCCACTATCGGTGAATTTCTCTTTAAGACGTGACAAAAACTATGAGAGTTTCTCACAAAGCGTCTTAATCTCGCATCCAATCTTTTTCTCGAAGTGTTTTTTCTCGTGGGCTTATGAGGACAAAAATGCCTCAATAATTGCCCTAAAATAATATATTTTAAAATAAGAAAAAAGTAATACAGAATAATTAATTAGAACTCAATCAATCAGTTATGAGTTTATTATATAATGAGACGGGAAAATTATGTGAGGGAGACACAATTAGGATGCTTGTAAGACATATCCTTTCTACAACTTTGGATGTATACATTGTACGCACTTTTGGTAAGTTTTTCACCGCTTTCAAGAATAATGATTGGAATTAATGTTGAGAAGGTGCAATAGGATGTTAGAAGTTCGGAATTTGAAAGATTCAGAATTCAATGACGTATTTTAATGAAGTAACCGGAAATCATGCTATGAACATTTTCGCAGGGTGTCGTGAGAAATGAAACGCTGCGGGAACGTCTTTTCAGTTGTTATTAACAGTATGTTCGATTACCGTTCAGATAGAGGGGCAGTTCTAAGGAACCATTTCAGAAGGACAGTAAAGATCATTAAATAAAATGAGCATAATAATATTGATATCTCAAAATATTAGACCCACTGTTATGGTTTAATTAACGTGAGTAACGTGTTTTCACTTTCCTGTGTTAGTACAATGTCGGGAAACGAAAAATTGTATATAAAGATTCCATTCATGCTACCTACCATTCCAGTTGCTTAATATGCGCGTGGCTTCGTTGGATAGGTTAAATATACTAATTCATTTCTAGCATTTGATGTTTCTGCCCACACATTCTCAACAATCCTGACGTCTGGCAGAACTTAAGGTGGGGCTGGCTTCAGAGCCACTCATTTCAGGTTTTCTGGAAACCTGAGTATAGCATACTTAAGGTGCGTTCTATAGACTGAAGAGAACAAAGAATAGCGCATCCAGGCTAGTTTTACTATAATTTCACCCAAAATGGAGATTTAAACATGGGTCTTATGGAAAATGCTCAGATTACTCCAGAAAAACGTCCATTTGTACAAGAGAGAATATTCATGGTTTAACTAAAACTATTTATAAGAAGTATTAAGTCCTGGAAAGTAGAATAAAATTAAATGTATAGGCATCTTACCACATATTTCTTTACATTATTAGCTAATTACTGGCATAACTCAATTCAAAATGCAGTAGTTCTCTGAAATTGGCTCTGCAGTCGGCTCCTATGCATGGACCAATGGGGTCATTAAAAAATAATCGTGGAATAATCCATATATGAACATGAATGTATTCAACTTTATACTTGTAATTATTACTGTTATCATTAATTACCTTTTTCCTCACGGTTTATATGCTTAATCATGTATTTAAATGTTATCCTAGTAGTGCTCTCTGCAGTAATATGTACGGCTGTATTACGAATTCCAAGCTTACAATGAGTTTATTTATTTTTTGTTTTGTCTGTCATCATTGTATAATTAATTCGATTTTGTATATTGAGTTTCATCACTGTATTATTAATCTAATTTTTGAATTTCAAAATTGTATTAATTTGAAAAATTGTACTTCATTATCTCAGGGGCTAAGAGTAGCCCACGATAATAAACGTTGTTATTATTATATGTTGCACCTTCATCAGGTAACCCGTTATATCAATGAAAGTAGGATTTTTAAATTGAATAAATGAAAATGTGTAATTTCGAATTTATCTTGAGTCACATAGTCAAGCCAGACCCACCTTAAGGACAAGCCAGAGCCACGTCTTTTCTCTTGTAAACCTTCTCAGTCATCACTCCACTCCGAGCTGGGCTTGGATTGTACGCCAGCCCGCAGCCTTGTCTTTAGTCTAGGCGGCGCTGGCGTTTTCCGTCTGGGAAAGGAGACGGGGCCTTTCACTCATCACTGAACATTAGATCCTCCCACCCGTGTTTCCCCTCAGCTCCTTCCCTCTCCCCTCCATTTAACCAAATGAAACCCAAATGGAGACCTTTTTTGCTGACAGCTATGCTTAGGCGAGGAAAAACATCCTGTGGCCTTGTGAATAAATGCAGATTAACCGAAACTTATATTCAGACTTCATTGTGCTCCTTCAGTGTGATATAAAGCTTTATAATTTGCATAAAGAAAAAATTCACTATCCCAAGCCTGGTCCGATATTATTGTCCACAATTTCAGTAATCCATTACCTCTTCATCTAAGCCTGGCCTCTTCAGTTACGTAAGTTACGGCCTCGTGTCGTTTAATCTACTCGCTGCATCACTCAGCTCACACTCATCCGATCAGCATTATTCTACCTCTTCTCGCTATCAACGGCAGTTTTCAAAGGTAATATTTTCCATTCAGCAAATATCTCTTATTGTGAGGTCTCTTTTTTAATAATTCGGTAAATTAGGGCTTTACTTTGCGAGTTTAAAAAAATGTTTTTGTGAAGTATATAGGGAAATGGAAAAATGATTTTGAAAGCATTATGTTAATGGTCATATAATCACTCATCACTTATTTACCGATGAGTCTTATAACTTATCACTTGGTAGAGATGATATCTCACTAAATAACTGTAACAAAGCTACCCCGTTTTATAGCGCAAAATTTCCAAAGATATTTCGTTAATATAGACTATAATTTGACATTTATCATAAAGTTGAACTTATGTGGTTAGTTTAGGGATGTGAAGGACAAAAGGAAATAAATGTCAAATATTTTCAAAGAACCACGGGACTGATAGCGCAATAATTTCAAAGGAGTCACCCACTAGTGATCACTCAATTATATGAAATTCAAAGTGAAAAAATCATTCGCCTGGACTGGGAATCGAACCCAGATCCCTCGATCAATGAAAAACCTTTGTAATTAAAACATGGCGGGTGAATATTTTTTGAAGAAATTGCCATGAGAAAAATTCGGCCTGGACCGGGAATCGAGCCACGGACCTATGGTTTGTCGGACCAATGCGCAGACCACTACGCTATCCAGGCTTCCCAATTCCCATGGCAATTTTGGTGGATACAAGGCAACTAGATCTTAGGCCCTTGCAAACCAAACCTTGGTCCGGCAAACCAAAGGTCCGTGGTTTGATTCCCGGTCCAGGCCGAATTTTTCTCATGGCAATTTCTTCAAAAAATATTCCCCCGTGTTTGAATTTCAAATGGCTAAGCACGGCATAAGTGCTGGTGAAGGATACTGACTCTTGGTTGTGGCTTCTTTGAAGTCCTCTTCTCCCTTGCGTTGCCATCTTTGATGGACATTTCAGTGGTCTGCGCATTGGTCCGGCAAACCAAAGGTCCGTGGTTCGATTCCCGGTCCAGGCTGAATTTTTCTCACGGCAATTTCTTCAAAATAAAAACCTTTGTGTTTAAAGTTGGGCTTTACCCCGTGGACTGTAGCGCTAAGCGCTCGCATGTGGGTACCTCTGGCATATATACGCGGTATCTATGAGGACAACTTGCTCCTTAAAGCCCCAATATGATTCACAGCGGAATTGGACGCCTGGGTAGCTTAATTGGTTAGAGCACTCGGCGCGATATCGAGGGATCCAGGCGAACGATTTTTCCACTGTGAATTTCATACAAATGTCAAATAATCGAGTCATATTTTTAGGTTTTCTTCTCCTCAGTCCCCAGAAGCACACTGATCCCTATTTCTTTGACTTTCTGAACACTTTACAAACATATCTTTGTTTTAGTAACAGATTTCGTCTTTTTCATTAGGCCATCCTACTGTTTGCCTGATCGTTCCATCACTTTCACTGAAGTAGCTTGTTCACCAATTTTGGCGGTCATTACTGGATAATATTTACCCGAAAAACAAAAACTCCTTTTTCTCCTCCGTGATCCCAAGAATTGACTCCCGATGCAGATTCTGTTTTATACCAATTTTTTTCTGATTCTTCATACACAAATGACACTACATTACTTTCACATGAAGAATCAGATTCTTAAATTTTCAGACAACTTTTTTTTGGCGCTCATGGTATTTGTTTGTATAACTGTAATTTGGAGGCGATAAATCTTCATTAAATTTTTATAGGCATTCTGGACCCTAGCATTAAAAACAGGACGACAAGCAAGTTATCATAGAGCGGCTTAGTGACAGAGACTTATAACGTCACAGTATTGGACTACTCTTCTGCGTGTCATGCATATTTTGTTGAAAAATGTAACCCAATGATATAGAAACAACACTCGTTTCGCTGAATTGTTATAATCAGTTATGTATTTACATATATTAACTTTGAATTTCAAAGCTGTTTTGTACTTAGTGTGCCTTCAGAGTTTAAAAACTTTCCTGAAAATCATTCAGAGCACATAACTTAAAATAGCTTAACAGGACAAAACAGCAAACAAAAAAGCCTCTGGAAACACCCTGCCAATATATAATCTACCCCAACAAGTATTGGAATTCCGGTAAATGTAAACTTGTGTAATTAGGCATATGTGTCACAAAGTTTTACCAGTTATCGCAAAGGACGTTCACGTACACCCTTTTTTACTTTCCCCTCCTGGAAAAGTACAAAGCACGTAAGTAGGTTTACGGTACCTTAAGCATATGTACCACAACTTATTGAATTCACCTGAAATGAACTTCAGCTCATTCATTTTGCCACTTGCGATCAAGAAATGAAGGAGGCATGAGAATACGATAAGCTTTCGTAAACTCCGTGATGGAACGTCCGTCTCCGTGAAGACTCATCACCACACAGAGGGCATTCTGGTTGAGAGGTTGTGGTTGGTGCCAAACGTGGTTTTCCCGTTTAACCAACACAACAATAATTTCTGACGAGGGTGGCTGTATTATTACGACCATTGGAGACCCTTTTTGCAAAACTTTCGAGACCGTAGAGCTACTTATTTCTTGATTCAATTAAAATTTATCAGGTGCCAAATACCAACCCAGAATGCATTAATTCAACGAAGGCAAATCCCGGGTAGTTATCGTAATGAATGATATGTTTGAAACTACAGAATTTTATGAAATTATATGCGATTGCATTTGGTTAAAATTTTCACTTTCAAAATATTTCACTGCATTAAAACATCGACTCCTAAAGCACTCGAATTTTCTAGGGCAAGGTTTGGGTATAACGAGTGGGAAATCGGTGATAAGCCATTCCATATAAAGACGAATTTAGGTGAAAAGATAACGCATCATTTTACGATCATAAAGGTTTTGTTTGAAGATAGTTTAATAATGGCTCCTTCATTACACAAAATTATTCATTACACAAAATTATTCATTACACAAAATTATACATTCACACTTACCAAATATGACTTAAATATCATTTGATTAAGTACCCCATTTTAATCCCACAATTATGAGGTATCGTGAGGCATGAATGATGTAATGAAAATGAGTAATAAAAGACCAGAAAACATATAAAAAACTTCAATAGATTTCTATACCAGCTGTGCCCGGCATGCGTTGCAATGCCTCTTTCTCTTTCTAAGCAGGCACGGAATAAATTTTTTTTAATAATTTTTTGTGTACTAAATAAAATTTGAAAAAAATTATTCAAATGCTTTGAGATTTTGATCTCACCGCACACAGCGAAAACAAATAAACTACTCGGCTCGTAAGCATGCAATATATAATTGACCACGTGAAGAGGATGGATTTTCCAGATTTAATCCACACATATCATCTAAATATACATAATGCCCTGCGAGCCGCCGCATGGGCGTGTGGCAGGGGTTGTTAGGTAACCAGCCGCGTAAAGATGTAAGTTTTTGGGAGATGAAATGGTGACATGTATTTTAGGAGTGCATTTAGTTGAGCTTAATTTCTACTGTGGTCACTTATTGTGCACGGAAAGAAAGACTTTTTGCACCTATCTGTTCGGCAATGTATCTATTTTATTTTATCGCTGCTACCAGACTTACAGATGTAGTAACACGTCATGATAATATTCTCTATGCCACTCTGAAACACGCTTGTTCTGAATTTCTCAAGCAAACTAAGCCTAGCGTGAAGCCTCCGAGTCTCTGTGGGCTCCCACCTTAATCCGTCTAAAAGTTGTGATACACTATATGTACACTCGTAGCAGTTGTTAACGAAAAGTGGATCTTTTATTTGTGTATTGTTAATTTTTTTGGTTGAATATTTATGACCAGAGTCCCAAATTCTCGCAGCGTATTCGAGGTGTGGCCTTACCAGAGTGAAGTAGCATCTCTCCTTGACCTTTTCCTCCGAGAATGTTCCGATTACACGCTTAACAAAACCTGGTTTCTTTAAGCTGTGCCGCGTATGCTTTGCATGTGTGTTCCCCACGATATATCAGAAGTTAAAGTAACTCCAAGATATTTTACTGAATCTGAAGATTTATTATTTACTTCACCCACAATATAGGTATGGAATTTGTGTGATAACTTTCGCAGGAAGAGAACTTTGGTGAATTTAATAATATTTAATTCTAACCCCCGCTCCTGGCACCACGAATGAACGCTGTTAAGGTCCGAGGACATAAATTCAAAGTCTGCATCTCCGATTATTTTACGGTAGATAATTCTATCGTCTGCAAATAAAATTAATTTACTGCTAACTCTAGAACTTATATCATTTATATAAATAATGAATAAATGAGGGCTGATCACGCTTCCTTGAGGAATACCGGATGTGACATTGACCATATCAGAGCTAAAACCATCGATAACTACTTTTTGTTTTCGATAACTGAGAAAGTCCCTACAAGAAATCTACTTTCTTTACTATCATTTCTACATTTACATCTAAGTACTACCCTGCGAGCCGCTGCATGGCCGTATGGTAGGGGATTTTAGGACACCAGCCGTGTAATGATGTAGGGTGTACATTTTGGGAGGAGAAATGATGACGTGTATCATGGGAGTGAATTTAGGTGACCTCAGTTTTTATTGCGGTCCTTTGTAAGTGGAAAGAACGAGTTTTTGTACCAAACTGTTCGGCAGTGTATTTCTCTTATTTTATCTTATCTGTCAGATCTAGATATGTAGTGAGGAGTCATGATAATATTCTCTGTGTCGTTCTAAAAAATATCAACACTTGAAGCGATTGACCTTGTACCTTGCCTATGCTGCGGATTCCAAGTAAAACAATATTCTATTGTTGTGGTTGTGCTCAAAATTTGAGATTTTTGAGCTTAAAAATCCAATTTTAGGAAAAGCGAAGCAAATATGGACATCAAATGCAAAAATAAATAAAAATCAAATATAGAAACCACTACTCCAAATCTTATTCTTCATTTAAAAAAATTACGTACGTTTTATCTATGGTTAAAAATGAAAAAATTGCATTTACCGAGTTGGTGTCTTCTAGCTACCAGGTATCCCACAATTCTGGAAAATTAAAAAGCACCCGCGGCGCGGTGATCGCTTACAATCGCCGCGAACGGAAAGCACCCGGTTTCGCTATGTTTTCTTGGAGTTCGAGTTTTCAACGACGAGATTAAAGTGTCACTAGATGAAAAGGAGTTTGTATGAATCCTTTCGAGTTTCCCGCCGTGTACTGGAGTGAGGACTCGGAATAAGCCAAGCGGATAAATTAAAGACATCATTTCATCTGAGTAAATGCCAATGGACTTTAAAAAGAATGTAGTCCTCTCTGCCCCAAAGAAGAAAAGAGGCGATGGTTAAGAGGCCTTCAGAGCACACTCCTTATTTCTTTGTACATAGATCTGATATTCTGATCAGAATCATATGAAGGAAGATGAAAACAAAAATGAACGTGTTCCTGGATGAAAACCACTTAGGGTTGTGGTGATTGGAGCAATTTTTATTTATGTAAAGATTTGCTTGAAACTTTTTACACGCGGACTTATTAGTAACATGCAATGATTCAATGGAAAAAATTCCATGTTACTGATTTGGTTTTCTGGCAATTCAATGCCATTTTAACACATATTCCTATAGCACTTGACATATATTCCAAAATAACTCCATGGCATGCATACAGCTTATTTCCAAAACGCGAAAACATACGTTTCAAAGCAGTACATCTATGGTTTTTTAGTACATCTCAAGTTATCATGCCGAGTAAAGAACCCATAATTTGTGCTGAAATTTTGAACTCCTAATAGTCCCACGCCGTATATCCAAGTCATAGCAACGTTTTAATTAAGCCGAAATTTTCAAAACAAGGCTCTTGCGTCATTTATATTACTACATGCACGGTTATTTCCAAGGCATAAGTAGATGCACTTCAGCGGGGCGTGATTCATGATTTTTTTCGACTTTCCTGAAAAGTTATTAAAATGTGCTAAAATGATCAAAAAAGTCTCATTTCTCTAATATTGGCAGAGGTTCGTTACTCATAGGCGCTTCGGAATTATAAACAACGTCCCTGAGTGACTAGGATGTAGAAAGGAGGAATGAATGCTCATTTTTAAGGAAACAGTTCCTAATGAGCATGCTTGTTCGAGCAATTGGAGCGGCTAAAAGTGTTTTCATCGACGATAAGAAGTACCTCTGCCTGTCACTCACGCGGTCGTCGATGCCCTTATTTGTCACGGGGGAAATGAGGTAGGTTTTTTGGTAGGGTATGAGGGAGTATGGACTGTGGAGGGATACCTTGAACCAGGGGTGGGCGTCCTGTATTCAATCTGAAGGATTCCCGACGTTCATCCCAAGGAGATCGCACGAGGGCACACGGTGTATTGTGGGTCACATACATTCAGGCGCTTGGCTTACCGCCCAAGTATGGTTTGCTCTCGGAGCGCTCCCCGACAAAATATATATTCAAACGATGAAAAACACGCGTGGTATACAATAAGATAAAAAGATGTCAAAGGCGTGACTGGAAAAAATACAGGAGTAATGAAGCTCAAACGATTTCGTACTGTCTACTAATTTTTATTTCACCTCTTGCTACACGTATTTCGACTCAACAGCAGTGATCATCAGGCAAGACTAATACAACATAAACAGATATGAGCTTGCGAATTTCCACAGAGAAAAAATCATCCGCCTTGACCGGGATTCGAACCCGGATCCCTCGATTTTCCGGCCGAGTGCTTTAGCCAGCTAAGCTACCGAGGCGTCCTATTTCAATCCCGGATTGCTTAAAATTTGTCAAATAAGAGTGAACGCCTCTCTGTGTTCAAAGTTCGATCTTTCCTCGTGGGCAGTGGCGCTAAGCGCTCAGTAGCGGCTGATTGTTACATTGTATGTCCGGCAGTCGAGAACATCTAGTCCCGTAAAGGTAATAAAAATCCACAGGGAAATAGGACGCCTCGGTAGCTTAACGGGCTAAAGCACTCGGCCGGAAATCGAGGGATCCGGGTTCGAATCCCGGTCAAGGCGGATGATTTTTTCTCTATGGAAATTCGCACATTTGTGCATTGCGGGTGACTCCGTAAAAGTGAAACTCCGTGGCTAGTCCCGGATAACTTAAAATTTGTCAGATATGAGCTTATATAATACGTGAAACACCATATTTACGTCACACTGGGAAAGGATAGAAGGACAAGTGGGAGAAAATGGAAAGGGGGGGGGTGGTGTGAGGGGAGAGGTTTGTTGAAGGAGGTAAAGTTATTTAACAATGGAGTCAAAAATAGGAGAATGACAAACAAATTCATTCTCATTTAATAAGTTCATTTTCTTTCGTTTCCTTTTGACTATTTCCCACTGTTCCGAAACATCTAAACGGTGTCCTTTATCCAGGGAACGGAGGATTTTCACATTAAATGTGGAGTGGTGAGATTCTTCCATTAGATGTTTGGCGAAATAAGACTTGGGGTCTCTGTTCACCAAACACCTTTTGTGTTCCGACACCCTGGTTAAAAAATTTCTCCCAGTTTGACCGACATAAACACTACCACATGTGTCACACTTAAGTTCATAAACCCCCGATTTTAGCAAGGGGTCAAAAGGATCTTTGGCATTATTGAATATTGTTCCCAGAGTTCTTGGAGTGTAAAAACTCACTCTGTATTTGTCTTTAGGGAATGATTTAACTGTACCGTAAGACATTTTTCCCAAGTAAGGCAGCTTTACCCATTTAAGTTTTTAAAAAACTTAAATGGGTAAAGCTGCCTTACTTGGGAACCAACAAACCACCCTCTCCCCTCACACCACCTTTTCCATTTTCTCCCACTTGTCCTTCTATCCTTTCCCAGTGTGACGTTAATATGGTGTTTCACGTATTATATAAGCTCATATCTGTTTATATTGTATTAGTCTTGTCTGATGATGACGGCTGTAGAGTCAAAACACGTGTAGCAAGAGGTGAAATAAAAATTAGTGGACAGTACAAAATTGTTTGAGCTTCATTACTCATTATGCTGTTCTACAATATCTCGTCTGAGAAAGTGGAGTTTAAAAATACAGGAAACATAAGAAAAGAACACTCACAGGATATTTTGATATTTCGGCGGCTCAACACAACCACCTTATTCAGAAATAATGATGGATTAAAGACTAAAGCGAGGGAGAGGTGGGGAGGAGGCAAGGAATAAGAGGATGTTTAGTGTGAGGTATTGATGTCAGGGGGGTGGAACCCATGATAGAGCCAAATTAATGAGAGCTCTACTATTTTGAGTGCAAGAGAGGAAGCAGACGGGGTAAGGGAGTAAAGAACGGAAACATTGTGTACGTGAACGAAATTTCGACGGTAAAAATTGAAGAAGTCCTCGGGTTAGTGAAGAGAAAAGACAACCACATCATCATGGGAGACTGGAACACAACGGTAGGGGAAGGAAAGGAAGGAAATAGAATAGAATATTTCGGACTGGGCGAAAGAAATGCCAAGGAAGAAAGACTGGTAGAGATCCTAAATGAGAAGAATATGGCAAAGCTAATACCCTCTTAGAGCACCACCGGCGTAGGAGATACACATAGAAGATGCCAGGGGATATAGTCAGATACCATTAAGCCAACTTATTAAACCACTACATAGAAAATTTATTCTCTAAGGCTGACCCATTACACAATTTAGACATTCCTGACTTAAACGAGCCGATGGCTGACGTAACAGTTCAACCTGATGGAATAATTAAACTACTACAGTCGATTAAAAATAACAAGTCCCTAGGTCCAGAAAATACCTGCACGATAACTCAGAGAGTTACTACAAATTGCGCTATTCATAGAAATCATATTTAACAAATCAATATCCGAAGGTAAGGTGTCCCAAGACTGGAAAATAGCCAACGTCACTCCGTTCTTCAAAAAAGGAAATAAAAGTGACCCAGGAAATTACCGGCCTATATCGTTAACATAAATTTTGTGCAATATCCTCGAACACATTGTCGTTTACTATATTATGATGTTCCTGAATAATCGTAGCTTCTTACATAGCAGTCAGCACGGCTTCCGTAAGGGCAGGTTCTGCGAAAAACAGCTTGCGCTCTTCCTTCATGATATCCTAAAATCAGGCGAATCGAAAAAGCAAGTCGACACTATACTCCTTGATTCCTAGAAGGTATTTGACAAGGTTCCTCACAAACAACTCATTTATGAATTACAATCATGCGGTGTGTTAATAAAAAAATAGGGAATTGGATAAGTGGCTTTCTCGATGGTCGAAAACGAAAAGTAGTTATTGATGATTTTAGCTCCGACATAGTCATAGTCACATCCGGTGTTTCTCAGTGAAGCGTGGTCAGCCCTCATTTATTCATTATTTAAATTAATGATAAAAATTCTCGAGTTAACAGTTAGCTAAGATTATTTGCAGGTGATAGAATTATCTACCGTAAAATAATCGAAGACACAGACTTTGAAGTTCTGTCATCGGACATTTAAAACGTTCATTCATGGTACCAGGAGTGGGAGTTATATATAGATTTTATGGTGGGAGAATAAAATATTAGTAAATGCACCAAAGTTCACTTCCTGCGAAAATAATCACACAAATTCCATACCTATACTGTGGGTGGATTAAACATAAAGTTTTCAGATACATTATATATCTTGGAATTACTTTAACTGCTGATTTATCGTGGGGAGCACACATGCAAATCATATACGGCACTGAATTAAAGAAACCAGGTTTTGTGTATAACAGGGAGGTTATCGGATAAAAAAGTCAAGCAGAGATGCTACTTCGCTCTGGTTAGGCCACACCTTGAATACACCGCGAGCATTTGGAACTCTGTTTATAAATATTTAACCAAGTTATTAATAATATACAAATAAAAGCTCCATGCTTTGTTAAAAACTGCTACAAATGAACATATAGTGTCTCACAACTTTTAGACTGATGAAGGTGGGAGCCTTAAGAGACACGGAGGCTTCACGATAGGCTCAGTTTGCTTAAGAAATTCAGAACAAGTGTGTTTCAGTGTGACATAGAGAATATTATCATAGCGTCTTACTACATCTCTAGGTCAGACATAAGTGATAAAATAAAAGAGATACATTACCGAACAGATAGGTACAAAAAAGTCTTTCTTTCCGGGCACAATAAGCAACCACAATAAAAACTGAGCTCCACTAGATATTCTCGCATAATACTCGTCCCCATTTCACCTCCAAAAACCTTACATCTTTACACAGCTGGTGATCTAACACCCTCTGTCACACGCTCATGCGGCGGGTCGCAGGGTAGTATGTAGATATAGATTCCAAATAGACTACATACTTGCCAGAGTCAAATACAAGAACCAAGTCAAGTAGTGCGAGAGCTATCCCCGTGCGGATATTAACTGTGATTACGACATAGTAATCATGAACAGCCACCTTCGATACATGAAAATCAAGAGGACAAATGTAAACCACCGTAGAATACGAAAATAATGGCCAAAGAAGGAAACACAATTCGCCCCGGCCGAAAGCTAGAGAATGTGGTTGAAATGGGCATTGAAGGAAAATGTGATGAGCTGAAGAGGACAATCTCATAAGCAGCAGCGGAGCTACTGGGGAGATTAGGAAACGAATAGATTAAAGAAGAAAAAAACAAGTATCCCAGAAACGAAGGTGAGGCAACCCTATACAAGAAACTAAGGAACCAAGGATATTGAGAATGCAAGAAGGCTAGGGAGGATTGGATCGAAAGATGCTGCGAGGAATTCAACAAAAACATGAAGAAAGAAAACTCCGGAACAGCATACTGTGATGGCCCGCGAACGGCTCCGTGGTTTTCATCGTGTTTTTTTTCTTTTTCACCGATCGAGGGAAGTCCGCGATTTAGGCAGCAGAATTTATTAATTTATTTGTGTTAATTACAAAAAAGTGTATTTGTGTTAAAGTGGAAAAATACGAGTGATAGTGTGAGTGAGTGTCGTGAAGCACGTTTCGAAAATCCCGGTGGAAAAGACCATCGAAATAGTGCAGACGACGCACAGTGGGGTATTCTGGGAGAAAGAAAAGGGGCATATAACGCTCGCCCCAGACCGAAGAGGGGACACTCTTAAACACACTCTCGGACAGATTGCCTGGAGAGACATTACTGGTGGAACACTGCTAGTGCCGGAGCCAAGTAAGACGGCCATCATCTACAAAAGGAGTCGGAGGTAAGAAACTGTGAGAAACGAGGAGAGAGGTGGAGAAAGCCAACGCGCATGGGAAACGTCTACCAAGGTTCGGGGCTTCTACAAAGGGCTACGAGGTGCTGAGGGTCATCGGGAGCCGCTCATTGTAACCGCCGCCGCCACCCTGCATCAGCACTCAGGATCTCCGAAAGAAGAGATTTCACCCGGGCAAATTCGTCAGAATTCCTGTCGCCACGTGCTATTCCTCCCCTTCCTAGCGTTGGTCGCGGAACCTAGCTATTGCTCCCCCTTTTCGACCGACGTCGATCCCCGTCTCACGGCTAGCCTGCTTTTGTGGTTGGCTTCATGCATTTGGAATCTCTGGACTAGTCTCCGTGATCACTAGCCCCTGTATTTCAAGATCCCCAGCTATCCGTCAAACTCAGTAGACTTTAGATAAAATTTAATCATGTGCAAAGAGGGTATTTTTTTGTGTGTATTTGAGAGGTGACGCCGTGTCAAAGAAGTGTATTTTGCATTGAAGGTGACGCTGTGTGCCACTAACGGGTATTTTTTTGTATTTCTTTTCGTATTGGAGGTGACGCCGTGTGGGAAAAGTACTTTAAAGTCATTAAATGTTATTACAAAAAAGACGCTAGTAATTATAATTTTGCTGCCAAGATCGCTAATCTTCCTTCCCTCGATCGCATTTGTTAGAACGTCAACGCGTTGGTCGCGGAACCCGGGGAAACCCTATCTGTGCCCTTTGAATTTCTTAAAAAGTCTGATTTTGGAGGGGCATCACCCGCCTTTCGACTGTACGTCTCTATAAGCCGTGACGGCCGAACGGCAAACTATTTATGTGAACGGAACTCCGACTCATTCATCCAGGTTAAATCCCGTGGGGAAACTAAGGTTCAATCCGAAAGGGAGGGGTGTATGACGGGACCACCACAATACATGCTAGTGAAAAAACACTTTGAAGAGAGGAAAACAAGAAGAAACAACGATCGAAGGCTTTCCTAGTGTATGGTATCGTGGAAGTTTCCTCGACTTATATTTTCAAGTTTTCATCCCCTTGGCCCTGAGGACGATGGACGACTCGTTCATCGAAACGTCGGCGGAAATGGAGAACCTGACCTGACCCGAGTAACCTTCCACGACAAGACGCAACAACATCAGGGATGCAAACGAGAATATAATGATATAGGATGATTACATTGGGAATAGATGGAAGCAATACATCGAAGAACTCTACCAAGAGCCGACGCCGCTGGAAGAAAACCGAATGAAGGACGAGAGCGAGTTTTACCGGCAACCTCTTTTTAAGCAACCTCTCACCAGCACTGTTCAACATGTACTTGGAGGAGGCCAAAAGCGAGGCCATAAGAAAAAATTGGCATATTCAGTAGTTTCAGCCTCAACTTTGTAAAAATTTTCCATACTCAGAAATTAACAAAATTTTGTAAGTTTTACTTAGAGTATTTATTGTTCATACATATGCAGTGCAATAAATACTCCTAGTAAAACTTACAATGTTATGGTAATTCCTAACAAGAACTTGGACTGAGCAGAATAAATATAAAAGGAGAACTAAATTTTCCGACTCGCAAGAGTATCACAGTTATAGCTGTAAATCACGCCAAAGAATAGCTCAATTTAAGAGGGCGTTCATTATGAAAAGATAACAGCTGTGCTCAAAGAAGATAGAACTATGAACCAGAAAACACTATGTGAAAACATTCGTGCGGAGCGTGGCACTTTATGGATCAGAAGCATGGACCATTGGAAAAGCTGACCAGAAAAGACTGGAAGCCTGGTGCTGTAGGAGGACGCTGAAGATAAAATTGACGGACAAAATAAGAAATGAAGTGTACAGCAGAGTAGAAGAAGAGGGGACCTAATAGAACACCATAGAACAAAGAAGAACAAGATAGGTTGGACACACCCCAAGACATAATGGGTTTGTGAAGAACATAATTGAAGGCAAAATAGAGGGAAAAGTCCCTAGAAGATAACCTTGGAATAAGTTCATGGACCAAATAAAGAGGGAAATACATAGGAAGAGATATCAGGAAGTAAGGGAGCTGGGATTAGATAGGGAAGAGTGGAGGGCTGCAGTCAACCAATATTAGGATTAAACAACCAATGATGATGTTGGAAAATAAAAATTCAACCCCTCTGGCACCAAGCTAATCTGAAGTGACCGAATGTTAACGACCTTAATTACGGTACGAACCCACTCACCTTCATACAACCCACTCTAGATAACAATTACACTTGCAATAATCTTGGATTCAGCGTCATAATTAGATATAAAGAGTCTTACAGCGTTCACTAGAGTAAAATGGGCAAATATAATAATAAGACCTCGATAGTGTTAGCCCACTCATTTTCCTTAACTATACATGCATAAAAAGTTAAGATAATGAATTTTTAGAAATGGGAATTCCGCTGTTTACATCAATTTAATCTATAGTATAAGTAAGAGCATCACATCCGGGTGAATTTTATTAAAAGTGGAATGAGGCTGTTGATATTTAAGATCTAGAATTGGTTAAAACGTTTTAAGTATATTACATTGAAATAATCTTTTCTCTGACTTTATAATAATTTACTCGTCTTGATACCTGAGTAGTAATTATTAATTACACATTACGTCCCTAAGCATAGTTTTTCATTTCTCCTATCATGTGTTCCATCGTAATTATCTAGAGCTGAGAAGTTATTCCAACACAACCGCCAAGCAACAATTTGCCGCCGCCAAGCAACGAGTTTCCACTTTCGGTGGTGTCGAATATATTTTCAAGTAAATGATTTCAGGCTTTCCCGGTGCATGCTATGGATGTAGATTTCTCGGGTTTTCATCCGGGGCAAAGGAGTTACCTCCTTTGACCCAGATGGAAACCCGAGAAATTTACATCCATATTTTCAAGTTTTCATCCCCATTGGCGGAATTCTGTTCACCCCTAATGGGTCGATATAAATATTTATCTAGAAAATATTGAGTTCCCAGTTCCTACGGCCACCTTGTATTGAAATTATCTTAACCAAAGCTTCTTCATTTGCCTTGTGAAACTTTATGCTGTAAGGCTATGAAATTGGATCTTGAATGTTCCTAGATTCAATATTTGCCGCCAAGTATCTTAATCCTGTGGATGGATATGTTCGCTGTTGTGACTGAATATTTTTCAGATTCTCGATTAACCTGGATTAATTATTCCCAGAATTATCTTATCTGATACCAACTTTGTTCATTTTTCACTCAATCGCAGGCTGTTTATTCCAAAAATTCGCCGCCTCTGCCTTTTCTTTCTTGTTTCTATTAGTTGGAAAGTTCTTACCATTCATCTTCTCAATGAAATCAGACGAATTCAACATGCCCCTGGTTGGTGGATAACCATCAACATGAATACTCTTTGGATACCCCCCTCAAAATCAAAGTCTGGCTACGCGCCTGGATTCTCATGAGTTGAATTCCGTCTTCAAGCACATGCGTATTTAAGCTCTTGTCGACAGAAAAATTAATGTCAATATTTCCTAGGTAAATTTTAAGTCTAACTGAGGTTATAACGAGTGAGGAAGGTGCATTTGACCGGCCGAAAAAGGAGTGTCGCTGATGGTGAATGCGAAGCCGAGGAATGACGTAATGGTGGTGGGTAGAATATCCATCAATTTAGTTCAGTTTACCCAAGTCCTCCTACATGTTAACCTAGATTTCGCGATCACGCTGGGATAAAATATAATTTATTCCATATCAGGGATAGCCTCACTTGTTAGCGTATAAACTCGCTGTCTATCCTTTATGTTTAATGTTATCTGTATTTTGTACACGATAAATCAACATGACTGATAAAATGTTAGCCTAAATTGAATGTGTAAAGTGAATATTTGATCTTCAAAAAGTTAAATTAATGTCTTTTGCATTATATTAAGTGTTCATTCTACCCGAAGGGGTTTCATCTTGCCGGTGTTGAGTATTGACTAGAGGTACAAGTGTCATCTCAAGAAGATATCTCGGGATTTGGGGATCCATAATTTGATATAGTGGAGTGTTTTGAAGTAATTGATGCCCTGTTGGTGATAAAGAATAGAAATAAGGCTTGGGATTAAAATATGCAACGTTAGGCACCAAAGTGGTGTAAGATGTCGTTGGTGATTTAGTTAAGAGTATTTACGTACTGAAAGTGTTCTAAATCCAGCGATGGACTGAGCCTCATTTGAATAATTAAGTGAATTTGGAAGAAAATTGGGAGCTTTAAACTTCACTGACGGGATCGAATAAGTCAAATTAAAATCCACGTTGGGTGAGTACCTTCTAACTTAGACGTGTAATTATTAAGAATGTTGACTTAGAGTAATTGTGGAGTATAGCCAAGCTGTTGAAAGGGTTCTGCGTTCGTCACAGCAGTTAATTACCTCTGATTCAATTTCATCGTTCAAATAAAAAAATCCTCACTTCTGTATATAATCTGCATATTGCATATGGCCCATTATTCATGGACCTGAATTGATGAAAATTCGCCGAAAATAGAGGAATGATGACTAACATAAATCTTTCTTAATCATTATGTATTTGCAAAGAAGAAGAGTAAGCAATAATATGCACTGTGAGTATGCGAATATATAACAATTGCCCTCCAACTTAAGAGATACCAACTTCCGTTTAAGTCATGAATACCTAGAACTACTCCAGCGAGTACGTAAATTTTCTTTTTTGTACATATTGTGTAATATTATACAATTAGAGGACGTAGGAAGTTTATTAAATAGTATAATTTTTTTGGTATAATTTCCCAATATGCTATAATTGTGGTGTCGGTGATGCATTTGATAAACGTGGCGTATTACTCATGACACCGAGGGATATATTTTAGATTCCTTCGGCGTGTTTTTATGTTATTTTCGTCTATGGTTGCGGTGACAATACGCTTTTACATTATGTATCATTACTTTTCTCGTTTTGCATCTACTACGAGAAACATTATTTTGCTCGAGTTTCTTGAGTCGAAGTGAGAACTTGAGTTTCAGTGTGCTGACATAAATAGTTGTCAGTGCATCATACTAGGCTCTCACTCTTATTCCGTCACCACTGAATTGCGATTCCATAGGCAAATTACACTGATCACCGTTACTTCCGACTTTCCCGACACCAACTCTGGGATTTTTGTGTTCAACGTTCCTGCGAAAACGCATCTATTCCGAACCCGTCCAAATATCTGACGCTGAAGTGGGTTCGATGGCATATTTTACGATGCAACAAAAATCTTCATCGAAGGGTTTTATACATCTACAGCTACTAGTAAAGGGTAAGTGCTATTAATGCGATTGAAAAGTAGTCCCACAAGATACTAAACCACGCAGAAAGCGTGTCGGAAATTTCATGCGGGGTGAGCTGGTTGTAATCATGGTAATAAATAAATCGCAGGTACTAAAACTACTCTACCCATATTGGTCAAAGTTTCATAGAACTGCTCTATCGCAACTATTGTGGTTCTTTATTGTACGTGGATAGAATGACATTCTGAATCATTTGGTTTTGCAGTCTATTTCCTTAATCTTATACCTGTAATCGTTTCCACCATTTTAGTTTGGCTCTAGTAAAATATGTCGGAGGTCCGGAAAACAATTGTTTACAATAAAATTTTGTTAATAATATAATATATAGTTTTCCCTCGACTGTGTAGAGGTTCCCACCCTAATTAATTCAAAAAATTCAGTGACACTGCTACAATTAAGGCCTGAGTGCAATGTGCAAAAAGTAAATGTGATGCAATGTGCAAAATGGCGTTTTTATTTGCTTGTGTAATTTTCATAATGAATTACACAAAACAATGGAACAAAATATGTGTACGCCGACGCCGATAAAAATATATTTTAGCGATGTGAGAGGAGTTAGCGGCTGAGATAGGTGAGTTTTTCATACATAAATATGATTATATTGTTTTCCACCATCACGTATGTGTTTAGGCTCGGTTGACGGAATACATTATGCCCCCAAACTATCGTTGAGAGTAACGGGTGTTTTAATTTTCTGAGCAACCTTCAAATAGAACCACATACTTAAAAAATTATTTCCTAGTATAGTTCTAAAAACTTATTCAATATTTTACTAAGGTTCTATATCCAATTATTTGTCGAAGTCGATGAAAAACTTTGGAAAGAATTTTTGAAGTCCTTAGACAAAAAACAACAATTCTTGATTCAGTCAAAATTTATTAATAAGTTTGTAGTCAATATCCAGGATGTCAGATGACTGAAGATTTTTATATTAGAGAAGTTACTCCTACTGTTGGTTGTCTCGTAATGAAATGAGTCACATCCGGTGTACCCCAGGGAAGTGTCATTGGTCCCTTATTATTCCTTTTGTATATTAATGATATCATCCCCGTCGTTACGAGCAAAACTCACCTTTTCGCGGACGATGCAGTATTGCACAAGGATATGAATAGCGAGTATAACAGAACTGCGCTGAAGAAAGACCTAGATACTATAAACGAATGTTGTGATACTTGGCAGTTAGAATTAATTTTAAATAAGTGCGTTGTAACAAATTTTTGGAGAAAGAATAATATGACCAACGAAAGGTACACAATTAATCAAACGCCATTATCTACTGTAGAGTCAATTTAACTCTTAGTTGTGACCCTTATTCAGGACCTGTCCTGGGGAAGCACATGTGGGGAATTCGTGGACAGGCATATCGAAAATTGGGATTTATTAAAATAAGACTGGGGAAATCAAAAAATAAGGGAGTATGTTATTTCTCTCAAGTGAGACCTCACTTGGAGTACGCCACTAGCATATGGGGCCCTTACGAAGAAGGACTAGTTTCAGATAATGATCAAAGACAGCGGAGAGCAGCAATATGTGTTAAATGTTGTTACGATAAACGTAGCAGTGTCACTCAATTGTCGAGGGAATTAGGGTGGGAACATCTATCCAATCCAAGGTGAAAATATAAATTAAATCTTTTACGAAAGTTTGATGTAGGCTATTGTATGCCGGACGTTCGACATGTTTTTCTGAAGCCAAACTATTGTGGTAGAAACGGTAACAGTCATAAGATTAAGGAAAAAGACTACAGAACCGATTGATTTAGAATGGTATTTTTTCCACGTACAGTAAGGGACCATAATTGTTGCGATAGATCAGTTCTAGGATACTTTGACTCTGACTAGGTAACATAGATCTTTGCACATGTGCTAATTATCTTAACATAATTATTAGCTACTAACTTTGCGTACAAATTCCGGCAAGATAAAGCTCTTGTAATATTTAGTACCTTAAAATACAATTTATCTGTCACAGTAATTATAACCATTAGTCGTATCTTAAGTAATGAACTGCTTGGTAGTATGCTCTGCGGAATACTAACGGACGGAGCTTCGACCGGCGGAACGGATATGTGATTGGTTATCCTCTTTTCCGCCGTCCGTTTTTCCGCCTTGCTTTCCGTCCATGTGAATCCAGCTTTAAGGCCATTCTACAATGGACCTAAGCCTTAAGACGCTGCCGTAGGGAGACAGTCAAGTCACATCTTTAAGGCACATGGCAGACGAAATGTCAGCCATTCAGAGCGCAATTACTACTGTCAGTGTCAGTCACGGCCTACCCCTTTAGCATAAGCTCTCTTGACGTTGGAGGTTAAAATCGGAAATTTGTAAATATCACGATGAAAATTTAAGAAGTTATTCGCGAAAACCTACATACAATGAATATGCAATTCCATGACTTACAGACACAATTTCGACTCTCATTTGTCTGCGATATATATGTCGACCTGTTACGCCTTACATAAGCATTGTAGATTGGCTACCTGAAGCAAAATCCTAACGTCTTAAGTGCAACGGCTTACATCCATTGTAGAACGGGCTTAAGCCTAGCGTCAACACCAAGCTTCCCTACACGCTTTTTAGATACTACCCTGCGAGCCGCCACGTGGGCGTGTGGCAGTGGATGTTAGGTCACCAGCCATGTAAAGATGTAAGGTTTTGGGAGGTGAAGTGGTGACGCGTATTATGGGAGTGTATTTAGAGGAGCTCAGTTTTTATTATGGTCGCTTTTTGTGCATGAAAAGAGCGAGTTTTTGTACTTATCTGTTTGGCAATGTATCTCGCTTTATTATCGCTTCTGTCAGACCTAGAGATGTAGTGAGGCGTCATGATAATATTCTCAGGGTCGCTCTGAAACACATCTTTGAAGTGCGTTTTATAAACTGAAATAAAAATAAAATAAGGGTATCGGTGCTACTTTTAATGTGATTCAGCCTTAAATGTGAAAATTTCAATGTGGGCTCTTATGGAGAATTCTCAGATTACGGCAGAAAAACGTTAATTTGAACGAGAGCATTCTCATCTTTTAAATAAAACTATTTATGAGAATCAAATATTTCTGGGAATTGGAATAAAAATAAAATGTAGGCGCCTTACCTCCTATATTATTAAGTTTTTAGCGAATTACTGCCGTCATTGAAGTCTATATGAGGTATTACCATGAAAATGGGGCTCAAGTTGGCTACTAAGGCTGGAAAAATGTTATCGAAAAAAAAATAAAAATGTGGAATAATCTGGACATGTTGTACCTTAATTTGGATTTTCAATAGGTAGCCCATTTCATCAGCGAAAGCAGGATTTTTTAAACTGAATAAATAAAATTGTGTCACTTGGTGATATTGTTGACTCACATAGTCAATCCTGAGCCACCTTAAGGCGCAACCGCACACCCCCATGCATGACAGTAAATTTCAAAACGTGGACACGCATGCGCTTTCGAAGATGCCGACGCTCGCCTTTTCCTTTCGTCCCGCGGGACTGACGAAGAAGGTGCCGTCGGCGCGCGTTTCCAGTTCCGAGAGCGCGCGCACCGCCGCCACCGGCCGCGCCGCCGCCTCGTCCCTCCTCGGGCTACCGGCGGCGGCCGATGAACCGCGTGAAAGGCACGCGGGTTTCTAGGCGGCCATGGTGCACGGGCGGGTGGGAATTGCACCCCCCGCCACTCGCCAATCGATATCGAAATCGCCGGACGGCGAGGGGCCACCCCTGGCGAGCGATTCGTGAACCGCTGCCCGGTCCGCCGACACATCCGGTCGGTCGATAGGGGGGCCCTGACGGCTCCTCCGCGCGCCCCCGCGGCCCCTTTGCCTTTGGGATGGGGCGAGGCCCACGGGCGGCGGCGGTGCGTGGTGCTTGGTGGTGCGGTGAATTGTTTTTGGAGTGAGGAAGTCTGTCTTCTGCCTGTCATTCTTTTGATGGAGGGGGTTCCACGTTGACTCACCCCTGGAGATCACGCAAGGCAGGCGACGGTTTCCGTTTAAGCGTTGTGGCAGTAATGTGCGTCACGCAATAAAATTTTACACGTATTTTTCTGGCTCTTTTATTCGATAGACGAGGCCAGTCCAATTATATGCAACGTCGAAATGGGCTGTTACACTACACAAAATGTATACAAAGGAATTAGAAACCATGGTAAGAAAAGGTGCCTGAGGTCCATCGTGAATTCAAATTGACAAAGAATGAGTGCGTATATTTTCCGACAAAAATAAAAAATATTAGGGAAGCAATCTAAGACAAATCGGCCAATTACTTTTAAAAACTGAACGATTGTGTCAGCAAAACACACCGAGAGAGAGAGAGCAAATAGCGGGAAAAACCCAGGGGAGAAGTATAAGAGAACGGAAAACGCACTCACAGTTGAACAGGCTGGGAGGGCAAAACAAGAGGTTGGAAGAAGAAAGGAGCACAGAGCAGAAGTCCATCCCCTGGGACAATCTCGGTTATAAGGCCGCGGCAATGCAGCGGGAGACGCGGTGTTCAATGGACGGCTTTTCATATTGTTCTTTCTTCCTTTCCTTTTCTTTCCATTGTTCCCCATTCCTTCGGGAAGAAAGAAGCGGGAGCAAAAGATAAAACTGGAAATGAACGAGTGGAGAACGATGGCGGACGAGGAAAATAAGAGGAAATTGGGATAGTGTGAAGGCTTCAGTAGGTACTGATATTCCTTTTACAGAGTCCGCCCTGATGGAAAATTCCCAACAAGAATTCCATAGAACATAAGGAAAACCAAGGGAAGAGTTGAAAGTTCCTTAGAATAAATATCCTTCTTACGGACACTTCCTTAAACTCTAGGAATTTTTTCCGAGAACTTTTATTTTAAAAAAATGAAAGACTGATCAGTAATTTTCCAACAACGAAACAATACTTTAGGAAATACTTTCGTCATAGAGAAAGCAATTTGAAGAGGGATAATTTCCCGAATCATTTTGAATAATATTGGAAATTATTTATTCAATGCTACAACTACTGGATTATTAATTCAATATACAAACTAATTGAACCCAGAAAAAATTACAACTGTCATCGCATAGTGATGTAGGCAGTGTATACAGTGAAAGGCTAGAAAGAATAAAATATATTCATAAAAACTAAATATACATTCTGCATATTTTCATTCATTAAACTTAGGGTTATCGCAATTATTTATCTTGAGACTGACATAATATTTCTATGTAACAAAGGTGTGCAACCATTACAAAAAAAACCACCAATGCTCGTCAACGACATTTGGTATAAAACAAATATATTCTAAGCCAATGCAGACTCCCTTTAAAAAATTTCAAGGGAAAACGGGGACTCAATTTTCCAGGGAATATGCGCGAATACCGCTTTACGCTAAGTCTTTTATGAGGAAAATTGTACCGTGTAAAGCAGCAAATTGATCATTGTCTGAATGAATGAACAGGAAATGGAATCTGTTCTATTTCCATTTATTTTCTGGTACATTATATGATACATTCGTTTGTACAATAAAGTGTGTCGTGCAAAGCGATCTTAAGACTTCTAAGGAGAATGTGCGAAGGAAATTCATCGGGAATTTTTCTCCAAGGCGAGTACGCATCCCGGCTCAGATAGAAATTTTTCAGCGGAGCCACGATCGTTCTTCAAGGGTCTCGTGGAGGACACCTCCGACCCCCGAATGGAAGTAAGGTCCCCTTTGAGGCAACTTTGGGATTGAGCTAATGCCGGATTTCGTTCCATCCTTCCTTCATTTCGCCGATAAACTGAGGATCCCGGGACTTTTTGCGTTATTATCCTCACCAAGTCACCCGTAAGTGCCCCCGCAGATATTTTGAAGGAATATCATTTCACCTAGACATCAATGAATTTGGTTTCATTTTAAAGAAAAATGTCTCGCTCTTCCAAAGACACAAAAATATCAGCCCTCTACCGGACTATTTCCCGAGAGACAAAAAATACCCGACCCATCACATGGGAAATTGTAAGTGTATGCATTCTAGAGAGAACTTATTTAAAAAATGGTGAATTTCCAACACCTAGATTTCGTCCAAAATTACCAGTGTGTAGTCTGTACGTTTTCTCGGCTATTTTGAGAAAAAACTTTTGACCACAGGATATTTTTTCAGAATTGCAAAATAACTCTCCATTGTGAAGCTGAGTTTTAAGAGTATCAGGTGAAAAAATGAGTCAAATCAAAGATTTATATAGATATTTTTACTTGATTACCTACAATTTCAGTCATATAAATATATACCATAACAGCATTTGTAATGCAATATTTATTTAATGCTTCCTACAACTGCTACACTTAAAACGCAAAACTCTAATATGGTCCCCATGATGATTAGGGTACTATCACGCTCAAACTGCCTTAAGTGCGGAATTCCACTGAGAAAGATCATTCATCCCTTTGCCTTTGAGATGGGGCGAGGCCAACGGGCGGCGGTCGTGCGTGGTGCTTGGTGGTGCGGTGAATTGTTGGGGTGAGGAAGTCTGTCTCCGGCTGAATGTAACCCGAATCCCACGATTTTTTGCCTGAGGCCCCCATTCACAGGGTGTAACTTTTTATAGTCGAGTGGGAGACTCGAGTATCTCGTGATTCGGGTGGCTGATGGATCAAGTCTCCTGACACATTCAACCGCACATGGAGCTACTCAAGTCTCGTTAACACAGGGCCTGAAAAATTCCAAATCAGT
The DNA here is from genome assembly GCA_963169105.1 of Ceriagrion tenellum. Lineage (NCBI taxonomy): Eukaryota > Metazoa > Arthropoda > Insecta > Odonata > Coenagrionidae > Ceriagrion > Ceriagrion tenellum. The sequence goes on from OY720638.1 coordinate 64,484,680, forward strand.
CTGACAAAAGATGGGTGACTACTACGTTCATCACGCTGAGTGACTACTCCAGTGACGATGGAGTGATCGTCGTATTCTGCTGCCTGCGCCGACGGAAAAGGAAACCAAGACTATGAAAACATCCATATCAAGAAAAGAACACTGGATACAGATTTTTTGTGGCGGCCAAAGAGTTGGAAAACGCAAACTCCGAGTTCATTGAATTTTACTGGATGTCAAAGGAGCCGTATAAACTTTTTCCCTTTGCGCCACAATTTTGATATTCAACGCGTGCTCTTCAATCGCCGCGACCATTGAGGTCAGAGACCTGCAACCCAGGTCCGATTTTCAAGGGAAGCCCGACCCGATTATATATGAGCCCGATAGGACTGGGGCCCGATGTTACCCGATGGAGAGGAAGGCCGACGTGTAGGCCCGACTCGGTCCGACACCCTCAACCACTGGCCCGAGTAGGCCCGACTTCCCCAAAACCCAGCCTATGTCCATGAGACGCCCAATCTAGACATTTAAACTTGACATAAATTCAGGTGATTTTATTTTTCCCCCCGACATTTTCCTATCGCTCCCACTTAGAGCAAACAAACTAGCTTGTCAAAATTGCTCTTGGATATGGATCTAGATGATTATGACTCATATGTATTCAAGATGTTAGTGTAGTAACAGCTTCATCAATGGGGTTCCTAACTGTATTCCTGCAGAGTAATCTTTAAAAAAGAGCAGATTTTGGACTCTCGTATATCTTAATGGCGAAATTCTTTCGTGCCCTATCAAAAATGACTTACAAGCCTTAGCTACAGGAACGGGTGACTAATACAAGTAAGGAAAAATATAATAATTACTAATATGGAAACTAGAATGATATTTCAAATGAGTAGTTCCATTTAAGTGCAATTTTAAGGAAAATTCCTGATCTGAGAAATTGATTGTATTAAGAACGGTGTTGAATTAAAGGACAAAAAATATAGAAATCCCATTAGTTTTATTTAAATTCTTTTGAAATTTATATAACATTTTTCTTAATGATTGTTACATGTTTCTTATGCATTATTCATTCTTAGTTTACTACGCAATTCGTCTAAATATTGATTTCGTCTCCATATCCACCTCTTGGAATATAAGTGCTGAATATTGTTCGATACCGTCCAGAGATTTAGAATTTTACACCTTTGATGTAATGAGAATTGATTCTTATAGATATCGTTTATTGCAAACGATACGGAATTTCTCGGCTGTAAAATATTTCATTACATGAATTTCAAAAGAATTTAAATAATAATTATGGGCTATCAATAATTTTTGTCTTTCATTAAACTCCATTCTCATTGCAACCCATTGCTCAAATCAGGAGTTATCCTTAAAGTTGTGCTTAAATGTGACCACTGATTTGAAACTTTATTCTGATTTCCTTATAAGTAATTTTTATAACGTACACTATGTGTAATTGTTACACGTTCCTGTTTCTAAGGCTTGTAAGGCATAAGTGCGTAAGATATTCGCTCTTAAGATGCACGTTAGCATGATGCACCGTGTGAGAAGACCCTTAAGACTTGAAGTCCCAGAGGGGTCATTTTGACCCCTCTTCATTATTGACAATCCATTTTTTCTGATTGATTCGTCCCTTCTCTTCCATATTTCATGAATTTTGTTAATTTTAGCAGAATAACTTACCTCCTCTATACCTCTATACCTCGGCCGAAAATGCCCATTTAGCTGAGGCTTCTGCCGCAGCCTAGGAGAGTTCTTCGGCTTCCCCTCCATAACCCGCTACGGCCTGCAGAGCCACCGATAACACAGTAAAATAGGCGTCGCAATGGTTCAGGAGAACGTTCACAGTGACGTGATGAAGCGTAATTCACATTTTTTTACGATTTTTACGAATTTTACGACTTTCAAATTCACCACTCTTTAGCTTCAAATAAGGAGCTGTCTCTCAATGTATTCCAATTTGTCATACGTGAAGTACCTTACCGATGATCTAAGTGTTCACGAGCAATTCCGTCACGCACGGGAAAGAGTACAGTTTCATAACGGACGGGCGAGATGCGCACCCGAATACATAATTCCTGACGAGAGCCAACTAGACCAATGCACTGCACTGACTGGATCGATGGGATGAGGAATCGGATACCCTGAAGTCCTATGCCCACCGGATAGGACGTTAGCTTGAAAAACTCAGCAAGGGGATGGAGTATTCACCTGTGCCCGATCACTCTCTGGCTCCGTACAAAGGGCGGAGGAAAGCTGGAGGAGAAAGGAGAGGCTGGAAATAGACGGGGGATGAAGACAGTAATTCTGCTACCGGGCAGCTAAAACGCCTCACGCGGCGATTGCGTGAATTAGCTCGCGTTCACCGAGGAGCCAGACGAGGGCCGCGTCACGATCGTGCAAGGATTCCTGTCGATTGTGATGGAATAATGCGTTGTCGAAGCGGAACGGATGTAGACGCAATTGTATTGGCTCGTTCAGACTACCATCGCACAGACCAACACACGTACGAATATAATGTGAATGGGGCACAGCATTACCCTACCCCCCTCAACAGGGCATCTCAACGAACTAGTAAAGAGCAAGCGAACGAAACAAAAAATACCCTCTTCCTACAGCGTTTTGAGGCTTGCGAAACTTTTTCTTCCTAGCAAATGACACCTTTCTAAGCTTATTCATTAAACAAACATAATCTGCTTCACCTTAATCATTGTCTTTTTTAATCATCGTTATTCATCACTGCCAGTTCCTACCCGCGATTCCATCACTACCAATGTAAAGAGTCAGGCGTTAGGAACTGTAGCTTACAATGATACGGACGTGCGTTCACATTACCAATTCCGCCTGCCGTCATGCATCTTACGCACAATATTAGTGTGAACGGGGCATATGAGTCGTTCCAAAGGTAGGGATGGCACACAAAAATGAATACCGATTAATCAAAGATGGCCGCGATGCGCAGTAATGTTGTAAAATCTAAGCAAAGAGAGAAATATGTCCGCGTGCGAATGCCAGCCGTCAAGATAAGTCAAATATACAGTAACAGGGAGTGCAGAAGAACAAGTAGGAGTGTGATTGGGGAAATTATTCATGCAATTTATGTAATTAGCTGCGGGAAGGCAACTAATTTAAATAACTATGCACACAAAAAGATAGTTTCATAATCGCACCGCAGCCACTTCAAAGCGCACAGCACGAGTGGTGACCTTTATAGTAAGTGTAAGAATTCAGGGCTATCGGCAATGCTGTAACGGCGCCAAACGATTGCCTGTTGTTAGGTGCGTCTGTAGCTGTTGTTCGCAACAAGGTGTTTCACGGAATCGTTTCGTTGTGGAACTATTTCGGTGGCGAAAAAGTATCAAGTAGTAAATTCATTGCGTTCTTTTATAGCCACCAGCACTGCCGGTGCTTACGGCATAGGATATTAGGGGAACTTTCATGTAGTCTTGCATGCGCTGAATCTGTCCGCGTCCATTCCGCCCTCAGGCAACACAAGGCTTCGCGACGCGTCCAGCACTGGCGATTTTCACGCTCGGAGCCCTTCTCAGCCCACAATTACAGAGGAAATGAAGCTTTTAGTACAAAACAGTAGCTCGATATCTCGATTATTTCCTCCGATAGACGCAGGCAGTAAAGCTCCGGGGGTTTGTTAGGCATGTTTTGAGACCCCGGCGAAAGGGGAACTAGACGGCAGCACATGCCATCCACCAAGGTAGACAACGCGTCGTCGCGACGGCGGCACATAAAGAGTTTCGTTTGGGAACTTAGAGAATTTGATAATCTATGTTGACTTAATTACGCGAAATTTCAGCACAATTACTGCTAAAATTGGTGACAAACATGGGTGTTTCGTAATTTTTCCTTCATTAGAAGTGCAGCGATTATGATCAGTTATTGAACGTTGACGATAAGATTTCCGTTTGGCAAGGAGGAAAAACAGTGTTCTCCAGTCTCATAAGAAATTGTGTGGTCCTTCGCGAATTGTCATACAATAGGACGACAAGGGTAGCTTTCAAGGTAGAGAGGAAATAAATAGGCCTTGCATCTACAAGCGACTATGTCCCCATGCGCATATGAAGCCGTCAGTCGCGTAAACGGAATTCTACTAAGACGCACAAATGCGTGTTTATCGCATTAGCTTATAGACGCATTGATTGCAGAGATAAAGGGATCTACATATACATAATACCCTGCAACCGCCGCATGGGCGTGTGTCAGGGGGTGTTAGGTCACCAGCCGTTTAAAGGTTTAAGTTTTTGGGGATGAAATGGCAACATGTATTAGAGGCTTATTGCTTACGAAAAGAACGAGTTTTTGTACCTATCTGTTCGGAAGTGTATTTCTCTTATTTTATCGTATCTGTCAGACCTAGAGATGTAGTGAGGAGCTTAATTTTTATTGTGGTCGCTAATTGTTCGCGGAAAGAACGAGTTTTTGTACCTATCTGTTCGGCAGTGTATCTCTCTTATTTTATCGCATCTGTCAGACCTAGAGATGTACCGAGGAGTCGTGATAATACTCTCTATATCGCTCTCAAAAATATCAGTTCTGAGTACATCAAGCTACCTAAACCTAGCGTGTAGCCTCCGAGTCTCAAGGGGCTCCCACCTTAATCCCTTAAAAAGTTGTGAGACACTATATGTACCCTCGTAGCAGTTTTGAACGGAACGCGCTGCTTTCTTTTGTATTTTATTAATTTTTTTGGTTAAATCTATTTGACCAGGGTCCCAAATGCTCGCGGCGTATTCGAGATGTGGCCAAACCAGAACGAAGTAGTATCTCTTTTTGACTTATTTATCCGGGGACCTTCCTATTATACGTTTAACAAAACCTAGTTTATTTAATTCTGCGCCACATACGTTCTGTATGTGCAATCCCCACGATGCATCAGAAGTTAAAGTAATTCCAAGATATTTTACTGTATCTGAAGATTTTATGTTGATATGGGAGGTCACCAATACCTATTTTTCCAAGTAGTCTTCGCCGAATGTATCGCAGCAAGCCACTCAATATACAATATTTTGAAGTCGACGAATAATAACTCCGTCTCCCAATCTGCAGGGCGGAATAACGCCGAGTTTTTGGGAGGGGGTGCATATTACTACTTTCCGGGGGTTTTTAATACTTAATGGCCGATTCTCTCTTACTATAGCAGAAATCACGGGGGTGGGTGGCGGCCTCCCCCTCTTACAAGGGGAGTGTCAGATAGCCGGGTCTCAGATTTTATTCAAACTTAGTAGTTGTACAGACCGCTGTATGTGGTTCATGAATCACTCCACATATAGGGTTATATAACCAATAGTTTAAACAAGAAAGGCCTTTAAAAATTTCAAAATTCCCTTCAGACGGGCCACCCACATAACTGACAAGCTGGGCGGGTGGCTGACGTGCTCGTCTCCGGTCTAGAGACACGGGTTCGATTCCAATACGGGGTATGTTTCTTCCGCTGTTTTATTAGTTTTTCTTTTACGGCATCCTACAATGCGCTCAAGATTTTTTTATTTTTACTCGAAATATTATTTTTGCGCGAGGCAAATTTTTCATTTGCATACACGACGTCAGGCTTAGTCTCTTTTTTTCGGTCGAAGGCAGCCTTCTAATTATGTCACCTCCTTATCTTTTCACGACGTATTTCCATGATTCCTTCATGCACATGATTTCCATTTTCTATAATTATTTTATAATATTGTCTTCATATTTTTACAATTTAAGCATAATTCTTAATAATATTCAAATTTTTCGTAGCTTATCAGTTATATGGGTGGCCCGTATAAAGGGAATTTTGAAATTTTTAAAGGCCATTTTGGTTTAAACTGTTGGTTATATAACCCTGTATGTGGGGTGATTCATAAACCACACACAGCGGTCTGTACAACTACTAAGTTTGAATAAAATCTGAGACCCGGCTATCTGACACTCCCCTTGTTAGTCCTTCTTGAGCCGGCCGGCGGGTCCGCGGCAATATGCGACTATTACAGACAGGAGTTGTTCAACTCTATTACCAACTCTCTCAGGTTCTCCGGGATGCCCTGACCCCGCTGATAATATTGAAGATAGTTTGAGCAAGGCATCGTTTCACATGGAATCAATGAATTTGGCCTCATTTTAAAGAAAAATATCTCACCTTTCCGAAGATTCCAAGATATTGGCCACCTACTGCACTACTTATCTAGATATTAGCCAATAAATACCAGCCATGAAAAAAATTTAATACTTTCCCGGCGAATGCTTTGCGTAAAAACACTCGGGATTTCCACCGGACGATTAGTCCATCGTCGTCAGGGTGAGTGACTAGGGTATAAGAATTAGAGCGCGTGGATAAAGGAATTAGAGTGCGTGCAAAGGAGATCCGCTAGGTTTGTTAAAGGCCGTTGTGATAATTGTATAAGTGTTACGAGTTTAATAGAAGAACTAGGATGGGAATTACTATCAGAACGCAGGTTAAAATTTAGGTTTAACCTTTTAAGTAAATTCGAAACCGATTTGTTCACAGATGACGTTAGATATATATTGAGAACCCCTGCGTATTATGCTAGGTTTGATCATATTAACAAGATTAGAGAGATAGATTGTCGTACCGATAGATTTAAAATGTTTTTTTTTCCCGCGTACTATAAGAGAGAACAATAGGCAGCGTAGCAAAGGGATAGGTAGGTGAAATATAGTTAGAGTAGTCTGTAGTGCATGATGCATGTAATAACAACCAATAATCCCTTTCTTATTATGTAGATACTAACCATGTGACCCTATTATCTAGCATGCCTTCATTAAATGTCCTAGTTGCATGTCAATAGTGCATGTTTGGTGATCTTCACCCCCTGCCACACACCCTCGTGGTGGCTCGCAGGGTAGTACGTAGATGTAGATGTAGAGCAGGCAAAATATCAGCCAATCCAAAGGTAATGGTAAGTGTATGCACTGCAGAGATACTTCATATAAAAAGTTAGGAACCGCTAACGCGTAGACCTCGTCAGAAATTTAATAATGTAGTTTTTATGTTTCATCAGTTATTTTCAAAAATAAATGAATTAATCCCACAGTTATTTTTACGGAGTCGCAATAAAAACAATCTATGGTCAACGGCTTTCCAGCGTTAGGCATGAAAAAATGAGACAAGTTCAAGACCTATTCAGGCATGTTTATTCAATAACTGCAAATGTCAGCCACGTAAAACGTTATTTTTGCGCCATAAGCCTAGCAATATTTACTTCGGACTTCTTACAGTTGAATTTTAAAAAATGACATTTGACTATACAAGAAATTTTAAAAAAAACAACTGAATGCACTCTTTGTCATGAATAGGGTAAAGTCTCGAACAAATCACTTTAAAATCCTCGGCTAACCGAGAATGAGGCTTTTCGCTGCCCTCTCCCTTGAAGAAGACAATCATCCTCGGGGTTTCTCAGACCTTCTCGGATTAATTGGAAAACGTCTACCGGATAGATTTTCCGTTTCCCCATGAAAAACTCATTTCTGAGTAATTTCCATGTGCCCCTCGGGGATGTAACTTCTCTGGGATAAATTTTACACGCATTTTATGGAACAAACATAGTGCGTTATGAGCTGTCGCTGTAATGTTAGAGAATAGTAGAGACGAATTTCCACAGAGAAAAAATCATCCACCTTGAGCGGGATTCGAACCCGGATCCCTCGACTTCCGGCCGAGTGCTTTAGCCAGTTAACCTACCGAAGCGTCCCCTTCCCCTGCGGATTTTTTGTGACCTTTACGATTTTTTTCTCTGTGGAAATTCGCACATTTGTGCATTGCGGGTGACTCCGTAAAGTGGAACTCCGTGGCTAGTCCCGGATAGCTTAACCCTCTATACACCGATTTTATTGTCCACCATGTACAGTCATTTCACATGTTCCCCCACTCGTGGAAGAATCAGGAACTAAAAGTTACGATTGAGAGATATTTTCGTTGCCAAGATGTAAAATTGATGTCACCAAGGCAAATAGACGTAAAGAAACATGGTCAGAGACAATAATAAAACTCTTCTATGTGTTGCCTCTAGGTCGAACTGCGTGATAGAGAGTTAAAATTTGTCAAATAGTAGAGACTTTGATTTGGTTCCTAGGGTTTCAAATGAAGAAAAATTTGTCATTTGAAAAGGACAATACTTTTAGATGCAAGGCAGGAAAAAATTTTACGCGTATCAATGAACGTAAAAATAACCGTTCATTCAGATACTGAGCGTTCATACAGATAGATAGGTAATTTCGTAAAAATCGGTGAATCCGCTTCATATTACTCCTACATTTAATGAATTAAAAGAGTTGCTTTTGAAAGCAGCATGACACAGATGATCAGGAGATTCTGGATAATCCGCCGAAAATTTCATTTACTCATCCCTCCTACCATGACTTTTAAGAAATCAAGAGTTTGTACCTATTCGTTACATTAAGCCTACTTATAGTGGAAATAGATTCAGAATTGGTGAAAACGATTTTCTGCTTTCGAACAGAACCGCTAATGAGAGGGCTATCGACGGAAATATGTACAACCCATCAATGTTCTCGTTTTCTAGTTACGAGCGTTAATCACAGCGTTTATCCGAGGGCTAAGGGATTAATACACGAACGAAATAAAGAGGAAAATACACGAGAACAATTACCAGGGAGTGAGAGTACTAGTATTAATGTAGAGTAGGATAGAGTCAGCAGTCATCTTAGGATTGAACGACTAATGATGATGAATATGACCAAACAAATTGAAGAAGATTACTTACAATAATTAGTTTGTGTTGAGCTTCGTTCCTCAAAACGTCTACATTCATTGCATCATTTAATTAGGAAAGGCATAATTTCGATTTCCATACGTCGAAATTGTAACCATCGAATTTAGCTACAGCACAAAAATCTATATTTCACATAATTTCTCAACGTTCACGCTTCAGGATCAATTGTTGGACGAGGAAATTCTCAGTTTAAACACCTTGAGATTTCATCGCACTCGAATCGAGCATCAGAGCGCAATACAATTCTAATATTCTCAGCAATCCGTAATCTGAAATGCTTTCAAACCTTTTACTTTCTCAATAGGAGCATGTAAATGTCCCACACCTATTTGATGATCGATCAGGCATGGATATATTATTTCATTGCTTTACGTTACTATTTGTATTCACAAAATGCTGTTAATAAATTTTTTCCATGCCTTGGAGTTAAAGGATGTGCGTTGTGACTCATGGAATTGTGGAAACCTTCAGAAACAACATAAAACATGTAAATTTAATTTTTATTGGAGAAAAAGCTGATCGTTTGAAGTAGAATGGAGGAAGGAAAAAGACCACATTCGGGAGCGAAGTTGCTCACTTTACCCAACTATTTTTATCGTTCTTAGATATACAGTGATACACAGAAGTAATAGAGCAGTTGAGGGACATATTCCATCTAGGTTAGAGAAAATCCTCAAGAATGGGAAGATCTTACAAACACTTTCTAGAATAACTCCATATGAATTGAAAACGTGGGAAAATAAGTCGTGATGAGGCCATTTCTAAGAAATATGTGACAATGAGAGAGGGAGTCTAAGTTAGGAATATCTTCACTGTTGAGCCAAAGAAAATAATACTGTTGAAGAACTTATGAGAATAGCCACGCTTATCTTGTCTGCAAGAGCTTCGAATGACGTAAATGAAAGACCATTTGGCACAGTGTGTGAGCAACTAAGGCTGGGAAAAATTTGTAGATACCAGTAACGAGACACATCAGAATAAAACTGCAGTAAATCTGCAGAGTTCCCATTGCATTAAAAATGTAGCGCTTCTAAAAAAAATGACCAAACTATATTGAAATTAGCTCGGAATCAGTAAAATACAGTGGAAATATTGATTTGTAGCAAATTATTTCCGCAGTATCTCGTCAACGATTTCCTTTACATTTATTTCAAATGTTAATTTATACCAATATTGCATACTTTATCAATGACTCCTTTTTTTTCTGAAGTGCTCCAATATCCGTGCATTCTTTTTAAAATTCAGTTTCAACATTTTGGTGTTTATCCAAAATGACTATATGTTTGCCACAGATTATAATTTTAATTATTATGCTTTGCAACAAAAATTATCATACTCGTTAGCCGGATAGACAAGCATAGAGGGAGCAGTTCAGTTGAAACCTGTCTGAGAGCAGATTCACCATAGAAGAAGGATATTATGGAACGGTATTATTACATTTCGAGGTCGGACGGAAGCGATAAAATACGAGAGATACATCGCCGAACAGATAGGTACAAAAATTCGTTCTTTCCACGCATAATGAGTAGCCATAATAAAAACTGAGCTCTACTTAAAACAATCCCATAATATATTTCACCTTTCCACCTCCGAAAGTCTTATCCTTGACACAGATGATATTCTAACACCCCATTCCACCGGCCCCTAACGCGGCTCGCAGGGTAGTATGTAGATGTAGAAGTAGTATTCGCAAAGTATTTGAAAAAAATCATACGTCTGTAGTCATTTGATGAACACGTACTATAGTTCGACGAGTTTGTCATGGAAATGAACGAACTTCAATCCATATATACGACTGAAAATTCTTTATTTACATTTTTTCCATGAAGCCCTGTCAATAAATCAAACTTATCTTCCACATACCTATCGTGATAATAGGAAATACCTATTTCACAGCTTTTGTGGGAACATTTGTCGGAATATTGACGCTCCCAGATAATGAATATCAATATAATTCCACGAAGGGCTAATTCTTATTTAATGTTGAAGAAATCGTGGTAAATCATGTATCAGAATATATCATTGAGATGGAATAACATGGTTGACTAAATATGTCGTCGTCTAGTACCTGACTATGACTCTATGAGTTTAAACGCGTCGTAGTTGTTCCTAAAAATCTGTGGAGAAGTGCGATTGTTGTTCCCATTGTGAAAAACTTCCACCACATTACGCCCTAACATTTTGAGTGCTATGGACGTAATAGTACGTCCTATATTTTCTGAGAAGGACGTTGGACATACTAGGAAGTCCATAGAACATCATTATTGAACGGCAGCTGGACGTAATGGTACGGCTGCAGTCTTTCTAGTAGAAATACATATGACCACAAAGTGCCGAAATATATTTTAATATAAAATAAAAGTTCATTAACCTAGATTTAAGTCTTCTTTCACAGTCCAGGTACGTGTGTAAAATCCTCAGTTTTTTTCTAGGAAGAACGCCAATTTAAAGCCCAGCACGCAAAGAGTTAATCCGTGGAACTTAAAAGAATTATCATGAATACTGTTCGTAAATATGGAATACATGTTCCAATGTGGTTCTGGTGATACATTCAAATTAACCTCCCTAGATCTCCCGCTCAGGAAACAAACAACTTCGGGAATCAACTCTTTAGGAGCTAGCAACGCGACATACTGCCCGTTCTATGGAACTGATGAAGGCGTTTCGCATGGGCACAATTAGAGAAGCACTCGTACTTTTGCAAACGACCTCCTTGAAGAGGAAGCCGAGGGCGGAACTAAGCCACAATCGCCGCGGAAATGACATCGAGACCCAAATACCTTTTGCCGAGCAGTTTTACATTAGCAGTCAACCATAAAATGGCAGACGAATGTGAGCATTCACAGCGGCAAATAAATTGCTCGCTTGCTTAGGGATCCGAACCCAGGTCCCCAAAATTTAAGCTAGGTGCTTTAAACAAAAGTGTCCCAGTAGTTTGAGCGAGATATCAATTCGCTCAGAATTCAATGAATTTGATCTCGTTGTTAAGAAAAATACCCCGCCTTTCCAAAGATAGCAAAATATTAGCAAATTATTGCATTACTTCAAGAGATATTTGCCAAAAATTACCAGATATCCTCCAGATATTGGACATGGTACGGTTATACACTTCAGAGAGAATTTCTGTATCAAACAATAAACGTATAAGCCTAGGTCTCATCAGAAATTTAACATGGGGCACCTAGTACGTATTTTCAAATATTTAAAAGAATAAATCAATTATTATCAGCAGAAATTTTGACAGAAATGAAAAAACAACCTTCCAGTTTGAAGGCTTTTTCTCCATACGGCGAGCAAAAATGCATCAAAGTAAAGACTTACGCATATATTTATGGGAATTTCAGTCATAATAAACAAATTTTTACTTCATTATTCTTTTTTTAAAATTGAATATGGCCTTATTATAACATGGGAACTATCCCGCTCAAACTACCTCAAGGTGGCTCAGGCATGACTACTTGAGTCAGGGCAAATACTACGAGTTTCGCATTTTTATTTATTCAGTTTTAGAAAAGTCAGCTTTCTACCAAAGTCAGTCAAACTAGTCAACAAACGTGGTGACAGGGCGTCTATTCGGTATACTTAAGCGAAAGGTGCATTTAAACGTTCACTCAAGTGGCCAGTGTAGAATTGGCGTGCTACCCTCTTCTCGCAGCCGGGCAACCGCCTGCCCCCTGCAAATGCTGATCCGTCCCATAAACCAGAGACCCGAGAAACGTCGTAGGATGATTCCCAACCGGTCCTTGCAACTTTTCTCCCCGATCCTGTCCAGCGGTTACACTGTAGCCAGCACATGATTCGGACGCCGCAAGGAACTGCGGGGCGAGTGGCACGCGACGAGTGCACGAGGTCTACGTTTCATCCAACAACAAGGATGGGTCACACTGCGGAATAAATTCATTCCCACTGTACACAAAGGTCAACATTTAGTGTCCGACTACTTTTTCATGGATAATGGTGATGACCTGAACGCGAAAACAGCGGATATGCATTTCAATCCGAAGTATTGTGATTTTCCCGATAATACAAATGGCCTTTTTTAAATACCAAGAGGTCATTAGTTGTACTTACTACACGAAATATTATCCAAATAACATATCGTTTATGTTTCAGTCGTGAGCTGGTCCGATATATATTTACCATATTTCCGCATGCCTGCAGGTGAAACAATGTCGAAGAGTGGTGCACTGCATAACCAATCGGAAAAAACGACCAATCTTTTTCCCAAACCCATCCCTTAACGATGTTTTAAGGCGTGTTTACAAGATGTATGAACAGGAACAAGCACGTGGCCGGACAGGTTCGTGGACAAATGCCACAAATAAGAACGGGGGCTACTTTATGGACACGCACTCATGCACTACCGCAATTTTTTTGTGTACACACCGAGACAATTTTAATGGTGAATAAGTTGACGCATCTACTCGCGCGAGTACATGCATCTTGTAAACACGGCTATATCCAAGGCACTTCATTTCACAGTCTGGTCATAGATGGACCCCCAGTCCGAGTCGGCGGCAGTTTTCCTATTTCCTTTCTTCCGGGTGTGAGCCAACGACAGATGTGAAGAAGGTTTCATACCGATGGGAATTCAGGATGGAGCGATGTTCAGTGTAAGGCAGGAGGTAGAGTTGACTAAGGTAGCTTTTTGGTATTTAAGGTCGCAAAGCACGACACATTTAATGGTACAAGCGAATGTACCATAGAATGTAAAAGAAAATGGATGGAATTAGAGAAGGTTCAATTCCCCGTTCAGTCATTCAGACAATCATACAATTCGCCGCTTTACATGGCACAATTTTCTTCTTGAAAGTGTTCGTGCATTGGTTTGTAGAATAAAATTTACCGTGTAAAGCGGCCTTAATAGGATTGAATGAGGAGGTGGCGTGGTAGGAGATGGTAGGGGAATGGTGGGCTACGTATTGGTTATTTAAGTTAATCTGGGGTCGGAGGTGGTACGTAAGGTAGATCAGGGAAGAATTTTTCTGCGTGAAGGATTTAGTTGGGTTGAATCGGAGGGAAGAGAGGAAAGGATATTTTTCTGAAGGTAGAAATTTGTTTCACGCAAAGCGGCAAATTCCCGCGATGATTGCTCAGATGCAAGGATGAGTGATAGAAAAATATGTGGCCCGCGCTCTAATGCCGCGCCCGCGTTGGCGAAATTTTCAATGCACCACGCTGCGCAATGAGTTGCCTTGGGTTTAACGGCCTTTGAACCCATGCTCCCGCAACCCACTTCCCCACTCTCACCAATTCCTCTTCTCATGAGACCCTTACCACCCCCTCCGCTTTTCATAAACCCTTTCGAAGCCCCCACACCACCAAACCCTTTGACCCCGACCCCTTCGCCGCTCTCCCTCACTCTCTTTATCCTCTCGGCCCCTGCCACACCCCTTTCACGGAGCACGGGGTGCGGGCAGTGTATGGGCGTGACTCGGCCGCGCACTGCACGCCCGATCGATGCGAAAGGGCGGCAGGGGCGGATTCACTGTAAGGGCGGGGTGGCAGCCGAATAAAAGGCACTCTGAAAATGCGTACAAATCTTTTTTTCATGGACAGAAACGGGAGGTAAACATTACAGCAGTGGTAACGCAAAATATAATCCAACTACAAAACAACTGAGAGAAGCAGCTCTTCGAGTCACTCTTAGGAAGCGATAAAATCTCTCTCAATCTTTTAGGACAGATCACACGAGCACGCAATCTATGCCCTTGCGTCCGCATTGCACTCACAACACGACGGGAGGTGGGTCAAGAGGGGGCGGGGCGGAGAGAGATATAGCGGGGGCGTGCGTTGGTTGGGATGACAGCAATGGGGGGGAGAGTGGGGGGCGGCGGCCGGCAGTCGTCGTCTGCACCCGCAGGGTGAGAGCCTGGGGCCGTCGAATATCACAGGCGTGCGCGGACGGTGTTGCGGGGGTCCGGCCGCTCAGCACGGCCCCTGGTGGTGCCCGCCGAGGCCGTCGCAGAAGGGGCACGGGCCGTGTGCCGAGGGCCTCGGAGGTCCCGCGTCGAACTCGGGCGGCGCGGGCGGGGAGCTCGAACACCACCGGCGCGCCAGCAACAGCACCAGCAGGGCGGCCAGCGCGCCGGCCACGTGCCACGCGAACGCCACGGCGGCCCACGTGGCCGGCGGGCCTTCCTCGTAGCGGCCCGCCAGCAGCCCCGCGTGCAGGAACCACGTGCCGTGCGCGAGGGCGGCGACGGCGCGCGCGGGCGCCAGCGAGGGCCGGGCCGCGTGGCCCGCGACGGCTGCGGCGCAGGCCCACGCGGCCGCCGCCACGATCTGCAACACGGGCCGCAGCGGGTAGGGCGCGGGCGGGAGTCCGGCGAGAAGAAGGGCGCCCTCGACGGCGAAGGCGAGCGGGAAGGCGAGGCGGGCGGCGTGGGCGGCAGGCGGCGCGGCGGTGAAGTGCGCGGCCACATCTGCCAGCCCGGAGAGCGCAAAGAAGAGGTAGATGGTGGCGTGCAGGGCGTCGCCCACGATCTCCACGCTGCCGTCAGGGTATGCGGCCACCAGGGAGGCCACCACGCCCACGCCGCCCGCGCACACCTTGGCGAGGCCCTCGAGCGGGCACGAGGGGCCGCAGCGTCGCTTGCGCGGCCCGCGGGCCTCGCCCGCCGCCGACCATGACCACTTGGCGCCGAAGAGCACCATGACGGCCCCCGGGAGCGCGTATCCCGCCACGCGGCTCATGTTCTCTCGGCGAAGTCGGCGGCGAGGCTGGCCGCCGACATACGCAGCGCCCCGCGAGACCTGTTGCCCGCCCCCCCACCGACGACTGCCCCCACCGCCGCCGCCGCCCCCACCGCCACCACGTGGCGTCGCCGCACGCGCACTTGGCCCGCCCGGTACCGATCGGCCAGCTCCCTCACGGGAAGGGGGGACGCCGCCGGGTCTCGAACCCGCGACGCTCTCGGGGGAGGCGGTTGGTGGGGTGAGCGCGCCCGCCGCGGGGCCACCGCCCGCGTTTGCCCACCTCACTCTGGATAAACACTGTGGCACCTATCATTGGTATTCTTTATATAACTAGCTTGTCTTATTTTATCTTTATCTTACTTATCTATGACGTAGCCATGCAATTGTACTCTTGCTAATCGGTGAAATAAAGTATTATTATTATTATTAAAAAATAATTAACAGGAAATGGAGAAAGGGAACATGGATGATTTGAGGCTTCGTGGGGTGAAATGGAGGGATAGCGGTGACTATTGGAATAATTACAAGGTAGTCTATTATGGGGAGACGAAGTACACGAAGTGGTAGTCTATTATGGGGAGACGAAGTACACGAAGTAGTTAAGGTAAATAATGCAAAACTAGGGTTGAGGGTGGTATACCTCGAACGGCAGAGCGACAGGGTACTCGTAGAAGTAAAATCACACCCGACTAGATTTGTATTAGTCCAGTTGTATATGACTAAAACTACATGCAACCATTAGGATGAAACAATGTGGATATGGTATATGAGCAACTAGTAGAGATAATGAGAGAGGTGTCGGGCGAGAAAAAGCCAATGATCCTGGGCGACTGGATTCCAGTAATGGGAGAAGGATGGAATGGATATGCAGCGAAAGGCTAGAAGTGAGAATGACCACGGGGTAAAGGAATTTGAATTTTGTGGATGCAGGGAGATATCAATTTGATGACACCATGGTAAGGCAGAGGTTTACAGATAGAATCCAAAACTTCCGATGCTTTCCCAGGGTGGGTACGGACTCGATAATAATTAGCCCTGATAAAATATGATTTAGGGTTCAAAATGCCTCGTAAAATTAGGAGGACAAAGAGGAAGAAGTCTTATTATCGAAAGGGCCGAAAAATGGGAATGAAAAATTCCATTGGAAACAATAGAGCAAATTTGGACAAGTGTAAGAACAGGCATTGTTATAGCAGTAGAGAAAATACCAAGACAAAAGGAAATGAGAAGGATAAAAGCAATGGGTCATAGACAGAATAATTTGAAGAATATAGGAAAGAAAGAAGTGGAAAAAGGAACTATGTAGGAGGAGGTATTTATATTAATGTATAGACAAATAGTGGAGTTCGTTTGTTTGCTACTCGTTCTCCTAGAGAACTAGTGAATCGACAGACCAGAAATTTTGTATGATTCTGGCGTATATACTAAGGACTGCTATATACTACATAAAAATGCCTCAGGGCCACTAAGAATCGGAGCAGAGGTTTCTTTTTTCCCCTTTTTTCAAATTTCTTGCAATCAAGATATAGTGTCAATATTTTCACCACCAGATGGAAGACAGAATGAAGTATTTAATCCTTGCAATCGATTTTGTAATACACTTCGTATTTGCTTAAAACTTACGTTATCAATTCCAAAATTATCAACTTTTCTCCTATTACAAACAAGAGCACATTTCCTCGGCAATCTGAGCAATGGCTGTGAACGGGATATTTTTCCCGAACCTTTTGTAGCTTACATTACATTAATAGATAAATGTTAATATTTCAGGGAGATTTCAGTTGGCATTTTAGTACCCCTACCTCTCCTTACGCGCTTAATGCTTTTAATTGATACCTGCAATTAGTGCGCATAATTTAAAGTTATAATTAGGGCACATCGGCATCCGTTGTATACTACTTTGTAGAATTTTTCCCACGGCTAGAGACCGAAGTTTACACGCATTAAACCTTAATACTGTCCTAGAGCTCAATAGGGATTGTTAGGGTTCCATTGAGCACCACCCAATCCACCAAAGGCTTTCTATTTATCTCCGGAATGAATGAAGTAATGAGCTGTTAATTTTAAAATCTTGTGCGTAGGTACATGATAGTTATCTATCACATGGTGTAAAAATTAAGTGCTGTCCATCAGTCTGTGTTTTCGTTACTTGTTCGTTATGAGGTCATTTTTACCGATTGCAAACTTTATTTCTTTTCCAAAATGTAGCTAGCACTAGTAATTACCCTAATCATTACGCAAAAGAAATGGATTATCATCAGTTTTTAAAATTTTATCGGGCGATAGGAGAGGGCAAAGGATGCAATAGGTTGAAGACATAACAGGGAAGATACTTATCAAGAAAGAAGACACACAAGACACGGCGTTAGCAACCGTAAAAACCCTACATGATATCGGTAATCAGAACCGCCCCTGAGGGCCGGGCAGGTGGGGCAACTGCCCCGGGCCCTGCGCCCCCGAGGGCTCCACATTATGAAGGAACTCCGAAATCACCGAAAGGAAAAATATTACGATACAGATGATGTGGCCGCCACACTACTTTCTCCATTGCTTAGCAGCATCTATTTATTATTTTTCAAAGTGCACGCAGCGTACGAAATAAAGAAAAGATAGATCGTTGCATATTCTTTTATCGATTAAATGAGATAAAACTGAGCAACTATTTTCGGCTGGGGCTAAAATATTGCTAAATGCTCTAAAAATAAGACTGTTCCTCCTACATTTCGTCTCATACTTGGATTCTCCAGCGTACCTATCTTGGTGGGGAGCCCCTCCCAAAATTATATTTACGCTGCGCAGCTTGTCGCTTTTGTCCCCCCTAAATTCCGATTTCGTAGAGTAAATTTAATGGCTGAGTAGTTGTTTTTTAAATGCACAACAACGGAGACATGAGATGGCTAATCTATTTAACGATAAAGTTAACGAATTATTAATAAATAAATTAGTTCTCTATGCGAGGCCCCTACATTGCGTTATAATGTGCCCCGTTGCTACGCCGCTGTTTCAACTAAAACTTTGCATCAATGTCAATTTTTTTCTGTCTACGGGTCAAAGTAATTAATAAAGTAATCACACTTTTCCGTAGGTTGTATCAGTCCCCAGGCCCATCACCTCCAGTTTCATAGTTAGTTCACCTCAAGTAGTTCATAGTAGGGAAGCGTTCATAAATAGAAGGAGGCTGATATAATGGACCTTAGGAATCAATATAATAAAGAAGCCCGCGAAGGGCTTGATGTAGAGAGCAGAAATGTAGGCTTTAAGAAAGGAAGACATGAATATGCTTCAGGCATTGGCAATGTGGGTGTGTAGGAGGATAGAGAAGGTGTGATGGACAGAGTGGAAAGAAAACAAAAGAAGTGCCTGGTAATATGGGGGAGAAAAGGAAACTTCAGGATGAAATTAGGAAGAAGTGAAGTACCAGGTTAGGGGAGGCAATCAGGGTCACTTGAGCCAGATTTGCTGAAAACTGAAATTGAGAATCTTTGAAGAACATTATTATAAACTGAAATGAAAATAAAATACAGTTTAGAGGTAAGTTTTACTGTAATAGTCCTGAAATGGAGATTTATAACATGAGCTCTCATGGAGACTGCCCAGATTACAACAGATTAATGCCAATTTTAATGAGAAAGCATTTTCAAGCTTTCAATTAAAACTTTTTACGAGAAGCGAAAAGTCCAGGGAAATGTAAAACATATATAGGCATCTCACTACCTATTTTTTAAAGATATTTGGGAATTACAGCTGTATTTGAAGTCAAAATGAGAAAGTTTCATTCAAATGGCATTACAATAAGGTTGGGCATGTGTAATCAATGAAAATATTACCCTGGAATAATCTTCGTATTTTGTGCCTTTATTTTAGTTTTCACTGGATATTCCATTTTATCAGTGAAAGTAGGTTATTAAAAACTGAATAAGTAAAAATGTGTAACTTAGTATTTGTCTTGATTGACACAGTCAAGCCAGATTCACCGTAAGGCTGTGGTAGAGAATGGGAATATTGGATAAACGGGAAGGAAAAGGAAGAGAATAGGTTTCCATGGAGAGGATGAAGAAGATTAGGATGTATGCTATGGTAAAGGTAGAAACTATGAAGGGTAGAGAGTGCTCTGAATACTACTTCCATTGAAACTTGTCCTTACCCTTAGATAATCTAATAATAAAAAAATAGGTACCTCAGAAGGAAAAACAATTAATATAGGTAGTCCAGAAGCAGATATCTCTACTTCTTGCATTTTCAAATCATCTGACCAAGGTTTTTCCACAACTGCACTTAATTATGCTGACATCAAGGTACTGGGCCCAGGTCACACCATAATGATATGTTTCAGAGTGGAAGCTTGGTTTGGAGGGGGGCAATGCTGAAATAATGTGGTCTTGGTGAAGTTGAAGGTGCCAAGCCTGAGACCCTCAGTCAATATTGAGATAAGCTGTCCTACTCCTATAAGCTCTGCCAGAAAATCCAGCCACAGCATCCTCGTCGTGCCTCCTGGATAAAGCTAATTGTGGAGATACATCCCACAGAAGACAAAGAAGAAATTGTAAAAAAAACCATTCTGTAAGCAGTTAGATAGATTATTGTTAAGAACAGAAAACAATGACATGGTTATAATTGCTGGGGACTTCAATGCACAGTTGGGGTGAGATAATAGCAGCTCTCAAACCATCAGCTGCCACTCATTACACCAGCCTAACAACAAAAACTGTGCTCTTCTTGCACAGTGTACTTCCACAAATAACCTAGTGATAAAGAGTTCTAGCTTCCCTCATAAACAAATACATCAGCGCTCCTGGACAGCTCCAGGTTCAGGGTTTGTCACACAAATAAATCATGTGCTGACATGAGCCAGGCATATGTCATCAATCATCGAAGTCCAGAGCTGTAAGGGGGCAATTGTGACTCACTAGACCTACTGAAAAACAAAAACAGACAAACCCAGTTTCAAAATGAGATGGAGAGGAATTTAGCTAACAGCAACGGCCTGGTGGGAATGGGGGAGAAGTGGATGCAAAAAGAAGACTATTAAGGAGACTGCAGATAAAAATTGGGAGGAGATAGGAAGACAAGGCGCAAAGACTAGTTTGACAAAGAGTGTAAGATGGTTTGGAGAAAAATGCAGCCTGGAAAAAGATGAACGAAAGGAAAACTTGGATAAATGTAATTAAGTACAAAGAGCTAAGAAAGAAAGCTGACAAAATAATGAAAAAGAAAAAAAAACTTATCTTAAAAAGAAACATTGAAGAACTGCACAAACATAATTAAGTCAGACAGTGCTACATAACTGCAAACAAAATGAAAACTGGCCACATCCCTATACCCAGAGGATGTAAAGATGAAGGCTGGGAAAAATATCACTGAAGAACAGTAAGTTATAGAGACATCGGTAGAGCATTTCAAAGAAATTCTCAACAGGAACAATGAGAACGAGAATAAGGATTTGGAGAGACAAGAGCCAAGAGAAGAGGATAATGATGACTTCACACAGGACCCATCAAGACAGTAGATAGAAGAAGTCATCTGAAAATGAAAAACAACCTCTCTCCAGGAGAATACAGCATAGTAGTAGGGCTATTGAAACATAGATGTCCAACCATACTAACAAAAATGCACGAGCAAATATGTGATCTATGGTCAAACAAGATAATGCCCGAGAAATAGAAGACAGGAATAATATGCCACATTTTTAATAAGGCAACAAACGTACGTATGGAAACTACAGAGGTATCATGCTGCTAAAGGTAGCCTACAAGGCTGTCTGGAGTGCAAAATAAGAGACTAACCACCCTTGCGGAAAGGACACCGTAGGAATATGTATCAGTGCAGGTTTCACCAAAATAAAAGCACAACTAACCAAGTTTTTAAATATTAGGCAGATGATGGAGAAATTTTATGAATATGACTTAGTGGTACATTTTTCATTTATTGACTTCCATCAGGCATTTGACAATGTGAGTCACAGAAAGCTCGTGAGGGTGCTGAACTATGCCCAAATCCCACGAAAACTAATAAGGCTGGTGGGGCTTACCTTGGATGATACAAGGGCGAGAGTAAAGCTCCGGAATAGGCTTAGTGAAGAATTCAGGTTCAATGCTGGAGCTTTCGACAGTACTCTTCAGCCTGGCTCTTCAAAAAGCAGTCCAAGACATAGACCTAAAGGGAATGCTGTTTGAGAAGCCAACTCAGATATGCACGTACACTGGCGACATTGCAATTGCAGCAAGGACACTGGCAGACCTTTAGAAAAACTAATCACTTTTGAAAAGGGAATCTGCCAAAATAGGCCTAAAAATTAATGTGAGACAAACAAAATACATGGTTATGTCAGCAGCGAAGACCAAAGAGAGCCCTGTGACATAGTTTTGGATGGAGAAACCTACCAAGGTGTAAACGGCTTCAAATACCTTGGATCATTACAGACCAGCAACAACAATTTCGAGAAATGCATCCCGGACAGAGTTGAGGCTGAAAACCGGGCCTACTATGCCAACCTAAAACTATGTAAGAGTAGACTAATTAGTAGACCCCTGAAAGTTAAGCTATTCCTCATTTAGTATGACCACATGCAGCCTCAATAATTTATAACGAAGTACCATCTGATATTAAATCACTTTCCTCTCTGCCAGGGTTCAAGAACCGTGTAAAGAATTTACTTCTTGAAAAAGCATATTATTGCATTTCTGAGTTCATGGCATCTAAGTGTGATTGCTGTCATACTAGAACTTATTTCATTTTTTACTAATTGTAAGTCCGGTTGTGTCTTTATTTTTTGAAACTTAACCAATGTTGTTAGCTATCTTAATGCATCATTTTTTTTGACGATTTCTATGTTACCTTGTAACCAACAGAAATAAAATCATTATTATTATTATTATTATTACCAGTGGTGACATATAGCTCTGAAACCTGGACAATGACCCTGACGGATAAGAGAGTGCTCAGCACATTCGAGAGGCAGATCCTCTGTAGAATATACGGTCCAGTATATGCTCAACGAGAATGGAGGATAAAATACAATGAAGAAATAGAGAGGCTGATCGAAGGAAAAAAAAATGGTAGAGTTTATAACATCCCAGAGAGTCCACTGGCTGGGGCACGTGGAAAGAATGGCTGAAGAAGGAAACCCTAAGTGGACAATGAGGGGAAGGCTGTTCAGCCAAAGAAGGCATGGGTGCCCAAAGATTAGACAGTTGGACCAGGTGCAGAGTGACTTGGAGAGAATGGGAGTAGGATGATGTTGAGCCAGGACTTCAGATCAGGATGCCTGGAGAGCAACTGTGCAGCAGGCGACCCACCCTGGGCTGTAGTGCCACCGGATACTTGTTTTGGAGCCTCAAGAGCCTGTTGCAATTTTTTTACCTTAAACACTCACAGAGGGTTTCTTTACATCTACCATATTTATTACTGACAATCCTGTTGCAAAGCATTTCTTATTACCACAACACCACTCACAGCTAGAAAACATTGTGCAATTACCTACGTACACGCTGAACAGAAAATCTCATAGCAAATCTGAGGCAAACATGCATTACAAACACAGGGCAACCCATTGTAACAACTAACATTGTTACAGACATCTGTCAGACTGATCATGGTTTCCATTCATTTGCAGAATAAAAGATATTTTATAAATGCCATTCCTGTAATTTATCCATCTATTTTTATGCACTTGATCGAACCAACCAGAGTTGAGCCACTGTGGTAGGGCAGAGTTCTCATATATTCTTTGTCTTCAGAGAAGAAACTCACCTCAAATTCACTCAGAATATTAGGTCTATTATTTACTTATTAGGAATATTTAATTTATGCTGTAAAAACAATATCCATCTCAGATTTTTTTAAAAGCCTCCAGACAAAGCCACACTTTTCATAAAACCTCTTTCACACAGCTTGTCACTGCAAGCAATTATCTGATTTTTATTCCTTCATGAGGTCTCAAGAGCACAAGATGAGGCTTGGCTACTGACAATACAGTGCCCTTTTACTATGCCATGCATTTCCATACAATTTCGAATATTAATACTGGCTTTCCATTAGCTAGACCTGACACTCCCAAATATGTTTACTTCCATGTTAGGTCTGCATAACAGAGACGCTAAAACATTTAAGATTAGTCGTTGACTATGACCGTGAAGTGAATACTCTATGATTGTTTGTGTCATGGTTCTAGTGTATTCGCCTTGAAAGCCATCATATGGGCATTTTAGTGTGTTCTGGTATCTCAATCATCACAACGTGGATGTATTGAGTTCCATGTTACTGAAAGGTATGCTAATTGACTACTTTTTATGAGGTGCCATGCCATTTGGTATGAAACTTTTCAAAACAACTGCTTGCGATAGATAAGGGGAACTCAGGCACATAATTAATAGTCCAAGGGACTGCATTCATGCGATCTCTCCACAAATTGTTCCAAACTCAACAGCTGTAAACCATACCCTTACCCCAAAATTATCACAGATAATTTTAAAATGAGGTGAAGGCAGAACAGAGCTTTGAAGGTAGCACAAATAGTTATTTATCTCAAGAGATTTCTAATAGAGATCAGTTGTTTTCACAGTCATAATTCTATCCACTTGATTGATGACTAATGATGAACATAGATTGAGAACCACAAGATTAGGTTTTGCTTATCTTGATGCAAGTAAAACATCCTTCCAGAGGTTACACAAAATTGATTGACAGCATGTAAAGGCCCTCTCACACAAGAAATAGCCGGTAGTATAAAGTTCAAGTCAGTCAAGTTGACAAACAGTGGTCAGTCTCTCGAACAGGTCCTAACAATTGACAGGCCATAACCATTTTTCCCCCTAAGACCCCTCTCACTCCATATAAAATTTCTCACCCGATTTTTGAGCACAAGAAATTCATATGTGCAGGACTCATACTGAGAAAGAGAGAGGCGCAAGCTGAGAATGACAATCCTCTTAAATTTCTTCATCAATCCTCGCCCAGCTTTGCTTCAACCCAGGTGGCTTCCACTAGTGAGATAAGGCGAGCCTCTGCTGCCAACACTGAGTTAATGTGGCCAATGCTCAAACTAAACAAGTGGAGCAGTTACGTCAGTCAATTCAAATCGTAACCCCCTTTAAAGAATAAGTTGTTCAAAATAATGAATTGAAGCCAAAACTTTCAGTTAAAAAAACAAACTTAATTCACTGCCAGCAGTATTTTTAAGAATAAATCCAAATTGTCAGGAGAGGAGGTTATTAAGAAAATAAAGGGGTATAATAAAATTTTCAATTATTTATTTCTCATAAATATTATAAACAAATGTTATTCCTCCATCATTTATAACAAATATATTATGTAAAACACTGTACATATATATTAAACTTTAACCCAAACAACCCAATACTTCAATAAAAAAATGAGGAGACCTCAAGGCACACATACTACTTCTCAACCTTTTCAGCTGAGATAAAAATATACTGGCCTCCCCACTTAAGTTCTGCCAGATGGTCCCCATGGAGTTGAGTGGCCCACACCTGTAACCTTTGGAGAGGAAAGAAAATGGTCCCTTCCGTTGACGACGCAGAAAGTTACAAACGCCCCAAAATAGCCTTTATGGTAGTTTCAGGGAAATATCATTTCATCTAGAATTCAATGAATTTCGTCTCATTTCAAGGAAAAACATTGCACCCTTCCAATGACACCAAAATAACAGCCCCTTGCCGAACAACTCAGATTTTTTTGCAAAAAACACCCGATTGAATCTTTTTCAGTACAAATTACTAGACATACCTTACATTAGGTCAAAACATCAGTCATTTCATTTTAGAAAAAATTTTTCATCAAAAACGTTCAGGAGTAATTTTAGGCAAACAATGGTGACATTTGAAATTTATATACAGAGTATGGTTGCCGCACATTAATGCCCCGCACCCAATATGACAATCAGCCAAATTATCTTCAATATGTACACCTCTTCAACAAAGTTAAAGCCCACAAGCAATTATTATTTCCCATAACTTAATGATATTGTCCAAGGAGATATCACTTCCCACTGGGAGGTTTACTCAGGAAAACCGCCTCCTGAACAACCACCCCAATTCCCAAGTTAGAACATTTAAGATATAATATCAACTTTACATGGCAAATCCACTTTCTGAGTCTTTGCAACCTGGCTCAATGGATTTATATTGTTCACAACTGCAAATGAGGGATGCTCTAATAAATACCGTCAACTTTTCAGACCATAGAAAAACATTTGTAGTTACATACAAAATATACCTCCCAAATAACATTTTTCTCACATTAACTGGTTAACTAGACATAACAATAGACACATACTCAAAATATTTAAATAAACAAATGTGCATAAATAGAAATTAAAATTCTGAGCACCAAAACTTCCATGAATGAACAGTGTCCAATTAAAAAAACATAGCAACTCAATTTAATGACAAACGTAACAAGATGGAGCATGGCATCATAGCCTAGATGAAAAACACACTTAATGGAAATGATAATTTTTAGTAAGTCTACATGAAATGACATTAAACAATGGAGTAAACAACATTCATTGCAAAAGATAAATAAAGAGCATGCACTCATTCCTGATAGCAGAGCACTTAATAAATAGTAAAGTTCTAACAAAATACATATCAACCCTGTTTTTTTATTGATGCTGACCTTAGCAGCTATAGTCCTCACCCCACCGGTCAGTTTTTGGTTAGATAATCCAGAAGACAATTGAAGGGGAAGGAATGTTATGGTCATGCCATCACCATCCAAGTACATTGCTGTGATTACACCAAACTACTACAACCATTTGAAGATATATCAGTTTGAGTGCATCATTGCAAAGGACATTTACTTGGAAGACCAGCCCTTAGCACCCAAATAGAAGCTTGAAAAATCACAATTAAGATCACCCAACCCTAGCCTTCCCATATCCATTTTTCCAGCAGCATTGCTGGAGTCCTAAAAAGTTAAGGGCAACAAGTTCTACCCCATCCCAATTTAAGGTGAGGAGGAACCATTGAGGTAGATGGAAAAGCCATTACATCATGAAGCCTGACACCCGAAATAACAATCATATTGGTTACTCCTGCTCTATCCTTAGGATATAACTTTGGAATGGACGAATTAACACATGTATAGCAATGATTGGATATTTAGGGAGGCGACCGATTGCTAAAGTCATTTGCGCCATAGGGGATAGGTAAGGGAGGAAGGGTGGATGGAAACTCGGCATCGGCATTAGCCTACTCTTAACGATAGGCGCCAAGGGGACCACGGCTTAACGTCTCATCCGACGGACAGAGTACTCCAATTGAAGTGCTCTCCACAAGACACTCAAGTAGGGATTGGGGTTCCTCTGAAAAACATCCTCTGCAGGGATTTGAACCATGGCCGCCCGTGTGGTAGGAGAGTACTCTAGCCACCACACCAACCCGACCCCCGTATAGCAATGATATCCAGTCTATCAGAAATTGAAGGCAAGTAACTATTAAAACATATATTAGCTACTTAGTATTATGGATTTCACTCAGATTTACCGCAGTTTCCATAGGATATGCAGACTACTATTAATCTAAATAAAAATGCTAAGAGAATCCACATTAAAAAAGTAAATGCACATGGGTTTCTACAGTAATCAATGGAACACATTGTAAAACTGCCAAATTAGAGCATCAGTCTGAAAGCTTTCAAGGGAAATTGGGGTTAACACAGATGGCAGGCAAGCTACGCCCATGTTACAGCTTAAAGCATTGACCACAAAAGCAAGCAACCTTTCCATCCACCTCAATGGGTTAGACTAAAAAAAAAACACGCCAACCATGCAATGACATGCCTCAAGGGAAGAGCACACCGACAACACAACTGAAAGTTCACATGAATTCCGTTGCACTGCATTTGTGCTCTCTTAAAAGAAATCTTCATTTTTTGGCCTCTTCCACTCAAAAGATCACTTTCAGTGTTCATGCAAGCCACAAGAATGCCTTCCCTGAAGTTCCATTGTTGGTTCAAAAGTTTTCCAACGTCTCAGGCAAAAGATAAATTGGATTTTCAGGATAACTATTCTCAGCAACACCAATACTTCCGCTGAAATTCAGAAATAACAGTAGGACATGCACTTAATTTAGCATCAAAAAAGAAAAATCTGATAATATATCACATGACCCCAGTAAAACCTGGAGAGGATAATAACAGTGAGAAATTGTAGATGTTGAAATGATGGAGAATGGAATCACTACAGGTAACTGAGACATTATTTGGCAAAGCTGCTTCGTATTTCTCTTCCCTATCATAATTGTTTAGACATGCAGATCTTTCTAAGAACCACCTTGCTTTTGGTATCAATTCAGGTATGAAGATGGCATAGTAAGCGAGCATTTATAGTACATATTTACAACCTCCAATTCATGGACATCACCACCATTTTTAACTCGCTTCCTTACCATAACACTTAAGAATTCCACCACAGAGTATATTAATATCTTTCAAGCCTACGAATAAAATACAGTATTCTTATTCCTACCACAACAATCTTCCAATTGCCACCCAGTACACATTTGCTTAAAGCTAGCTCTCAACAAACATAATAATACAGCACCAAGTTCAAACATGGCAACAGCGAAACCTCGTTATATTAATGACCAAGTCACAAAAATAAATGTGACAGTATAAGCCCAAAATTAAAACTTATCTTTTTGCCTGTCTCACAATGCAGTATGACAGCAGTAACACCGCTACGTACATATATAATTTTCATTCTTTTACCTTAACTTTCAATTTGACAATAAAATGAAAGGTTTTTCCATGCAAAGCTTTCTACCAAGAGTAGCCATAGTTAAAAAGCATGCTTAATACTTCCATATATCTAAAGCCCCTATTTTAATTACTGGGGTTGACGGTCCAATAACTAGACACATGCACTCCCTTGAAAACTGTGATTTAGTATTAGCTCACTTATCTTATGGGCCATGGGTGAAGTCCAAGGTGTGCACATAACTATGTAAAAAGAAATGAATGAAATTAACTGCAAACAAACCCTAATTGGATATTTAATAAGTTTCAAATATTATAAAAACTAAACCATCATAAGTAAAGAATTTGAAAAAAGGTAAATAAATAACATAATTTTGAACTGCAGAACAAAAAGAGTGAAGTAAGTTTGGTTATCCAGGAGGGTTAGTAACTAAGTAAACATTAAAATATGCCAAAAGAAAAGGTAAACATACATTCTTAGTTTCATGCTTCCATAAATACATGCATATTCACAAATCCTATTCATGATTCCAGAATATGCACTGTGAACAGCTTCCTTCCCCCATCTCGGATTTGCCCTCACACAAACCCTGCACCACCAGTGAAAAATCTGATCTCTATCTACAGACACTCATGATATCTCCTGACAGTTATTGGGGCAGTGCATCATTCCTCAGAGCAATAAGCCATAAATCCAGTTAACTGTGGACTAATTTGAGTAGAAGTGGCTATCCTCACAGTAGCAATGTTAAGCGCACACTAATTCTTCATCTCCCTCAACATCCATCAGCTGAAATAGTATATACTATTATTATTATCGAAAATATAGGACTGAGATGGGCACACATGAAGCTGAGACTACCTAAGATTTGTAAAGGGTTTGCCACCTGAACCTTAGTATTGGCATTTACTGGTATGACATAAATTCTATTGATGTGAAATGGCTGAGTACTATGCTCCAACTCCTTGTGCTCAGCATGGAAGTCTGATAAATGTAATGATGAAACATGCAGAAGTTGATGGCAAAATGTTATTTTACACAAATAAAAGAGCCTTCGAAAAATAATTCACTGTGCAGCGATGGTGTAAGTTGCCCAAGGAACATTACTTTTTCCCAAAAATGTATTTCTTTTTTTTAGCCATTTCACACTAATAGAAATGTGGTTGAAGAGCATTTTGGTTGTTGCAAACAGTAATTCAAGTATTCCATACAAAAGTGCAAATCAAGTAAGCCACCTAAGAGATTAAATGACTCAGCATAAAAAAACCTTGAATAGGTAAATTAAAAAGTTTTAGGGGAAAAAGGAGCTGTTGGTCTGGCACACCTCTGACAGTCAGGATGACAAGAGTTGAAAATACAAAAGGTGGATTAAATGAATTCAGAGGTGAGAAAAAATAACAATATTTAAGTACATCTAATGGACAAAGCTTTCAGAGTACATATGATAAGTTATAAAATTTGATGAAACAAAAGAGGGACAGATTTTTATACCAAACAAAATGATCTTATTTGGAGCTATGAGTGTGAACATTGAAATTTCAAAAACTTGTACAAAGATGACACAGTGAAGTTGGCAATTTATGAAAAGAAATGGCAATAGAGTTGACAATCAAGATTGAAGAGTGTAACAGCACACTGATTATGAAAGAAAGATTTTAAACTTCCATAAATATTTAACTACCATCAGTGGAAAGATTTGTTTTGTATTTAGAAAAATGAGGCATACAGGAGATATTTCAGATAAAAAACAATACAGCATACAAGATGCCAAGACAATAGTTACAAAGACTTGGGTAATAATTACATGCATTATGCAGTCACATTTGCAAGGTGTACCAATGGTAAAAATCTTCCATGCCCATTATTCTTAAAAACAAATATGCAACCTAACAATGTGATAGATATGGGATTATGAATGAAACAGGATGTGGTTATGGTGCAGTCACTATCTCCATTAGGGTGCAACCAATTCAAGACACCTGACAGAGTAAATGAAAAGCCTAGTACCTGAAGGCTCACTGTGATTTCAAATGAATCAGCTATGTGACGTTTTGGCAGACAAATACTACAAGGGATCAATACAGACCAAGCAGATAAGGTGAATGAAGTCACTAAATTAAGGCCATGGGGAAGATTAAAACCCACGGATTTCTCGCATTTCATAGAGAGGAGGGTAGTACCGGAAGGCATTCAATAGTAAGACAATATCAATGTGTAAGAAGATAATGAGGACTTAGCAATGGACCACATATGAGTGACAATGATGTTGTGCGACGGAAATGGTTCCAGGCTTGACTTTGTGGAAGTTATTTATAGTGGATTGAATAAAACTTTGTATAGACTTAAGAAAGTGGTGAAAAATTACATTTTTAGGGAAAATCTCTTATATAGTGACATCCTCCTTCCCAAACAACAAATACACGCCAGCCTACTACCCCCCAACAATAATTAAAAAACTTGTTCTGATCGTGGCTCCTCAACCTATTCTTCTCCCAGATTCCTTCCCCTACCCTACCACGAACCTGTAAATATACAGTGACTGATTTTGTATTTACACCTGAAGATGACACAAAGTGTCGAAACCCATATCGTGTTAATAAACCTCTAGTGGAGTATACAAAGTTTTATTTAATCAACCATGATGTTGTGCATTAAAAAGAAACACTTTGAGCAATAATAACTGAAAGAGGGCTTTAGTAGTGGCAGTGAATACTGGAATTATACATGACCTTGACTCAAATTGCAAATTTTGCCATCTAAAAATCCTGTTTCATCCCTGTAAATGACTTAATATAGCTATGTCGTCTAAAATTGAAAAAATAATCGGTGCATTTTACATGCCACCATGTTCAAATGCAGATACATACTGTTATCCATTTACATAAACCCATAACTATCCATTGTACAAGAATGAAATGATGGCAAAGGTTCACCACCAGCACCTAATTCAGCACTGCTAACACTCTTCAGTCCCACGCTCAAGAGAGACTGTCATTAAAAGGCTCCTCAAACATATGGCACCTCATCCACACACTAAGACAGACTAGGCAACTTAAGCAGTTAAGTGAGGAGATTTGATGCCACAGTACACACCCACTCTCATCACTGGGCCAATGAATTAGCCAAAACCCCATTTCTACAACTTTAAGGACGACCCATCCACCCTACTCATCCTCACACAGCTTCAGAGCCAAAACTAACCAGACATAATCACTTAACTCTTCCCTTCTAAAATCTCTACCAGCTTGGAACTCACAAAATGAACATGCAAACATAATCCAATCACCATCTGAACCATGCACAAATAACATTCAACTACCAAATCAAATCACTTCATGGAAGTTAGGAAACATCATATTTGCGAGCCTGCAAATCTAAAGATATGCCATTAAGTATCAAAGGTTAGTTCAACACTCTCATAGTGCATTAAGTCACGCAAGGAGGGGACAGAGAGGAAAGAGATGTGTAAGAAGCAGGGGGGGGATGGGAAGTTGTACACCAGCAATCTAGTTCCTTCCACACCCACTCTAGGGAAAAAATCTTATTCACTGGAAAGGTCAACCCATTCCCTTTTAGCAAGAACAGTATTGCATGCATGCCATAGTATTAGAAAACTATCAAACCTGTCACATTGGAAAATTAATTTTACAATGAGAATATGAAAAAAAGTGATAACTTTCTTTTGACAAAAGGACACTTCCCAAAATACAAATACTGAGTTTTATTCGAAGGAAATATCAATTGCTCCAATTGTCCAAATCCACATTGCAGGCAATTCAAAAACCAAAATAACAAATACCTTTAAAGCAAATCAAATAATCTAACACAGGCTATCCAACACATGAGTTATCCTATTTGGAGATGACATGATATAAAAAATATGTTAACACCCTAAAGTTTCCTGGAATGAAGATGACCATTCAATTGTTACTTTCAAATCCATTCTCATCAAATTCATGCTTTTTGAGAATAAAAATCTAGTCCATGTTCTAGGTTTTTTGATACTCACGCAAGCAATTGACAACCATGCTTTACTATAAATAATGATGATTAACAATTTGGACGGAACATTTAAAGAGTTATAACATTTACCTCTCAATAAGTATCACTATTCCAAGAAAAAGGAGCCACTAATGCCCTGGCTAGGCAGAGATCACTCCCACAGTTGGAGAGAAAAAGAACAAAATTTAATAAAAACAGCTAATACTTGATACTTAGATGCACCAACATGGAAAAATGTTGTTGTAAAAATTACAATAGAGACTGCCACGACACAAGGTTACAAAAAATAAATCAAGGCACCAAAACATGCTCCATCACTAGATTTAACAATGAAATCCACAGGTACCTAGAGTTATCATTCCAAAATTAACAAAAACCCATATACAAGCCAAAAAGCTGGCAGTCCTGTATGCAATTAAACAGCCTAGTATGGATTTTCCATTACCAGAACTCAAAACCTTATAACAGCATCTCAAAAATAGTTGTATGCATTCTTTCTGCATTAGTTAAATGAGGACATTACATCTTAAGAAGTAAACACCTCCTGAAATGTCTTGATACTCCCTCAGTTTAACTAGTAAACACTTCATAAAATATGTCTTGATTCTCTAACAGTTAAACATCATAAATTGAAGACCATCACAATGATAACATGAATATGCCCTCCATGAAAGACAACTCTTTTGATGGACATGTTTCATTAAGTAAGTCAATTTCAATGGCATCACAATCTACAACTTACCTCTCAGAGTTAGACTTAAACCGTTAAATGTCCCAGGAAATTAGGCTCGATGCTCTGACAATTAAATATTATGCCTCTTGAAATGTGCATTGATTCTCTCAAAGTTAAACATTTACCAGTGCACCTTGCTTAAAATATTGCCCGATGCTCTAAAATTAAAACACAATGCCTCTTGAAAGGTATCTTGATTCTCTTACTAATTAACTTTTACCACCAAACTCCACTTGAGATACGGCTCGATGCTCTTACAGTTAAATGTCATTAATATTAAAAATAATCATCACAATGGTACACAACCTGCAGATAACCTTACTGTAATTAAACTCATTAAATGGAAATGTTTCATTAAGCATGTCAATTTCCACATCATCACAAAATACAGTTATCTTTCAACAGTAAAATTTTGACCACTAACAGTCTCTTCAGCTATCCATCACAGTTGTTACCTGAAGATGCTCTCATAATAATATCTCATTATATAAAAATAGTCTTGATGATTACCTCTCCAAAATAAAACTCATATGATGGAAACCTTCTAGTGTCTCATTAGTATGTCCATTTCCATACTGTCACAGTATACAGTTACCACTCAAAGTTATTCTTTAACCAATAAATGTCTCTTGACAAATAGCTAGATACTATCACAGTTATTTCTTAATAGTATAGAAAGCATCACATTGGTAACTGGAAGATATCCATCATAAGAATTAAATTAAGTAAGTCAATATCCATGTTGTCACAAATTACAGTTAACTCTCAAGGTTAAACTTAAACAAAAAAAAGTCTCTTGAGAAATGATCGACTATCTCAAGTTAAATCTTATGAGTAGAGAAACTATCACACTAGTCACTGGGCAAAATCTTTCCTGAAATATGACTCTCTTGATGGAAATGTTTCATCAAATATGTAAATTCCATGGCGTCATAAAATTAACAGTTACCTCTCACAAGTTAAAATTCACACTAAACGTCTCTTGAGGTAAGGCTCAATTCTCACAGTTAAATTTCATTAATAAAAATATTATCACAACTGTTATCAGAGGATAACCTTCCTGAAATACATCTCATTTGATGGAAATGTTTCATCAGATATCAATTTCAATGACGTCACAAATTAACAGTTATCTCTCACAGAAACTTTTACCACAAAATATCTCTTGAGATATGGATCATTCCTCTCACAGTTAAACAATATGTCTGCTCAAATGTGATGACTCTTCCACAGCTCAACTTGAACCAGTACACAAATCTTCAAAGGTGCTCTCAGATTTAAACTGTGACACTATGGATATTGACAACCTTGATGAAACATTCTTGGTGCCCTTA